>JAVTVJ010000181.1:1470246-2940492 GCA_034509425.1 Eopsaltria australis
TAAAGAAGTGCTTTAAGGCAGCTGTGACTTTTTAGAAATATATTTAAAGTTTTGGAAATATTTTATTAGAAGTATTATAAAGAAATATTAGAAATTACTCTTTTTAGAAATAAAAAAGCTGTCAGTAGTTATTGTTTTTCATCTCTGTGTAGTCATTTCTGCATTAATAGTCATTATTACAATACATGCAATTACTTCACCGGTATGTTTATTCAGGTACAGACATTATTATACAAAAACATTTTGACAATATTCTTTAATAGGTTGAATTTTCACTTGTACGTTTTATATTAACATTTATTCATTCATAGCAGCAGCATATACTTGCGTTGGCAGAATTTGTATTTTAATAAGTGTGAAGTGATATTAAAGCACATTCCCCAGTGTGTTCCTATAAGCATTTGAAAATATGTGCTGAACTGTGCTAAATTGTAGGGGCTTAACAACAGCTACTTCCAGAGAATAATTAAATGAGGTTACAAAGACACATGCACAAAATAAAGAGCTTCTTTGACCTAAATTACAGGAGGAAAAATTTCAGGTAAAGTCTTCTTAGGAAGGTCATTAAGATATTCTTATCTGTTTTTGAACACTGAATACTATTAAAAATATTGTGGCTTTTTTCCATTGGAAATAACATGAGTCAGTCATAATGTAGATACCAGTAACATTCATGAATCTCTGTTGAATTCCCCACTATTTACACTTACATTTGCAGAAAACTGCATGTCTTCCACTGGCACAAACAGATGAGTATCCAGCTGCTCAGAATTTATTTTTATTTATGGAAAGAGTAATTAAGAGCCAAAGTAAGACCAGCCATCATCTCAGGAGAAGACTAAGAACTTCTAGAAGACAGGTAACAAATTAAAATGGCTTTAAGCTCTGGAGGTTACACTATGAAGCTTAGGAAAAGGTGAGTTCCTTAAATACTTGCTAGAGCTTTTTATATGGTATCTAAAATCAATGAAGCCAACTTGACATTGTTATACTACAATGTTCACAATATATGTAAAGAACCTGTAGAAATATGGAAAGTATTGTTTGTTTTTTCTTTTTTTCTGTAGGAGACAAGTATTATTTTATGATAAAATAAGTGGTATATGGCAGCAAAGCAGTTACTGAGCTCCTGCTGTAGAGAAGTGAGGAATAGCAGTCTGGGAAAAAAAATAAAGTGTCTGGATAAAATTCTATTTAGGGACTGATGCATAGTCATGTTTCCATCCACAGCAGAAGTACTATAAATTACTGTAATTATTGAAGATAATATATTCTGAAAGTAGCCCCAAAGACTACAGCTCCCCATCATTGTAAGTTCTCCAACTCCCACAGTAATTATATTGTCATGGGAGTAAATACTTACTAAAAGAGACAGAAGGGAGAATTTCAGAGGCAAAGGTAATATCTGCATGTCACAATGCCTGCTTTAATTCACATCATGACTGATAGAGGAAGTGATCACAAAACTAAAATGCAGCACATTATTATCTTTGTTCTGTAACTTATATAACAAAGGAATGATGTGTTTAGACACACATACACACAGTAGTGCTTGGAAAGTCCAGTATTACAGACCTGAGATAATTAGTAGTCATAACCCCTGCAGAAATAGTTTTTATGCAAGGAATGTAGATGGTGTTTGGAACAATTTAATAATGTTCTGCTAGAATTAAAACTGAAAAAAAGAAAAAAGATTACACATGTTAAAACATTCAGCTCAGCTAGGAATAAATGTGAAAGTAACTATGGCAAATATGCTCAGAAAACAAAATAACAGATGGAGGAAAAGTTTCTTTAATAACAAACTAGAAACTAGGAACTGGTAAAATCTGGGAAGGAACCAAAGAACATATTTATGAATGAAGTGACAAGTAATTAAAAGTATTCTTTCACTTCTCATATCAAGAAAAAACAAATGGTAACAGGTCCATTATTAAAGTAGTAACACTAGTTATCAACAGCATTGCATAAAAATCCAGTAGCATTTAACAATGCAAGGTCCATGTAAGTATATCTTTTGTACTAGAGTGCTCAGCATAGTTCTGTACTTGGGGAAAGATCAAAAATTGATGTCAGAACACGACTATGATAAAATACTTTCAATTTCAACAGTAACTCAACAGGATATTAAACTGGAGCCAGTAATGTCATATACTTTTAATCAGCAGTTCTTGATAACTTTTACCAAATAGAGCTAAAAAATAATCTGAGTGGCCTTTTGGACTTTTAATACTGACTTTCAGTAAGCCTTGTGTCATGGTTTAACCCCAGCCAGCAGCCTTGCACCACACAGACACTCCCTCACTCCCCCACCACAAAGATCAGGGAGAGGATTGGAAGCATAGATGCTGGAAAAACTCATGGGTTGAGATAAAGACAGCTTACTAGGGAAAGCTATGAACACAAGCAAAGCAAACTAAGGAATGAATTCACCGTTTCCTATGGCAGGCAGGTGTTCAACCATCTCCAGGACAGCAGGACCCTATCACACATAACTGTGATTTGGGAAGACAAAATGTCATCAACTCCAAATGTCTCCCCCACAACCCCTTCCTCCTTCCCTCTCCTCCCCATCTTTGTAAACTGATCATGATGTCACATGGTCTGGAATGTCCCTTTGGTCAGCTGGGATCACCTGTCCTGACTGTGTCATCTCCCAGCTTCCCATGCCCCCCCAGTCTCTTCCCCAGTATGGCAATATGAAAAGCAGGAAAGTCCTTGGGTCTGTGTAAGCCCTGCTCAGCAATAACAAAAACATCTCTATATTATCAACCTTGTGTTCAGCACAAATCCAAAACAGAACCCCATACCAGACACTGTGAAGAAAATAAGCGCTATCCCAGTCAAAACCAGCACATCTTGATATACTTGAAATACCAAAGAAGATAAGAAAAAGATTATGTTTTTATTTTTTAAAAAATGGAAGCTGGAGACATTAAAATATTATATATGCATAATAAAAAGCACTTCTATATAGAAGACATACATGTAAGGCAACCCAACAAAACACAAGATGAGCTTTTTATGCTTTTGACAGATTGTGTGACTGGCCTTTTTAACAGCTTTACTGCAGTGATGATGGGGAAGGATCATGAGAAATCTGTAAAACAAAATTAAATGGATTCTAAAAGACATGTTTTGATTCAAACAAGAATTAACTAAAAAAATCAGAGTGCTTATGTGTCAGAGATCTGGCTGGAGTTAAATCTCTTGAACTTTATTATATTATGTGCTATGAGCTTAATAATTTTTCTGTTTGTTTACATCAGGACAGCTACACATCTACAACCTATCATTGCAGATGTTCTGTAGTGTACTGCTCCAAGACTCTAATCTGGAGTACCCTTCTCTGATGTGCATTACAATACAATGTAGCTCAATTATTTTGCTCATGAAATGAAATGATCTTTATATGCACAGCTGTGCAGGCTTTTCCACTGGTACTTACAAACTTCATACTGTGACGTGCAACAATCCAGGTTTATCTGGTATCATAATATTGTGTGGTAGTTCTCAAGTCCTGTCCCAGCATGCATCCCAGAACATCTGGTGAGCAATGTAGATACTAGGGTATGGTGTCTGAGAAAAATTGAACTGGTATCTTGAGAGGGTGATATCTGCTGCAGTGAGTCCAATTTAATCATACTCCTATAGTTACACCCTGGTGAAGCCTGAGATGAAGGGGATTAATAAAGATGATTTAAAGCCAGTATTAAAATCTACCCTATACATATGCTGTCAAGGTTATAAATGAAAGATAAAATTTAGAGATGCAATATTGCTATCTAATAGTTAAGCAGGAATCCAAATATACCACCAGAGTAGCCTACTGCATGAGGAATTTCAGAGAACATAGTACATATTTGAGGATCTACTTTTCCTGTCCTCTGATTTGCTAAAAACTGAAATTCATGGCTGAAAAGTCCTCCAACACCAGCAAAACTTAACCTACTTACTGTTTTATGCCTGATATTGTCAGGTGTTTAAAGAGAAAGAAGAAGTGGCAAGGCAAAAAAATTAAACAGCATGATGTTTCTGGGGAACACTGTTGCTAGATGACAGTAGTTAATGGAAGTGGCTGTGTACATGGTCTTTCTCCAATCTGTTTTGCTGTGAGAGGTATGAGATAAGCCATTTAATACCTCACATGCATCAAGGCAATTCAGACCAGTCATACTCTGGGAGTCTCATACCTCAACAGATAAATAGGCACAAATAAAACCAAAGCCTTCATCCATTCTTGACACATTGTAGGAGACTGACAGACAGATTGCAAAATGGAAAAGGCAGCAGCTACTCAGAGAAATGTTATTTCATGGAGAGCAGAGTAATGAGCAGCATCATTCTCTCTAAACACCTAAGGTTTAGAAATCCTAGATCACTGCTTTGTCTTGTGCATCTTAGTACAGAGAAAAATACATTAGTTCTATAATGTTTAAAAGTAGATCTGATTTCTGACTAATTAAAGTCTCAGACTGAATCAACCTGTAGCATATGTGATAGGAATGGAAAAATGGTACTCTTTTTACATACACTTTTTACTAATGAAGACTTGCCATTCACCTGCTCATCAGACTGCATTGTTAATCTGAACATTGAGAGGGAAAGGGAGAGGAAGGCAAGACAGAAAATATAGATTATCTACAAAACACAGAACTAAATTGAAGGAGCAAATTTTCAGTGGGAAATATATAGGCATAGGTAAAAAATTAAATACTTTTACAAGCCCTTTAGTACAGAAATATGAACCTGTCATGTATAAAATTCTCCAATGGGTCTTTGACTAAGTCCTCTCAAGACAGCAAATGACAATTTAAGTTGATACAGCCAAATTAAAAACGTAGGATTTATAGACATTGAAGAATTTTCTGTATCCATGTGCTTTTCAATTAAACAGGCAATTCCATAGGGCTGCAAAGGCATATTTCAGGTCTAATGTAGATAAGAAACGGCAGGAAACTGGAAGAAATATGAAAGAAAAAAAGGAAATCGGATAGGTCTGATCAATCTGATATTGATACTTCTGAGTTATAACCCCAATACAATATATATGCCTACTGAAGAAAAACACTTTCTGGTGTATTTATTCTTTTTGTCAAGGAAATTATTTTCAGTCTTTGCAAATTAATTCAGTCTTGGACAGATGGGACTTCTTTGTGGTTTATGTACACAATCCAGAAAAGAAAATGTACTTGGAATATTTGTGCTTAATCTACAGGGTACAGAAACTTAATTACCATTCAAATAATCACTAGATTAAAAGGTGATACTAATTTAAAAAAATAATTATATAATAAATTATTCATTGTCACTTGTAACCTTCTAATAGATTTCCTTATGGTGCGGGTCTTGAAAATTTGGCCACGGAAAACCATTTTAATATGGATGTTGTCAGTTGCTTTGCTTTTGTAGCTTTGTATTTTTGATTGTAGACTTGTACAGAACACTTTTTTTCTATAAGTTAAATTACACGTGAATAACTGGTTTGAAAATGAAAAGCTTTTTTAAAAATAATATGCATTTGATTTTAAGTATCTGTCAAAACATCATAATAGAATTTTTTAAACCTATAATTAAAAAAAATACAGGAAAAATTCCCTTAATTTTCACTAATCTTCTTCACAGACAACAGTAACAAATCAACTGCTTAATACCATGAAAAAGGCTTTGAAAAGAAAATGCAGCACGTGTATTAGATAATTTTTGATGAATAAACAGTGGATCTTCGAGCTCTAGAGCCTGCCATTGCTTATTGTCTATTGAACTCAATTCATGCATAAAAGCATTTAATTTTTCTGCATAGATTTAACCTCAGACAAACATAACTTGGTTGAATTGAACTATTCTGTGAAATGTTCTTGTCTTTGATCAGCCATTCCTCCATCGTTATGGCATGAAGTGTGTACAAGGTAATTTAATTTCAGTGTATCTACCTAATTTAAAAAATTCTGTTTCCTTTTTATTTTCTGTTTCAGAACATAAAAAACATCCACAAAAAAGCCACCAAATGCTTTTAAATGGTACTGTTATTTGAGCTTAAAAGTGAAGATTACTGCTGTTTTATTAAATATTAATAAATCTTAATTATTAATCTCTGTGTTAAATGCATCTCCTGGATTTAGAACTGGATAGGATTATAGATCAAATGTTAGTACTGTATGCATTTGTTAGACTATACAAAATAATATTGTGTGTGCTTCATTAAATGTTCTGTGCTAAAATGGTAAAGATAAACTTGGCCTCTTCTCTGCCACACTGATTTTGAGTAAACTTTGTCTGTTAAAGAATATTGCTCATTTTTAATGTGACAGCTATAAGCCTTACCATAATGAGGGATCAGCCTCATTATGCCAGAAACAACAAAATATACTCTATAAATGATGCTATGACAGAGTGTAATTTGACAGGGAAATACAAGGGCATAAAGAAGTAAATTGGAAAAAGGTCATAGACAGGGTGATTAACATGAATACATTTGTAAAAACGAGAAGCCTCTGTACAGCCTTCTCCTTTTATTGACTTCATCTTTGACAGTCAACAGGATGCAATGAAAGTGCAGAGCCTAACTTATACAGAAGCTCCTTGCAAAGACACATAGCAGCTGCTCAAGATTCCTAAGAGCTGAGCCTACTTAGCAGCTTTCTGCTTCAAAGACTGATGTAGTCAACACCCTAGAGGGCTGTGCAGCCCTCCAGAGGGGCCTCAACAGGCTGGAGAGATGGGCAGAGAGAAACATTCTGAAATTCAACAAAGGCAAGTTCAGGGTCCTGCACCTGGGGAGGAATAGCCCCCTGCACCAGCAAAAGTTGGGGATTGACCTGCTGGAAAGCAGCTCTGGGGAGAGGGACGTGGGGGTCCTGGTGGACAACAGCCTGTCCATGAGCCAGCAGAGTGCCCTGGGGGCCGAGAAGGCCAAAGGTGTCCTGAGGGCTTTTAGGAAGGGCATTGCCAGCAGGTTGAGGGAGGTGATCCTGCCCCTCTACTCAGCCCTGGTGAGGCCACATCAGGAGTGCTGTGTCCAGTTCTGGGCTCCTCAGGGCAAGAGAGACATGGAGCTCCTGGAGCAGGTCCAGTGGAGGGCAACGAAGATGAGTAAGGGATTGGAGCATCTCTCTTACAAGGAAAGGCTGAGGGAGCAGGGCCTGTTCAGACTCAAGAAGAGATGTCTAGAAGGGGAAAAAGGACCTCATCAATACCTACGAGTATCTGCAGGGAGGGTTTCAGAGAATGGATCCAGGCTCTTCTTCACGCCAAGCAACAGGTCAAGAGGCAATGGACAGAAACTCTTTCACAGGAAGTTCCACCTAAATATGAGAAGGAACTTCTTTGCTGTGTGGGTCACTGAGCACAGGTACAGATTGCCCAGAAAAGTTGTGGATTCTCCCTTCCTGGAGATATTCAGGAACCCTCTGGACACAATCCTGTGCTGTGTGCTCTACAATGGCCCTACTTGAGCAGGGAAGTGGGACCAGATCACCCACTGACCCACTCTGTGATTCTAAATGGTCAAAACTATTAAAATTAGTTGTTAGGCCAATGAGTGGACACTATCAAACAGTCCTTTCAGTTTGCTATCTTTATGCAATAACTGTTTCAGGTTCAATTTGAACATTTTTATATCGAGTAAAACCAAGTGTCTACAGAATTCAAATTTGATTTGTAATTTTGCATTACACTTTTATGTGAAAAAGCAGTAGTCAACTAGCAGTCATTGTGCTGTAGTTCCAGACAAGAAGTGTTCTTCTTAAGTGAACCAATGGATTCAGCTGAAGCCTGGGGCTTCACATTTCACGTTCCTTGTAAATGATTGCTGCTTTAAACCATTGGTTATGGTTTATTTATAGAATAATACATAGTCCACAATTAAATGCCAAATTATAATTGAATCAAAGGATTCTGCTGATGCCTTGACTCACAAGGGTGTAGCTCGAGAGCTTTAGAAAGGGCAGCAGAATTTGAATCTAAATTACAGCCCCCAGTATTCAGTCTGGGATCACACGTTATAATGCGTAATAGGGCTAAAAGGATTATTATAATACTGCAGTAAATAAAATGTATCAAACAGCAGAATTCAGCATGCTTGCAGAGGCATTCAATTTGTGATGTGGGAGGCTAAAGATTATACTGCATAGAAAAAAAGCTAGAGAAAAAGTATTTCATATGCACATTTATGCTCTTAAAAATATTCTGAAGTTATTCTTAAGTAAAAGGAAAATCTATGTTTCATAGTCAGTAAATGCATAATGCTTTGTAACATGGCTGAAACTGATTGATTCCAGGTGCCACATAGCCATTTTCTGTCATAATAGGGAAATAACACTGACAGAAAGAAAATACTAATTCAAATTTCTTTGAAGAATTTTTGAGGAAGCTTTCAAACATTAAAAAATTAAATTTAGTTAACCAGAATAAAAATAATAAATCCCCTTGCATTTATTTCTAATACAAATTGTCTTATCATGAAAATGGTTCACAGATCCAATTCACAAAGACAACACTAATTTATTTGTGGAGGAAACCTAACTGATAAGTCATTCAATTCTTAGGCTAAAATGAAGATTATTTTTAATACAGATATTTTGTCATTTTAGAATGTATGTTCTTAAAAATGAATAATGATAAACCCTTTAAACATTTTTTTATAACTGTCTACTACTCTGTGGTTTATCTGTTGGGCTTTAAGCAGAAAACCAATCAATATTTTGTTGTGTAGATATTTAATCCATCAGATGTTTACCCTGGTTCCTCACACCAGGCTGTAATTAGTCCAGCAATTCCCTAACGTAGCTTCAATAACTTTGCAAAACAGCAAATGCTGTGGAGCCTATCATACGCCTTCCAAAGTGTTTCTGCATTTTCCTCTAACCCTCTCCAGTGGAAGAGATTAAACAGTGTACTATAAGGGCATTGGTCAGACCTCAGGATAGAATTTATCTGTGGATTTAGGCTACAGTTAATTTCAGATCTTACTGAATTCCAAGTATTCAAGACTTTGAACTTTCTCAGATGTATATTTATACAACAATTCATTGGGAAAGAGTGGAGAAAGGTTGGTAAATAGTTTTCTGATAATTATCAGTCTAATATCTATGTAGGAAATCATAGACGTGCAAAGTTTTTTAACATAGAAAAAATACTGATTTTTAAAAGGAAATTGAGTAAAGTCAGCTTTTCTCTGGCATTTTTTTACTATGAAACATTTAATACCGAATTGAATTCCAGTTCTGAATAATACAGGCATTAAATCTTTTTTTGGGTTCCCATTGTCAAGGTCCAAGTGAAGTCATAGGATATTATTTCCAAAACCACCTTCCCATCAAGGTATAGTAAATACTTAAGAAAAACTAGAATTCATGCAATTAAATCACAATGCTGCTATAGAGAAAAAAAACCTGATGGATCCACAGATAAAATATTTGTATGAAGCCCTACAGAGATGTATGATACAAAACAAAGAGAATATAAACAAGCATTGCTTGAAGAATAATGGAAGACTGAGGAAAAGTAACACTCTTTCCGTTGGCTTCCTTTTTTTAACTTTAATTTTATTTTAAGTTTTTCTTTTTCCCTCCGGCAGTATCACGAAGGGAAAGAGCAAAGAAATACATCCTATTTGTAAAATTTATGTAAATAAATGTAGAGAAAACAATGGATTTGGCTAGGTAGGGATTTATGAAATGAAAACAACTTACAGGAACTTCTAGACTCAAAAATACCCACAAAAAGGACAATGATGAGGCAGGACAATATTCACTATTAAAAGAGGACTAGATTTTTTGCTTCTATCTCAGCAATGTTAGCAAACAGTAACAGAGGTGGTAAGTAAAGATGAGAGACAGGGGGAAGAGCTGACTTTTGGAGAAACTCTAAAACAAGGTGGGGCATGTCGTATATAAATATTTGAGACTCTGAGGAAAACACAGTGGTTTAATTATGCTGGACAGATACTTGCATCAATAGAAAAATGCTATCAAAATAGACTTTTGATGTAGTATATTAACCAAAATGTTCATGTCTGCATTGTAGTGCAGAGTGTGCATTCCAGGGGACTATTTGCACAGATGTGAATGTTAGTTTTGCTTGGTTTTGCTTATTTTGGATAGTATGTAAAATATTTGGAAACATTTGCTACAAAATACGAACACAAAAGGCAAAACATTTCTAAAGAGCTCCATTCACAATGAGATATTTACATTATGGATTTCCAAAAATGTTGTAATGTAGCAAGTCCCTCTGAGAACAATTTGAAAATCTATCAGTTTCTCCAAAGTGCCTAATAGAAATGTGGGAGCTCTTGATAGCCTTCAGCAAGTTTTTTGCTGTTTTTTTAAAAATCTTATATCATTTTATGGTCTGAAGATGAAAGGATTCCTATACCAGCAATCTTTTATGAATTTCTGCAATACATATATTGCCATCCCAACAAGTGACCCAATTTTGAATAATTTTCATGAGTTCACACAGGTTTATATGTGAAGAATCTTTACCAAAATCTTTTTATATCAATCACTGATATCTTATCTCTGAAACAAGATACTAATGAAACAGGAGAATGAACATATGATGGAAGCCCTCTGTCTCTTTTACAGAGAGAGATAGTAAAAGATTAAGCAGTTAAACCACAGGTAGATCAAATTTGTTAAACCTCTTAATCGTGGTTTAATGATGCATTAATCCAAATTAATCCAAACTTCTCTGTCTTATTTTGACAAATTAATCCAAATTAATTCTTTACCAGTATCACTTAACCAACTCTTTGCCACGGAAGCTTTTTCCTTGACTCCTAATTTACATGTAATTCTGATCTATATTAACTAAGCTTATTTTCAGTGTAAATGAAACTTATGGATTCTAATATTCATAAAAAAGGAAATAAGCATTAATAATTGAACAAGCTAAACCAAAATTACTTTAACAAAGGCAAACGCAGAACATTTTCTGTGTTGTTTACCTTGCTTCTGAATAAACTCTCCTCACACTGGGCAGAGCTGTAGAACATTTCTCTGCTGGCTGAACTTACCTCTCCTTCTGTGGACTGTAAGTGCAGTTCTTTCCTACAGGTAGCCTTTAAGTCTCCTGCCGCTGCATTGACTTGCACTCCCCTGGGTGCTTCCATCACCAAAGATCTAGTAGGGGATTCAAGTCTGAAAGACAAAAACAATCACTGAAAAAAAATGCACTGAATTGAACCACCAAAACCTTCCCAGCCTCAAAACGCACAATGCAAGTAGATACTAACATACTTTGAAAGCTAACAAAGGAAAACCAGATTATATGTGTGATTCCATGGCTGTCTTTTATGACATAGAGAAAGCAAAAAATTAAGCATTTAAGAATATACTGATATAAACTTATCTGCTTAGTGAAGCTTTCTTATACTAGCATTTAATGCATTCAACTGTACTAATACTGAAATATAAGTACTTAGAAATCTGCACATCTCCATAATGCCTCTGTAGTGACGGTTTAACACTAAAATCTTCTTAGTGACTGATGACAAATATTTAACTAAATAAAGAGAAAACAAAACCTTTAAAAGTTTTGAATTACATGGAACTGATTAGAATAACTTCGCCTTGATAGACTCATTCATGTTTTGGGTATGTTTAGCAGCTTCATGTATGAAGAGAGGAAAAGAAAATCTATTATGGTGCTATAATTAGGGGGATTTGGTGGTTTTCCTGTTCTCCAAAATACTCATTATGCACATATAACCCTGTTATAGTAGGGTTAAGACATACAACACTGCTTCTTAGTATCTCTACTCAAAGCAATTCTTGTTCAACTGTCAGTCTTTCCGCTTCTCTCTTCCCTATGCTCAAGATCCTCCATCAGCCTTGATGCAGAACTATGATACTTTCTTAGCTGTGCTTTCTCACAGTATTGTAAAGATTTCTCTTGAAAGGGAAGTACTAATGCAAAGATTTTGTAGAAAACATGCTCACATGCTGAATAGGGAAAATGACAGGATGAAAACTGTATTGAAGTGGGAAACAATAATTCAGATTCTGATTGTGTTCAGTTATAGACATTGCATAGCACTATGAGGGAGTGAGACAACATTTTTAATCTATTTATAACTTAGTAATATAATGGCAGGACACACTTCCACTTTACCTGAACAAAGGCTTTTTGGAAGATGAAATATGTTAATGATAGAAATGTCTAGACTGAGTAGCTTGAAGAAAACACTGTATTTCCCTCTTCATAAGTGTTAGGGTCATATCTACCCAAAAATATAACGAGGTACTAGATGTATAAAGAAGAGAGTTGTTTGACAAAGAATTTGGTGCAGAAAAGCCAGATGAAATATGTCAAGCAATGGAACTAGAGAATTTCAAAGTATTTCAACTATTGCATTTTTAGGTATACAGACTGGATTGTCATTTTAAAATGAAAGTACCACATTTGCATGCATCACTGAGATTGTGTCTGTGAAACATTTCTGTTTGTTGCATGTCTCTGACACTTGATAGGGAAAGGAAGAAAAGAAATGAAAAAAAAAAGGAAAGCATTTATTCAGCAACACAAAATGAAGCTATTAAAGGCAGGTGTCCAGATAGAGAAAAACACTATTTGTAGATACTGATATAAAAAAAAAAATACATGGGATACCTATACATAGAAGCAATAGAAAAATAGATATCTCTGCAATGGCTAGGCTGTTTGCTTTCATTTATCTTGATGCTTTGTAGGGAGAAGTGGATAGAAGATTCAGCAGTTCTTTGTACTGGGGAAGAATCTAAATATCATGAATTATTTAATGGCATACACAAGTGCTTTTCAGGTGGTGATTTGTGAACTTCTGATGGCTACAGGACAGCAGAAAAAGAACTTCCAAAATATTTTATGAATGATGTAAATTATAAAGTTTAGAAATTAGGTTTCTGAAAGTACTCCACTGCCTTAATGAGGTTTTACCTTGAATGTAAAAGGAAACTGAATTGTATAGATGTTAAATGATTTTATTCTTCCATGCCATATTTTTGAGCAGCATATCATTGTGATTTATAACCAACTTTCCAGGAATATTAACATTTCTCTATGGTTTCAGCTGCCATTTCATAATCATAAAGACAAAAGTGTTCTTAGCTACATTTATTGCATTGAATTAATGCGTCTTAGCAAAGTCACAAAAATTTCTGGTTTCATAACATCCAAATTCCTCAGACCTAACTAAAACTTTTCAGTAGGTGGACAATTAAAATCTGTTTAGGAACATCCACCAAGAAAACATGGTTTTCTTTGAAGATCAAAGTTTTGACAGTGTATAGCTTAGAGTTGTTTAGTCTAGTTTCATCACAGATTTTCACGAAGTACATTTGCATAACTAACTTTAAATTTGCCTAAAAAGATATTTGGGCAATTAATTTCTCAACTTGAAAAGCTGATAATATCAGCCTTCTACACACCATGGAGAAGACATTTTTTTTAGAGAAAAAAGTTTCTTAGCAGTCTTCTGAAAACAAATAATGTGGTAGAAATGTCAAGGAATGACTGATGATCATCAGGACAGATTTTAAAACACTGCCATTCTACCAGTAAAACAGAATGCCTGAATCTGTAGGTCTAATTCACTTTTCTTATTGTAATTCTTTGGCTTATCTGCATCTGAACAGTGACTGCAGCATGCTACAATGCAAATGCAAAAGTCTATACACATAGATTGTTTCCTCAACGTTTTGAGATAAATTTGATATGCAACTTCTTTATAATATTTTTTCTTTGCCATGTTTCCAATACCTTTAATCTCTACTATAAACTCATTGTAACTTTCCACACTGTAATGCTCATCCCTCCAAGGAAAAGTGCATTATTATAATAGCATATGGAGAATTTGCTTTCCTTTCAGATTTACTGATGGCCTGTTACCGTGGCATTTACATCTATGAGTGAATCCTATTCACAGAATTAATTTTTCTTTTCCAAACATCAAACTGCTCAGATGGAGAAGGTAACTATTGCTGTTACTAGACAGAAACGACAAAACTTTAGGAAAGACAAAAAGGCTTTTAAAAAGAGTTTTTAAATAATATAATTGGTCAATTTGCTATATGTGATGAAGCCAGATGATCTATCCACAGCAGAGAAGGGCTTTTGCTTTTTAATTATCAGTGGTTAATTTGTGAAAAAAGATAAATTCCATAAGATCAAAGCCATATGAATTTGAGCTGAAATAATGAATTATTGCTACAAATAATAAATAAATTATTGCTTAAAATATCTTGAATATGTTCCTTTGAAGGTTTTAAAATATTTCTCATCAGAAATGCAGAAACATTTTTTCTTCATTTGGTATTTTCTGTTTACAAGCTGACCTAGATTGTATTCGAGAAAAATAATTTAAAATAGGAACCAAAAGAAAAGATTTCCTTTCGGGTTTTAAGCAATATTTTAGATTTACCTCTTGCATATCCCTCATACTCACATAAGATATAATTTTTCTATGTTCATTTTTTCTGTTGGCTAGTAGAAAGTATTTCTTAAAATAGAAGGAAATTGTAGATTCTTCTGTGCAGAAGTGAGTAATTCATTTGCTTCTTGTTTATTTAAGCCCTATATCCAACCCATGCTACTTAGTAAAACAACTAATATAAACCTCTACCAATTTAGAATTTGTATTCAAAACAGTGGATTAAAAATATTTCAGCTAGAGATCCCACATGTAAAACAGGTACTCATTTCCCCTTTGTTGACATGTTTATATTTGGGGGTCAAGAAATCAGCACTTCCCAGTATTTAACTGTTATAGATTATAGTCTTGACAACACATTTTGTGGTTTTTTTCAGTGGGCATAGGAGCCCTGTTAGGAAGAAAAAAAATGTTTTGCAAATACAAAACCAATGGGAAGTCTACATATTTACTTGGTAAGCCTTTTGTACATTTCCATAGATTAAAATAATTGTAACATTGATCTTGCTACCTGTAGGTCAAGAGTTGTTACAGACTGTGACTGTGGGTGGCTAAGACATACAAGTGGAGAAGGAAGGCAAATGGGTGTGCCAATCTCTCTCTGTTCCTCTTCCTACTTTTTTTATTGTAAACAAGTACCCTCAACTCTAAAACCTCAGAGAATGCAGGACATTCCTATCCCGTGAGTGAAATGATTTTGTTCCAAATTCAAATTAAGAATTTTTAAAAAATAATTTTGAAAATGTTGTTTTCCAGAAAACTCAAACAATTTGAAATATATATTCTTTCAATTTCTATTATGAAAAGAACAGCTGGCTGTCCTGATGCTCAAAGAAACTGATTTCAAGAGTCCTCTTGTGAGACCAAGGGTCCTTAATAGAGTCCAATGAACACTAATGGTGATAGATAAACTTAGGCTTCCCATTCAGACCATTTCTTGGAAGTCAGGTTGCAACATAAAGAATAGCCACCGACTTTTATGATCATGGTAACAAAAAATCTTAAAGTTTTTTATTAAGATATTGTAACTATTCAAACAGTGGATTCTTGAATAGCTACATTTGACATCACAGTGGGAATGGTATAAAAATAAATTGTTATTCAATCATTCCAACCTTATTACTTATACTATTTACAAGGTTATACATGCATATTTCACCATATATATAAAAGTGACCAGAAATATTTTGATACATTTACATGTATCAAAATATGCACCTCTTCAAGATGCATATGAATCACTGCCAGAATAATTATATTTCTTGAAGCCTGTTGTATTCTGATGCTTTTAACAAATTGCTTATATTTTGAGGACTATTTTTATTATTATCATTGAAAAGCAGGGGTAAATTTGGAGGCCTCAGCATTCTTAATATTGTTTACTGATCATCAGCTTTCCTTTGTTAAGAAGCAAAATTCTCATATGTTCATGGGAAACTTACTTTTATTTACATGAAAACCTAATCTTGGGCATGATTTGTTTCTCAGTTTTGTGACAGTACACACAACTCTTAAGTAAGTGAGAGTTAGACAAGTGCTATATGAAATTAATATTGGTCTGAACCGATAAATATTAACCTTTTTTTCCTCCAGTTTTCAATTGTGCAACTCATGGATGATAAACTTAAAGAGGAAACTTTCACGACTTAAATCAAAATAGTAGAATGGCATTCAGTACAGCATTTCATGTTATGTCCATGCTCTGCATGTCACCGACTTTGGCATGTGTCAGCATGCCCTTATTATAATTCCAAAAATTCTCACTAACCTAGAAATCATTTCACTGGGCTCAAAGATGAGCTCTAATTGCCCTGTACATGCCACAGGTTTAAATCCAATAGGTCTGCATTGTCATAGCAACACTTGAAACCACTGAATATTTTAATGTTATTTGGCATAGATGATAAATCAGAAAAACAATTTCCCACTTAGGAAAATAGAGGATCTCTTCTGAGAATATTAAAAAACTCTATTTCTTACTGAGGAGGAAAAGTAAGGAATAAAAGGTCATTGAAGAGTTTTTCAGAAGTGTTATTAAAGGAGTAGAAAGAGTGAAGAAGCATCAAGCAAAAGTGAGAAAGGTTGGAGAAAGTAAATATTTAACACAAGAGCTTGACTAAATAAGCAGGTGATATGAGGAAGGCTAAAGAGAGCTTAGTGCATGATTGTTTCTTAGCATGGGTGAAGGCATAACCAGAATAGCTAAAGACAAAGAAGCTATCAAAACCAGAAGGAATATAAAGAGGAAAACAAATCAAAAACATAAAATATAGCATCTCAGGTAGTAAAGTCATGTAGTCATAAATCAAATAAAACTCAAACCTTTGAAAATCAAGACAATTAGTAGAAATGTAAGGTTTAAAACATGAGCCTTTATTTCTTAGGGAAAACCAAAACTTGCTTGAAAGTCCAAACTTCCAGGCTGTGAGAAAAAGTTCTGGATAAGAGACAATACAAAATAGTTGTTTAAGGAAAGGTATAGGAAAATGATTTGTCATAGTCCTAACAACTTAGAGCTATCTCATTCTACCCTAAATGCTTCCCTTTCCATTATCTTCCTTATTTTTATTCTGGCTTGAATCCCTTTCTACACACGCCCTGCCTTTCTGCTAAACATTCTTACATGAAGTTTATCATCTTTCCAGAAATAGCTCCATTACCTGAGTTGTCTTTCAGAATATATCTCCTTAAAATAAAAATCTATCTTGTCAGAAAGAGATTGAAGCAACATGCCCACAGAAAATGCTCAAGTGCTTGTCAAGAGTTAGATCTGAAGATAAAGTGCCTGGGGGAATCTGAAGAGTCTCAGTTTTGAAAATCATTAGCTTCCTGTGATTAGGAAGTAACAGTCCAGACCACCTACAATTGCCTAATGATATTTTCTGTACTGTTTCTCTAAGGGGTGTTAAGCTGATACAAACAGATATATCTTAGCTGAGGCAAACTGTGACATGGCTTGTTCCACATTTTGAGAAAACTGCATCTCATGGAAGATTATTTTCCTGAAAATCCTTTGACAGGCCTACTTCAAACTCTGCATATTAGGCATTAGCATAGCAGAGAGCTTGGAATATACTTTCCAATGGCCCATATTTGGATTGTATCTAAACATATCAAGAAGAAAATTAAAAACATCAGTAAATAATAAAAAAAAAGAAAATCAGAAAAGGTTTGGTGAGTTTACTTTCAGTCACCTTTTCCTTGCAACCACCATGTCCAAACAAAGTGGAGACACTTTTACTTTCTGCAATATGAAATAGAATCATAGGTTGTGTAGAAGTCAGATAACTTTTTTAATTCTTTTGACAGTGAATTCCATCTTGAGATAGAACAAATAAAATGTGAATTGCAGGATAAGACGTATAAAATCATTTGTTCTTATTGATTGTTCTTCAATTTTTATCTATGGCTAAAGGCTATCTTTGGAGTTTTTTGTATAATTCTAGATATAAGCAATAGGAGCTGTTTGGTGGACTGCAGAACTAAAAGTTCTATAAATTCATGTACTCCCTGTAACCTCTGAGCCTCCTCATTCTTATATCCAGTCTGTATGAGCTCCAGATCCTTTGTCTGGCTCTGGCACACTTCTAAGAACCCAAACCATACTTCTGCCCTCACAGCTACTGCACTGCTGCCAACTCCATGTACTCCACATGCTACAACCTTCACCTGACCATGAAGCAAGATGTTTCAGAAGCTCAGGGTATTCTGAAGCCATGTGTATACAAATGGATAAAGTGACAGGAAATACTAGTACTGTAAGCTGATTTTAAACTGTTTCTAGATGGTCATCAGCTTTCAAAAAACACAGAGAAACCTAAGGGTCTTTTGCCTTTCTATTAAATATGTATGAAAGTGTCTAACTGCTTCACAAACTATCAGGGACATGAGAGAAGCAAATAGACAGACACAGCAAATTTAAGAAGCCTTGTTTTCTTATGGAACTGGTTAAACAGAATCATTGAAAATGAAGATACTCCCAGAAAGGAAAAAGGAACAGCTGAAGTGAGGAAAAAAATCTCTGTGGAGAAATGTAGTATAAGGAAAGACTAAAGAAACTAAATATTGATCAAATGGAAGAAAGAAATAAATACAGTGGCCCTTTTCAGTAATGCATTAGTAAGTCTGCTCACTTAGAATTAAAAGAAAGACAAGAAATTAAAATATAATGTATGTTACAGCAGCATTACTTAATGACATATAGCACAATTTTTATGGGCTATAAATAGTATACCAAATCATGTCTTATCAGAAAAACTACAGCAAAATGGAGTATGCAAGTATGGTGAAACAAGACTCTATTTGGTTTAGAGTCCAAAGTATGTCAGAAATGAGTTCTGGTATCTCTAATATCTCCTCGGCATTGAAGAATGTTGCTCAACTTCCATTTAAAAAGACAGTGAAACATTTCTACCTGCAGTATCTGTGAAAATGAAATGCTTGAATAAATTGTGGGCTGTTGTACCTAGTCCTAGGTTGGACCTACATGAAATTAGAATCAATTAAGCAGCAGCTTGGATCTGGAAGCAGTGTAAAAGCAAGCGCAATTGAAAAAAGCCTTGCAGGAGCCAAATGCACACAGGAGGGCACCTACTGAAACCTTGAACATCTCCCTCTGGCACTCTGAGCACTCACTGGTCATGCCTGCTCTTAGACCTGACCAAACTTCATGTAAACAAAGATCTTCGGATGCCTTGACAGTAATTGCAGAGTAAAGTTGCCATGTCTTTCATTAAGGCAGCACTGCGCAAATGCTTTCTACTGTTACAAGCTTTATATGGGTTTTCAGAAGAGATTGACAGGGTAATAAATTTACTCTCATAACCATGTGTAGGCTTAGACAGCTGTGCTTGGAGCCCATCTATGGGTTCCTGAAGGCATGACATGGCATAATCATAAAGCAAACATAATCATAAGCCCAACAGAAAAGGACCTGGCAGTGCTGGTCAGCAGTAGCTGAACATGAACCACCTGTGCCCAGGTGGCCAAGAAGGCCAATGGCATCCTAATCTGTTTGAGCAAGAGTGTGGCCAGCAGGACCGGGGCAGGGATTGTCCCCCTTTACTCGGCACTGCTGAGGCTGCAGTTTGAATTCTGAGCCCCTCACCACATGAAGGACATTGAGGTGCTGGAGTAAGCCCAGGGAAGGCCGCAGAGCTGGGGAAGGGTCTACAGTGTAAGACATAGGAGTGGCTGAGGGAGCTGGGGTAGTTTAGCCTGGAGGAAAGGAGGCTCCAGTATCCTACGTTAGCCATACGAAACTCAATGGATTTTTCTATCACTTGTGATAGTAATATTTTTGTCCTTCATATCTTGGTTCCTACTAGAGTCTTTTCCCTTTCCAATGTCAAATATAATCATCAATGCTGAACACTAAAGGAAATTTTTCTTTGAGTTTAAGAGCCATACCCAGCTACCTTTTGTTTCTACTCTGTCCTATCTGCACAGTAATTACAACCTTTCATTACTGGCTTTCTTCTCTGTTTACTTCAACATCTTTTTAAATTATATATATATATACACATATATACACACACTGTAGATATAAAAGCACATGTATATTTAAAAAAAGAAGTTTAACTTTTGGAAATTTTTCAAATTTTACTATACCCCTACTTATTTTTGTATAAACATGTATGTTAAAAAAACCATGTTTTCAACAGCTAGTGATAAGACTGAGCAAACAAGTTTCTGTCAATACACATGCCCAACAATGAAACAACTAACACAAATTATGAAAACAAAAATAGTAATTACTTCCACTTTATGAGAAAAGGGCACTGAAAGTAACTATAATCTGACATCATTAAAACAGCATAGGAAGGAAGAGGGTTTTTTTTACTCTGCTGCATCTTCTACCTTTTGATGAGGTTTTGTTTATTATTTGATTTCTGGCTAAAAAAAGATGAACAGAGCCACAGTGTTTTTGTCACTCTCAGCCTGCTCAGAGGACTAACAAGTTAAGGTCAAAATTTCTGATGTGTTCTCTGGCTCCATATATTTTCTCTATATTTTACAGAATATATATTTTAACCCATTAGTAAACCATCCTTTAAATGTCACAAAAGGTGTCTCTTACAAATCACCAGACAACTCTGAGTGAACCAGACCTCCTGTGCAATATATGAGTATTTTTAATTCTTATTAAAGTAGAATCCAACTATCTTGTGTGGTTCCTTGCCACTCGATCAATTTTCATCTCATTATGCCCAGCATTAACTTGCAGGATTAACTGATAGTGGTGTGTGGGCATGACATAGAAGAGAAAAAAACTTTTTAAATTTGATCTTTCAGTAATCTCCAGAGGACAACAACAAATTAATTCATCCCCTTATAAAGGAGGTTATTGAGGGCAAAGTTATCTGCATTTAACTACTGTCTGTCTATTTTGTGCATGGATATTGTCTATTAGTGCACCATGTTTTAATGCACTATTGGCCTAAAACCAGTATTTGAGGAATATATTGGCAGTTTAGTTTTCCTAACCGTGTTCCTGTGAGAAACAGTAGTGAGAGAAGCAGGAAGATTAAATTATTAAGATATAATTAATTTTCCTGATGCTAATACATGATTCTTTTATGCTACTTATCCTGACTAATGAAAGTAATTTTTAATTCGTTTTTGGGTTTTAACACAAAAACTTCCACAAACGATTGTCTAACAACACTGTCTGAAAGCAAAACCTTTCTAGCTATTACTTGAAAATGCAAGAAATGAGAAAGATGTGACCAGAGTCGTTGGACACATAGGAATAAATTATTTAAGAACTCAACTAAAGTTTATATTTACAGAGCACATTTTTAATAGTAAATATTAGGGAGCTTCTCTGTATGAAGACCTCAAAATCTGGCTATAGAATTAAGAATGTCTGAGACAAGGTTTAGATATGTGGAGCTAATGTGAATCTGACTTCCTCTTTTTGTCTCCCTGTCCTAAATAGATTAAACTAAAATAGATTAAACTAAAAGGGAGTAGTATAATCCTTGTGGGTATCAAATTCTTAGACCAAATTTTCTAGTTATGTTTCATTCAGAGTAAGCAAGGTAGTCTATATTCTATTTTTTTAATTCAGTAGTCAATCATTTTACATATACAAGACTATGAATATGTTTCCAGCATATTTTATTTTGGAGAAAAAGAAAAACAAGTCTGATGTCTGAGGTTTATTGATTGACCACAAATACATATTCCAACATGAAAAATATGGGATGATTAGTACTTTAACTAATGATCTAATGTACATTCTATTCTCTTTCAATCCAGTATACAATAATTCTCACACCCTAATTTATTTGCACTTATGCACTGCATCTTGCTGTCAAATTGCATTCAAGTGTGTCCAGTGAAAAAAAACGTTAATTCAGCAAACTCTCTACTCTCCCATTACTTACCGTTAAGTTTAACCATCCAAAGACACAGAGATGCAGCACTTGGAAAAATACTCTAGGTGATTTTAGGACTGCCATTATTGGACGCCTTGGGTAAGTTCATTCTAAAATATTAAAATGTAATAGGACCCAGACCAGCTCACTGAAATATCCTAATAGTAATTGTCATCATTTTGAAATTAGGAAATTGACTAGAGTTTTTACAAAGGATATGACAGAATCCCAACAAATATAGAGGAACAAAAACTTGCAGAATACAATATATACTGAATATGTTAAAAATAAATCATTTACAAGCTAAGGTTACCTAACCAAACTCCAAGGGTATCTGTTTCTTCAATTTTTGTAATAAAAGGTATGGGTTGAATTCATTATTAATGAGAGGACAAAAATTTGAATGCCAAATGCTTACTAATTTAAGTTCATCTTGGAAAAACAAACTAAAGGAAGAGTGGAGTTGAAAACATTAAGCAACAACAGGAATCGTGACAATGAATAAAGACAAAATAGTAGAAGGGAGAATGTCCCTTGTGTAAATTTCAGAAGCAACGTGAGGTGATTTTAACCTTACTTAAATTTATCCCGAAGACACGGGATTATTTGTTTTACCATACATTTCCACTCTGTTAATACTATTTAATGATTAGAAAGAAGTAGAGAAAGCAGTGTTTCCACATTCTTTAGAGCGAGACAAGTTCCAGCCTCTTACCCAAGTTACTGGTCCCTTGAAAAAGAAAAGCTTGTTATGCTTCTTCTTTGATTTCTGCTGAATTTCCTCTGATTAGAGACCATATCACCTTAGTGATTGACACTGATAAATGCCTTTACAATTATTTTCCACAAAGGACTGACAGGAATCATGGAAGGGGACAGAGATTTTTAAGATGGAAATCCACGGAGCAGGATCCTCTGGAAGAACCCAAAGCTATACACGACTTTAAAATGTTTAGTGTAAATAATCAAACACAATCATTTACTTCACACACTCCACATACAATGGTCAAACTTGTCCACATGGACAGTTTCCTGCAAAGGATTTCTGCAACATTGTTATTGGTCAATGATCCCAAATGCCTTTGCAAATGTAAGGATGAGCATTTACCTCTGCTTTTCTGTAGCAATTAATCATAAACACTTCTGGGCAGGCAAAGGGATTGGTATATAATGTTCAAAAATCGTAGAATTGAATCAAAGTCTATGCTGTTTGTCACCAGTTCTGCTGGGAGTAACAAAGGGAAGGACCTTTGATTTTCTGTGGTTCTCATTAGTCATCCATATAAATCAGAGATCAGTACTTAGCAGTGCACCTACATGCACTTCAAAAAAAGCTTTCACTTTAAACTTAGATTCTAAATTTCCTTTCTCAGTCTACAGATGCCTTAGTAAATTTTAAACTTGATCTTTTAATATCTCCTGATTTCTCCACTTTTTCAGCAATATACAGTAAACTTTGGACTTTTTACATTTAGAAACGTAGCCTCACTTGTTAATGAATTTTTGAGAAGTGTGTGTGTAGTATTCAAAAAAACCAACAATCCAGAAACACCACTAAACAGAAAAATCTGGGACTATTTACTTTAACTTGACCTATATATTCTGTAACAGCTCATAAAAAAAAAAAAAATATCAAACACCTGGTCTGATGCAATTGAACAATACTGTACACATTGGATCTTAAAAACACCTGAATATTCCAGTTTCTAGGGAAAATATATTTCTCAAGAATTCTACTATGGGAGGCAGGTCAGATATAAAAAGCAGTGTATTTTACATTTCATGTGATAGGTTTTTGTGGTGGTTTTTCTACTAGTTAGAACAAACTGGAGTCTTTCAATGTTTTGGTATCTATGAGTCACTAAATAGGCAGTATATATATATTACTATACAGATATTTTAATCCAGACTTTCTTTTTTATTTTTTTTTTGGAGAATACTTGATTTTAAAACAACTTTTTGAACAACACCTACTTGAGGTCTTGGGAAGGTTCTGCTCTGATATGGGGTGTCTCCACAGAATGCCCAAACACTGCCCCTTCCGTGCCTAAAATACATAAATAAAATACAGTATAATTACTCTGGAAAATAAAAACACATTGAAATATATGATCACAAATTGACACCTTTAGGACAAAATGTCTAATAAATTCCTTTATTAATGATTATAAATTTTTCTTCATATTTACATTTTCAATTCTATATCAAAATCTGGACTAACATCCTGTGAAACTCTGTATTTCTGCTAAACAGAAGAATTTCACATACAAATGTGAAACACTTACAGATCCAAATTTTTCAGCAGTGATTTGCCTGAATGCTTATCTCCATATTTTGGAGAACAGTTATTTTACAGAGAATGGAAAGAATGTCAAAAATTTGTGTGACATAAGCACAGTAGAGAAATATCTGCTGGATTTTACATTATGGTTATTGTGATTACTTAAAATGTGATAACAAGCTTTTAGAAATTTTGAAATAACAGTCTATTGCCCAAAGTCACTGGCTCAGTCTAAATATCTGACAGTTTCAGGATTTCCTTCCATCAGGTTGTTCTCACTGAAAAATTTTTATTCCCATGGAATGTGCTTTGTATTGAGTGTTTGTAGTGGACACTAAGGTATGTCCCACTGGGCATTTAAAGTCTAGGCAAAGAAAATGTGTAACAATTTTCCAAAACTGAATTGATTCTCTACTGAATTTTGATTGATATTACTAGGTCCAAGTTGAATACGATAATTCCACAGTTTTCATTAGACAACCAAGATTTTTCATTGAGAAACTCCTCTTCAAATAAAGAAATAGAATTCTAGTAAACATTCACTGAAGTTATTTGAAAAAAAAGACAGTTCTTTACATAATCAATTTTAAATACATTTCTTGAAAGAAAATGGTCGGAGGGAAGGCAAAAAAATAATAAGGATCTTTGTTAAAGTAACAGAAAACCCAAGAAATTTATATGTAAGGAACAAGAGTATAAAATCAGCATTTCTCTTAACTCTCCCCTCCAAGGACTGAACACATAAAAGTTATTTATACCACTCACTTTACATTTAATAGACAGAAATAGCCTCCTTATATCCTCAGGGTGTTTGAAGTTTGCCTTCTTTTTCCACTTGCTGATTAATCATCATGCCTATCCTTGTTTACTGATTTATCCAATGCCATTATTTTTGTCATCCACTTACATAAATTTTACTTTCCTTCTCTGAAGATGCTTTACTGAGCATTGTGTAAGGCAAATGGCCTAGAACTGGGCAGTGAAAGTCTTTCCAACAGAGAACCTCCAGAAAAGGTGAAAGAACTGAACAAAAATGTGTAAAACAGGTAATGCATTTATCCTCTATCAAAATAAGATCAAGGAAACTGTCTGGGATAACTAGAGCTCATTACTAAATATTCTTGAATTAATTGCTGTATTTCAACAGCAGAAGGCTTCTTTTCTTCTGAGACCTGAATTCTGAGTAAACTTGAAAATATAACTGCAATATCTCACAGTAGCTCTGTATGAAGTGCTCAACAGAACAGAGAAACCACTCTAATTATTACAATATTTTAAATACAAAACAGTATTTTCAATTTTTTAGCTATTTAAATGTTTTTCAAACTTTTTTAGAAACTCTAGGTGTCAAGGAAGATAGATATTTTTAAAATTAGCAAATGATATTTAATCTCAAATCCTTACTAGGATTTGAAAGCAGAATGAGGTTATAAATGTTAAAATGGTAACATTATTTTTTAGTGTTAAAAGGAAAACAACCTGAGCAAGAGGCCAACAAAAAATAAACAAACAAACAAACCCCCCCCCCAAAACCCCCAAACAAACAAACAAACACTAAGAAAACTTCAAACTGGTAATAGTTTTCTTAACTCCAGCTTCATTACAAGAAAAAACAAAACAAAACCAACCAACTAAAAAAGAACCCCACCCCACCCCCAAAACCTTCATTGTAAAGTGGTTTACTAGTACAGAGTATTGAAGACAGGAAGAGAAGATTTCTGAGAGTAATGTATTGAAATCCTAGTTTTTTTATCTCTGGCAAAGATCACTGAAAACAACTTTATTACAACTGCTACTTTGAAGATCTCACAAAAAAACCTCAACAAAATCCACTTTCTATAGCCAAGGTTTGTTAAGTATTGTGGAAAACCACAGGAGGAAAAAACACAGCATCTCTTTATCTCTTTTTTCCTAGTATAATTCCTAAATGTGCTGTGCAGAATCTGTTTTTTAAATCTGGCAATGACTTGTGGTTCTCTGTCCTTTAAAAGACCAGAATAGCATGTCTGTATAGCCAGGCCTTCTGTCACTCAAAATAAAGCTCATCCCCATCTATAATGAACCCCTCTGGGGGTTGATTATCCATAATCAAAGAGTGTGTTTCTAGATTTCATTCATCTTTTTCATCAGTAAAATGAAATGCTTTCAATGCCAGGGACCTTTTAGATTTTTGAAGGTGGCAATGGGATATGAAGATGTAAGTAACTGAGCAGAATGCAGAGTTGTCAGTCTTTACTTATGAGAAGACTTTCCCTGTAATATTTGAAAGAGCATTATCAATGTAAAGATGCACAAAATTCACTCTAGTGTGAGTCTGACATTAAATCAATCAGAAGTGCCAAAGGTAATATCAGGCAAAGACTGATAATAAAAGTTAAATTACAGCTGGTTATAACCCAGCTTTAGCATTTCCTCACTTTCAGCATCATTTTTTTAAAAGACGAGAAGGCATTTCTTCTCTAAGAAAATAGAAATTTGGAAAGAAATCCAAGATTTTCAAGCAGACTGGAAATCCAGGCAGGTAGAATTAAAGATAAACTAATATAATTAAATAAAATATAGTTAAAGCTAAAACCAAACCAAATATGCTCCTTTTGCTATTTGAAAATGCAATCTTAATGTTTTTTTCTTCTCATGCAGCCTCAAAAGCAGAAGTATAACAGTTCTTGTGGTGAATGCTTTAGCCTTAAAAAATACTTTCAACAAGTTCAAGAATATTTCCAATTCCCTTTATTACATAGTGGATTAAAAGCAGACACTCTCAATTATCTTGATTTAAGTAAGAAAGGTGAAAAAGAACAGCCAACTAGAATTTACTGATATGTTTCCAGCAGTTAAACAGCAGGATCAAGAAAACGAGAAAGCAATTGTACAGGAAATAAAAGAAATTGATCAAGATTACAAAAAAATACAGAAGAAAAACAATACTAGTCTTGTTTTCAATTTACTATATGCAAATCTGTAGCAATTAGATGAAAAGTTAGATCTTGTAGTTTAGTACTCAAGAAATATTACTACAAATATATCTTCTAATGATATAACTACATAAATAGAACTATAAATCCAAATTCAAGGTCTATAGCATTATTTTTAATGAAAGAAATATACTTTAGGTATTTGATAAGTTACAATATTAAAATACCTGTTTTTTACAGAATAAGAGGACATTCTAATAATTCACAGACTTACATAATCATAGCCAAGACCTACTTTGAGATGAGTGAAATTCTAGTGAGAGATGAATGAATATAAAAAAGGTATAAAAAGAAAAGACTTGAACCTTTAGGCCCTTTCAAGTATAGCTCAGAAGGAAGTAGTTGGGGAACAGAATTCAAAGGAAGATGAGTTAGAATGGATAACTATAAAAAGTAATCCTTTCAGAGGAAATAAAATCACAAGGGCAAGAGTAGGTACAAAGGATCTAAAATCAAAACTGTAAGTGTAACTGAATAAAATTACTCACACCTTCAGCTTTCAGTGAAAGAGAATGTGGTAAGTAAAGACTTCACTAAGAAAGAAGCATCTGTGTAGCCAAATCACTGATCAAAGAAAACCATTTGTTATAGAAGTTGCTGGAGAAAACTCAGTAAACAGCAGTCAGGTAGAAGGCCAAAAGTTCAGTTCTGTGTTTATAGAGAAACCTTTTTATGCATACCTGATTTATTAACACCAGACCTTGAAGAAACTTTGGTGACACAGCAAATCAAAATTACCCTTTTACTACAAGCAAAAACAGTCACATTCCTGCTGAAACTGAACATTCAGAGTTCAGTGAAACCAGTGCAAAACCACTACTTTCTGCTCAACTTACTGGTTCCTGAAATTCAGCCTTTGGAAAATGACAACTGGCATAAAAAAACAGAAGTGCAAAATTGGCTTTTGGTTCTGGATTATATTTGCTTATGTATGTGCATACTGAGGAAATTTGTTTCATACAAATTGAATTTCATATTTTCAACCAGCAAATAATCCTTTCATGCTTTCTGAGTAGTTAGCTTACCTAACAAAATGGTACCTTTCAGTGGCTTTGTAAGTGACTAGGATGAAAATATTGAGCTGGTTTTTAGTTTTTTGCTTTGAGTTGTTTTTTGGGGGGGCTTGTTGGAGTGTGTGTTTTGTTTTGTTTTGTGAAAAGAATGCTGGCTGAAGAGTTGATAAGGCAAGAACTAAAAACTAATGAAGTATTTTGCTGTGGAAAATGATCCACATATTACCATTATCCCACTCCTTCACATCATTCATGTTAGAAAATCACCTGAAAATGGAATTGTGAACCATTTTGATGTGTACAAACTACATGGCATTGCAGTATCACAGACACCACCGAGTTTTACCACCTTGACCTTTCACTGAGTTTTTCAGAAACATCAAGTAACAATTACTAAGATTATGCAAGTACTGTATTGGGATGCCATTTTGTCCTCTGAATTACAGACTTTAAAGAAAAGTATGTAAAATATTTATTACTTTGAAGCTTTCAATTTTATTTGTTGCACACTAATTAGTTAAAGCACTAACAGATTTCACAAAGAGGAATAAATAATCAATATTTTTTAACCATTGAAGAGACCTTAAAAATACAGACTATGTGCTTTATGTTTTGAACTTTTATGTTTTAAAAATTTAATTGCAATAAAAAAGAAAATTCTAAATTCTTTTACCATGTGTATGTAGATAAAATTTAAAAGAACTTCCGTGAGCTTCAATAGCTGTTTTTCAACAATAAGACTTTGGAAGAGCTAATCACCGCCAGACTGGGGAAAAACCCCCAGAAATATTCAACTACGCAAACCAATGATCATAAAAAGATCACATAAAATGTTTGCTCCTTCTTTTATAAAAGCCTAGTTATTATAGTTTATTTTGGGATGAATAGGAATGCAGCTTCTGGCCTTCATGTTGGTTGTGCATCTCTTCAAGACTTCCAGTTTTTTAAATTACTTGAATTATATTTAGCTATATACTTGTATTGAAAAGTAGGATTCAACTGGATTTTTGCTATGGAGGTGTATATGACTAAAATGTAAGTAAGTGAGTTATTTTCTGAAAACGTGATTGACATGATTGCTGGCATTTCAATCCTGGAGAGTCCCTCAGCAGCAAAACTGACTAATGTTAAATGTTAAATGATGAACTGATGTGGCCATATATGAGGTATATTAGAGGTAGGATGCTGTAGTACAGCCTGACTAGATGCAATTGTTTACTTACAAACTAAAGCATGTGCATTGAAATCTTCAGATGTAAGGTGTTATTAAAAAGTAAATTCTAAATGGAGTGATTTAGATTTATTACTCAAAACCCTTGAATATGACTAATTTGTGATGCATATTTTCTATATGGCAGCATTGCTAAAGCATAACTTCTACTAAGCCTTTCATTTAAATAAGAACAAGTTCCCCAATAAATTAAAATTCAACATCTTCAGTGTGCTAAATTTTGATCAAAGCAAATCCCAACTCAAGGAAATACTTGCAAAATTGCAACAGTCAGTGTTTATCTTCTTAAATAGCAGCTTATAAAGTACAAACATTTGAAACATAGTTTTGTAATGGTGGCCAGTTAAGACGCCTCTTATCTTGCAATGCAAATGAGACTGGATTGTGCCTAACTGTTCAGTTTCTTATCCATCTAATTCTTTGCAGATTCACATCCAAAATCTATGATTGGCCACCACTAGATTTACTTTTCTGAAAAAGTAAATCTATTTGAATAAAACCTGAACTGAGAACAGCAGTAACATAATTCAATTAATAATTGGAAATGGCTATTCTAAATGCTCCCTCTGAGATGAAAAAGCCAATAAATGTAAATGAAACTGCTGAGGAGTCATATTAAATCTGACTAGTACCTCAAAACATGATTGAAATTGAAGTATATATAAGGGGTTTACAAAAAATAGGTTTAAAAAAATAATAATTTCTGTAATATCTTTTACTTTTTTCCCCTTATTTACTTTTTTCCCTTATTATGGCAGATGGAGCTATGCATGACAATAAAAATGATGAAATACAATCATTTTCTGCTTGAATTGATACAGTCTCATTGAAACTTTACAGCAGCTCGATATATGAATAGACTTAAAGTTTATACTGAGATTTCACAGTAAATAATTTCTAAAACCCCCCTCAAAATTAATCATATTTTCATACGAATCCTAATTTGAATTTTCACTTTTCTTAAAGTTGTGTAGATGATTTTGTGTTCATCATAGTTCATCAAACACAAAAACCGTTCCTGTCTACATTTAAAAGATAGTATTTTAATGGGATTATTTTAATATTTAATAAGTAAAAAAGATCACATTTTCACTTTGTTGTAGTAGATAACCCTAGATTTTGGAACACTCAGGCTTATGCTTTAATGAATAGTTAATGAGTTTCAAAGCAGAATTGTTGTTTCTCTGACAAAAAATGAATGAATCAATGAATAAGAAGATCAAACAACAATCAATAGCTTCATAACTGGGGGACTCACCTGGAATGTAAAAGAATGATACGTAAACTTCGATATCCCATGTACAAAATGAGAGAATGAGGAAATTGTTTCTCACACAGTTTCAAGAACAAATAGCCTTAATTTCCCATTTTAAAGCTTTCTGAAAAATACGACTGCCTACCCACAAAACCTAGCTAGGAATGTTTATCCAATTTCATAGAATCATTAAGGTTGGAAAAGATCTCCAAGATCATCAAGTCCAGCCCTTAACTGATCACCACTTTGACCATTAACCATGACACTAATTCTCATGTCCAGTCATTTCTTGAACACTTTCAGGGGTGGTGACCCCATCACTTCCCTGGGCAACTCATTGCAATGCTTGACCATCATTTCAGTGCAGATATTCTTCCTGTCACTAGTCAATGGCAAGAAGTGACCAACCCATCCCTTGCTATAATCCACTTTCAGGAAGTTGTAGAGAGTGAAAAGGCCTTTCCCAAGCCTCCTTTTCTCCAGGCTAAGCAATCCAGTTCTCTCAGCTGCTTCTCATAGTACTCACTCTCTAGACCCTGCACCAGCTCCATTGCTCGTCTCTGAACATGCTCCAGCACCTCAATATCTTTGTGAAGTGAGAGGCCCTGAACTGGACACAGGACTTGAGGTGTGGCCTCAACAGTGCTGTGTACAGAGGACTATCACTGCTGTGGTCCTGCTGTCCACATGGTTTTTGATACAGGCAAGGATTCATCTGCTTCAAAAAGCTCTAAAATAAAATAATTTATTATTAGATTCTGATAAAAGTAAAGGGCATTTTCCCTTCAGTGATGACATTCCATAAATAAATGGTTTGATTTAGAAAAGTTAAAAGCTCAGAGGAATTTATCAGGAATTTGTCCATTAAGCCTAGCCACTACATTAGTCATCTAAGTTAGGAACACAGATTACTTATATTTTATCTGTAGCCAAAATGGAGAAATTGGCATCTCTAGAGGTTAGTTACTAATGATAATGGACTGAGAGTAGAGGTACCACGCAGACAACCCATGCACCTTGAAGCTTTTGCCTTCAACACCTGATCAGCAGTTAATGATCTGAATTTTATCTAAATTGGGAAATTCTTATTTGGAAATCTCACTTTAGCCATGTCAGAAGTCATCTAAGTTACCTACCCTTAGCATTTTAACTGCTTCATACGGTACCATACTTATCTTTTAAAGGCACGTTCTCTGCCATATGGAAACGTTAATTTATTTCTGTTCTCTACTTCACCGTTACTGTAACATACTGAAAATTGTTACGAGTATGTGATAATTACTGCTGCATTCATACATTTTAATAAATTGTTTTATTTATGCTAAGGAGGCCACAAAACAGCAGGACAATTATGCAGACTTTTTAAATAGCTGTACTATAGTATTTTTACTGTATTGGAATTAGTATGCCATTGATAAATTATAATCAGATATTTAGATAAATGCATTTGTGCACTGTGTAGAAGTTCATCATATGCAAGTACATAGTATGTATTTTAAAAGTCTTCAAATGCTTCCAAATGCTTCTAAATAAATGCAAAAATGAAAATCTATGAGGAATCCTCACATGTATTTCCACAATGCTAAAACAGGGATATGGAGATATAATACATTTTGGTGCCTATTAGACCAAAATTTAACAAAAATACTAGTATCTCAAATTACTGGAAGTCTTTCTATTTTTCAGATATGAGAAATAAAATGGAGCTATAATATTAATTCCTTACCAGGTTGTTAAAAGGTTTCTATTTGACATTAGCACTAGTGATTACAACCTATTATGAGCTCCTATTCCTGCTCTTTATTAATGTTCTGGTTTTCTCTCTAAAAGTAAATTACAGGGATGAATACAGCACATTTAAACCTGGAATTAGGTAAGTCTTTACTGCAGCTTTAAATGGAAATTCTGCAGCTGTGAGGGGGAGTGTGAATGTGCAACAGTAATTTTGTCACTTAATATTCCCACCTTCACGTCTGCATAGCCATGAAGCCATGCTTTCAATTTAGCAACAAAATGGAAGCAGGTGTATTTCAAAGCAATTAACTGCAGTGACTAAACCTCTGATGGTCGTGTTAGCAAACACGTGCCTATTTGTTATTTGTACTAACCACAGGAAAGACAGACTTTTCTGGGGGAAAGAACAAGATACTAAAGCATAGTGTAGAATGGGAAAGTTGGCTGAAATATACATCTTTTGCCAAAGACTCAGATGATTTTTTCAGGCAAGAACCACAAGAGACATGCCACATACCCTGCAGATGCTGTAGGAAGAGGGTTTATGGCAGTAATTTACTGCTAGATCTACCACTCCATTTTCAAGATGGGACTGAGCTAGTCACAGAGTAATTTATCAGTGCCAGTCTCAATAGTTCCTTCTATATCACCAAGGAGCAGTATCCAGGACTCAGACTACGACAACAATTCAGATTACTTGGCAAATCTTGCAACAGCCCAGCTCTGCTGTGAGTCTTGTGGTAAAACCTTCGTCTAGTCTTTGCTCTTTTACTGTTTGTGAGTCAGGAGAGACTCAAAAATCACACTCTCATCACTGCTGTGGTACAACTATCATAAATTCACCTTTCACAAACCTATCATAAATTCAGACTTTTAAGATTTAAGTGCTTTCCATTGCCTTGATACGTACCAAGGCATGTCTAGCTAAAACTAGCAAAGCAGGCTTTACTGTTGCATGAAAATTTGGTGTGGTCAGCTGCCAGAGAAACTTGTTATTCACATCTTCTTAAAGTACATTATGTTCAAGCATTTTCAGATAAGAAAACTGAATCCTGGGCACCAGGATAGTCATGCCTAGGGAACAGAATGTCATACAATTAGACAGCCATCATGAAATTAGCTCTTTTGCTTTATCATTTTTAAGTTAAAAACACTGAAAAAATGTATTTCCTTTGTTCAGCTATCACCAAAAACCCTTACTAGTTTCAGAGAGGTTGAGAGACAAAAAGAAATTTTTTATTTTGCCTTTTCTTCAGATCAACTCAGAGAGATATTTCTCTATATTACCCACTTAATGTCATGATGCTTACCACTCCAGCCTTTCAACTTACACTGAAGAGAACGTGACTTGGAAGACCTCTATTCTTTTATTCTTAAACTTTCCAAAGGAATATACTTCTTTTAGATTTAATCTTCCTTGTCTTTTACTCTCTCTGGTCTCCAGACACCACTATGAGTAATATATTCTGGTTTCTTCGGCAGGATTCTCCCTCTACTCCTTTTCTTGTTTTACATCAAAATTACCTTTAGTATCTATACAATTTTTATACATTTATTTTTGCCTAAATGAAATTGTTCTGAGTTACTGTTAGATTTGCTGTCAAGAAGAAAAGAAAAATGGTGTTTTCATTAGAACTTCAAATTCAGAAATTCTAATTGGTCTTTTCCTTTCATTGTAAATCTAAATATAAACCAAGTAGAAAAGGCCAAGAATGATAGTGACAAGAAAAAAAATTGCAGCTATAAAAAGCCTGAAAACAGTTCTGACAGCTAAAACATGAAACAAACTTGTTGATAGATACTTTCTGCACAGTATGCTTTACCTATTGCATTTTCTCTGCTCCACACTGAGAGTGTAAAAACATATTTAAAAAGTAGTCCATCATTTTGTGATGTTGCTAAGATAAAAATATCAAAAATAATACAATTGACTTGCTTGACACAAAAATAAATACTTTTTTTAAAGCTATCTCCCTTTTATATTTAATAAGAAAAGACTTTCAGATGCAACTACCAACCTCAGCTCATGCTTTCAACCATAAATTGGAACAGGAATTTTTCAAGTGAACCTAACAGTTGGCTACTTCCAATATCTTGCTGTTTTGAACTTGGAAACATCTGGGATCATAGCATGATATCTAAGTACTTTTAAAATGTTCCATGCTGCTGTATCTAGACCTCTGACCAACACAACACACTTCGCAGACAGTCATGTAGATAAAGGACAGGAAAATACACTATTACACTGTAAGTAGTGTGACCTATAGTACTTGCTGCCATTTCTATCACACTTAATGTATCAGATTGGTTTAGAATGATGATACTTAAGGGAAAAGTCTCTACTTGAGCTAAATGACATTTTGGCATTTGTAAAGTAATGAGGCTGCCTGGAAGGACTGGAAAGTATTTCTCTGTACATGATTGTGCATGTGTGTCTGTGTGTATGTGTGCTCAGATCTACTCTCTAGCAGAGTTTTTCTAGCATACTCACAAAATAAAGTTCAAATGTTTTACAAATCTGATAACTTCAATGAAAACCAAGATAAATGCTAAAGAACAGTTACCATAAAACTGAATTCTAATGCTAAGTAGGAAGAGGTAGATAATCATATGCCACTACACCCATTACTGATATTAGTGTTGTCAGGATCAGTACAGGTGTTCTTCATATATTAAACCAGTAAAATTTATGCTATTCATATTCAGTTCAGTTTAACTATGAATGTAACATATACATAGGAATGTCCAGGAAGCATGGACATGTAGGTTTTAGTGTGGGCTACCCGCTACGCTGTGATGAGTTTCTGCAGAGGTCCCTTCCTCTGATTGCTTTGTGTTGCTAAGCTCATTCATTCTATCCCTTCTTGTAGTAAAGTGTGCTTATTTATGCAGCTTTCTCATCTTCCGCTCACTGTACCAAATTTTATTCAAAAGTGAAGTTGACAATGCATCCCAAAAGCAATTAATCTAGGTGTAAAGGCATGTACTGATCTCTAGGTTTTGACCATGCTACCCACATTTCATTCTAACCAATGTGTTAAAGTTTTAAAAAAGCCCATAAAGAATATAAATAAAACTACAATGAAGAGGACTGTATCTAATATGTTAGTAAGAACTAAGACTAGAAAGAAAAAATGTTATTGAATTTATATTGAATGACTTGTAACTAGACATAAAAAGGAAATATCTGAACTCTGCTAAGGCTCACTCCTTTCATTCTCATTCCTTTCTGTGGTCATTAAGTTCAAAACCAAATCAAGATCAACTAGTTCATCTTCAATAGATGATATAATTAGCTCTGAAGTAAAAATGAAGGAAATGCTACATTCTTTACAGCCAAACTATTTCCCTGTTCCTCTATGCTTTAATTTTGAAGTTTTGTGTCGTTTTTTGTTTGTTAATTGGTGTGAGGGGTTTTGTGGGGCTTTTGGGATTTTTTTTTGGTTGCTTGGGGGTGGTTTTTCTGTTTGTTTTGTATGGGTGTTATTTTTGGTTTTGGGTTTTTTAACTGATAGATAGCATCCCTTGTTTTTCAAAAGGCTGTTTCTCAGGGCCTCAAAACTGATATGATATTCTCTTTGAGACTTTTTCTTCAAGCTACGCAGCACCGATTTCTCTCTTCCTTAAAAATAATTCTTCTGCAAAACTAATCAGTCACCTCGATTTAGATCCTATCCAGTTGTTTACTGAACCATGGTACACCAAATAGGACTAACCTCCTTGAAGAGGCCCTTGCCAGTGTGGAATAGGTGAGAAGATCTGCAGGATCTACTCCTGTTTACACATTCTACCTACATATTCGACTTTCTTGTATCACGTGATGTTATTGACCTTGTGATCAAAATACTTTCCAACTCTTTTTCTGGGGATACCTTTAAGTATTACTTATGATTTCTTTGGGATCTGAAAATTCACCCCTGTAAGTCAATTTAATTTTGTTTTGCTGCTGTCTTTCCCTATAACCTTGGAGCAGGGGATATTTTAATTTAAAATAATTTTAAGATTTCTTTTCACCTTCACATTCTCAGTTCTTCCCCACTGACCAGCAACACTTCTCACATTACTTTTTCAACACTTTGTCATCCTTAATATCTATGTATCTTTTGTACAATTTTGGTTTTTTTTCCTAATAGATGTCTGTTTCTGTAGTTAAAAGTCTTTCGAAGTTAAAAGAAACAAGAGGTGCACAAATATTCCAAAATGTTGTCACAAGGCCCTAGGTATTTGATTCCTTTTCTTTATCAAAAGCCTAATCTGTTTCATATTTGTGGTTTGGTGGTCAACATTACCACATAGCTTATTTGCCCTTTCTTTAATACCCATGAACTATAAATAATAATTTATTTTGAATCTCAGAGTGGTTATACAGCTTTCAGATGCATATATTTCTGCCTGGATATTGAGGTTTTTCTTCATTTTATTTTTGTGAGATAATTTTTACCACATATAATTTCATGTCTTTCATAGAATATGTGTTGATTTTTACCACTCTTACTTCTGGAATTTACATTATCTATTCTAAATTTTTAAACATTTCTATCTATACTTCTTAAACTTCATAACATATACATATTTACGTACTTTCTGAGCCTTGAGCAAAGCCACATTGTTAACCGCAATTCAAATGCAAAGTCCTATATATATTGATGATATTTTTCCACAGCCAATATGATGGCTTATTATGTTTGTGTCTTGGTTGTCTAAATTTAATGCTGTCAGACATTGTGAAATTTAAACTCATCATTAGCCACAATGAGGATAGGAATTTAAATTCACAATGTAGGCTGAAAGCTGCAGGCCATATTTTTTTAGTTGACATAATTTTCTTTCTGGAGCTGCTTTTTGTGTTTGAAATTATTCCTAGCTTATAGGAGTCTGCTATGAATAAGATTTGAAATGTATTGCAGAGCAGACATTGTTAGAATCTCTGCTTTCCACAGCTTATATAGCACACCTGCTATATAAACAAATCTAGGGAATACAGTGAAGTCCAAGATATTACTGGTGGCAATCTAACTTTTCCCCTGAATAAGGTTTTGTATCAAACTGAGACTGCCATGGATTCAAACAGTACCTTCATGTGAAGATTTCTGCTACTTTCCACCTAAATTTAGAGACAAGATCTTCCTGTTCATTCATGTAAGTTTGTAAAATATGATGCATATCATAACAAATCTTTGTATAATCTCACCATGCAGTTTGTGGTTACTAAATACTTTAGCTTCTGCTTAAAGTTGGATAAAAGCTTGCTTAAGGATGGATAAAAATTAAAAACCCACTTTGTAGGGGTTTCTAATATAATTTAGAGAAAATGAAGTGCAGTTCTGACATGTGTTACAAAGTCAAGAGGTACATCAGTATATTCTTAGTGAAAAGCCAGATGCCTACAATATCTCTTGAAAATGTAACAGTATTTCTCATAGTCTGAAAGGTTTACAAATTGAAATCCAAATTATTTCCTCTTCTAGCACTCAATGAGAATTCTGCTCCAGGACAAAGCACAATATTTTTGGCCTGTAGTGTCACCATTATAGCATGAGTATTTGAAACCAAACGCTCTTTTTTACTGAACTGAAATCCTACAGTGTTCTGCAGCCTGACCCTTACCTCCAACAACAGAATTTTTTTCCAGATATAAATAAACCACAAACAAGTTCTTTAACGCAAAAAAAAAAAAAAAAAAAAAAAAAAAAAGAGAGAGAGAAAAAATGGGAATGTTGGAGCTCTTTTATGATTCACCTTTCCCTCCTGTGAGTAGCTATAGTTTAAAAATAGAGATAGGTCTGGCTGCTGCAATTTAAACGTGAATTTTCAAAACTACAAAGCCTGAGGGCATGTGAGTGTCAGACTTAGCTCAGGTTTAAGAGTTAGAATGTTGCTAAAAAATCTGAACCCAATTAACACCTGGTTCCTGCATCAAAACCTTCTGAATATTTAGTGTGTGTTTTCCAAACAAGCAGTTTTGGTTTAAGAGTTAGCTTACTAATAGTGGGGCAATTTTCCACTGAGCTTTGACCCTTCCACAGATCATGTGGATTTGCCTGGTATCATGTATTTCAGGTACTTCAAACTAAAACTAATTTTAATTGCATCTGTAGACTTTGCACAGCCCTTCGACAGCAAATGTGGAATATGACTGGGAATGTGATGCAGACATTGGCAGGTTTTCCTAAAAATATTAATTCTTACATTGGCCACAAATATTCAATAGCTTAACCTTGGTGTCAAAGGTTTAACCTGAAAATCAGATTCACTCTCTAAGTTTGAACCAGGCTTTGGATTAATGCTGTTCTGTACCAGAACAGAGAAAATGGTCTCCACTAACCTCGTGAAACTGCTGGCTGCATTCTGCAAAGGAACAGCTCAGACAAGAGCAGAATCAACTCAAAAAAAACCAAAAAACAACAAACCCCTATTTAATAGAATCAAATAGATTACAGCCCAGAAGGATAGGAAAGGATTAAAATCTGTCTTCTCTTGTAACTGATGCTATCATGAAAAAAAAAGGAAAAAAAAGTCATTTAAAGAGAGTTATTCAAAAAGCATGGATTATAGAAAGGTTGACTCTCTAGGTAGGAGATGGTTTTCTTCTGCCACTATTTTGAAAGAATGTTATTTAGCTGTTTGGGATTTTTTCTTTTCCTTCCTTCTGCCTGAATATATGCTGGCTTCTCCTATGTCTCAGTCTACAGAACAGCTTCGATGAGTATTTTTCAGTGAAATGGCTGTAGAGGAATTGGACACGTTTTCTTGCTCTGACAAAACTGCACATTTGCCTGCTTTTTGCTTTATTCCCTTTTCAGAAAAAATTCTTTTACCAAGACTTATTTCACTTTACATATGTTTCTGAGACTAGTTTTTCTTTTTCCTTCCACACATTTTTAAGTGCCAAAAATCAAAATCTTTCTTGCCAATAAACTGGTATTATTCCTAGGTTAATGTATTCCTCCAACAGTCTACACAGTCACCTGCAGGCTGGGGTGAGTACACACTGCTTGGAATCTGAACTGGCTGGATGCATTCTACCCTTAAATAGAAGAGATAAATATATTTAAGCAATGTCCTGGACAAGAAATTTGTTTATTTATTTATTTATTTATTTATTCTCACCATTTGTAGCCTGGCCATAAAGCTTTCAGTTCATAGACAGGTTGGAGCCAGATATACATATGTGATTGTAATCAGCTCTGCAGTTGAACCTCCAGAGCCATGCCCTGACAGATTGTTTTGCCAAGAGGTTGGACTACCACAACAATATTATGTTTCAATCAGAGTTCCCTTAAAGGCAAGCCTGGACATTAAGTGCTTTCTTGAGACCTAAATAAGCTTATCAGAAACCTTATTCATCACTGGAGTACATATTAATATACTCATTACTCAGGAAACACAGAAATCCTATATATGTGATGAATTTTTGTTACTGACAGATGACGATAAAAGAATTTGGGTTCATTCAGTGTTCAGGATACCAAGAATTTGTCATATCTGCTTAAAGGATTAAATTTTAGTACAACATCAAATACAGTAGTTTTACTGTGGTCAGATAATTTGGCTCCATAAGCCACCTTAAAATGATTAAGTTCTTCCCTTCATCTTATGCCACTTCACTCTCCAAACTCCATCTGTCCTGAGCAACAATCCACCCACTGAATATGGCAAATCCAAGATCTTTCCCATTCATACTGAAATTTCTATTCAGTCTCTCATGGCACTAGATATAAGCCTACTATAATAACCACATACATCAAATAATAAGTTATTTTTCTACATTTCAGTACTTGTTATAAATATTTTATTTCTACTTCTCCAACCTAATTTGCAATTCACATATATTTCCTCATAATTCTGTCATATTTCCTTTTTATAGCCATAAGCCATGTTTCTATTTTATCATTTCCTTTTAACTACTCTGGAAGACCTTTCTATATTTCAATTACCTGCAGACTCCCAGTCCTGCAGCATAATCTTAAAATCAAAACTGAACTATTGATGCACCCCTCTACATATTAATTCATATTATTATTAGAATATTATCAGAAAATAAGTATGCTGGAATCTTCTGAAGCTTCCTTGACACATCAAGGCTCTCATCTTTCATCTAGTGAAGTCAATGACTGATCAAAAGCCAGACTCAACCCACTGTAAATATATACTTCAGTGAAATGAAAAAGATACTTGCAGCCCTTCACATATTTTTTCCTGACACTGTTTTGGTGTCAAAGTAGATTTGACCTATATATGTCCTGCTATTAATCTGAGAAACTTACTAAAGTATGTACTCTACTGTGCTTTTCCGACTTCCATTTTTCTACATGATTGTGCTATTTGACAGGGAAGAAGGCCTTAGGAAGTCATAATGACCTGCAAATTTTTTATGTCTCTTACTTTTGTTTCTCCGAGTACTGCTAGCAACAATGTGCAAACCTTTGTACAACTGCAATTCCCCCAGTGAGAACTATTGTTATGTTTGAAATGTGGGAAAAAAGTGATCTTTAGCTAATTATATCAGATCATACAATAGAGACGTGGAACTTCATGTATCTGAAAAATTGGTGTTTTCAAAAATTATGAAGTAGTTGAACTCTACAGAACTAAAAACTTGGTAAAACTATAACTGATGAGTTTTGAGGTAGCTACCTATTTCTTTTTAGAGAAGAAGTATTACTGTGGACATGTTAATTATCATAATAAAAAAATTCAGCTTTATCCAGCTAGGACTTCAGGTCCTGTGCTAAAAAAGACTACACCACTCAGATATGCAGCAGTAAGAAAGAAAATAATTCAGCAATTAAGAAAGTAGTAGGAAACAAGATTAATTCCATTTCCTTAAACGTAATATTTTCCAAACAATTTACACTGCTTTATTTAGAAAAAAATGATACAGCTGATTTGCTACATCTAGAAACCATAATTGGATTTGACTGTAGAACAGCAATGGCTTCTAATTGACGACCTATCTCATTTAATTTGTATATCTATTTTTGCTTTGTCTTTTTAAGCATGATTAATAAACATAAAAAGTCACATGTGCAAGTATAACTTATATAGAAGCTACATAAACCTGGAACAAAACAAATTACACTATAGTTTTTACAGGTCTTGGAAGAAGGGTCAGAGATAAAATCACATTTAAAAAAAGAGCTTTATAGAAAAGGGAAGGAATTATATAGATCAAAAGAACATGTAGGAGACAACATGAGAGTTAAATTGATGTCCCTTCTCCTTCAAAATCATCAAGAGAGAAATACCCTTTTCAAAAAGCAAAATGTTTGTAAAATTTGGATAGAAAACTATAGATTGAATGGGAAAAAAGAGAGTTGCTGATAATGTGCATTTAGCCTTAACTAAGAAAGCCATCTCAGAGGAAAAAGGAGAAAAAACCCCTCATTTATATTGTCAAAAAAAAGTAGGCGTAGTTTGACTAAAACTAGGTGAGTTGCATGTTCCTTCATCCTTCTTATACAGCTGATAGCTATGAGTTTGGTTTAAGAAAAAAAGAGAATTACAAACTATACTAAAAGAGCCATCCAGTGAAGGTTTTTATACAACTTTATTTCACAGCATTGTCTCAGAAAAAATGTACACTGACCTAGGGATTCTTAATCTTTCTCAACAGTGCTCTGGCAGGAAAAAGCTGCCTCATGATATGTGCTTGTACTCTCATGGACAAGGTTGACCAGCACTGTTCTGCTACAAGAGTATCTTGCAGAGATCATATTCCTTGCTTGAAAGAAAAATTAAATAAAAGCAAAGGGAAGAAAACTTTGAATTAAGATTTAAATAAGAGAAGTAAAAATCAAACAGATACCCTTGTTCTGTAGCTGCAGAGAGACAGAAGACACTGTGATGCTATAGAAGGTGTCCATTGGAACAGCAGGGTGAATATAAGAAATGGAAAAAGGTTTAACCATGTGCAGAAAGGAACCCCTGAGCCTACCAGAAAAAGAGCTTCTTATTACTACTTGTTTCCCTAGTTCTTTAAAAATATGTTCACTTCATCAAGTCTTTCTCTTTCCTCCCTCCAAAGCCCTATGATACGTGTTAAACCTGGTGGCAGGAGGCATGTCAGTGCAAAGGAACAACAGACAGCTGCAATTCTAACAGCTCTCTCTAGCAATACAAAATTTGAATACTTTTTCTTCTTTCCTTCAGTAATAAAGTAGAAAAGAGCTAATATAGTTAAAACAAAAACCAAAATTAGCAATGGAAGGAAGACTAAGAAGTTTAAACTAAACCAGCCAATTGTCTAACTTTAAAGTGACAGACTCTTAATAGAGAAATATATAAGTGCAATATCTCTAAACCAAAAAGTACTACTTCTGATTCTATATTTTTCTTAACTTGGAAATACATTAATATCTGGATTACCACTCTGTTTCTACTATACCTTTATTCTTGGAATAGACTGCCTATATAAAAATTTACAAATAAAAATGTTACTATTAATAATCAGTGAGAAGCTATCCACTTAATCTTTCAAGTCTTTATTAATCAAGAATTTCTTAGACTTACTTATGACAGATTACTTTTAAAAGGTGAGCATTAAAAAACAATCTTCTGAATGGAGGAAAAAATAATATATAAAAAATCTCACATTGCCATGGTAGTTTATAAATGCCCATGGGCATACTTTGAAAATTAATTACCAAAATAAATCATTTATTGAACACATTCACAGTGAAGTGTTTCCAAAGATACACTATTGATTGCTACAGAAGATAATAAAATAATTTCATTGTAGTACCACCCTTAAATAAATACTTGTGAGAGCTTCATCTCCAAATAAGCACAAATTATTTTTCTTTTTTTACATTCAGCTTCTGTTTTATTTCTTCTTCCATAATTCCTTTCCTATATTCACCCCAAGGCACCATGATAATAAAAACACAAGCTTGAGAAAAATAAGCTAAAGAAAAAAAATTCTGGTTGATGTTTGACATTGTGATTTCCTGCCAGGTTTCATCAGTCATATCATGCCATGTGGAGTAATACAGTAAGATTGATGCTGCTCACAGGGACTCATCACCTTTCATGTATTTGCTGAAGAATTTAAAGGTATCACACAATCTTCAGATAAAATTAATTCTTATGGTGTCAGATTTTTGATTAAAAAATAATGAACATGACATAAAAAACCTATGATTGCATTTCTCAGTGGCAGGGAATCTAATTCCTAGTGCCATTTGTAAGATGTTTTATTTTTTAACTTATGATAGATGCTTTGAAATCTCCTGTATCAATTGTACATTTAAGATTTATTTTCTCAGCATTTAGTATCATGACCAAATTTGAGCCTTAGCAGGATTCAGTATGACTCTCTTTTTCCATGCTATGCGGGATGGGGCCCTGCTTTCCTGCAGATTGCTGAACACCTCACCGCCCATGGAAAGCAGTGAATTAATTCCTTGTTTAGCTTTGCTTGTGTGTGACTTTTGCTTTACCCAATGAATTGTCTTTATCTCCACCCATGAATTTTTTCATTTTGACCCTTCCAATTCTCTCCCCCACCCTCACTGGTGGAGGAGGGAGTGAGTGGCTGTGTAAGGCTTAGTTGCTGGCTGTGGTGAAACCATGACAGTAACCTTTATTTCATTATAAGCTAATATAGCCAAGTTAAAGCAAGGCTTTTCAACTGAGCCTCATGAAATATTAATTCATATGGAAGCTAAACTTGATACTTTGTATACAGAAAAACAACGGTCACCATATAGAACAATAGCTTTTATTATTTTGAAGGAGTATTACCTAAACAAATGGCAGACACACCACAAAACAATGCTTAATGATAACACATGAAAGCCAAAACACAGTGATAAGTGTGATTTGTACCACAGTTGGCCCTGCAGAGTTTAAATTCAAATCTACCTTTAGACGAATTGATATTTAGATTACGCAGTATCTTTTAGTTGGTCAAAAAATCACTGATAATGAGAAGACATTTTCTTCTCCAGTGGATTAAATTTTTGCAGAAGATCGATAGTTTAATTAAGACTAAAGATATTAAAAAAGATATGTTTATCTCCATTTAGAAACTTTATTATTACCATACCTGTTACTTTCAGTCTGTCGGCTCCAATGACAATCTCATCTTCATCTGCAGAAAACAAAACTTTTCCACTGTCACTTGCTCTCACTTCAAATCTCTTACACTGAGCTTCCACAGCATCAGCTCCTGAAATCAAGGAAGTGATAGTTACATCTCAGATATTTTGTAAGAATTAATCATCAGCATGAGTGGAATATCCAAAACATATCAAATACATGACACTTTACTAAAATATTTGGCTTTCTGTAAACCTGATAGAAAATTTGCATTATAAAATGCTGTTAAAATAATTTACAGAAATAACTATAAAAATCATCTATTTCAGTGTTCTGTGAAAACCAACACTAAAATTTAGAATGTATTTAAACACTGAGATCTTGAAATACCAATTCAGACAGAGCTTTCTGGGGTTTGTTCAGTATAAATTGCAGTTTCTTGCCAATGAAAAGATAAAGACAACACATGACTCTATTGCATCAAGACATACAAATTAACACAGCAGAAAAGGATATTTTTAATTCACTTCTACTGCAAACTAAGATGACGGAATAACGAAAAAACCATAACAAAACACCAAAACAAACACCATGAACTAAGATATCAACAATTTATGTCATATTTTATGAAACAATATTCCCAAATGTCTCAAAGCTCAAAAACCCTAAAAAAATCTGAAATTGGACAGGTATATGGAATTGATCTGACTACAATAAAGAAAGTTGGCAGATACTGAGACTTTTAAATTTACTATACTTTCCAATTTACAGATCTTATCCTTACTCTTCAGTGTTTTGTCTACTAAATTGTTTCTGAAATTTTATTTTATTATTAAGCAAAAACAAACATCACTTCTGAAAATGGTGTTGAAAAGCAGTGATCTGCATATGGCACAACCATATATAAGGCAAGATACACTATTTCAGGGAATAATTATCTGAAATTTTCTCTTTGATCCCTAATTAGACTTGTAATGTATTACTAGAATCAATCTATATGGGTAAAAACTAAGGGGAAGGCATTATGGATAAAGAAATTAATGTACGTTATTTCAGTTTAACAATCTGGTTTATAAGTTTGCAAAAACTCCTGCCTCCATAATATGGAAGTTTTATTTTAATATGCAAATGCATAGTATTAAAATATGTAATAAGGAATATAAAAACTGTGATAATGAATTTTGGTCAAGGAATACCCTAAGCAGCCCATGACTTGCAGAATCAGCAATGTGATCAAAAGAATTCTTACTTTCAGATGAACTTACGTTCGTACTGTAAAAAAATTCTGGCTATTTTTAAATTTACAAAGAAAAAAGAAAATTAAAAGGAATTATCAAAATACTTGATGATGCATTTTGTTGAATTTAGATATATTTCTTCTGTAAATGTGTAAAATGGTATTTTCTTCCCCCACCAAAGATGAAGTTTTTTAAAATGTGTGAATCAGGTTGTTGAGTTTGTTTTGAAAAAATACAAAATCTTTGTAAAAACAGATGGGCAGATTTCAGATGCAGATGATTGGGGATGCCCTTATGGGGATGACCATATTTATGGTTCAAAAAACCAAAGGATAATTACAAATAATTTAATAATAAGTAGTTAAATCTTTATTTAAGAGGTGATGATAGCTTAGCCACCTAAAAGCAAGTGGCATTATAAGTACTGTGATGTTGCTAATTTACACCCATCAAAGTTGTTAGCTCTGTAAGGAAAAGAAGTTAACAGAAAATGTGTCAGAAATCAAAAAGAGAAAAGACCTGCCACATTCTTACTCATTATATATCACTGAAAGTGACAGCCCATGTTTCAATAACTGCTTTTTAAAACCTGTGATGTATTTAGGATAATATAGGTTTTCATGAAAAATGACTTAAATAAAAATGATCTGGAACTTTGACTAAGAAATGCATCTATTTTAGATGTTCAGCATTTGTGCTGCTTCAGAATTACATTGTATAAAAGTACACCTGGAATTCAGCTAGTCCAAAATATCATTACAGGGAGTAAATAAATTTTAATGCTAAAATAAATGGGCTTTTACTTCAAGTTGCACTCAGGACTTAATAGTATATTACTTGGTATTACTCCTTGCTGAAACGATAGTGTGTTCAAGGCACTTGAGAGATTACTAAAAAACATAATACATGTTAAATCTGTCTCTTTGACATAGAACCAGGTGTGAACGTTATAAAACTGGTTTTGAAAAGTTAAACTGCCTACAGAGTAATCAATGCTATCAAAATGGAATTCTGTTTCATTACATTTTCATCTCCCAGTTGAAACAGGAGCAAGCAGTTGCATTTGCAATGTATTAGGGTATTATCTTCTGAGCTGTAAAGCAAATTGCTGTGTTCCAGAAACACTTTACAAACATATCTCATAAAAGGTCTGAATCTTTAATAGTACTACTAACTAAAACGATGTATCAAGTTTTAGAATATTATGCATGAACAAAGGAAATATTTTGAAATTCTAATCTCAAACTTGTAGAGCCATCACTATTTTCAGCAAATCACATCTGCTTGAATAATTCATACTTCAGTCCAGAGAATCATGTATGAAAATCTATCTTCTAAATTCTATTTGGAAAGGTAATTTCTATCAGACACATGGCTACAAGAAAAGCTGTTTAGCTTTGCTACTTGCTGTACTGCTATTCTGTTTCATACTAGACATAGAGTTGGCTCCATAACAGCTTTAATCCGGTTCAAGAGATGCCCCTGACAAACTCTTTTCTCATTTTGTATTCAGGAAAACTATTTATTTGTAAATTCAGTTGTATAATTCTCAATTAAATTATCATGTTTCTGTGAAATTCCTTTCATTTAAAATACATAGACTATCATTAAACCAGCTACCTTTAGAATAGTACAAAGCCTGTTAATTTTAACTGTAGTGAAGATGCATTAAATGAAAATGTTGGGCAGTACATGCAGTAAAAATACAGCAAATTATAGTTCTGTAATCCAGATTAACACTAATAGGTATTAAATTTCAAAATAAGAACTCTATCTATTTTGAATTTGTTGAGAGTTCGACTTAGTGATCAAATAATATAATAACGATATGAAGAATGCATGTTCTAAGATTTTGCATTTTAAAGTCAATGATTCACAGTACTTCAATATTATTCAGAAAGATTAATTAGAACCACTATTTGCTGTGATAATAAATAGTAACAAGAAGTCTTCTGTTTTACAAGGTTTAGATATGATTACAAACACTAGAAGTTATCTAATTTCTCAATCACCCTCCATGTCTACCCAACACACAACAAATTCAGACACAGAAAAAAATAAAAAAGATCAACAACCTTAAATTAAATACAGGGATTAAAATTCAAATGGAATTACCATAAATTGATCCTTGTAAATAAGAAACATAATAAATTTCAATATACTTTCTTCTGGTTCTTCAATGAGAAATGGGTTATTTAAACATTTATTAAATGCAGAGTTTTATGCAGTGTCTGGATGACAAATAAAGTTACTTTTATGAGAATGTGTTGATGCTTCTGAGATGGGAGATAAAAGAGATAAAGCATTTTTAATAAAGGTGCAACATTCATCTGGGTCTAAAATCAATATCTGTGAAGCATTCACCTAGACAATTTTTTTTTTAATATTCATGGAAATGTTAGATATTATGGTATTTTGGACAGCAGAGATCTTAAACAATTTCAGTGAATGTAAGAGCAATAGTGCAAATGAAGGATTCATACTTGCTGAATAGAAGTATTGAAGAATTTGGGAAAAATAATAAGCAAACTTTCATCTGAGAGCAAAACATCTACACAATGATTCACAGCAATCAGAACATATTCTGTGTTCCATTTGCTGAGGAAGGGAAGGGAACATCTTCATTATATCTAAAAGGTGTGAAAGCAGAGGGTAAAAGACCCCTTAGCTCGGTCTGTCAATAGCTGACTGCCATGCTGTAGCGATATCAGAAAGCTACTGCTTCTAGGAGAGGCTGATCTCCAGTATTTCCTAGTCTGAATGATTATCTACTCAGACAAGGGAAGCTGGAGAAAATTCTAGGTCAGAAGAAACAAAACACACGTTTGTTACCCTCTTTGAAAGTGAACAATAACAGCTGTCAACATAAATTATTACTATAGGAATAAGCCACACATTATTGTAAAAGAGAACTCAGGAGAACCACCTGAAACAGGCAGGACACTTCCTTCATCATGATCTGCAGACCCAATAATATCCACGAAAAATTAGTGATATTACAGGTTTAGGACTTTGTCAAATGAAATCTAACAGAAAAATTCTGCCCTCCCAGGCAGTTTTTACTTCTAGGAACTTTGTAGAATTATAGTTGCAAAAGATCTCTAAGATCATCAAGTCCAACGTTAACTCAGCACTGTCAAGTTCACTGTTGATATGGTATGTCAGTTTCACTGAAAAACACACCTCAAATATTGCCTGTCACCTCTGCAAAGGATAAAATATATTCTTCCTGCAGTCTGTCTTCCTGGTGCATCTTGACAGTGAAACCCCAGCTATGAAAATGATACGTGGAAGTTGCATATAAGTTGCAGTAGACAGCACTCTCCATATGGGGCACTTCTATATGAGGCCACAACAACTCAAGAGCTATTCTGTGCTTTCCCTCCTACTATCCCCAACATATGGTAATTTCCATGAGACTCAGAAATTACCTTTGGTATTATCAGATACAGCTGTTCATAATTTCATCAGCTATGAGCAATACACATGGGAGAATGAAAATAAAATGTGATTCCTTGCTTCTTGAAGGCTGTTTGAAGGTCTCGAAGCTTTAAGTCAACACATTTATTTTGCTTCTGTAATGGTTAAAAGGGTGTGCATTGTCTGCAATTTTAGCTATAATATCTTAATTGCATATATGAGTCCTTGGATAAGAGAGCCAAGCAAGACACAGGAAGGTATATCAGGCACCAAAATTTACCTGTAGGACTTCAAACTGTATGTTTTGCTCTGCTTATAATCCCATTAAGTTTAATTTACTCCAAACTTGATCTAGATTCTTGAACTCAGTCTTGTAGCAAGTAAAATGACTTTTCTATCAGACTGATTTTTCTCATAATACGACAGATGCATTATAAATGTATAAAATATAATAAAAATATATTAATAATAAATAAATATACATGGTTTATGTAAATAGATACAATTTAAATTAGATTATTAAATAAAGTATTTAAAATATAAAACAAGTAGTAGGTTAAATAAAAAATAAATATCTATTACTTTTTATTACCAGATTTATTACATTATCTTTCCTATACATGTTTTCATTGATTGTCCAGGAATCTTTCTTTGAGACATCAATAAATAGCCACAATATGTTAACTTCTTTTTATAGCTGCATTTATCAACTTAGCTTTCACTGACAAGCTCAAAAGTCCAGCTCATACAATTGTATTATTTATAACTCTAACATATTTTGTGTCCTACAAAACGTGAATGGAAGTAGAAAGCATATCAGTTTTTCTTACTCATGATGAATGCAACCTGAATATTACTAAATCCTAAGAGAATTTTCCAAGTTTTCGGCCTTATCTTTAACCTTTTAATTTTTAGCTTTCTGTGATCTGATTGGTTTTTACAACATAAATAATTTACAAAGCTGAACATACACCTTTTGGAAGCTGAGGCTTAGTGAAGCCGTCTGGACACTACTTTTCCATACAAAATTAGTGGGAATATTGCCATTGTCTCTATTAGCTGAGCCAGGCTGTAAGGCTATAGTTACACTTGTTGGTCACTATGTTTTATGAAAACACAGAGTTGCTTCTAAGCAACTGCACATTCCACTGAAGAGAAATGAGAGTTAAAAAAAGATGGAACAATTCATAGTGAGACACCTGACTACCTGCTGGACTTGATGAACTCCACATTCTAATCAAATAGCAAGAGCACACAGATATAGTAAGGGGAGTATGAAATGTCTTCATCAGATAGATGAAACTCAAAGACAAAACAGGACTGTTGAATTTTTCCTTGGGAAATATATAATCTTGCAGATCATAAGGTCAGTCATTCCTTGCTAAACCTGTTACTATTTATCATTATATATTTCCTTTAGGTCAGACTTCTCTACTGAATGTTCTACCAATTTACCAGAAATTCTACTGAAAATTCAATGATGTATAAATCTCTACATCTCTGCTTTATTATTTTTTTCAGAACGAATCTTATGCTTGACTTATTTGCATCTTTTGAGGCCTTATCTCTCATCTGAATGCTGTCTAAAATACCTGCTTGTAGTGCAAGGACCTTTTTACATTCTGCAGTGACTGGACTGAAAATGAAATTGGATGAAGTGAAATACATTCATGTAACCCAATGGTTCCTTACCTTTCCTCTTACTCATTTATTCTGTGACCTTTTAAAATAGCCGTTATGGATCTTACTTTGGGAAGATTTAAAAAGAAAAGCATTTCAGTTTTCTATTTCTGACTAGTAATATTCTCTGTAAGCATTAGACAGTTACTCTGAGATTTTTTCTACCCTACAGCCATTTTTAACACTTTTTGGCATTTTATTAATATAAATTAAAAGCTAGCAAATATTTTTTCTCATATTCACAGTATGACAGAATCATTCAAGTTGGAAAGACCTCCAAAATCATGGAGTCCAACCTTTGACCAATCTCCACCTTGTCAATATATTCTTTATGCACCTTTGTTATTAAAAGGTTAGCTTTTTCATCTTTCTTTTTTTTTTTCTCCTGACTTTATTAAAAAGAAACAAATTGTTCTTCCAGATGCTTTTGGCAGTTTCAACATTATTTCTGAATGCAAATCAAACTTTTTTGAGATAAAGAATTAAATTAATCACACTTTGAGGGAGAAGACCTAAACAAAGGATACTTAGAAGCTTTCTTGAAAAAGAAATGTTAAAGCCCCCCTATTTTAGATTTTTATAATATTAATTCAATACTGATAACTACTATATAAGGAAGACTAAAAAAGTCTATTTTTTATAAAGTGACTATTTCTTCGATTATCTGCTTTAGCTAGAGAGTACAAATATCCTGAAGCTATCTATGCAAAAAGTCTTAGTATTTAATATACTCACACTTTATCTGAGAAAGATTTAATGAAAGAATGCACAAAATACTAAAAGATACACAACTCATACACAAAAAGGCTACCACTGGGTACTACTGGGTAGTAAAACGAGAGAAAAAAATATAGCCTGATGACCAGAAAATTATAATTTTAAACCCTTTGGCTACTTGGTGGATCAGTGAAATGCATTTGCAGATTTCTGAGCAACTAGCATCCGCTATGATGATGGCACAAGACAATGAGGGCTTAACCCGGCTCTCAGGATTTCTGCATTATCCATTTAGGAAATTACTTGTCTCCTTGCCCTTGACAGTGGGACAAGGGCCAGAAAGCTGCAGAAGCAGGATAAAAGCATATTTGGTCTCTTAGCTTTTGGAAGTGTCTCTTTTGATTAAGGTTCTCAGTGGAGTTCATTGTTGACTTGTAACACATGAGATGCAATTCAATTCACCGATGGAGACATCTACCTCAGCCACTACCCTGCCGACGCTGAAATTGTGTCTTTGTGATTTGAACCACTGCCAGATTGTATACCTTTGAAATACCCCACTTAAGGAGGATATACTGATACCCTTGGGAAATCTGAAGTGTCCTTAAAAGAACGAATGATTCTGTATCTGGAAAGAAATATAACCTAGATGCAGATGGATGTGCAAATTCAGAGACAAGACTTGCAGCCCAGGTGGAATTTTTGTCTGGACTAGCTGAAAGTTTCGCATCAGAAGTATGGCAAGCCAACCAGAATCACTCAACTAGAGAAAAATAAACGTGCTAAGTTAGCACCTGGTTTCTTTTTCTGCACCAGAAACAAAATGGGTAGGGAGCTTTAAGTGTGTGAAAACTTTGAGGTCATAACAAGTCCAGGTGCCTTGGTAATATGTATGATAAAAGAGCAACAAAACAACTTCTCCAACCAAAATATCTGTTCAGAATAACACAAAAGCAAAATCATGAAGTTTTGGAACTCTAATGTTGTAATAACTATTTTGAAGGCAAAGTAGTCCTTAATTTTGATTTAGAAAAAAATGTTCACTGTATTATTTTGATCTCTAACTCATGTTAGTGATTCAGTGAGTGATAACTATTCCCAGTGACTAATTAATTTCAGATTTATGGAGCGCTTTTCTTCACAGGAAGAAATCTAGTCAAAATTTAAAAATATTCAGCTTATCATTAATTCAATGCCATCTGTTCATAATTCAGTTACAACTGCAATATTTATCACTCTAAAAATAGCCTAAGGAAAAAGAAGTTATTTTCAGAGATATATTTATGTATTAAAGAAATCTTTTAAATCTGTAATAAATACACATTTAAATGTCCTGTACATGCTTGAGATGAATTACATCAAGACAGCTCTGCCCATCTACAAATGGCACAATCAAACATGCCTAATATTGGAAAAATATGAAATTTGAAACTCAATCCTGTTCTAAAGGGATGTTAAAAAAAGGCAAATAAAATAATGTCATTTATAAATAAGCACAAAAAAGCAGCAGTGTTCTATCTGTTTATTAATTGCTATTTTCCAATGAATTTTTAAAATTACAGTGTTACATTTAAGTTGGTTTTGGAACTATATTTTTATAGGACTCGGAACAGTGCAATAAATAGAAATTAAACTTCAGTATTGATGTTTTTAGAAAAAAAATATTAATTGCAACATAATACTGAGATGAAATTTCTGTTAGTCTAAAGATATCTGAGGGGAAATTCCATAAAACTGAAATATTTTTATTATTTATTTTTTAATACTAATAATCTAATAGATATGAACCAGAACTTGCTATCTAAGAGGTTCACAATCTCATATGGACTAATAGTTTTCATGGGCAAACAGAAAATGTTTCCAAGCCTGACTGTTCACTTGCAAGGATCTCTTACACAAATAGAAATGGGTTAATTTCCCGTAGATGCCTCAATAACAAAACTGACAGAACTCAGACTTTTTAAAGATAACTTAGCTGAAGAAAGAATCTAAGTCTACCATCAAATTACTTCTGACCTCAATGTTTGACAAATTTCTTTGCTGTTACCTCAACACTTTAAGAACACCAGCATGTTGTTGAATTTCTGTCTCCGAGGGTTCTATGCAACTCTGAAATAAAGGAGCAGAAACATCTCACTGCTCTTCTCTTGCTTTTAAATTAGGTTTTTTGTATTTAAGCTAAAATAGACTTCTCATTTTTTGCCCCAATTTTGTCCTTCACCCCTTAGAACAATATATTCCTGACAATATTAGTGAGCTGTCTGAACATCAGGGAAAAGGGGTAAAAATGAAATCTTAATGTCCTGTCAGAGACTTGTTAAAGGTCCAGATGTTGTAGGTAATTTAATAATGCTTAGCACCCAGCAGCAGCCTTGTGAATGTCACAATGCATGCACAGCAGCTGTTTTTGAAGTTAAATGAAGTATTAGCTTTAGATAAAGCTAAAGACAAAGAATTAGAACCATCTTTGGAAGATGTATACTGCATCCTTCAAACCTACTCCTATACCTCTAAAACCTGCTTATATAAGTTTAAATAACACCATTTCTTTGACTCCTGGGATGTCTCTCCTATGGAAGGAAATTACTTCTCCTTCCCTGCACTGAACATTTGGGCAGTAGTTACGTTGTCTGTACTGGCCAGCAGCATGTGGGTAACAGCAGCAGGACAGATGGCAATGGATTAATGTTTAAACACTAACACTTCTGCACCACCACTAAAACACTAATCACCTAAATCCCACTCAGACTCTACTTCTACAGTTAAATCAATCAACTGCTCGTAGTTCCAGGTCCTCTGATATGTTATGGGGTTGGGTTGGGTGGAATGGGAAGAGGATAAAATGTCTGAGCATTGCAACAGAATACCTTTTGCTCCTATTTTTCAGTGCCAATTTTCTAGAAACAGTGGAAAGATCCAGACTTGTATTTAGCATACAATAAGGTAAAATAAAAAGCCTATAAAGCACCAAAGTAAGCAGAGGACTGCAGTACCACTGCCAAATAGCCATTGATAACTGAAATCTCCTTCAGTATACGTCCAGACTCACTACAGATGCTCTGGGGTCAAAGTTAGCATTGAGATGAAATACCAAGGCAGCGAGCTGGGGCTCCAGCGGATTGGAAACCTCTCTGCTCGGTCATTGCTGTACAGGAGTACAGCTCTCCCTCCACAATCCCTGCCTGGAAAACACTGATTTAGTGTTCCCTTTCATCCTTTTCATATCACCTCTAAAGTGACAGTGGGTATAGACCATTGTGCTTTCATGAGAAAAAGAGGCTTGTGGTGGCTTCTTTTTGAAGGCTTCCCTGCAGGAAGCCAGCACATCACCAGTCCTTAGCATGCCAGGTGTTCCTGCCAGCACCACATCAAAAATAAGGTATGGACCTTAGAATTTCCTCCAAATTTAGATTATGAAGAAAGAAAGAAAGAAAATAGGCTGCATGTGTTTTGTCTATGGTACAAAAAGAAAAGTACCACACTACTTATAATAGTACAAAATATGTTTTTCTTTCTGTCTGCCAGTTACAGACAGAAAAGATGCATTCCACGTTAGATCAATGCAACTTCAGATATGAACTAACATGAGCTGTACCTTGTATCTGAGGTAGAAATAGTCTTCCTGAGTTTAGACTGAAGGAAAGAAAAAGAGAAGAAGAAAAGTTGGATCAAGACTCAAATGACAAAACTTTTAGAATCTGAAGAAGGTAGAAAGAAGAAAGAAAATATACTGAATGCAGAAATAAGGGGAAGAGGTCTTAAGACCCCAGCTCTGGAAGTACTGAAGCTATTAGTATTAAGATTTAAAGATTATGTATAATTCACTATTGAGGATGAAAAAACTTAAAGCAAAGAATCATATCCACTGCATAGACCTTTTTGGATAAGCCGTGCATTACCAACAATGCATAACCACTCTCTCTCCCCTGAAATAACCATGCTGAAATTGCACAGAATTCAATTACTCTCCTACTGTGGCTTGCAGTTATGCTTATTCATAAAGAATTTTTAATTCTTGACATATCAACCAATGTGATATGCTCTTGTGTTTCAGGAAGGAAGTATCAGGCTAATTAATGACCACACCTACCACAAAGAATTACCACTTGGTCCTAATAACAGGCTGAGAAATATCTTACTATTCTATTTTTACAGCACAGTTTTCATGTAGCAATTCATGTAGCAATGAGGGAGATTAAGATATATTTTACACCATAGAGTATTTCAAATGATAAACATCAATGTAGTGTTATGTCTGCACATAACATACAATAAGATCATCATAATGATATGAAAGACATTGCTTGAAAACTGAAAATATACCTAATTTATCAAATGCATTTAGAAGTACTGTGTAAAGCATCTCTCTTTCGAGAGATCTTGTAATCAAGCACAAATTGGATTGGAAATGGTTGATGTAGTAGATTTAATAGTTTTATGAGTTATTTGCATAAGGGACGTGTAAAAAAGTATTATTTTTCAATCCAGTTAATGCAAGGGCATGTCACAAGGGCAAGTTTGACATAGTTGAATTTCAAATGCATATATGAAGATTAACACAGAAAATGATGCAACTAATTTACAAGGCAAACAGAAACAAAAATTAGGAAAGAGTCATCTGCCTCTGGATGCTGAATCAAAACAAAAAAATCCTGATGCTTTCTATTATTTTTAAATTATTTAAACAGAGAATTGCAGGAGAAATATGGATGAATTTCAAATAAATTATGATGTTAATTTTTTCAAGATTAGTTTGGCAGACCCATCAAAATGCTGGCAAAATTGGTCAATGTTTTGACCAATTTTCAGAGAGCTTCACATTTTCCTAATACTGCACTTCAAGATAATTAATTAATTAATAATTAATGGAAGTGGATTTCCATGATAGTTTAGCCAAAGTCATTAAGAGCATATACATTAGGTGAACTCCTATCACAAAACCTGTTACAGCACAGATGGTTTGTAAAAAGGCTTTTCCATGGACTAGAGAGACAGAAATGGAGACAACGTCACGTTGCACTGTAAATTATGAGAAGGGATGAGACTAAGATTCCAGCTGGATATTTCAACTGTTACGAGCAACATGGCTCACTTTCTGACTGCCTCTTGGCTCATCTTGCATGCTTTGCCAGGAGGAGACATAAAGCCATATGGCCTTCCAGGCACTGCTCCATCATTCTTTCTGCAGTGAGTCCTGAGCTGAAAGAAATCTTTTAACCCTGCAGTCAAGTACAAGGTAACTAACCTGTATAAAGAAGAGCAAGCTATCTCCCATTTACCTCCATTTAAAAGATCTGACAATGGATTTATACCACAAACTGGTGCACAAGTTGTATTTTCACCTCCTGATAAATTGTTTATATTCCTACATTTGGAAAGAGTGCTCAACTGGCTGTAGAAGTTTAAGAAACATTATACTTTGAAATTAGTACACTCAGAACATACAAAATTTTGTGGTGCAAATTATCCAAATATTTTCTGAATGACAAGTACCTAATCTAAAAACAGGGAACACATCAGACAACCAAGTGATTGTCAACAGAAAATTCCATTTAAGGTGCAAAAATCTGAAAAATTGTAAGCAATATCAAGCAATGTGCCCAGAAATTAGGGATTCTGTGTTACATTGTATTAGAAAATTAAGAGAAAATGAAGTAAATATAAGTAAAAAACCTTCGCTACAATGAAAATAACTTGATAAATGACAAAATGTCCCAAAAGAAGATTTTAAGCTATTATATATTCAATCTGAATTTCAATGTGAGATACTCCTCTTTGTATATAACTGCAAAAAATTGACTGCTAATTCATCTAGATATGGTAAAGTGAATTGCCTGCATTTCTTATTTGCACACATTAAAGTGGTATTAGGGACCAAAATTTGTATTTATTCAGTTTGTATTTCAGTTAAGGAATAGAAATTGAGAGAATGCTGAGAAATGGATAGCTCATTTATCTGGCTTTGTTTTGCCATATCTTCTTAGCAATAATAATTATCCTACTGTACTGCAGTTGTTACAAGAGCAATTGCTTTAATATGAAAATTAGACTAGCAGAATGTTTACTGTATTTCAGATTTTGGAAATCTCACTGTGGTTCGGAATGACAGGTAGGCAAACCTCTTTGTAAGCAGAAGGAGAAAGTCTTTATTTTACATATTTCTGACAAGCTCTAATCCATGTTTGTCCAGTTGAAGGGGAGAAACAGCTAATGAGGGATTGTAAACCAACTCATCCCTTCCCTCCCAGCATCCTAATATGGATGATACAAGAACAACTATGCAGATAAGAAAGAGAAGAACTGAGATAATTTTTTCCCTTTTCCTACAGTGAGGAAAAGGTGTATGTGCACGATCATTCTAAAAACACCCTCTTCTTGCAACACTTAGGAGAAAAGACATTTGAGGCTACTGTGTATGCAAACAAGATTCAAAACCAGAAACACTTCTTGTCTCATTAAGCATGTTACTAATGGATACTTAGTTCAAGTTCATAAAAATCTTAAGTAAATGTCTGACAATAATATTGAAGATTTAGAGCAACATGTATTCACATATTATTACATGTACCTTATTATTATTGTTACTACCCCATAGAGCAAGAATATATTATAATATATTTTGTTACTCCCACAGATGATTCTAAAAGCAAGAATACTTGAAATGTATCTTGCTTAAGATCTTCATTGGTATCTAAATGTTGCAAAGGGAAGATCAGAGGTGACATTTAGGTGATGAGTTACTTTGAACACCTCAGATGTGAAGGGGTAGGAGGATGTAAGGTATCACTTCATATAAGCATAGGAAACTGCTATATATGATACAGGTATGAACGATGAAGGAGACTCCCACTCCCACAAAGTTACATAACTGCAGTTTCTAGTGTCTAATAGTTTCTGCACAATAACCCATGTACACATGGATGGAACACAGCAGGTAAGTAAACACATTTTAAAGAAAAAGATCTCAAATATACAAGACAAATTTTGTGGTAAATGTATGGAAAGAATCTCCAAGTTTGACAAGTTATTTGAATATATCTTTCAGCAATGTTTCAGTCTTTAGCAGTGCTGTAATTGAAAATCATACATCTGCCTCCTATTTTCAAGAAGCAGCTGCAAGAATGTGATATAACCTTGGTATTCAAATATTTTTTTCTGAATTTGTATGGCTCTGGAGATTTCAGTGAGTAGAGCAACAGGTTCAGGAGCTCTCTAAAGTTGTAACTTGTACAAGTCTAGATGTCTGTGAGGGTTATTATTCTGTCTGAGGGCTCAAAGCTTAGCAGAAATGAAATGCATGTTTTTGCGCATTTCAGATATCCCTAGAGTTCTTTATGAATAAGAAAGGGTCAAACGGTAGCAGAAATACCTGTCAGAAACAACTATTGCAGTAAGGAAAAAGTAAAAAAAAAACCACCACTTACCAGAAAAAAAAAAAAAAAAAGAAAAAAATTGCTGAAATAATAATCCAACCAGAGGACGAATTTACATTAAATACAAATGTGTGTTTCAGTTTCAAATGTCACATTAAATTTTTTTAGTGCTTGCGAGCCTAACACTCCACTCAAAAGCAGGCATTGGTATATATAAGATATGTGCAGACAGCGTGGAGACAAAAGACTTGTGGCTGAAGGTGAGCAACTGATGTGGATTTCTAAGACTGGTAGAAAAACAGAAGTAGACATTTTTCTACACAAACTATGCAAACATTGATTAAACAGATAAAAAAAATGTTGTGTAAAGGTAATTCAGTAGAATGTATAATGCAAAAGTATTAGTAAGCAAGGGCTTGGAGGGGAGAGGTGTGATAACTTATCCAGCAAAATTCAATGGATTGTCATCTTTTCATCTTTATTTTGTAGATACAAGTCACGTCTGTGCTACATCTGCTCCATTGGTCTTAAATGGCATGTCTAAAAACTGAAGGCTGTGGAGTCCTCTTGGATATCCAGGCACAAACTTGGCAGTTTCCAGACCATATGTCATGAATAGACTGGAGTACAAACCAACATCTCTTGCTCAGCTGGTACAGATCCCAACAGAAAGCATTGCTACAGCTGTGACTTTCTCTCTGCACAGTTTTTAGTGCCAGTATAAAAATACTTTTCTGCAATAATGTGTGCACCCTTGGTACTGTACAGCCTGGAGCATAACTTGAATTTATAGCATTTAAACGTGCAACCACTCAATCAGCCAATACATTTAGTTGTTTTGTTTTTTTTTAAATTTATTTAATATACTTTTCCTTCACTCCTCCTAGGTTAGAATGTTTCCAAGATGTCTTAATGATGCACTTTAATTATGCATTTTGTCTTCCATTGTCACTTACAGAATTGAATACCTGTTAAGAGTTTCACTGGATTTTTTCCATCTCCCTGAGTGAACATATAGCCTTCTTCCTCCCAGCCCCAATAACTCTTTTTTACATTAATCCATTTTCCTGTTACATTTCTAATGATATGCTCTTAAGGCTGTCCTAGTCTTGCATGGCACAGTTTCAAACACCACAGAAAGAATTCTTAGTTGTCCTATGAGCAGCAATTTGGTTGCCAAAGACAGGATGAGACCAGCATATTTGCTGGCTTGTAATATCACTTGAGTCCTGTGAAATAAGGATAAAATGCCAATGATATCACATGGATAAAAAGTGCATTATCATCCCTCTGAATGCAGACATCCTTCTTTCTTTGTAGAATGCTCCTGCCATGCATATCAACTTGTAGTCTACTTTTTTTTAATGATTATTCAACTCTTTAAATACTGAACAGATAATGACATTTCAAAGTTTTAACAAGAAAGGTTTTTCCACCAAGACGTAATAATTTGCTTTTTTGTCGTTGTTTAAAACATTTTCCCCCACTGTTTATTTTCATTCCTTTCATTGCCTGGCCACACAAACAGCTGCTTCAGCACACAGCACTAGTGAATGGACAGAGAGCTTTTTTAAAGACAGGGACTTTCTGTGGCATATTTACATCTAATAGAAAAACAGATTTTCTTATGTCAGCAAACCCTGTATAGAAAAGTCCCCTCCCATTCTTTCAGCAAATGTGGACATGCTTTTACCTAGGCAAAAGTAAAAACTTGTCTCTGTTCTGTCTTACACAACAAAAAAAATTAGAAGGGAGTGCATTAATAATATATTTTTATTTTTAGGTTTCTGTTAATTTCTTTGATTTCTAATAGTAGAACATCCAAGTTTTACTGGATTCTACTGTCTTTACTAAGAAATATTTAATAAGAGATAAGGAATATTTTAACATGCATCCAATACTGTACAGGGGATTCACAAAAAATAAATAAGATTTTTATACTGATATCAGAAATAGTAAAGGCCAAATATGAAATAAAGAGGAAGATAGATTATGTAAATGCAATATTACAATTTAACAAACTTCTACTTTCCAGAGATGGCACCAGCTACACACCAAGAAGCTTAATGTGTTCACCCTAATGATGGTAACATAAAAACACATGGTTTTTTCAGACCTTCATGTTTTTAGACTATTAACCTCTAGTGTGGTGCCTTTAAGTAGGTCACTCTCAATACACTTGCACTTATTTTCAATGCTGGATTCACTCAGCCAGAATAGTGTCAGTGATAAAAATATTGTATCTATTTCAGCCAATGTGAATGTCTGCCATGGGCAACTCACCTTTTAGCAATTACCAGCTGAAGTAGAGGTTTTAACAATAGAGTTACCAGATGACACAGAACTGCATTTTGTAATTGCACTGGGCAAGTACAATATGGCCAGAACAGGTGTTAGCTTAATTTTCCTCATCTGTACCTGCTAGCAAGTCTGGTTACCTTTGCACACTCATCTGATGTGGTCGTTCAGGGAAATCAGTGCAGATGGTGTGTCACTGCATGCACTTGCCAAAGATTTTTACAACTAGAAGCCAGTGTCTCCAGTCAGTATGAAAACTTCGTACAGATTACAACTAGAGTTTAACTTAAAATTATTTTTGGGCATAACCTTGGCACTTGAGGAAAAAACAATAAAAAAACCACATCTTAATCCACAAGTGAAAAAAAATGAAAACTCATAAAGTCTAAGGGGTGTTTCCTTGAATTTTATATATGAAGATCTTACACATGCATGTTGTTATATTTTTTATCCCATTCCCAGTCAATATCTATTGTTTTGTACCAGAACTAATACATCACTTTTCACTGACTTTTTGGCTAGAATTCTTAAAATAAAGTAATGTCAATATTCAAGTTCAGAAAATATAAAAAAATATTACTTCATATTTATTGACACAAGAAGCATGATTTGTACTGAAAACAAAGTATAACACAATAAACTTCATAAAAGCAGGGGAAAATACATGGTAAGTGAAACAGATAAGTAGAGGATATTTTTATTTCCATTTAATTTGGAACTGCTATATTTTACACTTTGTAAAATATCAGTTTTAATGAATGACTGGCAGTATGTTAACTTTTCATTTAAATTTTGTAGTGACTAGGAAAGCATTTTGGTTTTTGGGTTTTTTTCTGGTTTTTTACATTCTGTTACTCCAACTACTTTGAATATAAACTGATACAAATGCTTTACAAAAGTGACAGGGCCAAAGCAATTGCCACTGGAGTAATGGAAGACTGACAGAAAGTGTAAGAAAATTATGGTTATTTTCCCACTGAAAGTGTTGTTGAAACATATTTTCCAGAGGTTTCTTTTGTTACAGTGATCTCAAAAATAATAATTTTCCATTTAGTTGTTTCAACTATTTTTGAGGCATTTCTAGTTTTTCTTCCTTGAGCTAATGGTGAATCAGGCTCTTTTGATCCATTGTATGCAGGTTTTTGTTTGAGTATCGTAATGAGGTTTTTTCCTCATTTTTCAGTAATATTTTATATGCTATGTTAATAATGAAACTCTTTAATAAATCTAAACTGATAAACATAACAGTCAATAAAGAACACTCACCTACTGTCAGTTGTCCAGTTAACTGTCCCATGTGATTTCTTGCATTCACTGTTACATTTCTGTCAGACTGTAAGACCAGTGGGCTATCCTGGGAAACATGTATGAGACAGTAAATGAGAGAACAAAAAATTGAGGTAAAATTAAGTTAGAACTTAATACAAACATGCATGCTGAGAGGGAAGTTGTGTCAAATAAAATAGCCCTTTTTCATCATTTCATTAAATATTTTACAAGTCAAATTTTTATATTAAAGAATACCAAGAATATTGTTTTAAACTTGAAATCTTTGTGTATACAATCCCTGCTTTAGAAATCAGATTTGAACTTGATTTATTTATCTTGGGTTTAATTTCCTGTCAACATTACCCAGTTCCAAATTTAAAAAACCTTAATGCAAACCTGTTTCACTTGCCTTTCACTTATATTGTTAAGCTCTACCTTTCAAACTACCTAACCAACACTGTATTGCACTATTCTATTCATCTGCATAATTTACAATATTTGCATTGCACTTGTAAGAGAGAACCCTGATCTACTGCCAATAGTAGTACCTTATAGGTACTATTAGGCATCAAACTGATACAGCAAGGAGACAAACACTTTATCATAAACACAGTCTTAACATTTCTGGAGTCAGTTGGCAGGATGACTACATGGCTCTCAGCATCCAACTAGGTTTAAGCTTATCCTGTGTCCAAAGCCAGCATAAAAAATCTCAAAAATAATTGTATTTTGCTTCTTGAAGAATGAAGATGCACTCCTCCAGAAGAAGCACAGATGCAAGGAATGGGGAAGAGCTTCAACAGAGAGTCAAGAGAAATTGCCTAAAAAAAAAAAGTGAGCTCACTAATCATGCTCTTAATGGAGTGGGGTGAGTGCATGAGAAAAGGAAAAAGTAGGATTGTGACTACCATTGCAGAGAGGCACTTTTGTCCCTGGAATCACCTCCTACCACACTGTTCTTTCCCTGCAGAGAGACCATGGGCTCTTTAATGCTCCTGGCAGTCTGCTAGCACTCAGTATGCTTATGTATGTTTATCCAACAGCATGAAGACATCTGACAGAAAGAGCTGGGGATGTGTCTTAGGAATGTCTAAGGGCTAGGAAGATACATGGGAAATGTATTATATACTTGTTGCATTCTTAGATTCTTCCCTGGGCATCCATTATTGGTCATCCCTGGACTGAGCGTATAATGTTAGAGACCTCATGTGTGTGTATCTTAATATACTGGTTCTTGCTGTTCTTGAAAGTTTTTAGATGATAAGGAAAGGACTTAAGGAGACACAGATAAAAGTTTATTTTTACCTGAATGATGCATTAGGTTTTCACTAAAATTTTCCGTACTTTACAGTCCTTTCCTTTGAATCCAGGGCTTTCCTGTACAAGAAAAATTCTTCCCAGTTGTTTTCACTATGATTACTAACTTTAAATGACAATCGGTTCCCTGGGAAGTCTGAAATGATTCTGAGCTAATTTCAAAGAGTTCAGGTGTATTTAATCTCTCACTGGACTATGCTATGACCTCTCTAACATCCTGCCAATTAGCTCTGCATCCCAGATTCTGGCAGATGAAAGTGACTGTTTCGCTCGTCCATCTTTCTAGATAAAAAGCTGTAATTATCAGTCAGGCACTGTGTTCAGTTTTACTAGTTTGAGCTAAACAGGTGATACAATCAAGGGAGCTTCTGGCAACAAAAGCAGCGGCTAAGGACCTTTTTCTCAACATTTGATTTCCACTTGCCTTATGGTCCTTTGAAAATCATTAGTCCAGGCAACTGCTGCTCTGGGAAAGGCAGTTGTCCTAATAGGCATCTGCAAGGCAAAAGGCTTTTAAGGAGCCCTTTTAACTTTTGCTTAGTCACTTTTTGGTGAAAAGTCTTCTCAGTTAGAATAATCTGACCCCTAGCAAGGGAGGACACTGCCATGCCTATTTTTGCCAGCTCAGCAAAGGTTTGGGAAGTTACTCGCACAGAGTGATCACAGTCTGATCTGAAGGTTTCTTTCCTTTCACCACAGAAAAATACTTAACAAAAATCTCAGGCTAAAATATGCCTCTCAGGTTCTAATTTTAAAAAAAAGAACCTTGGATATCAGATTCAGAAATACAGGATAATGAAAAATTAGATGAGCCAAGCCTTCTTCTTTTCTTGTCTTATACAAAAGATAAAAAGAGGGATGAAGAAGTTAAGAACTTAAATCTATATTCCTCACTTTCTGGATGAAAAATATAGAGCAGCAAACTTAACTTCTGGACCAAAGAAAACACAGTAGCAAAGCTCCTATCAATTTATGCAGTACAGCATTTCATCTACATTGTTTACCTGCACTTTCTTTTACATAGGAAGTTCCTAAAGACAGAGGTTCAAGGAATTCAAAAATAGTCTACTCAGAGGAGCTAGACATCCAGAGAAGACTTAGCTGAAATCAGTGGAATTATTGATCTGTAAGACGGGTATAAATTGCAATGAATATCAGTCATAGGAATACAACTATATCTAAGGCATACAAATACTAGATAATTTTCTCTCTGGATGACCAGACCTGTTACTGTCTTGATACAAACCTCAGCTTGCAATGATTTGTGGTGCCATTTATAAAATTATACTGCAGATAGCAAAATCCAACAATGTAAGAGCATTCTTACAGTTACAAAGAACTTTAATAATGTCAATATGCTAATAACTAAACTATTTCAGAAGGATGCTGTCAGGGCCATGAAGGCTCCACCAGCCCTTACTGGCCCTACCCAAATTCCCTAGGGGGACCTATTGAGGTCCCCCTAACAGATATGAGGCCCTCAAAAAGTCGCTGATGTCCCCAACACGGTATTAGATGGCTCTTATCATAAGCCCCAAAATGTTACAACTTCAAGATTAAAGGTAAATCAGATAAACATCTTACAACAGTTACTTCTTATCTGAAACAGGTTTACAGCTAGGATTCATAAAAGGAAAAACAAACTAATTAATTTAGGGGATGTTTTCAGAAATCATTCTGAAATTGTAATCCAGTTATAAACACAATGAAAAGTTTGAGTGGAAAAAAGGGTTTGGGTTTGATTTTTGTGTTTGTTTGGGTTGGGGTCTTTTTGAGTAAGAATCACAGTTCAGTAATAAACATCAACTTTTTTTTTTAGAATTAGATGAGCATATTATTGTAAGAATATTAAAGACTGATAGATTGTTTTAAAAAAATCATTTTACTAAAAAATATTCTGCATGAGCAATCATAGCAAAATTCATTGTTTTTACAGCTGGTTCAATTATTTTTAACATATTTGGGACAAATTTCATGCATTTTATTCAGCATTCAAATAGGCAATCCCAGCTAAATAGCTCAGTTTTGATGAGTTTTTCCAAAATGAACCTTTTAAATTAGAAACCCTTTAAATGAAGCAATTTGATTCCAGTTAGTTTAATAAAACATTGGTTAATTTAGGTAAGATGGTACACTGTATAATTAAATATAATCCCAGACTTATGCTGAGAAAACAGATAATTATGATAATATCATCAGCTTTGACTCTCAGGAACAGTACTGATATGTCTACATTGCTATAGTGCAAGCAGTGGCTCTTTTATGATTTGATTTCTGTGTTTAGGCAAGTGCAACACTTCAGGTCTCTGGACTTCTACACAGTGTCATACAGATGTAAAATGTGAAGTAATAAGTAGGTAGGACTTGAGATTTGCCATGCTGTCTGCTGGCAGTGTGCAAGAGAATGTAATATTATATATTCTTTCATTTGAGCCTATCCCCAGTACAGGCAGCTAAAATAATTATGGCAGAATCTTTATGGGACTCTTCTCAAACATACACTGATACACTAGTGACTCAGAATGACCATTGCATTGCCAAGGTACCTTTACAGAAAAAAAGCAAAAACAATCAGTATTTAACTTTGGTTTGCTGAGAAACTCACCATTACCAGATTTTAAGAAATACAGAGAACATGTTTCCCCACTGCTGCAGAACACCACAGTTTGTCTGTTGCTTTAGGGATTCATGCTGTGGGTGCCACTGAACAAGTTGATTGTCTGCATCTGGTCAATGACCCCAACAGAAGAATGAAAAATGTGTGAGTTTTTTAACCACACCACAGGAACAAAATGAGAACTGAAAGAAATAGAAAGTACTTAGTACTCTGGTCAGTGCAGCAGACCAAGGGAATCAAAGAGCAGATGAGTAGATGTGCAATAACTACAAGGGCAACTGCAGTTAAGGAAAATGAGGGATAAAAAATGTGAAGAGTATCTTGAAGGAATTAAGTGCAAAAAGTTTAGAAGAATGATATGACAGACACAGTGTCAGTCAAGAAGGATAAAAAGCAGAGCAAAGATGTGAGAGGATGGAAAAAGCATTTCTTAGAGGTTATCCATTGCCCAGAACCAGAAGATCAGCATGTTTTAGAAACATTCCCTGCAAATAGGGAGAGATGGAGGATAAAGCTCCAGAGACTAAAAAACCACACATTTGTAGGGCTTGGAGTCTCAGAGACAGACTTTCTATCATTAAAGTAATTACTAGCCCTAAACAAACAGGAAGAAATTTGCTTTAGGAAAGAATTGAAAGAAAAAGACCTACAAATAAAATCAATTGCTGATCTTGAGTACTTAAAGAATTGAAGATTCCATTAAAACTGTTGGAAGTTTGTTTGAGTTTGGAACCATTAAAACACAAATTAAAAAAAACTATTCTTCAGCAGAATATTCCCATGATTTTTTTCAAAGAATATTTCCAATATTCCTTTATATCAATATTTACCAATATTCCTTTATATCAATATTTACCAATATTCAGTATTTCCAAGAATATTCTCAAAAAATCTGCAAGAATCTTCCCAAAGTATTAGGATAGCAGGGACCCCAACACAGGTGTATTTCAAATAAGGAGAAATTAATATAATTTATTGTCCAAGTTATTCCTGGGCAATTTTGAGCTGAAGAGTTAATATGAGCTTTAAACCAATTTAATTAGACACTTTTACTTATTTTCTATATCCTCGCTTTCCCAAAACAAACTTTCACATCACATTTTAGTGTTCTTCCTGTCTAATTGTCCTTTTGAACCTCAAAGTCTCAATTTAATTGCTAGTAATTACACTTAAAATCACAAATCTCATTGAAAAATTTCAGTAAACACATTTGGACTTCTGCTTTAAGATACCTTAAAAGTTTGACCAAATGTTATTAAAAATCTGTATTTCTTCACATGAGATTTACACACCAAGGAGGTTTGGAAAAGTATTCAGGTAAACTAATAGGTCAATGCATTTCATTAATCTATGTCCAGACTGTTTTGCATATAATTGCCATAAAATGCAAGCAGAAAAAAAACCAAAACCAAACAGATCTTTTGTGTAACACACTGGCAAAATGTGTAGCGTGTTTGAGTTCATGTCAAAACTGATTTGGTAAAAATACCCCAAATAATGACATAGAGCCACATCACAATTGACATAAAACTCTGCTTTTCCAAGTCAAAGAGGACAATATACCTCATCTAATTGACTCACCAAAGAAATGAAAGCTGTGGAAGAAAGGTAAATAGTTTGAAACAAACAAACACATCACCCTAGTTGATACTTGAGGTTATTGGTAAAATTTCCAGAAGTATACTTTCTAGATAATTCTTTTTCATCAAAGGATGTTCTCTTGACTCCCAGCCTCTGCTCTGTGCCCATGTCAGCCTTATTATATGCTAAAGAAATCACAGATATCAGCCAGATCCCTGACACACCAGATCTGAACCCAAACACAGCTAAACCTACCAAAGTAATACAGATGTACCCAACAAGAATTATACACAGAGTTCCAGGGAGCCACATGAACAATGACCACAGCTAGATAGAAATAACCTACTCGTTTTACTTCCTTATATAATGCACCATGACATTTTTATTATGGAGGAATTCAATCACGAATAGAAAAACTTAATGATAAAGCAGAAGTAGATATTTAAATAGCAGACAAGTAGATATTTAAATAGCAGACAAAAGACATTACTTTTGTGGAATTTATTTAAACACCAAATAAAATTTAAAATGGGATTTTAAATCTGAACTAAAAATAAAGCAACACTAAAAATGTACTTGCAAGAAGCTTTTTAAATGCCTGAAACTCACTACTTAATCATTAAGATTATGACACAACAAGTAAAATTGTGTATTACTGAACTGCAAAGCCCCCCAACACTTTAATGGAGACTTTAATGGAGACTTACACTTTAATGTAAGTCTTAAAATCTAAAGCAAAAACATTAAGGGTGGAATCACTGTACTTCACTCCTTTCAAACCTTGCAAAGTTCTTGTGATGTGGGTGCATAAATTATTGAAAGGATTTTTGTCATTTAAGTTATACTCAGTGGTAACCAACAATTCATATTGCTATTTTCAGTCTTGGAAAGCAGTCTTTCAGTTCTTGTTTGTATGCAAGTGTTGACCACGCTACATCATTACAGTGAAACAGGACTGCTTTTCCCATGCTGTTCTAACTTAAACTGCTACAACATGAAATACAGCAACAATTACCACCAGGAAGAGGATGATCCCAGGAAAATTTATATAAATCAAAATATATTCATACTTTTAAAAGCTATTTCCCACTACTCCCTATTGAGGGAGAATTTCTCTGCAGAATTTGAATTACATTTATTTTAGATTAAGTAGCTGATAGAAGAAAAAAAAAACCACAAAAAAAAAAAAAAAAAACAAAACCCAATAACATGCTGTAGTGAGTGATCTGATAACTTGGATATCTGTAAATCTTTTACAAGATTTCTTATTTCTGAGACGTTTATGACAGAGAAAAGTGTGTCAGCACCTGTTCACTTGATGTGTGTCAGGAATTATACATCAGTTTTAATTGGCAATAAATGGAAAAAAACTTTAAAAATTCAAAGAAATAATCAAAATAAGCCTTTTTCATTATATTTATCCATTTCTATGGAAAACCCAAAATAAAAGTTCTGAAAAACGTGAATTCTTCAGCACATCAATAGGTTCTGGGTTCCACTTTTGTGGTGCCTTGCAGACACACAGCAAAGGACTACATGAAAATAATATTTCCATCAGTAGTTTTTATTTCACTGTGATTTCTTTGACAGATCTTTACAAATTCTAAAGCTGAAGAAGAAGGAAAAAATTCTAAAGAAAGTTTAGGGAACAAAGTAAATTTTTAGAAACGAGCAAATTGTATCAGAAATCTGGAATGAAGCTTATAGCTCAGACAAAGCAGAAAAAAAAGACCTGCTCTTAAACAAAAAGTATTAGAAAGTCTGTTTAATGCACATTAAAATGAATATGTTAAATAAAAATGTAATACACAAAGAAAAGGCAAGATGAGCCATTAAACCTTTAGTTAAAAGGTTTATTTTAGGCAAATATTAAACTTATTATTTTATAGAATTATTTTATAGGTGGCAACCTATATGACTGAATGATACCACTTATATTAGCAGCAGCTTTAACAGTAAAAAATCGAGAAAGAGTTACCTGTATTTTTTGTTTCTCCATGTAGCTATCTTAGTTTCAACAATGTTTATATTTCCTGATAAGCCTTCTTTCAAGCATAATCACTCACTGCTGGATCCTAATTACCTTGGCAAAGCTTTCTGCATTGCTAGTTCTCTCTACTGTTCCTGTGTTAAATAACCAGAAGCAAACACATCTCAAATGAAGTTTGAAACACTTAGAGAACAGAGGGGATATTATTATTGTTACTTTTCTGGGTCTTTCCCTGCACACACCCACTGCCTATTACAATTGTTAGGTGCTTTCAGGCTGCATTATTGCAACAAGAACTATCAATTACATGGATGTTTAGCTTAAGGTACAACAAGGCTTTGATCAAGGCATCAAAAGGGATAGGAGTAAGAATGGCAATTACAGGAATTACAGATAATTCACTGATTTTCTGTTTCCAACCAGAAAAGAAAAGCCAAAGAAGATGTAACTCCCCCTAACAAAGAACGTGGAAAACTGGTAACAACGGATGAGAAGGTTGAGAAATCCTGAGGGAACTGGCTTATGTGGTCAAACCACTCTCAATGATATTTAAAAAGTCAAGGAAGTCAAGTGAAATCACAGGTGACTGCAGATAGGGAAACATACCCATTTTTGAAAAGGGTAGAAATGAGGACCCTGGGTACTACTGAGCTGTCAGCCTTGCATCTGTGCCTGGGAAGATCATGGAACAGATCCTCCTAGAAGCTGTGCTAAGGCTCATGGAGAACAGGGAGATGATGAAATACAACCAGCACAGCTTAACAAAGGGAAAGTCCTGCTTGACCAAACTAGTGGCCTTCTCTGATGGAGTGATTACAAGGGTCAAAAGAGACAAGGGAAGAGCCACAGATGTCGTTTATCTGGAATTCTGTAAAGCCTTTGACATGGTCCCTCACAACGTCTTTCTTTCTAAACTGGAGAAAGGTGGATTTGATAGGTAGACTGTTCAGTGGATAAGGAATTGGTTGGACGATCCAAAAGGTCAACAGCTCCCAATTTACATCAGTGATAGGTTGTGTCCCTTTGAGGTCTGTATTGGGACCAGCACTGTTTAATGTCTTCATCAATGACAAGGGATTGAGTGCAGCCTCAGCAAATTTGCAGATGACTACAAGCTGCGTGGTGTGGTTGACACATCTGGATGATGGGATACCATCCAGAGGGATCTGGATATGCCCCAAAAGGGAGCTCATGGGAATCTCATGCAATTTAACAAGTCCAAGTGTAAGGTGCTACACCTGGGTCAGCACAACCCGCAGGTATCAACACAGTCTGGGGATGAACAGACCAAAAGCAGCCCTAGGGGTGTTGGTGGAGGAGAGGCTGGACATGACCCAGCCACATGCACTCACAGCCCAGAAAGCCAAACGTGTCCTGGGCTGTGTCCAGAGCACCATAGGCTGCAGGGCAGGGAGGGGATTCTGCCCCTCTGCTCTGCTCTGCTCTGGCGTGACCCCACCTGGAACCCTGCATCCAGTTCTGGGCTCCCCGGCACAAGAAGGACATGGACCTCTTGGAATGACTCAAGAGCAGGCCACCAAGAGGATGAGAGGCACTTCTCCGACGAGGAAAGGTTGAAAGAATTGGCTTGTTCATTTTGGAGAAGAGGTGGCTTTGGGGCAACCTAATTGAGGTCTTCCAGTACCTGAAAGGAGCCTACAAGAAAGATAAAGAGGAACTTTCTACAATGGCATGTAGTGACAGGTTAAGGGGGAATGGTTTCAAACTGAGAGAGTAATTTTAAATTAGGTATTAAGAAGAAATTCTTTCCTATTAGTGGTGAAGCACTGGTACAGGTTGCCCAGAGAAGCTGTAGATGCCCCAGCCCTGGAAGAGTTCAAGGCCAGGCTGAATGAGGCTTTGAGTAACCTGGTCTAGTGGAAGGTGCCCCTGCCTATGGCAGAGGGGTTGTAACTTGATGATCTTGAATGTGCCAGTACTGAGAACTTCAACATTATTGCAAAGGTCTCAGCATCTATTTTACCAGCTCCTAAGCAAGAAATTCAGCCCAAACTTGTCTGTGCAGCAATTTTTCATGAAAGCTACTTCTGCAGTGTTATTGAGAAAATTCAGTTTTGAATGTCCAGCTAGAAGAACCAGATTGCTTTCCTATGGTCTGGCTGTAAAAGAAAAGAAGCTACTTTTTATCTGTTTTAATTATGGAACCATGACTTACACCTTTCCATACTCCCTGTAGTTACAGTCTCCTTTTCAGGACCACTGGTACTTGCATCCCAGATTTCTCCTATCTTCTCATAAGAAAGGATCTGTCTCATTATTTCTTATAATTTTCCCTTCTTGATCATTAAGCTTCCATAGGCGATAATGCACCATAAAACCTCTTTTTCCTCCTCCTTTCTTTCCTGCTTCTATGCATAGGGCAACTTTCCAACTGAGGGAGGAGAGTGTGGTTTTCTCATATTGAAAGACAACCACAAAATTCTCCATTAACAAACATTGCTGACATAAAAAGGAATGAAGATGTTTCATACCTTTTTGGTTAGTACAGCAACCTCAGTTTTTGAATAGGTAAACAAACAGCTTATAAGTAAGTCAGAACAGTCTTTGCTTTCCAATCCTCCAGGCAGACCCACGAGATCTTGATATGACTTACTATTTTTCAACAAAGTATGCATTTTTTTTCACAATAGGTTATGAATGACCAATAGAAAATGGTACATTATTTTGAATACAACAAACAGAAGAGAGTATTTTAAGATTAAAACCCTAAAATATTTCCTACATATCATGCATTCACCCTTAATCCTGACACAGCAACATCTAGAAAGTTACCTTGAAAAGTATTATCTCAGGTGTTACTGTCCAATATTCTTTAACCTAGCAAAATATTTAATAAGTAGCTTGGACATTAATATGACACAAACTTGGCCAATATGTGAGCTCAGAATTTGTTTCATGTCTCCTCTAAAGCTTCTTATCTTTGGAAAGGATATATTCATCCCCACTTTTATTGTAGGACATATCTTGGTGGATCAATAAATAGCCTTTCTGTCAGGAAGTTTGCCTTGAGACTTGCCAATCACAGACTAAAACAAGTCACCAGTCCTGTTCTAAAGGTCAAAATTGAGGAAATAAAATCCTGTAGAAAGGATTATGGTTCAGGGAAGGACACAGCACATGCCCCTTCAGGGAAGCATATTATTTCCCAGTGGGAGCTACACGATTGTCAACTTTGCCATTGAGATAATTGCCACCTTTTAATAACACAGATCTTTTCCAAAGGATGCAATTAACAATCTGACTTTCATTTCAACTCTGTAGCTATTCAGAATTTATTTCTGTTTCAGTAACTGGGTAGTTTTTCCACACCAAACACTTTTCACTGCAGATTTTAAAATATTGAGGAAAACTTCTCTCCACTGACAAAGACGATATCAAATAGAGTTTTACGACTGCAGTTTTTCACAGATAACATTTAGACCGAAACAACATGAGAAATGCCATGGACCTGGATCACCTCTGCAACCTGTAGAATTAATCAGACTGGATTCCTTTTAAATTCAAGATCACAGAGCAATATGGGAAACTAAAAATGGTTGTATTTCCTTAGCAACAGTGTTAAACTGCCAAAAAGATCTCATTCTGGCTTGCATTAGTATTTGAGCAGATCTCATGCTTCTGCATAAGCAAAGCAGTGCACATGGCATACCAAAAAATTAAGAATGCTTTCTGCTTTTCTTTCTTCATTACTGGCACGACAGTAGTTTTAATATTTTATGTTGCGCTTCAGGCAGATAGTCAAGCTCTCCTAAATGTAAAGAGATCAAACAGTTCCAGGTAATTCTGTATCCGAATTTTACAGTAATTGTCAGTGCAAGCCATTATACTTAACTTTCCATTTTAATCTTATTAACATTATTCTTTAAACTTATAAAAATCTCCGTAAAATATTTCCAGTGAAACTTTGTTATTTTCAGTGACACTTTAGATTCTGATTTGGTTTTCCCCACATTTATCCTCAGAGGCAGTGAAAAAAGTTCTGGTCTGTGTTTTCAGCTCTGGCTTTTGAGCAAAGGTAACAAACAAAATTTAAACTTGGTTAGTACATCTCATAGAATGGTTCCTGTAAAGCAGAAAGCCTTTGGTTTAGAACTGTCAAAGTGTTTAAATATATAAAAATTATGTCAAAGTTGTCCAAATGTACTCTAAAAGCTGTAGACATTTTTATAATAAATTAAAAAAAGAAAGTAACAGTGAACTTTTTGAGAAAATTCTTGAGCACCCTAAGAAACCTGTCTAAGAATTTCTTTCTTCCTTGAATTTTGCCAGCCCTTCTAGGATTCTGGAGCTTGATGCACATTTAAAACCACAGTGACTTTAAATATTTTAGTCTTAAACTCAGTCCTGCAATTCAAATAAAATTAAGAAAATTTACCATAAGAACTCAGTTTATATTGAACTAAGGAAAGATATTTTTCAGTCTACTAATTAATATTTTAATAAATATTAAAATTAATAAAATTCCTACTCTTAGTATATTCAATCAATATATCTTCCTATTTGATTCTAAGTGGCAATGAAAATAATTTACTAGTTTTTCATATACTCAGATTTAATTTTGGTAGCCTGATTTTAGCAGTAAAACAAATAAACATGTCTATCAGCTGATCTATAGTTTTAGACCTAATTCTACCAAGCTTCCTCAGACAAAATCTTGCCTGTAAGTAACAAATTTTAATAGTATATTTGGTGTAGGGAAGTGGCTTAGTGATACCTTTCAACAAAGATTACTGATGTGAATGACCACTCATGCTTCAGAATTTTAAGGACAATATATACTTAAAAGAAAGTGCTATAGAGATAATAATAAAGATTGAAGAAGTCCTCAGAAGTTTAAAGATAATTAAAAACCTATACTGAACACCTGCTTGTACTGCTTTCAATGATGTAAGATTGAATTTTCAGATTCTTCCAGACCGAATAAGAATAATGAAAGAAATAGTGGTTTGCCTTCTCTCAGTATACAGTTTTGTGTTATCTTTTCCTTCTTGGCTAAGGAAAAGCATTCATCCCATCGCTCAAATGAACTGGCTTACCAAAGAATGTAAACAGACAATAGCAAAAAGTAGAATTTAGTTTGTTTACTAAGACAATTTAAAACCACAGCTCAACCAGAGCCATTGGACTGATAGAGGTAAGAGGGAAGTTCTGCAGTAGTGGATAGGGTTAACCAACTAGGAGTAGCAAAGAGCAGAGACTTCTTAAACTATAATTTGAGCATAGAGACATATTTCTCTGCCAAACAATTTACTGTGTAACTGTGTTGTAGTCTTCCAATACTTATATAATTTCTGTCCAAATGTTTTATGGCCAAGTGAGAGAAACTCCATCAGAACTTTTGCAGAATGTGACCATGTGTTTGTCATTCATTGAGAATTCAAACCAGCTTCAGACAGTAAATATTTAAAGTTGAAGAAATCAACAAGAATTGATTTCAAAAATTCCAGTTTCCCTTCAGATAAAAACATACAACATTAATTATCCCAGTGATAACTCCTTGATTTTATACAAGGTTGACAATTATAGTTAAGTCCTTATAGACTCTAAAAAACCCAATTTTGTTTAAAGATAAATTTTAACTAATGAATTGCAATGACTTTTGCGCTGTCTAAACTGCAGCACATTCTTTACAAGACAAACTGTCCTGTCAGTGAAACTGAGTCCTCTGGGACTCTGGTATTTGTAAATGCCCTCAACTGGTAAGTGACTGTGTGATTATTCCTCCCCTGAAGAGGACATTTCTTTTGTTTTTATTTTATCCATTTTGCCATGGGGATTATGTAGATGATTGGCACATTGAGTACAGGAGATTGCCAGCTAAAAAGTGGAAAGTCAAGTTTTGTAACTAATTTGTAACTAACATTTCAAGTCAAGTTTTGTAACTAATTCTCACTCTCCTGTTAAATATTCTTCCCTGTAAAAAAATTATGAAATATCTCTTTGGAAGAACTAGTTTGCCATCACTGGCAAACATAACGTCTTTTAAAGAGAATCCTAGCTAACTTACAGAGTATTTCAATACAGAATTTCAATTTTTTTCCTTTAATCTTTCTTGCTCTTCCATTTGTCAATGCTGTAGGGGTGGGGGAGGAAGGTTAAGGGCATTATTTCAAGAATACAAGAACATATTATCTGATTAAATGCCAATCTTAAAAAAAAAAGACAGCTAATTAGATGTATTTGTGCTAACCTCTAACCTTTATATAAGAAAATCTGAATTAACAAATTTTCATCCTCTGAAAATGTTATATTTATATTATATTTTAAATGTATTAACCTTTAACCCAGAGTGGTAACTTTTCAGCAAGCAATGAAAGATATTCTTGTGTATATAGATGATATAATGGATGAATCAACTTGCACCAGGAGCCCTTTGAATAAAATAATGAATGTATAATCATGCATGTATCTTGAAAATTGTTTTAGTTCCTCTAATAATATGGGAATAATTCTACTTGACACACTCCAATATCAGCTTGATATCCTTAAAAAAACTATTTTCTTTTCAATTCTCTTGTTCAATGACTTCATTTCATCAAAAATCAAATTGGATCAAACATTTTTAGAATTTTTATTTCAGTAGGTGAAGCTCAAACTGCCATGACTGAAGGAAAGACCAGGGGTTAGATTGAGCTGTACAGGGACTCCCCAAGGTTCATCATGACCCTTGGTAGCCAACCAGGTGAGGAGGGTCAGTGATGCAAGCAACCAAGGAAGCTTTAAATATCTCCAATGCAAGCAACCCGGAGCACAGAGAACAGGAGTAAGGCAAACAGGGGTGTGGCACATCAGTAAGGGCGTGGCACAGCAGTGTGCATGCCAGTTCGTCCTTCTGTGGCCCGGTGCTCTTCAATTCTTAATAAATGACTTAGACACAGGACTTGAATGAATTCTAAGCAAGTTTTCAGATGATACAAAACTGGGAGAAACTGTTGACTCCCTTGAGGGCAGGGAGGCCCTGCAGAGAGACCTCAACAAATTAGAGGATTGGGCAATCACCAACCATATGAAGTACAACAAAGACAGGATTCTGCACCTGGGATGGGTAATCCTGGATGTATGTACAGACTGGGGAATGAGATACTAGAGAGCAGAGCTGTGAAAAGAGACCTTAGGGTCCTGGTCAATGGCAAGCTGAACATAAGTCAGCAGTGCCCTGGCAGCCAGGAGGGTCACCTGCGGGGAGCATCAGGCACAGCATCACCAGCTGGGTAAGGGGTGGGGATTGTCCTGCTCTGCTCTGCACTGGGGCAGCCTCACCTTGAGTGCTGGGGCAGTTTTGGGTGACACAACATATGAAAGATATTAAGCTCTTGGAGAGTGTCCAAAGGAAGGCCATGAGGATGGGGAAGGACCTTGAGGGGAAGCCGTGTGAGGAACAGGTGAGGTCATTTCTTCAGTTCAGCCTGGAGAAGAGGAGACTGAGGGGAGACATTGCAGTCTTCAACTTCCTCTTGAGGAGGAGAGGCAGGCACTGATCTCCTCTCTATGGTGGATCAGTGACAGGACCTGAGGGAATGCCCTGAAGCTGTGTCAGGGTATATTTAGGTTGGATATCAGAAAAAGATTCTTCACTGAGAGGGTGGTTGAGCACTGGAACAGGCTCTCCAGGGACGTGATCACATCATCAAGCCTGACAGAGTTCAAGAAGTGTTTGGAAGATACTTTTGGGTATGTGGTATGAATCTTGGGGACGATCCCGTGAAGGGTCAGGAGTTGGACTCAATGATCCTTGTGGGTCCCTTCCAACTCAGCATATTCTGTCACTCTGTGATTAATAGTGCTAAACAATTATGAAGTGCAATGCTTTCATCTATCTAATATAACAAACCTCCCAAAAAGGAGAACCATACATCAAATGGGGGGAAATTGCAACAGAATTAGTTTTACATCACACTAATATTCGCTAGCGGACTTTTTTTTCCAACCAATAAAATTACAGAAGCCATGATAAAACACAGTTGCATTGCCCAATTTCCTGAGCTTGAATTTCATCATTTTTTTTTCCTGCACAGGCATCAGCAAATAGACCTATGTCAGCTAAAGGCTGTGAGTGCTAGTCATCTATCAGTTTCTTTTTTGAGACTCTAGCATAAAACAGTATTTTAAGAGTGTACTCTTTCTAGGTCAGCACTTCTGAAGTGTCAAAGATCCTGAGGGAAAAGGAAGAATTCTAGCTGGGAAAAAAATCTATCCTGAGTCAGCATCTGTGTAGTTTATAGTGTGAAATGCTCAGGCAAAATTTTTGTAAGAGAATGCAAAAGGCAAGGAAAAATGTAGCCATAACCTATATTATCATCCATATTTTTATGTCTCATAAGTTATACAAAAGAAATTATAGCAATAGAAGAACACTAGTCCAAATTTATATAAAAAGAAATGGAGATTGTCAAAATCTATGATATTCCCACTGTATCCCAGGGACAGAGTTCTATACTAGTTTCATTTTAATCCAAAATCAGGAAAGAGACATTCAGTTTAATTATCTTTATCTGGATATTTTTTATATACCAAATTGATAAAAAATCTTGAGCATCCCTTTCAAAATCAGGAAGGCTGTATTTTCAAAATAACATTTTGTAATGAAATAGAAACAAATTTTCAAATATAAAATTCCCAGCAGCAAAAATAAAAAGCAAATCAATAAAACACTCTTCCATATAATTCTCTCCCATGTTGTTTTGATATAATGCTGCTTTTAATTCCCCAATTTATTCCTCAGCAAGCAGTCAGGGTCAGAGTTACGGCTTTTAAACTTGCATTCCTTTTTATGTCGTATGTACACAATAAGGGAGGTGCTCTACCTGCGAGGCCTCATAGCCCTGGCTCCCTTTCCAAGGAATCATTAAAAGCAACCACTTCTTCCCTTGTTCAGACAACTGGATTTCCTACTGATGAAGGGTAAGGAGGGACAGATGCAGTTTGTCTACTTTCACACCAGAGTGAAGTCAAGAACAGAGAAGACCAAAACTCAAGACCTGGGAAGCACTTTGAGTCCCACAACACATTTCTCCACCATCTTTTCTCCTGGCAAGCTGAACTGCAATGTTGCACCGCACATTTGAAGGACAGATTCTCAAATTTATTCGAGATTCCCATGGAATTTCTTCCCAATTTGACTCTAGAGGAAGCATATGATTTATACAACTTGCCACCCATTCCACAGGGGCTCTAAAAGGACTACATATTTCAAACGATGTGTCCATTTTTACAGCTTTGATCATTCTTTCATGAGATTAAGCTACCAATTCCTATGATGTGGACAGAAATCTTGCCAAAGAACTTCTACAGTGAAGTACTTCATGGTCTTGGAAGTCCCCTTTTACTTAGCCAAAAATGATTTATTGTCTAAGATTATTTTCTCTAGTTCACTCAGTTTTTAAAACAATGTTCAATACTCCCAGTTCAATATTCGCACTTTGGAATGTTATTTTCATTAAGGGTAAAGAAAGAAAAATGAATTCATGCATGTGATGAAGTTCACAGTAAGAGAGTCAAAACAGAATATGTAATCTCAAATGCTATCCATAACACAAATATATTGTTTTTTTACATGGAAGATTGAAGTTTCTTGTTTTCTCCATGCTTTATACCTTTCAGACATAATTTTTATGTTTTTCACTATCTGAGGTATTACACTCAAAATAATCCACTCCCAGGATTGTCAGGATGTAACACAGATTTTAGTAGATATTAATGCAACAGGCTGAATCTGAGATTATTTTAAAATAGACTTCTACATGAGAAGAGGATTGATATTTATCCATGTGGGCAATTTACCTTCTTCTGTACAACTGTCTTGCATTAAGTTTCAGCCTTTGCTTTAACTTTCTGTGAAGATGCAATACCACAGTATCTTTTAAAGTTGAAATGCATCTTCTTTTCCGTAATGTATTGTATAGTACATCTACAACTTCCCTTTGTTAACAGAGATTCATTTGGAGTCATTCAATTCTATCATGTTACTATTGATTCATGATATCTGGAGGCTCTTCTAAAGCCCTAAGTGAGAGCGCTGATTGAATTAGGGATAAACTTTCTTCAAGTATTATAGGAGAATTATAAACACAATGGAAATTTCACAGAATTTGAAAGTAAAATCAAGTTCTGCACAGTGTGATTAATTTTCAGGGTCCCCTCCAGAAAATGTAAGTAATCAATTTCCTAGTGTTAATGACGATGGATTACTAAAGTTTAATTTAATTTTCAATTTTAGATTGTTTGAATGACAAGTCCAGTCACAAGTGGTAGACTGCTAATAGCAAAAAAAGGTTTTTGAAAGTCTTTCCTTCAGTTCTTTGACATAGATTAGATCACAATATATTTTATTATTTCTGGTAGTGGAAGAAGAAATGTTGGTTTTGTTTTGCTGTGAGAGAATAAAGGCACACACATCACTAGTTGACTATGTGATGCAGATGCTTTACAGTCAAAGATTCTTTCATGCTCAAGTATTACACAGGAATTCTAGGAGGTGTAAATAGCTAATAACAGCTGTAGAAGGACAGGTGCTAGAGCTGACATAAGTTTCTTTATCCTGCTTCAGATGCAGTGACTTTGTGTGTCAGAGGGTTCACTGTGCCAGTTATTTCTGATGGGCTCTGCTTACTACAAAATGGTATCTCAGTATCTGTATGTGGCAATGATATATCTGTACTGTCTATGCTTTGCTGCCACACAAAATAAGGAAATATTTTTTGATATAAAACTCCAATTACAAGATAGATGGTAAAATCTGAATCTTTCAAACGTTCCAAAACAAAGTAAAGCAAAACAGAAAAAACAGCAATATTTTCCACTTTGTCACAATAGTATCAAAAACCAAAGCCCAGCGCTCTCACACTGCTGGTGAGAAACTTGGTGAAATTTGTCTAGCTGAACTGTGTGCTGGACATCTGTGACTCTCCCATACCACTAACTGGATTTTGGAAAAGGTTGGAATTTACAACATAAATATGTGCTCTTTATAATTTATTGCCTGAAAACATTAAAATACCTTAAAATTCTTCATTCACTAGTTCAGGAAAATGGTAATATAATTTTTAGTTTATTACTAAGATTAAAAAAAACAACAACCCAGGTTTGTTTATATAATAATAAGTATAAATCAGCATGGAATACTGGTGTATCATTAGGAACCAATCTGTGAGACAGCGATTTGGGGGGAGGAAACCTAGAAACAACATTTGAAACAACAATAGAGTTAAAACTGCGACCAAATATTAACACAGTGAATGACCAACACTAGCAAATTAGCCAATGGCCGTATTTTAGCTCATTTACAGCTTTCAAGCAAAAACAGGGAGAGAATAAATATTTGTCTTTGAAACAGAGGAGTCTTGTATTTTAGACAAATGGCAGGGTGAATAAGGCTATAGACACGCATCCATGGATTTAAGTGAAATCAAGAAAAATCCCAGAATTTCTGGCAACTCCTTCCATAGCCTTTTTGGCCACATCTATGCAGCCTTCAAGAGTTATTCCAACAAAGGCACATAAAAGTGTCCATCTATTCTGTCAATGTTTCAGGCTCTTACTATTCCCATAGGTTTCATAGTGCATAGGACCCCCTTTGGAGCTCTCTAAGGCAAGCTCTTCCTCCATTTGTCTAGCTGCATGTGAAACAATGGTCAAATATAAGGAACTCTACCTCACTCCTGGAATACTGAATATTGCTTACAATTTATGGCATTTTGCTAAGTGTCAGGGCTTGCAGAAATGTCTCTGAATTATTAAAGTCATTTCACTAAGAGTGATATCATGAAGAATTATATTTCAGACCAGTGTCCCTGAGCTGACACTGCTCCACCTGCTCTGTATGCCTACTTGTACGTAGATTTCAAAAGGTTAAGAAAAGATTGCATGGCACAACGACAGTACGTATTTGTTCTAATTGCTACAATATAGTAGAAAAAATACTTTAGAAAATACATCACTTTCAAGCATTCTTTCTTTAAACAAAGCCAGCCTTTGTCACAAGGCCAGCAGTTTGTTCTTTAAAGTTAGAAACTTTGGATGTGTGAAACCCTGAATTTCATCATTAGTCTGAGTTTTTTAGACGAGTAACATGAGTCGATCTCTCAAACAGAGAAAACAAAAATAATGCTGAATGCTTCAACTCATGCCAGTGGGGTTGAGACTAGATGATCTTTATGGTCTCCTCCAACCCTTAATATTCTATGAACTATGATTTATATCTGTTTTCTCTTTCAAGAACTCCTTTAATCTATACCTACTGAAATGAAACAATACATATATTCCACATCTGTAACTTGGGATTGTCTAATTTGGGAGTGAAAATTGGTATTTCTATATCATGAGATATTATCAGAAACAAGAGATTATGTAAAAATTTGATCTCTTTATCAGCTAAAGAGTGGAAGCAGTTTTCTCTATGGCTGATCTGTTCAGAAATTTATTTTAAATGTTGTTTCCTGATTCTCCTGCCTCAGTTATCTTCCCTTAAAAATAGACCATAAACCCTCTAAGATAAATAAACTGTTACTTTCTGTGCACTACTAGGTATATTGAATCCACACTGCCTGCTGTGTCATTTAATTTTTGAATCACTGAGCTTAGAAGGCATAACTGCCTAATATGTCACAACCATTTTAAGGGGGTTTAATGCTCATGTATGTTTGTACATACCATAATTTGAATGCCTCTTTGAGTTCTCTCTGAGTCATAAATACTGAAATGTTATGAATTCCTAATATGTAGTTCACTTCTTTTATTTTTTTTTTTAATAAGATATGCGACTGTTCCAGAGGAGACTAAAAAAACCCAAATTTGATAAATTTTCTTAAAATTTCAGTACCTGAAAACTCTTGTTAATTTTTCATCTGTGTTGTTCCTTTTTAAGAGGGATTCTTGGGCTTTTGCTTGGTGCTCAAATCTCCTAAGAATAACTAGATAAATGTAGTTTTCTCCTTTTCTCTTAATTTATTATTTGCAAGATCTGTCATGCTCAGACTGTCCTAAAATATTTCTGGCATTTATGACATCCTTGCTGAATTGAATTTGCTCTACAGGGTCTTGAAACCACAAGAACAGATTGCAGCTTCCCTTACTTTTCTCCTTGCAGAACATATTGCATTAATATAAAATTGGTTTACTCTCATCTTCTGAGCACAATAAATGGTAAGGTTGTAAACCTATGAAGTTCTATATAATCTGGAGAGCAAAATTAAATATTACACAGTGTAGTCTCTCTTCCTGTATGTCACAACAACAGCACATCAAACCAAGAATATCCAAGAACAACGATGTGTATTTAAGTCAAAAGCTACTCAGCAGGGAAAGTAATTTCTCTGGACAGTCTGAGTCCAATATAATTTATGAAGTTATTATCTCACTGCTTTGACAAAAGACAAAAAATTTAAATTGCTATATACATGCATTTTCAAGTCAGAACAATTCATTAATGTTTCTTTCATTACAATCTAGATCACAGAACCTTAAGCCAATAACTTCTGCAATGGTCTCTCTCACACATCCCTTAGGCACACCATGTGCTTTCCTAAATAATCAAAATTAATTATATGTATCAAAACATCAGTGCAGGCCAAGATTTGTAAAAGAGGTAATTTCAAGTGTAGGAAAACGAAAGATAGAAAGAGTTGAAATACAGAAAATTTCTTCATGAAGAACAACCCTGGTCACATGAGTTGCAACATGTAACATTCTTGTACATCTTCAAGGATTTTCTCAAAGAGGCAAACTGGTGAGAAAATTCACAGGTGTTGAGTATCTCTACCACAAACAGCTTGATGGTAAGATTCTCAAATGAGAATTCTGCATTTAACAAGATTCCTCTATTTAGAGAAATAAGTTATTTAGTTTTACAGTTCAAATTAATTCTTGATATAACTTCAAGTTTCAATATACTAATTGCAGGTACCACATATAAGCATAATTTTCAATGTATTTTGGAAGAGAACACATTTTAGGAAATGTAGGACTTAAAGTACCAAAGTACTGCAGGCATGAAAAACAATCTATATCCTTTCCTGGCACAGGGAAGATACTTACAGGGAATGTACTTATAAAGATCTTTAAAAGCACGTGCAGCAGATGCTAAGCAGCAGCCTTAGCTTAGGCTTTACTATACGTATTAACATTCAAAGAGCTATCAAGCTCTAAGTATTACCATTATTATTATTTCATGAGGACAGGGCATACACTGATTTTTACTGCTAAGGCAGTTGCCTTCCCTGTCATTCTAGTCTTTTGAATTGCGTAAAAACCTTCAATCTGTTAAATGACTCCATTTTATATCACAGATTTGCCAGACTCTGCAAGGACAGGGTCTGGTTGTTTTCCAAAGAAACCTGAATATCCTTTCAGAAAAACACATGGACAGATGGCCTTCGTCCCCACTGATGTTACATTAGAAATGTGCTTGGAGGGAAATTCTGTCAACTTCCCTAAGTCATATTTTTGCCTTATTCATTTTGAAATATTACATAATGTGGTAAAGGCCATTAATACATATTATATTACGTTCAGTGTAATTTTATTGATACGGAATGTTTTATGATTCTCTTCTTCTTTTTGCAAGGGAAAAACAGCATGCAACAATCTACCGAAGTAAAAAACTTAGAGGAAAAGTATTTTATAGACAATTCTTAAACTATTTTCCTCAATTTAGTTCACTTAGAATGAACACTGACATCCCAAATACATAGATGGTGCTGAAAACATGCACTTTCAAAATGGTTTTAACAACTGCAAATTGATGGAGACCAGGAGTAGTCAGAATGGATTTATGAAGAAGAAATGTCTGACCAAACTGACGGCCTTCTATAATGAAATGACTAACTCAGTGGATGAGGAGAGAGCAGTAGATGTTGTTTATCTTAAGCCTTTGATCCTGTCTCCCATGATATCCTCACAGACAAAATGATGGTTTACATAAAATGACAATGAATTGAACTAAAAACTTCTTGTTAAACAGCTGTGTTCAAAGCGTTGTCATCAGTGGCACAAAGCCCACCTGGAAGCCACACTAGGAGTGTACTTTAGGCATCTGTACTGGGACTAAGAGTGTTTAATTCCTTCATTAATGACCTGGACAATAGCAGAGAGTGCATCCTCAGAAACTCCATATGACAGAACATGGAGGAGTGGCTGATACAGCTAATGGTTATGCTACCATTCAGAGGGACCTCATCAGGTTAAGGTCAAAAGTCTCCTGAGCTTCATTAGGAAGAGTATCACCAACAGGTCTAGCTAGCCTTGCAAGAACCATGAACTTCTAGGACCAGTTCTGGGCTCTCCAATACGAGACGGACACCATCTACTGAAGCATAGAGCCTCAAAAATGGTGAAAGAATCAGAGCATTTGTCATAGTAAAAGATGCTGAGAGAACTGTACTGTTCAGCCTGGAGAAGCCTTGAAGCAAAGGGCCTTAGTAATGTCTGTAAATACCTGACAAAAGAGAGGAGGAAGACTGAGCCAGAGCCTTCTTTGTGATGCCTAGTGACTAGAAAAGAGGCAATTGGTGCAAACTGAGACATAAGAAATTCCATCTAAATATAAGGAAAAAAATAATAGTCTAAGAGTGTTAAAGCACTGCAAGAGGTTGCCCAGAGATCTTTTGGAGTCTCCATCCTTTGAAATATTCAAAACTTGACTGAGTAGCCTACTCTAGCTGACACTGTTTTGAGCAGGGGAATTGGACCAGATGATCCCCAGAGGTACCTTCCACCTGCAGCAAATATTCAACTGCAGTCATTCTATGAATATAAACAAGTATGGGGTGGTATTAAGTCTTGCTCCTTAGGCCCCCCACGTGTCTCCAAATAAAGCTGACAGCACTTTGTTTTCTCAGAAATATTTTGATAAACGTTGTGATAAAATCAGTCTTGATCAAGGTGAATTTATGTATTTTTTATGTATTTGTTCTCATATAAAGATGTGCCTTTTCTTGAAACCCGATATCTCATCGCACCTCAGTGAGAAGCTCTTTCAAAGCATATCCTCAGAAACCTTTGTGATCTCCAGGAGGGAAACATGAAGATAAGCTTTCTTCCAGAACAGCATTAGAGACTCTTGGGTGGTATTTATCAGTAAAAAAAATAGCTATGGATTAGGCTGACATTTACATCTGCACCCAAAAAGAACATTCAGGTTGTTCTTAAACTTTGTAAGCTTCACAGAAACAGTCAGTATCTTATTTAGCATGTGTATTATCTAAAAACATTGTAGCGTAAAAAAGCCCTTCGACAAAACTGAATTCTCGTTTTCTGAAGGATACAGCAGCTTGATATTTCAGAATCATTATCATCTATATCATTAGGCTGTCATCAATCAATTTACAAGCATATGTTATTTATTAATGCTAATAAATTAATAGTGAAAGTATTAGTTTACAGTTACAACCATTTGTTACAAAGCTTCTGGTTGGTAAATGTGTGCCTTACATTTCCAGTGGGGAATCTGCAACAGATATTTATATGGGCTTTTACCCCTTTTGAGAAATCTGTGATTTTTAGAAACAAGAAATGAAAGTGGCAAAAAGACTGGAATCAAGACTGATATCAAGAAGAGTGAGGAAAGATAATGGGGTCTGAAAGGCTGGCTATGTTCAGATATAAAATACACATCATATATAAAGAAATTTAGGGCTTCTCTTTCCCTTCTGTTCTAATACACTGACATGAGATAGCTAAGAAAGCACAAGGTCAACAGATTTAATAATTAAAACTATTAAGTTGTTGTGTGAGTTTTTTTGTTTTTTTTATTTTTGGGGGGGAAGGATATATGTGTGTGGGGGTGAGTGGGAAGAATGTTTCGAGTTATTTTTGGGGAAGGGGTTTATAAAACAAATAATTTACCTAAGAAATTTAACAGAGATAAACAGCAGTCAACATAGTTTAAGAAAGGATTAGAGATTATCACAAGGAAGCAGAACACCTACTGCTACAACAGATATGGCTGCAAGAAAAGAAGAAAACAAGCTATCCAAATCTTCATGTTGCAAGGTCTGAATCAGTCATTAAGTGACAGAAACTGGGAAGGCTGAAGAAGCATAATAAACACCACACACACTTCTGTAATCCATTCTCGAGGTTTTCTGGACAATTCCAGAGAAGCAAAACTAGAACAGCAAATCAGTTACTAGGAAAAACTAAAATGGTAATTGTTGTGCTCAAGAACATGCTGCTTTTTTGGGCATCTCCCATCTGATATTTTTAGTCTGAAAAAAGTTTTTAAAAAATAATTGATTTAATTTTAAAATAATTAATTTAAAAATTAATTTAACCTAGTTTTACATTTACAGAAAATTTTCAATTTTTATTTACAAAGTGAAATGAAGAAACAATCCTGATCAGTTATGGAGTTAGGTCAAAATTTTAGTAGTTAACAGCATTTGTATTTTGGCCAAAATCTGAGTCTTATCTATTATTTCTTTTGTTCTCCACAGAGGCTTCCTTATTCGAAAATCCATGAGAAACAAGTTAGCAAAAGTAAAAAAAGGAATGCTTTAGCTATATACCACTACTTCCAAAACCAAAATACAGCCCCATAAACAAACAAAAAAACTCCACAAATTCCTCTTGAGTACCAGAGTGGTTTGGTTTTTGGTTTAGGTTTTTTCCAATATTTTTCTATTTTTCATTGCAAACTGCAAACCAGATATGACTGAATAAAAATCTAATACTTTGAAGATAAACTGGAAATAATATTTTGCAATTCCTTTCTACTTGGGCGTGTAAACATAGTTACAGTTAACTTCTGCAAGTTCTTACAAGTTGGAAAATTTAGCTGATTTTCCTGGCAAAACGAAACACTTAGTAGCAATAAATGTACTTCTCTGAAGTCTTAAAACAATAGTATTTATATATGTCAGGATTTGTGTTGGGACCAAACAATACTGAAATATTTTCACTTTATATATTTAAACTGAATACTTATATTGTTCAAGTCAAATCAAGCTCCCAGAAATTTTAATAAAAGCATGATTAGTTATTTTAGTCAAATTAGAAAAAAGCAAATATTTATTTGACAAGATTTTCAGTGTACTTATCTGCCTCACTATCAGTAGCACCTCAGGCTTGGTACATGATTTCTGAGTCATTGCTATTCAAATTAGGTCCATTTGCTGGGCTATTTCAATTCAATTAATGATTCTCAGCTGGTGTAAAACTAATATCTCAAGGTTGGCATATGATTTCCTTTTCTTTTAATTGCCTTTTCAGTGTGTCCTAATGGGGGAGGTGAGGGAGACATGAACAATGACTAGAATTTCCTGTAAGACTGTAGATGTAGAAGTTTCTGAAAAGATAAATTTATGCAAGAGGACCATAGGAGTGAGAGATACCTGAATTATGAGAAATGACCACTCAGTACTGTGGCTGTTGAAAGAAATGAGACACAGGGCACAGATAATTATTTTTTTCATGAGAAAAACAATACACTTCTATCATAATTAAATATCTCAACTTATCATATTAACCCTTATGGAAAATCTGTGATTTTTTTTTCTGTGAAGTAACCATTTAGCTTCCTAACAGGAACCACAAAAGTAACTCATAAATGAATAAATAAATTTAGGTTGATAATTTCATTTCACTTACACTGAACACACTCTGAGGGATCAGACTTATACTTCTGGCATGGAATGAGTCTTCACATTTTAAAATACAAATAATATTGGAAATTTTGTGTCCAACATTGTATCTGTTGGAAACTACACAGGTGTTTTTTCAGTAACAATGGCTTGCATGCCAATAAATTATGCTTTTTGCTGAGAAGAACAATGGGAAGAGGTAATTTCTCAGACTCTATCTTCTATTCTGGCTACAGAACAATATGCATACCTGCATGAAAAACTGGATCATTTTCAAAATACATGAAAAATTTCAAGTACTTAAAAAATTCTAATTCTACATTCCTCTAAAGGGTGAGAGGAAAAGAGACTAACTCATTTAACACACTTCTTTATCTTTCAAACCAAGACTTGAAGCTACATATGAAAGCAATATTAGTCAACTTACAATTACAAAAGGCAAAATAAAAATCAAAATCTTTTTCACTGTACAGAACTTTTTCCTCAAGCTGGCACAATGCATCCATTGCCCGGCTAGGCAGTCAAAGTTCCAACACTCTGTAACCATTATTTCTTAGCCATCCAAACTGGTTGGGAAGGTTCTTTTCATTTCTTGCCATGCTTTAAAAGCATGAGAACCAGGTAGGACTTCCCCACTTATTCTGGAAATTCAAGAGTGGCCTGGAGTCCAGCTAGTTATGAATTGTTGCATAAAAAGAAATAAGTTCTGGAATGGAAATTTTTTAAAAAAGCAAAACCAATAAAAAAAGCACATCACCTTGGAGACCGCAGTCCTCCTGTCTTAAGTCACCTTGACCAAGATCAGAGACCTGAATATTGTACAACTCTGTGATGAGGATCAGTTTCTCCCACTTTTGCACACATGCAGAAGTACATGCACAAGAGAATCAGAAATCTTTAGATTAATTCTTGCAGAGGATAATGATTAATTCTCATGGAGGACAAAGGAAAGACAAACCAAAACCAAATCAAAATTTTCATACAGAGAGGAAGGCAAATCATGGGGTGCCTGGCTCCAGACAGTCAGTGACAGCTGCAGTTCCTCAGAACAAGGTGCACTTTGCATACTTGTCTGTATGACCAAACTTTATTCACTTTTCAAAGGAAAAAAGCAAGTCCTGTGAAAGTGTTGTTGTAGGATGTGATGCTGAATTCCTAATGCATTTTAGTAAATATGATATTATGATGCTATAAATAAATTTGCTGAGTCGGAGCTTACTGGCATTATTTTGGAATGAAACATTTGAGATGAGAAGGATTAATTAAATCTTTCTTTTTCCATCTTACTTTGACAGAGTTACTGCTTACTTTCATATTTCTAGTGTTAGTGGTCCTGCCCCCAAAACATCTCAAAGGATAAAGATATTTGCTAGACAAAATTCACAATAAAACTGCTTATTCTCCTCCCCAGTCAGGAGAAAGATCATCATGAGTTTCATCTTTTAATGGGGACGTTGTATTAGTAGCCTCATTAGTAAAACTGTTTAGTAAAGCAATAAAATAATGCCAGGCTCTACTCTTTACAGCTTCTGATTAGAAAACCCATTACATCTCATGAGCAATTTATAGCTCATCAGTCTCAAAACACAAAGGAAATAAATTATAAGAGAAGGATGAGCTTAGAATGATGCCTACAAGCCTAATCTTCAAGACAGGAAACAAAATAATATTTGTAATAATAACAGAGGGCAATGAATATTAATGGGTGATCTCAGTATGCTTGATATAAAATACTCCACACACACAAGAATACTTCTGTACTTTTTATTAATAACTCCATTGCCTGATGTTCTCATCTGCTTACATTATCTAACAGCACACACACTCATTTACTGTTAAAGAGTCTTACCAAATTTACCCTTCATTCTTGTGTTAAAGAAGTGGAAAACCAAAACATATAAAAAGTGAAGCAGATAGTTGTTCAGTTTTCCAGCTTTCTACAATAATGATTTTAATAACACATTTTTTATTCACTATTTTGACAATGTCACAATCAGTTTAGAATGGCTTTTTTTTTTTTGTAAAAAAATAAAACAAAGAAGTAAAACATTGAATCACCAAAGATTATTCCAAAATACAGAAAGAAGACTGAATAAATCTAGAGGCCTAATAAACATGTAAGTAGGAACATACAGCAAATTCTCAACATACCATGATCCTAAGACATTACAGTGATTTGTAAAATAAATTTTTAAACACATATTCTAAACATACATTAGGTGCTTGAAGATTCAAAAGTGACTGAATAAAAAAAGAAAAAAAGAATGAAATCTTTTAGCAAAGAAAAGAACTGCAAAGGTACTTGTGAAATTTCTGAAAAACCCTATGAATGTGCATAGAGAAATGTGGATTCTAATTCTAAAAAAGATTCCCTGCCCTCTAGTTTAAATAATTTCTTATTTGTACAAGATAGCACAATAGGATTGCAAGCAAAAAGACTAGATATTCAAGGTCTAATATAATTAAGATATTTAAGAAACTAATGAACTTCTAAAGGTCAAAACTAAAAAAAAAAAAAAAAAGGGGATTTGTTTGTTCTCAGGATAATGACTTCTCAGTTACATTTCTGACTTGGAACTTTCAGCCGTTAGAGATTTCTCAGTTTTACTTTATTTGAATCATAGGGATCTATCCAAATTGTCTGTGAGAGAGTGCATTTGCCAGATCACAGCTGAAGACATTAATTAAGCCTTCTGCTTAAACCCCTAGGCAGCCTGACAAAAGAGCAGGGCCCTTGGCTTCATTTTAAGGAACAGAAGAAAAAGGAAGTGAATAGGTTGATTAGCAGAAGTGAGAAATTGGTTATACGTACAACATTGTGATCCAATTGCAATGAAACTTGCAGTGCTGAGGACATAGTATTAGGAAATAGGTTAATACTGTTTGTGTTTTAGGGGATTATACTTTTGCATATTCCAGTTTAGTTTTGCAGAAAGAAAACCAGTTCGCATGCTGTAAGACCAAGTCATAACACATACCAAAGGACAGTATTTGGAGAGGACTAGGACAGGCATTACAGAAGTGCTCTTTTGATGAAAACTGAAATGCTAAATATTATGATAAGGATCAGAGAAGACTCTGTTTTAAAGAGTCAGAATCTCATTTGAAAAGGACTACAAGATGAAATGCTGAGGGACTATGCCCAGCAATTGGAAAGTAAGTCCTTCATCTGCAATTTTTCTTCAAGAACAAATGTTAAACTGGTGTATCAAAAAAAAAAAAAAAGAGTAATTAAAATGTTGGGAGTTTTTTAAATTTTAAAATTATTATTAAATTACTATTCAAAAACTATCAAAATCAAAAATCTGCAGAACATCACAATAACCATAAAAATGTCTATGGGCTTTTCTATAGGGAAACATTCCTAGTCTTAATATTTTTAATTATTTGATCTAAGAGTAGTTTGTTTTAAGGGATAAGTGATTCAACAACAAAATTTTGTACATGAAGTGGAAATTGACCCAAACACACAATTAAATATGTCTGATCAATTCACACTGAAATTCACACAGAAAATCTCAGATGGTGTGAAGCAAGTGTCTCTATGCACCTCATAAAGGATTTCATTACTTTGTTAGGAGAACTGAAGGTCTTTGGACTCTTTTGCCAGGGTAAGGGTGTCATTTCAGCCTAAAGCTGAGGCACACGTTAGATTCTAGTATCCGCAGTTAAGGTTTAAATTATGTTTGTTTACTCTACTTGCTTGTGTTCCAAGTCTGAACTTGGTTTATTCAATGGAAGGGAATTAAACAGGAAGGTTATATTATGCTGGTTGCATCTGCAACTCCTTTTCAATTATGCAGCACACCTTGTAATCTCAGCTCAACTGTCGTGCACACCAGATATCTGTAGTCTGTGTGTGCTTAAGCGGTTCCTGTGTAGGAACTGAGATACCTGGGGGATAAAGGGGTAATTGGTGCCCACCTGTTTCTCATTGCACCAAGATTCAGGAACATGTGTGAAATGCACAGTTCCAGAACTGGGTAGAGAGATTAAATAATATGGATGCACATAGACACCATCTTCTGAATGCCAAACTCAAGGTCAAAACAGGATTTATGCCAGTTACTCTTATAAAAATACACACATGCAACAGATTTCTTTGCAGAATGCCTCATAAACACGGAGTTATACTACTGGAATCACATAAAGCATTTGTGCCATGCTCATCAGGTGCTTCTTCCAATATTTTGATTGGCAATTACATCTAATTGCTGAAATCCACGGATACAAAGTCAGACCAATAAACACCTGCAAACCTTAGAAAGGTGTAGAATAGCCCTAAATACACAAATCCTAAAACCATTCTATTTTTAGTTAAAAACAATGTTTTTAATGCTCTTCTGGCTCCATAGAGAGATTGATAAATGCTTTAACACGCAAAATAAGGACTTAAGAAAAATTGTGGTCTTCAGCTGGGAGAATATAACCCTCACTTCTTGCATACACTACTGACAATATTTCAGCTAATAATTTCTGTGGTTTGTCTGTGACAACTTCAGAAATATCTCGATATTGTTTCTCATCTAATAGGATAAAAAATTGAGGAGATAAAAATCAAAGAATCATAGAATTGTTTATGTTAGAAGGGACCTTAAAGAACATCTGGTTTCCAACTCCCATAGGCAGGAACACCTTCCACTAGACCAGGTTGCTCAAAGCCCCACCCAACCTGGCCCTGAACACTTCGAGGGCTGGGCCATCTACAACTTCTCTTGGCAAACTGTTCCACTGCCTCACCACCCTCATAGTAAGGAATTTCTTTGTAATGTATGACCTAAAGCTACCCTTGTTCTGTTTAAACCATTACCCTTTGTCCTATGTCCTAACCTAAAGGAACAGTAAGTGCCACAGCTAAAGTATATGGATTATTCCCTTCCCTTGCCACAACACATGCTTTTTCTATAAAGTTTATTTTTCCCAAGCATTCAATCACCACCATTTATAAAAGCTAGAGAGAGACCACTTCATTCTTGCATTGGCTGTTTTCAGGTAATCCCAACACTTTATCTGAGCAGTATAAGACTCCCACCAATTATTACGCTAATGTATAATTTTCCGCACTTTCACAATAACAAAATTGTATTGTCCCTATTCATGCTGAACTAGTGAAGCTAGTCCAAAATTAGTATATTATTCAATATGATCCACATTGTTTTAAAAAAAAAAACCTGCATCATAGTAGAGAATATTTCATAAGAGAAGCAGCACCTGCATCTTAAAAGAACTTTCAGTAGCATCCCTGATCTAAATAGTCACAATAATATTTTTACTACAATATTTTTAAAACTAATTTTCTGCTTGTAGAATGTAGAGTAGTTTCTCCTGCAAAAAGCCAATCTGCTTTCTGCATTTTCTGTGGCAGTGTTTTGGCTTAGCTTGTCAGGAGAGTTAATTGACACTCCACAATGCCTGTACTTTATCAAAATAACAACACAAGTATGGAGCACTTTCCTTCTGGGATTTTGTACTACACTCAGAAAGAGAGACAGATGTATAGGAAGATTCTAATCTGGTGGATGCCAGTGGAGAAACCCAGAGGCAAAAGTAAACTTTGTCCAAACCTTGTAATTTATATACTGATCTAGCAAGTGAAAAAAAAAAAAAAAGAAATCTAGCCATTCTATATTCCTACTGTAAACTTCAATTTTCCTTTCTGTTAAAAATGATTGTAGCTTCTTTCATGTAAATCACCAACGGAGTGCCAAGTTTAGTATCAATAAAGATTTCACTTTTACTAATCAGAATTATATATAACTTTGTATATTTAAAACCAATTTCAACTTCAGACCAAAAGGAAATTCAGTATCAACCTTCAGACAATGACTGCAATTACCACTTACACTTGCAAAAAGTTCAGCAAGAGTATGTACTGTAGTAGCTGTTGTAGAATTATGTATGACAGACTGCCACTCTAAATTAATGAACTTGGTGAACTACAGTTACTTCCTTTGCAGAACAACTGATTTAAATTCAGCAAAAGATACAAATGAGCCTCTGGCTGAAGCCCAAGAGCCAACTTTAAACTGTAAATCCCCAGCTGTTATTGTACAATCATAATGCTGAAGCCATAATTACCAATTCCAGTACAGGATGCTAAATTGTTCAGCTGCTTTCATTATAAGACTTCTACTTTGTCCTAATTTTTCTTTGTCCTAAGCTCACCCATGGATTTCACCGTCTATAGTTTGAAGTTCTTGCTAGTGTTTATTTCCTACTGAATTTGTAACAACAAAAAAAAAATCTTTCCCTTACTTTGTTTCTATGAGATAGAAGTAATACACCACACAGCAATGAACTAGTTTGCTGTTTTAAGGTTTTCCTTCTTTAATGTGAGGTCTTAAACATAGCTTGGAGATTGAGCCTTGAAAAACCTACACACTTAGTTACTACCTTAAAAAAATTTCTTGAAGTTTAATTCTAAGATTTAAAAAAAAAATCATATTTTATTGAATTAGCAGAGTCTAATCAAAACTCAGTTTTAAAAATTAATATAACTTGTTAAAGATGAGAAGTTATGTAATTTTTTTATTTGAAATTTTAACATATCTTAATAGCTTGAGATTAAAGGAAGTTGCTCGTCATACACTTGGTAATGAAAAGAATAAAAATTGTTTGGCTTTGTGCAATTATTTCCTGAGGATGCTCTTCAAGTCAACAAGGCTTTCAACTAATGCTAGCATTACTTATCACTCTGGGATGGAGGCCACTGTCAAAACACAGCCCTTGTTATGGTATAATCATTGCTTCCATTTCATTTCCTTAAATAAGAAGTTTCCAACTGCTTTGGAGTAACAATGCAATCAAAGATTCAAGAATATTATCAAGAATTGTATATTATAAAATGATGAAATATGGTACTTATTTTGCACCTAAAAAAGGGAATGATTGTTCTACCTGCCTATTTTTGAAGATTAATTGAATTAACCATGTATTAAATATCTATAAGCAAAAACCAAAGTAACATGTATTTCTTGCACTGCCTAAAAAAGGGAAGAGAAAAAGGGTCTTTTTTATTCTAAATGTTTAATAATTTGTTCTATTTCATTAAAACACTTGTAGCACTTCTTGCATCTCTTTACCTTCTCTACCTTATCTACCTTATTTTAACTAAATACTTCCCCATTACAGGTAATGCTGTGGCCATGTTGCTACCTGAAACTGATGAAGTTCAGCAGGTTCCTGAGAAATTGATCTAACAGTACAAAAACCCATGAAGTTTTAGTCACTGAGGGAGGGATTTAAGAACTATATAAAAGAGATGGAAGTTTAAGTTACAAAACCAGATGGACAGGGAACTCCTTCAGGGCACTGCAAAAAAATCTCAAAAATCACTCTGTAAAGGCATTTTCAAAGCAGAAAATTTCCTTGTTGGAAACAAGTTGTTTCTGAAACTACAGGTTATAACATGATGTATTTCTTATGACAACAAATGCTGTAAAGTACAAAATCAAAAAGCATGCTTGCTATCTGGAATAAAATACTCCAGCTCTTAAGACTGACCAATCAGGTCATATATATGTCTTAATACAAAAAATGTTTCTTATTATGAAGCAGTAAAATTCAACTTGATTCTTTCTGAAAGCGAGAAAATACAAAGCTCATTTCAAATGGGAGAAGGGCAGTATTTTAAATTAAATAATTATATTTGCTTGTAATGGATACATGAAGCTGTGAAGGAACAAGCAGTTTTTCCTTTTAAGAGAGCAGTGGTGTCCTAATGAGACACTTTCATGATGATTATTCTATAACTTATCCTTCGAATTTCACTCCAGCTAGCTGAGATGAGAATCATTCTTATTTTTTCCCATCACAAACTTTGAAATATTCATTAGTTTTCTCTATTGTGATGCCAGACATAATATTGTGTGCAGTTTCCCAAAATGTAGAGTATTTCTTAACAGTTAGAAGGCAATTTTCTTTCCTTGCTCAGGGACTTTTATTCTTCCTGATAGAGTAGACAAATATTGAGAATACTAATAGAAAAAAAACAAACCCTCCACCCAATAACCCTGGTTCTAACACAATACAGTTCTGACAAATTACATAAATAGGTAGAAGAATTATTTTTTCTAAACTGTTTCATGAAACTCTGGTTGTAAGTTTCTATAAAATTGTCACAGATATCATCAAAACCAAAACTGGTTCAGAACTTCATACCTCTGACCTATAACGAGCAGTCTTTAGGTTCAGGGAATCTGGATAATTTTACTGATATTTATTTTTGTAGATGATGAATGACCTGACTACTTTATATGATTTCATTACAAATGTTTTTAAAGTGAGAAACATCATACAACACAAAAAGTATCCTGAAAAAAAAAAACTGACCAAGTAAAAGAAGAGTGTAACAATTCTGTTTTATTTCATGATAAAAAATAAATTTTTCTATATATAACAGGTAAAATTTAATTTGTAAATTAAGTTGCATTTCTGGAATTTACACACTCAAACTTTAAGACACTAACTTCTGTTTCAGAATAAGTACTTTGAGAATCTTTCTTATATTCACTTTCAAAGTGTTATCTTTTAAGTTGTGATTTGATCATTACCCTCAATACTTGTGAGATTCAACTGGTATGAAACAGGAAAAGAAAAAAGAGGGTTATTACTAATGAGTGGGGAATAATTAAAATTTTGAACAGGTAAAACTACAATGCTTTCATTATTATTCTTGTTCTCTTTTACTTCTAAAAATTACTCGTTTGTACACTCCTCCTCCTAGTTATGTCTCATATACAATCTTGCTGAGATTGCACTGTGATTATCCAGGTCACTAATGACGAAATTAAACAACACTGCCCTCAATACTGATCTCATGACTATACCATGAGAAACTGGCCTCCAATGGTCACGTGCCTTGGAACCCAGCAGTTTAGCCCGTTTTCAGGCCACCTCGCTGTTCTTTTAGACTGTACATCATCAATCAAGAATATGTGATGGGAGACTAAAGGCAAGATTAAAAATAATAATTTGTCCTCATCCAACAAGCATAACAATTTGTTGTAGAAGACAGTCAGCTTGGGCAGGCATGATTTTCCCTTCAGAAATCCATTCTGTCAGCTTCCAACATCATTAGACTTACAATTTTATTACAGGAATATTCTTAGCTTTTAATACACTGACTCTTTGGATATGAAGTATCTCCTTCTAACTTAAGACACACCTGTTTACAATGTTTTTATATGAATATGTGTCTTTTGCCTACTAAAGGCTTAGGAGTGTGGATAACGCACTGCCAAACTTGTACGAAATACATTTAAAATTGTCTCAGCAATCCTCAAGTCAGGGCTGAAAAACTATCAGTATTTTGGGGAGATAAAATTATGTTAATGCGTTTTGTTTGTGTTTAATTTCTTCTATGGATATTTTTCCACCACAATAACTCCCATTTTTGCCTCTTAGTTTTACCTGTGCATCCATAGTCCTAAGGTTTATACACAGGTGCAAAAACTAAGGTGTACCTTAAGATTATAAAACAGCTTGCAAATGGACAAATGTTCTCCAAGAAGAAACATAAGCAAGTTCATGCACAAAGAGATACAGTCAAAGATTTTTCCTCTTTTCAAGTCACTTGCAAGTCAACTGCTTTTACTTTATTGTGTCGGATCACATTTTCTATGGAAATATTAATAATTTTTTAAAAAACATATAGTATTTTTAATTGCTTAGCTTGAGTAAACTGCAACTAAATTATTTCAAAGGTGTTCAGGAAATAAAAGGTCATTCCTCAGCATGAGATGCCCATACAGTTAAAACAGTTCAACCCAAATACACTTCACACGAAAATCAGATACAAAACATTATGAACATCAAACTGAGATGTCACATGGTTTCATAGAAATTTTCCCCAGCAGAGCACAGATGTATTACACAAAGGAAAGACATGGAAAACTGAAAATGCAATTGAGGCCAAAACCAACAACAACCAACCCCCAGAAAAGCAGTTTCAACTTCAATAACTTTCCTACAGCCATCTGAAGGAGTGTTTCCAAATCAAATTCAGCTCCTCAGGCTGGTATGAAATTGGGTGGATATAGGCCTCTTGTGAATTTATTAATGAAGCATAATCAACCAAAGAGAAAGGCTTGAGTAATATTAACTCAGATTTTTCAGTGTAGAAAGCAGAAATACTCCTTGACTGAGCAACAAGTCACATCCATAATAACAGGAGTAGTGGTTGATATGAAAAAGCGATGTTCAAAAGATAAAGTTGTTCAACTGGATGATCCCCAGACAGATTCCCTTGAAGTATAGCAAATCAAGGACAAAATCATGAATCATGGAAGTTCTTATCAGCTGTCAGCAAAGAGCGAGCACAGCCAACTCAATTTCAGAGTGGTAGTCCCTCCAGAGACCACCAACAAATATAGGAGTGACTTGTCCTTTGGCAAAGCTTGTGATTAAGAAAACCTTATATCTTGTTCATACCAATAAAAGTGACACTATTGGAATGACATCGTGTTGAGAGCCAAAATGACTTAAGGAGTCCTTCATGACTGTCCTATTTCTCGAAACCAGGACAATACCATAATAGTAATTTTATCCTTAGTGACAGGTGAGTGATCCCAAAGGGCAAGGCTTGAAGAACAGGTATCAGAAAAATTAACTGGGAAGCATTTCAAGTTTTATCAGAGTGGACTGTGACATGTAGCTACAGAAACAAGTATTGCATTTCATCCTATGCAATAACAGTGGCAGATTCTTTGGCTACCTTTGTGATTTTTTTGATATTACAAAAAAATGTACAATGACACCTCCTAAATGGAGTTTCTCTGATACCTATATACCTATAGTGGTAGGACTGTATGATTCTTGAAATAGTTTGGCTGCATGGCAGTGGGGTACCTCATAGAGTAGAAAAGAGAGTAGATATAGCAAATCTGGCCTTGAAATTTTGGGGAACATGTCTGAGTAGAATGTGCTTCTCCTACCCAACCCCAAAATCAACAAAACCCCCATCTTGGCAAGCCCTTACAAGAGAATATGAGCATCTTGCAAGGAGGGAGGATTTTGGAAACTACAGCCTGGTCAGTCTCACATCAGTTCCTAGCAAGATTATGCGGGGGAGGCCCCTAAAAAGTATTACAGTGTGGACATGAAAAGAAGACAATTGGGAGAAAATGAGCCTGGGGTTAGTAAAGGCAAGAAACACTCAATTTGTGGTCTTGCAAAAAGAGAAGCCTGTCTCACTGCACAACAACAATATGCAGTTCTTCCTAAACTTCATAAAGGCTTTTGACATGATCCCCTATGCTGCATCTTTATAACTCAATCAGAGAGAGAAGCTCAACAAGGATTGTCTCAGAAAAAGAAGTGGAGGTTGTCACAAAGGCACCTAAGGCCCAAACATAAACCTAAATATATGCAATGATTTGGCTGATATTAGCAAAAGTTAATTCCATTTTAATGATTATATACACTCAGAGAAACAGTGATGAAAGAAATATATTGTAGATTTGCTTTTGTCAAGATTGATCCAGGTTTGGAAATAAAACAATGTAAAATACAGCTCTCTAAATACTTACAAGGATATTCAGTCTGGATATTTGTATATTTTAAAATACGGGATATACAGAGAGTTTTCAGAGTTTCCCGTGTTCAGTAAGTAGTTCATATATATTCATATATATTGTTTTCTTGACATTTTCCCAAAGACTTTTAACTCAGTTATTAAATTCTGTGTTCTCTAAGGATATCTCTGGAAAACACAAGCTTATTTCAGAGAATACATTTTTAACCTTATTAATTGTGAAAAACACCCCAAAGAAATCCCCTCTACTTTAAGGGACAATGGGTTACTTCTTTTTATGTAATGGAAACAATTTTACAAAGAGAAAACTGGATTTTTTTTCAGCCCTTAAGAACTGTATGTGCAAATGAAAAAGATTAATAAATCCAGGAATACATTCTCAAGAAAACACTATGAACCACTTTTATTGTTATATGACAAGCTAATAAGACTGTACCTTGATTGTTTCCATTACCATTATTTGGGCATCCAGGCATGCAGCAGGCAAGTGGTCATCAGTAACTATATGTAAGCTTTACACTAGCAGATCTAGCCACTCACATTTTTTTTTTTTTCTGCAGCAGCAGAAAGCTCAGCTCAGCCTATCTACTCAACAGTGCTGGGCACTCTTATCAGCAATAATTCACTATTAGAATCAGAGGTGAACTCTGCCCTCTCAATGAACACTTTTACCACTTTCAGATCCAGCTTACTGAAAGATAGCACCAGCCAACACACAAGAATTCCAGTCATGCCTCTTAGCCATAGCACAGCCCACCCGCTGCTGTACCTCACTGCTAATATAGCAGCAGCCTTCCCACCTCACTCTGCTCTGTGCTGCAGTGGGAAAGCAGAGAAGGCCTGACCTCCTGAGCTGGGAGCACTCCATGGAGGTCCCTCAGAGGCCATTACACAAACCATCCTCTGCAGTGCAAAGGAAATATACTGGTCCTGCAAAGCTACACTGAATGTCTTTCAAGTCATCTCAGGAGTTAATCAAACAATGTCACTTTAAAGGATGTGTTCCTTTCTAGGGGTTTGAATAAACTGGCTTAAAGAACTAATTCTTCTTCTAGAAAATAAGCAATGAGTTGTTGATTTCACAGAATATTTTAACTCCAGTACACATCAAACTTAAATCATTATTACTTCCATGGAAAAGGCAGACAAAAGCATTCCCAACTGTATTACCCAAAGTAAACACTAATAGTAAACACTATCTAAGCAGGATGGTTGCTCAGATTCTGTTGTCAATATTGACTAGGTCTCTACTGACTGTGGTGAGAGCTCAGAAAATCTAACTTACTTTTAGATTTCAATAGCACTGAGGTCACTTTTGTAAGTGCCAAAGCAGCTAATGTCACATGCCAATGCCATACAGCTGTAGAAATACCCTGCAGAGACATTACAAAACCCTACTGCTAAGCTGAATACAGCTCCAGAGGTTTCTTTCATCATTCCCTCGTGGCATTCACATTTGCATACAGAAGTTACTGAACTTTAGCACAACTACTGAGCAAGTTGGAAAAAGACTGGAAAGGGAACCTAGTTCACAAGTGCTGCAAGATGAGAGTAAAGACTGTGTAAATACCACTTTTTTATCTAGGTGACAAGTGCCTTAAAGTTAATACATATAAGTAGACCTGGAACACCAAAAATATTTTACTTGAATTATTGTGTCCAGTTAATGATCAATGCTGTTTTCTGTAGGTTTAAGAATATTTAATGACAAGTGTTTGTTTTTCATGAGCGTCACAACACTACTGGGGCCTTACGTCAGGCAACTGGTAGATTCTGCATCCATTTCCTTTGCAATAATTATGCATTAAATGTGCATAAAACGTATTTGTGTGATTTTTTTCTGAGATTTGTTAGCAGCTAAATGAAATTAGAACCCTACTCAAGTGTCATTACTATCACTTGAAACAAAAGTTTCCATCTTCTCTTTAACAGAACCAATGTTCTGCAATATGAACCACTGGGCAAGAAAATATTCCAAATCATTACTCTCACGTACAGTAACAGGACATGGAACAATAATGCACACTGTCTACTCACAAAAATAAAGGGAAAAACACACACATCATGAGTAACGTTCTGCAGCCTTGAATGAAAAGCATGCACCCTGCAAGGTTACTTAAATATGATAAATTCTTTATTACCTAGGACAATACTGCTACCCTATTAAACGTTGAAAGATCTTAAGCTTTACAGAAAAAGAGGATGAAGAGACTACCTCAAGGATTGATTAAAACAAGAGTGAAGAGAAATGGGAAATTGTCATCTCATTTATGAATGTACTCAAGACTTTTCTTATATACATAGAAGACAAATTTCAACAGACAAAATTTTCCACAGGGGCATTTAGGGTCAACACACTTGTGATTCCTGTCAAATGTATGCTCATTAAGAATCTTTGCAGATGGTTGACTGGAAACCAACATAACATTCTACTCTGATCATAGGTAACCACTCTCATGGTAAAAAGATTATTTTTCCAGCATTTCAAATTTTTTTTTAGCCATTGACAACATTAATATACACAGCATGACTGAATAAAAAAAAAAAAAAAAGAGTTAAAACGGGCTACAATGAATTTCACGGTACAAAATTTCTTGCTTTTCTTTTTTCTTCTTTAATAACCTAATGCTCTATGATAATTACATTTAAATAACATTAAAAAGGGTTTGCTTTGAAAAATTAAATCCTAGAGACATTACACAGTACAGCAGAATTTCCTCTACCTAATGAGCAAAATAAACCCAAACAAAAATTAAAATTAAAAAAATAATGAAAAAGAAATCATGATAGCTAGTGACAAAAAGAGCTAAATCCATTCCTTATTTCACTGCATTTTGAACTTATCGCCACTCTTATTTTTCTGGACTTTACATCAAATGAGAGTCAAATGTTCCATTCCTAGTGCTGAGGTCATTTGAAGTATAAAATACACATGCTTTGAATCTCCTTTCTTTAGGATAAAACATTTTTTTAAGAAGCAAGCAAGGTTTCAGAAAAAAGAATCATTTTTGACACGAAGGAAGCTTTCACTGTTAAGATATTCTCAAAGCAAACGTCTACTGATTGCTAATCTAGGAGGTGTAAGAATTAAACTTTGTAGTTTGAGACTGGAGAGATCAATTTATATTAGCTGCAAATTAAGAAATAAAGATGAAAAACACCTACCTTTCTGGAATGGATTTCTTTCACATATAGTGGAAGTAGAAATTCAGATATTCCTTCAAGTCGTATTCCTTTTTTAGTGACTCTCAAATTTCCCATTCCATCCTACAATCAATAATATATATATATTCACTTTAGGAAATAACCTTATCCAGAACAACCTAAAAAGAAGACAGTAGTTGGCTTAATCCCTAAAAATAATGAGTGCTGTCCCACTGTTCCTAGCTCTCCTCATGATCTTGGGCAGGAGGTAGATGGGCACATTTATAGCCAGAGCTTCACCTCGGCCTGAAGTATTTCACTGTGCAACCTGATGGTGACCTGCATACATTATTTCTTGGCTGCACCTAATTCCAGGGTACAACTGTAGATCATAATTATTCTCTGTGTAAGGGAATAATAATAGATCCTGAATTTTACAATTGCTCAGTAAAAAAACTAGTTAATTTTCTCTCTATATATGTAACATTTGGAAAAGAAATTTATTCATTGTTATATCTTGAATCCACTTGTTTTTCATTTTCCAGTGATTAAGATACATAGGAAAATATCACGTAGGAAGAAAGAAAATGGTTTTTAGTGGTTGCTCATCACTACTAAGAGCACGTTGCTGATAAACAACTTCAAAAATGCTAATTTTGATTGTTTGTGTTTATTTATCAGAATAAAAATAGGAAAGGCGTCATTGTAAAAGATTGGATGAAACAAGCAAACTACATAATTCAATGTTCAATAAAATATAACCACAGAAAAGTGGCATAATAAGGCTTCAGCTGCACTCTTACAGGAAAAAAACAATGAAATGCTCAATACTCAAGAGGCAGAATTATTTTGCACAGCAATAGAAATTCAAGATTTTTTATCCCAAGAATCCTGTTATTATATTCCTGACAGAAAAGTAATTCTTCACCATACAGCCAGTGGAATTCAACTTGATCCACTTAACTGCAAAAGAAGCACATTTAATCTAATTGCTAATTACATATTTCAAAGCCATTGTTGACTCTAGTGTACTGGAACAACGAGAACTTGAACTTTTGCTCTGCTGGCTGAACTGTGAAGCAAGTAACCTCTGTCTACTGGGTAAACAGCTGGGTTACTGCTATAGCTGAATTGTCAAATAATGCTTCTTAAGGAAGTGATGTTATATGTTAAAGTATTTATCCTGAATTATTTGTTTATACAAATAATTTCACATAGAAAACCTCAGGTGTTTGTAGGCTTCCTAACAAAAAGTGCAAAATGAAACAGTGCTGCCTACTTTTCAAAAGGAAATAAGATAAAGAAAACACATTTTGTGACAGAATGTGCAATCTGCATTAACAAAAACTAAGTCTCAATTTGACCAATCCTATAGTAATAGAATATAAAATTTTAATAGGAAAGGATAACCTGGGAAAATACAAGCATGCTGTAGATTTTGGGGGTGAATAAATACTCAACAAGAATTAGGTACTGATTTATTGATTTGGATAAAAACATGTTTTCTAACTGAAAAGGCAAATTCATTATTTTGTTTTATCTTCTTCTGTGGAATGTTTGTAACTGATACACACAAAATATATTCACAGTAATAACAGGGAATGAGGGAAAAGATAAAAGTGAAAAATAAACACAGAATATACAGGAATGTAAAGTCAAGTTTTCAGAAAACTAGAAATGCTGAAATTAAAATTGCCTAGGAAACTTCCATCTGCTCTACCTTGAAAGTATTTTTAGGATAAAATCCTATATTTATATGTGGTATTTACCCTCCTCAATCTCAACTAATTCCACACAAGGTTGGCCCAAACCTCAATCAGCAACTACTCATGATTTTGCTTTCACATTGTTATTCTCTTTGCTCCTCATTTATTGTTCTCCATTAAAACTCTGCTTTGAAGACAGCACTGTCAGTTTTCTTCTTGACTTCTGTTCTCATAAGTATTTATTACTGAAGTTATACAGTTCCTCACAAGTATTAATTAATTTTCAAAGTACTTTCAGTAATTTTATACGGTTGAACTGTTCTTATGTTACTGACAGAAACCTAAAGAACAAAAATCAATTTGTTCAGTACTTTTTGATACTTATCATATTATCTGTTTATTTTCAGCAGTGGGAAGTTAATTTGTATAGCAAGATTAAACTGTCAGAGTCTCAGAAACAAAGTAATGACAGAGCCTACTATGTCCATAAGGGCTGTCACTTTTCTGAGTGACCTAAGTACTCATTCTTTAGTCTTTCATCAGAGAGAGATCCTTTTAGCAGAGTCCAACAGATTGAATGCAGACAGACTCTGAACAGACACAAGCACTCTAGCTTGAGTAAAATCAAATGATTCAACACAAAAAGACAGAGACTACATTCTGCAGCATAATTCACAAAAGGTGTTATAAAATTGGGATAGGGTAACTGCAACCTCAATTGCTTGATAAACGCAATAATCTTCCAGACAATACCTTCCTGAAGTGTGTAATGACTGACATGAAATAAGGCTGAATAGCAAAATAAAGAAAATAGTCAGACATGTACTGCTATGACATGCTTAATGAAGATCACCCCATTGAAAGAATTACTTCCCAGAAGGCTTTTCCATCAATAACTCTTCCAACACTTAGAATAAGAAGTGTTTTTTGTTCCATTGAGTTAGAACTATGTTGTTACAGAGAAAAATTAGAGGGTTTCCAGAACTAACACACATTGGTTCAAAAGATATTAATATTAAAAAGATTAAACAGAGGAAGGTCCTTCTGCTTATTTCCCAAATCAACTCCATAAAGTTTAGGTTTTTCAGGAAACTAATACTCAGATTATTATCCTTTTGGTGTGATTTGATTTTATTCAAGTGCAATAATAGACTTGAATGAGCTATGCCAGTACTTAAAATAAGTAAATGTCAAGTTCAGGTGCTGGGACTGACTGGGATGGAGGTGTTCTTTCGTCATTGCAGCCAATACGGTATTGAGGAGTTTGGACTAAAACAGTGCTCTTAACACACCGATGCTTTGGCTATTGCTGAATTTGCTTCCACAGCATCAAACCTTTATCATTTCTTTCCCCCACTCTCTGCCCCCAATAAGTAGAGTGAGGATGGCCTAGGAGTTGAGAGGGATCACAGCTAAGCCAAATGACCCCAAGGGGCCAAAGGCATATTCCACCCCTGTAACATTATACTTATCAAGAAAAAGTGGTGGGAGAAGAAGAAGGGGGCTGGAGGCACGGAGGGCTGGAGAAAAAAATTGTCTTTCAAAGTGGCCACTGCTTGAAGACAGACTGGGCATCAGTCTGTACTAGGTTGTGAGTGATAGTCTTTGCATCACTCTATTTCCCCTTTATCATTATTCAATATTTATTATTATTATGTATGTTATATCATGTACAACTTTCCATGTTTATCATTTAAGAATATGAAACAGTGACCCTGGCTCATTCATGCTGTTCTTTTCCCTACCTAAAACACTAAGAAAAACAACCCCTTACTTTTACATCCATAAACATGTCTTATAGAGATTGTAAAAAAAAAAAAAGTCACTATCAATATTTTATGTTATTCTTAGAGTACATCACATTTCAGTTATTAAAATCAGAAGTCAAAATAGGAAAACCAAGCCTTTATTTTATGCTGTTGTTTGTATTACAACTGCAGCAACCTAAGGAAGAGTTTTACTCATATTTAACACTACATTAAAGTCAATGAAGTCCAAAACTATACTTACTATAAATCTGTGATAATGAGAGTATAACTTTGAATCAGAGCATAAAAGAATTCCCCAGAAAAATATTCTGGGAGGCAAACAACAATACTGACATTCAGAGCTTTTTCAAGCTTTGACCTGCTTATAAACAGGCAGACATTAATGTTCTTTGATGGTCCTGTAAATGGTATATAAGAAAACCAAAGATTAATTCACACTGTCTTTAAACAGGCAGGATGATCTTTTAAAAGATTAAGTTATTTCTTCACAATGTGCTGAGAATTCTACAAGGGTGTATTACTTATACAGCCTGTATTATTTCTGCCCAATAAACTATTACAGCAGCATGTTTTATGATAACTACAAATATAAAATATATGCTAGAACTATGAATACTTCTCAACAAGTCAGGAAGTTGGCTAAAACTACAATCTGCATCACCCTATCTACAATCTAAACTACTACAACTAGTCCTGGACTACACATGTTGCTATCTAATGAAATATGTGGTGATGTGCTTTCTTTTATCACTCCCATTTTTCCTTCTTTCTTTCTATTTTTTTTAAATTTATTTAAATGCTAAGGCACTCAAAGAAGAATAGGATAAGGAATTCTATACAAATTGCTGATAAACCAGAAGAGTGCAAGAACAAACATAGCTGTCTACACAATAGAGCCAGTCCTCTGTAACATAGATGACAACTGGAGACCTAGGACAGGATTCACTATACTGGCTTAGAAGACCTTTAAGCTATAGAAAGAGCACTTTTGAAGGTAAGCTGTGGACTATTTCAGTTAAAAATAGCATTTTGGAACACAGTAACCAAAAATCTTACAAACTCACTCCACTTTGTTGAAATAACACCTCCTTGCATCAGATCAAATCCAGGCCATTAATATTACAAAATTCTACAAATCTATCAGTAACGTTGCTATAGGAAAGACATTAAAGTGGAGAAAATATCTGCAATTCCTGCATAAGACACAGAATGCAAAATTCCTTGGTCTGGAGAAAAGAAGTTGGAAGGTGTGATACTCCAGGTCAGGAATGAAAACTCTCATTAAGTGGGGTAAGAACAGAGTTCTGGTAGATCTTCCAACATTTTGTCATGTATCTCACAAAGTGGGCAGTGAGAAAGCAGTAAAGGACTCTGCTAACTAAAATGCAGGTTTTTTCTTAGGATCATGAACTTACATGCAGAAGCACAGTGAAAAGCAAACTAAACTGTTGGTTATTCTAAATTGACTCAAATGTTAATAAATAATATTTTATTTTTCAAGTTTGCCTGGTGTTATTTTCTGGTTTTTTTTAATAATAACATACACCAAATACACATTTCAGTACTTTACAGCAGGAACAAACTGGTGGGTCAGGAAATCCATTGTTATCAATGATATTCAAGGTTTTCAAAAGTTCTGGTGTTAGCTGTGATATCCTGCATGTTTCCTGAGTATCTATTTAAGCCCAAACTTTGTCTTTAAAAGCTCACAGTCTGAAGGAATCATTACACAAAACAGGGAGGGGGAAAATAATAATAATAAAAAAAATAACAGAAAAGTAGGGTTTAAACAAAGTTCTTAAATCTGATGTCCTATAAATTAATATGCATTCAATGTCTTTTGCCTTGTAGGCATCACAGCACAAGCTAAATATGAAATGGAATGTGGATGATGTGGCTGCATTGGTATAAAAAAGAACAGATGAAACATATAATCATACAAACATACTGTGGCAAAGAAAAAAATAAGCGGGTATGATATCAGAAGAAAGGTGATTAAACCACTCTAGTAGTAGTGAATTATACTGAAGATGGAAAAAGAACACTGAATTTGATAGGATGGCACAAAAAGCAAGTAATATAGAGGGACAGTAATGGGGATGATTAGGAAGATGAAATATGTTAGCAACTATGTTGTTGATAAAATGAAAGATGTACACAAAAGATTGGAAGGCAGATGACAAATTGAATTATTTGCATTGTATTCACACATGCAAAAACCTGGATTTAATAAAAAGAGCTGGAACATAATTCCAGTGGGAGAAAAATGATGCTTGAATGTAATTATGGATGTAAAATTTAAGGAAAAACTGTAGGCAGCAAAAGTCTTGCATAAACAAAATTGGTAGTGGTATAAACAACAAAATCAGAGTGTATTTTCCTGGATTACTAGGAAAGATAACTGAATCTCAATAGCCAAAAGTAAAGGTAAAATGATAGCAAGCTATTCATTGGAATGGCAAAAATCTATATTGATGGAAACACCTGCCTTCATCCATCTGCTGACAATAATAGCTGACACTTTGCAGATATTAGGGAAAAGCTAGGGAAGAAATTACTGTAGTACACTGCAGCAATGTTTAAAGGGAAACAAACTAAGGAAAAAAATAACATGAAAAACCATTAAAAAGAAAGGTCAGATGACCATCCAAACTAACTGGAATTAAAATACCCTGAATATGTGTTACTTTTGAACAGTTTTTGAAAGTGTGGAGTTTGACCAGGTTCTTCAACTATGAACTGCCTACATTAATATAAAATATATAGCTATCACAACAATAAGATGAAATCCCTATTTCACATTTAAAATTTTGATTTTAATCTGTGATAAGGAGAGTTACGCTATTTTTCATTCAAACATAGACATGTCCTTCCATGTGACCATTGTGAGGCTGCTCACAGTCATCTTCGAAAGGTTGTGGCAGTCAGGAGAGGTGCCTAAGAACTGAAAGAAAGCAAATGTCACCCAGTCCGCAAAAAGAGCAAGAAAAAGGACCTAAAGAACTACTGGCCAGTCAGCCTGATCTCAATCCCTGGAAAGGTGGAGTGTCTCATTCTGGAGGCCATCTCTATCCATGTGGGTGACAAGAAGGTGATCAGGAGCATGGTTTCACTAAGGGTAAATCATTGCTCGATGTCTTCTACAAAGAAAAAACTACCTGGAGGGATGAGGGGAGAGCAGTGCATATTGACTACCTCAGCTTCAGCAAGGCTTTTGACAGAGGTCTCTCACAACATCCTCATAGACAAACTCTGGAATCGTGGTCTGGATGAGTGGGCAGAGGTAGATTAAGAACTGACTCCAGAGAGTCGCTGTCACTGACACGGGGTCTACTTGGGTGCCTGACACTCGTGGTGTCCCCCAAGGTTCAATACTGGGTCCAGAATTGTTTAACTTATTCATTATTGACTTGGATGGAGGGGCAGATGCCTCCTCAGGAAGTTCACTGATGACACAAAGCTGAGTGGAGCAGCCAATACCCCAGAGTGCTGTGCAGCCCTTCAGAAGGGCCTCAACAGGCTGGAGAGATGGGCAGAAAGGAAACTCACTGAAGGCAAGTGCAAGGTCTTGCACCTGGGGAGGAGTAAACCCATGCACCAGCACAGGCTGGGGATTGAGCTGCTGGAAAGCAGCTCTGTGGAAACGGACCTTGGAGTCCTTGTGAAAACAAGCTGTCCATGAGCTGGCAGTATTGAGTGAGGATGTGTTTATTTTGTCCACTTAAATTGCTCAGTTTATTTAATCCACTTCCTTGTGTTTGAGTCCTGGTTGTAATTTCAGCACAAAACCTTGAAGATAATTTAGTCATGCTGAAAATTTAATCATACATTTTTCTTTTATTTTTTGAGTAATTGCCTGACTTCAGAAAGAACAATTAAAAACTGATAAAAGAGGACAATAAACAAATATGCTCTATACAGAAGCAGCCAGTGTTGTTGATAAACCCGTAAAAAATATTTACCTATAAGAAAAAAAAATTATACAGCCCCACTGGTTTGCTGTGTACACATATGGCAATTGAAATGTTAGAGAAGATGTTCTGACATTTTTCTAGGAACTTCTACAAACAATTTTTAGGACCTACTCTTATTGTGTATTCCAGTGAACTACACTGAACTAATGCAGTATTGTCTAGATTCTGAAAAGTAAAGAGATTAGTTGGGTACAATGCCTTGCAATTCATTCAGTCACATGCACAAAATTGGTTGTTTGAATGTACTTGTGTGCTTTGTGCTTTTTATGTTTGCACCTTGCCCTTTCAATGAGCCTGAGGCAACCAAAACTTCAGCTTTTTTGACACAAATCTCTAAGTGGGGCAGCAGAAAAAACAAGTGCTAAACAAGCATTAGTAACTATTTGGGCAGCATTTATACCTATTCAAAAAAGATAAAGCATGTCTTGGGCTTAGTGGAGAGGTTCTGTAAAGAATACTATTCTCTTCCACTATTACAAAGTCAGTTCTGTCTTAGCTACTACCGACATTGAAAACCTATTGTTTGGTTTTCTCTTGCTCTTTTCTTTAAAGGCAGATTCCATATCTTCTCTAGGCAAGTTACTATATTTTCTCTGCTATCTTTAAAAGTATTTTCTTCATACATAGCCTGAAACTCCAGTGCTATAATGCAATTACTTTTGTTTATCCTTCAGATGCATTATTGCTTAGACTAAATAATCACAGTTCATTTTCTTTGCGTGTTATTTTGCATCTTAATGCGTCACGTTGCTTCTAGTCTGCTTTTATCACCCATATCTCTCTAAGTAGAATAAAAAAACCAGAACAAGCACAGCTTATGAATACTTACCATGGCTAAGCAGAGAAAAATTATCTCACTTCTTGATTTCAGCATGTCTGGTATTTCTGCAATATTACTCTGATTCTGATTGATGATATGCTAAAAATCAGATATTGTCATCAGAACAAATGAGTTTAAATATTGGATTCCCCAAACTGGCTAGACAATAGCTACTCTTTTATGTACTTATTAGAATACTTACCCTGTCTATGAAAGGGACATTTTTTTTTTACCTCCTTAGTATGTGATCACCGGTCTATTGATATAATAGTAGAACCACATTACTCTAATGTTTTGCTCTTTTCTATGTAACAATCCAGTTCATACAAGTAATAAAAAACTCATTCGAAAAAATGAAGTAATTTGCCCTCAGAATACTTAATACCAACATTCTTTGTCCCAAGACTTTTGTAATATTACCAAAATATCCATGCTGTTCCATCAGAAAAGACAGAGCCATTTAAGACAAGTTTCACAAGCTAAGACTCTCATCTGCAGATATGAGTCCTAGATTTAAAATATTCCCTGATTTAGATTTCAGCATCCAAAGAAATTTGATTCTCATTTTTTACTTTCTTATATTAGGGCACATGTACCTTTCTAAATATTTTGCTGTACTGTGATTCTGTATTCATTATAAAGGCTTAACTTACAATAACCTCATAAGCCATACCATGGAAATACTGAGGTACCCACAGACAAGTGCATCCTTCAGTAGCTTCCTGGACTGACACTTATATTTAATGAGTGTGCTTTTCTTATAACAAAACAAATATCATTAAGTAGGACCTATTACACTGCTTCCTTGATCGCATTGTAGCATTAAAGGAATCAATTTTCAAAGCAGTCCAGTCTAAGGAACCTATTACTGTCAAAACCAAAAATGATTATTTTCATGTGAGGAATAAGTGTTGTATCAAGTAATTTTACTCTTCAAGTGTGACTATATAACATTGCAGTCAATATTATCTAAGTTTAGACAGTTACTTAGTATTACAGTAAAACACTGCATGCTTTTCAAAAGAACTTCTACACATCTTTCAGCAGGTACCACCTTGCTCCATTGATACACTCAATAAAATAAATAAGACAAAGAGCAAAGTAGCTTGCTGCAGAGATTCATCTTGTGCTATCATGGCAAAGAAAATGAAAGTGTAAGAAATGCCACAAAGTTGCTTGAAAATAACTCCTCTTTTATCTAACAGCCTGCACAATAGAACACTCATCTCCTAAATGATAGCTTCCAGTTCCTTCTCTGCAGTGCAAAGAGAGTAAAAATACTAACCTTCAGTTTTTCAAGGACTTTTAAAACCACAGTGGAAAAAGAACCTACCTAATCTCTTTGCATATAGCTCAGCATGGCAAAAATCATTGAGAACTTATCAGTTATGTTGGCAAATGGGAGAAGTCTTGTAAAGGGGATAATTTCACAGGAAAACAAAAAAATTACTGCATCATTTTGAAGGATGATAGCATGTTCATAGATATCATAAATTTCCTACCGTGTGACTAAATTGATCACAGAAGCACAATGAAAGATACGTATTTGTGAATCAACATTTAAGTGGCTTGCTGACTTTCATGACAGGGTAACTTTAAAGAGAGATTGGAGAAGGGACTTTAGAAAGAAGTTTAGCTTCACAATGCACCTGTCTAAAAGCACAGCATCAGAATCACCTTTGTCGTCAGATCATTTTCAGTCTACAACTCTGAGGATGCAGACTGGACACAAAGCAGCTACCTGTTGTTGTGCCACAAAGGAACTGTGGAGGGAAATTCAGTTCAGGTTCTGTGCTGAAACCAGGGAACACAGACCTATATCGTCCAAAAGCAGAAACCAGGAATGAAAGAGTCCCTGCACATATCCTTTAGGAAACTGGCAGAAGACGTACAAACAAAGTGGTGAAACAGAGAAGACCATGTAATACAAAAGGATATCACTTACATTAGGCATGAGGAATTCCAGTGGAAAGGAATGCAGGAGTATCAGATATGGAGGTTGAAATGGATATCCTCCAAAGCAGCTGATTAAGGAAGCAAATGGACCAATGCCCAACAGCAAATGTAGAACCCTTCTCAGTGCTAGTGGAAGGGAAGCTATACATCACTAACACCAAGAATCATGAGTTAGACTGGATTTGAGATTCACCAGCCCCCTGATTATTACCTCATACAGCTGATTTGTAATGATAGCAAAAATCTAAGCAGACAAGGAGGTTGAAGAATTCAAATTCAGGTAGCGCATCTTGTTGAGGAAGAACAGTAAAGGATCATGGGTGAATCCACTTGTTGAGAGGTTCAGACCAAAAGGGAGAAAGAACTGCTAACTGACTGCAAAAGACACATACAAACTTAAAGAAAAACAAAACAAAACAAACCCTAAACAACATTACCACTTTGGGATTTCCCCCAAAGACCAGAAGGATCAATTAGATAATGTATTTGTGAAGAGTTAATCAGAGCACAGACCTCAGTCATAATATAGGTTACTGGCTAACATCTTTTATGAATACAACAGGAGACAGGATGAAGAGGAAGCTCCTGAAATTCTTTCATGAGGAGTAATAAGGGTGGATAGGCACTGCTTCCCATTTGTCTTCAATTAACAGAAAATGAAGAGTGAATGGGAAGATTAAGTGGTAATGTAGTTGAGATTGGTCACAAAAGGACAAAATTCTTGAAAGTTAGATTAGAAGGAAAAGAATTCAAACTAAAAGCAGTGCTTTTCAAGAAGGCGAACTCCAGTAAAAGGACTCTTAGTTAAAATTTCCTGGGAGACTTGCTGAAGGTAAAAAAGAAATTAGAGTGAAGTGGTTGCTCTTTAACAAACTAATTTACCCAAAGGAGAAGAAAGGCTTCTGATAGATACTGAAGAACACTGGCATTTTTTTCCTGCTTTTTAAATTTCTTCTTTAAATGAATTTTAATTGGTGCACCAGTGATAAAGGATTAAGATCCTGCAAGGAAAGGATGAAGACATTTATGTATACTTGTACAACCTAAGTATTTTCAAGCCCATTGAGTGAAATGAACGTCATCTTGCGGTATACAAAATCAGCAAATGATAAAATATTAGCTAAAAGGTGTCTACAACAGTGACATAGCTCAGAGCAGTAGAGTGCAGCAATCCCTCATTTCCCCACTTACTCCATGTTGGCTCACACTGTGGGGCAGTTTTTCTGCATGTGAAGGGGATTCCTTTTGGATGAAATTAAATCAGAAGATCTGTTCAAAGTGCAGCAACAGTCTCTAAAAGGAACAGAAAGGTCTGAATCAATGTGTGATCTGCAGCATAAGCAAGTCCCACAGCAAGTACCAAGTGCACCGACAGAATGCTCTCAAACCACAGAGACCTCCTGTGTCCTTCTGCTTCTTGTACCACTTAAAAGGCTAAAGGTCTCAAGGTCAGTAACCAGTTCACAAAGACAACCTCAACTAAGGGTATTATTTTCTATTATATCAAGACCTATTATGGTTGAATATATTTTCTTCTTCCTTCAGCTGCTGTATCCCTCTTCAGCACATTTCTGATTTGTCTCACCTGCCTGCCTTTTTTTCCTTTTTTCTTTTTTTTTATTCTAAATTAACAATCATTTCCCTTTTCCATCCTTCCTTTTCCCATCAACTTCTTCAGTCTCATGGAAGATTCAGTACATTGCAGTTATAGTACTAGTTCATGGTCAAGGGTCTCAGCTATGTCACCTTGTGTCCATAAGTTCTGCATCTACTGTCAGTTGTCCCCAAGATTTAGAACTTCCATCTGTCCAAATACAAAACTGCACATCCTCTCTCATTTATCCTTCCTATTCCTCATTGTAGTGGTTTGAGTTCGCCTATTCAATTTTCTGGCCAAATGCCAGCACAGTTACCAAAATTTACTTAATTTTGCTGTGAGATAAGGATTAATAGTAAGCAAAGCAGGCTCAAACTTAAAAGAATGTAAAGAAAGTTCATTCATAAACCTTAAAAAAAAGAAAAAAACCCAAGAAAAACCAGAACAAAATCCTCAGACCACCTCTCCTCCCCCCACCTCTCCATTTCTTTCCCACTGACAATACAAAAAAACAACACTTCGACTTTTAGTCAGTTTACCACCTCTAAAATAGTATTTTCTCAGTCCATTTAGGGAGAGAAGTTTCTCTTGCTTATACTATGGACTTCTCTGTAAGAAAATACAGTTTTTATGGTTTTCAGCCTCACAACCAACAGCCGCGCAGGAGAAAAATCTGCTTGTTGTGGAAGATCCCCCCACACCAGTAGCCTTCCCACAGCTACTGCAATGAGTTATGACAGTCCATGGGGTACCCTTTTAAGGATGAGCAGTTCTATTGCAGCAGCAAAGAAAATCCCCTTCTTCTGTTACTGGCAACACAAGCTCTCTTGACAACACAAGTTCTGCAGCATTCCCTGGGGCGAGGGTTCTGGGTCACAGCTTCTTTGTCTCTGCTCAAGCTTCTCATCAGGCTGCAATTACTTCAGGATCTGCTTATCTCTACACAGGTGCCTTGGCTCACTGGCTGCAGTTACATCACATCCCCCCTTTGGACTATTTTCTCATATATTACAGGGAATATTTTAGCTTAGTCCCAACCACTGTTTCACAAAAGAATTTTCAGCTTCACTATTGCAGCACTTCTCATGCTTCTCCCTCTGGCTGTCGGCTCTGCTTCCTTCACTAACTGTAAAGTCTCTATGCTGTGTTTTTGTAGGTGTCCTCACTCTTTTCTCTCTCTGTGCAGAGGAAGGGTGCATGTTTTCAGGTTCCATCTTTCAGGCACTGAAAGAGTTAATCTCTCTCGGGCCTTTCTATGGCCACATGGTCTCTGCCCGCGCTGTCTGAGGGCAGCACTCCAGTGTTGCAGGAGCAGCATTCCAGTGTCCGGGCTGCCAGGGAGGGGAGCAAGGGCTCGGCCCTGCCTGGCCGTGGTTGGGACATATGACCCAGCAGTGTCTAAACCCCGAAGGGCTCAGCTGCAACTCCAAACCCCCTCCCCACACCTCCCTCTGGGGGGGAAGGAAAAAGGCCCAGTTGTACCAGGGAGAGAAAGCAGGGACCCGCTTCTCTCTGAAAAGCAGGAAGGAAAGAGAAAGAGACTCAGAGGTCCTCTGCTTATACAGGATTTTTTCCTCAAAGGCGGATCAACATTTAATTGGGTAGCATACATATAAATTCTCAAAGCTGGCTGGTTATAGGTTCTCTCTCCCAGGAAGGAAGTTTTGTTACTTCCTGCAGCATAGGTCACTTCCAAGATTGCACCTCCATGGCAAACCCAGGACACTCATACAAAGGAACAACTGAGACACTGAAAGTCACAATTTCATGGTGTCCACTTGATCATTTGCCTCTGCCACAAGACTTAAGATACCATCTCTTCCATTCTAGCCAATACTCAAATACAAAGTTAGGAAGCAACAGGTATTATGTGTTGCATTTAAATGAACAACTAAAATAAGACTTGCTTTGCTGGAAGAGTGCATGAGAAGACTCATGTGCTCCTGTCACCTCCACCAAACAGATGAAAGTATGCTCTGGAAGTTGCTGAAGCAACATCAGGAAGCCTGGACACCTGAAAGCAAGCATCCGTAAAACAGCTTTCCTTTGGCTGTCTTTGAGCAACATGCGTAACAGGGTTGTTTTTCCCAGGGCAGAGTAATCACAAAGTAAATAAATATGCATACCTACAGTTTAGCTTTTGGGTCCTTGGTACAAGCTGTTTTTTTTCTACTGATCCATTCATATTGTACCACAATAGGTTTTGCTGTGTGGCTCATAATTACACCGCCTATTAGTACAAAGTCTGTGAGAGCTCATAAAGGATGGATGAGAGCAAACTGTAAAGGCGAAAACTAGAAGGCAGAATTGGCATTTATCTTTTAAAAGGCAAAAGAGTGGCAGTAAAGATCAACTTACCTTGAATCCTTTGAAAAATATCATGAACTCTACCAGAAGAGATAATCAAACAAGCTATTTATAGGAAGCTGGAAGATGCCCATGAGATCTATGTGATGCAAAAGCAATACAAAGCCAAAACAGGATAAGGATGACAAAAGGGATAATGCAAATAAACATTAAATAATAAGAGGGAGAAAATTAGAGAGGCATTCAAAGAAGGGCTAAAATTGATGACATTGTTCAAACTGGTGAAGCGAAAGTAAGCACATGATAATAAAATACGAAAACACGTTCTTTATGCTTACTGATAATAAAACAATAAATATTCACCTTACAATGACAGAACTGAGAATCAAGTGAGTGTCATTAGAATATTCAGGCTCTAGAAACTGGACCAGAAAGACCTTGCAAGGTTGTGCAATATGCATTTGAAAAGATTTTAAATAATTTTTGGACAGATATACCAAGAATGATGCAAAGTTTAGGCTATGTTGCAGCAAATGGTGAAACAGTTGACTTTTGGAAACCTTTTCCTGACATTCACTCTACAATTCTCTCTAGATTTCTATGCAGAAACTATTTTACATAGTATGTGTCTTCACAAGATGCCTCATCTTTGTTGAGGAAATCCTTGTACAAAATGCATTTAAATATCTTTCAAGCCCACTCTAAAACAAGTTTTCAGATTTTAATTGCATTTTTCATTGCTATTTCATAAGCGTCACACTGACAGATACAGTCACATAAAACTGAGTATCTGCACTATTATATAGCACTCAGTCTAGGAAGACAGATTGCATTGGCAGAAGTATCCTACCTCACAAGCAAGCTTTCTTGATATCTAAGACTCCACAGTATATTTCAAGAATGTATTTAACAATTACATGATGAATTAAAGCTGCCACTGAATGATATTAGAAGGAGGAAAAAAACTTCAAACTAACCAGCAAAACAAATATGAACATGGAGTGAAAAAGGACTACATTAAAATAAGCAACATGGTACCAGAATCCTAAATGATCTTTTGCCTCTTAATCTCTAACATGCACTGTTGTTTTAGCACATTTCTCAAAAAAATCTGGTATCTTATCTCTACAGATTCTGAAATAAAATATATGCATTACCATTCTGACATTAGAGTCTAAGTTTGCATGTTTAAGAAATCAGATTGAATCAAGAGTAATAAAACAGAATGTTAATAGGTACACATGATATGTAATTTTTTTTTTCTTCTGTTTAGGTATATCATACAGATTCCAGTTTTAAATAACGAAAAATTGTTGGAAGGTCCACCTATTTTGCTATTCCCTTTGGCACAGGGTAAATATAACACAAAGGTCTGCAATATGTTGTTTTATTAGGTTAATTTGATCTTGTATTGACATTAGTACATGTCAAAATTAATGGCTTTTTAATGACAGTACATGCTAATGATTAATTAGGAGTACTGAGAAAGGGTGAAGGCCTAGATTTAAAAATTATTAATATGACAAGTTTTTCAATATTACTATACATAAAACTGAGAACACATGAAAAAAATTTTAAAAAGAAAAGAAAACTTAAACTGGCCTCTTCCTTCCATTCTGGGGAAAAAAGGAGAGCAATAAACTACAGAAACAGTATTTGCTTATACCAAGTTTGTAAGTATTCTCCCTTTCCCCCTTTTCTCAAAGTATTTTTCCTGGAAAATGAAAAAAAGACTGCAAAAAAAGAGTGAAGACCACATCAGTATGATAATTTATCTACAAAAATAAAAAAATACACAATGCAATTGTCATTTTGATGCAAATTTATTAAACTAAATTATAGTTTCAAAGCAGAAAAAGCACATTACCTTCTCCTGAACATATCCAATTAAAAAAACACAAAGTAGAACAGTTAGAAACAATTTTTTTAAATGGTAGAAATATTTTTAAAAGGGAAGTCTTTAAGCCATTTTCTTCAGGAGTTACAAAAATGAATTTGAGTGAAAATTTATTGAGATTAAACCATTTGGGGAGGAAAAAAGGACAGTATTTGTAAAGGTGCTTAGAACAATGGGATTAAAAGGAATTTTTCCCAGACCTCTGCCAAGGTCTAAAATGAATAATATATATTTTACTTATATACAAATGCTTAATGTTATGTAGTAATGATATTGTTTCACCAATTGATATAAAATGTTTCTCCATTGCCCTATAAGTGTGATAATGAAATGGCTCATAAAAAAAAAAAAAAAACAAAAAAAAACAAAAAACCCAACCAAAGAAAACCCCCATATATCCCTAGATCCTAAAAAGGAACAAAAATGTGGATTTTTATGTGCTAATTTTTCATGTCTCACCCTTATTTACCTCATTTATCTTTACGGTTTTCTGCTGCTACTCCATGCCCCCTGAACCCTGTTGTTTCATTCCTGTAAGTCTGTTTCCATTGAGCTGTAACTTAGGAAACCCATTGCTTGTTACTTGCTACTTGTTACTGCATAGTTGACCTGCTTTTCATCCCTCATTCTTATTTAGCAATGACCTTGGTACAGACTAAACTTGCTGGGTTTAAAAAGCTCTCAGTGGGTTGACTTTGGCTGTATTTGAGGCCTTTTGTGTGGTTTTTGGAGTTTTTTCGTGGGTTTTTTTGTCTGTTTATTGGTTGTTTTCTTTGTTTGGCTGGTTTGTTCTCAGACTTTTTCTGTGAAATCACCTTCATTTCTATGTGTACCAGATTATGCTCCTTTCAAATATAGTAATTAAAATCCTCTACACATTCCACAGTAGTTCTCTAACTCTATCACAACATTTTCTTCAATATTATTGCATGTTTTGAAAATTTTGTTAAAGGTAGATTATTTCTGATTGCTGCTTAATAGCAGCATAAAATATAGACCATTCCAGAACAGTTATATAATTTAGAGAGCATTCTATAACAATTAACATGAACACTGAGCTATATTCAATTTTCAAAACACTTCAGTCACTTTATACAGACAATAATTCCAGTCTGACTAATGAAATTTCTGAGTCATATATGCTTGAAGAAATGGCTCAGTAAATTCAACAGCCTGCATGTAAAATATCCCCACACTCTGCCTAGTCAGCAAGAGATTTCTATATGGAAATTTATATGTATGCAGACAATGACAAACACTGCTTTAGAAAAGGCTTTTGACACAGTCAGCTATGTTCTTCTGTGGATTCTTAGGAACTGTGAATCATTTGCAAGAACAAACCACTAGCTGGGTAAAAAAGGAAGGAAAAAGACCAACATAGCTGAGACCTGCTGATCAAATTAATGGACAAGAAGTGAATGATGCACAGGCAGTGGAAGCAGGGACAGATATCCTGGGAAGAGTAGAGAGATGCTGCCTGGCAGTGTAGAAATGTGGTCAGAGGAGGGCCAAGGTGCTGCTGGAGTTTAACTGGGCAAGGGATGTGAAGAATAAGGGCTTCTACAGGTATGTCAGCCAGAAAAGGCAGGTTGAAGAAGGCGTGCTCCCATGATAAGAAAGACTGACAATCCAGTAACAATAGGTGAGGAGAAAGCTGACACACTCCACACCTTTTTTTCCCCTCCAGTCTTCACTGGCACCCTCTCTTCTCACATCTCTGTGGTGGGTGGATAGCAGGATGAGGACTGAGGTAGGAAGTTCCTCCCACTGTAACAGAAAACCCAGTTTGTGAACACGGTTAAGTTGATGGGACCTGACGACATGTATCCCTGAGTGCTATGGGAATTGGCTAATGTAGCTGGCAAGCCACTCTCCATGATATTCGAAAAGTTTTGTTGCCCAGAGAGGTGCTGAGTGCCCCATCCTTGGAAATGTTCAAGGAGGTCAGGCATGATGGGTCTTTGAGCCTTGCCTAGATGAAGGTGTCTCTGCTCATTGCAGTGAAGCTGAACTAACTTTTAAAAGTCTATCAATATTCCCATGAATATTTGTGTGCAAAAGAATTAACTCTAAGAGTATCTACAGATTTACTGCTATAAAAGAGGTCTATGACTTTGAAAATGTTGCTTCCTGTAAGATAAAGCAATGTAGAAATGGAACAAAAATATGACTAAAGAAATTAAAGCTTTGCATATAACAAGGTTTAAAAAAGGAAATTATTTAATTTAGAGATGGTATGAAGATGGTACACAGCAGAAAGATAAAATACAGCGAGAAAAAGTGAGTGCCACAGATAGTTGTCATATAAAAATGAAAGAGAGGAGCAAAAGCGAATTAAAACTTGGGAAAAAAAAAGAGCCTAGCTATGTAACTAAATTGCAGAACTCCATGCCACAATTCAGCACTAAATCCCTGTGATTCAAAATGTAAGCCCAGGATTAAGTAATAGACATTTGAAGCTGGAAAGAAAGCCATTCTGTTAGGATTTCAGTAACCAGCATTCACTAACAGATGTTCTGAAATATTTCCTATAATCTATACTGGCTACTGCCAGAATTTAGGGCAAGGCAGTTCACTGGTGTCCCTGGTTTTGAAGGGTGTAAAGCCTCACATACACAAAAGACAGATTCAATGCAGCCGCCACTTTTTAAAACACTGACAGCACTGAAGTAGCCCTGTGATAAGACCCAGGAGTTTGATCTTTCCATTTTTCCATAATAATAAATCAAGCGGTGATACAATTTATTCTACTATGCCTTTTGAATTCCAGCTGGTAGAATTATGCCCTGTTAGCATAAAAACAATACATTATTACTGCCAAGTGCTATTTATCATTTCAGATGTTAAATTCTTAGTGGTATTAATTATTTATAGGGCAAAGCCAACTCAACTATTAAAATGTAAAATAAGGATGCAAAGTGTCCTTTGATGGATATCCTTTGAAATACAGAAGTGTCATAAATCTTCCAGTTGGGTATTTTTCCAGTTTAAACCCATCAAGTTATATGAACTTATCAGAAATGCTTTGTGCTCTTCAGTTTAAGGCACCTATTCACGAGGTAATGCAACGTGCTTTGCAACAAGATTAGATAGCTGCAATTCACAGAAAGCCTCTTGTATGAGCAGACTCCAAAGTCGTAGTTTTGGAGCTCACTTTTCAGCAGATAGAAATAATTGCCAACTAAGGCAAAAGCTTTTGCAGGGAAGAGAACACTGTGCTTGCAAATACAGTAAACATACACACACAAAAAGCATTTTTCATCAAGATGACAAAGCATCAAAGTTTTCTTTATTGACAGAGGAATGGCATTGCTTTAATTAGAAATTACTAGTTTCATAAAGTATTTGATACTCTAAACCATGATGGAAACTATAACAAATGAGAATCAGTCTGGCTTGTACATTAAGCCAGGTGTCTTGTTCAAGTTTAAATAATTCTAGATGATGCTCCTCCTTTAAATAAGCCAAAGTATAATCAGGCAAAACATTAATTCTAGACATTAATATTTAGCTTTAGCAGCGATTATAATCTAGAATAACATTTTTAAAACTAGAAACTGGGGAGGAGGGAAGGCGAGTCAGGGAAGAACCCTAAATTTACGCAAAGGCCAGGAAAATGATTATTATCTTATATTTATATATCATACATATTATTACATTATACTTCTGTAAGTTTAGATGATCATATTTTTTAATTAACTTTCAAATGCCCTTTTATTTTCTGGTTAGAAATAACTACAGAGTAAAAAATATGTGAATTGACTCTAGATCGGGGTGAAAAAAAGTACACAAGAATCCTACTACTAGTAGCAAGAATACTACTAATGAAATCACTGAAGAGATTATGAGATCCTTTTATGCTCCAAGACTGACTAGACAGTTTTTAAACTTGTAAATACATGTCTTATTATTTCATTTTTTATTGAATAAGAAAGAGTAATAAAGAATTATATCAAAAGCCCTTAATTGCATTGATCACAACTATTTCATCAAACACTATGCAATACAGCATTCTACATAGTCTGTGTTATGAATGCTGCATGCTGGGCCCAAGAATAACTGCAGTAACACTTTCCTCAAATCTCTTTTGGATTTTTCTTACAGGACCAGAACCACCACAAGAGAGGAATTCTTTGCTCAACTGAATGCAGGGATGATTAGGATGACGCTAACAAGATAGAAACCATCAACTTTCTAACGCATATCTGAGTATGTGCACAGCATGAGTCTCATTTAAAAGAAAAATAAAGTCTCTATTTATGTACTGAAGTACATTTAAGAGACTAACACAGTAATTATCTTTTCTTCTCAAAAGGAGAAGAAAAAAAATTCAACAGTATTTGCTACAGAAAGAATTTGAGATATATAAAGGAATGTCAATTAAAACAATTGCTGCTCTCTTCCAGTGCTTTGAAAAAATGATATCCTGTAAAACACTAGATGAATTATTTTTGAGTTGGAAACCAATTCCATTATGTTCTGTTTGCACTGTATCACTGTAACTTGACTGAAGCTTGGAAGATGTGAACACTGATCACTTACACTAGTTTCCAACATTTTCTGTTTCATATGTATGTTATTTCATAAAAAAAAATGAACAAACTTCAAAAAGTATGATATACATGCATATAAACCACATAAATTTATATATATATATATACACACACACATACATATATAAATGGGAAGAGAGAGAGAGAGTTGGATGGAAATCAGACATCCCTACCTAACAGAACAGAAATGTGATATTTTGGGATGCAACCATTTATGAAAAAAATATTCAGATATTTTAAAGGTCCTTCCAATATTTTTGGCCCATTACTGTTATTCTAAGTATTAGTTTTACTTTCTTACACCAGGGACTAAAATGAAAGATCACATCACTCTCAAATATCTTGTATTTTTGTATGTGAGGGACCTATCAATACTATTTGATATGAGATATCCTAGATGATAATGTTCTAACATTATTTCAGACCCCAATAGATAAAAGTATTTCATAACAGCTAAGCTGAATATGTCATCTCTGTGTGGTCCACTGATCTCCAATACTTAGAGCTGAACAGCCCATACAACTTGTTACAAGTGCAGAGAAGGGCTGAACACAAGAATTCTGCTCACATCATACAGACAGTACAGAAGACTCAAAATGAACAAGATATGCAATTTCTCCCTTGAAGAAGCAGAGAGGAGTGAGTTGTAGAAATTGTTTAAACACTGTTTTGGGGGAATCCCCCCAAAATTAGGAGTGGACTATTGTGAGCAGAGTAATTTGTCCAGGTCACAACTTTATTCTGAAATGCCTGTGAACAAACTGGTCACTAGCAAGCCATACAGGCTAGATCAAAACCTGCTCTGATCAAATCCTAATACATCAGAGTCAAAAAGCTTTTATCAGAAAAGTGAAAACAAATATGCCAACAATCCAAAACTAGAAACATTTCAGAATAAAAACGTCAAAACCAACACATTCAGTTATGTGTGTAATAGGGCTTTTAAAAAGTACATATTTATCAAAACAAACTAAAAAAATCCCTCCAAGTGTTCTGAAACTGCTCTAAATACCCAATGCACAGTGATAGAAGTAACATTTTAATATTCTTAAAAGAAATTTCAAGATCTCAAGAACTGCCATATTGGCTCAGACCAGTCCAACAGCACACCCTGCCCTGACAGCTGTCAGCAGCATTTTATTAGAAAAATAATAAAACAGGGCCAGTGTGGAATGATACTTGCTCAGCTATAAAGGCTCTGAGGTGAGAACTTAACTTCTGTGTTTAATGAACACTGATGAATATATCTTCTATTACTTGGTCTAAGCTTTTTCTCTAAAATCTGTTTATACATTTGCCCAGCTGCAATCTTCACAGTTCAAATGTGCATAGAATTAATTTGAAGTAATGTGTTTAATGTTTCCACTCCTAATTTTATAGTTCTTTATCTATTCTTTCATGTTTGAGAGCCATTCTTTATAAGGCATAGCTTTCCATTCTATGATCCATTTCTCCAATATTTTGTTCTCAAGATGCAGTGAGAAGAGTTTCACAGTATATTTGAGGTGGGAATTGAGGTACGGATGGATGGAGTAGGATAATAGCATACTTCAGGTGTTCAGGACTTCTCGGATAAATTCCAAATCCATAGTTTGGTATCTGACTAAGCTGCTGGCCTCAAGTTTTCAGAAGTTCTAAACATGTGTCTTATTACAGATGTAGACAGTATACTACCTTCATCAGAGTAACAGTGAGTGGAAAACAAAAGACCATCCACTGTAGATTAAAACTGGATTGCTTTTGTTCTTAACAAAAAAAAAAAAAAAATTCAGATAATGGAATTAGGGTTATGGAGGATTAATTCATGATTTACTGTTAATTTCTGCAGTCAGCAAATCCAAAACTTTAGGACATACAGATGAGTTTGGATATTTTCCATCTCCTTCATATAGTAAAAAACATTTAAAGGTCTGAAGGACTCAAAGACTTAAATCTTATTTTTCTACTTATGTGGAGTTTGTGAATCTTTTTTTCTTTATCTGATGCTGAAGAGAATATATAAGTTTGAAACTTTAAGTGTACCTATTTAACATCATCTGTCCCATAAATACAGTTTTTAGGTTTCAAAGATGTCATTACACTGGGGACAATTCATAATAACAACAACAAAAATTTAGTCAAGAAATTAAAATAAATTTCACATCAATAATTCTGCTTACAATTACAAAATTAATTCATCCTACTCTGTTGAATTTTCTCATGAAATAATGTATTAAAAATAATTAAAAACTACAGCTTCCCTAGCAGGAGACAGACCTCATCAGAGGACAGCTAAATTGTTTTTGCAGACAGGGACAAAGACTGGTACTCATATCTATAAAATGCTTCAAAGAAGAAATATTTTCTATTTCTGAGTTCAACCAATAATCTTCAGAAAAATATTAATCACTGTTACACTGAAAGAGCTAAGAAGATAATCTTAATGCTTAGCTTTTTCATAATAAAATTGTATAAAATTACACTTTTCAGCCATTCAGAAATTTAGAGGGAGTGAACTACATCAAGCGTGGGAGCATAAAAAGGAGACACTGAGAAGCAAACATTACTATGGAGCTTTATCTTCTTAGAGTAATATATGATGCTACATCAGGTCTGATGAACCCTGTAGAACACTAAATTATTTTAAAAATCCCATGGCACATTTTCTTTTATAATTCTAGGTCTTAATGAAGGATGATTATGGAATACACCTTGCTACAAAGGTGTCTGCACATTTATTAATTTTTTGTTTTTTATCAACTATACCTGTTCTAACAGGACAGACAGCATCATAGTCCAGTTTAAGCTTTTCTAACACACCTCTCCAAGGCCTGGGAAAATCAAGATCTTACAGTAGGTATATAAACTGGGGCAATACAAAGGTTATTGGATGGATTTTTCTTTGCATGTAACTAAATTTTCACCTCTTTAGTCTCACAATGATTTTTGTGTGGGAAATTCATTTTAATTATTAGTTTGCGACATATTGGTTACATTTCATATAATCTTGTCTGACAGAATCTATTCTTCTGTCACATTTATAATATTTCTTCTGTGTTCAAGTGTCACTACTTTGCTGGGACATTTTAAGTTTTCACCCCTCATAACAAGCCTCACATGCACTCTCTGTAACACACTCACCTGCTTCCAAAGAGCCAGACTGCTTGAACATTATTAGTGACAAGCAAAATATTTGAGAAATAAATAGTTTGTGTGCCTGTAATGATGACCATTCATGAGGAGGCACTCACACTCTGCAAACAATCTTAAGCCCTGTGTTCAAATCAGTTTAGGTTATTTAAATGGTTGGTGTAAGAGTCTGATCAGAGGAAATCCAAACATTCCTTTTTTCCAGGAGAACTGTAGGTTGTACTTCTGTTCATATTTAAAAACAAAAAAATATTGTGTGACTTGGACATGTGATTCTATACTCTTGAATGATAGCAACACTTTAAATAGGTTACCACTGTTTTGTCATTATTTAAAATTAAATTACATTGCTTAATTTGATTTATTATTAAGTCTATGTAGATAGGGGAAATGATCTCAAAGAAAAAAAAAAATCAGCTGCCTCCAAGCTAATATCCTTGAGCTCCTGAATGCCACAGGTAGACCCAGTCAGACATTGTTACTGTCACCTTTCTCTCACTTGGTTTCTTTCTCATCATCCAACACAACCTCACAAAACACAACTGGAGTTTTGTCCAAATGATTCTTAACGTCTATTTTTCACATTACCTTCACAGAAAACATAAAAACACTCAGGCAAATAGGAGAATAATTTGTCTGATTACTGAAATATTTAGGATGGCAGAGAGTGAAACAACACTGAGATAATTGTACTTTTTGGGCTATAGGAGATACTATTCTGTTAAATGATCCCTGACAGTCTTCTTCTATGAATTTCTTGTCATTTTTTTCAAATCTGTACCTGAAACACATGAGTTATGATAAAAGGAAAAAAAATCAAAACAAAAAAACTCCCAAAAAACCAAAAAACTAACCAATCAACCAACCAAAAACCCCCAAAAAACAAACATTGTCAGTTAAAATGCACAACACTACACCCACAGTCACTTTTTGGCTTTGGAATTATGAAACCCATCCCAACCAGAACTTTATAACTCTCCATTAAACGAAACATTCCTGGGTATGTGTTCTCTATTGCACTGTGACCACCAAAGCAACTAAGGATTATAATAATCATTGTAAAATGATAACCGATGAGGCAAGACAGTAAAGAGATTAAAAAATGCAGAAATAATGCAAAGAAAAAAAAATGTAAAAAATTACCATCCCACTTGTGGCTTTATGAAAATATTTTTCTTTCAAACACAAGAGACAGTATAATTTCATCATGTCTATGGATTTATTTTCACTCTGCAGAGCACCCAACTGTCTCAGCTGCGCAGAGTCAAAAATGTGGACCCCCATCTTCCGAACGAGCCCCTGAAGTCAAAGTTCACATTGCACATAAACTATCACTGTATTAATTTTTGCTATTCTTACTGAAATTGTTCTATTTCCCAAGAAAATATTTGCCATTTATATATATATGTCTTCAAATACCCATTAAAATATTTCAAGTAATCATATCAGTATTCTGAGAATAGAAAAATATATGTCTAAGCATGGACTGTTGAACACAGATTGTTTGCATAAATGCTTCAAAACTAATTTTATTTATCCTATGACAGCACTAATATAATACATTTTATTTATTACTGTTATTACAGTTTACCTGGTAAAAATTCAACTGTTTTTAGTGTGTTTAGTGTAAAAAACTCACAGTTTTTAAACTGTGTTTAGTATTGAACAATGAGAAGATAAAACCTGCTGCTATCTATAACATAAACCTCATTATCTAATAAATCCTAGGCATTGAATAATGAATGTGACTGCTGGAAACAAGTAATGGAAAATTACATGAGCATTAGTAAGAACCTGAATTTACATACACAGTAGAATTATTCATACACAGCTTTAGGTATACAAATTTAAATATGGAAATAAACAAACATAATTAATAAGCACACTTTAACAACAACCCTTGAAATTTCTGTGCTATTTGACACTGGCCAGTTGTCTTGCATGCAGAAAACAGACTCTACCACAGGGTCTTGCAGGAAGAGAATCTCAGAGAAGTGGGGAATGCACATAAATTTCTGTTAGCAGTGATGAAAAACCTGGCAGGAATTCTTGCATAACTTTGTTTAAAATGTGATAATGGTCCAAATAAAGTTCAAATTAATTACCTGAAAGCTAGTGTCACTGCTACTGAAATCAAGTTACCACTATTCCTAGATTCACAGCCAGGCACAGTAACTAGAAGCAAGATGATGAACTGAGAGCACTTATACAAGAAGGGTGATTTACGCAGGACTACAGGACTACAACTATGTATTTGATGGATGAAGAAAAGTTCCAATAGCAAAAAAACCTAGGTGGGGTGTCAAGATCACAGTAGTTGTTCAGCTACAGATTTCAATGGATATGAAGATTTTTGGTAGAGGCACAGAGCATGTAGCTCCAAGTATGAGAAATGATATGTGTTCCAACCCAGCATTTTATGTGTGTCTTAAATGGTATAAAATAACTGTTCTGGTTTGGGCTAGGACAGTGTTAATTTTTTGCAGTAGCCAGGAGGGGGTGTGCCTACTAGGACACAGAGGCTTTTCTACACCTCCTCAGGTCATTTCTGAGGATGTGAAGAAAGGGACTGCCTCAGAGGAGAAGGTTCCTGCAGATTGAGAAAATGTGTGCAGGGGGAGATGTTCAGTATCGTTTACTATGTTTTCCTTGTGAATCGTTTCTTTTCTCATACCTTTTGTTATTAATATTTTTTGCTGTTACTGTTCATTCTCTTAACTCTTTGCTGTTTCCAGTAAACTGTTCTTATCTCAACCCACGATTTTTTGCCTCCAACTAGAGAAGGGGCAGAGGAATCTCCCTGTGGTTTTAGAGGGAACACTAAATTCAAGAATACCATTCCTAATTCACCACAATAACAAACTTCAGAAAATGTTGGAATGGGGGAATGCAAAGCATTAACATACAGAAACACAGCACAGTTTAAGGGAATGCCACAGATCATTGGATAAAGACGGACAAAGTTGAGAAACAGATATGCTGATTTTGCAGTCTTTCTCCTACCCTTTCTTGAAATCAGTGGAACTGTTACAGCATTTTGGGGAAAAGTCTGCATGTACTTGGCTTGCTTTGCAAAAGTATATCTAGGTCTATGCAGTTCTCACTTAATACATCAGAGAGATCTGAAGGAAGGGGAACAGAATCATTCCTACTGTTGCAATTCAGAGCTAACATGGCCTTGTCAGAGACATACAGCTTTTCCCTGAACTATTTCTGCTCAGGATTTTAACTTCTACATACTTCTTAGAGGATCAATTACAATTTATACAGATTACTGTAGGCTACCGTTTCAGTCTCTCATACGTCTGTGCCTTCATCTATTATTCCTGCAACTTCATTATTAACTATAAACTATTTATTACCCTTCTTTAACATTTATCACGTCAAAAACTTATGTTCAGACATCCAAACCCCTCAGTGAAGTACAGCCCTCTGAAGCATTACTTTGACTACCTTCAGTGACTCAGCTACTTGATAATTAGCCAAGTCCCTACCAAGATTGATCACCTAGAGTCTAATTAAATACTCAGTGTGAACATTTCCTGATTAAATTCAATTGCATTATGCAAAATTAACGCCAAGCCCAGACACCTATTCTTCGCTTGCGGAACCTGTGCCAGCAGTACTCTGTTTATACCTTTATTTCATCCCAGCTTCAGTTTTCAAAGTTTTTTATTATAAAAATATTGCTATTTTTCATAACTCTTATACATCAAATATAGAAATGCTATCCTTCTGCAGGGTAAAGTAACAAAGAAGAGAGAATAACAGCTGAATACGAGGACACTCCCTCCTCCAAAATCAGTGAGACTTAGGAGGATCACTTGCAGATTTCCCTCCGATTCAGAGGGACACCAGACTGTCAGTCTCAACTACTTAAAGCACAGACTACTGCATAAATCAATATTCCACACAACTGAATTAATATTAAAAAAAAAAGCCAACACACACTGATTTTTTGTACCACTGCACAGCAGTGCTGTCTGTTGATGCCATCAAGCCATAAAAAGTACCACTAAATCCAGAATTCAATTTCTTTTTCCAAAGAGCCTAGTAAAATTAAGTGCCCTCTTCAGAAAGTAAGAACTTTTGAAATCTGGAGATACTGTCCCAGTGAACTGTGTCACAACAATGTCCTTGTGAAATATGCGGATACATGCTTTGAAAATAAAATAATGTAGAGACAAAAAGACCTAAAACCACGAAGAAAAATAAAGGCTAGAAAACCCACAGTTCATACAATTCATACAGAAAAACCACAGATGTATTCAGAAAAGGAGTCAGGTAACTTTTTTTTGTAGTTCTAAACAAATAAGATTACAGTAATATGTAATGTTTTAGTGAAATTCCATTACTTTTTGGAGATATTTCTCTTCTGCTGGTTTTTTTTTTTTTTATTAGTTTCTGGCTTTAGAGTCAGAGACACTTACTGTAGGACCTCGAAAAGTAAGGCATTGCTTTCTCTAGCATCAAGCTGCCATCCTCCACCTTCACAACCTTTCTTCCAAATTCAGTTTGCACCACTTCTCCTAGGGCCACAGGATCTTTACACATCCTGAAAAAATCTTCAACTCCAGCATAACATAAAAGAGAAATTAATGTCTGAACATGGCATGGCATCTAGATATCCTTATACTGAAATTATGTTAATTTATACTTTGCGAACACTTGATCAAGTTTCAAAAAAATAATCCTGAAAGTTAAAAAAAAGGCAAGAGCTACAAACAGACAAAAAGAATCAAACCTAAAGAATGTAAAACCACCACAAAACACTTGTTGCCCTTAAGTGATCATTGTTCTACCTACATAATGCAAGCAGGGCTGTATATCATAATGCGGAGCATAGGAAAAAATACATTTCATGTTGATTGAAGGAAACAACCTTATATAAATGTTCTATCAGCAAGAAAACTAACTTTAGAGAACAAGGAGCAGCTAGATTAATTACTGCTGCAAATGACCATTAAAAAAATCTTTTGCCAACACTATTAAATGGGTTTTCACTGTATATCTTACAGTAAAGTAAAAGATAAATTTGAAAGGTCTTTTCAATTTGGTAAACAAACAATTTTCATAATTTGATGTCTGTATTAACTAGAAGAAAGAAAGTGTCCTATCTATAAATGCAAGTATGCTGAAACCTTCCTTAATGCTAATTTTGCGACACAACCATAACGTAGCAAACAAAACATTAAAAGGATTCACATGTAATGGTAACATCACCACCAACCGTCAAATAAAGATGAAGTAAATAGCAAAAAGAAATATCAAAGATTTAATCATCGTAAGATTTATAACACCATGAAAAGTGGACATCAAAACCACCTAGGTCTGCAATGTTTTTCTAGTTACAGAGAGAGGCAGTGGAGTTTGTTAGGGCTGAGTAGGGGTCACCACCATGTTTATTCGATACCACCAACATCATGGCTGGGATGATTATTTCAACAGGAAACACCAGGTACTGGAAACTAAAAGTTTGCCATCTCGCCTGACCCGTCACAGCAGAGTGGACAGTCCCCTTAAAATCCCTACTGAATTTCTGCTACCCACCAGTTCCCACCTTCCCTTTTGTGTACTTTCGCTATTAATACTGCTGTTGTTAGCATGTTTTTAGTAAAGTGTTATTTCAACTCAATCTCATTTATTGTCCCTTCCTTACCTAAAGGGGCAGAAGAAAGGGAGTGGCTTACTTAGACTTTAATTTTCCTGATGGTGTTAAAACCAACACAAATGTTAATGGTTTCAGGTTTGTATACTACCCAAGATAGTTTCAGTCTTTTTAACTTGAAGTTGACTGCGCTTTTCTCTTTCACAATGTATCAGATAATATATTCTTTTCCCATTCACAAAAGTTAGCAAATACTTTATAGCCAACAAATCTGAACAAAGGGGCATTGCATACCTGCCTATGATTGAAAAACCAGTATTTTACAAAAAATACCATTAAAAAAACCTTAATATCAAGATGGTAAACTTACCTTATTTGACTAATAGAATATTCAGAACAGCTCAATGAAGGTATTTTCAAGAATGCCTATCAGTGGTTTCCACACAAAATTTTGTGCTTGTCAAGGAGAAACAAAACCTTCCAGCTACATTTATGCTTGCTTAGATCCCAAGGGCATTTTTAGGCCTCCCTAATTAAGGCAATGCTTTACCAGTGCTCCTGCAGTTGCAGGTAATTGGCAATCTCTAACAGCAGGGTTCTGATGAGGATTTACTTTGTTAAAGTAGAAAAAAAGATAAAATAACCAAACAAAAACAAAAATAAGAAATCTGTTTTCTTCTTTTATTTATCTAAGCCAACAAATAATGGTAATGAATTTCAATTTAGCTTTGATTCTACTATGTGAGCTATTTTATCAGTCAGTTACATGAAAAATTCAAAGACTCAAGCCATCAAAACATGGATTTCTCATAGCTGCAAAATGTTGAATTTTAATAGTAAATGTTAAATTTTAAACAGCAGGTTTATGGGTTTTTTACAAATACTGATAATACCGAGACAGAGGGGGGAAAACCACAGAAGATGGTTCATTTTTCCTGAAAACATAGAGATATATTAAATATTACATATGAGATAGTAATTGCTACATATAACATGATGTGGCATAGCCCTTCAAGTAACTGTTGCACAAAGTGGGGACCCCATCCTCACCACCCCAGCCTTCCAGGCCTCTCCACTTAGAGAAACAGTTCAATAGAGGTGAGCTCCCAGCAGTGGATGAGGACTGAAGCAAGGACTAATTGGGAGAATTCAATTCATACAAATCAGTGGGACCCAATGAGCCGAATGAGGGTGCTGAGAAAACCAGCTGATGTACCTGAAAAGCCCTTCACAATCATCTTTGGAAAGTCATGGAGATCAGGGAAGGTCCACAGCAACTGGAGAAGGACAGCGGTTGCACCCACCTTCAAAAGAGGGCAAAAGGACATTCCAAGGCTGTGGACAGGTGGATAAGTGTGTGAGTAAAAGTGGGCTGGATAATTAGACACACGGGATAGTGATTAATGCTCATCCCCTATTGGGAGGCTGGTGACAAGTGGTGTACCAAGGGGGCCTCTTGTTTCAGTGTCTTTATCAATGAGTGGGAGGAGTCAAGAAAGGCGGGCTATCAAGACATTTTACTGAGATATTAGTCTGATACAGTTGTAAATTCGGATGAATTCTGAAATTTTCTGTTTATAATCTGTATGTAGATATATATGTGGCTTTCTGTGTACATACTCACATAAATAGTAGTTACCCCAAGAGCAAAGTACCTAATGAAAAGCTTAATCATGTTGAATGCAGCTGTGAGGAAACACCATTGGACTTGAACACCTTCTAACTGAGGAGTTAGAAAATGCAATAAAGCTCTTTTATACAACTCTTAAAAAAATGAGCTTATAAACTCGTAGAACATCACTCTTTGTTGTTACAAAAAGAAAAACAACCTCATTAAAAGGTTTTTATTGCAGCCTTTTTATAGAAGTTCTTGTACATTTCTACAGGTCATATATTAACATACTCTTCACTTCTATTTTTGTTTCTACAGATTATATCTTCTATAAGTTTTACCTATGTTAAGTGTAAGAACCATTCACTCAGTGAACATAAATGCCTTATGTGGCCCTTCTGATTGATCAATTCTAATAAATCCAGTTTTAATATCAAGTGTTACTATTTCATCTGCGTATTTATATGCATTTCTATAGCCATTAAAATGACATGAACATTAAATAAGCAAAGCACAAGATGAATGATACAGAATTAAAATACTTCTGAGAATGTATCTATTCAACAATAAAGAAGTAAAAAAAAAGAGAGATTACTGAATTAAGTGTTTTTGGGAAATAATTATCATTGCTTCACTTGTTAAAAAATATATACTTTGTACAAAATATGCACACTATCAGATGGACGCCTAGGCTCTGTGTTCACCTTTAACTACAGCCATTACTTTCTTAACAACTTAGGACCATTAGGTAGATTATTGTCCTGCATCAAATAGCAGGCCAAGAAGCAATACATATTAAAGTAAATGAAATCTCTCTTCTGAGACTTAAATTTACTCCTGAATTTTCTACCCTTTCCCCCTGCAGTGGTGCAGAGACAGGGAATGGGGGTTATGGTCAGTTCATCACATATCTCTGCCACTCCTACTCACACTTTTACTACCCTGCTTCAGTGTGCATCTTTTCAGAGAAGTCAGCCCTATAGACCACTGTTGCCTCCTCTACCCCATTACCAAAACCTTACCACACAAACCCAAAAAAGTGTTAAAACACTTTAAGATGGGAGACTTATTTCTGAAAAAAGCTCATCTAAAAAGTGAAAACTTTCTTCTGAATCTTCATGGTGGAACAGACAGGCACTTGCCAAGTTTTAGGAGTTTAAATATTGGCTCTTTCATCTTTATATGAAATACAAAGTGTAAAGGTCAACAGAAACTCAAGAAGTACATTGATAAATTGAAGAGAAAGTTTAAGGATGAGATGAAATATTAAAGAACTAGGAAAAATTTTGCAAAGCCTTATACTTTATTTTGAAAGATTCATGGAGCTGCATCTTTAAAGTTATGAACAGGAGTCAAAGTTAAGGAAGTACAATCAAAAATCCCATTCATTATGTGAAAGAAAAATTCTACAATGATCTTGATATGGTACCTAGGAACTAAATATAAAAGCAAGACACCCTACATACTGTACTATCAAATGAATGGACTTTCTTGTAAATATTGAAAAGGAAGTTTGACAAATTGGCCACAGTAGATCTTTTACCAGCTATGTGATAAATTAATTTCCCCTCCTCTCTTCTTTCTTTTAAAATTAAATTGCAGTGCTGCTTAGAGAAGCTAATCACGTTAGAGTGATTATGATAGCTGCTACACAGACATAAAAAACAACACTATTTTTGATGTTTGCAAATTAAAACAACAGGACAGAGAAATTACAGTGAAATATCTCTCTACCAACTAGTTAAACAGAGATCTGTAGCTGTTGGCCACATATCACAACCATACCTTTCTAAGCAATAACACTGTTCTGTGTAGCTTTATGGAAAGAGTGCTGTAACTGAGCCAAAATCACAGAATACTGTATATAATTAAACCTCTTCAACAGATGTATTGACAAGTACATACAAAAGAGGAAATGTTGATTAGATCTTGCTGACCAGAATGGAAGTTCTATGTGGTCTGAACTTAGCAATTCTGATCTTTTGAAAACAGAACAAGACACTGTAAGAGAAATACAGTAATTCTGTCACTTATTGTGAGAGACTGTCATGTTATCTAAAAATTTTAATAACCGAATCATAACACTAGAAAAGAAGGGGAATGTATAACTCCTTCCCTACACTCACTGCTTAAGCTGAAACTCCTTGTTCAGGACACTTTTTTAATTAACATAATTTCTACAGCAATGATGCTCTGGCAAAAGTTTCTCATAGCCTTTCAGTACTTAAAGAGAGCTTATGAAAAGGAAGGAAAGTGACAATTTCCACATGCAGACAGTAATAGGAGAGTAGGGAACGTTTTAAACTAAAAGAGGTGAGATTTAGATTAGATGCTAGGAAAAAAATCTTGCAGTGAGGATGGTGAAACACTGGAAAATATTGCACAGAAAAGTTGTGGATGTCCCATCCCTGGAGGTGTCCAAAGCCAGGTTGGATGGAGCCCTGAGGAAACAGACCTAGTGAGCAGTATCCTTGCTTTGGCAAAGGGGATCCATCCCTTTTCCAATTACATGGTCTTTAGGGTCCCTTCCTATTCCATGAAAATCAGATTCAATTAGCACACTCACCTCTAAGTTCAGGGCATCCTGAAAAGGCATCATAGGTAATTTACAAGCAGCATCTAAACTGAGAAAATACAAATTCACAATATCCATCCAATGTACATACACTAATATAGATTTTTATTTTACAAATGATGCTTTTGTAAATCCCAGGTGTATATATTCTCATACTCTGATTTGGTAACATAGCATCCCAAAAAAAGCACAGCTAATAGTCCTAACAGAAAAGTCTATGTTGTCAGAAACCAGTATGACAGCTTATTGTACTTGAATTTTTATGAAGATGAATTTAATTTAAGCATCACTAGATAAATCCTACTGTAACTAACAAAAAGAAGTCCTTCAGAAGGGATTTTAAGTACAAATGGCTGTGGCTACTCCCTTGAAAATGATTCCATGAATACCCAAGAATTTTAAGCAGTGGGTTTTTTTTTGGATATGAATTATTCAAGTATCAAAAAAGGCCCCAAAGACTACAAACATCAATTGAAAACCAAAATCAATACTGACATGGTCCTTATGATAATCTACTCATTATCCAGAAAAATTAAGCATTCAGACCAACCTCATGGCTAATTGTGTTTTTTCACTGCACAATGCTTTTTACCAAATTTCCCCTTACCACAGGTAAACTGGACAATTTGAATGCAAATTGAATTATCAGCTTACAAAAGCTGTACAAGGAAGCACTACACAAAGCAAATCAATATGGGTGAAATGAGAGAAAACAACTTCATTTCTGAGGAAGAACTGTCCTGAAGTAGAAGCAGAAGGTGAAGCAGTGCAGAGTCATAGCTGCTATTTCTTACATTCCTCTACAGCCTACAGCATTTGCTTCCTATTGGTTGTCAAATCCTCTGAGTAAGTTAGCATATTTAGATGCAGTCTGGTCTTCTCAGTTTAGCCTCAGTCCTGTTAAGACCAGAGAAATGACAAGCACTTGCTGCATGAAAGGAATAGGATATGAATGGGATAAGTGCTATCTCTGGAACTCTGTCTCCTTCGTTGCAGTCACTTGGAGAACAAAATCTTAAATACTCTTGCCTTCATTATTCAAAACCATGGATTTATTACTATATAAACAGTTCTTTAATGAAAGCGAATATTTTAAAATAATAGTGCCCATAAATCACAATCCAGCTTATTTTTACATAACTGTAATTATATTCTAAGTTTCAGAGCCTATGAAGTATTTAGTATTTTTTCAGTATCAATGTATGCAAGCTGTATGTATTAATTTTCAATACAGTTATAAAACTTCCTCAGCTCTACATTACAGTGCAAGATATGACCTCACAGAAAAATTTAGAAAACCAAACTTTTTTAAGACAGAAATACTAGAGCCAGTGCAACACACAGAATAAATGAGAGACAGATAAATGTACTGTGAAGTCAAATACTTCTGTGAATTATTTTTGTATTGCTTCTGGCATGTACACTTATATAAATTTACAATAAGCAAACATTTGGATAAGACCAAGGCACTTTAACACGTTTATTAACAGAAAAGGCTTAGAGGTTTCCAGAGAACAATTATAAAAGAAAGGATTTTTCAAACCAATCACAGATAAAATGTGTGAGATTTTGCCAGAAAAATGAAGCTGTAAGATTTGATATCACTTTGGACATATTACAAATAATGACATTTATACTAGAATACTTCCTATGAGTTACTATAGAGTAGCCTCTAAAATAGCTATTGCAACAAACAGTTCTTTCTGTGAAAGTGAGGCATAAGAAATCCTACTCTGAAGTTGAATTTGGTCTTTGATTTGGGAGTTCTACAACTGGGATCTGAGTACTTTGATTTGTCAAACTTGGATTTTTAATAGTCAGAAAAAATATCATAAGTAAAACTGTCATTCCATTAAGGTTAATATCAAGTCTTTAATCTCATTCTGTGATTCTATGATTTAACAATTTCATCTGCAAACACAAGAGCAGATTATTGCCTAACTTGATAATAAGATATCACGCTGTCTTTAATAAAGAAAGAAGTTCAAATTTTCTGCATACATGACATCTCTTTTGCCCGTGACAATGTTTCTTCAAGCATGGGCAAATGCCTGAAATCAGTGAGAGTCTTCAGAGGTGGAAAATATGATCTCCATTGTCTCTTTGCACAGGCTTGCATACAGCTCTGCAAGTTGTATTCCATCTATTCTCACCCTACACTTGTGTCTAAATAGCATTAATTGCATGATTTGTCTTAGAAGAGATCTGATATGGTGCACATAGACAACTGTAAGGAGCCTTTGCTTGGATTGCTAGACCAATTGCAAAGACCAATATTCAAAACATCCAAGAACCAATAACTGAAGTGAAAGGACTGACTAATATTGTTTTTCCATTATTTTTAACACTGTCAAATAAAAAAAGAGATTCTATGGTTTTTTTCCTATAATAATAAAAAAAGGAATGACACATCAAGTTTTCACTCTGATATGAAAAAGTGACTAACAGCTTCCTCTCCTTAACACAGAAAAAACATCTTTATTTTTATCTAGATCAAGCTCTTGATAGAGCAGTACAAACTTGATAAGTGTTCTTCATTCTAAACTCATTCAGCTCAAATTTTATTGCAGAACACGTGTACTTTACAACTCTTGTCTAGCTTGATCTTCATTTTCTGAAATTCTTGAAGGCCTGCACAAGCCTTGGGAATAACTCTGAGAGTGAATTTAAATTTATAGTTTTAGTTCAGGTGTGAATCTGCTGAAGATTATCTCCAGATCATTGCCACTTATGTTGCTTAATTCTCAAAACATGTGAAAACCAGAATATTTTCTAATGAAACTAGATGGGCTCTAAATTACTAAAGGGTATTCAGTCCATGGGAAATACAATTCAGGACAATAAAAGCATGCTTTCTATTTTACCACTTTCACCCCAAAACTTTTTATTTTCTGAAGAAGATCAGAAAGATTAATCACTTTTCATTAACAAGAAAGTGCATCCTAAAAAGAATCCTTCTCACAAGTAGTTTGATATCTATGATGATATAAAACAGGGAAATGAGCCAAGTAGGTTGAACAGAAAACAAGAAAGGCAGCCATATACATGCTACTGCTGCTGCAGAAATGCAGGGTTTTTTAGCTCACCATCTGGAGTCTACTGCTGCCAAGCACATCTTGTGAGTAGTCAGTGGTACTGAATCCATTACCGAGGCACATTACCTAAGATGGCACAGGATTACACAAAGATACTTCTCTAGTACCAGCAAGAAAGACTAACTGCAATTACATGTGTCAATCCAGTCTGGAGAAATCAGTCAGAAAAGAGCTTTCCATATGCAAAAATGCAGCTTTGAAGTCTGGGCAAAGCTTTTTTAAAAAGAAATAATAATAACTGGGCGAACAATGGAATATTTTTGTCAGCATTGTTTTGTATCTTTTTCTACTGGAATATTTGATTTCTTTTGTTCTACGCACATTATCAATACACAGCTTTGGTATGAGGTCACGTACCAGATGCAAATATTTTAAACTATAAACTATATTTTAATCAAATAAAACAACAGAGAAAAATTATACCATAGTCTCCATATTCTATTCTCTTTCACAGCTGCAATTCTAGTTTACATGAGCACTAATCTGTATGAATAGAGTCAAGCATCAAAAATAATTAAAATAATACACGATTCATGCAGTCACCAGGTTGTTCCATTAGTTGTAATTCTACTAAGCTCAAGATCATACTCATAAAAATCTTGGACTTCTCAAGTATAATCAGGATGAAATAAATTTAGATGAGACAATCAGAGAACTGTAAAATGCTGCTTTGTAAGCCTTAAGACATTTTCTCCAGAGAGACACGTGCAAACAGTAGGATTCTGTTTCAATTCTATTTTATTTTCTTACACTGTATATCCTAGTGTATTTCTACACTGTATATCCTTTTAGTTGCTGATTTAAAACAGGATTATACAAATAAAAGAGATACCCCTACTCATAAAGCCCAGTCCCTTGACCTTAACTAAGCAGTAATGCTCCCTCATTAAGCTCTCTGATTTTATCATCCTCTCAATTGCAGCCACTGGCTTCGTCCAAAAACATCCAGAAAAGTGTAGCATCATGAATATTCACACACATGCTGTGGGAATATTGATAGAAAGGCACTGTGGAAAATCACATCTACACTAGAGTGCAGTTAGCAAGTAAGTAAATAAATAAATATTGTTCTTGGCAGCAGAAACTGTTAATATTTTTCAAAATTGTAAATGACAAGATCCTTGTCATAAGGGGCAGTGCATGTTTCTTCCTTCTAAGGGCAAACAGACTTTGATTTAGACAGGAATTGATTGCTTGATTCTGTGAAGAATCAAGACTACTTCTCCAGCATAATCTGGACTGCAACACACAGATTATGGAATGTAAGAAGAATATCCCATTTTTACACTGTGATTGGTGCACATTCTGCTGCTCCTGGACACTTACTGATTGCATCACCATGTTTTGTCAGATATTATCAGTGGGTGAATGCCAAGCCTTCACTCACCCTCTTCCCTAATTCCTGTCTGATCACGTGAAAAACACAGATACAGATGATCTTGTGAGTTTCCAGCTCAGATTCCTTTAAAGTCTCTTATGTAAGGATATCTGTAGTTAAGCCCTTGCCAAACAATGAAGGCTTTCCAACAGCGCAGGTCTGTGCACAGGTGTGATATGGCTAATGTATTTAAATTGTTGTTTTCTGTAGTGGATTTTGATATTTGAATGCAGTTAAATATGTACATTAAACAAAATTTAGCAGTCCAGCACACACACACTGAAACAGTGATGTAAATTATCTACATCTCTATTACCAAAAGTTATCTGGATTTCAAATTGCTTTTAGTTTTCTAGACTACAGAATCTTTTAATTCATTGTAACACCTTTTACCCCAAAACAATGTTCTCTATAACTTTTCATTTTCAGAAATGATTTCTTCTTCAGAAGAATAATTTCCTTCTGAAAATTAAGGTGGTGGTTATGGTAGTTGGGAAACATGCCACTTACAAGGTCAAAGCATATTTTCCGAGTATTATATATAGAAGCCTGCATCAGACCAACATGATCACATCTATTTTCAATAGCTTGTATCACAAAGACCACATCCCAGAACCTTTACACTATTTTTAAATGTTGTGTCACAAGGTACTGGTTTTATCTATCAGAGCATAACAAAAGGAGCATACACTTGGGAACTGCTTGCTAGGTTTCCAAGTTTCTTCTCATTTTGACGATGCCAGTAGTCTTTTACTTCTACATAACATAATTTTGAGTGCCACTGTACTGGAATTCACTATAATCTCTGGATTTCACCAGTAAATTCAAACCCATTTACTTTCACCGATGAAAATAATGTTCTGAATATAGGGCACCAGAAAATCTGTATTTAAATGTTGATTTGGTATATTAGTATTGCTACTATTTAGTCACTTCAAATATTTTTGTGTGTTATTTTATTAAATACTGTAGTAACTTGTAAAGTATAAAAACAATTTTGGTTTTCATTGATGAGAAATTCATCATGTTTGCTTCATTCTCATATTTCTACATGGTTTCTAATATAAATATGGTTTCTAGAAAAATGTTTGAATGTGGTTTCTAATATGTCCTGAAGATTTGAGATGTCTTGCAGCTAACACTGCAGATTCCTCCCTTCCCCTTTCTTTCTGATATATATATTAGTAAGATTATATACATATATATATATTTTCTGAAATATATCTCTGATCTAAAATAGCTGAAAGGTTTCTCCTTTAATAGGTCCCAGAAATGGTTCTTCATTAAAATTTCTGTGCATATTCTGTCTGTGAATCACTAGTGATGTAGCATAGTAGTTGTAGAATATATTTAAGAATATATTTCCCTCTTAAGTTGTAGTATTATCAATCTTATCCAGAAAAGAAGTATAAATCTCTGTAATGTAGAGAAACAAAATGGAAAGAAACTTCTGCCTAAGAAAAACACCAAATAACTATAAATAACTATCTTTTTAACTTAAATGCTTGAAGAAGAGGAAGGTAGGATGTTGGTTTGAAAAGTTTTCAAAAATTTCTGAGGATCAAAGAGATTCATCAGCTATATAGTAATGAAATATTACCTCAGCCTTTCTTTCTTACATTTTAAATCTCAGCTAAGCTTTTTATTTCCAGTTAAGATTATTTGTTTTTGAACTCAGCATGGATAACTGATCTACAAATGATTCAGAACTTTACAGATGCTCTCATGGATCATGAGAGGGGGGATCAGCACCACCCGTGATGATACTAGAGCATGCTTCCACTGCGAGGAACTTGGCAAGATACTGCTACTGATGTAGCCTACTAGAGAATTAACCTTTAATGCAAAACTTCCAATAGTGAATTTGGAAAATATAATCAACATTTTTCAAAGGCATTCAGTACTCCCAGATTAAATGAAAATGTGTATTTCCATACTCTAGTACCATAACATAGTTTTCAAAATAGACTTAGAAAATTCACAACTTCTACCTTTTTGCGAAAGAAAGATTAGCAGGGCTTTGTTGCAAATAAAGCTATGAAGCCAAAGCTCTTTATACTCCTTGATAAAATCTGTCTGTGCTAGGAAGGGTGGAACCTGGCTTCTTTTATGTCAGTATCAATCACCAGTGCCATTCAGGAGGGAAAGGACACAGCATTATATGAAGGTTATTAGACTAGAACTTGAGCAAGTTTTCTCCTATTTTCCAGACCTCTAAAATAAGCATCATTATTCATTTCAAAGAATGCAAAAATGAGAGGTTTACTTTATTCAAACAGATTTCTTCCTGGCTGTAAAAATCTATATTGTATTTGTTCAGGAAAAAAATCTTCTAATGAATGCTACACAGTTCATTATAACACATTTGTACACTGCAAGTTGGGTGGAAATTGATTTTTTGATAGTTCATTGTTTAGGCTGTTTTCTGCTGGCATGACTTCTATTAAGTTTTATAGAGAAAATATAGGAAAGTCCAACTGTATTTGTGAATCCAGAATCAGAATAACAGAATTTTCTTGGCTTTTGTGGGCATCCTAAAAGAAAACATAAAAAGTTTTTTTTTGTCTTCATAGCTTCACGGTTATAAGCATGTTGATGGTGAGGATTATGAAGAGGACAAATTAAGTAAATGAGTCATAAGCTTTATGCTAAGATACTCAGAAATTATGTCTTGCAGAATATCTGCTTTTTTTCCTCATATGTCATTGTTAATTCCCATTTAGGTGACAGCTAAGAAATATCCTCAGTGAGAGGCTGGTTTCAACTCAGTAGTCAAAGGAAAATATCTAAAAAAAAAGCCAAAATAAATTATTTAAACTCAGTCTTCAAGGCAGTAGCAGCTGCATGTTACTAAAGGGCAGAGGATACAACACATTGCTGCAAAAAGCTTAAAATTTTTGAGGCAAGCAATTTACATTTAAAACCAAATAGACTGCTTAGTTTAGATTTTTTGCTCTTAAAAAAGCTTCTTTCTTAAGGTTTGCACATTGCCACAGACAAGCACACATACTAGATTTGGCTTTTTTTCTATTGATAAAATTAAGGAATGACCTGGTAGCCGTAGGGAACAGAATCAAGGCCACTGTGTATTAATTAATTAATTGTTCACATTAAAGATTCATATTCAACTAAAATAAGTATTTTGGGTTTCATGACATAATTATAGTAAGTGCAGCCATAGAACCTGATAAACTTCCATTTCACTAAAGTAGCAGAATAGAACTGACCGTAACATTCTTCATACCGTTCTTGTCACATATAATTTGAAAGACAGTGGATGCATTGGCTGATTCAGGTGGACTTCTGGGATTCCCTACGGAAGAACATTAGATAGGACTCCAGTATAATTCTGTCAAAAGTACATCATAAGGTATAAATTCACCCACACACTGCCGGACTGTTTAGGATGAATAAAGAAAATACTAAAAAAAGGTCTTGCAAACAAATAACCACCACAGGAAGATAATAGTTTCATACTCCAGTCTGGAATTGTGGTGTTGACTCTCTATGTCCATCCGGCCAGTTTCTTATCCACATAGTAATCCACTGTTCAAACCCATGTCTCTCCTATTTGGAAATAAGGATTTCATGTGGGACCATAGTGAAGGCTTTACCTAAGTCCAGATAGATGACATCTTGTGTTGGTCTTCCCGTGTCTACTGCTGCCATCACTTTCTCATAGAGGGCCACCAGATTGGTCAGGCATGATTTACCCTCAGTAAAGCCAAGCTGGCTGTCTCTGATCACCTCTTTTATGTACCTTAGCATATCTTTAGAAGGGTCTACTCCATGATCTTCCCAGGCACAAGGGTGAGGCTCACAAGTTTGCAGTTCCTCAAATCATCCTTTCTCCCCTTTTTAAAAATGGGAGTGATGTTTCCCTTTTTCTAGTCACTGGACACTTTGCCTGACTGACATGACTTTTCAATTGTGATGGAGAGCGGCATGACAATGACATCAGTCAGGTCCCTCAGGACCCTGGGACCCATGTCATCACATCCCACATGTTATTCAGCTTTATCAAGTGATCCAAATCCCACTCTTTGGTATAAGTGGGATGGACTTCACTCCTTTCCCACCCACCCAGAGGACCAGGGACTTGTAAGATGTGGGACTCCTGACTGCTGGTGAAGACTGAGGCAAAGAGCTCATTGAGTACCTCAGCCCTCTTCATATCATACCAGGTCACCCGTCTTCCTTACTGGGGGAGGTGAACTCTCTGCACTGTGGAGTTCTTTCTTACTCAGTTTCATGAGCAGATCCTTGCTCAGCTGTGCATGTTGCCAGCCTGCCATTCTCAACTTCCTATAAACCAAGATAGAGAGCTCTTGCACTCTAAGAAAAGGAACCTTAAAGAGTTGCCAGCTCTTGTCAACCCCTCTGTTCTTAAGGACAATTACTCAGGGAATCTCATTCACCAACTACTTAAAGAGCCATAAGTTTGCTCTTCTAAATTTCAGGATCTCAAGTTTGCCCCTTCCCAGGCTGAGGTTCCTTGAGGTCACAAACTCAGCCAGGACATGGATGGTACCGCCCAGGCTTCCACCAATCTTAACTACTTTTTTATGAGCTCATCCACATTGGTGAGCATCAGGTCAAGTACCACCTCACTTCTGGCTGGTTTGTCTAATACCTGGACCAGGAGGGTGGTCTTGCTACACTCCAGGAGTCTCCTGGATTCCTTGCAGCTTGCTTGCTTTCCCAGCAGACATCCAGGTGGTCAAAACCCCCCATCGGGATGAGAGCTTATGAGTGTGATGCTTCTTGTGTCTGAAGCAAGAAGCCTCATCAACAGGCACCCATAGAAGACCTGGCTGAAAAGTGTCCTTTGCTGGTCCTGGCCTTCATTTTCACCCAGATGATCTTGACCTGTTCACAGCTGTTACTCAGAGGCAGCTCTTTACAATCTATCCATTCCTTAACATAAACAGCAATAGCTCTGTCCCTCCTTCCCAGCCTATCCTTCTGAAAAGCTTGTAGCCCCCACTGGCAGTGTTCCAGTTCTGTAAGTCATCCCACCATGTTTCTGTGAAAGCAATTAGGTCATAGATTTCTAATTGCATCATGTTTTCCAACTCCCCCTGCTTGTTACCCACACTGCATGCGTTGGTGTAAATTCATCAACATCTACATAAAAGGAAAGCAACTGCATGTAATTAAAATCAGTCAATTAAACTGTGAGCTGGTAAGTGCTCACAGTGTCATTGACTAACTGAGGGCAAATGGGGGGAAAAAGCCAAAAAAACCCATAAGCAGTGAAATCTACTAAACTGAGGATCTAGGTAGAGGTATAGGAAACTATTTTTTGAGGTTTTTTTCTATTACCTTGTCCTGCCTAGCCATTCCCTAAACTAATTTCAAGTTACCTTGAAAGAAGTCACCTTTAAAGATAATAGCCAGCACTTAATGAAATAAGATTTTTATTCACTTATTTAGAAATCTGACTGCAGAGCCTAAAGAAAATGTTAATGACAAAGAACAATTTTGTGTTAATCCTTCCAGTGTAATCTTATCCTTGCAGTTTATAGACTAGGTTAAATATATATCTCTTTCTTCCTAGGATTTACATGATTCTATGACATCCATTTTGATAAGAAATATACTGGGTATAAATAATCTCAGCATGCAGTACATTCCTAATTCACAATATTAAAATGAACAAATATGAAAGACTGCAGCAAATTAATTTTTATTTCCAGCTCTGTATGTAATAAACTACCAGAAAGCAGGTTGTGTAAATATTCTACATGACAATAAAATTGAATTATGTACAAGTGTTGTGAAACAGACTAAATGGAAACCTAGGTTTTACAAACTTTTTCTATTCAACATGGAATACAGAGATCCACAAGCCGCAACCAAATTTGTTACAGCCTCAGATGAAATATAGGTCAATTTTATGCAGATAGTTTTTCCAGGCATTGAGTAAAAGCTATTAAGCTACACCATCTGATGTCACCAACATAATCAGGAATTTCTGCACCCTGCTTGTTAGCTGTTTGACATTGCTGGTGGCTGGGCCACACAGATCCATGTTCCACATCCTAGCACCTGGAAACTAGAAGGATTGTTCAGCAGTCCCAGCTGAGTTCTCTCTGCTGCTTTAATCAGCCAACTTAGGACCCTCTGATTCCATATAGAAATTTAGAATTTACAAGTTCAAGCCAGAATTGTTGCAAGAAATGCAAGCAAGAAATTGTCAGAATTTATGCATTTCTTGAAAAACATTTCATGCACACACACAAAAAAATTTTGAAATCTTGATGAAACTTAGAAAATACAGAAACTTAACATTCAGAGAAAGCTTCATTCAGAATTTTTCTACCAGGTAAATAACACCAGTGCTACCCTGAAATGCTATAGAGAATTTCTGCTTCAAGCAACAGTAGAATGTATATTCTCCCTTATGAATACTGAATAGTCAGCATTTAAAGAGAATTTCTAACTGATTCTTTTGCATGATTTCAATGTCTAAGACTATATAATATATTTATTTTGAAGTGATATAGACAATATTCATCCTATATGAATCTTTACTTCCATCTAAGTGTGAATAGAGACAAAAAAATTTGTGTTCTCATTAATTTTTATAAAATGTCATAGGAAGTAGTTTTTGCCATAAGTTGTATATGATGTCATCTTGCTGGATTTTTTCAGTTAAATGACTAATATTATATGGGCACCAAATATTTCGTCTCATCTTTTATGACCATTTAATAGCCAAATGAATCTCTGCAGGGTGATACTGCAAATCGTTTGCTGTATTCAAGAATTGTTAGGTGGCAAAAAGAAATAAGACTCATTCACTCAAGACTGAGTATTCTTTATATTAATTTGTTCTCCTCTGATCTGATCACAAGAGCTTTTATTCTACCTAAAATCCAAACCAGATCTTTTTCTGCAATTTGTTTTTAATATTCCTCTTAGTGTTTGATGTAGCAATTGCATCAGCCATTAATATAGTCTCTCCCATATAAAAACACACACATAGAACATTATTTCTTTCATTATTTTACAAGGGTGACTTGCCCAGGAGTAATGAGGTAAATTGCACTGGCATTACAAAGACCCTTTTTTACTGCAGTTACACTAATGATCTAAACTGCAGAGCTCAAAGAACCTGGACCATCTGTTTCCTGCTAAAGCAACTTTAGTATCAACACTTTCATATCGCACAATCTCTACTAAATTCTTTGACTGGCAAGCTGGATAACAATAACTTACACCACTACAGGAAAAACACTGTTTTATAACCCATTCATATTCCCACTTTACCTATTTTACTGATGTCATCTGAATAACTATCATAAAACTTCTATAACAGATGGATTAAATGTGAAGTTGGCTCCTAGTGGGAGATCACGCTTTCTGTGTTCTGGTGTGGGTGACTAGCATCTACTGCAGGATTGTCATTCAAACAGCACTGCAGTTTAACCTGAGTTTTATTTTTGGAATTAGAGACAGAAAAACCTACAAGGAAAAGAAAAGGTTCTTATTTAGGATTTAATACTTCCAGTTTGTCTGCAAGTGTCCTTTTTTGTTTTCCTCTACTACCATTTGCACTAGAATTGTGTGCAAGAGTACTATTTGACAAGGTAAAGAAGGGACAGGACAACTTCTATTTATTTCTGTAAGAATAAGGATGAGTCAAGCCTGAGAATATAATTAATTTCTTCTTTTGATTTTTCTTCTCATATATTTTTGGAGAGTCATTTTATAACAATACCAACTAGAAATGCAACTTGATTTTCCAATTTTAGTTGGAAAAGAAATCTATGTTCCAACTCTCTTGCCATGGACAGGGACACCTTCCACTATAACGGGTTGTTCAAATCCCCATCCAGCCTGGTCTTTAAAGTCCCTTCCAACTCAACCTATTCTCAGATTCTGAGTATTTTAAATATATTGTGTTAAATTAATTTGTAGCTGACACCATTTAATATTCCAACTACAGAACGAAGAGGTGATGCAGCAAATCACACTTGATTAAAGTAACCAAATGAACAGTTCTGTAGATGGAAGGGAAAGTAGATAATGTAGCTTCTCTTGATTTTAACAAAGCTTTATATCTTGGTAGCCAAAAAAGTATATGTGTGCAGGAGATTAATGATGGGACTTCACACAGGATCAATGTGATCAAGTGAAGCCACTTCTGATGAGACTGGGATGTTGAAAGGTCCTTTATTATACAGACAGAGACTAAGACTACTACACATCAGTCTATGACTACTTGCTAAGACTACTCCTATGACTTCTACTATGGCTACTGCCTTATGGCTACTACCTAATGGCTACTGCCCTATGGCCACTGTCTAATAGCTACTGTCTAGTGGCCACTGCCTACTACTACACAGCGAAAATTCCCTTTATGCCATCCCACACACAGGACGTGCCATCATATAAACAAGAAAGATAAACAATATCCTATAAGGTCACAAGCCACAATACTCATACACAATAGGTCCAGAAGGCCAGCAACCCATGATTCTCTCTCTCAGTCTATCCCTGGTGACCTGGATATGCTTCCTGGTCACCTCTGGGCCTAGGGAAGAGGCTCACCTCAGGGCCTTCCACACCTGCTTCTCTATAACACACAGAGTGTAACCCTACATATGTGGACTGGATTAGTGCACTGTAAAATTAGTGGAAAATTGGCCAAACTATCACTACCGTCAGAACAGCTGAGGGGGAAACTTAAGAGAAGCAACACTGATAAGCAATCTCATACAACTAAGCAGCATATCCACAGGGCATTAAAATCAATCAATCCCAAACTTTTTGTCTAGTAGCCATTACACTGAAAATCTGAAAATCTAATATGCTGCTATTCTTCACATAGACACAATGATGTGTCAGTAGTAAACTGGACTGTCTGAACAGTGTGAGGAGATTCTGCATTTGCTCTTTCATTAGATTCAGCTTGTGCTAAGGTACATTCAGAGTTGTGCAGGGAGTCTATTATTTTGGACAATAATCAAGCCTCTATGTTAGTAGTTTAAATCTATGTAAATAAGTGTCTGAATGTATATAAAGCAGTAGCATATATTTCTGAAAGGAAAATACAAATGAAAGCTGTCATTGATGAAAAAGAGACCTTTTTCAAATGTACAGCAAATAAAAATAATACTTGGATTTTAATGGGATAATAGAGGCCACCTTATGTAGTTGAATTTTAGGTCCTGCTAGAGTTTGATTAATATTCTTAAGCACTTTGTGAATGTTCAGATAAAGTAATCAATTTTTCATCAAGGGTGTTGATGGAGGAAGCCTGCAAAGAGCTCAGAGAGAGGATCATAAACTTGAAAATTTTCAATGGCCTTCAAATGGCAGCAAACTTTACCTAGTTTTTAAATGTAATCCTTTCACGTCATGGTTTAAATGTAAGCAGAGAAAGGGTCAATCACAGTAAAGAAAAATAATTATATCAAATACACACCAGATAATCACTTACCAAATAACACTTAATATTTTTTAAGCAGTTGCTGTCGAGGCACAGCATAAGACTCTAATTGCAAATTCTTCCCATTTAAATAAGATGTTAATTTTTAGGGATTTTAGGTATACAGTTTTCAATGCATCAAAGTAAACATTTCTAAGGGGATATAGACATGGTCTATCAAGTTTTCAAAAAGCACTGAAAATGTCAGGTATTTGTTTCAAAAGTAACAATCACACAGCATTGTCAAAGAAAGGGCAGTACTACTTCTCTGTAAGACACTCATTTTACTGTGCCTTGTGCATCACTATTTGTGACTATTTAATTGGAAGCAATTATCCAGTATTACTAGGTAATTTCTGCATGAAGTACATATACTGAAAAATTGTTACAGCAAAATCAGTAAAAAGAAAGAAACTCGAATCCTAGGGTATCCTCTTTCCTTATATTAAGTTACTGAAAAATTTTAGGATCAAATTATATCATCCTTTTTACTGTTTACTGAAGCAAAGTTGATACTTGACATAATAAAAGAATTTATATTAAAACATTTAGGTTGAAGTCCTTTCTTTTTGATCTTCCAACATCACTTAAATTTAGAACTTAGTTATTGTACTTACACTATAAAAGCGGAAAAATTTGATGGAAGATATTGGAGTAAATCACAGATATCACAGGAAGTTTTAGAATCTGTTCATTAATTCAGTGTAGATTTTTTTAGAGCTTACAGAAAGCATAAGAGCACAGTTCCATAAGTCTACATGAAGGTAACTTTGGAGCACTCAAAGAGCATGTAAAAAAAATTACTGTTCTGTTATTCAATATTACAAATGTCTGAGGGGAAAAAAATTCTTTTGCCATAGAGAAATGCAATGTTTCATCAAAAACTGTGAAGTAAATAAATTTCAACCAATTCTATACCATTGAATTATTTTTAGATTCTGAAAAATTTTCCTGATTGTGTTCTATCTCTATCAATTATTGACTGAAAAATGCATATTCCACTGCTTGGCACAGAATAGATTTCTTATATAACTGAACTTGTACAGACTTTTGAATACAATAATGTTCTTTGATACAAAATTACCAATCCTGCTTCAGAGACTCCATTTCAGAGTAGTGCCAAACTAAAGCAACATATCTGAAGAGACACAGATCCACCCCACTCACTCCCTTCTGCAGTCTCAGAATCCACTGCTGTTCATAGGGATACAGAGCACTCTTAATCTCTTCATAAAGGGTTAATCTCAAATGCATCACTAGTTCTGGCTGGATAGATAATTCTGATAGAGCAGAATTAAGAGACTTCTTCATTCTAAATCCCATAAAAGAGACTACTGCTCCTTCTGAAGCAGAACTGGTGTCCTGAAACAATTTTCAGAGTTGCAAATAAGCAAACTTCACCAAATAGGCTGAAAAAATAAAAAAAAAAAAAAGGAAACTACAATGTATTAAGCTTCTATTAAGTTTTCAGTATCTTGAAAAAACTTTAAAAATATACGTCCAGTAAAGAAAGGCATAAATTGCCCACCATAGTGACTACAATTGCCACTGACTGTAGTCAATGAAAATTTTTGTGTGATAGCCATGGACGAACCCTGTCATTTATCCACAATTCCATATTTTCACTTGAATCAGGGAGTACAAAGCACATATCAAAGTCTCTGTCAGACTCTACCAAATTAAATGGTAGAGAGTGGAAAAGGAATGACTGAGACCTGGGAAACACTTGTAGCAGCAGCCAGCCTGGGCAACAGTGGCTGCATGCAGCACTGACTTATGCTGTCTCAAGATATGGTCTCACAAAGTGAAAGCTGCAGCAGAAGTTGCTGTTCTACTTCTTTCTATTTTTTTTCCTCCCAGACCTTTACCACTGGGAAAATTAACTGAGAAGAGTTTAAAAAAAATTATACACATACAAAAAAGTGAAAATAGTCAAATTTCCTGGTATTTTCTTACTCTTCGTGATACTGTACCCAAAAGAAAAAAAGAAAAACAGCAAAGCAAAACAAAACCCACCAAACAAACAAATGAAAAAAAGCCCCAAACAAACAAGGAACAAAGTATTAACATCAGAACACAGCTAGTCTGCTGTGGAACGGGACTGTGTGGTGGAAGAAAGAAGAGAGTATTGGAAACAGACTGCTTAAGGTTTCCTGTCCTGGCACTAGGGTACAATGTAGAAGCTACAGTACTCCTTTTAATAAAAACAGGAGAACAGAGGTTTACAAATATCTAAGAAGTTATGACTCCACCAGCTTCAGACTGCAGTCCTGAGAGAAGAGTGACATGATAAAACAGTCCATGACAGCTCAAAGGCAGCTCTGACAGTGTCCCAATCCCAACTGCAAGTGCTATTCAGATACTATGACAAGCAGAATGGACTCATTACAGTGGTAAGAGAACGTGAGAGCAGAGTAGAAGTGGTTGGTTTTTTATTGGGTTTTTTTTTTTTACAGGACTGTGTTCATATTTCCAAGCAAACACTTTAGGAGTAAATAATTGTGATTAGTGCAGTCTCTTCCCTGATATACCAGTTCAAAAATATTTAAGGCTGGATATGCCTTCCCAGAAAACAGAGATAGTATTTTAGCTTTGTCTGTAGTTTGTTACTGTGAAAGAAAAGGTGGGTGCCTACAGCTATTAGCAGCTAATGAACTGAGAGCCACAGCCACTACCAGCATAGATTATATATAGAGAACTCACAAAGGACCAAGTAAAAATTGCAAGCAATACTACATCAAGAATATCTCATAAAAAAAAAAAAATCAGAGATTAATTCAAATCTCAGGATGCTCTAAAGTAATGATGAAACTAAATAAAATAATGATCCTCACAAAGAAAATTGTGAAATGGAATTATATGTTCCATTGATGTAATCCCAAGAAGTACATCCCATCAACTCAGACACATTTTTTGTCATTATTCAGGTAACTGCAAAAATTTCAAGTGATGAACTTTTCCAATGAAAATAGCAGTTTTTAAGATTATTACAAAATATATTCGAAATGTGCTGACTTCCAATTGGGAAAGACATCTTCAGAAGTGCAGGAATGCATGATCAAACACTTTAAAGCTGCTATGTTACCTCCTTTGAACTTTTTCTTCTACATGCCATGATTGCAGTTTCAGTGCCAGACTACTGGATAGTAAAAATGGTGAAAATTTTATTTTTGCTTCAGTGGGAAACATGAAAAGTTTATAAAATTGCAAAATATTTTACTCCAGTTTTCTTCATTTACTGAAATTCCTTTATTTGTCTAGATATTTTCAGTAATTCAAAGGAAGATTTATATTGTATTTCACATGTATTTCCCCGCTTGTAATCACTTCAGTGCACTGATTCTATGACTACACAGGAAATAGTTTCCATAGCAGCAGATATGTGCCCTTGACTTGGTGAAGTTTCTATTCAATAAGATTATGTGTTAGATCTTTATTCCTGCATCCCTTGTTGAACCCTTCCAAATGCTCTGAAGTCTTCTGACAACCTCAGCTTTCTGTTTGTTTACTGTACTCTCATTACTCTTTGTTTTTTCTAGCCTTAAGCTTAATGCCTGCTAAATGAAGTTGGATTGTCTTGGTCCTGAGGAATCAGAAAAGAACATGTCCAGTTACAGAACACTGTGAAAACAATACACACAAACTGAAAAATATAAAATGAAAAAATAATTTTATTGAATTATTTTTCATATAATAAGTCTGGGAATTAAACAACTTTTATTTATGTGATGCAACATAAGGCTAAGTTTTTCATCTAGTGAGATCAAGCAGCATTGGCACGTGGGAACTTCTGTGACCATCATGTTGTGAAATTCAAATAAAAAACATAAATCTGTTCCTATAAAATTCATGCTGCTTTTTATAAATTTTGTCTTCCTGGATGTTACTGCAAGTAACCCCTAGAGGACAACTGGTTGTTTGTAACTGGCAAGAACCAGGTTTACAACAATACAGGCAGCCTGAAGAAGTAACTTTTCTGTCTCCCCAGCCACAGTTCACCTCTATTAGCTGTACTCCCAGCAAACTGTGCTCTTTTTTTAACAGGTTTTTTCAGCCATGTAGTGATGCAAAAATTCATCTGTAATACTACAACGGTGATGGCTGCAAAGTTTGGACAGGAATTTCACAAGCCAATATTGCTACTATATCTCTGAACTTGTGGCTCTTCCCACAAGACTTGTGTTTACGTTCTGATAATTTGGCAGTACCAATGAAGATTTACAGAGATCATGTACAAGTGTTGATCATCTCACCACCTTTCCTGCATGACATAAAAAAAATATCAGAAGTAACTATCTGGAAATTAGAAGGCAAAGAAACAAGACAAAGTAATATCCCTTGTTACTCCAGCTGGCATAGTTAAAGGGATAAGCTCACACATTGAAGCAAACTCACACTGAAAAACAAAAGCAAACCCAAATTGAGTACAACTGCTTTGACTCTAACTTAATTACATTAATTGGCTAGGTAATGTGATGGATAAGTGTGGTTGGCACCCATGCAGAGGAGAAGTTATTAGCAAAGGAATAACCTTTGGAGAAACAGCAAGAGAGAGAAAGCTAGTTACTACCTACGGAAAATTAAGGGTTATCTGATAGAGATGTGAGGAAAATTATAATGAGTCACAGACCCAGTGTTTTCACTGAGTTCATCCTTTCCATATTTTTACTGCTGCTAGCTTCAGTTCCAAAATTTATTTGCTGGAGATATTTTGCAAGCTTCCATTGAGAATCAGGGAGCAGAAAAAAGGTCAGCTATAGAGCAAAAATTTTGGGAAAAAATATTTTCCCACTGTTCACTGAAATTTTCTGTTCATTATTGCCCATATGAATTTATTTTGAAACATGGAGTATCTGATAAACAACATTTTCCTGTGATAACTGTACAATGTATTTTACATTCTCTAGCACATGTGTAAGAATGACACTAATTATACAATGCATACAATATTCTCCCTTTACAATGGAAGAACATATTTTTCTTATTGAAAAAACTCTTTTTTTTATTAGAAAATTAACAAGTATTTTGCAATATAGCTTTGGCCAACTGACAGTAGAAGGACAAGGTGTCTCATAATCCACAGTCTATAAATTTAAATTAAGATCTACCACTGAAAGTACTTGTTGTCTCACTTCAGCATTAAGAAGATGGAGCATATAACGAGCAAATACTGAGTGATTTAAATTAAGAAGAGCTTTTTGATTAGCAATGTACATTGTTTCCTGTCTTAACATGTTTTTATTGTTAAGAACAGCTATTCCAAAAGAGGATGTGGTAGTGGATTTTAAAAACATAGCAGAGTGCCTCAAATCCCCTGATTTTCAATGTCCTCAAATTCCAGACAACAATTTGGGCAAAAAATAAAAGAAAAAAAAATGGTCTTGTGTAACATGCTTAATAACCATCAGTTTTCCCATAACTAGAAAGGACTTCTCATCACCATGCTCATGCATCCCCATAAAGTGTTAATGAAGTACACAGTCAAAAGTGCCAAACTACTTCCATTAACAAGATGCTCTCCTAAGATGCTGGAAATTTCACCAAAAAAAAGCTGTAGTCCTTTCTTGAGGATGCATAGTGTTCTTATTTGGACATTGTGAAGGCTATTGAAATAAATATTGCAATTTTTGAGAAACTACTTTTTTTACCTTTTTCAGCAAATACTCAATACACATCCCAAACAGTAATACTTCATCACAGTTTTAAAAATAATTATCATAAACTAAATTACCAGGCATTAAATTAGCCATCTATGATAAAAAATTAATACTTAAGAGGAGTTATATTTCATTATATTTACTGCCTTGGATTATACACAAAATAGTAAAATTTTTGTTATTCTGTGTGAATCCTTTTTATTACCTAATTAGCTTTTTTATTTATAAATCTGTCTATGTAAACAAATAAACCTCTCAAACAATTAATGTTTGTCACCACATCCAGGTTTTTACCCTTTCTGAGACAGAGAGGCTGACTGAATACTTTGCAAAAAGTAAGAGTAATTTCCTGCATGCTGATGTTCCCAGTCCAGAATAAATTTTTGATTCCACTCATGTCAGGCATCCCTATACCTTGTTTCAAGAAAATCAATCACAAAATCTCTATCAGGTCTATTCAGATTGCGTTGATCTATTAATATATTAATCTTTATTGTTTATCAAATTTTACTTCTATTGAAAACACATTCAGGAGACGTGTATTGACTCAGATGGAATGTACTTTCAACAGATTATTTGTCATAGGATCAAGAAAAACCCTATTGCTGAGTCTGAGCAGCTCAGTTTGTACGTTTGTTACACATTATACATGTGAAATTATATCTAAAGTTGTGATATTCCACACTCTAGTGTGTTTAATTCACCTGCAGTTTCTCATAATCTCCCATAATTCTTAACTGATGTGACACTGAAATCATCATCTACTGACTAATTATTCTAAAGCAAAAGAGCATGAAAGAAAGTAGCTAGAGACAAATGACTCTGTTATCAGCTAAATTCTAAACACCAGTGGGTTTGGATAAATAACAGTATTTAAATGTTAAAAATCAGTATGTAGATTATTGGGACAGAGAGAAAACTTAAGTTTTAAATGAAAATTTTAACTTTATTTGGATATATCATCATTTTTCCTATGCAATTTAAAAAACAGATATAGTACTTCAAATAATAAATGTAATTCTAGGTAATAGTTTAGTTCTACACATCCTTTCCTAAACTGTGCATTACAAGTTGCTTTGTTGAAATCAATTTTCAGTGGTGAGAATAACTTTCAATAATAGTTTCTACCCTTCAAATGAAGAGAATAAAAATAGATCAGGAATAAATTATGACAGATTATATAACACATCTTTAACAGCTGCAAAATTCTACAATAAATAGCATTTCAGGCATTCTGTGCTGAGCCTTAGATTTGATTTAAACCCATGATCATCAGATATTTTCTGAAAGACAAAACACACCTGATTTGAGCTGTCAACCTCCATACTCACAGTCCCTGTTCACTGAAATGTCAGAAGTCTTTTGACCTCATACAGAATGCCAGGGGTCAGCTTGCACAAGCAGCATGAAATCAGATGTGCCATATTGTTCAGCATCTGTTCCTAACTTCACACCAATGTTTCCCTGGAAAACACAGGGCTATCAGCGTCAATAATTCTATGCTAATCCATCAACTCTTACCTATATTTTCTCTCACTGATTATACTCAGTAGAGCTTATTTAGCTACCTATACCCATCTAATGAGTCTCAGATCAACAACCAGAAACTGCCAACATAATTTGCCTTGAAGAGATGTTTTTTTTTCCTTTCTCTCTCTTTCCTTTCTTCTTTCCTCTTCTCTCATTTTCAAGACTCAGTCTGTATTGCTCTGCCTTAGTATGAGCCTGAAACCACTTCTTCCTAAAGACCTTTCTCTCCTGGTACTGTAATTTTTAAATTAACATTACAGAGTTTAGAGAAAGTTTTATTGTAACTAATAAATACTTCTAAAACAATTCCAACATCTAGAAATTGCGTTTATTTAATGTCACTACCACGTCACAAAAGACCATCATCATTAGAGGCCAAAAGCATTTCTAAATTAATGTAAAATTTATAGCCCTTCATTAATTGAACAAAGTAATAAAGGGACAACTAATGAGTACCTTCGAGATACTTCAAGCACTTTTAACATACTTAAATGTTTCAAGATACGTTTAAACCTATAAATCATATAAAAATGAATGTGTTATATACTTTGCGCCTCTCTGCTAACATACACACCCTACATCTGTAGTGGCACTGTTAAAACTCCTGCATAAATAACACCTTGCTGATACTGCTAAATATCCTAGAATTTATCTTCCACTGATGCAAAAGGTAATTATAATTTTTAAGAATAGATTTATAGTTCCTCTAGCAAAGATTTCCAGAGAAAATAAACCAAGTGCCTATTTCCACTGAAAGGTAATAAAGTATATTCAGTATAGTTTCACATAGATAAAATCCCAGAATCACTCTAAGAACCTTTTTTTTAGTTATATTTCAGAGTATATCTCTGTCCCTGTAAAATTTGCATAGTCATGCATTAGGCACTTAAAAAAATAAGGAGTACAGTTTTTGGTTTTGTCCTCATTTTCATGTCTTTTTTTGTTTTTTTTCTTTCTTTCTGCTGCTTCCTCTATCCACAATTTTTTCTTGACTCTCATTTCCTTTTTCTTTCCTTTCCAAAACTATATATTAAAGAATCTGGTTTCCATAATAAAGCTTATTACTATCAGAAAAGCTTGTCCTAATATCAATGTTTGTTTAAAGATATTGTATTACTAGCAAGAATGACAAAATCCAGGACATAAAAAACAAATTAGCTACTTGTCCCAGTACTCCAAGTGGGTCTCACAAGAGAGGAGTACAGGGGGAGAATCACCTCCCTCAACCTGCTGGCCTCATTGCTTTTCATGCAGCTCAGGGTACAGTTGTCTCTCTGAGCTTCTCCCTGATGGGTCATGTCAAACTTCTCATCTGCCAGAATCCCCACCTTCCTTCTCAGGACTGCTCTCATTCAAGTTAGTTTTCCAACAACTTTCATTTAGAAGTAATAAATCATTAATATTCACGGCAAGTACAAAGAGTGCTAAAAATCAAACTCTGATTTTCACAGTATGTGTTCAGTGATTTAATCAGAAGACTAGAATACTTTGCAATATATCATATCCACTAGTGCTGTCATCATTTTAATTTTAGTGATCTAAAAATTATGTATTGTTTTTCATTTTTAAAACTTATTGCTGCCTGTGGCTAATACATCTATTAGCTAAGAAACCTCTTTTATATGAAACATAGAGAGACTATTTACAAGAGTATGTAGTGAAAGAACAAAGGGAAATGGGTTCAAATCGAAGGAGAGTAGGTTTAGATTAGATATTAGGAAAAAACTCTTTACTGTGAGGGTTGTGTGGCACTGGAACAGGTTGCCCAGAGAGGCTGTGAATGTCTCCTTTTTGTTCAAGGCTGGGTTGGATGGGGCATTGAGCAACCTGATCTAATTGAATGTGCCCCTGCCCACAGCAGTGGGTTTGGAACTAGATGATCAAAGTCTTTTTCCAACCCAAACCATTCTATGATTCTATGATGATTCTATGATTCACTTATAAAAGTGAAAAAAGGAAACACAGTTTTTTATTATGTCATTACCTGAAGATTCATGAAGTTTTTGCTGACTTGTGTACTTTTAAGAATTTTATAGACCTCAAAAGTCTGCTTTTATACTGGCATATAGATTTGTTTTGCTTTCCAAGGAAATCCAATGAAAAGCAGGAGAATGTTGGAGCGCTCAATATAAAAATAATTTTTGTCAAATAACAAAAAGAGACACTAAAAATATGCAAGGCTTTTCTGTTTTCACTTTACATTAAATTGGAAAGGTTCCTTTGCCTCTTACACTGAGCATCTTTTTAGTTTCTAGGTAGTTTTGGAAAATTACCACCTCAGATATCAGTAATACTGCCATCATACCTCTAACCTGCTGTGTGTCAATCAGAGACTATATAATTTTTTATTTCCTTCATCTGATAGTAAAATAAAAACTGCCATGCTATTAAAAATTATTGGAGGTTCACTTTTCTTCAAATATTGTTAGTTTCAAAACTAACTATGGAAAATATTCTAGCATTCTGTGATGATGCTCCATTTCAAAGAGATTAATGATCCCCAATCACATGGGCAAAGTCAATTAAAACACTCATTATATGATCTTTCTATAGCTAGATCCTAAAGTATATTCAAATCTGACTATATGGACGAGCTCCTGGCAGTCCTTGCTTATGCATTGACTTGGTCAAGGTCAGAGGGGAAACAACAGAAGAACATTAAACTGCAGCCAGCATAAGAAAGGCTGCCCATGATTCGCATGGGTACCTGTACACACACGTTTGTTTCCTACACACATATGGAAACACAAGGCATATATCAGAATGGGATAGACCCATAATGAGTTCTAGGAAGACAGATAGCTGAAATATGCTTTTGATTCTCTAAATTGTTATCATAAACAGTAATTAAGAAAAAAAAAAAAACCCTAAATCTATATGATCTCAACTACCTATACAGTGGTCTCTTCCTTGAAGCTTTTGCAGAGGGACAAAGAGAGAGATCTGAGAATAAGCACAGAAAGTAATCTAGGTATATGGATTATTTTTGTAGTAATTTGAAGTGAGTTTCATTCATTCTAGTAAAAAAGTTATTTATAAAAGAACATCTATAACATTTTGTTTGACAAATCTATACAAGTGTAACACTGCACTGACTAAGGTATTATCTGAAGCCAAGGGCAAAAACTGAAACAACTGATCAATGTTTTCTATTCAAGACATTCTGATGGGGTTTTTTTTCAAAATTTATACAACCAATACAAACACAGTTAAATCTCTAAATATGAAGGAAAAAAAAAACCCTTTGAAATTCTAACTTAGAAAATACCCTAAATATATTCATAAACTATTATTCCAATAGCTTGCATAGTTCTTTTTATTATAACTTCAGAATTTATCTTAAACTGTTCACAAAATTATATGAAAGCAGACATTGCTTGGAAATAGTTTAGTTAACTAAGTCACAGTTTTATGACAGAGAACAGTAACTTGCAGATCCAAATCTAGAATTTAGTTTGACAAGATATCAGTTTAGTTTTGTTCTGCTGTGCTACAATGCTGCTAGTCAGCTTACCCCTTTATTTTCTTGTCTGTTTATAGGAGGAAATAAAGATCTTAAATAATTTCTAGTTTCCTGGGATTAGGACTAAACCACTCAGTTCTATTGACTAAATGTGATCCCTGAATTCCTAGTTTGACTGCACACTGTGATGCATTGAAATACACAATACAAACAACTCATTTATCAATACAATGTAAAAACTGAGAATCATGTATTCGGCCATGCTTTCATAAAATCATATGAATAGCCATTCTGAGCGAGACCAAAAGTCAACCCCAATACCTCATATCCAACAGCATCAGGCACACAAAGATTAAAATAGGATATTCAGATTCAGGATTTTTTTTGGTGCATTTTCCTTCCATGTATTTACCCATTCAATTCTCAAACTTCCATTAATTTTTTAACATCCATATTATGTGGTGAAGTTCTCCACAGATTAACTACAGATGATGCTGTCAGAGCAACACTTTTCCCCAACTTTTAACAACTCCTCTCCGTCCAAGTGGCTACCTACCACAGAATGTTCCTCCTGTGGCCTGAACAGTTCTCTCTTCTGTGTAGCTCTGTAGTTCAACTGGCTTTCCCACTATATGGACATTTTCTCCTAACTGCCTGATTCTTCTGGACTTGCCCTGGAATTGATACTTCTAATGGCCACTAAATGAAAAGGAAGGTGAAAGACCACATACACCTCTAATGTACAATTCCTGATCTTCACTATCCTGCCCGGTCACAGAAATTATTTGTCTGCATACTTTACTGCTCCACCTTTGTGAGAATCAATACTTCCAGTACCATGCTTTGAGGTTTTAGAGCCTTCATGTGCTCTTCAACACCCTTTCCAGCAGAGTATTTGTTTATTTAGCTGTTTTTTCCCAGAGTCCACCCAGCATACTATGTGTGTGTACAACACACAACAAATACTGTGCTCAATAAGGAAATATTTCACATAGAATGGATACGAAGGGTATCTTACAACACCATCAGGCATAAAGCTGTGCAGGATGGTATTTTTCAAATAACATACATTCTTGCCAAGGTTGACTTCCAATTACTTTTGAAAACCCAGCCATTAACTGCTAACCTGACACTTGAATCTTTTAGAATGCGTGTATAAAAATAATGCCAAGTGTTAAGCATAAAAAAGATCCACACAGAAGTATGAAAAATAATACTTCTAATCACATTCAACAGAGTACACTACCAGGTAGTGAGAGACATTAATGCTCAGTAAATTAAAAGTTGTCAAGTAAGATTTTGGAAATGTTCTCTGTAATACGGAAAGATTACTTGATGTAAAAAATTATTTAGAAATATCTTTTAGTGTGTGTGTAAATTTATACACTGTAAGTTTATTGAATATTCAATAATACTCAACTAATAAATTGCAGTTAACTAGAAAAGAGTATTGTGAAATATTTATATGGCTGGACTAGTTAGACTCCTGAGATCTTCTGTCAACAAAAAGTAGCAGTCTGCAGAACATTTCAGCTGAGCTTATACCTTTGAGAATCTGTGTTTAAACTGTATCCCATTGTAAAAGCTATACTTATTCTCATTTTGATTGAAGCAGTGGTTAAAGTGCGTTCAGAATTTTTAAGAATGTTTAAGAATTATAAAGTATTTTATTATACTTTTACTTTACATGTGACTCTGGTTTCAGCTGAACCTTAGGGTATCTGAAGTAATTTTATTCACACACACCGTGAATCCAATATCCATTAATGTTTCCCTTCAGACCACAAAAGCTATTTTTTTATTTGTACAGTAATAAATGCCCTTATCTGCCATTGAATTTTATTTTCTTGAAAGTAAATATGTTAACCTTCAGTGAGCTCCAGGTTACAGCTTTATTAAATCTTAAAACAGAAGTATAAGAGTCCTTTGACAGTTAGATGAAAGCTCAGATAATTCTTAACAGGATATTTAGTTTTCCACAGCTCATAGTAAGAACTGCAGACCAGAACAGTCCTGCTTAATATCAAAAGTGACGTGACAGTTTATAGCAAGCATCTTCCCCCAAAGTTTTATATCTGCCAGAGACTTTGTGTTGTCATACTCTTGCCCTTTTTTCCTGTCCAACAGGTTCTCCTCAAGTACCACAAAAGAGTGTGACTTTTTTGCAATCACAACAAAAGGATTTGCATAGTAGCACCCTGTAGATAGGATTTTATTTAAATCACTTTGCAAATAATTTCTGAAATTTAAAAGTAAGAGCAGGGTAATGTAGAATTGAGCTTAAAAATCAACCCTCTCCCTTTATATAATTTACTTATTGAAGAAACAAAGAAAAATATGAAAACCATCAGGAAATTCAAATGAAAATAGTTTACATCCCTCTTGAGAAAAAATAAATTTGGATGTTTATATACACATAAGCTTATATCAATCAGTCTGGAGAATAAACCTGCAGACAAATTTCTTTTTATTATTAATTGTTGATGTCATACCTTTTTTTAAAGTGACTACTGTAAAAAATGAACACATTTTTCATAGTGATTATCATCTTTTGATAAATAAAGAAAAATGTTAGAGTAGGTGACAAAAACTATTTAAAAAAAGTGTCTTTCAAATTGCTTGTTCAGCCAATAAAGCTAATATAGATATTTGTCTCCTCTTTTACTTCTTTGTAGCATGACTAGACCCCAAAAGATGACTTATATGAATTGTACATTCCTGTACACAATGAAGAAAATGAGAAAGCTCCATCTCCAAAAGATGGAAGAATGATTTCAGGATGACCAAACACAATTTTTTTCATTTCTATTTATCTTTACATCTGCTTTTATCCACATTTAGTATTAAAATATCATCTAAACTGAGCAGAGGAGGGTACAATAGCAATTTTAATTTTAATTTTATAAAAACCATTGCTTTTCATTTTTTGACTTGTCCCATCCCAGTATATGAGAAGAAAGATGTGTTAAAATTTGAACAAGTCAAGGTTAATCTATATTAATTACGATTGTATTTTTATTATACTTATTCCAATTTTTGTTTTTTTGTTGATGTAGACAGAAATCTGTTACCCTCTTGCACATCCTTGCTGTTATAAACCTAAGCCTTGAAGATAATATGAAAAGTCAACACAGTAGTTAGAAATTTCTCTTTGGGAAAACATATTTTGATATTGCTCTACTGTATCAACAGATGTCAATGAGGTGAGAGGAAAGGAATATCTACAATTAAAACAATTGTATAGACGGATTTTGCATCACAGAAATTTAGATTCCATTATTAGAGAAATTAAAATATGTATCTGGGGGTTTTGGGGGTTTTGTTTAGTAAGAGTTTGGGTTTTTGTTTCGTATTTGTTTTTGCAATAAGTTCAAAATCCTTAAGGTCTTATACAAGGCTGTGCACAATTTGTTGTATGTAATTGAATGTCTCAGTAAAATGGTGAGGACTGTGTTATTGTCTGATGGACACTGGTGTGACTGACAGGGTATGCACCATGCTCCCCGAATACTGAATCATTGGACAGGCTCTGATGGACCAGGCTTTTCCAGAAAAGGCAGCCAAATTTATACTACAATTAAGAGGTTTAGGACTGTGTATTAACATTGACTTCTATTTTGTGGTATTTCCACTACTTCTACATTGTCTCTGGCAATATCATTTATAATCTGTTTTACCTGGATTTCTTGAATTTCATTTCTTGATTGTACCTGGCAGTAGTAAAATATGTTTGTTAGGCATAAATAAGATACCCCCATCAGAGTTGTATCTCTTGTGTAAAAGTCTTGAAGATTTTTCTCCTCTTTTGCTGCAGGACAGAGAAACACCTTTTGCTCACTTTTGATTAAAAAAAAATGTCCTTGCTTCTGCATCAGTGAAACATTTGGTTCATCATTTAATCCTGTCTGGGATTCCAACCACACATTTAATATCCTGACTTACAAGAAAGAATAGGAAATATTCTGCCACATAAGACATTTATCACAATGTATTCTATGTTATCTTCCTGCTTCTTTTTTATCACAATTCCTAAATGTGCTAGGTCTAATTTAGGCTGTACGCAGACTTGTATTTATTTCAAGATGAAAGATTTGTACAGATAAAAAGCAGGATTCCAAGTAGAGAATGTAATTTTTTGTTGCACTCTTTACTCACATAAGTCATCCCAATAATAGAAAGGAAATAAGAATGACACATTTCATTATTCATGCAGACTGTTGGTGTTTTTAAGCAACTGAAGTTTGTTCAAGTGGTTTGATCTCTCTCTAATTGCTGCCAAATAAATTTTAAAAATATTACTGCTTGGCCTGAACTATAAAATTAACTGACTCTGATTTTGTTGCTCCACTTGAGACAAACATGCTGATGCATTAGCCTTTTTTTCGTTTCATGACTTTCTCTTGATTATTTTCATGAACCCTGGTATGCAAAATAATTTTTTTCCTCCTTTTTCCCCCTCATTAGAAAATGATTACACATCAAAAACATTCTTGAAATATCTGCTATTCAAGCTATGCAAATGGACAAATATAAGTGTCAGAACTATCTTACTCTATAAGTCTTTAAGAATTCAAAATTATATTTATACAATATTCTCTTGAAAATCTCATTTTCTACAAACACGAATGTCATGCTAGAGTACACACAGAAAGGAAACAGAGAACCTTTAATGGAAATTAAGTTAATTCCATTTTCATGAAAGCAAATATTTGAAAAAAAATCTGAGATACTTGTTCCAGATATTTACAGAGTGAATGATTAAGAATAAGCTGTCTAGTAAACATTGTTCACTCAGCTTGAATATGATTAATTCACAGAAGGTAAATGTCTGCAAACTGAATATGTACATATATATACATAGGTATATACAGATTTTCATCTGACCTATCAGAGGAATTTAAGCTGTTGTTGCTGTCTTCTGTACATTCCATAGCTACAATCTGTGTCTTTTTTTTTAATGTTAAGGCCCTTATAAGAGATTGCACCAGTTATGGTTTAATGCACAGTCAGAAGGACTCCAGTGAAGGGTAGAAGATGTAGCCATCCACATTTTGAAACATGGGGCAAGCTACCTTTGTAATGCTGGTCAGCTTCCATGGCATAAAGGTACAAATTATATCTATGTCCCCATAGTTGATTCTTACTAAGTCCTGACATTTGATAAAACAAGTCTAAAGCAATGATACAAGGAGCAAGAAGTGATCCTGGAAAGGCAAATGCCTCTTCATGTTCTCAATGTATGCCTACAAAGTAAACATTTTTTATAGGCAATTTTCCCTAGGAAGACCTGGATACTACAGTACAATTTTCCAAAGCCACTGTAAGGTCAGGTCGAAATTGCTTAAGCAATTGTCTACAGCTAATTAAATCACATTTTTAAATGACTGTCTAAGGTGTAATGTATTTATTTCCTTTTTCTATTCGGAAATTTACTAGTACTCTGCCATTAAATCTGAATGACCAAACAAATATAAAAATGAGAAATTAGTTTTATCCCATTCTTTCTTTGTCAGAGATCATTTGTTAAAAACAAACCCCAAAATGTACAGATATCTCATAAATAAACTAAATAATATAAGATCTGCATTCAGCCACACAGAATCAATAATGTAACCTTCACATTGGGCAAGGGAATTAATTTTTGCTGACAAGTGCTATTAAATAGGATTGTTTAAACAACACCTTCTTACGTTTTACGGAAAGATACCTTTCCATGAGATGCCCAGCACTATAAATACCTAACCAAATATATTTAAAAGTGGCTTGATTGTTCATGCAAGCTGTTGCCTTATGTATCACAGACTTGGTGTCAGATTAGCTGCCTTTCCACTGTGACACAACAGATTCTATATTAATTACTGTACAGTCAAGTAAACCTATACTGTACTTTTACTGACACTGATTTTTTTCCTCCCCACAAGGACTAGGAAAAGAGGTATACAATACAGGAGGTACACATACAAGATGAAATAAAAAAGTGATTTAGAGGAATGGTACCAGAAATACTTAAAATGAGGTTTTCATTGTGCTCAGGATAGCAAATATGTGAAACACCCAAAAGAGAGTAAAAATAAATCCGTTCATTCTTACCTATGGCACTGAAAATGAAAGAGGACATGAGTTGTACAAAATACCCTCCAGTTCTCTAAGGTTGTGCTATTACATGAATGTTAAAAAATGGGATAAAAAAGTCCAAGCAAAATTAACTCAGCAAGATTAATTTGCTGACATTCCATGAGTAAGTTGTAGAATTATTCATGGATCTGACAGGTTCATTCAAGAAGCTGAAATTTCTGATTTCCAGTGCACCCTAAGGATATAAGAACATAGTCAGCAATACAAATAAGACTTTGTGCATACATGTCCACGTGCACACATCTGGTTTTAATACGCATTTAGCTGGCTGAAGATTTTCTAAACTTTTTTCACATAATTTATAAGTCAATTTTTCAAAAGAATTATAAATCTGTGTGGAAAATATTCCTGAGGAATACACAGCTATTTCATTGAAATATTCAATAAAATTTGTTACAAGGTTGATATGTAGTATTTGCAATTAAGAAAGAGTAAGACAGATGTCACGTATCTATTAAAAAGAAACATCAGAAATCTGAAGGACTAATAACCTATGGGGAAAACACTTATCTGGAACATGCTCTACATTGGAGACAGTTTGAACCTTGGTCTCTCATATCTTGGCTATGTCTCTTAATCATTAAAAATTAATGCTACTGCCTGCTCTGGACTGGAACTTTGTCACTCTAAAGACCAAACAAAAAGGAAACAAGAGCTTTCTTTCATTCATCCCAAAACAGAACATCATGTTCTTGAAAGCTAAAATACTGATGGATCCAGAGAAATAGTTTTCTACTTAGTTAATAGATAAAAAGTTTTAAAAACGAGATAATTTACAGTTTTAAATAAATTATTGACAATAAATTATTGCCACTGAAGTAAATTAAACCCACAGATGTGACAGAATATATTTATTAAATATACATCAACTCCTGCTATTCATATTTATTCAAAACCTAATAACATATGCTGCCTTTGCCAAATAAAAGACATTTTCTGTTTGCTGAACGACAAAATTATTTTTGAGAAAAGTACAACAATTACAGAACTTCCTAATTTTGAAATACCAACCTGCTACAAATTGGACATGTCTCAAAAATTATCTAGTAAATGGAAAAGACATTTCTATTAATTCTACTTGAAATTGTATTAGTTGCTATATGAAAATGCTATCTTCATCACACAGCTCAGCAGAACCAACTGAACTGATAACCAAATACTGTTCTGACCATCAAATAAAGACATATGGGTGGCCAAAGAATACTAGAAACCTAACTATCCATATCACTGTCATGCTTGTTGAGAAACTGATAATGACTATTACAGAATAGTAATAGATTTTGTTTCTCTTCAGTATGCCAAGACAGTTTGGTCTATGTCTAGATAAAAGCATTTAACACAGCTGATTTAGTGCTGTACCACTAAAAATTGAGGTATCAAACAATAATTTTAATGGAGAAATTGTGCTTTTAAAGAAATTATGAGTGTTGTCTCCATATTGGATATTAAGATCAGAAGCATGTGTGTGTCCCAATACAGTAAGTTAAATATTGGAAAGATTTCCACATTCTTGCACATCAACCAAAACCCAGGAAAATAAAACACATTTACTCGTCTCTATAAGTAATCTTAATATAATATCATAATTTGGATTTAGATTTGTGCAGATCTGAAAGTTTCCAGCTGTAAAATTGGAACTTGTAATGGAATATAGAGATAATCTACAATGATGCAAACAGGGAGGAATTAATGGTTGCATATTTCTGCCTTCTTATATATATGCTGTCACATAACAAAGAAATCATGTTTACTTGGCTTAGATATATTCAGGCTGACATTCCACCTGCAAACTACCTGCTGTCCATGCAACATGAATTCAGAGCTAGGCAGCCAGCAGTGAGAGTATGCTCAGCTGGGGCATGAAGCGCATGCGTTCTAGCCAGGAAATTCAAACTGCTCTTTATACTCTGCTTATGTCTGAAGCTAAAGCACTCTTCAAAGTCCCTGAAGAAATAACTGTCTCTACCCAGATAATAAGTTGTCTGGTTCCTGATCTTAAAAGTAATTCCCATGGTAGTACTGGCAAAAGGAGTTTAACATGGATCAATACAGACAACACTGTGTCATGACAGCAGTCAAAACTGACTGCAATACTGCAGCTACAGCAAGAGAAAACATCTGAAGTAGATTTCTGCATTCTTACAGGGGGTCACAGAATGTCTTCTAATATATGGATTGCTAGGGGTAATCAGAACATGAAGACACACAAAGCCAGATGTACAACCAAAACCAGTAAAATAACTTACCTGGCTATGTCGCTGTTGCAGGCCGCAAAAAGAGATCTAAGAACTAAAGGTGTTCACATAAGCATTTTTTCTAACATTACAATTTTTTAGCTCTAGTAAACTTCAGACTTCCATATAATGTAATAAGCAAAGGAACAACATAATATTAAATAAGTGTCAATACCAATGCCATTTGTGCACATATTAGAAAATGTATAAATGAGCTGTTATTAAATGCTTCCTGCACCAAGAGCTGGACCTGTGCTGCTATGCTGATTGCTCATGTTATTTCACAATGTCACGTCACAATACTTTGGATTTCCTTTTTTTAAAGCTAATTTGAAATACATGCAGAAAACTTTCAGTCATATATTCCTACACTGGTATTTGGTTAGTAAAAAAAAATATAGTAAATCTCTTTTACAAAGTAATTAATCAGATTGACAGATTACTTATTCAGCATTATTCATTAATAGCTATATGAAGAATAAATTATATAAAATTATAGTTCTGTTGAGGTTAGAATAACTTAAAACAAAATAAAATTTGTGTCAGAGAATAATGTTAAAGTGATTAGATCTTTTTTTAAAAATCAGCTAATTATTTATGCTGTGATCCATGTAAATACAGGTTGTCAAGAATGTAGGCATAGTAAAAAATATTTCTTTCCTCACAAGCCTTTCAAATTCCTATATATTACATATGTGAAATAGCCAGGATGTTAGGAACACAAAACTATTCATATTTGACCCCTTGGCTCTAGTACCAAGTCATGCCTAAAGTGTCCTGTCCTCCCTGAAATCCCTAGTAAGGTAATTGTACAGACAGAAAAAAAGTAACAGCTTTAAGCTTCATTAAACACATATAACATAGACTAAATGAGAGGTAATTACATCCTGATGGAAAGTGAAAGACAGACGTTTCCACAGGGTAGTCTGTGAACCATGCCAAGGTTAGTACAAGGAAAGGAATTGTAAGTGCTCCATGAAACTCAAGTCCCCTAAGACTATTATTTTATATATCGAAAAAGTTAGAGATTTTATTTCCTGGCTTGATTTTTCCACGATATTTTGCAAGTCTCCTTTAAAAATCAAGATCATCCAGTCCAGCCATCTACCCAGTACCACCATGACCACCCATAAAACACATCCCCAGAACCCACATCCTTTGAACACTTCCAGAGATAATGACTTCACACCTTGCCTGGGCAACTTATTTCAATGCCTAACTACTTTTTCAGTGAAAAATAATATTCTTAAATATAATCTGAACCTTCCCTGGTGCAGCTTAAAATGATTTCTTCTCATCCCTTCATTTGAGACATGGCAGAAGAAAAAAACCCCCATCTCAGTAAAATCTCCTTTCAGGCAGCTGTAGAGAGCGATGAGGTCCCCACCCCTCGAGACTCTTCTTCTCCAGGCTAAACAATGCCAGCTCCCTCAGCCATTCTTCATAAGGGATGTTCTCTATGCCATTTGCCAGTTCTGTTGTCTGTCTCTGGACATGCCCCAACACCTCAATATCATTTTAGAAGTGAGGGGCCCAAAACTGAACACAGTACTTGAGGTGTGACCTCACCAGTGCCAAGTACAGAGGGATAATCATGTCCCAAGTCCTGCTGGCCACACTGTTCTTGGTACAGGCCAAGATGCCACTGGCCTTCTTGGCCACATCTTTCTAAAAAGATGATTGAACAGTGAGGTTACAGAGCTCAACTAGATATTAAAGGACAGTAAGACTAAGCTACCAGTGGGAAAATATCTTTCAAAAATTATTACTACATCTATGATTCCTTCATCTAATATTCCTGCTACACAGATATTAATTGCTCCTAGTTTTGCTCATCTGATGCATATTATATATCAGGCCAATTATTTGTAACTTGTATTTACCTTTCAAGTTTCTTACCTTGTACACTGGAAGAAGAGATTGTATCCCTGAGCATTTCTCTCTTTCCTAGTCACATTACATAATCTGATAAAAGGAGACTTGCACAGTTTGCCTGTACTATGTTTTTACACAACTGCAAATAAACGATTTTTTAAAAATAACTTCTTTGATTCAACATTTGTCCTTAAGAAAAATTCATGTCAGTTGCCTATCCTACTACGAGATGAATGCCTTACAGAAGACCCTAATTCTACTCTCTGAGTATAAAAAGAGCATGGGATAACTAGCTCAGATCCAGAATGTGGTTTTTATGTGCAACATCAGTAGATTCAGAAAACTTTTCCGACTAGAAACTTGATTGCAGAAAGGCTTTTATCATGCCAAATTGTCAGTGGCTGTAGCTTTACAGGAAAAAATAGAAAGTCAACTGCTAATAAAAATTAACTGTGTTGCAATTGTCAGACAACAGTGACAAACCATGACCTGGCTCTTCATGATCCCTTGAAATGTTGCAATTACTATTGTCTTTATAGAAAGCTCAAAACTGCTTATGTTAAAACAAGAAATAATTTAAAATAATGTCAAAATGCCAAAGCAGTCCAATTTCAGCAATTATTTTTGTCATAGCTATATTGCTCATTTGAGCAAATACTCTTGAGGTTTCTAGTTGCACTTCTGATTTCCTAATACTGTCCAGTTATACAAATAAAATTTCTTACTTTTTATGTATCTATACATATATACACGCACATGGAATAAATATATATATTTCAAAGCCATTGCCTTTTTTAATACATGAACTTCAGGTTCATGAACTAAATTATTTTACTCTCAAACACCTGCCCCTAAGAATGTGACTCTTTCAGACTTAATAAAAATTTCCCACATATGCTCAAATATGTATGGGAGGACATAAGCATGAAGATGTTACTCAAATTATAACATGACAATCTTCTAGAAATCAATTTTTCAATGCATTCAGAGATTCCAATGTGAATACTAACTACTCAAAGTAGAAAACTACCTACCATTACATGAGTCTGCAGAAGTAAATTCATGCTTCAGCATATAATTTTAAAAATGTATTTGAATATAATCAAGGAAAAGATGTTTATAAGGAGCTGCAACAATGTTTGTTTTCTGCACTAGATTCCTGAGCTGATTTGGTAATTCACCATAAACTTTTAACTTTCCAACAAACTTTGGCATGCAGAAAAGAAAAATATTTCAAAATTTCTCTTTTGGTTTTATTTTAAAAAAACTGAGTGATCAAATTTGTAAAGATTTATACTAGACAGTGTTATAATAGCTTGTAGTGTGGAAGGTCAAGCAATCCCTAGATATGGAAACAGTATTTTCAAATATTCTACTGGAATGCAATCTTCCGCACGGAGAAAAATTCTGTGCTTTTTAAAAATCTTTATTTTTAAATTGTTTAAAAGAGTTATTCCTAAATGTGTTTCCAATACAAATTAATTATTCTAATAAGCAAAAACATATATGGGTGCCCTATTTTGAATACACATTTTGCTAAAAAAAAAGTAAAGAAAAAAGAGAAAAAGCCCCCTCTGAAAAAAGGCAACCCCTTAAAGATTCTCACAAACTTTTCTGTACGTGAATATTTAAGACACACAGTTGTCAAAATGTGAATTCAACATGTTCAGCCACTAGTGGAAAACTCAGAAGAATCAATGTATTTCCACAATATGTCTCACCAGACAACAGTTTCAGATAACCCAATGCATTACAGATCATCAAGAGATAAAGAACAATTTTAGACAAATGTTTTATGCTGGCTTTGCTTTCTATTCTATTTCTGATAAACTAATGGAGAAGAGAAATTTGCTGTGACATAGGAATTAGAAGTTTATAGCTAACAACTTCAAAATATGGATTATGAAGGTGAAAATGCAGAGAGGAAGACTGCACTGATCCATGCAGAAACACTGCTATTTCAAACTGTGTAGAGTTCTAACTTTTCTTTTGATGTAGAAAAAGCCACTACTCTGCTGCCAGCTAGTATTCACTCCTACCACAGTTTCTATTGAACGCAGATGTTCTTTCAAGTGTACATCTGAAATACTTTGCTGATATTAAAGAGTCCAGACAGAGACTGACTTACGAAAGCACAAGTCTTTTAGATTCATCTACCCCCTATCAACACCAAAATAGCTACTCTAAGTTCTAGGTGAAACACAGTCCAAATTGCCAGTAAATATTAAAAAATACAAAGAAAAAAAAAAAAAATCAAACAAAAAAAACACCAAAAAAACCCACAAAACTATAAAAGTAAACATAAATTGACCTGACCAACCCAAGTCTCTCCTAAGAGAGATAAGATACAAAACAGATATAGTTAAGTGCTCTTGCTTATTATTCAGTGGTGATAAGAAAACAAAACATGCTTGGGGCAGTCATCATAACACTTCTGACTGGGCAAACAAAAAAAAATCTAAGATCTAGATATAATTTCAGAAGATATGACTAATCAAAACTATCAGAATAGATAGGTCACCAGTCCACTCACTGCAGAATATATATAAAAAGTATAAATATCTGAACTAACATTCAAAGAAGTACATATGATTTTTTCTCCAAAATTATAAGATTTCTATATAACATTATAAAGGAATAAGAAAAAAAAAGAAGTTAGTACTTGAAGAAATTAGGTATGTAAATTTATTGTAATACTTACCACTGTGAAATTCATAACCTTCAAAATCCATATTGTCATTGCTAAATTAACAATCATGGTAACCAAGAGCAGAAGGACAAAGAAGTATAAGCACCTCTTTCGCCATCCATAAATCCCTACTGGGTAGAACTGAGGATGTTCAGTCCTTGGAAGGCTGTTCTGTTGTGTTGCTAGTATATACTGCTCTCGTGCCATCTGGAAAAGAAAGATGTAAGTATAAGTAAATGAGAGGTCTGGTTTCCACATATAATATTACATGAAGATTATCTCAGAATGTATAGAAAATCAGTTTCTATGGGCATAGAAGAGATACATTCATCTAGCATTAACCACATCAATGTTATTTTTACTAGGCATGTAGAAAGAATTTGGTGGATTTCATTAAATTAAATAAACCTTTGAATTCTATTTCAAATGGGATTTGCATTTCAAATTTATCAGCAAAAAAACTATTAAAAATATAAAAGCACTCCATACATGTATCTTACACTTTAATTCTGAATACTATTTTAGTGTCTTTTATGAGATCATTCAGCAAAATTTGGTTCTGGAGAAAGAGAGTCATGTACCTTTCCTTTTGTACTGGTTTTGGCTGAGGTAATTTTCTTCATATAGCTTGTAGCCAGTACACTCTTTCATATAAATAGAAGAAAAATCTCACCTTTCTAAAATACATCTTTCATTAATGAAGTTTTCACTCTTTTATTATGCTTAGTAAATTAAATTAATAATTGATGCTATTATACATGCATCCTTTATAAAAAAAGAAAAATCATTTTGCCCTTTAAGAGATGGATACAATTATAATCTATTGAATTCCTCAGCTAGTTTAAGTTCTTCTCACACACAAGCAAGCAGTAACTGTTTGCAAACTGCTTAAAGAACTTACTATTAATACTTCTTTAGAACAAAAGAGTTTATGCCATTTAATAAGAAGCATTTAAATGGTTTTTCCTCCTCAATTTTCTTTTACAGATATTTATATTCATATTCAGCTGTCACATTGTCTTTAGACTGGAAGGTATTAAATTTTCTCTGCAAGTTAAAAGTTAAATTAAAGCAGTCTCATTTTGTTTATGTAAGAGTTCTTTCTGCAATATGCCCATTAGAAATGTTGTTTTAATAGCCTTTGTGCTCAAGAGGAAGAAGAAAACACAAAACAAAACAAAACAATCCAAAACAAACAAGCACATACTCAACAAATTTATAAACCAGATAAAAAAAATCAATTTTGCACTTAAAAGCTGCCTTTCTTTTCAGTAAAAGAAAGTTAAAAATGCACAAAAATGAGACAGTTGATTCCATGAGAAATAAAAAAAAGACTACATTCATTTGAAGGATCAAAGAAATGTTGAATTAGTAAGATCTTTAAAATATGAAGCTCAAAAATATTCATGTAATTTTCTGTATTACTAGATATTTGTCCAAATCAACACTCTAGGTTTTGCTGTTCTTCTAGTGAATGAGGTATTAATGGAATAAATTAACTCACAGAAAATAATTAGAGCCATAAGTCATAGAATACACACCCATGTTACGACAGTATTTATATCACTGAAATAAGTCAAAACAGAAATAAAGAATTTAATAGGCAGGTTTTAAATAAGTTAGCAAATAGGCATTTTGTCATTTTTATTTTTTTCAATCATGATTGCTTCTCTTTGCCCTCAATTTCAAATAAATGCAATGTTTAGCAGTTTATTTATGTAGGAAATTTTACAAACAAACTTTCCCTTGATGACTTTTCTCAATCCTCCCAAAACAAAGTATGACCAGGTTTTAAGACCTTGCATCACCTTCCTATCATATCCTGGCAGTTTTCATCCTATTTTTGTGCAAATGCCTTATAAATCCAGATGCTCAGTACACAAAGTAGTGAATCAACTTTCTCCTTATAACGAGTTTCTACACATTTATTTAGCCAGTCATTGTAACAAAAATGCAATGTATGATTAAATTTTGAGATTTAATGTAACTGGTTATGTTTACACCATTTCCATTTTCTCGTGACTTAACTTTATATATAACCTAAGAAAAAATATATTCATTAAAAATAGTTGAAAAGTTAACTTTCAGATGGTGAGAATGTCAGAAGTAGCACTGGTCCTATATAGTCCCACGGAATACACCCTTTGCCACACAATTGTTAAATACAATGATGTTTTATTCCATCACCACAGCCAGGCATCTCTCAGTTCCCTCATTGTATCCTGTTCAACTCTGTGAGGCTTGGTGAGGAAAGCTGTCCCCCTGCAGCCCATGGAGGGCCGGCGGGGGGGGGGCAGGGGGGAGACATCCACACTGCAGCCCATGGAAGATCCCATGCTGGAATAGCCAGAGGTGCCAGAGTTTGTGACCCCATGGAGAGCCCATGCTGAAGCAGGAGCCCGTCTGGACCTGTGAACCCATGGAAGGGGGCCCACACCTCCTGCTGAAACTGTCACCAGAAATATAACCCTACTCCTAGACATTTTCATTACTGATTTGTTCTCTGGGCATTATTTCATTAATTCAGAGAAAGAATGCTAAACATAAAGGAACTTTGAAATATTAATTCACAGTATGACAGCATCTAGCCGCAATTACCATTTGGGTTGGTAAGGAACATATTGGAATTGGATGAGCTGTGGAGCTTCAGATACAGAAGAAGAACTATAGGTAGCAGGGAAAATTCTTCATGGCAGCATTCAGAGGAAAAACAAAAAAAACAAAAGAGCAATCTGGTCATAAGTAGCCATAGCTCAAAAAATCATATAGATGATTTACCTGGACCAGCTATCTCTCCCCACTCATTCTGAAACTAACACAGCTTCTGGCCAGCAGGTAACGCTGTGGAGAGCTCTTTCTGTATGACACTACAGCAGGTGATTCATTTTGCTTCTCCTCACACAGTATATGGCATTAAGCTTACAGCAGAAAAAAATGTTACTGTTTTCTTTATAGACTTCAGCTGAAAGCTTACAATACATAGTGAAAATTGCATCACACAGAGCAGGAAGTGCTATAAGAACCATAACACTTCTTGTGTAGCAAACACAAATGCTTAGCATGTTTCACCCCAACCTTGGCTCTAAAATCAAGACTTGGGATGAAATCAGGAAGCTCATTATAAAAACAAATATGGAGGTGGCAAGCAAGTGACTGGTATCTTTTGAAAAAGCCTGATGCATAAGCGGATGAATTTTCTTGAAAAGCATTTAAAATGCCAAATCCCCACACACAAAGCTCTCGCTGTCACTTCCAGTATGTGTTGAAGCAGATGAATTGTTCCCTCTCTTCTGCAAGTATTTGGTAATCTAGAATAATTCAAAAATTAACAGAAAAATACTGTATTGTCTTTATTTGGTTGGAATTATATCAGCTATTAGTAGATTGACAAGGCAATAGAGCTGCATTCTTAGAGAATTAAATATTGGATGGAGACAGCAGCTTCCTCTGAAATAATTTTTATATGGGCTACACCTGACACCTGCTAAGTCTTCTCCTTATGCTATTAGCCATTCAAGCCTTTCAAAGGCAGCCAAAACTGTGTCACCAACTAACCCTACTACAAACAGTCATTGGGCCACAAATCGTTTGCCAGATATGATAAAAGCTTTATCACTCTATTGTACATTACATGCAAAACAGCATAAATCCTTATTGCCCTATGGGCAATTTTGTATTTGTTGGACTTTACTAGTTTTTCTCATTAGGATAATTGGGATCACTACTAAAACTGCTTCAGTAGCTCAAAAGCATATGGAGAGTGTGGTTCTTCTGAGACCTGTCATGGAATCATAGAATGGAGTTCAAAGAGGTGATCTGGTCCAACCTCAAGGATGGAGACTACACAAATTCTGCCTCACAATAAAATAAAAAAAATATTTCTCATAGACTACTTTTGTCATGTAGGTGTCAAATCAGAGGGATTTCAAGATTCTAATCTGAGGGTTTGATGCATTTTGGTTCTGCTGTGGATTTTTGTTCTTGTAACTTTCAGAAGTGAAGGTAGAATTTTACACAACACTCCAAAACCGTGTTTTCTAATGAACACATCTGGAAATCCCTTTGCAACCTTGAAAATCTAAAGGAAAGAACACATGCAAATAATTTCACTATCAACCTGTACATAAAGTCAGTTGATTACAAAATTTATGTGATTTTAAGTTTAATAATTCAGAAGAATCTCCTTTTTTTGGCCACAAAATACAGTTTTGTCATCAATGTCAACAAGGCTTAAGTCAGTATATTTTTACTGACAATTTGCTGGGCTTTATGTTGACAATTAGAATTTAATTTTTTCCCTAAGTCAATACAATTAGATTACTACAGAGACTTCATTACAGCCACAGGCAGGACAGCAGCTGAGGTACACAATTTTCTCCCTGCGATGCCTGTGCTCGCTAAACACTTATTGAAACAATCGTCTATAAAAGGACAATAAATATTTGCATCTTGAATATTGTTCTCCAATAAAATTATTACTTCACGAAAATGAGTATCAGTGACCTGATACTGTTACCATTATTACTTAGTGTGAGCATTTATGGCTCTTCTGTTCAAACTATTTAATTGTAAGGTTCTCTGCACAATGAAGTTCGCAGCATGTTAAAAGAATAAATAATCATGTAATGAATAGAATCATATTTTTACCACTGTTCTGTGACTTGAAATGTTTCTAAATAATAATAATGTGCTGTAGTGAATTTTCAAGGAAGGTGGATTCAAATCCAGCTCAGGCTTGATGTTTTTCAAAAATATGTCTTTCTAAGCTACATTTTCAAAATCAAACCACGTTTCAGTACACTTTCCGTGTATTTTTAAAAGAAGCTTTGGTTTCAAAAACTTACTCATTATTTCATTTTATTTTGCTTTATAATAATCTAAATTTGCATTTGATGATTCAGAATAACTTTTTGAGGTGTTCTATCTAGCTATACTTATTAAGGATAACATTAAACTAGGTGGAATCACAGAGGTCTAGTAACAGCGACACAAGATTCTGTATAGCTGAGTTGTCTTAGAGAAAAGCAGATGCCTAAGGAGCCAAGCAGACTGCTGAAAGACACATCAGCATTCTGCCTACCACCTGTGATAGGTCTTCTACATATAAGCTCTAAACATATAAGCTATATCTCACCTGACTTTCTGGTAAGAGTACAAGCAGAAAAGAGCTGAATTTATCTTAATGGAAGAAGACAGAGCTCACTGTCAGAATAAGGTTTAAAAATACATATGTGTGTGTAAATATATCTGCATAGACATACATACAGTAATGTCTAATTTTATAGTACCTACCAATATAGGGTTCCTGTCCAATCTAAAAGAATAACATTTTTAAATTATAACAAGAGAAGTGTTTTACCAGGGGATAAATATGAACATTCTGGTCACCACTATTTCACTGAGATAACACTCACAAACAACTCAATTCATAAAATACTCTCAGAATACAGATTTAATTTATTAATCTATAATTTTGCCATGTATTTCAGATGATACCATAAAGCTATAGAGAACACCTAAGTAGTTTGTACAGAGACCAGGAATGTAAGATGAAATTACACCTCCATTTCCTAAGTTTACATGTTTTTAATTTTGTACAATATATAGAACTAAGACTCTAATTTGTTTCCCTTTTTGTCTTCAGCATTTCCTCCCTCTAATTAGCTTCTTCATCTTCCTTGTTACTAATGGATGCAACTGTTCCCCCTGATCAGCAGTCTTATAAATGTGGATTCAGTGATGGCTTTTATCTGTGCCTGCCTCTTTATAAACCATCTTCATAGTATCCTAATCTGTAACAAAAGACTACCCATCTTTCTAGCACCCACATGACCAATGACATCTCACCAAAAAAGAATCCAATACCAAGAGATGCTGAACATGAAGTGTAATTTGTAAAACTTCCAAATGAAAGGAAACTTCAGAATCATCTTCATCAATGATCTAAAAGCAGCATTAAAAGTGCATCACTGGAGCTATAACTCCTTTTTTTATTACATGAAATTTGAAATTATTGCTCACTGCACTTTTAAAACTGTATTTGATAATTAAACAGTTCAGCTCTGTGTTTTAAAGTGCAAAAGGTCATTGACTTTCTTTTCAGACATCAGTTGATGTTTTGGAAAGAAACGTAACAGTTTTGGTTGCAAGCTCCCAAATTACCTATGATGCCAAGATGGAAAAGATTTTAACAATATTTTCCAAACCTATTTGAAACATAGTTAACAGTGTTAAAGGTATAGTTTAGTTACAAAAAGGAGATTTAAACTGCTAAAAACCCTGGCAATATTTTTCATCAAAAATGGAATGACACACTTTATTCTTAGAATAATTTCCACATTTTCACTTTCTCCATTCTACTTCTGTTTGCATTTGTTTCTTCCAGAAAATGCATGCACAAGTACATCCATTGACGAACAGTCAGCTTGTTCAGATTTAGCAGGATACAAAGCACTGAGGAAGGAAGCTCAACCACACAAGAGTTGTTTCCTTACTGAAGAGGGGTTTCAAGCACTTATAAATAATGAAGACATTTAATATGTAACGATTCAATCGCATATTTCTTCCATATTCACTAGCTAAGTTGGCAGCACTGAGAACGCTTTTTACTTTTTTTTTTCTTTAAGCAATAAATGGGATGGTACCACATCATGAGTTAAGCAATAAAAGTCAACTCAAATAACTTCCGGGTGAAAAATATCCAATCCTTTCAAGTACTGTGAGAAATCTAGAGAGGTTCAGGTGGTCATCTATATATCAACTTTCTTTACTGCATTCAACTACCTTCAGTTCTTTACTGGAAGGAACTGGGCAAAATCCTTTGATAGTCTAATGCAGGAAGAGGTTTTTCCTGACTTTTCTCAAATTATTAATGAAAATGAAATGAGACTCACCCTACATAAAATGTACTCTCCCTGTTGTGAAAATAAAAAAAGAATCAATATAGCTTGATGAAGAGACTACTGATTGGAATTGAACAAATGAAGCCCTCTTTTCATACTAAGAAGGGAGTGAAGGAAGAGCCAGTGCCAATGCCATTTTGTCTTCTAAGATACATGTATGCACAGTTGGAAGAACGGAAGAAAAAAATAACTGCTCTTCACTGAAACTCTACTGAGCCAGCTTTACCAATAGACAGTGTGCAGCTGCCTGTCCCTGCAAGAAGCCGTGGTCAGCAAAAAGGAAGACTGACAAATATCAAACACTTCATTTGTTGGAGACTCTTACAAATCATTACTCAGTCTAATTCTTGGGAACAGGATATTCAAGGGAGATCAAGTACAGAAAAGAGAGACAGAAAAATGATCTGGAAGAAAAAGACTGGAAAACAATCTTTGAGGATGCTAGTGTGAAGACAGCTATAAAAATACAGAAAAATGAGCAGATGTCCTCCAGAAGTCCATTTTAACCCTACAAGTGATTCAGTCTGAAATTTATAACTAGTTAGATATCTGTGGGTAAGGGAGAAAGCCTAATGAATGAGCATTAAAGACTGGCACGATTCAATCAGTATGGTTGTAAAATAAAAATGTCTAAAGAAAAGAAGAAAACTACCAAACCCTCCCCCCCCGACCCCCGCCAGTAAAAGGGATATAACTGTGTCTGAAGAAACAAAGAACTGGGAAAGAAGCCAAGCGTTCACTCCTCAAATTGGCAAAAGTAAGTTAATTCTCTGTGTATTTTGGGAAGGCAGCTGCCATGTCAGCAGAAAACACCTTTGCATATCCTAGAAACTATCTGTGACTGTCAAAAGCAAGAAACAATTCTTACTGAGAACAATCCAGGAAATTAATGAAATTTTCAGAGTCAGCAAAGTCCTCAGCAACACAGAAACAATAAAAAAAGGGGAAAGTATTATTTCTTCAATAATTTGATTTTACCACCCTATCACACTTGTCTTATAAACAAAGAAGAGCTTCCAGAGTTTCCTTTATATACAATCTTTCAGACTAATATACCATGTTTGTAATTCTTCAGCCCTACAGTACTCTTTGGGTACTGTAAGCTCACCAGTAATTAAGCAATTCGTAACCACTCTCACCAGAATCTCAACATGAAAGATAAAACTTAGTGACAAGTTGCAGGAAGTATGGTAGAACCAGTGTCTCCCATTTGACCAGCTACCCACCCACTTTTGGATCAATGAATCAAACCTTCTGATCAGAAGTGTTCAGACTAGATCCTGTCTAAAGTTAGAGTTTGCAAAAATCCAAATCAGCATATTGAAATTCACCCTTTATATTTCTGATAAGGAATCCTTTCTACAAAGAATCTCTAGATTTCCTATTTCTCATCACCAGCTTAGTGATAGATGACATTAAAGCCTGAAAATGGAGTTTTTAATGCTTCTAGAAAGTTTCTCATGCATTGATGCATTTTTCTTCAGCAACAGTCATTTTTGGTGGACGTATCCTATATCTTGGCACATTTTTTCTTTTTTATGCAAACTTTTGGTGACACCACCTTTGCAGGCTTTCAGCTTCCAGACATCAGTGGACTAAGGATCTTGATTTAAGATTCTAGAGCCACTCCACGCTGAACTCCATCTCTGTGGAAAGCTAATTCCTCACTAGCTTCAGCCTATTACTGAGGTACAGCTATAAAGCTATAGAGACATTCCTTTATAGAAAACGACCTCATCATTGCCCTAAGACTACCCATTCCTACCATTCCCTGTTAATCTCTCCCTGATCTGCTGAAGCAACAGGGAACTTGGCATTTTTAGGGTTTCAAAGCTTCTCATTCCTTCCAACGTAATTAGTACATTGAAAATAAAAAATGCTTATAATTATTTTCTTGAATCAGCTTTCTTAGTAATCTGAAATAAAGGAAATACAAATCAAGTGTAGGAAATACACATATTAGGAATTATCCATCATATATACTGAGTTTTTGATGACCAGCAGTGGAGTAGGCCTATGAAAATAAGCAGCAAAAACTAAATACTTCATTGATTTAGGGGGTATTTTTTGGTAGAAGTTTGTCAACAAATCAGGATCCTTTCACAAAGTATTCATTAACAGAGAAAAAAGAGGTTAAATGTAAAAACTTCACATATCTGTTTCAGTTCTGTCTCAAAGAATAATTACTTTGTAATGACATGAAAAATGGAAAATAAAAACTTGGCTTCATAACACATTTGTTCTAGTGCACCTAAATATTTTGCAAAACTAATTTCCAGTGGATCAGCTATCATATCATATAATGATATGAACTGATTAAAGTATTATCTGATTGCATGCAGTAATTATGAGCCCCTTTTTGTTCAATATTTTCATTTAAAACATCAGAGAATTGCTACACAGCATCATTTATTCACAAAAACACCACTGAAGATTAAGAAATAGTACTCAGAGAATTTTAAAATTCCTGGTATTATGAATACTAAAATAATCATACAGCATTTTTTTATTTCAAAATATGCAAGCTGATTCTCAGAAAGAAAGTGAGAATAAAAAGTCTGTTGTTAAATGGGAAAAACTATTTTAGGAATCTTCAAAGGAACAAGGAAACACTAAAGCCTAGAATGGCTGGCTTATACAAGAATAAGGGTCATTTTCGGAATTCATAGTCAGATGTGTCATATTGCAAAGGAGGGTAGTAACACAATTTCTGTACCTCAGGAAAGACAGAACTTCAAATATTGCATTTCTATTACTTCACAAAGAATAAGAAAAAAGGAGAAAAACTACTGGGCAGACAAAAGAAATAGTTATCTCTGACTTTTTAAAATGAGTATTAAGACTCAACCACTCATGCTTACATATTCTAACTAGTGGTTCTAGCAATTGCCCTATTCAGTTTTTAAATTCCCTAGAAGGACTTCAGCTTATATGCTCATCACTAGAAACTGGTACTGGAGTAGCAAGGCATTGCACAGCTACTTGTTAGGCTGTCTGATGAAGCGTGATTCCTCATCAAAGCCTCCCAATGTACCTAAAGCTTGCTTTGAGATTTGTCAAAATAGTGTAGATTTCTTCCCCTCTGAAGCCTCAACCTCTGTGACCAGACACAAGCTCAGGAGCAAACTGCCCACTTGCACATTTGTACACCAAGTACACATTCATCACCATCACTACCTTCCTTTTGTTTTAACTAGGACCTCTTGGGAAAACACATTTACAATAAGCACTACAAACGTACATAGGACAAAGAGAATGTCAGATCCAAAGTATTGTTTTTCCCTGAGCCTACAATGCCATCCATTATAAGAAAGGCAATACTGCACTGCAAATGTGTAAACTTATGTGTACAACTAGGATGGAAATGGCCACCTCTGCAGGATTCTATGATTGGGTAAGAGACTTTGTTTATTTATTCAAAATTACTAGAAAAGAGTGGGTAATCATACTCTTTTTGGAATTACAAGTCCTAAAATGCATTTAGTATTTCTACATGGTCTAAAGATGCAATTTAATTTTTACTTCAAGGATAGAATTACTTCTTTGTTTTAGAACAATAGGTATGGCTTTTGTAGTCAGTAAATATTTCAACCCAAAATTTTAGTGATGTTATGATCTTCTAATTAAGTAAAATCTATGCATGCTATGTTACGCTAGGCCCATTTGGATATATCTAGATTGAAATCAAACATTTATAGTGGATAAATCAATGCAGCAGGTAAAAAAACCAGAGTAACTACTATCATTCATAATAAGTTTCCCTTAGAGAGCTTAGATAGATCTTCTTGTTTATGTATGAAACATCTCATTTTATCATACAGGTGTTTAAATTTCAGGCAGACCAAAAAAAAAAAATTGGAAGTGCTGTATTCTCCCAAGTCCTCTGTACAGGAAGATATTTCACCTAGTGAATACAAAAGATTTTCATCTGGCTGTTAATTTTTTGCTGGTTTTTGCTGGGGTAGAGTAAATTTTCTCAATAGTAGCTTGTATGGGGATGTGCTTCAGATTTATGCCAAAAACGGTGTTGATGTGAGGGATGTTTTTTCCATTGCTGAGCAACACTAGCACAGAGCCAAGGTCTTTTCTGCTTTTCATATGACCCCACCTGCAAGGAGACGGGGGGTGCAAAAGGCATTGGGAGGAGGACAGCCAGTTCAGCTGATCCCAGGGATATTCCACACCATGCAGCATCATGCTCAGTATATAAAGCGGGGAGAAGAAGAAGGAAGAGGAGAGATGTACAGAGTGCTGGCGTTTGTCTTCCCAAGTCACTGTTACAGGTGATGGGGCTCTGCTCTTGTGGAGATGGTTGAATACCTGCCAGCCCACAGGAAGGCAGTGAATGAATTCCTTGTTTTGCTTTGTTTCTGTGTGCAGCTTTTCCTTTACCTATCAAACTGTTTTTATCTGAACCAACACGTTTTTTTTTTTACTTTTACCCTTCTGATTCTCACCCCGTTCCAGTGAGTGGGAGAGTGAGCAAGAGGCCATGTGGGCTTAGTTGCTGGGGTTAAATCATAACAGAGGTGAAGTGTCTGCATTATGCTTTATGTAGGAGAAAGGAAAGTACCGCAATTTAAGCTTATATCCATTTATTGATGAGCAGTATTAAGGAGACATTTATTGCATCCCTTAATTATGAATAGCTTGGATTATGAAGCACCTATTGCCAAAAGAAAATGAAATAGAGTTCTACTTCACCTTATTAGAAAATACTACTGAAATACTATTTCTGAACCACCTACAAAATTGGTTGGGAAGTAACTTCTGTCTCTACTTTGTGCCTTATGCATTCAGCCCATAGAGAGTGAGTCATTCTTGCCTTAAAAGTCAAGTTTCTGGGACATCATCTCATAAGATCCATGGAAAATATTTTCAAGGCGATCTGGCACATAGACAGCTAAAATTGTGGCCTTTGTCCTAGAAAGGGAATGAATTTAATATTGTAGTTTAGATTTCTAGGTCAGGTGTATCAGCATACTGATTATTAGACTCCTTGGAAACTCAGTTCTGTGTAAAGATAAAGACAAAATTTTCATCAGAAAAGCTACAATTGTTTGCACTGTCCAAGACTGGTGCAACAACTGCCAAGTAAAACTAAAAGTTTCCTGCTGATCCAGGAATAATTAGAAATAATTTAGCTGGACAAGCCCAAGATCAGTCACAATACATACTACTAGCAGGACGACAGAAAGATCCTTAAGATTCTAAACACATCATCACCACTCTAATTCCTCCTCATATAATTGTTCTGATCCCTTGTAATTTGGGCAAGAATTTCCACTTATTTTCAGGAAAACAAGGACACAGTGAAAACTAGGAGGCAAGGGGAAAATCGGAAAGAACAATGTGCCCAAAATTAATTAATTAGTTGTCACATTTGATTTAGGACATGTCTAACCCTAATAAGGTCTGCCAACCACGAATGTAGTCTAAAATGGTCTGGAAATGAAAATCTAATCTCCATCTGCAGCTTTACTTCAGAGACATCAACATCACTGGCTTTTTGGGGTTTTTTTAATCTGGTTTTGTATGAAAATTTTCAAATTTAGTGATCAGGCCTCTCTAAAGTGTGTGCATATTTTTAATAAATCCCATTTACTCAAAACAAACAACAAAAAAGTGATTCAGGAACAAATACGAGTTAATGAAATAAAACTATGTGTTTTGTCATAAAGGAATGTACTCACCAGAGAATACATTTACCTTCCTATACAGAGCTAAAAGCTGATAAAATCTCTAGTAAGACAAAATTGATCTCATTATTACTTGATCTATTTCAAAAATGCACATTGTCAGAATTATCCTGAACATAAATCCATCATTTTTAAAAAAAGCACAATAGTACTATGATAATTATCACTTTAAATTATCTATTCTTCAATATTAAAAGATACACCACCAATCCATTGTAGGAAAAAAATGGATAAAAACTTGAATACCAGTGGACAAGATTTTAAAAAGCAATTAATTGTTTATTCAGTATTCTAGTCTGCAGAAATTTTGATAACACCTTGCTGGAAAGGAAACAGGAGTGTTTCCTTTCTGGAAACTGTCTGGAAACTGTCTGGAATAAGTGAAAGGAGGAGGAGGACAGAAGAGGAAAAAAAGGGAATTTGATATTAATTCTGTACGTGCTGTTTCACTAATAGCCTCTGCTCCTTGTTTCAAAGGAGAAATCTGTTGACAACTTTTTGTTCTTTGGGTAAACCCTTCAACAGCAGCACAATCATCCCTATAAAGCTCAGTGAAAGAGACTGTCACATACTTTGAAAGTAATTTTGGAATACCTGGAACAGCTTTCTTTCATTAAACAACTTTAAGGAAGCTATGTTTGCAATTTGACATCTGCCGTTCAGCTCTGGAAGATTCCAAAGCAGGAAATTTGTTTACTTTTAAATTAAACTTTATCCTGAGTTAATTTTCTTAAATGAATGTGTAAATAGGCACCTAGTGCTGAAAGCCACTAAAGAATGGAGAGCTGCTTTTAGCCATAAAGATTGCTGACGACATGGGTTTTTAGGGTTGGTTTTTTTTGTGTTTAATGATTACTTGGAAACCTAATAAAGTTGATTAAGAAATAGGTGCTTATTTTCAACTGAAACATTATCCAGAATAAGATTGTTTTTCATATGGTGGTCTGATTAAGGAACTTCAGAATTTCAAGGAGTACTTTCATGAAGAGCACTATTCATTTTCCTGTTATGGAGTACTCAATGCATTCTAAATGTTTCTTCTTCCCATCTAAGTCTCCGCAAGAAAACTTCAAAGAGAGACTTGAAAGCCAGTGCATTTCTTTCTAGCTGTATTACTATTTCCTTACTTGAATTACTGTGTTATTTTCTATTTGACAGCCAAATTACCTGTCATTAATTATGACAAACTCTTTTAATTTATGCTCCATTTTCATTCTGCTAATATTTCAGACAGATGTACAAGATTTTATGATGCTATACACCAGGTGCTGCATAAAGGAAAATGAAGCAATTTATTTTTTTCTTCCACCTTGCCCTTTGCACAACTTGTAGCTCCAAAGAGAAATACGAAATGGTATTTAGAAGCATTTCACCCCACAATTCCCTGTAGTTACTTTCTCCTTAATATGATCACAGTTTAAAAAATAATCATCACATGGCTCTGGTTTTCTACAGGAACAAAACTGTACTCGTCAATGGGAGTCTTTAGCTAGTTATCACATATATCAGCATATTAAATGCTTAAAGAGAGACCTATTACTTCCCCTTGCATAATCACAAACTTGCTATAGGCAGAACCACAGATTTGCAGGGTATCCCTTTAAACAGGCTTACTTGACAAGATTTAAAATACCAGAAAAAAATGCATCTCTTCTAAGAACTTCTGAATGCAATCAAAGATTAGAATCCTCTTTATTAAACAACTATTAATTTTGCTGTTATTAATTCCAGAATTTCCATAGTCTAATTACTAACCACTAATCTTAAAAAGCTTTGACACTTAAATGTCATGTAGAATTACAATGAAATAATCACAATGAATTTCATCACAATGAAAAATCATGTTATCTGCATTTTTGTCCCTTGATTAAACAACTACTTTAAGGAAACAAAGTTTAAAATTTATCATCCACAGTTCAATTTTCATTTAAAATCACTGAAGAGGTTTGGCACTTTCTATTAACAAATCAGTCATTTCCTTCTACTTTGCAAATAACCAATACTTATTGAAATTCACTAGATTAATTAGAAACATAAGATACAAATGAAAAATGGAATTAAGTATGTAAACAAACAAACCTTTTACTTATGAAAAAAGGCAGGAAGCTATATGTAGACCGACATTCAGACAAGAGGAAAGTACATAAAACAGCTCTATTTCCAACTTTAAAATATCAAATATGACAAAAAAAATTCCCTGATCAGTAGTTCAATTTGAAGCTAATGAGTACTGGAGCACCACTCAATAACTTATTTCAACAGCCTGAGTTGTCCATCTGACAAAGGTGAGTTTAACAAAGCCAAAAAAGATTAATAACACAGGAGCACCATTGGCTATGGAGAATTCTTGGCTTATCATAAAACAGTGGATAGAAAATTCAAATCTAGCATACTCATACTTGCGCAGAATCACACATTTTATCCTAACACATCTCATATGGAATTGTTTTCAGATTAATGATGCTTAATCGACGGCCTGGAAGATAAAAAAGCATATGTAGTCCTAACATAGAGAAAAACTTGGAGGGGGAAAAAAAGGAGACTATCAGAGATTCAAATGATACAATCTCATAACCATCTTCACTATTCAATTTATATTATTTTCCAGCTCATATATTTTATATATTTAAGATTGGGTCTTATATCTAACTGTTGTTAGCACTTTTCCTTTAACCTTTCCATCTTTTATAAGGTTATGTCCTCAGTTTTATCTGATTTTTCTTAATTAATTTTCTTTGTGAAAACAACTAAGGATGCAATTGGCACTTTGAATAAAACAAAACCAAAAAACCACCAATCAGTAACTGGCCAGACTCTCAGCAATCATATGAATAAAATAAATAGGAAAAATAGTGAATCAGTCTGTTCTCCATCACCTCCCCTCCAAAAAGAGGTGTTTAACAGTTTAAGAGTGTCTATGCAGATTACTAGATCAATAGGTAAGTTAGATGTTAGTAAATCACTTGGCCTGTGTAGCATTCACCCCAAACTACCAACTGGAACTGCACAACTGCTGGCAAAGCTCTGCAAATGTCTCTGCAAAAAAACTGAGGCAGCAGGACAGCCTGAGGTTTTCAGTGCAGCATCCATCTGTAAAGAGGACTCATTTCTTTCCAAAGTGATTCGAGGAACTACAGGCCACTACTCCTGACTTCAATTTCTGGCAATCACTTAAGACTTTCTAATACAATGTAATGTCACTGGATAGATTGACAAACATGGTCCATTGGAAAGAGCCAGCACAACTTGTACAGAGTGGACTTAGCCAAATCAAATGAGCATGATGATCTTCAGAGCTGATAATTGCAAGGTAATGTATCTGTAGAAATTAATCTAAGCCATGCCTACATAACCATGAACTCAGATTTAGGAGCAAAAGGAAGGAAAGGAATCTAGGGGTCATTAGCAATGTTTCTCTGAAATTATCAGCTCAATGAATAACAACACATAACAAGCCAACAAAATGCTGGGAATGATTTGGGAAGGACATTGAAAATGTAGTGTCAACACTTCAGAAAACCTTCATTAGTGTTTGTCTCCAGCCTGCTGTTTGCCTAGGTTTTGCTGCATAAATTTGAAATAACAGATATTTTAAAGCGATCATGAGATGTGTCCACATTAGGTTATTTAGGCTGACTCCAGAAACAAAATATTAAGTTTAAAAATCCACATTCATCACAGCAGTAAGAAAAGTCAGCTCTAAAACACTTAGCTAGTCTGAAGAATACCTCTACTGCTCCCTTTAAAGTGTCTTTCTTCTTATTAAAATTACTCAGCTTTATATTTAAAAATATAAATTTGGAAATTGTCCAATTTTTGGTAATGGATGTTTTAACTAATACAAAATTGCAAGTACTACAGTGTCAGATATCTTCAGGGGAAAATAACTGTGACTTGATTTAACATGCCCAAAGCAATAATTTCCATTAGCAAAAAGATGAAATCAAATATCATAACTGCTATCCAATTTTCTGAAATATCTAAGTCATTTAAGGAAAGGACTACTGTGATAAGTAAGATGAGTGCTGTTATAATGAGGAAAAGGAGATAAAAACCTGTGCATACGGAAAAAGACCATTGAAAATACTAGATAAGTTATTATCAGATGAAAGAAGTTAAAAAGCAACTCTCACTAACAATCAGTATAAGAATAACTAATGTTCTTTAATTTTATATTACAGTCAGCTTATTGTTTAATTTTACGCAGATTTTTAGAGGTAAATATTAATGTACAAAATTGATGATGAGGATGCAAATTTGGAGAGGAAAAAGGTATAAGATAGACAGATACAAACTTAGATATCACATTAATACTGATATATTTTATGTGAAGATTTTTTCAGTTAATATCCAAAGTTAAGCCTATCTATCCACTAAAAATTGCTCACATCATTTAATATAACCTCAACGTGACACTTAATTTACTTTCATCATATTCCAGCACAGCACTTATATAACAGTCCTGCACTCGTTAAAGAGAACAAAAGTATCTAAATATACAGACTCCTGCAATGGATTGCAAACAGTCTTGAATTGCATACTTTCATACCAATGCATGTATAGAGAATCAGTGCTCAAATCACCAGAAACAGTTAAATTCTAAAGTTTGCCATTATTGTATTATATCCCTTTGTTTTGTGTTTTCTAAATAGTCTTAATATACAACAGAGTATGAGTTCCTTCTCAGTCATGGGAATAATTTACTTCCATTTCTCTGACAATATGTATTTTTGCATGAATTACAGAGATCCAAGTCAACTAAGAACTACCAAGAAATTATCCCTTATCCATGCACTCAGAGAATTCTTTGCAAATTCCAGTGGACTGTATCCATAGAGCTCCTTTTACAAATACTACACTTTTCCCTGATCTATTTTCATCATGCCACTAATCCTATTCTTTATTGTAATTTCTTCTAATGCATTTAACGTTCTAAAGAAAATGATTTAAAATCTTTTACTCTAATAGTCATAGATTCCTGTAAGCAGATTCCCAGAACTTTGCTGTTCCCTACCTCAGTTCTTGCTGAGGGTTAGAGCTCTGCATCCATTTCAAAGATCTGCATAACATCTGTCATCTTCTCATCCCCACTGCAAAGGCAGCTTCATGGCAGAGGTAATATACGATGCTTAGTACCTCCTTTATCCATTGGTATGTTGCTTAAGAAATCTTAAGAGGAAGTAGTTTGCTACAGTTGATTTTGTCAACAATTCTTCTGTCAACAATTGAAATAGATTTTCTAGCATGATGTGATTAAAGGCAAATTGACAAAGAACATGGATGCAAAAATATTGTTGTCTCTTTCTTGCACAATCTTGTCTTTCAGAGGCTTTTCCTTCTTGACTGTATATTGCTTCTACAGGGTCTGATAAAATTTTTACCTCTGATACCATCAGAAAAACCAAAGTGACTTATCATCAGCTTTTATAATTTCTCTTTCTAAAAGATGTATCATCAGCACCAGTTCCCCTGCACTAAACTTTCCTATACTCTGTACTATGGCATTACAATTCTCACCACTCGTCCTTCCACTAAACTTTTATTAGTTCAGTCATTATCCTCAGAAAAAGACAGTATTCCTCTTCCCTCTTTGATTTTGTTAATTCAACTGAAACAGTTTTCTCTCTTTCTTTTCTCTCTGTCACCAGCCTGATTGTGACTTTCACCCTCCTGGCTATTCCTTGTCATTTCAAAGTTTAATTTTGTCACTGCCTATCAATTGGCTGAAGAAAGAACTTATATATGGTTTCATGCCTAGAATGTTATTCTCAGCCTCTTGTTTCATAGGTATTATTTCCTACTGCATTTGTTAAGAAGTTCTATAAATATCCATGTAAATTAACCTAAATGTAATATATTTCCATTTACTTAAGAAATAAACCCTCTTCCTTTGCATTTTGATGATGATTCTTATCACTTTGGGAGCTCCTGCCACTTCAGAAGTTACATCAGTGTTTATTGGATGTGAACTTCTCGATCCTGCACTTTCCTGCCAGCCACACACTAAGGCTTTGCCACTCCATCCAGTATTATGAACATTTTCAGACAACAACCACCAGTCTGTCTTCATCTGCCTACTTCATTCCCAGACTCTTCCTCTAGAACTCCTCCTCACCTTTTCTTGAGTCCTGACAATGCATGGCCCTTTGACCCTCCACATAATTTTGTAAGAGGTTTTGTAACTGTTTAAGAAACCTTGTGAAGCCTGACACGTAACACAGTGTGAGCAGTTTCATCCTATGCTATATGTAGCAATATTTGTCTGAACTTTTTAGCAAAGCCAAAAATGTACAAATTAAATGCTATAAAAGTATTACAGTTTAGATTCCCAATAAAGGTACTACCTTAACCCAACACAATATGTACAATGTATTTCTAAATCCAACACTTACTAAAATAACATCATAAAATATTATAAATGAAAGACTTTAAAAGACTGTATCTTTCAAAGAAGTTAGTAAAGGCTCCCCAGAAACAACATAATTTTGGAACACCTCAGGTTTCAGAAATAGCTTTTCAGACTCTTCTTTCCAGAAAAAGTCTTTATGCTATTCATTTATTATTACCAGTAAGACCTCCACACCATTCTTCTTGCAGCCTCTCATATTTCATAAAACACAATGTAGACCTCAAGATACATGTACAATCCTACCATAATAAAAGTCCATCTCTGAAATAACACATATCTGTGAAGATACTTATAGTTGAATAGCAATATATCTCCCAACTTCAATACAACTTTTCACAATGGCCTGAAAAGTTATGGTCTGTGTAGCAATTATTAAACTTTTATAGGATTAAATTGATGCGTGGACTGATCTTGGGCTTCCCTCTTGCATCAGCAGACATTATAGCCTGTATCAGTATTTTGTTTTTTTAAAAAATTTTTACTTTCCCCTCCTTCTTGGATGGAACAGAGAGAGGTAACAAATAAATTACCTGTTACATTGCATTTAATATACTTCAGGCATGTCTGCTTTGTAGACAAAGAAGTCGTCCAAGATAATTTTTTCTTAACTTAGAATACATACAATCCTTCAAATCACAAAACCCCCAAATTTTAAGAATTATGTTTGAAGTAGGTTCTTCAGTGTCAAGTTTTACTTCAATGCACATTATATCTGGAGTTATTAAGCCTTCAAAATTCAAAATGAAATGGGAAAAAAACCCCACAAACTTATGTAACATTTTGTTATGTGAATGCTGCTGAAATACTATTACTACTACTACTACTACTACTACTACTACTACTTCTAATAATAATAATAATAACCAAATAATACAGGAAAAAGAAGCTAACAATTTAAAAAATTATGGCAAATTCAAGAAATCTCAGTGCTTTTGGCTTCTCTGTATTTTACAACCTGTTTAGCCAATTCAAAAGAAAATACACTAAATAATACATAGATTTCTGAGTTTTTCAAAACAGCACAACCACCTTATGGAGTTTCTTAGTCATGAATCAATCTTGGCTGACTAATAGAGAACAAAGGATTCAGCTGTCAATACTAACTTCTTGAGATGTGACTAAGTAGTTATAAAAGCATAAGTGGTTATAACAAATAACAAATGTCCATGTTTATTTTTGTCAATAAAAAGTTAACATATGCTGTATGAAAATATTTTGACTTAAATAATTTTGTGACTATTTTATTTCAGTCTTTTAGATAGCAACATTTTCTAGAACATTCGAGCATTATTCCAGTTGCAAGGTGAATGTTTCAAAAATACCAAAAAAAAAGGGAAAAAAAAGAAATAGAACACCAGTTTTACAATTCCAAAGTTATAAAAACATTTTAAGGTTCCTCAAATACCTGATGTAGAGCTGAACATGAAACTGAAAAATGGGGCTGGCAAATTTCAGGAATATGTTAGTTATAAAGCAGCGACAAGTAATTTATCTACAACCACGAAATAAAGCTCTGTTCAGACAGTGAATCTGGGAGAAATTTGAAGGAAAATAATAAGTACTCCAAGACACATTAATGAACCACATACTCAGTTTTGGTCCTATAGTTGTACTCCTTAGCAATACTTTTATCCTTGAACTGCAAGAGAAAGATCAATGAATGAGGAGGATTGCCTGAATTCTGAGGTCTGGGTTATACTGAAATATCAAGATAGTTCCGGCTAGTTAAAGGAATTACCAAAAAACCTCCAACCAACCAAACATACAAACAAAAAAACTCCCGTAAACCTAACAAAGACCACATCCCCCAAAAAACCCACCCTAACACAGCAAAACATACACAAGCTACCTGGGCTTTTAAAATTAATATGTTTGCTTGTTTATATCTGGACCTGGTAACTAACAGGAGATTTTACCATACTGCAAAGTACACTAATAAAAATTTGACATAAAAACTATGCAGCAGAGAAACGGGATTTTTTCAGTCTTCTCACAAACCAATTATAACAACTAGAGTTTATTAATTTTTCATTTCTCCACTGTAAGCCTTTCAAAAAAACTGTTAACTTTAAATAAACAACATCCCTTTTAGATGCAGTTATGACTTTTATTTTTGTGCATATGAAAAAAATTCCTTAAAGCCAAGCTGCATACACATATTGACAGAAACAGTAAATTTGTGATGATAAGATTATGCGTATTTGAACGTTCTGTGGGAAACATGAGCGTTTTTTTCCACTGGTTTCAGTGTGTGATTTTTTTAATGTCATTCCACTTTTAATTGGGTTTTGGTCTTTGAGCTAAGGAGATTTTAAAAATGACATTATTTCTCTTCCTTTATATAAAAAGCGTGCACTTCTGCTTAAAGGAGAAATTGATGAATCCTAATTAGAGAGAGGCAAACAGAAACTGTTTAAGCTATCTTCAACTACCCACAGCTTCAATAGGCAGCACATTAAATATCCTGTATTAATACCCTTCTATTGTAACATGATTACATATTGTATATTCTTATATCGTACCTCTTTAACCTAGAAACTTTTTTCTTTTTCCCATTAACTATTCCAGTTTCCTATCTTTACTTTTACCTTGTAAAACACACAAAAGCTAGAAGAAACATTCTCTGTCTTCTCAAAGTCTTTCTACATTCCAAAGGATGACTAAAGTCACTCATTGCCCAGTCTCCAAACTAGTAAATCTCCAACCAGGAGTGAAGCAAAGACATAGAATTACACCCATCTATAGTTCTAAATATTTTTCTTGTGACTGAGCATTTTTTCTGAATTCAGTAAAGAACTATCATATCTACAAACTTTTCTACATACATTTCTTTATCCTATACATCAACAAGGTAATGAGCAGAATATATCAATGCTATGTTAGCCTTCCTCTAAACAGCAGCAATGAATGAGAGGAATAAGCATGCTGCTGCTGATTAATCTTGCAGCAAAAGCATGCAAAAATCTCAATATTTGGTGTGAATACGCCCATGTTGTTTTTTAAATCTGAATGTAGGAGAAATAATTTTACAGCTAGGTTTTTTTCCAACCTTGTTGGAATTTCATGTCATAAAATTTATGAGAATAAATGATAATGACAATCAAAGCTGGAATTGAATGAAACATGAATGGAACTGAATGAAACATTTGGGACAGTGAAGAATGTTTGTTTCCTCATGGGTGTCAGAAGTAGCAGCACAGTCAATTCCTTTCTCCAGTCACAAAACTCAATTTCCTTGCCCAGATCTACATGCAAGCAAGATTTTCACTGTTAGATTGTGTTGATGGCTGCTATTTATACCTACCAGGTCTTCAGCATTGAGGAACACATGTAGTGTGCCTCTGTGTATTGTTTGGTATATCATAATTTGACTTTTAGACTTGGAAAGTCAAGAGTTCTTTCTCACTGAGAAAATGAAAGCTCAGTCAAGCTGGGGAGTGATGGACAATGCTCTCTCATCTAACTCCCAGCTCTTTCCCTGGTTAGGAAAGGATAGTCACTGCTACTGTACAATCTTCTAAATGCATTTTATTTATCATTTATCCTACTGCCATAATACTATTTTTCAGGGCTTTTAATTCCTTATTTTTTTCCAACTGAATTTTAAAAACATACTTCTTACTGCCGGCTAGCATTACTGAAGCTCAGATAAATTTTTAGAGTGATGTGAAGAGACTATAAATTAGCCTGCTCAATTTACTCATTGAGTCTGTGCCAGAGCACTAAGTACTTTGCCAGCAAGAGTGGCACTAGGCTGTAAAACTAACATGAGACAAAAGAAATAAAAAGCTATTCCAGGAGCTAGAGAGAGACAATGAAAAGTAGACCACTTGGGAAGAGTCATAGCTTAGATATTCATCTGGACTCTTCAGCAGAATGAGAATATAGAAAATATTCAGCTATAAAAAATTAATAAAACATTTAAGAAAAACAATATTAAAAATCAGGAGAAACAGATTGTTACTGTTTCTCAAGTAATATATTGCTATATAATAGGATCCCCTGCAAGAAGACTATTGGCAGTAATATTTCAGTTCTACAACTCTGATCCACTGCACATTACACAGAGTCTCTTAAGACTACTGATACTTCTGTTCAATCTCATTAAACTCAAATATCTACAGAAAAGAAGTTATACAAATCCAGTTTCATTTGTTTTAAACACAATTGTGGAGACAGATTTGTAATTCTATGCACAAAAAATTACTAAATAATTCTTCTTCAGTGGTGCTTATTTGCATAATTTAAAGCTGACAACTCTTCATTCAGTGTTCATTTCCTTTACATACTTGTAATATTCAGTTTTCTCAGCGTACATAATTAAAAGGAAATTTACTACCTATAAATAAATAATACTAATCACCAACTATCTAATTTAAAATACATCATCACTACTGAATTTTCTGTTGCTTTGTATTGCAGATTTAGCTGCATTCCTGTCTACACAGAAACAAGTAAAGTTCAAAGTTCTTCAAGGTGAAGGTTATATATTTTCCATGACACAAATGCAAAGTAGTTTTGCTCCTGATTTTGCAAATCAGCCAGTGTAAATACACTGAACAATATATACAATATACCATAAGCAGACCATTTCATGATGACCCAAACCTTTCCATTATCTCTCCTAGGGGTAAAAAGCCCATTTCACCAAGAGAGAAAAAGCACTCCAGACCCACACATACACACACACCCACTGTACTCACATCTAGCTAAGCACTGCAATTCAGTCATTTCAATGAGTTCTCAGATGGGCAACCTACGTATTGAAAGCTTTCTTTATTCCAGTAGCAAAAGACAAGTACCTTGGCATGGTAAATCAGTTCTAAGTTGGGATGCATTGCATTCTGGAAGTGCCACTCAATGTCCAGCAACAAAAAATGAACTGTCCAGAGAAATTAAGCTTCTCTCAGCACATCTTTCTGCAACAAATTTCCATATGCATTAGTACAGATACAATTGTACTGATGAAGTTGAATACTGCAGCAAACCAAAACAGCACAAAAAAGACATTAGTAGCTCTAATACACCTCAAAATAGTATATCTAGTAAAGGAGATTTTCCTCAGTTTTCAAAGAAAACACAAAAATGTACTAAAATGACAGTTTACATATAAATATACTGTATGCACAATATACTGTAAACAGTAAATGTATAGAAACAGAATAGAGAATACAGGAATAAATAAGAAACACTGCAATGTGGTTATGACTTTGAATTCATATTTACCAGCTGCTTTTCATTTGAATCTTATCTGAGATCTTTATATTTCCATAATTTACAAGCTTTTTATAGAGGGATAAAATAACTTCAGGCAAAGAAATAAAAGAGGGGTGCTTTCTCATCACTGTCCCACATCTTTGCAGCTGTCATCAGCTGACTGAGTGACTGCAACACCAGAACAGATTCCCATATGCTCTTATATGTTTGGATATTTTCTTGATTTTTTTCTAAATCTATCTAAACCTATTTATTTTTGCATTTTTCTAGAAATCTCTAAGGAACCATCCTTATTCTCTAAGACTCTACCAAATGGTCTTTCTCTGTAATGATCCTTGTAATGGACATCTTCCTACCATCACTCTCTTTTGCTTTGCCTTCAAATACCATTTTGAGTATTTCTCCTTCTGTAAGCTTCATTTTCTTCACTACATGAAAACTTTTCAACCCCTGCTTTCAGTTTCCATTTTTATTATTTGCGGCTGTCATTGACTGAAGGTATCTCACAGTTATGCCTCATTCAAACATTTCTTGAAAGCACGCCCATATTGAATCACCTATCAATCACGCCAGTATTAATTGAACACTGAAGGCTTTTGGCACCTGAAATTCATGGTAAGTTTTCCTGTTTTGAGTGATGTGACCTTAAGGGTTTTTTAACAATAGCAGCATGATTAAAATCAAGAAGTCTTGCCAAGTTCTTCTAGCAAGTGTGTACTTGGTGGAAATTGATATTCCTTTACCAGGTCAACAATTCTACTTTCAAAAATAGGTGAAAGCCAACAGAAATGCAGCACTGTAATTCAGCAACAGAAATTTGGCAACTGTTGCAGCTTAAAGGGATTAAAAAAAAAACAAACAAAAAAAAACCCAGTTCTAGATAAGGCGTTTTTCTGGTGAAAGCATCCTTAAGAGCATAAACAAATGAATCTCTTAAAACAGAGGTTTATCCAAAAGACTTCCTATTAACTTCTGCAAGATTATCTTTAGACATCTGAATAGAACATAAAGTGCTGGGGTATTCCTGATACAGTGATAAATACTTGGTTCCTAGACTTTGAGCAATGAGAACAGAATTACAATATTGCAATTGAAACAAGCAGGAGTGAGCTGCAATTTGTTACTTTGCTGATATGGAGTCCTCCTGTCTCATCTTTGTAAAGCTAAAGAATAATGTCTGAAGAAAAGAAAACTAAATAGAAAACTAAATCAAAACCACATACCCTTCATGGTAAGCTACACATACACTGTTCATCAAATAAAAGAATGAGAATCATAAAATGAAATATGATTCATAGAAGTCAGACAATGTTGTTACAATATCTACTACAGTTTCCATAACCTTTTCTACAGGTATTTTGTGATTCTTCCCTTGTGTAATTATGTCAAACTCTTGTAACTATTTTATAATTTCCTTAATTAGATAGAGATGGAGGAAAGGTGGAACTGACCAAGGTATAAACTGCAATCTTCTTTCTATATGCAAGCAATCATGTCTTCTATCTCCTGCCTAAGCACAAGTGAAGAGATTTTCTAGTCCAAGCAATTAACATTTATATATTTATATGTCATTATAGAGAGAGCCACACAGACACTCAATTTAAAAACCTTGATCCCTTAAGCTAGAATCTTTACAAACATAACTTAAAAAAAATTATAGCCATCTTGACTGAAATGACACTAGTAGCATAAAATCATTAATTATGATATAGGAGAGACAAAGTATTTAATAAATAACAGCATAACATAAATATGCACATGGTAAAAGGATATTAATCTCAGGAATTATTGACACTTCACTCTTAAGTGAAATGTAAAAGTTTTAATGGGCATTGATACTATTAAGGGAACTGTAATCAAAAAGATTGTAAGAAACGTCAAGATGTTAATACTGCTTTTGAGTAATTCTGATAATTCAGATGCGAAAGATTAGCTGTTCTGGAAGAATGGGGGGGGAAATCCTAAAGATTAAAAATAAAAGTAAATTATATGAGCAGATTGCATTGACATTAATGAGACTAATTGTGAGAAAGCAGCTGTCAGAGTAATCATGAAATCATTAAAGTGTAATATAACATAAACACATAATTTGTTACAACAAACAGCTGATATTTTATTCTGATGAAATTTAATTCATCATATTAACTGAATTAAAATTAAATATATCTAGGCTGTCACACAGCTCCTTATTTGGCACTCCCACAAAAACTTAGAAATGTAGCTTGTATGACTATCTCACATCAGGCTCAGTGCCTAGCAGTGAACAGCCCCAGATCTCACATTACCCATACCTTGGTTCCAACCCGAGGTTCCTTCCTCCCCCTCCTGCTGTGGGAACACTGCAGGCAAACCCTGGCTTTGATTTCCAAGGTCAGTGGGAAAACTATTTGCATTATAGCACCTAGCTGCAGGGGAAATGTGTCACACATGGCATTGTAATTAAAAGAAAAGCCAGTATATTCCAGCAGTAGATCAACTGATTTCAAAACCAGTCCTAATCCTATTTACATCACCTGTACTGAGCACAAATTTCCCTTCTGCTTTTCATGTTCATTTGGTAAAGAATGAGCAAACAGTAGGCTGAATTTACACTTTGATGAACCAAACCTCTGTCAGACATTTACAGAGTCTACCAACCCCAGAAATAAACTAAGAACCACAGAAGCAAATTACCAAATGATTGTTATAATTTCTCTTACTTGTCAATAAAAAATTTCTGTGGGTAATCCAAAGAGGGCATGAAGTATCCAATTTCTGTGTAAGAAAACCCATGTTTTGCTAAAAAAATTATTTATTCAAAGTACTGAAAGAATCACATTGATCTGCTTTTAATTATACATAGATTTCCACCAAGAAAACTGGAGTACTGAAGTGACATTCAGGAACTTAATTTTATGTGTTTTATTTCGTCTATGATTAGGCTACACTTCATCAAATTAAAGTTCTTGGTAAGTACTGATAGAGAAGTAAGAAAAAACATTCTATAAACTGTGTTTCATGTTAGGAAATCCAAGTGTCACTAACTTTTGGGCTACAGTAACAAAACACTGAGTTGCACAAGACTACTTAATATGAAACCCTCTCTAAGATTAAAACTTTGAAGACAAATTTCATATAATACCAAGAACAGAAATAGGTTTCACAAGTGATAAAACTGAAAGGAAAACTTAAAATTTTCAGAATTGTATTAAAATTGATTATTTAATGTTTGTTAGTTAGTAAGGCAAGTATGAAGCATAACTAAGATTCTGACTAGAGATTTACTTCTATGCAAAACATTTAACAGCCTTTTTTAATCATACCCATGAGTATTAGTGTTTGCATATTCTTCCTAACAAAAATATTTTGAAACTTAATTAATAGCATAAGCTATCTCTGAAACTTTTATAATAAAAAAGTAAAGTTACAAAACTCTAATGAAGACTGACTTTTTTTTAACCACAAATGCCATTACTTCACTTTGTCCTTACCTAGCACTCCAAAAGGTAGTGTTGTTCTTTTTTTATTACGGAATCCAGTGCCAGATATTACCTCAAGTCATCCTAGAATAATCTGAACATTAAATCCAACATGGAAAATTAGAATTCAAATCCTGGATTTTTTTCTTTACTTGAATGAGTTATATCAGAGTTAAGTTCACAAGTAGAAGTAAATAGTAAATCAGGAGAATGAAGCTTATAATGGTAAATCATAAAAGCAGAACTAATCACCAATAACTTTCGGTAGCCTAAGCAATTTTAAAATTTTTATACAGGGTATAAACTAGGAACATTTCTCAAACTTAAGCAGATATGCTGCCAAAATTAAAGTTGATTGAATGGTAGCAATTGTGTCAGGACTTATTTGCTGATAACTCCCATGTTTTGTATAAAAGTTATATGATATTCATAGTATGGCTAATAATTCAAGAGAAAAAATCTGGTGGAAGACAATAAGATATATTAGAAATATAAAGAATAATATTTATAAATTCAACTATGTCAACATTCCCTATATTGTCTTGATTAAATTATTAAAAAATAAGAGAACATGGTCTATCTTTTTTGTTTTGTTTTTTTTTTTTACTTTTTCTTTTGCACCTGTGCATTCTGCTGAAATTATTATCAGGAACCTGAAAAAATAAAAACAAAACCAGTTTGACAATATTTTTTGAGACTCCATGTTTCTAAGGTAAAAAACCAAAAAGGCATATTTCAGAGATATCAATTGTTTTAGAAAAGTAATCTTTGCCAGTATAGTTAGGTGACTATTACAAATTCAGGAACGTTAACAGTTAGGTATCATCACGTACCACTGGCTTTATTGGAGCTTTAAAATTTGTGACTGTTTAAATGAAAGGGCTATCAGAAGCTACCAGACTGGTACTAATGAGCAAAAAGGTAATAAGGTAAGGTTAAATAAATGAGCTAGAGGATATAAAACATATTAGCTCCTTTTTTCTATTTTCCTTTTGGAAAGTACTTTTATTGGGTATCTTCCTGTTCATAACTTCAGCACTGCTCATGCAATGACTTGCACAGTTGGAGAGGTAGGTCTTTATTCTAACAGGACTAACAGTTTGCAAAAATATTAATTGTTCCATTATATCACTAAACTATTTTAACAACATAGCACTTGAAGGATCTGAAAAATGTTAACTTTCTTGAAATTTTGAAAACCTCACTCTTTCTGCTGCTGGGCCAAATATCAGTGCATGCTCATTGCTTAAGGATTTTTTGGAAATTTTAGATCATGGCAATAAATTTATTACTTTTAATATTATTAAGAAGTATTCCAGCTAAATTTGCAACAATAAATAATGTCTAGTTGCAAATTATTTTAAAAGGTTAGGCATATTTTGATCCAATTAAGAATGCATGCAAATATACAAAACTACTTGTATGTTTTCCAGATGTACAGTTATCTGGAATTAGACAAAGTTCAAGAGGTTAGCTGAATAATTTTAAACATATCTTCATGTCAATCTTTTAATTTTTCCATTCTGAAAATATTTATCTCCTTAAAATAAAAAAAGCTAGAAAATTTACTTATAACCTTCTAACTAGGATCTGCAGTGTTATTTACAGAATCAAATATGTTTTCACCCAGATGAAAGATACTATTATAGTTACCCAATAGAAACTGGAATACAAAATTGGATAAATGTATGACAGTTTAAAACTATATAAACTGTAGAAACTTTCATGCTGATTTTTAATGAATGACACAAAATGAATGGCATCTAAACAGAAATTAATAATGTATACAGTAGTCCATAAATATCAAACTGACTAATCAAAGATTATTTGAGATTTTACAGTATTTCCATAGATGCCCATAAGAAACCTACTGTTTGATGATACTTAAGGAATAGAGATGATATGTAGAACATATCCTTCCACCAACTGACTTGCAGTCTGCCTACAAAAAGAGTCAAAAAGGCAAACTGCATTCAGTGAGACTATTTATTGGGGGTGAAAGTAAATATGATGGATAGATCAGTGAAAAGTTGATTTTATTTTATTTCCTTATAAAGTCTCATTCTGTAAGAGGATGTGGGTTTATGACACCATATTACTATAATGCCAACTTGGGGAAGGGGGTAAAACACCTCGAACCCCCCCTGCTCCAAAATATCTCTGTACACTCCAATCTGAGATTATCAGACCCTTTCATTAAGAGTTTGGTATTTCTTATCTGTGTGAATTGTACTGATCCTAACCCAAAATTTAAAGTTTATTCCATTTTAAGTATGAATGACTAAAACCTTACAGTACACGTTAAATTACGTTTCCAGTTTGTACAGATCTAGAATAATGCAATGCCTAATGCTCAAGGCATGTCTCTCCAACATCTGTCTCCATCATTTCAATAAAGCAATATACATTACTTATGAAACTTCAGTTCTATTTCAAATTTATTAGTCTAGTTTCAGTTTCTAGTTTTATTATTAAATACTATTTACTAATTCTGGGAATTTATTTCACTCAGTGCCTTGTTTAAAAAAGGAGGCCTTTTTATTCATTTTTGGACATAGCCACTTTGCTCCACGGTTCTCTGTGTCTTACATATGTTCCCAATCACCTATTAGTGCTTTTTGCAGATTGAAAATCAGTGTTTCTCCAAATAGCCTGCATACTGTAAACTATTAGAGAACATTTTACAATCATTTCAGCAAATGTAATTAAGAGTACTAAACATGACAGTGAAGTTGAGTGTAGAATTGCCTGCTATTGTAAAACAATGAAAATCAAAATGTAAGTTAGTAAAAAAAGACTTTGTAATTTACTAAAAGAATAACGTTTTCATCACTACCTGTCACACAGCAGTACATTGGATCAATGTTAATCAAAAGTGGGGACAGACCAAAGTTAGAAGATAATTTAGAAAACAATCAACCAAAAAAAAAAAATTAGTTGAAAAAATGAAACAAATATTCTTGTACAATAGGCAATCAGAAACTATACCAGATTGAGAAAGAAAATGTTTTTATAGACATTAAGTCAGGTTTTCTTGAGCTTCTACTTTGTCAATAAGGTCACTACTAATTAAAACTTTTAAAGACCATAGTTTTCCAGAAAGCAGTCCCAAATGAGCCACTATTTCCATTTCACTGCAGCCAGAATCTCCTCTAGGAAATAATTCCCCAAGGAACCATGCTCACAAACTTTCTGTGCTATCACTTCACAAAATGTGGTACTCCACAGTCTACTGGTAATTATCTTAATTTACAGGTAAGTAATAGTAAAATGCATCATAGAAATGTATTTTTTCTTCTATCTTATTTGGAGATGAGGGAAAACCTTAGACTTGGACTACCTCAAATTCAGTACTCTAGCTCTTTTTCAGCAGTCCTGAGGAGACATATTATACCTCTGTTCTAACTACAGCTCTCCCCTTGTGATCCATGTAAACATAATTCCCTTCACGTTCCACTGTCTCCTCCAAGATTACAGCTCAATTTTCTTTGCCATCTCCAAGCATCAATTGCTGCATAAATCCTGTTTAAAATTGGCTCACAATAATTTTATTGTCAATTTACAATTTCAGACTGAAGGAAAAGTAAACACACAGATGACTAAACAACCACAAATTTCACTAGAATGCACATAAAAGCAGACCGAAAAACCAAAGATATAATTTTGAAAGAAGACAGAAAAATGAAAAGAGCATGTAAAAGCCTTTCATTTTACTTATGTGTTTTCTCTTCCTTTAATCGAACCCCACTACTGAGATACAAAATCCTAGCAGAAGAGATTTTGTCTTTTGACAAGTTAAAGATAAAATAATCAGTTATGGATAGCCATTTCTTCATTTGTACCATGTTAATAGGTTCCCATGCCAAATAAAATGTGTCTCATCATCACACAGTGGCTATGTAAGGCTACAGATAAATCTAAAACAGCTGTTAGCATTCTCTCTGTGACACCAAACAGCTCAAATCAAAATAAACTATGCAACTATTGTAGTTCTGCTTCTTGAGTAAGCTTGTATTTTGGTATACTATAATTAGGCTCCTTTTTGCACAAGCTGCCTTAAAAAAGCCTTATGCACACATTGTAGCAGTGTGCTGTAATACAGTCAGCTTTTGTCCTTACTTCCATCCCTGAATATACTCATTAAAGTAAGCTCACCTCATTGATCTCTCTTATTTCTGCTCTTTCCACATAGAGATGGGCTGCATGTCCTCAAAATGTGTTATTTTGCAGAGAAAACAGGATTTTTTTTAGTGGCGTATCAACATTAAAAGGGAAAAGACCTCCAACTTACATTCTAACTGAATTAAATGTGCCTTTTATTCAATAGAAAGTATTATTACATCCATTCATAGTCATGTCAGATAAAAAAAAACGATGCTGTCAGATAAAAGCGTTTTTATGCCATCTGCCAGTGTATCAGTTGGGAAAAAGATGGCATCATAAAACACTAGATCTATTAAATTTTATAGGCCACCTCTTCAGACATCAGCCCTCTTTGTGGTATCATTGAAGTCACAAATGAAGATTCATTTTACTCACTTTAGCACAGGTTAGGAGCACTAACCAATTCCACCCACAAATGAAAGCATGATCTCATGTCACAGTCAAGTCTTTTATATTTCAAGAGTTTTTAATCTGTATTCTTAGACTACTACAGCAGAGACTCAACCAGGACACAGGTACCCTATTTACTCCCTATTAATAAACAAAAACTATTTTGCATATCTTAATAACATTGACTTTTTAGATTCTTTCCTGCCTTATTTGTTAGTCTTTAGGGCTCATCAGGATGTGCAACATCATAATAGTATCTGGCAAAACCTGACACCTACCTCCTTTGCATTCTCAAATAATGAATGCCCCCTGATGTGTACACAGATGTAGATCAACTTCTCAACACAGACAGCAAGAAAAGGAGGGTGACTCCACAGTAAAAAAAAGTTGAACAAACTAGTGAAAAGATCCAACTTTGCATTTAATTCCTTTTTAGTGCCAAAGTAGGAAGCAGTAATCTTTAATTAATATAGAAAATTTTAATCTCACTAGTAATGCCACTGGAACATTCTCTAAGATAAAGGATGAATTTGATATATGTCTTTCTCCTGGTTCATGGCAACCAGAGAGAAGTACTAAAAAAAAATAAAGAAAAAAACCAGAGAAACATGAAACATTTCTTCTGGTATCCCAGGTCCTGCTGGACATTCATTTGCAACAGAAGGAATGGGAAGGATGGGGGTGTAGGACACAAAGAACCTGAAAATGTGTTTATATACATTGTGATTAAAAATAAGGCTGTATTCTCCAGTGACAGTCCATCACCAGAATTTTGTGGAACTGGGGCCTGCTAATTAAGTTTTCCTCTTCCTGAAACAATCTCAGAGGTAAGCCTGAAAAATTTTGATCGCCTTGTAAGTTTGATACATATTTGGACTGTCATTGAAGTTATGCTATACTTCAGAGCCCTTCCTTTTGATTAGTGACTTTCAAAAACAAAAAACAGGTTAAATGCTACTCACATCTGACTCACTTTTTTAATCTACAACATACACATTTTATTAACTGTCTCTGTGTAATCTAATAAACTTTTTGAATCGGTATTTTAATTAAAAGATAATTAAATAGCAATGCTGGGTACCTCCGAGATACAAAAAAAGATTGCATTATCAATAATAAAAAGATTCTCAGCTCATTGAAGGGACTGGGAATACCAATTTAAGGCAAATGAATACTGCTTGATAACAAGCTGCATAGCACTGCTCTCAACCCAAGAAATGTGAATATATGTTATTCACACCTTAAGTAATGAGGATGCAAATGAAAGCCTGCTTTGGATTTGGAGGGTAAAATGCACATATCACCAATGTGCTTCTCAGGAAGTGTGATCTATTTTTCATCACTGCTTTTGTGTGGTTGTACTTATGATAATCAGGACAGTTTCTAATTTTTGGATTTAAAGATATTTCTTTCTCTGTATCCCCATATATATATAATTATTACTTGTAAATTCAGGGCTTATATGCTAAGTCCTAGAAACATGCTTCTACAGTAGCCTGAACCCATCATCTAAAATGAGGAAGCAAGTACCAGTATTCCATATACCATATTTATTCTGCAACTTCTAACATGGCATTTTAAAAAGACACAGGTATAAGGGCTAATGACCAATTCATTTCTGCTTATAGTAAAAAAAAAGGAAAATAAATCCAAATTTCTTTTGGTTAACTGCATGTATTTTCTCCTGAAGTGTGTATTAAACAGGAGCTATAAAAATTTCTATGCAAATGACATAAAAAATATTCACTATAAGACAGCAATGTCTTTTGAACCCAAATGCATACTGAAAATGCAGACACATGTATGGATAAAGTAATATTGTTTAGATATTTTAGAATCATAGTGAATAAGAAATAGTCCATTTACAATGTTTAAAGTAACAAAAGTTAATCTGGAAAAAACTTGAAACAGCATCTGACAGGAAAGGCAAGGATTACTGGAAACCTATTCATTTTGACCTCACTTAATAATTGATACCCATTGACTTACATCTGGAGCTTGATACCCACGACTGAATCAGCAGCAATGATGTCTGCTCTTGTGTTAGGCTTTCCTGCCTCCTGATCAGTTGCCAAATTCCAACTGTCTGAGTTCTCATCTATCTATGAACAATTCCATATTCCCAAGACTGTGTGTTCTTTGGCTTTCTTTATGGATCCCTACTCAATTTAAATTTTACTTGTTGCTTCTTTGCCTTTCAACTTAACATTAGGGAAAATAATGTAGTTTATCAAAATATTTAGGCACAACTTTGGTTTAGGAAAATTGAAATTTATTTTAAGAATTCCAAGTATAACACTGAACACTGTTACCTATTCTACCATCACAGCATTTGGAAAGTCTAGTCAGAAGACAAGGGTATGCTGCAGTAAATGCAAGACAGGTTCAAACAGTTTCTCTGTTCAAGCATACAGCATGACTTCAGACAGCACCCTGGGGAAATGTGCTCCCATATACACACTTCTATGCTTTTATTCAGATACCATATCCACAGTCAATAAACTCTCACCTTTTGAAAAACAGATTCTCGGCTTTTCATTAGTCACTCTACCTGACAGATATTTTGTGGCTATTTTCGTTTGGCATTCTTGCTGGTCTGAATTGATCTAGAGTGAAATACATTGCAGTAGGCTTTGATGAAAAACAAACCTATGTTTTTATATTTTAATCAGAAAAGGCTGAGTCTCAGCTGTTGGTTATATGATATTCAAAATTATCTTCCATCAAGCTTTGGGCCAAATTTCATCTAAAGGAGGAAACACTCTAGAACTCCACTGCACTTGTAATTCATCAGAACAGACGATAAAATTTGACCTTTAGAGTTCACTTCCAAGCACATTAATGGTCCACAGTTTCATTAAAAATACTAAAAGAAATGACAATTTACCATGAAATTCACTGCAGACAGAATTGCTGACAGCTTTCTAAGCACATTCTGTTTTCTTTTTTCAGGTGTAGGAAATCTGTTCCATGGATAGAAGCCTCTCCAAAGTATAATAAAAAACCACCCAAAAACCCCAAACAAACAAACCTAAACCAAAGAACTATACATAAAATCTTCCAATATCTCTTATAACCACTATGATATCTGATAACTTTTCTGAATACTAACACATGGTACTACAGGTCTCTATTGCAGAGATTAGCACTTTACACAGATCTAGATAGCAAGACAATTCACTTCATATTGTGACAAACATGCTATTTTTGGTTGCATACACTCCCCAAAAGGAAATAAGAACTTTTACTACCTTATCTGCCATCCTAATAATTGTATACCATGTGTGTATCCTACTAACAGAATTTGCCCTTATGGATAATAATGTGGGCTAAGCAAGTGGCTGCCCTTCCCCCTGCACTGCCAGAAAACTGCAGCAGGTCAGGGGAGATGGCGCTTGTTATGTCTGGGATAGAGCTACTTTTATTCATACTCACTGGTGCGGGGCTGCATTTCAGATTTGTGCTGTTGATAACACAGAGGTGTTTCTGTTATTACTGAGCAGCACTTAGAGTTGAGGCCTTTTCTGCTTGCCACCCCATCCCATCAGTGTGGACGCTGGGAGTGCACAAGGATCTGTGAGGGGACACAGCCAGAACTGTTGACTGTCACTAACTAAAGGGATATTCCAGAACATTTGGCATCATGCTCAGCACATAGAGCTGGAGAAAGGAGGAGGAAGGGGGTCAGAGGGATGTTCGGAGTAATGGCATTTGTGTTTCCTAGTCACCATTACGCACAATGAGGCTCTGCTCTCCTCGAGATGGCTGAACACCTGCCTGCTCATAGGAAGTGGTGAATGAATTCCTGGTTTTGCTTTGTATATGTTCACAGTTTTTCTTTATCTATAAAATGATCTTTATCTCACCTCATGAGTTTTTCTTTTAATTTTCTGGTTCTTCCTCATCTCATCTGTGGAAGAGTAAGCCAGTGGTTCCATGGGGCTGAGTTGTTGGCTGGGGTGAAACCACGACAGAGGGTACTGCTGCTGGCTCATTAGTATCCCTTGACAGTAAGCAAAAAGAAGATACCCTACCACTCTTGTAGTAATTGCCCCTTCTTTCCTCCCATCTTTGTAAGATAGTAACCTTTTATGTGCCAAACCAGTTTTTTCCTCTCATAAATACCTATTGATACAAGTTTTTCTTCAAAATTACTATTGTGGTAAGCCATGAACAAACCTCATTTAAACAGATTGAATTCCTGCGTTCTCTCAAGGCATCTATTTGAGGAAAAGGAAAACAAAACTTGTTTTTATTTGACAAACTTACTGGATCATGTGTGATAAATTAAAGGCTGTGCTTGGTTTTCTTTTCTTTTGTTTCACATGCTATAATTCATGCCTTGCATCACACTTTACAAGGCTGGGTGTTCAGTCCTAGTATTTTGTTCAGAATAAGCAGACCAACTAGGAATGAATAATACCATAAGAATGCACTAGAAAGGAACTTCTAAGGATAGAATCAAAAGGATCATGACAAGACTGAACACACAGGATAAATTACTTCAGTAAGATCACAAGACTCTTTAAAGCCTTTTACAGGAAACAAAGAAGAAAAAAGGAAAAAATGTAAAAAAAAGAAAGGCAAACCAGTGGTTCTATGTCAATACTTCTACTCCGCACACTGCTGCCATACACAAAGGCATGAATATATCTTGTGGTAAATTTTTGAGCAAAAAAGCTGAAAAAGAGAATGGCAGATACAAAAATACAAAACAAAGCCTAGATCTAAAAATCTAACTGAAAGTGAGAATCCCCCAAGTATTGCATAAACAGATTAGAATATTTCAGTTGGAACAGACCTCTAATGATCATCTGGTTCAACTGCTTGTCTGCTTCAGCAATGATGAAAAGTTTAAGTATACAGTGGAGGGTATTGTCCAAATGCCTCTATAGCACTGACATAGGATTGGGGCACCAACACTTCTCTAGAAAGCCTGTTCTAGTATTTGCCCATCCTCCTGGCAAAGAAATGCTTCCTAATGTCAAGTTGAATCTCCCCTGCAGAAATCATCTCTTAGAGGATGTCAAAATCCCACTTATTTAATTAAACAAAATCTCTATTAAGAGAATATTTGATACTGACTATGAGGAAACAAATGCCATGATCTATTTGACAATATAGCTCTTGAATAATGAATTTGCTGCTGAAGACAAAGAATCATGAAATAGTTTGTTTTAGAGGGGATCTTAGAAATCGTCTAGTTCCAATCCCAGCCCACACACAGGGACTCCTCCCATCAGACCAGGATGCCCTATCCAACCTGGTCTTGAACACTTCAAGGGATGTGGCATCCCCAGTCTTCTCTGGGCAACCTGTTCCAGTGACTCACCACCCTCACAGTAAAGAATTTATTCCTGCTATCTAATTTAATCCCTAAAACCTTCTGTCAGTTAAAAGCCATTCCTCATGGTCCTATTACTATATACCTTCACAAAAAGTTCTTCGAGACTACAAAGACTTGTAGCCTGTAGGTACTGGAAGGCTGCTGTAAGGTCTTCCAGGAACCTGCTCAAGGCTGAACAACCCTAACTCTTTTTTAAAGTACTGAATGAAGCACTAAAGAAGTCAGAATGGCCACACAGATAAAAGATTACTGGAAATTTGCTAACTGGTCAAATCGAACACGTACTGAAACCAAACTGAAAAAAAACAACCTCCAAACAAGCACCATCATCATCACTATCTTTTCTTTGTCTATCTCCCACATTGAAAACTATGCTGCTGACTTATTTGATCTGAAAACATTTGAACTAAATGACATAAACAATCTTAGATGACTGGAGATGACTAGAACCTAAAATCATCCTTTCCTTGTATTCTATCAGCCCCAAAATGCAGTGGGTCCGGAAAGGCAATCTAGCAGAAAATACCACATTTTTATGCCTTTATCATCATACGTCCCCACCTCCCCAACTTTTTGAACTCCACCCATGTGCTGTAGAATGGTGAGGACTACCTGAATTCCATTAGGACACGGAATTAAATGCTGCAAACTATCTTTCTGGTCACTGTGACTTTAGAAAAATAGATAGAAAAAGTTTCTTCTAAAAGTGGTCTCAGTCACCCTACGGTTCAGGTTAATTTTGTCTAAAACAGAGTAATGCTTGATTCATAATATTTTTAAAATACTCATGTGACAGACCAGTTGTACACCAAGATCAACACATTTTCCATGAAGGATGAAATTGCAACTATGTAAAAATGCTGACCACGTGGGAAAGGAGGTCCGTCAAGGGCTACCTGTTCCATAGCAATCACATGTATCTCTAAGAACTCGTATTACAAATTAGCTAAACTCACTTATTATTGTATACAGGCATTCATGTTACTACAGGTGTTTCAACTAGTCACTTAGCCATAGTTGAACTCATATTTAAGAATTGTGTTGAACAAAAAGTATAATTTGACAGAGCAATGCTCAGAATTGTATTTAGCAGTTCACATTATGGAATATCATCAATGAAGCCCCTGGTTTCACCTATTGATATTTTCTTCAACATTAAAGTGAAAAAAAAAGAAAAGCCTGTTATGTTAAAAACTGACATTGATGATACCAAGGACTTTAAGAAACACAACACAGACAACATCAATCTGAGACCTGGGAAAGGGCTATTACTTCATAAAAATGATATTCTGCTTCTCTGCAACTGAAAACAACACAAAGAGGAATGATAGTAGAAGCAGGAAACATGAAGACACTATGTCTTCACCCCAAAAGAATATCTACAACCAGCCTATCATACACAAGTTGGAAAAGCACGCAAGTGACAGTTGTTCTACTCTTAGATCTCATATCAGTGAAAAGAGACTACAGAGAGAACAGCATTACAAGTGGCAAGATATGACACCTGAACTAGTGTAAACACTAACATCTGGCAAAGAAAAAATACTAAACCAACCAACCAACACTAATCCTCAAGCACCCAGAGAGCAGATGCTCTTAGGACTTATAGTCATACAGGGCATTTATTACATCTAAGAGTTGATATTTTTCTACCCTTTCTTTTCTCCCCAGAATCCCTGCAATTACATCCAAAAATTCTTCAGGCTATCTGCCTCTCTTTGTCTGGTGTAGTCCTCAGAATAGCCTTAGTGGGTGAATACATTTAGCTGCTCTCTTAGGCAAAAAGATATTACTGTGGAATGTGTTCAGAAATTGTGCTGTTAGACGACACATTCAGAGTATTACAAGGAACCACAAATCAGTCCCCCCTATCATTCTTTCAGTATGCATAAGAGCACAGTGCAGTGGACACAAAAGGCTTTATTATTTAATAGGACCATTTAAAGAGCATGCAGGATACCTACATCTTATGCTGGTAGGTCTCCAAACACTACTATTATGGGCATATGCCTAATATTGAAATGCTTTTATTTAGTTAGTTTTTAAGGAAAAAATATGTTTTGCTTCTGATAAGAAGCACATTCTTAACTGATAAAAAATAATAAAGTGATGCCCTACCCATCTTAAACATCATACCTTGATAGCCTGCTGGAAGAACCCTTGCTCTGTCCCAGAACTGTTTTTTAAATCACTCCTCAAGAATTAAGAACCTTGTCCTGTGATATGCAAAATCAAAACAAGACTGAAGTCTTTGTTATAGGAGATCTATGGCTAAAGCATTTACCCAAGATGGGTGTGGTTCCTTCTGTGCTAAAGCAGGATCCAAACCATTCAAGAAATAGACCTCAGATAAGACCTTGCCTTTCTTCTCATTAGGAATTCAAAGATCACATACATGTACAATAATATAGACAAACTCAACAGCTTTAGCAGCAGGAAACACACCTTTATCAGCAGAAGGAAAGGGAGTTGTAGAAATCCTGAAAGTATGCTACCTATTCCTCTCTTTTATATTGTGCAATCGTTAAAATTAGAGTGAAGAGCACACCCTTTGACCTGAAAAGCTAAAAGAATATTTGTAAAGACAACAAGCCACCTCTTGGATTTGTGGCCACTCATTTCTAACAGCTCAAGACCCTCACTAATTTATATAAATGGATGCATGTCAACACATAATGACAAAAAAATGAGAAGACGAAAACAAAAAAGGAACTCAGCATTTAAGGAAACTTTCATATTATTACAGCTGATGAGAACAGAAGCCCATAATATTCAAGTGTATAGTTTTAACCTTTTGTTTAAAAACTTCAGGGAACACTACCATCAAACATGCCAAGGAAACATCTATTTTTCTGCAATGAAAGAGTAAAAAAACTAGATAACTCACTGTTTGCTTCCTTACCTGCAGATAGTATGAAACAAAAAAAAAGAAAGAGAAGTCTGATAATCTACTGCTGAATATTGCAGCCATTTCTAAAGTTGCTGGCTACTGATATATTTGACATAAAAAAAGCCATTTTGTTCTACTGCTATCCTGATAAAGGACAATTTCCATATTTCTTTTTAAAAGAGTGTAAAGTGAACTTAATTAACTAACATGCTTTCCTATTTCATTAGCTGAAAATGCTATTGCCTGTGCAGAGAAAGACAGGCAGAATTCTGTAGAATCTGATCAAAGTAATTTAGATGCAATTCCTGTCTTCCTTTTTTCACCTGCACAACTGTACTACACTTAATAAAATAGGTCTTAAATTTGAATGCACAGCATGAATTACAGTCCTAGTTCTCACCATCGATTCAATCTTTGCTCAAAAGAAGCTCAATTGTAATTTCAGCTGCATTATCAGGCAGATTAACTCCAAGTTTGCCAGTCTGAATTTTCCATGTCTTCAAAAAATTTCCTTTAAATGCTGGGTGTAACTTTCCATACCCTAAACATATAAAGCATCCTGCTGGGTGTTGAATGTGGGGATCTTCATACCTTTCCTTTTCTAGTTCTTATAAATCTTGGTCATATTTGCTTCTTTCCTTGGAATATTTTCAAGGAGTTTTTTATCCTCATTTTTTGTAAAAAGAAAATAGAAACAGAGGTGTGCCCTTATGAATACTGCCTAGCAATTTTACAAGTAAATGTTTGTCATTAGAATTGCAGGTCATTATAACAAAAGGAAACACCAAGACAGTCCTCATAGGATTAGGTATTTTGTAGGCTGATACTCATGCTTTTGATTAAGTGCAGATTAGAAAGTCTTGCTACACACAAGATTCTGAATGGATTTGTACTAGTTTTGACCTTTGTTATGAAAAAAGACATTTCAAGGAAGAACTGTGCAGTGGACTACAGATACTTGTTTATTCAATTTTTTCCTGACCAAGTCTGCAAAGAATTTCTTAGACTCATTTATCTGGCAAGTATCTAGAATTGGGAAGAATAAAAGTTCTAGCCATTCCTTCAAGAAAATTAAAGCAAAAACTCCACAAAACTTAAATAAAATTTTCTTATACACAGCTGCAGCTAAAGACCACATGAAAACAGCTATCCTTTTAAGTGTGGAAAGGTTGTAAGACCTTTTAAGTAATACATTCAAAACTCTCAAGAAAGGCATTAAAAACTGTATAAAAAGTCACTACAATTCCTTTTCTTTTTCTTTTTTTTTTTTTGATGGAGGGCTAGTGAGCAGAGAGTATCATTAAAAAATTTAGACACAAATCCTCCCTATGACCAAGACCTGTTGCACCAACAGGCCTATTAATCTTTCTCTAGCAAAATAATGTTGTGGGGCAAAAACAATTTTCTCCATTTTTCCCAGAAAAGTCATATTGATGGGTATAGCTGTTGTAGCAGTAGCAAGTATAACTTTGGCACATTCCAAATTCAGCAGCTTCATTGACTTTGCTAAGTTGACAATGACTAAAACTTTGTAGAATCTCTTCCCAGAAATACCATCAGCATGGCTTTGCTAAATACAGACAACTTTGAGTGGTATATCAGCTCATTTTCTAAGGGGAAATAGCACACATACAGCTCCAAAACATGGTAAAAGAACTAACTCCTAAGTGGAAAAGTCAAGTTAAAGTTTCAACTAAGAATTTTAGAAAATCTCAGTGTCTGTGTTTGGTATTCTTCTTTGCAGGCCCTCAGTTGCCTATTTTTACTAAAAAATAATTATATGCAGTAGAATGGGTTTTAGCCTATTATTTTCATGAGAATTTAAATAAATTAGTTAGAATTAGATCTAATGAAATCTGTAAGAGTGCTGGGTTCAAGTGCAGAAATTGTTCTATTGCCTGTGACTACTACAGTATCAAAATGCATTCAAAACATCCTTTACATGTGAGCTTTCAAATTAACATAAAGATCTAAAAGAAAGTTAAATATTTACTTTCTGCTGCCATCCATTGTTCCTATATATTATTAAAGTGTGCAACAAAAAGATCAAAACAAAGTAAAAAATATTGGGACAAAAAGGATAGTAATATCAATTGCTGGAGAAAAGAAAAGAGGATAATAGGTTCAAGAAAGTATCATTTAGGGTGAACTCCTAGAGAAACCGGAAAACTAAGTCTACAGATCTTTTTGCAGTACTTCTAAGTGGTTCAGTACTAATATTATATACAAGAAATGTGGAAATAAATTAAAAGCCTTGCTTGCAGTAAGAAATCAGAACACAACCAGCATTTTTGACAAAGTGAATACCTCCAAAAAGACAGAAGAACAACACAAGGAAATGAAGTTCAGGTTTAGAATAAGAACTCTATCTTCTATCAAAAGACAGCACAAACCACCAATACTCAATCTAAAAAGATTCTAGAGCTCCTAGAAAAGTAACAGATCTCTTCATGACTGCAGTTAATATTTATTACTAGTAGTAATTACAAAACAGAAGCACTAAAGTTTTTTCTTTAATTCTGAAGTTCCTAGTACCTCTGTTTCTTTTGGTTTTTGTTCACTTGAGTACACAGGCTTAATGTGTCTCCTCTTTATTCTTCACAACAGAATAAAGGGAAACAATGACAACATCTTTATCCTTTTTTCTCTTCCTGTTCCTTTTGATGGCTTATTAACTATTCAACCAGAGAGAATTTAAAAACAGATTTCAGTTTGGGATAAATTTCACTGTATTTCTTATCTGAGCAGGTATTGCTCACCTTATTTCTCAATCCAATCCCTTTCTTAACATTTATCATTATTACTACTGCTACTCAGGACCATTTGTGTTATACCTCAGCTGAGAATGTCCACTGAATGATTAGCACAGTCAACTCTTGGTAAGTGGTTATAAGCCTGAATTCACTTTTTTCCTTCTTGGAAAGACTACTCCCTCTCTGGTATTCTTTTACACATTACTAAGCCTATATTCCTATTAGCATTGTCATCAGAAGTCTCTCCCCTGAGTGAGCCTCCTACACTGGAAAGGCTATTTAAAGGCTATTTAAAGGCTATGTGTCACTACTCTATTACAAACAGGCAAGTTCCTCAATAACCTTTGTGACAGAAGATTTCAGACCACTGAACACATTGAGGAGGATCAGCACACCTATGCTGAGTATCTTGGAAATTATTTTGCTTATCAGAAATTTCATTTTATTATTTTGTGCCATCAGATATTGTCAAAGATTTTATCCACCCCATCGTGTTCCTCATATATGATTTTTTAGCCCAAAAAAGGGCCATTTCAATTTGCCAGAAATAGTAGACAATTTTTTAGGTGAAAAATACAACAGGAAAATTTGAAGAGGGCTCTGTTGCAGTGGGGCACAGTGGCTGCTTACCATCCACTTGTGAATCACAAATAACAGGCAATTCCAGACAGATGTTTACCTTTAACACTATAAAGGACTTGTTTTCCACTGACTAGAGAAAAAGTCCAAGCAGAGTAGGTGTAAAAAGATTGACAGAGCCCATAACATTGATAAAGAAGAATTATCTTTTTGTAGTTTCAAGACAAAGAGAGATGTTAGTTAAAGGAGAGGAGTTAAAAGTCAGCAGATCCAAGAAATTTTATTCTGGGTTTTTTGATATACAGCGAAAACAATTTCTACACCACAGCTGTGTAAGTTTTCTGTAGAAGCACCCCTGTTTCCATTGTTTTCTTATCAGAGTCTCTCTTGTATTTACAAAGATTATTTCAGAATTGGCTCAGCAGTTAAGACATGATTAAGAAAGGTAGCAGGAGAAAAAAAGTAGTCAAGTAATGCTTGCAAGCAAAAAAAAAACCAAGAAAACCCCAACAAAATTCCAAGAGTTCAGAAACATTACAGTGACTTTTTTTCCTCACTTAGCTTGTTTTATTTTCTTACTCAGTGGTTCCATCTGCCTAAGTGACAGCTTGTTAAAAATCCCCACTGGTCCTTTTTTAATGCAGCATTTTTAAAGAGCATACAAAGTCTAATCCATAATTATCAATCCTCTCAGGATACCAGTCACTTCTAAGAAATGCCTAATTAAATTATCCTAAGATTAATAGTGACTTTTATATAAATATGGCAGTCAAACAAACATGAAAAAAGCACACAATGGAAAAGGAGAAATAAACAGCATCTTCCCAAACTCCCAGATGCACTTACATTTCTTCAGCTGAAGTCTGTATTTTGGTTCCTCAATGATTTAATCACAAAATTAGATTTCTAAATTGTAACACAGACCTTTCAAAGCAATAGAACAGACTCTAAATTTGCCTGTGAAAGCCTAAAAGAGCAAATAAAGCCCTTGAGCAAACTGAGAAAAAAAGTACTGTAACATGCAAACCCCAAAAATTTAGTCACCCACTATTTATGTTCAGGGATTACTAAAACCAGCTGATATTTTAAGCAATCTGATAGCCATTAATTGCACAATGATGCTTTGACCACCATAAAAAACCTTAAACAACACCAATTAAATAAAAAATAGACAATTAAATCCGAACAGAATCTAAGTGTACTCAGTATCTGTTAATCAATTACCAATAGATTACCTATTTAATTTAATTTCAAAGTCTCTCTCAGAAGGAAAGGGATCCAGTCTAAAGCAAACTGTATCCTTACAGCATTTGCTAGCATACTTCCTTTAGAAGAAAAAAATGGAAGAAAAAAATCCTCACATTTTTGCAATCAACTCTTTGTTACATGACCTTACATTACTTCCCTTTTCCTTGATATTTTACTCTATAAATTTAAGGGCAGACATTTTATTCTACAACATCTATGAAAAGGAGCTCCTGCACAACTGTCATTCATCAGTGACAGAAAAGACTGTCAAACCAGAGATGTACTTACTCTAGAGAACATGAACTAGACACACATTTTATATTCTGTGAGATGATGCAAAACATCTTCAGAGTAATACTATAGTTTAACAGCTCTAAGGATTTCATAGTCCCAAAAGGAAACATTTCAAAGCAGCAGTGTTAAGTCATTGCTTTCATATGCAGAGATGTGACATTACAGCTCGTAGTTAAAGGAAACATGGTAATTCCTAAGTGCTGAAGTTCTAAGAACAAATTTTTTTCTGTTAATTTTGCAGTTGAGTATTTGGTTTTAACTTCAAGAATGAAAAAAGACCAACAACTCCCTCTCTGAATATTATGACAGTTCATGCAGGTGGTCTTGCTCAACAGCCATCGTTTATGCTGCACCCAAAGAATCAGTCTAAGCACGTCAGAAAGACTAGTTCGGTTTCCAGCCCTCAAATTTAACTAAGGTCACCTTTTTAATTTGGAAACCACCAATAAAAGGTTCTGTACAGTGATAATTAAGTTTTCCTAGATATCAATAAGCAACATTACCATTAATAAACCCACGCCCTTAAAATGTTCCAGGTAGCTAAAATGAAAAATTGAGAAATCTGACTTAAAAACAGTGCTTGTACATCATCCCTGCACAATGAAAACCATCACTCTCCAGTGAAAAAAGAGTAAGATAGATACCAAATCTTCCACGTTACACTATGAGGAGTAGCTAAGGTTTGTTTATCAGATGGGGTTCCTTAGTCTGGAGAAAGGGAGGATCAGGAGGCATTATATCTCTCTCTACAACTACCTAAAAGGAGGCTGGAGTGAGAGGGTGTCAGCCTCTTCTCCCAGGTAACAAGTGGCAGGATGAAAACAAACAGACTCAAGTTTTTCCAGGGGAGATTTAGATGAGATATTAGGGAAAAAAAAGAATTTGGAGAAGGTTTAAAAGCATGGAGCAGACTGCCCTGAGAAGTGGTAGAGTCACCACCCCTGGTAGTATTATAAAAACATGCGGATATAGCACTTGAGGATGAGGTTTAGTGATGAACATGGTGGTGGTGTAAGGCTGACAGTCAGACTTGATGATCTTACAGGTCTTTTCAAACCATAATAATTCTATGATTATAATAATATACTGAAAAATCCTGTAAAAGAAATATTGTCTAAATAATTAATATTGTTTGCATGAAAATTATGACCATTATGTCTTTGAATTATTATATTAATTAAAGTAATTTACATGGTCAGCCTTGAAATTGTTGTTGCTGAAATACTTCTAATTCACTCAGTCACTAATGTATTAAAAATTGTTTATCTTTGTAGTGTACTTACAAAATTAGGTACTACAGTCTTGCACAACCGCTCTGGATAATAATATCTACAAATGTGTTCTTTAATGTTTTGCACTTGCCAAATTAAAGATATAATCCATCTAACAAACAAAAATATTCCTTGGTATTAACAGGAAAAAATGCTTAAATGCTTTCAAAACCACCAAATATGAAAATATTTGCTAGGACCAAGATTTTTTTAAACAAAAAACCTAATATATGGCTTGTGTAGTGTGTATCTTTATTTTAAAACTGGGATTATTTGCAGATACATTTATTAGGATATGAATTAAAAGTGAACTGAACTATTTCCAAAATACTTAAGGTATGTATCACTAGTTGGTATTTCAGAAGCATACCTAAGACAAAAACTATTCTCTCAGGATCAACACTATGTTTTATTAATTAAAATAACTGCAACATTTCCAAAATTCATTTTCTTGAAACTGAGGCTTGTGAAAGACATTAAGGAATTCAGGCCAGAGTATTAAAACAGGGTAGTAAATCTCATTAATTTCCATAAATTTTACTTAAAAGATATTTATTCATATTGGCACATTTCCAAGCAATCCACTGGGCCTCAGAGCAATGCAACTGGCCTCAGTAATTCTGTAATGAGTGCTAAACAAACATTTAAATCCAAGTAATTTCTAAATAAAACACAAAGTTATTTGTGTAATTATGCAAATGAGTAAATAGAAATAATCTAGAAACACAATAAAAATATGGTAAGTGGAAAGCAATTTCTGTAGAGGATTAATTTTATTACATGTTTTCTATTATTTACAGGAATGTACCTGTATGAAAATGAATCAGAGAAACTTAACATCATGTTCATGGACTGATGAAAAAGATCCTTATAATTAATTTTCAGAATAAGAATCCATTATCACTTCAAAAAATTGCAGTTTCACAGATTTATGTGCACATAATTAGTTGTAATTTTACTTAAAATATTATTTCAAAAATCAGTTGACAACCTCACTTGGCTACAGTTAGTTACTAGGCTTCAATGGTTTTGACATGTAGAATATTAGTAGCAAAAGTTGCAAAGTAACAGTCCTACCTTTCAAGACAGGTAGTGCTTTAAGCTAAACAGGAGTCTTGTCTGGTTCTCTCTCCACTTATGTAGGACATCTTTTCCCTGAAGGCATTTCTGCAATTCATTAATCATTCTAACTGGAAAATTTCAAAGTTAAAGCTTTATGCTTATGCAAAGTTTATGTAGATCTAGGTACAGATATTGCTTTCAACTACTTAGAAATATATCTGGATTCTAGTGTCTTCCAAGATCTAGGGAGCCTGACCATAAGACAACAGGAATCATTGCAGTTTCTCATTGACCTCATATCCTACAAATCATGGATTATAAACATTTCTTATTCTGAAAACAAAATCTGACTTAAAATGTCACAGGCTATAAGCACTGACTGTATTTTACATACATCAAAGTAGACTTACTTAAAGTTTTTTATTTATTTTAAACACTGGCATAGAACTCTGGTGTTTCTTTAGCTTCCAAAGAGTCTCTGAGATAACAACAATAATTTATCACAGTTAAATTGTACTTCAGTACATGTAATTCCATAAATGAAAGAAAAATGCTTATGACAGAACTTCCATTTTACCAGCAGGAAAATAACTGGAATGTACAGGGGCCATCAAAGTGACTAATATCAAAGCGTGATACAAATGCTCCTGTTTCCATTATGCAAAATCAAATTTAATCATTCCATTTTAAATTTGTAAATCAAACTGATTTACCAATATTATTTTTGTACCTTCACGTCAAAATGGAACTAAAGATCTACCTAACAAGCAGAATGGAAATCATTCAACTACCTTTTTCCAAGAAAACTGTTTCTCAATTTTAAAGACTTCTTTTACTGAATATTTCTAATGGTCACTGAGAAGATACAGATTCTTGGTGCTTTCTCAAAATTGGTTCTGTAGAGACAACAAATTTTGATATGGGTGGGCAGAACTTGCACAGCCCAAATTCAAGCAAATATCCTATAAATTACCTCTTTCTGATAGCTCCTAAGAAATCATGGATTTAAGGCAAATTTATGCCAAAAAGCACCCTTAAGAATTTTCTGATCTTTGCAACCTCAGAACAAGCAGTACTTTCTGTACAGGTTTTGTGCAGCCAGTGCTCACTGGAATTTCACATGATACAGAACACAACTTTAAACAGCAATCTATAAACAATCACAAAAAAAAAAAAAAAAGAGTAGTAAGAGTTTGTGCTCTGATTTGTATCATTAGGGCCAAAAATAAGAGGTTTGCTTTTGTCGGCCACTAAAGCAAAAAAAATAGGAATTAAAGTGACTAGAGAGTGAAAGAAACACTGAATATGAACAACAGTCAGTAACTGTGAAACCAAAGAAACAGATTCTGGATCAGATACATTGTAGAGAAAATAGGTATTATTTAGGTACTATATTAAGAAAACAGATATATTGCTATTAGACTTTCAATTACATTAAAAACTGCCTAGATGGGATATTAAAGATTTTTTTGCCTGACCTGTATTCATTCCTGTTCCAAATGCATGTTACCTGAAAATACAAAATAATAAGAAAAAATTTGTTAATTATAATATTTAGCTAGTTAGAACCTCTACAGATTTCCTTAAAAAACCTAACTATGGCCAGTAAAGTTGATAGAATAAAGAAGATGAGAAGAACTGCCGTGACTTTGAACTTATTTCTGTCATAGTGAAAATTTACATTTCAATTAATTCATACCAATGCTGTAATCTATTCACAGCTTTTAAAACCATTGAGACTTTTTCCTTTTACATTTTGTATTGAAATACCATGATTAACTCCAAATTCCACAATTACTTTACATAAAAGTCTTCACATTATTACTGCATAAATAAAAGATTAGCAAAATCAGTATGATAACATCAATGACAGAATATGTGCTTTTTATTTATACTTCAAAGCAGAGATTTTAATAAATTAAATGCATGTCAGAATTTGTAAAATCTCTGCATCAACATGATTGTATTTCTCCTTCTCTTCCTTTCTGCCCCCAAATGTGTGCTTCTATCTATTTCCTGATTGACAAATTCTTTTCATTATAATGTTAATGTGTTACATCAGAGTTGATAGCATATGCATGGAGGAGAGAGATAAGTGATGTATCTTGGTACCTTTTCCTGTGAAACTGCATTAGCCTTCTGGGATACAGGACAGGATGAAGCTGCAGATTTGAAGATCATTACACTGCTTATAACCCTTTGTATTAATCTTCAGTGCTGCTAAAACTTTATAGAAAATCTAATTTCTCTGAAGCTGCATTAATGTCAAACCACCAGTTTTTGTATGCCAGACTTCATTCCAGCTGGCAGGTAATGCACAAAAGGATCTAATACCAATCACAGGGAATTATATAAAAGCAAAAGGTTTGGCATATTTGGCAAAGAATTCAACCAGTGCTCTACTTCTAAATTATTATGGGATCTTTGCTCTTTTATTCCGTTTGTGTTGTATTAAGCATAAAGATGAAGTGATGAGCAATGCAGTCCAGGTTGTGCTTAATCTTTCTTCATTTTCTTACCACCTGGGAAGCCTTTTATGACTAATATAGGTAACTTTTTCAACGTCAGAAACAGTCACTTTACAGAAAATGCACAGGGCATGCCTAAAGGACGAAAAATATCGAAGGACCAGGTAATATTGTGGTCAAAACAAAGCAGAAAATAGAACCTCTCTCTCCATTCACACACTACTTTCTAAAACTGAAACAAAACCCCACAGCAACAGCGCAGTGAATGAAAACTGTCTTCTCATTGATCTATTCCAGTGACTGACTACTATGTCAATAATAAGCTCAAGATTTCAATTATAAACAAAAAAAAAAAAAAAATGTACTGTAAACTAATCTTCCAGTAAAAGAAAGACAGTCAAGTTATTTAAGAGAAGGTAGAGTTCATCTGTAGTAGGTATGTGAAGCAGTTCAGATGAAGCATGTATATATGGTACTTAGGGACATGATTAATGGTGGACGCTTGGAGCCTATGACCTTAGGTGTCATATCTATCCTAAAGGATTCTATGATTCTAGAACTTCCTGTGTCCCTTTGCTGAATTCAAGTAAGTGTCCAGCTCACTGGTTTTCAGATGTTCACAGAGCTAAGGGACTATGGATATAAAACACAAGACAGGAAAAAATCTGACTAGGTAAAAGGAAAAAAAATGACATGAGAATAGTAAAATAGTGGAGGAATTTAAGATTTTGAATCCTTAAAACACTTGAAATTTGATGTTGACTAGACCTACAGAGCCAGATCTAATTGGAACTGCTATGAGCAAGGGGTTGGATAAGACTCGCTCCTACTCTATGATGCAATTTGCAATGCAAATTAGGAAATGTTGCATTAGCTGGCAACATTTCTCACAGGCCTGAATATACATCAAAGCAAAACTTCAAAACAAAGATCAAGGAATATTAAGTAGTTCTGTGACTGTTTCTTTCCAAGTGTTTGGTTATTTTCTTCCAAGTCAAATGACTCATCTGTGACTGATATATGTATGTCATGTCACCTATATCAAGCACTGAAAAAGCTCGAGTCTCTTCATTAGCCTACTTTTAAAACTGAATTTTTCAAATTAATATGTAAAATACACACACATAAAACCACATACTGAAAACTGATAAATTCAATTCATTGGAAGAATTGGTTACTTTAGTTACCACGGTCAGTTTAAAACCCTTTCAGTACTGCAGCAACTATTGAATTTTTGTTTCTATACTTTCTTTTACTTCTTCATTTCAGAAGAAGAAACAAACCAAAGTACTTTAATGAATGCACAAATAAAACTTTTGGGATGTCAGACACCAATACTGGTATTTTTCCACAAACAAAACACACAAATTTGAATTATACAAAGGGATCTAAAGTACAGAAATGCTCAGAGCTTCTACCTGGAACTAAAGCCAAGGGAGCTGTGCTTAAACATACTGAAATTACATGCTGATAACTGTTAGTAAATATTCACTGTTCCAGAAGGAATATTTATCTTAATTGATACTTCAGACTTAAAATCCCACCACTCATATTTTGTCATGTATTGTGAGAGTAAGTATGGAAATGGGAATTTCTATAAAGAAAGGTAAAGCAAAATAAGAATTCTATATTTAAAACACAACACAATACTTAGAAATTAATGAGGAATCAGTCAGGTACAGAGTAATCAAAAGAAAAAAAATCAGCACTTACTTTCTGAACTTTGCACATCCTATAAAGTGATAATTTAAAAAAAATAAAAACCTGAACAAGCCTCCATGGAAATACTACATATGTAAATACTACAACATATTAAACACAAGGGAGAAAGATGCAATATAAGATTATATATACAGAATAGAATTATTTCCAATGTTTCCTAACGCTAAAATACTTAAGTATATTATTTTGTTATCAGGGTCGTTAAAAAGGTTCTATTATATTATTTTATTTCACTAATACTTTTTATCTAGACAAATATCTTCCATAACATGACATTTCAGCACCACCTATTTTGCTTGACTTTTAGCACTGATTCTCTACTACCTGGGATTATTTTTTATTGAAAACCCCAAAATAATTAATATGCAGGCAGTAGACAGAACTTATATTAATATTGCTTCTCATTTTCTTACAATTGCTGACTAATATTATCCTCCTGCTTTTCAATCCTCACAGTTGGATTTAATACTAATTAAAAACTGGCACAGGCTTTATTCACAAATATTTAAGGACTCAGATCAAAGTCTTGAATTCTCACAGATGAAAAATTCAATAATCCTCTGCAATATCCTCTGCAAACCTGCAAACAGAAGACAGCATCCTTTACTTTATCCTATATAGTTTTCTTATAACTCATTTGATGAATATCTAGAGGTGGGTCAACTGAGCATTTAGAAATGTATTTAAATTCTGATATCTTCAAAATATGACTTCACTTTCTAAATCAACTTGTTAAAACTTTTAGATTAACCAAAATATTTATATTTTCTATTAAATCACTTTTTAGATTTAAAAAAATAATTTACTTTGACTCTAATCTCTTTTCAATTCCAAACAATTTTTTATAAATTATTAACCATAACATGCATTAGAATAGAAACTATTTATTCCAAAAATATGGCTTTCAATAATACTGTCAAGCATTATGCTTCTAAAATAAATATTTATGATAGATAGTTATAGCTTAAAGTGAATTCTCTACTATGGACAATTTCATTCATAAAAAATATAATTCTTCTAAAGCAGATTACAACCCTGTCATATATATTTTTTAAAAAATTCTCTAGAAACACTAGGAGTTTGAGCAACAGAAGGATGTAAGCCTCAAAAATATCTCTACAGTGGATACAGAGAAGTAATAAAATATCACACAAGAAATATCTGCCAAAATAGGTAAGAAGCAGAAAAAGAAACAAAGACACTTTTTGGAATTGTTTTAATCTAATCTGCAAAACTATGGCAATTTCACAACTGTGATTACAGTACCAGTGAATACATTAAAAAAAGATCAGAATTCAGGTTATTTGATGGTCTTAATAATGACCTCATCTAAATATATTCAAATGTCACATTTAATCATTACAGTTGATTTTCCTTAATAGTCAGCTTGACATCTCTCTAAAACCTATTTATCCTATATTGCTAACACCATATCAACTCATCTTTCATTTTCATAATTAACATTTTGAATATATACAAACCCAGAAATATTCAATCACAAAAGTAAACTTCAGATTAATGGTACAATTACCCAAACTCCAAATATTGTTTTATGTAATCCCAATTATTCTCAGAGATTTTCCTTTTCAAATTTCAATTAATTTTTTCAAGTTCTAGTCAAAAGGATCTGTTGTTTTTTTAACGTGACAATGCACTTTTACCACTCAAATCTCGGTTCCAAAACGCTGGGGTCAAGTGTGTGGGAGGAAGGGGGACAGAAGGTGGAGAGATAAGGGAAATCTAGACCATCACAGGAAAATAAATGGCCTACACATGTACTGGCAGTTGCAAACTGCCACAAGTGGTAGGCAATCCCAGTAAAGTTTGGGGAAAATCCCCTCGCAGTTCATACTATACTGTGTGCAAAAAAATATAGCTTAAAAGATTTCTTTATTCAACAAAATAAATAAGAGCCAGTGCCATGAGAGGTTGGCTAGAAAACACTGCCTCTGCACTGCTATTTCAGGGGTTGTCAACCACAAGACAAAGGTTCATGCATGATAATTAGTTATGTGTACAATGATCTAATAAGCTATCTGAATAGTAACACATGATCCCACTGTAAGAATATTAGGCGGGGAGCATATAGGTAAAATATTTTTCTGAAGAATACATTTAGAAATTATTAATTTTATTGAGAATCACACATATGTACAATCACTATTTGCTTTCATTATTAAGGTTCCAAAAAGACAGTCTTTTTGCCCAGAGACACACAAGAAATAAAAATTACAAGGCAAGATAAAGATTTTAGAATTCTGCCTTATTAAAGTTGTTGACCTTCTCCTCAATGGTGTACTTTCTTTTAAAAGATCTAAAGCCTTTACTAAATTGACTAAATTATTCCTAAAGGAAAGCACACAAAAAACTCTACAAAAACAAAAGTCAATTAGTTAATTTATTAACTACTGAATGAAATCTGTTATTTATGTAAATCTTGCAGAAAAATATTTAGTATGCATTCCCTGAAGAAAGAGGAGACCACAGAAATTCAAAATTAAAGGAAAATCTTGTAAAAGAAATAATGAAATAGCTGGATTCCAATTCCCACACATGATAAAGCAGGTACAATTTTCTATTCAAGACAGCTTATTTTCAGATCAAATACAAATTCCTTGAAATAGATTCTACTCTTAAAGAAATAAAATAGTTTACACTATATTCTTACAATTCCTATTTAATAACATAAAAACCCCCACCTTTATCTATTTTATTCACGGAAGCATAGAAACCTTTTTATAGAGTCACAAGTAAAACAGGTTCCATTTTGACTTATCTAATGGGAAGTTATGAATACCATTTCTGGGCAAGTCAATTCAGAAAAAATGAACAGAAAAAATCCACAGGATTTTTTTTCTTAGAAAACAGATTTTCATTAAGTTTTAAGATTTCCTGGCCAGAAAAATATTTGTTAAATTATATTTTCAAGTCAACCAAACAAAATTGTAATGAAATAGTTGAGGAAGGCAAATCTCTGCTTTTTTTTTTACTGTTTTATTACTGTATATGTTGAAAAGAATAAGATGTAGATTCAGCTAACTTTCAGCACTGCTCAAATCTTCTGACTCCCATGTTCATACATGTGATTTACAGAGGAATGTTGATATAATCCACTGATATATACTTCTGGAGAATATTGTTTTAGGATTGAAACAAGCTCACAGACATGTTCAAACAACAGTTTCCATCAGTTGAACTGGAAGTCCCATTTCCAGATACAATTTCTTGGAAATTATGTCTAGTCTTATTGATTTATCATTCCTTCTATTTAATTACCATTCATCGTTCGAACTGAACTATAATAATGGCAACATGATTCCACCCTGTGCAATGAATCCTTTCAAGTTTTACCTACTTTCCTAGCAAAGCCTATCTGAAGCATCACAGGACTCTTCTACAAAAACTGAAGAGGAACAGTTTCGTGCACTGCAATCAGAGGAAAAGTTACAGCTTTTTTCACTAGCTGTTTCTAATCTAGCAAAGTGCATAAAAGTCAGAATGGTAGCCTTAAAAGCAATAAGTTGCAATTATCTAAATCAATGTTATTATCACTTTTGCAGAACATCCCTCTGTGATGGTTTCTAACCTACTCTTCCCAGGAGCTGAAAGCCATAAAATGAACAATAGGGCACTGCAGGTTGTGAAAGAGGTTTGAGTAGAATATTGTGATGTTTGGATAGACAGGTTGGGTGCCTCTGCCTGATGCAAATCTGTGAAACATGCCTTCATAGGAAGCAAATAGAAGATATCTTACAAAAGCAATTTATAAAAAGAGGTAAGATCACATATCATAGAAGTTTAATTACTTTTCTGCTAAAATGGCTAGATTAACATTATTTTTCAGAGGCTATCTCACAAATCATGTGCAATTTTTTTCTTCCATTCTTATTCAGAGGAATCCTACTACTCCTCATTCAACACAGCATATTTCTGAGCAAGCATTTCAGTTCCCAGTTTTAAGAACTTGTGTGGGAGTATCCACAGTTTACTGGCTAGATTTTACAATAAAAAATTACAGACAGTACTAAATATCTACAGATCATTGTTTGGACAGCCTGGCACTTTAGGGGAGAAAGTAAAAGGGCTCGCTGTCAACTGGTGCTGGTCACAGTGAATAGCTTGTCAGTACAAGTGCTGATTAAACAAAAAAGTAATTTTTAAAGCAGAAATTCTGCAGAAATAATCCATTTAAAATTTTCAGCCCCCTGAAGATGTAGGAGGATGCACCTTTCAATTCAACTAACGATTTACTAAGGCTTTCATACTCAGCTTTTTAATGAACTTTAATTTTTAATATTTAAGTGATTATAAGTGAGAAAACATTACTTTTGTAAGGCTGCTTCTTTAGGTGTTTCCTTCCATGATGTTCTGTTTGTATTTTTGTTCCTACATTCCAGCCAGAATACCTATAATCCCCTAGTCTCAATGATAAGCCTGATCCAGAACAAAAACCAAAAAATGCAAAGAAAACCCAAACCAACGAAAATCTAGTTTGGAGGTGAGAGTGCTTACAGTACAATTGTCCTTCTACATTCATTAAATTCACACTTAGAATACAACAGATTTCCTTTCTACTGAGACATACACACATCCATGGATTCTGAATAGAGGTCCCTCTCATACTTTTCCACATTACAATCTCTCTACCTGTCTATGAAAGCACAGGAGAGGTATGGAAAAGGGGCAAATACTATGACACAGATACTATGACAGATAAAATGCAACTTAACTTTTTAATACTAGAATGAATTTTTATTTTATGACCTATTAATCGACCAAAACATTCAAAAGTAGGAAAACACCTTCCTGAACAATAATACTCAAAACGTTCAGACAATTTCTTCTGTATAAAATGTACAATCTTTTACTGTCTAGTGTAAGTCAAGTCAAAATGTTTTTGCTACTTAAAATGTTTTTGCTACTTTTTTATCATATACACACTTTCAAACTATTTAACAAAAGCAGAACTCGGAAATTGTTGTGACAGGCAGCATTTCAAATGCATCTTGAATCATGGTAGCTATGCTAATTTCAATCTAGAAAAAACCTTGCATATAGGTACAATAGAGTTTTCTTGTAAGTGCTTACTCACATTCATTATTTGCTAATGAAAAAGTCTTCCCCTACCTCTTTCTCCTTTGACACATGAATAGGACACTTTATTCTCAATTGAAAACTGCAGTCAGAAAAGAAATCAAACTGACTTGTTTAATAACAGATTCTTCTCCTAAAGCGTTATTATAAACTAAATTGAAAGTGTATTTTTCTTAAATATGAAATCTGCTACTGTTATTCTATGTGAGCTATTCCTCAAATGGGCTTAAGAAACAGAAATAAAAGTCAGCTTAAATGTGTTTTTTGCAGATGTCTGGACACACAAATATCAGATCTAAGGTATACATTTGCAATCTAGTACTGTTATAACTTGTGTTCCCCTCATTAAATCATGAATACAAGCTCGAGAGAAAACAATACTAAACAGGGTTCCTGTATTATCTAGAAATGTATTTTCACTGAGGGGAAACTAATAACAACTACCTTAATGAATTAATTTGTATTGAATTTAAGGTTCTTTCTACAAGCAACATGCAAAAAAACCCTTACTTTCCTACAAAGATAAAAATTACAGTCCATGTTCATTTCACATTTCATAAAACAAGCTGAAACAGAGATATTACGATTTGTCATATTTAGGAAGAGAAAATATCTCGGGATGAACTACATAACTAAAATATTATGCAACAATAATCTGTCATAATATATTGTAACTTTACAGTACTTCCTACCACCATAGCACCTAAATCCAAACCAAAATATTTCAGCATCATATTTCATAACGCTAAGTTCTTGACTGAATTCTACATAAAACCAAGTATCCTGAAATATAAATAAAAATCTGTCTCTAAAGATAAATCTCTCTTCTTCCTATGCAAACTTTTTTAAGTCAAAAATTTAGTTAAATAACTGTTTTGATGTTACCTTCCATTTTGTATACCCCAGTAGAAAGTTTCACAGTTTCAACAGTATAATCAGTGTTGCTTTATCTTCAGTGCTCAGCACTCCAAACATTTCTTGAAGAAACTCTGGACCCTTGAACTCTTATTATTGAGCTAATATGAATCCTGAAGGTTAACATTTATTTTAAACAGTGAGTCTGACTAAATTTAACTCTGACTATAATCTATAGTAAAATTTAACATTCAACATAAAAGAAACAAATCACTGCATCTTGTTAGCAGGAGTAATTGTCAGCAAAATCCATGACCTCTTAATATGAAAACACCTGCAAGATCTGTTCTTTAGGCTTCATCCAAAAGCCAGAGCAGAGCAATAAGAACTAATTTGGGAATCAATTAACCTTCTTCAGTGAAAGCAGACAAAACAGGAAAATATTTCACAGCATTATATAGTAAAAAATTAATGACTTATTGTCCTTAAAGAGTGCGAGAGAGGAAAAATGGGTGTCTGAAAGAGATGCATAGGATTTAACTGCCCTTTCTTCTAGACATTAGTGTTAGCAAAAATAAAAGGCTCTCCTTCTTTAGAAAAGGAGGGTGAGGGGGGAAAAACAACACATTATCTTTTATGGCTATTCCTTCAGCTAGAGCAGCATCTTCTGCTGACTATCTTTCAAATATTTGATGATTTTAAAAACTCTAAACCACACACAAAAATTTTATGCAAGATAGACTTCACAAAGTGACAAACATTATACATCCAGCATACACTGAAAAACATTACAATTTCAATGCAAAATTATCAAAGAAAGTACTCTGCCAGAGTTGATAGAGTAAGCTATAAATAATGCTTATTGACTAGAGAAGGCTTGCACTTCATAAATTTTTAAAATAAACTTTGTATTAGCAAATAAGACCAGCACAGAACCTATCATTATTGCTCATTTACACTCAGTTGTAGAAGACCTGACTTGTAGACCAAAGATGAAAGAAGTTGTTGTTGAAGCCCAAATTGTAGCAATTACAAAAGTGTATGAAAGACACTGACAATATAGGGGCACTGTGATCTTCTACAGCTCTTTGTAAGAGATCAAGCGTGGTCACAACCTGAAATTTGAGGAGGAGTGACCCAGCAGCCAGAAATCAAAAGAATTTTATATGCTCAAGGTTCATACTTGCTATTAGTAACCAAAAGAGCCATTTTCATACCATTCTTCCTAATGATGAATATCACTTGGACAATCTCACACCTCTTTTTCTACAGTATTTTTGCTTTTCTGAGTATTTCTACAACATCTGACATACAAGTTCTTAACAGATTGTTAAGGTTTTTCTACTGAAGTACACAATACCAAGAATATGCAAAATAGAGCAAGGAGGAGCTGTTCATCCCACAGCCTTATGCGTACACATTGTCTTGTAAACATTTGTGGGTTTTTCCTTATCTTTAGATTATTCACCACTTTTGTACAATGATTTGTGTCATTACATCTAATTACATAATCAGTGTGAATTCAAGTAGCCACTAAATGACAATATTTAATTACCTATAATTTATTGAATTGCAAAGCACGACAGACTCTAGATGAGAAACAGGCTCAGCAATGTATCTTGTTAAGGAAACTTTCCTGTACGACCATCCAGGAGCCGCTCCTTGAGTCACACTCCCAAAGTCTGAAATTTTAACTGCTGAGACTGAAGCCCCTTCACAATGGGGCAGCTCCAGTGAAGCAAGGAGGGCTCCACCTGACTCCCTTCATAACCCCCAGTCAGTCTCAGACATTTTCCTTAACAGTTTGGAACACATCTGACAAATGCCTTTTCTTTTCTGACAGTAGGAAGTCTGAAAATAAAGTAGTAGTGAAGTAGTAGTGCAGCAGTGATGATGTAGAAATGAAACAGATTTCTGCAACAGAAGAAAGTTAGGGAGATGCACAAAACAGGAGACATGGACATCTTTCTCTCTACGGTCTGTATAGACTTCTGTGAAATAAAATACTTAAACAGATTTAAAATAAAACAAAAACAAAACAAATAAACAAGCAAAAAAACCTAAACAATAACAAAACAACAAAAAAACCACCAAAAAAACCAAAGAAAAGCCTCTACAAAATCCTAAATATATTGAATGAGGAACAAGTGCTCCCCATATGTGATGCATATTCTATTCTAAGCTTTATCATTGCTCTTTCATAACATCTGTTCCTCCCCATCCTTCCAAAACCACCTTCCTGTCATTCTTTCCAGCTTGTCATGCTCAGTCACGTTGGAAAAAAAAAAAAAAACCCAACCAAAAAAATCCCTTACAAATATTTTTGTTTAATAGAAGAATTAATGTAATTTCTGTGCCTTCCATAGAGCTCTCCTACATAAAGACACAGCAGAGAAGCTGTGTTTGCCCCATAAAGTATAATATTAAGAACTGAGGAACATTATTCTATATGTATGTTATTCACTGTGGGTTTTGAATCTCAAGAGAAATTTGAATGCAGCAATCCCTAAAGACTCAGACATATCTGAAGAATGACCTCATTACTTATTTCTGAGCATTAAGTCACAGTGCTTCATTTTATTAACTAGTGCACTTCTACAAGACAAAAATAAATCTCTGGAAGATCAGATTTCTTATATATTGTTGCTATTGCTTATCATGACATGAACTTCTCTTTGACTGAAGATTAGCTCATGTAAGCTTGAACGACTAAATACAGTATGCAGTGCCACTGATGGGGTTTTTTCCCACCTTATAAAGCAAGCCTTTTCTGATAATTAGACCAGCCTACCTTGTCTGAAAAGCTTTCAAATCAATGACACAACTAGCTACTTTGCTTGCTAGACTAAAAATCAATCACATTTTTCTATTTTCAAACTCTAAACTATATTTAATTGTTCTTCTGCTTACACTGTTTACAACTCCATTCAAACAGTTTCCTGGTTCTCAGTTTTGTGACTGTCAAAAATCAGCCATCAACTTGTCATATTTTTCAGTCCTAAATCAAGACAAATTCACAATATTAATCTGGAGACAGATAACTCTAGTTGTTTCTAATGGTTTTGTGTAATCCATTCCTCTCCAGAGAAACCGAAGAGTGAATTTTCTGTATATTATTATATATTGCATCACTCAAGTGTAGTTATATGCACAATTACCTACACTTCAACAAATCTGAAGGAAAAAAATAGTAACATTGGGATATATAATACAGTTTCCCCACATTTAAATTAATACTGAGTAGTTTTGCTTCAGTAACATGATATAGTCATAGAATCATCTAGGTTGGAAAACATCCAGTCTTTTAAACTATTCATAACAAGATTACACATTGTCACCCTGAATTTGAAGAAAGAATTGACATATAAATATACATGTTATTGGGAATAAAGGAATGGCTTGTATTACAGAGAATATTATAGAGAATGTAGTTTCTTAATTTAAGTAAAAATTGATTGTAATTAAATTTAGGTACCTTATACCAAGAAATTTGTTACTAATATATTCCATCCAGTTCAACAAAAAGTTCTTGGCAACATATTTACCTGGTTATTGTTAAGACATGCGGGGAGGAAAGGGTTAAAACTGGAAGACTGGGGAGGAGAAAGAATTGTTTTTAGAATTGTTTTCACACAAGATGACCTTGCAGCTGGCAGAGTGCTAAGAATATTCAGCCTGGGAAAATTCACTGTTTCTGTCTATCTTGAGAAGTCACGTAACAGAATGCTGTAAAAGACCTAAAAAGCATTCTTCACAGGCCTAGTAAGAAGAGAAGGGAGATAAGAAGCTTGGAGATCATAAAACACAACCTTGTGAAGGACTGTGCCTGCACCAGTCCTTTCTGATATGTGAGCCAGGAAACAGCCTGAGAGCTTTTTGCCCCTGCTAAGATGACATAAGCTTAGCAGTGCCTGTGTCCCTGTTTTGCCAGCGAAATAATGGAAAAAATATTTTCTTCACACTTCAGCTGTGGATCATGGCCATCTTGGTGTTACCTGTATGCATTCGGTTCACACAATACATCCCAGCCAAAACCAAAAATGTATCAGCCCAGAATTTAAGTAAATCATTAAAAGATTAGAGTCTGAAAAACTATCACAGTACAATAATACAATTCTGCCACTTAACACATTGTATACTACCAACAATGAAGTGCACTCAAATGTGATTTTATTTACCTTTCTAATTCTCTAAGCATAGGTGTGAAAGTAAATCTGCTGATGAAAAGGAATTTCAAATCTTAATAAAACAACCAGAGAAAAAGAGTCTGATTCAGGACATATTTCTTGATTTGATCAAAAACATATACAAACTACAGCTTTTATACCTCTAGGATGATCTACTTTTTGACGTAATTTAGTTAATAATTTAATTAATTAAGCATTATATCACACTTAATATCATTACCTTTGTATCATTTTTTAGACTCAAGCCATTGATAACCTACCAAATGAAATTAAACACTCCACCATTTGTCCCCAACCCACTATTAAACAGTTTTGGCCTTTTTCTGTGTAAATTTGTATGTACAAGCATTAACATATTCAGAGAGACAAAGATTCAAGATTAGTTGAATCTGAAATGCCTAGATTTTGGCATTTGTTGAAAATGATGGCTATACTTGATGAAATTAAGTAAAATTCTTTTCCTCATTACAAGAAGGCAATAGAAAAAGGCAGTTATAAGCTACACATATTAATGAAATAATTCATAAACATTGAAATACACTTAGTAGAAAAAACAAAACAAACACACCTACTGTAAAGACATATGCATTGTGTTATGTTTATGTGATCAAAATGTAGAGTTCCGACTCAGACACTGGCATTACTTTTATGCTCTATTTTATTCAATACATGTTAGGATAAAGATTCTGCCTTATGCACACTTTAAGCTTTTAATTAATAAAAAGGCAGATGTACTTGTCAAACTATAAACTATTAACAGAGCCATGAGATAAAATATGATTGATCAAACAGATTACATAATTTCAACATGATTATAGAGTCGGGCACTATAGATGAGAAGGTAGTAGAGAAGGGTATGCATATATAAATACAAAAATATATATATATTCATGTACAACTATTTCAGTACACACAAATGCACATGCGATTGCAAACTAGAGATGTGTGCATAAGCAATTAAACACACATAGCCAGATTTCTTGGGTTTCCACAATAAACATTCATCTTTGCAAGTTAGTAGAAATCTGATAAAACATGAACTGTTGGATTGATTCAGTTCTTATAGACACATAGAAACAAAGCTTAAAAAGTTATTTGATCAATATTAGGCATAAACATTTACCCTTCTGGTAGAACTATGGAAAGAGGAGAAATAAAAAGAACAAATCAGATTTTGCTTTCAATCCAGGTGTACATTCATGTGTAACAATCTAGTGCATAGTCTTGGCAGCAGAGGAATGTACAAAGTAAAAAATATCAGTCATGAAGGCTCAAAAGTCAAGATTAAAGCTTCTTTTATGAAGCAGAGAACATTGCTCCAGATAAAAGTCATTACAAGATGCATAGGTTCTTTAAGTTCTGTGGCAAAAGATGCCTAGGCAAAATGCTGCTAAGTTGGTATTATTTCTTTTGTCTTTGTTATTCACAGTCACTCAACCTTTGGATATTTTTCAATTGGAACAAGAACTACTCATAATGGTATTAAGTCACTAAAATATTCACTTCAATATTTATAGTTGATAAGAAATACAAAAATCACTTATATAAAACTCATGGTCATAAATTATAATTCTTGGTTAACTAAATTTTAATAAAGAAGTATATATTTATAAACATAGAATCAAAACTAAAGCAGAGACTACAGTCTACTATTATGATATCCTAAATTTAAGAACTAAACATACAAAATGGGTTGCAGGGCTGTTATTCTCCATCCCATTTTTTTCTGGACTCCCTTTCACTTTTTGTTTTATCAGCAATAACGGCTTGCAACTTCTTGGTATTATCATCAGCTAGGGATAAATAAGTCTTGGGCAAAAGCTCTTGCAAGTTACTCAAGATGAAGAGGGATATTGCATTTTATAAATGAAACATCATGCACTATGTGTTAGTTAGGAAAGGATATCGTCCAGTGATCAAGTCCTCATTCTTAGATGCTAGAAATCCACAGACAGATTACAGTCTTTCAAAATATAAACATATAACATTAAGTTTATCTGTAGCATGAGAAACATTATTAACAGAAAAAATAGTCCAGAAGTCAGTAATACCAATGGTATTACAGTGCATAACACAGCTTTGTACTCGTGACTTCTTGAGAAAACAGGAAAAAAAGTAAATAATGAAATTTCAATCTAGAAAAGAAAATGTTGCAGTATGCTTTGTGCTATAAAAGAGTGAAGTCGGCAATCAATATAAAAAGCTGTTCTAGATGGGCAGATGGTTGTTCTACACAGCTCCTGGGTCTGGAGGAACAGTTTTGTCACTGCATTTAAAGTGGAAGAGGAGGAAGAGTTAGAGAGAAATTTTATGCTTGCTGGCCAGCTAGGACACAAAGAAATAGGATGGTGACTAATAAGAATCTGAGTCCGATGCATAAGAAAACAAAATTACAAAAATCTATTTTACTCATAGAAAAAAATCAAAATTTAGCATTTTTCATTAAAAGAATTACACTTAAATGCAGTGTAAGTCCTTAAATATGTCATGGTATTATACCTCCTCTCAAATAATCATATTAAAAGATATTAGGGGACAAAACCACCTGTAATAATTAGAAGAGTGAGTGGCTTATAAAATCCACAGATCAAAATGTTTAAATGCTAAATGACCACAGTCCACCTCCTCCTCATACATCAAAATAAACATCACAGTCTTCTGGCCAATCAGTAGGTGCCTGCTAGTCACCTGATTCACAGTCATTTTCTTTTCCCCAGTCACTAATTGGGGAAAAGAAAATGACTTATGCTGGACCTGATGCTGGACCCCAGCCACCTCAAGTCCATCTTCCTTCTTCCTACAGCAGTTTTCGCAAATAGATTTTCATCAAAGCAAAAACCCATGATATTCATTTGACAGAAACCTCCAAGTGATGATAAGCTTAGGCTTTCACCGAAATGGGAAGCTGAAAAGCCTTGGCTAAGAATATTGATGGGTAATGTAACTCTTTCCTTCAGTGGATGAAAAAACAACTTTTCTGCCTCTGTCTACAAACAGTTAGGGCTTCTTCCTCCCCATTTAGCTCAAGCTGGGCAAAACCTTCACTGTGACCATACACAGCAGATGTGTTACACGAGAGTATCATGGCAATGCAAAAACTAGTTCTCCTCCCATCCTACACTAAGCTGTTCCCTAAAGAACTGTTCTAAGAAATTGTGGAATCACCTAAATTGAAACCACTCTCCAAAGTAAACTCCTCTATACTTCTCTATGTCCACTCACACTTGTAAATAGTGTTAGGAATCCATGTCCTCCTTTTCTTGTCTCCATTATTTTTATTTCAGAATCTGTTCTTGTCACCATTTTGAAAGCAAAATACCTGTAACTACAGATGTCACCCATGCCAGCATATAAAATATATCCTTTATGACTGTAACCTACATTCACTTGCTCTTGTCACATGCCACACAGTAATGGTGCCATCAAATACCTCGTCAGATTTCTCTATCCTTTAAAAAAAGCCACTGTACTCTCTCAGACAACAATTTGATGGTGTTGTTTCTTTTTTTTTTCTAAATAACATAGACCTGGCCGTAAAAAATGGCTTCACTTGTAACTTTTGAAGCAGCTTCCTAAACAGTTGTTTTAAAAGGAAGCTGTACAGTGTGCCAGCTGGAAACCTACGGCGAGAAGCAATTGGTGCCTTCTCAGAAACTTCTTTTTCCCTTGGAAGCACTTCTGTCCATTCTGCACAACAGCTCATTCACGAAATTGATTTTATGAAATTATCCTGCAATGTACAGAAATTTTATGATTTGTTTCAACTCTGCATATGCAATTGCATAGGATTACTGATTTTAAAACCTGTTTCTCAAAAACTTGGCTGGCAAGATCCCAGCCATGAACCTACACAAAATTAGTACTTCAAAAAATAAGTTGACATAAAGAAGCTTAGGATGTCCCTTACCATTAATGGTGGATAACAACAGTACATAGAAAATGTTTTTTATATCTCCAAAAAAGAACTTATTTTTGCAGAAGCTACACTTATTTACTAAAAACTGAAATACATGCTATTAGACAAGGGACTTAGTACAGTACTGCAGAAATTGCTTTAGGTCTGAAAATAAGGTATTTAATCCTATCACCCCACTGCCAAGAACTCATTCTTGGTTTGAAAGAATTGTAACCTTATACTTTTCTCATACACACATCATTAATGATGTTTTTAGTTAGTTAAATAAACTGATGATTAGTAGCTTTTAAATTTTTTAATTAATTAAAAAGCACCAAATCAAATAATTTCTAAATCAAGGTCCCTTTGACATACTAATTTAACCAAAATATGTCTAAGAGGTCCACAGTCTTTTACGTAAGAGATCAGGTCACAAAATCAAATGGATTCCTAGTGATATATTTCACCATTAAAATAAAAACCATAAAAACACATAAAAAACCCCAACAACAACAAAAACCCCCAAAAAACCAACAAAAACAGCAAAAAAACCCCCCCAAAACCCAACAAAAACAGCAAAAAAACCCCCCAAAAAACCAACAAAAACACCAAAACACCACTATAAATTTTAAGAATTATCCCAATACAATTGGAACTTTAAAACAGCAGTATAATAACTATATTCAGGTAATCTGAAAGGGATGACTGTTTACAAAACTAACTAAACCTTCTTTTAGGTAAAACTGAAATTAATTAAATGCCACGAAATTCCTAAACCACTACTCATAGAATGCAAATAAACTTCTCAGAAGTTTGAGCTATTCTCCACCAAGTAAGCCAGGAAAATACAGCAACTATGCAAAATAATATTTATCAGTAGCGTGGGATATTTTTAGTACTGTAATATGCATGGCTGTTTCTATTGACCATATAAAATGTAGGAATCAACATCCACCATTATTACAAAACTTTCACACAGAAGTTTTACAGAGTTTATCTTTAAAATTATGCAGTGCATTTAAAGTATTGAACTGGCACCTGGCATCATAGGAACAGAAATGCAGTACAGCACATCCTTGTAAACTTAAGAAAATAAACTATACAAACTCATTTAAGCTAACTACACTTCAAAGGGGGAGAATTTAACCATCCCCCAGTATCTATGGATGGTTTGTTTATTTTTTTCTTATCTATTCTACATGAGTATAGAAAGAGGCTCAATCACCACTATGCAGTAACTTGGTAAAGGAACACTACTTGTCTGTGAAGGTGGTTCAGTGGGGCAGCCCTTAGAACAGCTGCCCCAGAGAGCACTGAACTCTGAGAGATGCTTCTGTTCTGAAAGGGGCAGAACTCAGGGACATCAAAACAAAGGGACCTTAGTAACTGCAAATTGAATGGTAACTGCTCTTTCTCTCATTATTATCAAAACGAATAAAATATGTACACATTTTTAAAAAGGTACCTAAACCCTGCCACTTACTGAGCCCTGGTCTCAACTGCTGCCCTGCTTCCAAGGATGCCTTGCCTGCTGCCCACAGAGGGCTATGCAGCCTAGTGCCCCTTTCCACCTACGCACCGAAGCACCAGCAGCTGCACCAGTGCCAGCAGGCAGGGCAGGAAGCATAGCAGCAGAAAAAAGTTCAGAGTGGGAACAGGCCTGGGAAAACACGTGCCTGGCATGCCCTGGCAGTCATTGACACAGCTGGTCACTAGACCATGCTAACTTACCAGCTGTGAAAAGGACAGCTCCCCCACTTCACTTCCCTGACCAAGCATCCTGCCATGGAAAGCTTCTGTCCTCAGAGTGCGAGGGAGGGCAGGCATAGCAATAGGGAGGGTTTTAGTGGGGCTGATGAGGTGGGAGGGGAGAGGAGAGTGAGCTGCATTGGCTGTACTTGTACCATGAGGGACCACAGTCACCCAGCTCTGTGGAACCTTGAAGAGCCAGAGAGGCAGCAGATCCCCCAGAGTGGACAGCAGGCTGGCTTGTCCCCTGTGGGAAGAGGTGTGGGCAGGCTGGGTCTTTCTGGAACTGGACTAAAAGCCTTTTCTCAAGCATGAAGGGACTGGAGGAATTTTGTGGCTGATGAGTGTCTGAGTTGACGGAGTAGAAGCTCACAGCAAAGGACTCACTCCTGCAAGGACACAGGGAGCAAGGGAAAATGGGTTTGCAAACTTACTTATTTTTATTCTCTCTTACCCAGCAGATCTGAGGTTTTCCTATTTTACAGGTCACCTAGGTCTAATAAAAATCAGATTTAAAAATTATAAAGCCTTGGAGTTTTGGAAAGGAGTAGGGCTTGGCTCTTGTGTCTATGAGATGATCACAAGCCCTACTTCCTGTATCAGTTTACTTAGCAAAATGGATTCGGGCAGAAAATCAATAAAGCAACAACAACTTTCAAAATTACTCAGTCTTATCTGAAAAAGCATGGGCTCCCAGAAGAAACAAGCCCCAAAACATTATGTGCAATGTATTGTTCTAGGGAATCAAAACAAGCATAGAAAAAAGAAAATCAATAGTCTTTCAGCCTTATGTAATTTTGTAGTATCAAATATGTACAAATATTTGTGGGAAACACAACTGTTTTCATAGCAGGTTGGTCAGTTCAAAGTGTTTGGAGCTGGTGGGCTAGAAAGTTTGCTGTTTATTGCTGTATTGTTGCCTCACCTTACAGATACTACTCAGCACGAATACAAGTGGAGCATGAGCCTTTTCCTACTGAGTCCTGCAGGGCCTAATGCTGCCCAGGATATTACCATGTTTTAAGGATAAGTTTGCCCTCTGGAGCTGAAATGGGAAGAAATTTAGAGAGACCATATTTCTGACTGTTGGACTCTCTCAACATGTCTGCAGCTTCAGAAGACTTAAAGGAAAGTTTGATATGCAGTCACAGAGCTGGTTACATGGAAAGGCATATCTGCTATAAGGAGCCTCCTTTCTCACCCTGGTGAATGTACAAAGACAGCAGGACAAGTCTGCCACTTTTGCCATTGTTCCCATTCTGCAAGGCAGCTCTCTGCTGGGGACTGAGAGATATAGTGCCCCATGTAACTGCAGCAGTGTAAAATCAGGAATATGTCCTTCTCTGAGATATGTCATAATCCTGTCACGTTGCCATCTTTTGCACTTTAGGATGTTCTGCATCCTTCATGAAGGCACAGAGAAATCATTGTGGTCTGCACTTTAGAACCATGGACTAACCGATGGACTCTCTATGTTGTAGCAAGCCTTCAAATTGTGTGCGATGGTTAGAGTAAGACTAAGATGTAATTTAATGTAACAGCACCTCTTCATATCCTCATATCTTCATATACTTTAAAAATAATCAGTAATATAACATGGAGATTACCTTAGAAATTTTAACTATTTGTTAAACCTTTTGTGGGAAAAAGTCTGATACAACAGCATTAATGTTCTCAACAACTGAGTGTCACAAATCTCTGATTTGTTTAATATAGAAGCAATTTTCTTTTTGTGGAGAGGAGAGAAGATGAAGGCAAAACAAAATGTTAGAAGAATACATTGCAGGCAAAGGCACCTTGCACGTAATTCACTTTTTAAGGAGAGGATGAAACAAAAAACAAGGAAACCACACCATTAATCACACTATCACATAAACAAAGCCTTCAGACTACCCCATGAGTCAGACGCTTGACTAGGTGGGATGCACTGGAGATGCTTGCAGAAGCCTGAAGTGCTCTCTGCTAACAGTCTTGGCTCTTAATGACTTTCTTCCTAGAGCTATGTTAAACAGTAGGAGAGCTTTTTGAAAGCTTAGATGAGTAGTATTGGTGTTTGTATGCAAATACAACACACCCAGAGGAGAGAAGCCTTTGGAGAATGGTCCCGGAGTTCTCATCATCCCAGAAATCTCAACATTTTGTTCCAGTCCCACAAATTCTGATTGTACCCTTTATTCCTTTTATCATGCCTGAAAGGAGAAGGCGATCAGACGATATTATCAGAGAGGCTAGAAAATATATTTAGAGGCTATAGATCCATTAACAAAGACTGATTCTTAAATGGATCACAGAGAAAGAAAAAAAAGATTATTTAAAAAAAAAGGATACTTCATGGACAAGATTACTTTTATAATGAAAAAGGCAGAAAATCCACTGTTTGACTAGATGAAAAGAAAAGCAAATTGATGGCAAAGAAGCCTCACAAGAGAGCTACAGCCTATGGAATTGCCAACACCATGTAAGGCTGGGAAGAGCTGAGAGAGACATGTCAAAGTATAATTGAATTTCCCTACAAGGATGGTACAGAGAAAGGAAACTCTTCTGAGTGAAAGTAAGACTGCCTTAAAATGAAATGAATTATAATAAAAAGGGAAAACTGTTTCTCTTTACACAAATAACTCATTAGAAATGCTAATACTGAATCTGTGAAATACCACAGTGTTACAGGGGGCAAGGACAGGGGAGTGAGTTGATTATTTTTGTCTTCTTTTGGGGGGTTTTGTTTATTTTTAACAAGGTTCAAAAGTGTTTGGAAGCAATGCTAAAATAAAGGTTTCCTTATTCCTTACAGGGAGAAAATTTAACTACTTCAGTACTGACCCAGTGAAATTTCTAGAACTGTTCTAGAACATGAGAAATGAAATATGGTCAGAAATATTACAAATTGTGATGAAAATTTTGTTACCAGTCTTGGCTTTTGTCATAGGAGGGCATTGGAAGCTGGAAGATATAGCACACACTAATTTTATTATTTTCATTAGGGTGCAATAGTTGTTTTCCTGGGCATGTCTCTTTGCTTGTTTAGAAGCAGCAGACAAAAGAAAGATTCAGATTCTTAGCACAGTAATATTTTATTTTGTAAGCACCTATTCCCCTCCTTTCTTACTAATACTCTAAGCTGCTGAGCCTTAGGCTCCTTATATTAATGTCGCTGTGTCCCACAGCTTGGTTTTTTTGGTCTATTCTGCAGCAGATTTTTATCTTTGTAGGTCCAAACACAGAGAAAGATTAAAATATGCCATTCCCATTAGAAATTTTTATCTATATCTAAATGTGTTTGTTGAGGCATGGATAGTGGGCTGTGAGATTTGGTTTCTTGCATTTCAGCCCTGATAAATTTAGTAGCTTTCAGAGCATTTACTTCCTGCTTACCTTAAAAATTACTGTAAACAGAGTTAGAGGTGACTTACTCAGGTACCAGACAGTACAACTGACCTGAGTGCAAATCATTATCTGTTGGTAATCAGTTTCAATAATGGTTTTCAAGAGTTCCTATCAAACCTAGAATGAAATGAAACAGCTTTGTGACAAATTACAACCCAGCTTAATCAACTTAACTTTTTTAAGTATGTGGGGGTTTTGTTTGGTGGGTTGTAGCTAATAGGAGCAAATATTAATATGTGATAGCAGCTTGATATTGTTCCTTTCTCCTTACATCTGATTAAAATAAGTCTTAGTACACTCCAGCCAAGCTTTTGAAAGCACTTTGCCTTAGCACTGATGATTTGTACTGGGTTTGGCAAAAAAAGATATTTTGTTCTCACATTCAACAGTGATATTCAGTTTCCTATCCATTCCAAGGAAGTATTGATGCCAGATGCTTAGATATGGCTAAATGTTTCCATTTCCAAAATGCATAGTTAAATTTTGTACAGAATTTCTGATATTTTTCTAAGAAATCCACTGAAACTTTTTTTAATGTTAGAATTAATCCAGTGATCGACATTGTTAAATATTGTGGACATTCAAGGCATTGGGTTTTCTTCCCAGTTTCATGATTCAGGCAGCGTATTGTCTAGATTTCTTTATTTTAGCATTAGTCTATTTCCCTCTGTTTAATAACTTGCAAGTAATCTGTACTCAGCAGGGAGAAATGGCCTTGGCATAAAAAAGAGGATCCTTCTAGCTGCCTTTTAGTCAGTATGTCATGCTCTTAAGTACATATTCTTTTAAAGTTTTGGCGAAACAGTGCTGAAACTTGGAAAAAGATAACAGTCATGTTTTTTCTCTGATTTATCACCACTGGTAAGATCTCAATTTCTATACACTTTTTGCTGATTATAAGGGAGGATACACACGCTCTTAATACTTGAAAAGTATGGTCTTCAATTCTGCAGTAGAGAATTTTTTTCAACCTAAGACACAATCTGTTGAGTAGTGTTAAATTGAAACTTGGACCCATCAGAATAACACGAACTCAAGCTAAAGTGGTTTTTGTTTTTGGGTTTTTTTTAAATATTCAGTAGTATCATTCTATGTTTCCCTTGCAACTGTAATTAATGTGTATTCAGAGAATTGGAAACACAACAGCAGTATTTAAAACAATACATCTATTAAACAATAATAATTTTTTAAAAATTAAATCTGTGCTTTTTAAATCCCAGAGTAAAGATCTTCAAACAGACATGACAGTAGTAGACTAATGACCTTGAAAAGTAGTGCATCCATCAGTATGGTTGTTTCCATGGCTGAAAACACATAGTGTACAACAGTTGATACCTATGCCATGAAATACATATGGCCAGTTCTAAAAGACTGGTGGAAGGGAATTTGTCTCTCACCTGCTTCCTAAACTTTCAATTCTATTCTTGGTTTTAAACTCCGTTCAAGTGCAATTCAGCTGAATACAAATGGGCTAAGACATCACATTAGTGTATAATTTTCATGCACAATCCTTTCCAGTCAGAGGTACAATTGATTCACACAAGCTCTTGTGTTCCAGAAGCTGATGCACAGCTCGTTAAATATTTCAATACTTTTCATATGTACCCCGCAGTTTGGCATAGCACTACTCTTAAGATATTACTGTTGGAACTAGCCAGGAAGAAGGTTACCAACATGGAATCTCCAGGGCCACATACATCTATCAGAATATCAGTAACATCAGTCTCTGTATTTCCCTGTCTCAGACAATACAGGCAATATTCCTTATTTCAAAATCATTGTTTGTACTGTTAAAAAATGAAATTCTGCTTTAACATCCTATATCAAAGTCCTTATTTCACAGAAACTGACATCGACTTATATTTTCATAAAATTCTGTTCTCCAAACTATGAAATCAAATAACTTGAAAATATGTTTGATCAATTATTTGCTATGAATAGCTGACCTGAGTAAAATAAGAATAGAGTTCCCTTCCTTGTCCTAACAGCTGAACTTACAGTAGTGTCTTGGTTTATTTTTAAAAGGAAAACAAACCCCCTCAGAACGTCATTCTCAGGAAGAGATAAAAGTTGCCCATCATAAATAAGTTTACCTCAAATTGTCCTCATTATGCTGCTTAAAATATAAAAAACCCACTAATTTTCAGCAGATGGTATTTGGCTATTTTAGGTGTTTTGGATTTTTTTCATAGAAGTCTCATATGGAACACTCATGCATTTTATTTTAATGTGAGACTAGGTTTATATTTTAATCTTATAATAGTCTTGGGTGTATATATCCTTGTGGTAGTTCTGCTAATGAAGAAGCATACAGATTGGACACAGAACCATCAGAAGGTTAGTTTCCCTCATTTCATATAATTTGTTATATCAACAGGTCAGAGGAAAAAGAAGAAACACCAACCATACAATCCCTCCCCCCACTTTTATCTGGTCAGTCATGCACAAAACACCAACTATCTCCACCACAAATCACCAGAGCGTGAGCTTTGAACAGTTTGGTGGCCATTCACTTCCTCATCTTATGCACCAGCCAGACAGTTTAGTTTTACTTCCAGACCACAATTTCGAGTACTGCTGGGCAGAATCTCAACTGCATTGAAGTCAAGCTTGCTGTACATGTAGTGACAGATGGTCACTGAATACTTTCTGAACCTTTCTAAAATCTGTGACACTGTGTCTCAGAGAATTCTTTCTTGGCACTGGCAAATGCATAGAACCAGTAATGTGTGACATAGAAAAGTATTTGGAAGCCCTAAAAATGATCAAATGGGCCATTATTCCATATACAGCATAAAAGAAAAGTGTACTTTGAAAAGTACACTCTTATAACTTGACTAAGAAGCTGTAAGAAACAATCAAAAACAAGTTACTTAAACTGAACTGTAAGAGCATAAATGAAGTAGCCACTTTTCCCCCAAGGCACTGTGATCAGAACTCATCTTCCTGTTTCTTTGTTCAGATATTAAATATGTGTATTTCATCTTCCTAAATGAGACAAGAGGAATCTATTTTCTGTATACAATAGGAAAAGTGCAGAAGTAAATTCTGTAATTACCGAGAATGATAAGGAAGATTTCTGCTATCAAAAACATCCCACCAGTAAAAATTAAATTATCTTGTATGCCAAGGTTATCCTGTAACAAATATGACAAATAAAAGATTAATGGGGTGAATCCAACACACATATTCAGGCTGCCTCTAATTTCTTGGCTCAGATCCTTGTGGCAACAAACAGTAATTTTAGAATGGGCTGTAAAATCTAAAGTAGTTCTCAGTAGACAGAGCTCTTTCACTAAGATTACATTAGATTGGTGGAATCTGAGCTAGGTAAAGGTAGGCCTGCAAAAGTACAGCGATGTATCCACATTCTTCAGAATAAAATGATTAAGTAATATAAGTATCACTCCATCTCAAGACCAGTTTCAGTTACTCATGCAAACATGCATTGGTAATGTCTAGAGAGGAAATGCATTCCCAAATAAGGACTAAACAGAGATTTCTGTTAATCACAATATATACTCTGTGTAAAATATTCCAAGTTTTTGATTTAGGAGGAGAAATTAGATGTGAAACTGTGTCAGTCTGAGTCACATTGGAATAAATTTTACCAAGACAAATATAACAAATGCAGCTTCAGAAGTTTGAGATTACTCTCAGTTTTAATAAGAAGTTTCTTTGAGGACTAAAAGACTGAAGATAAAGTTCTGTCACAGCTTTCTTGTGTGAAGGTAATGTTAATGAAAACCAAAGGGAAGTTATAAAGAGTAGTTTCCAGTTTTTCTGTTCTTCTAATACTTAGAAGTTGCAAGCCCTGTATGAATAATTTTGTAGGTCAGTACCTTTTTAGTTTTCTTCTCTGAAAGCAACACACCTACCCATCTTTCTAGATACATATAAAGGACTTTCAAATTATAAAGTGTGTGTTTGGAAAAATCTTTTATGTCTTTTTTATTTCTGTATTCTTTAAAATTTCTCTTAAATCTCTTTTAAATATTTGTATGAGCAAGTGGAAGGTACTTGTCACAGACATAGGTGTATCTAGATTATATGCTTATATTAGTGAAAAGGACATTTAAAACACCATTCTAAACAATTAAGATACTTTTAATAACATGTCAACACACATTTTAAGTGCCTTGATAGCCATATATGCTGAATTCACCATGCACATTTACCAAAATTTTGAACAGTTATTTTCACAAAATATTTCTCATCTTGGCAACGTTACCTTAACTTCTGTTTATAATAATTCTTATGGCATTCTAAGACTTTGTAGGACCCAGTGAAATCCCCAGCCTTATAGCATGCAATAATTAGGAAATTATTAAATAACCAAACCCATTGATGTTTCTTTTAAACCTGTTTTGTCCAATTAATGACTCTGAAATCAGGTTTTTGTCATATATTTTCACATACAGCTTCATGCTAAAGGAGTTTTGGCTTACATGAGAGCACATTGAAGTTAGTACTATAAAGCTAGTCAAATATGTAAGATGATCTCTACAATTTTACTATCAAACCTATAGAAATCTAGTAAAAATTATGGATTGATATTGCAGAAAAAGTGAACATAAACACAAATCAATATTGGTTAGCAGGCAAAAATTGATGCAATGGAATGTAGAAATAATAGAACTCTTTGCTTGCATTGTGTTTTAAAGAACACCCAAATGGTTATGGTATTTTTAGTTAAGCTAAACACTTTATAAATATAAATTCATACAATGTTTATACAATGTCACGAACAACTCTTCTAAAACTCTTATACAAAAAAGAATAAAGTATTTAAGAATTCAGCTACTTGATACACTTGGAGTTAATGTGTGAGAGGGGCTTACCACTGTTAAATAAATATAGAATAGGTGCATAATCAAACAGACTACATGCATATTTAGGACTTAATTTTATTTTATTCAGATTTTCTCTTTTACTGCAGTTAATTGAAAAGAATTCTCTTCCTAGCTGGTCTACTGCTGCACATATCTGCTGTATTTTCTCCAAGAAATACCAGCCAGGAATTACTGGTTAAGAACTTGTCTTCACTTTTGCCTGTAGCTTGCTACTGCTGGTATTTAGAACAAACAAGTATATTTCTTACTTGGTTTCCCAAGTAAGAGATATGCTAAGACCTTTCTCTAGCTGTACTTCAACTACTTTCAAAGAAAAAGAAAATCCAACCGTTTTTAAAGTCATTGTCCATACCCAACCAAATCTGACATTGGTAAGAAACTCTAGACTCAGTGACTTTTCGCTTATTTAATTAGAACAGCAGTAAGACAGATTCAAGTGATCCTGTTATTGCCCCACTGAAGGAACATCTAAAGCAGAGACACCAGCTACTGAACATCAGATCATTCTTCCAGAGAAGAACCAATATGATAACCACAGTGGAGTCTTAATGCTTCATTTTCAGTTTTTTTATTCAGATGGAACTCTGTTTTCTCCAGAAGGTCTGCACTTCACAGTATTGACAAATGTATCTTCATCAAATAAAACAGGTATTTGAACATATTTACAGTGTTACTGATGAACTGAACTTGCTTGCTTTATAACATATGCTGTTTCACTGCTGCTTAACAGCAGTGACACATCTGCATCACAAAAGAAAGTGAATCAATGGACTAGGCAGTTCCAGTATTTAGTGAGATTTTAATTAAGGCTACTTTTTCTGAACAGTTGTTGGCTGATGATCCAAACAATAACCCTATGGCCTGGATAGGCCATATAATTTCATAAATTTCTAAATCTATTCATTTACAATCTCACTGTATTCAGATACTCTTGAAGAACAGAGTATTTTCATGCAGTACAATCACAATGATCTTTAGGATCTAATTACAGTCTGAAGCAAACATGCTACACATTTTTATTCCATAGAGACTATAGTAATGCTTTTCCAAAGCACTATGTTCATTCTTAGTTTTTCAAAGCATCCATATAATTTTTTATTTCTGTAAGAGAAATTAAATAGATTTCAGCTCCATAAAAGCTTAATTTGTTCTCATTTAAGAAGAAACTACATTACAGTACTCCCTACTGAGCATGTATTTGTTTTTAATTGCAAAACTGATTAGAGGTATAACTTAAAGAAAATTTTTAGTCATAGGGCAAAGAACAAGAAATGCCAGCTGTCACAGAGGCTGGCATTTTATCCCTGACCTGTATTATCGATACCCTGCTCCAGGATTCCTCTGAAGAGAGATTATGATAAATGATACAGATTATATATGGATAGGCAGTTTGTGATGTGGTGTCCACAGGGAAGAAACAGCATTCTCTTCCAGGTGTCAAACATTAGCACTTCATGAGGACCAAGATCTTCAAGATGTAAAAGGGTAGTACACTTGCTCTTTCTGACCAGGCAGTGCTGTGGCTGCTTAATATTTATTCAAAGCCACAATCACCTTCTGATCTGAGGAGCAGGTGACTTGGAAATTCTCTTCCATCCTGATTGCTATGCAGAGACAGTCATGAAAAGGTAGAGTATAAAAGATTAAGCAGATTCTAGTAACCCAGACAGTTTACTTTGCCCTTTTGAGAATTGGTCCAATGCATCATCATCTATCATAAATGGATTATAATATGACAGTGCTGAATCTTTAAGGTTATCTCTGCTTCAGTGCTAAATAAGAAAGATAAACCTGCAGAAACACTCAGAGTAATTGTAGTCAGTGGTAAAGGGCTGGTTTCCTTTCCTAATAGGCATCCAAGCCTCAATGTCCAACAGTTCAAATTAATCTTGTGCTTCAGACTATGAAACATCTGTCCTGAACTACTGTAAGCAGACCAACAAATGGATATTGTGCAAATGTCTGTTTCAAATATATATGCGTTACCTGCTTCTGAAATAAAATTAACGGACAAAAATTCACATTTGGGTCAGGCATTTCAGTGTATGTTGAAAAATTAATTAGGAGCAATCTTACCTTTGCATATTTCTATTAAAGAAACTTCTTTATGTCCCAACATCTAGTACATTGTAACATAAAAGGTTAAACCAAATCATAAAGTTAGGCTGTTTCTAATAACATTAGATTGAAATAGCACAGAATGTCAGCTTTGTTTCTGTTCTAAGACACAAGATACCAGCTTATACACTCTTCTAAAAAATGATAATAGATATCATTAGAAAGCAACTACCATATTCTGTTTTGCATCTGCTATAAAAATATTGTCAGAAGTACTGAATAAATATAGCTGCTTATGCTGAATAAATTTAGCTGCTTTTTTTTCTAGTCTACATTGTAAAATCACAGTCCAGATCAATATAATCAAACCAAGGAAAAATTACCTTCTTCTGAGATTTATTAATTACTATTTTTATCAGTACACATTTCTTTTCCTCCTAGGAATACAAGCATTTTCTAATCATGGCTTGAATTAACATAAACCCTCACAATAAGCCCCCTGGCCTATCAGTCCTAAGATAAACCTGGTAACCTAAAAGTCTTTTTATTAGTGCAGAAAAACTACCTAGTGCTGAAATATTATCAAAAAATACTAAAAGGAAATACATGGTTGAGGTTGGAGTGGCAGCTCAGGAACTTTTCTCAGCTTTCTGAGATCAGAAAATATTATATATGTATGTCCAGTAATAAAATACTGAATATTAAATTAATCACATAAAGAGGCTGGCCAAATTAACAAAGTCCTTGATACAGATGACAAGGAGGCCAGTTTCTCAGGGGTAGCAGCAATTTTGAAATCCATAAATATATGCAATCACACTGAATGTGTAACAGCAATACATGGACGGAGATAGGCACAGGTGACCACCTATCAAGAAGAAATTCGCCACTAATTACTATATTTCTAAATAAATAATAAATATTAACTGCACCATCAAAAAAAGAATATAAGTCTGATGGAAGCAGTATGGTACCACCATTTCTGTGCTACTGCAATTAGAGCCCCCTTTCTCAAGGCAAAATGCCCATTTACTGAGCATTAATTTTTCCAAATACAAGCTGATAATAAATATATAACTGGACATTTAGAATTTACACCATGATCACTTTTGTAGCATATAAAATACATTTCTACTGAGTTACAGTTTTAAATATTTGACTGGCAGTAGTGTGCTGCTCTTTCCAAAATGTACATGGATGCTGACACAAATGGTATTGAAGTGCCTAAAAGTTAGCTGCTGGAGTTAATTCAAAGTCAAGCACTTTTTTTCACTGTTATTGAATGGAAAAATAACATGCCTCTCAGGGAAAGCCTCACAGGAGGCACATCCTGTACCTACTATTTGGGAATCACCAGTACTGTTTCTGAAATTCATTCCACCCAGCTTAAACGCCTGACTCAAAAGTTAGACACCTATGATAAAATGAATTATTCATCTATATGTCTAACTGTATCTTAAGTTCAGAACGACCAACTTCTCATTTAGAAGATGCAGGGTGAAAGAAGAAGTCACTGCTCCCTTTTGCTTTGAAACCAAGTGGTTAAATTATTCAGTAAGTGGGAGACCAGTTTGCCCTGCTCTTCAGAAGAAACTCCAGTCTATTTTTCCTTCACCTCAAACAACCCTAGTCATAGGGATGAAAGATGAGTGGTTTATGAAAAGATTTTGCAGAGTGAATCATAGAGAACAATAAATACTATAGAGAACCAATTAAATGGGAAATTGCAGAATAGTTTTGAAACAAGTAAAGATATAACATGAACAGAGGGACCTTGAATTAGATACTGGACACTGCATTTGGCAATGCACCATAAGTTTTATTCAAGTTGGCTAAATCAGCTAAAATCGTGTCCTTAAGATGAACTTTGCTCATTATAATGTGAAAACCACACCTCTAAATCTTAGGCTACCCACCTCCAGATAAAGGTCTCTATCCACTGACCATGTGGACTAAATTTAAAATGCATTGTACCTTTAAATGCAAGTGAACAAAAGAATGTCCAATAGCTATTAAGTAGGCATATATTTAGAAATTAGATAAGCATATACTGTTGTATTTTGAAGCTATAAATATGCTGCTTGGCTGTAGCTGGGTATGTTAGCTTTGTGGATTTGCCTCCTAGCAGCCATCTCCGCACATGAGACCAATACACAAAGACATGAAATTAATACACAAATATCTCAACCCATTCTGTGGCTCAGATTCTTGGGCACCAGAAGAAAAATATGCCTGTAGGCTACTTTGAAGAAAAAGAAAAGCTATCCTGTCTCTAAGTAAGAGAGAAACATGATTGCAATCTAGCTGTTAGCCCACTGGTTTAGGGAAAAGGGGAATCAAGCTCTGGTTCTTCTCCCTGCTCTCTGGAATAGACCCTCTGCCTAACACCTCTGACTCTTTGAAAGGTGCAAGTCATAAACACTAGTTGTTTCATTATCTATAAATCCACGGCATGGAAAAAGGACTTTAACAGAGAGTTGAGAGACCTTCAAATACCTGTGCTTGGTCATAGAACATAGCCATGCAATTGTCTGATGTATTTAACAAAACTGCTGCAGAAAACAACTTGGTAAAAATGAGAGCCATACGACTAGGCTTTCTGAAAGGTAATTGGTAGGCTTAGAGTGAAAACTCTAAGCTTTGGTTGAAGTATGTAGTCTGGCCCTTCAAACTTTCAAGGTAATTTTCTTTAGTTACTGGCACCAGAGTTTTCTGTGGGATTTTTAATCAGTTGCCATAGAAATGCTTACATGCATATCTCTGCACCCCAGGTGTGAAGGCAGTCTCCAAGCAGTATCCCTGATGCCATATGTTATTGTTTAACCAAATGCCAAGATTTACTTAGTTCTGTAAGTTCAGAAGCTACTTCACCAAATATATTTTATAACAGAATATCTTATAACAGAAAGGTTTCATGGAAGTGCCTGTGGACTTCTTCACACTCTAGTAGTGTGAGTAAGCTCATTTAATTTATAAACAAAAATTGCATTAATTAATTAGCAAAAAAAATTTTAAAAGTGTCCATATTAATATTCTTAATATTCTGTCCCCAATATCTCTCACTGATTAGAATTTATTTCTCCAAAGGACAGACCAATAACAAAATTATGATTGTATGCATTGAGCAAGAAAGGAAATACTTCACAAGAGTTTAATTCAGGGAAAAAAGATTTTAAAAATTCTGATGAAACTTATTTGGAGCACTACACCATACTTAGCACAGCATGAGAGAAAATATTAATATTAATGTATAGAAGTGGCTTTAGAACAACCTCATACATCAGAACTGCAATAATCTCTCTTAAAACCAAAATCCAAAACCTCATAATTAAAAGCACCAATTTTCAATGGAAAGTTGAAGACCACAAAGAAAGCACAAGCAATGCCCACATCAGTTCTGATAGAGGGTGAACACTCAAGCTAATATTAAGCCATTTAACAAGCTCTCTATTGAAGTGTGGTTTGTTAATGAGCCAAGAGTTGCCAAAGTTTTAGCTTTAACTTTTACTAATATATGACTACTTTAAAGTAATTCCTTGCTGAAAATGTGGCTTTATACCAACCAAAACAAAATAGCAGATAATAACAACAAAGCTCAAAAGTTTCATTAGTGCGGGTTTTCTAAACTAAGCTGGTTTTATATTGCAAAGTTGGAATTCCCACATTTAAGCAGAATAAAAACAAAAAGTACACAAACCCAAAGTAAATGTCATATTTCACATTATCCAGAACTATATCACACAATAATAATATTTTTAAAAGTAACAAATAAATCTCATTCCTAAGAGTCAATATAGGAGTCAATATAAGAAATATTGCATAACAGAAATAGAGTATTTGAGAAGTAAATTATGAAAACATCAGCAAATCTGTCTACTGAGGATAGGCAATTTCTTATAATTGGTACCTGATAACCTCTGTATTGTCTATAAGAATGTGTGTGTATATTTGTAGTGCTTTTTTTATGATAGATTATGATTTTGAACAGAAAATTGGACTTTAAAAATTACATTAATTTTATAGGTGCAAAGATGGGATATCAATGATAATTGTTCGTTGAGTTTAACTTATGAATAAAAATAATATACAAAGAAACCTCAAAAACCAAACCTAAATTCTTTCCAGTTTGGATATACAGATTATTCTAGGTCTCTATATGGCAATTTATTACGATTTTCTCATTGTAGAAGGGTATGGAACTGATACAGCATGACTTTTATGACACCAAAATGAAGGACAAGACATCATTTTCAAGGCACTAACAATTTATTATTTCATATTCTTCTGCAGCATATATTGAAGGGTCTGATTCTCTTGAACTAAAAATTTTGAGGAAAACTGAAGAGTTTGAATTCAAAGGTTCTTGAAACACCATGGCACTTTTTAAGACAGACTGTGTCAAACTTTTACTTTACAATCCAGTATTTTTGTTATTAGACACAAAAATGTGCATATGGAAACATACATATAAATGCATGATGATATCCTCCCTTTGCAATTACTCCTTTTTCCTGTTACTGCTGGTCATTTTTTACCCAATTTTGACAATATCTTTGGCTCCACACTTTTTGGGGTTTTTCCTGCATTTTCTTACTTCATCTGTTTATACTAATGAACACAAGAAAGATGGTGATATTTTTTCCCATTTTTGTATTTTGCGCCTCCTAAATCTTAGGAAATATTTTTTGTACTCCAGGAAAGGTTTATTCTTACTAGATTTCTGTGATCAGTAGACTATCTGCTAAGAAGGTCATTGGAAAATGCTTTTTTACTGCAGTGTCTAAAATTAGCATTTCCTTTTATTGGTTTGGTTAGAGACACACACATTTGAAATTAAATGTTTTATTGAAACTTGTCAATTAATCAGAGCAGATCATTTGCTTTGCTATTTCACCACAGTCCCCATGGGGACCTACAAATGTACATAAGCACAATGCAGTCTGTGTACTGCACATGCAGGAAAAATATTATGCTCTGCATCACATTGAATTAATTGGTTCCCTCTGTTCTTAAAACATTTACGTGCAAGGCCTCTGGGCTGTCTTTGCTGGCTGGCCCAGTAGCCTCTAAGGGAGTAGTGCCTGTCAAATGGTAGGATTCCAGGTTACCTCAGCTAACAAGGTCACATTTTGAAAAACTAGGTGGAAAAAAACTAAAGCACTTGAGATTTATTAAAGTTTTGAAATGAAATAATTTCTGTGAATCTCATGACAGATGAGAGCTTCTATTTATATGTACTGCCAAACACTGATGCTTTAAACTGAAAGGGATCTCTGGGAAGAAAATGCACTGTTCATTTTATGTTTCATGTTTCTCTAGTCTTCCTGTGAACTTGTAGATGAAAGAAAATTTCTTCTTGCTCCCTCCTACATGTAATACAGAAGCAAATATTTCCTCTTTTTTCAGAGGTAGAGTTAAATATAACACCACTTGAAATTAAATGGTGATTGAAAGCATAGGAAATTTCATATTCTTAAAAGAAGTGATGTGAACAACCTGGACAAATCAGAACAAGCAGTGGTAAGCTTCTGCTTGCTCATTTAGGTGAAGAGTACAAAGGAATCAAAAGATCAAATCTGTCTAGGTTTGCTTAAAAGAAATTAAACCCAAAAGTAAACTGAGAAAGAAAAGAGAAAAATCAAGCAGCAAGAAGTTCCTCTAGGATGCAGCTGTCTGGTCTGTAATCCCCATTCTACCTGCCTAAAAGAATCTGCGTGGCTGTTCACAGACCCAGCAATATCTCATTTGTGAAAATTGGCCTTTTCATAAAAGAAATCAAACTAGCTTGTCAAAATATGCTTTTTTTTCCCCCCTAAAATACTTTTGCCAAGGCAGAATCCTACATAAGAAATCAGTACACAAGTTGGATACAAAATGAAAATTAAAATATTCTGTGATTTGTTTGCAGATAATGTTTTTAAAGTAGAAAAGTAATGAATAATGTAGTAATTGTCTTTCATTTCAAGTGCAAATATTATTTTTTTAAAAAATATAGAGCAATTTCAGAGCTTTGGCATTATAACAAATGTGCCACATTTTCTAAACATACATGGAAATTTCTTTACATTGGCAATCTCGTGTATGAACACACAGCCAAAGGGATTTATGGAGAGTTAGCAAGATAACACTCCTGTAGCAGGCATGCTGGTTAGATTTACAACTCTCTCAGCTGTTTCTCCAGAAATACATAAGGTGTTAATTCCTACAACAGCACTTGACAGGAGAGTAGTCATGTACTTGAATGAGAAATTCCAAATCTGAGTTAATTACTTAAGCCAAGCAGAAGTTATCTGATGCACACACCTCATGAATACCCTACCTACTTAACATACAAAGGCACTGATAATCATGCATTTTTCAGTCATGCTAGATGGCTCTCAAAGGCCATGCTACCTTGTATCTATCAATATAAAGAAGAAATCGGTACTTGGAGACATTTAACTAAGCTGAAATGCCAAGCCTCTTAGCTGTAGTCTGTGTGACCACCTGAAGCCAGATGCAGTTTAATTAAGTTTTTCTATTACATGCACCACAGAGATACGGAACAACACTAAAATGCTACAGCGCTGCAGGCGAACGGAAGCACAGGGCTTTGCCACTCAAGATTAAAGCAAAGGATAAATTAGGTTGGTAACAATTCATCTTCATATATTTTATTCCAAACAGGCATGGGTTTACCTTGCATAAGGAATTATTGAATTAAAGGAGAATAAGTTTGAGCAGAAATACTGATCAGGAGTTTTTCAGTGAGTCTGTCTATAGTCGTTCTTGTGTTTCTGTAATCCTTTTCTCTCCACTAACAGCCCCCAAAATCATTGTTAAGATGTTATGCATAGGTGAAACTGATCATCTGATGCTCATACATTCTTTCCATTAGTAAATTTCTCACTAGATGCATTAGAAGCAAGTTAGATAAACTAGTCATTACATTCTCTGAACAAGAGTAAAAAACATTTGAATAGATTTAGTATTCATTTAAATAAATTCCCTCAATCTCCTTCATCTTTTTCCTCCAGATCCAGTATTTTTCATATTCCCTTCAATATTACCAAATAAACAATCACATACTTTAGTGCATACAGACTTAAAATGGTCCTGTGCAATGCTACAATATAAGGATATTGTTAGAGAGCCTTTCTGTAATTCATACAGTGTATCTGTGGGAAGATAAGTACAGGCAAAACTAGAAAATTGGGAAATTATATTCCCATTCTAACAGAATTTATAACAGCATGGAAATAATAGGGTGAAGTACAGCTGCTACTTCCCAAATGGAATGCAGTTGACATGCACAAAATCTATTCCATGATGATTCCCCACAGCCTGTAACCTTCAGCACATGCTGAGGGATGAAACGGAGGATGGAGCAGAGCAGAAACACCACAGCCAGGCTCTGCTGTAATCCTTGCAGGGATGGGACTGAGATGGTGCCGTGTATCTGATCCACCACATAGCAGCTGCCAGCCAAGGGGATGTCTTGCTGCTGAGCCAGCAACTGTGGGGATATCGCTCTCTTCAGAAGGACTCAGTTCATTATAATCTAATTGTAATACTAACTCACACCTCCATCCCAAAATTACCTGTCCCCATGGTAGGACCACCTCTCACCAAGTACGCACTCTGTATTTTATTGACTATATCTTTTAAGAGCAAAGCAAGAGAATTTCATACCAATCAGCTACAAAAGTGTATATGGCTAGAGTCCCTCAAGCTCCACATAAAGAAATAGTATAAAAATGAGTCAAGAATGGGGAGAAGTTAGGAAAGACTCCATAGTACCTTCTGGGATCAACTGACTGGCTGAACCTGTCTTCTATTCCATAGGGACATCTATTGGGTAAGAACCTTCCTCTATGAGCACTAAATGATTAACTTGAGCTGGCTTTCATTGGTGATTAGAACTTGCCTGTATATTGCTTCAAATTTGCTTTTGCAGTCAGCTACTATCATCAGCAACCTTCAAAACTTAACCTGTCACAATTTTCTATCTTTAGTATGTTTATTAATAAATTATGTTATACTGATCACCTCTGTGTGATGAATGTGGATTTCAATGATAATTTTAAATATGTGATTCACGGAAGCAAGGGAGGGAACTTGGCACTGCAACTGCCAGTGCTACACTGGATGTTCAAAGGAAAGAGCCCTGCTTCCTGGGAAGTGGCTGAATGTCACTCAGAATAAACCTATTCTCACTGGGAAGTGAGAATAAACCTATTTTTTTAATATTTGCTTGTGCACATGCAAGCTTTTGCTTCAGTAAATTGTCATTTTCCATATTATTTTCTTTCCCCTGTCTAGCTGGGAAGGGGAGCAATAGAGCAGCTTGGTGGGCACCTGGCATCCAGCCAAGGTCAACCTAACACTGTGCTTTTTGGCACCCAGTGTGGGCTTATCTGTGACTGCAGGCTATGCTTTTTATTTTGGTTCTGTATCTCTAAGATGCTGTACTTGCTGTACTTGTAACATCATGCATGGCTCCATATAAACCAGGGAGCAACAGCATACTTTGGATAAGTGCGGACCTCTGTGCATAAGGTAAAAATGAAATAAATCTGGGGGTTATTATGCATATAACATTTTAGAAAAATATTTACAAAGGGAAACTAACAAAATTAGGGAGATGCCAATTTGTTGGGTTGGGTTTGTTTTCTTTTAATGCGAAGTAATTTGAAAAGGAATGAAGTTAGCTTTGAGGTAGTAAAAATTTCCTAAATGAATAGAATCAAAGTTATCAAAAGAAAGGAGCCATTCATGCTCATAAAAATGAGATGTGAGAAATTCACACTGCTCATCATATACCCATGATTTTGTTTCAACCTGCTTCCTCCGCTCCTCAAAAAGTTCAGATACACTTTAGTTTCAAAGGGAAGTATCTGCAGGAGTTTATTCATTAAAAAAGTATTGACCACTACAATGAAGTTAATTCCTCTCATCACTTTAATTAGACATCTTTTGAAGCACATATACTTAAATATGCTTTTATTTTCTTAAAACTAATAGGAATTAGTTCTAAAAAGAAAATATTGACTGCCAATGCTATCACCTCAAAGGAAGAATCAGATTCTCATTTTTCATAACACAGAAGAGAAAAAAAAACCTACAACAACAGATTTTGTTCTTCTAGTTATCTTCAGAAAGAAATGGGTAGTGATTTGTGAGGATGAACTCACTGAGGGCCTTGGCTTGTTCAGACTGGAGGACCACATGTGCATAGGAATTAATCAATGAGTAGATTTGGAGAATGATAATGCAGAAGATATGAGGTACATCAGTGTTATCTAACCTTCCATGCTATTTGTGCACTGGTATATTTATTGTTAATGTGGTTTAGGCTGTGGACAAAACGCATGGTTTCTTAACTATTTATGTGTACAGGAAGATTAACGATACACCAGCATTTACAAAGTAATGCCATCAATAGAAGAGGTAGTGTTGGGAGAAGTATATAAATTCCTTTATAATTGCTTTCCATCACAGGAGTCTGTCCCAAACAAATTCCATCCCTTTCCAGGATCAATTGATATCCATTGCTGTTTGTACTCCTCATAGCAAGATATATATATATAGTTAGCTCGATATAGATAGATGGCTAGATATGGGAAAAATGACAAGAGCTTATTGATAGATATAAAAAATTAACTCAGGTTTACAGAAAATGAAATGCCTAACTTGTGGCAGTTGATTAAATAGAATAACCTACCTGTTAGGTTCAGAACAGAATCATGCTGGTGGCTCAGTGCAAAGATGATGTCAGAATACAGGGAAAATATTGGAAAAGAGGTTATTAGAAAATATCTCTCCATCCCACACTCACTCCCCTATGAAGAAAAATTGTGTAAGCATTCAAAATTGATTGAAACATTTTTGAAATTTGCATGTTACGCCTGACAAATACAAATGAGTGGATTTGGTACAAATTTAGTCTGGGTTTTTTTTCCGCTAGTTAGTGTTTAGGTACATATAGAGAATCTTTTGAGGTGTATAACAGTTACATTGCTGTAGTTAGGAGCATAGTAAATCCAGATCACAAGAAAGACAGTAAGAAATACATTTAAACTACCTGTGACTTCCCTCTAGAAAGCCCTTGTGTTAAAGTGAACCATTTGTATATACATGCAGCTTTGGCTTTCCAAGAAACAGGCTACAGTACAGATGCAGATCTCCTAGATAATGTAAACAGTTGAGTTTAACACTGAATGCTCTGAGGAAAAAGATAAATAAATGTATTTACTTTAGTACAGAATAAAAGTAACTACTTCTGACTAAAGGAGCATCATCTCTTAGTAAGTCATATTTTCCTGAAAGGTTATTTTCTCTACCAGTCTTTCCATATAAAATCATTAGCAACTTCACTTGAACTGTATTACTTAAAGTTCACTAAGCAGAGCCTCCATAGAAGAGATAATAGCTCTGATTCAAATTTCTGTAATAGAAAAGGTAGGAACTGAATTCCACCTTGGATGATAGCCCTGACATTTCTTTCATTTCTCTTTGCTGTGAGAACTACATAATTTGTTCCAGTCTAAAGGGAAATTTGTTGCATGGAAATGGAAGAAATATCATCGCTCCTAAACAAGAAGCCTCCACTCAATTTCATTTGAAAGAGCTTTGGGGCTGTACTAATGCCCCGGTAACAACACAGAAGGAGATAACAGCATTTGATTCTGTTTTGGCATTAGCACAGCTGCCACCCTAGGCAGCCTGCTAAACCTCTTCCAGTCTCACAGCTGCAAAGACCATGGAGAACCTAGGCACAAGAAATGGCTTGTGTGGCAAGGTTTTTAAAGGGGTTGGGGCGCAGCAGAGACTACAGGGTGGGTTCTGTGACAAGTTTCCTCTTTGTCCAGCAGAGTCAATGCCAGCCAGCTTCAAGATAGACCCACTATTGGACGAGGCCAAGCCCATCAGCAATGGTGGTAGCACTTCTGGGATAACATATTTAATCAGGAGGAAATAAAAAACAACCAACCTGCACAGCAGCAGCAATAGGAGAGAGGAGCAATACCTCCCCTGAAGGAGAAGCAGCAACAGAGACAACTGACTGCAATCCCCATTCCCATCTTTCTTTTGCTCTATATTCTCTCCCTGTCCAGCTGAAGAGTGGACACCTGGCATCCATCCAGGGTCAGCCTACCACAGTGAGATAACAGGACACAGGCCTACTTTCAGGGAGTACTCCATCAAAGCAGCACTTTGCTCTTTTTCTGATCATTGTCTTGCTAATATAAGGCTTTTCTTAGCACCCCAACAGATTATCATGGCAGACTTGAGAATATACAGCTTAGAAAACATGATTTAGGAAACAGAAAATGAGGGAGAATAAGCAGTGTTTCCAGCATTGCCTTTTCACACCACACACTAGTCAGGTCACTTTACTTTCAATTACTGTGGTAGTAGTGCAATTTTTATTTAAAAATAAATAAATCAAAATATAGAAACAACCAGAATCCTGAAGGCTAACATCATACCAAAGACCACAATGAAAACCTAGGAGAAGAAGCCACTAAGGAAATTCTATCTTCATGAGGCAAACACCATTTTTTCATACAAACATATGCTTAGAGAACTGCCTGCTAAGTCAGACAGATATAGGAAGAGGTATGTTGTCCATTCTAGAAAATGTCAAATGAAAACTTTTCTTCTTTGTTTACTTTCAACTGATTAACCAAACAGTTGTTGCATTTCCTAGACAGTTGTACAGCAGTTATCAGTGCACTTACAGATAGCTAGCAAGGAACAAAATAACCTGGTCAAAGACAAGCTCATCTTTGCCAGTTGTTTGGATGTGGCCTTTTTTACTAACCACCCACATACTGGCCTTTTCAAATAAGTACCAAGTCAAATTACAAATGTACACTGAATTAGATTTCCAAAGAAGTGTCAAGAATATTAAGTTTCTAACTATGTAAGAAGAAAAAGGAGCCTTAATTTTATATTCAAGTGCTGCAAAATAATAACTACTAACAAAAATCAGAGAAAAGCCAGTTACTATAATATCAGAGAAAATTCTATTTTTTTCCTTTTTCCTTTTCCACTAAAAAGAACTATGTCCACCATGATAAGAATATATTTCCATGAAATTGGTAAATTCCTTCCTAGGGCAAATTCACAAATATTATTATTGCAAGACCCTGGCCAGCATACATAAGTCTGTTAACATGATTTTTATCTTGCAAAAAACTAAGGAGGTTGTGCTTGATAGAAAGGTATGAGTTCTGCAGAAATATCAGCACATGTTCTGTTATGATATGGTTATTTGCAATAACATTCCCATCAGATTGATTTATGCCAGGAAATTGAAGATATTTTTGTCCCATCTTAAGGTACAACCACAGAGGATTTTCAAGATGTCTCTAGGTAACAATCAGAGAATCAGACTGTAGAAGAAATGCACCATAACAGCTTGCTGTCAGCTCATAACTAACTCAGAATTTCTGTGAAAACCTTTTGGTTCAATAAATACATGGAATATAAGAAGTTGATATTTATGAGAAAAAGCAAGAGTCTCATGTTCAATTTTCACTCCATTGCTCTTTAAAACTAACAGCAGAACTAATATATTTAGCTCAGATGCTACCCTAGTTGTGCATTAGGAATCCAGGAGGATGGAATAATATATTGAGTGTTCCTTTTGTGCCTTGTTACAGCTCAAGGGAGTTAAGAATGGACTGGGCTATGGGGACAGGCACTATGATGAGAGTCCCTGTCTGGACAGCTTGGAATGGAATTGAAGGGAAATTTGACAAGGGATCATACAAGAGTCTTCAAATACAGAGAAACCTACTAGGAGAAACCAAATCTTGTCAACACTCAGATCAGACAGAAAAAGAAAGGGATCATACTTAGGTTAGACATTAGGGAAATATTTTTAAAGAAGAGATAAAGAACTAAGAGAATAGATTACACAGATGGATTGTGGAATCTCTAGCTTTGCATGGTTTGTCTTTGGTTGCTTTTTTGGTGTTTTGTTTCTTAAATAAAGGGTAACTAGATCAGAAAAGTACAAAGCTGATCCTTATTTGGGCAGGTGTTGAAACAAAAAATATTATTAACTACCTTGTCTGATTTTCAAATGCTGAACTTCCATCTCTAATCCACACATGCAGTTACTTTGTCAATGCTAAATATTTGAAATAGATAATAAAAGCAAGAGAGTAAACTCATAGCAAGAGCTTAGCAAGTGCTTCATTAAAGTTTTAGAGCTAAAAATTCTAACTATAAAAAGTACTGTAAAAATATTTGTCACTGTTTAATGGTATTGATTATTCCTCTGGACACACACAGTATTGTGCAACTCTATTAAATGGTATTAATCTCTTTGGAAAAGGCCCTCTGTTTCCTTCTTTCTGACAGACCTTACAAAGAACAGAATTACTGCCTTCAATTTAATATAGAGATAGAAGATAAATGTAATCTAACTTTGGTTTTGCCTATCCCTAGCAAAGGTCTGTACTTTATATGTTACCAGAGATGATCTCACTTTAAAAGGGATTGTCAGATTTCCACAGTCACAGAAATATCCAAAAGTGAAGAACATCATCAGAATTGCAGGCAACAGAGGATTCACAACTCAGGAGAGACTAGGAAGTACTATCTTTGGAGATGCCAGGAAATTTCAGAGCAGAGAACACAATTCAAACAAGAACTGAACCTCATCTGCTAACAACAGACATTGAATAGGAAAGCTTAGAGATTTTTTCTTGGCAAGCAGCCTGAAGAATTTCTTAAGCCATTTGTTTCTAAATTCTTAGCTGTGGAATAAATTTTTTCCTGGATTTTTAAAATACTTTTTGCAAAGATTCAAAGCAAGCAAACCTAAGTAATTTATGTAGCCATTTTTCTGGACCCTAGAATTATAATAGCTGGAAATAACTCATTCATTGTGCTGTTAGTCTGCATAAGACTCTTGTCTAGCTGTCTATCAGAATCTGAAAACACTGTGTTATGCTGTATTTTTTTAAACAGGCTTGCTATATATTTTTCCCTAAACCATTGTGGCCCTATTTTCAGCACTATGAAACATCAAAAACTTGTGCTGACTTTATCAGGATCAGTGGATATTTTGTACCTATGGATATCATCCTGCTCCCAATTTAAATAAAGGATAACAAGTGAATTATTGGCTCTGTAGATTCATTGATTAAATATCCCCATATTAAGCTAACTCAGGGCAAAAGGAAAAGCTCTTACACTGGTAAATGTGGCATGCTTTCCTCTTTGTGAGATATGGCTTCATTTCAACAAAAAATTAGATAAATTTAGGAATTTCTATTTTCTTGGCAATGCCCTTTAAATCCTGCTGAGCAAAACCAGTTCTCTGTTGGAATATTTTTAATGGATTTAAGATATCTCAGGCAGACAGTTCTGCTTCACAGGGAGTTTCAGACTGCATCTTTCCAAACAGAAACCAAGACCATGCTGAGAGACAGAAGAAACAAAAAAGCTAGAGTCAGCATGCTCTTTCTTTTGGTAATTCAATTAAATTTTTTTTTAAATCCTGTTACCATGTTGGGTAGCAGCTGCAGTAAGTGAAATTAATTTAATACATAACTGTTTTAAATGCTATTGTTTCCTACTCAGATTCTAGTGCTTACTGTCTAGCTGTGGAGTAAACTCATACTTGCTGAAAATCATTCAGCAGATTTGCCATGGAGATGGCAATGAAAGTACTTCAGTGATGTTTAGGGTGCATTTTTTTCAAATTCTTTATTTTACTGAAATCTCTGCAAGATGAAACCAAGCATCAATGTAACATTGAAAAGAAAACTTGAACTAGACAAACAAGTGACTGCAGTGGGGAAAAAAGAAAGAATACTTATAATTCCTGTGTAAAAATTCTGCACATGGAGTTAGAATTTACTGTGATGAAACAGAAGTTATTTAGGATCCTAAGGAATCTGAATACAGCTTTCTGTAATGAAAGAGTAAAATTACTTATAACTAACAGAAACGTCTTTAGGAACAGTCTAAACTCCATTCCTAATGTTTTTAAGAATAAAGTGTAAAATGAAATTTTTACATTGAAAACTTGCTCCTCCACAGTTTTATTATTTTAATACTTTCATCTTGCATGGAGAGCAAAAACAATAGATAAACCTACTCTCACTTTTTGTTAGCCTCCTCAGAAACTAGGACCATGGCAGAAGCTTTTATCATGGTGTTTTAACCCAATTTGCGCACACAATTCTAAAGTTTATGGTCTTAACTTTCCCTATTTTTAAACTAGTATTGTTTTAGCTGATATCTCCATGAACACATGACATAGTAAGTTGTGAGAAATGGAAAATAAAAGTCAAAGAAGAACTGTGTATGTTGTCGCTTTAAAAAATCCCCATGAAACACTGTCCCAGCCTTCACTCTAAGTAGGAACCTGCTGACTTGCTTCACATCTACCTTTTAACTCATGAAGCAGATTTACACACTATAAGCTTTTCAAACACAAATGAAAATTAGTTTTAAAACTTGTGACCACAAAAAAAAAAACCAGTAAGTGGCAAGTATTTCAGAGTGGCCCTCTTCATACTGATTTATTATTTAAATTGATTAGTTATTAGGCAGACCTTTTTTTTTTATTTCTTTTTTTCTTTCTTTTTAGCATAATGTTTTACTCCTTTTCTGTTTGTAAATATTTTGCAGTGTGAAAGCTGTTTGCTATAATCGTTAGTCATTACTGAGATAAGAACTAGGGGAAAACTTGTCCTGTCCATCCAGTTCTTAATCAAAATACAAGTGTTCAGATGCAACTGTTTGGTGATGGTTTTTTATCTTTATTTATCTTGACCTCAGACTAAAAAGCAGATAAACCCAGCTTCACTACCTATAAATTTAAGAAGCAATCTCCACCACAGGGGTAGAAGGTCAGAAGATATTCTAATCCTGGTGGGATACCTGGGCTGCTCAGGCATTTACAGTTATATAAACTAGAATACAGTGATAACAATCTGAATTTAGGACTCACAAGTTTGCACACAGCATCTTGATTGACTGTAAATTGTGTCAGATACAAGATCAAGTTTCCAGCAGGAATGAAAAGAAAACACTGAAGGATCTATGCTGAGCAAAAGTTAAGAGAAGAAAGTTATATAGGAAAATGACATACATTGTGAAAAAGTTGGGCTGGAGGTGGTAAATGAAATCTATGTACAAAAAGGCATTATTTTTCTGAACCAGGACATGTTAGGAAGGATGTCTTGTTTAAAATTGTAATACTAGGCTTAGTTTTTACTGACCTATTAGATATATTTTAAGCAAGGGTTGAAATACTAAAAAAAAATACTGTTTAGTTCTGACAGCATAATTGAGATTTCAAGAACCAATTAATCATCCTGATTAATGTATTGCATGGAGTTATATAAATCTCTGCAAAAGGGGATCCAAGTTGCATGGGGCTGAAATACAAATTTCCTTGGCTACAATACAAAAAAAAATTTAAGTGACTAAAAATGAAATTAATAAACTCCAGAGAGAAAACTGGAAACTGAAACTGAACACAAATTACACCATCCAAAAACATGACAGCTAAAAGCATTGTTCTTCACAAATGAGATATTTATCTTCAGTAAAATAGGAAAATGTTGATACTTCTCCATTTTTGTCACTGTAGCTTCCACAGCCATTTATGAAGGAAAATAGAGAACCATAAATGGATAGTTTCATACCCCAAAAAAGCCCCAAAAGTATTTCTTAAAACATACTAGCTTCTATCTCTAGCTATAGAATGATAAAAATCCCACTTAACCCGTGTCCGCTGTGAAGTAATCCAAAAGAGAAGTACATAAAGGAAAAATTTTACAAAAATGCTTGCAATAGAAGATTTATCTATAGAGATCTATTACTAAATTTTCAAGTTCTTAAAAGCTTTTGCAGGCACAATCACTGAATGAGGTATTATATTGCACTAGAAAATGCCTGAACCAAGTGTTAAGAAAGCATTTCTAAGTGAAAAAAAAAATTAGTCAAAAGCTTTAAATGGAAATAAAATCTTTATGTGAACATGTGTACACAACTCCCCTATTCTTCTTTCTAGTCATCTTTGCTGCACTGTCAGCCAACCATGTTCTCTAGCAAGCAGTTCACAATATATCATAATTTAACTCTTTTTTTCCACTAGTGCAAACCCCATAGAAATGTATATTTATCAGATGAAATTGTAACACATACAATTGTAAAAAAAGTTTGCACATAGGTAAATAATATATTGTTCAAAGTATATACACATATTGCATTTTTGGTTTTATAAGCAAATAAACCACTTACAGACCTATATGTGGCTATCATTCAATTTTTCTGCACTATTGTTCTTGCAACAGAGAGCATACAGAAAGAAGGCAACCCTTGAATTTTGCAGCACAGGTGTGAAGAGGCAAGAAATAGAACATAATATGGAGTTTTGAAAGGTCAGACTTGTAGGTGTTACAGCCCATAGAAGAATATCTGTCTCTATCCTCAAAAGTAGTAATGGTGGTGTACTAAGCTGGGTTAGAGAGTAGGAACAGGTCAGAAAGAAGACTGATCCAAGTCAGATAACAAAAATGACCAGGTTGAAAAGGAGAAGAGAAAGGCAGCTAAAGCTGTCAAAAAGGAGGATAAGAAAGACAAAAGCATGAGAGGCAAAACATGTAAGAAACACTGAAGTAATCCAGGACTGCATGGGCTGCCTGACTGCTACAAGCCTTCAATTCTGAGCTGCCATCATCCAGAAAGATTGCTACAAACATGTAACAACTCATTAGACTATATTCTCAAAACAGACTATTTTTATAATATAATGAAGTTTCATGGTCTGAAGACTATAAAAGATTGGATTGGTGCAGGATTATCTGCAGATACAGTAGTACAAGCTGATGGTTCAGTAACTCAATCTCAAGAAAACTGGAACAGTTTAAGGAATTAACAGTCTGTCAAGTAAGTGAGTTTCCAAGTTTCTCTATTATTATTTCATACAGAAGTTCAAAATTATTAACTAGTTGTTAGTTCAAATAAAACCAACATTCTCTGATAAGTTTGGTATTTGAACCAGTAGTTATTAAGTTGAATTGTGAAATCGTCGTAGCAGTTGATCTTCCTTGATTGGACTGTCAGAATGTCTATGAGATCCATTAGTTAAGAGATGTGCTGGTTTATTCCAGAGTGACAGCAGAAAAAATTGGCCAATCAAGAATGCTACCAAGCAAACTTCACTTCTTCCAAATCATCATTCATCAGCTTCATGAGAAAAGCAAAAAGATGTATAGGCAAACTAGAACACAAGATTACTTAGAAATTTTCTGCAATGTCACTGTTTGGAGGTACTGGTTATCATCCACTTACATGAGCTATTGACTTCCCCAATCTGACTTTCTCTACTTTATCTTGGTTATTGTCATTACCATCTTAATTACTCTAACTTGCAGCCTGCCCCCACCGTGTCCTGTGATTCTTTGTCGCAGAGATTCAGAGAAGTACCAAAGTCTGGTCACATATTGCAAACCTATGTGGCCACAATTATGATGCAACAGCAATGTTGCTATGTGCCAATACTCAATTTTCATCATTGTGATTTCATCCCACAAAACATTCTTTATTTTGATTTATGAGACCTAGCTCTGAGACTACTTAGGATAGCAGGTTTTTGCACATCACTACAAGACAAAATGTGCAGTTGATAAGGATTAATTAAAGTTTTCTATCTCAAGACAAAAATTTGAGGGCTAACCACTGTATGGGTTTTTATATTTTCTTCCTCTGTAACTCGTTACCTTTATCACTAAGTGTACTGGAACCATCTTTTTTACCTTTAATGACTGACAGATTCACCATAAATAGTGACAGCTGGTGTCACTGAAATAAGTGATCTAGTAAAATCAGTTGCACCTGTGCCAGAATGATTGCTTGTAACTAATAGACATTATCTCAAGGCAAGAGATAAAAGATGAAAAATGAAAGGTGTATATAAAAAGAAAGATACAAAGAACTTCTCTTTGGGAAAGCAAAGAAATAAATAAATTTAGTTCTTCTGTACCAGCATTCTCTACACAGAATCACTTTTGTTTTTTCCCTTTCCAGTCAGGAAAACAAGTCAATTACACCAGTTAAAATTTCTTTAGTGCTGATATCAGCCACTAAAGATGAGGTTAACACATTTCCCTAGGAGTACTCTTCCACATTTTCTCATTCCGAACATCTTAAATTAATATAGTGTTAAGAGCACAAGCAGTCTTTTATCCAAGACTCCCCAGTGCATGAGTAGATTATTATTATTATTAAGAAATTAAAATACAAAGTTTGACTTTGATTGGACTGTCAAGATGTTTTTCCAGAAAAAAAAAATTATTATGATATATAAGGTATTGGTTTGCATTCTAAACATACCTGCTTTGTTTGGTTCATCTTCTAAGAAGCTTTAGGTCCTAATATTGTAACTTAAAAACAAAGAAACAAAAAAAAATACCCCACCAGAAGTATCCATCTGATTTCTAAGACAGAAATACTTAAACACAATATGCATATGGGTTCTCAAGGTTAAGCAACAAGAATAAGTTGCTTAAGCAACAGACAGTAAGCTACAGATCTGTCCAGATGTTCTTGGTGTGTTGGCCAGGCAGAAACAACACTACAAAAACAGCAGAGAGACCTTGACTGAATTGTTGACTTTAAGGAACCTTCATCACCACATACAATTGTTTGTATATGTGCTGTATCGGCTTGGGTAACAACCACAAAAAACTAGATACTTCAGCTGCCATAATCTAGTCATGTGATGCAAACCCCATGCCTATAACCTAAAAAAAAAACCAAAAAAAAACCAACCAACCAACCAACAAACAAAAAAATCACAAATCACTATAAATTAAAACACAGAAATCTGACAACTTTCTTTCCACACTAGTATTTTTCCAAACCCATCTGTCTTGAAATGTACCTTGAGAAACAGCAAGCCAACCAAAGAAACTACATAAAATCAAATAAAACTCTACAACTTCTTGGTCTGTTTCTTAAAATCAAAAGCAAAAGGAATAGTCAAAGAGCAGCATTTGTGCTTCCTCGGCATGGTGCACATCCTGATACTCAGGTAAAAAAACCAATAGCACCTACTACAGTCAGTGAAGAGACAAGAGACATGAAATGCAGATTAACAATAAGGTAATGGCTTCATGGGAACATACAATATTTTTCTGATTTCTAAAACATCATCTTGGAGATCAGCTGTCTCTCAGATTAGGCAGAAAGTAGGAGAACTTGCTTGCTTCATTTTTCAGCTATCATCTTAGAATTACAGCAAATGCAACAGCCAAGAAAGAAACAGCAAGCCCACAGCAGAAGGTTCTCTTTGGGTGCAATTCTTGCTGATAGGTTTGACTTCACTGACATAATCAAGAAACAACAAATAATTTTTGTATTAGTAGCTAACTTCCCTCACTCTCTCAGTCCCTTTATACAGGTGGCAACTATCAATTTCCTTCATCATCAGTAGGTGACAATTAGAGTTAGGAGATCTTGGTAGTATAGAAGCACAGTTAACACACAGGCAAGCACCTTAAGAAAGCACAGAAAGATGAGCGCATAGAAACAACATCTGGGAGCTTGTACTAGACCGCAGTGTGTTTGGATTAAAGCTCACACCTAACCCCAAATACAATAAAATTGCCTATCAGGAGCAATTTCACTTGAAAATATCATCTATGTTGCATTATAACCCATCATACCCTTGTCTTTGTTACATCTGTGATTAGAACTATTTGGATTTCAATGAGTTTTTCCTAGTAGCAAATTAGAAAGCTCCATGATTGAGCACACAAAAGAGGGCCATCCAATTTCCAAAAATTGATGAGCAATACTGCACACTTCTGGTTCTCTGTGTTCATGGTCAGGATTAAACAACAGGGAAATGGTGTGAAAGATACAGTCTATTTTTACAGTACACTCTGGTTTTATATTTTCTTTTTTTCTCTAGAGAAACAATTGTAAAGTTAAAGATTGGTATCTCAGAAAGTTAGCTTTTCTCCAGATTATTCATTTTCTTGCCAAGTATCATTTTCTGTGCTTTCCCAAAATACAAAACCTTGATCTGCAGAGATACACTAGCTCTGTGTCAGTGGAAGGGCACACATTTCACAAGAGAATTGTGTGTATCCTGGATGTAGAGGTCTTAGAAAATGTGAAAGATGAATTAGAGGTAAAAGCAGAATTCCAAATCCTTGTGTAAAGCAGACTCTCCCTTCACTGAACCTGCCTGCATCTCCAAAACTAAGTTTTTGTCCATTTGACTTCTCTGTGTTCTGCAAGGTCTAATTAGATAATTTCCACCTTAGTAAAGGAGGTTTACATCACTCCTCATAAAAATATATAAACATTTCTACAGTGTTTACATGCTACAGCATATAAATCTACCCAGTAACATCCCAGAAACACACATTTTGCTTAATGCTGCCAGTTTGATGTGACTTTCTAATATTTACATTTGTATTTACTAAACTGTTGTTTGCATCTATAGGCTTGTTTTTTTTCCGGCTCCTTCTACCAGTCAGCTTGTCATTAAAGCATGAAACCAGGCTAAAAAGAATAATACTTCAGCCTTCTTAATCTTTTTTCCAGCTTTCATTCAAATAGAACTCTCTGTGGCATCAATCTTTTAGGAACTGGCTAAGCTACAGATAAGCAGATGCTCACCAGGGAACATCATTGAAATTAAAAGGCTGGTATTCCTTCAATATATTCCCCTTTAGCAGAATAAACCAAGACTATCAGTTTTGTATATGTAGTTTATAGAATACCCACTGATCCCATGTACTGTTACCATTAAAACAGTGTTTTTCATATTTTAAAGTTATAAAGCAATATTGTGCTTTAGAGCATAATTGATATTTTCAACTAAAAAAAAAAAAAATCAGCCAAAGCTGATGGCTTATTGAGAATAAACAAATATAAAAATTTAATTTGCAAGGCATTTCAGGAGTGATTCCTCTATGAAATTTAGGTGGATGAACATTAGCAGACAGAACACTGTGAGGAATCCAGTCTTCTGTAAATTCAGCAACAGAAACTAGTCTAACAGGTCCATGCCAACTTACACAACTTGCACTAAACTCTAGATACTCATTCTGTTCCTACTATGAATTTGCTTAATTACATTATTCAAGAGCAATTATTAAATGTTTACAAAATCAGAAGATATGCTGTACCTGAAATTCACCATGAAAAATGCAAAAAGAGAGAAGATCTGTGGAACATTTGCAAATCCTAATTATATAACTTTATAATGTGTATCTTTGGCTAGATAAATCTGTTGGAAGGAAGACTCTCACTATGTATTCTAAAGAAATATAGACTACTATATCATTTCTCAAAAGAATAATTTTTAGTTATACAGGTAATTAATTACTCTGGAGTTTTCAAAAGAAATCATTCGTTGTCCAGTACTAAAATGTAAGACTGATAACGACTGGTTACAGTTTCACCTACTGGAAAAAAAAGGTACAAATATGTTTGGCATTCTTTAATACCGTCCTATTCTTAGGATTCATATTCATTACTGAAACTATGGTGAATATGAATAAGTCCTCAAAAGGTGTATATGTACTTAAAATAATTAGTAACTAGCTAGCATTCAGTCTGTAGATTTAGACCTGAAAGTCAGTCTACAACTTATTTGGTTACGGATATTCCCAAGAGGTTTGCAGTAGATAAATGATTCTTTTTTCAAAACCAGCACATGCCTTTCAAATTAAGGACAACACTTGGAGAAACTGGAGCCTGATCAAAACTTCAGGTGATTCATATCATCTTCTTTGAGCTATGGATATGTCCAACATTAGGATCAGTTTTGTATTTCCTTTTGTGTGGCTTAATCACAGACAGAAATATGAACCAGGCCATTTCCTGAGGCTATTCATCCCTTTTTTCTGTAACTCTCAGTTATACTGATGTTAAACACTTACACAGGCTTGCAATTTTTCTAATATCTCTTAACATTTCTAAGGAACCATGGCTAGATAATCAAACAATCCATTAACTAGGCTAGCTACATATTCAGTGCCAAAAAGGTTTGAATTTTATGCTGTGATTCAGATGCCTTTTTTTCCAGCAGACTTTACTGTTGTAATGTGGACAATTTATTAATTGTGAAAACTATGAGGCAGGGATCATAGTGGAAAATCTGGGTTATTTAAAAGTTCTGTTCAATCCTCCACAAGTCTAAAAAGAGAATGAAGGGAAAAGTTTCGAGCAGGAGGTGTTTTTTCCTTCTTTATTTTATTCCTTTTCCTTTCTTTTGTTTTTTCTCTTTTTTTTACTTTGATTCTGCAGGCAAAGCCTCACAGGCTTGGACAATTATTTTGACCAAAACCATTCCATGACATCCCAGAAGGCAACATGCTGCAGAAGACCTTTTGCCTTTTATCAAGGATATGACACATTCAAAAGTTCAATAACTTGTTGGAGATTTGACAGAAACCAGAAATTGCTGAAACAACTAAGTTATCAATAACAGGCACAGCAAGATTAGAGAATTGCTGAAGCCTAAGAACCTGTGTTTCTCTGTGCTCTGATTTAGCCTATAGCTAAACTGTGGCTGCCACAGCTGGGCAGCAAAATGACAAGACCATCATTAACTACTGCCTTCTGCATGTCCTGCAAAAAGAATAAAAGTTCAGCTTGTATCAAATACTGCAGAGTAATGTTGGTATTGTACTGGCTCAGTCATAGAGAAGAAATTTCCTATTTCAGGCCAACTCTCATAAACAGCAGAACTACACAGACCCCAGAGAAACAATATAAAACATCAGGAAGAGTGTCACAGAAAGAGGACTGCATAGCACCAGGATATTGCAACAACCAAGAGGAACTACTATATTCTGTCCCTTAAGGCAGAAGAAAATACAGTGATAATTTGTACAAGAGAAAGCTAATGTACTTCTTGTTCATAATTTGAACCATTTAACATGGGTAAATCGATACAAACCTTTTCCCAGAGGTGTTCTTTTGCTGGTAATAGCTAGTAATAAAATGTGCGTAGCTACATTTTGGTCCAATCAGAATTAATAATTCCAGAGAAGCAGGGGAGCAACTCTTCTCGTAATAGTATTGCAGACAGTGAAAACGTCTCCCTCTCTTCCCTCTGTACTTTTCACCAGCACTACATCCATGTTTTCTATGCAAATATCTCATAACCTTTGCAACTTTCAGCTATCAAGTCTATTAAGTAGCAGGTTACTAAAGCCTTCACTTTAGACATGTCTCCCATACTCCTAAGAAGTATGTTTAAAACATAGTATTTGTCTGGAAGCCAGAAGTAGAGCACAACAAAGAATACTAAATTAAACATGGTAAAAATCTGGACAAGGACAAAATCCTTAACTCTATTCATAGTGGAACATGGAGGAAGATAAGGGATTTTTTTCTCCTTAAAAAAATTTTCATTAATCAGTCCTGATTTATTTCTTACTTTTCTAAATATCATAGTGTACAGTCACTTCATCTAATTCATATTGCAGCTAATCCCTAAGTCTCACTTCCAAACACCCAAAGCTCCTCTCCTTTATCTGTCTTCTCAAATATTTCTTGTAGGTATGCCTGTGCATGCAACCATCACAGACAAAACAGGTTTGATATAACAGAAGAAAACTGTTCCACTTATGGCCTGGTATAATGTTTCTTAGATGCTTACACACTGGTCTTTAATTAAACATTTTACACAGAGAAATTATATTCGCACTGCAGTAAATAGTAACAAGAAACTAAATTTTTGCTTTACTTTTATTAAAAAGTAGATTTTTCCAATTATTCAATTTAAGCTACCTTAAGCAATTGCTGAGGACAGAGTCTCTGGGCCTGCAATTATTCTTAATTCTGAGTTCTTTATTCAGTATTGCTGCACAATTCTTAATTCATAAAGGGCTTCCAGTTAACTGCTGCAAATAAAGGCTACTCTGTTTCTATATACTGTAGTCATCTGTTTTGCCTTTTGGTACAGTTAAGGATGCTTCCTGAATAATAAATTGTAACTTCTCAAAGACATTTGCATTGACACCAAAAAGACGTAATTGAATGCTAGGGATTCATGCTGAAACAGAAATGCAATTATATGCCAAATATATCTAGGTTTTGTTAATAAATTAAAACTATGTGTGCCAAATGTTATCACATTCATCTATAAATAAGGAACAAGTTTACTCAAATGTAAAATAAAAATATGATGTGCCTACTCCATTAAGACTATTTCTAATCCACACTTGTGTATGTGCATGATTTTTGTGTAGCATTTTTTAAAAGAATGTGACGGTTTTCAGAAAATTGGACCCAATTCACATTAATTAATGAGATATGATCTAGAAAATGCTACAGTCCTTGCTTAAGTAAACAGATTTTTAATTTAAAATGCCACTTTAATCTTTTTTTTTGTAGCATAACCAGATTTTTTAAATTGGGAATGACCATGCTGCAAGTCCTGCACTTGAACAGCAGATGCACTTTCATAAATGATTTCTTTATATCAAACAAAACCAATGTCAAATCAGCATTGCTATAAAGAATAAAAATTAAAGAAATAGTTGTTGTAGAAAATATGTGAGGAATTAGACTAAAACTTCACATTAGTTTAAAAATAAAATACCTGAGACATAATAAAAAAAACTTGCATGTCTTTTATCCAGGAAGTTCTGATATCTTTTGGTACCACCTCTGAATATATCATATATCATATGAATATATCATGTCTGAGAGGAACAGTACTAGTAAGAGATCACATATTCAGTAGCACCGCAGATGAGGAAAAAGTCTGACTTACTGCTGAACTACAAAACATTACCTTGATTTTCATTCTTTAAATATTTAATTCAGAAGTGCTGAGAACAAAACCACCTTTTAGACATCTGTCTTGGTTTTGTCTGGGATAGAGTTAATAATATTCATATTAGCTGGTACAGTGCTGTGTTTTGGATTTAGGAAGAGAACAATGTCAATAACACGCTGATGTTTTAGCTACTGCTGAGTCGAGGACATTTGAGCTCCTCAGCCAACCCCAACCCAATGGTGAGGAGGCTGGGTGTGCACAAGAAGTTGGAAGGGCACACAGTTGGGACAGCTGACCCCCACTGACCCAAGAAAAATTCCATACCTTATGTCATTGTGCTGAACAATAAAACTGGGAGGAGTTGGCCGAGGGATGTTAGCCTGGTGCTCAAAGACAATCTAGGGTTTGGTCAGCAGATAGTGAGCAATTGCACTGTGCATCACTTGCTTTGAACACTCTTATATTGTTGCTATTATTATTATTATCTCTTCCTTTTCTGTCCTTTTAAACTGTCTTTATGTCAGCCCATAGTTTTTACCCATTTTTCCAAGTCTTGCACACATCCCACTGGAGAATGAATGAGTCAATGGCTGTGTGGTGTTCAGCTGCCTGCCAGGTTAAAGCATAACAGTACCTTACCTGAAAAAATATCTTTTCCCCTCGCAGGTGCATTTAATGTCTTTTATCTGGCTATTTCTTATGGAAGAACTTGAACAAAATTTTTATAAAAGGTTTTGTGGACCTCATTGGTCTTAGTATTGATAAAAGTTTCCCGTGCATCTAAACTCTCCTTGAAAATCTTTTATCCCATTACTCTGTAAGAGGTTTACTCATCACAGAGGACACTTTCATATCAAGTGGAAGGTAATTCATCAAGCTGATGACTCCCTAAGAAGTTGTCTCCTATAGGTTTCCTTCAGCATCTAAATTGTAGATACCTTTAACTAGCCAGCTAACATCATGTTATGAATTATATATATAGTAAATATCTTAATACATCAATGCCTGCCTGACCAGAGGTCAATCAGGACCTAAAGTGAAGTTACTGGCAGTTCCTGCCATTCTTAGTGTAGTTTGCATATCTTCTTAAGTTTCTTTTTAAATCCTGACATAATTCTGTCCATATAGATTTAATCCTTTGGAACAAACAGGCATTGATTTCTGAATTAATCTATGTTCAAGTGTATTTACAAAGAAAAAAGTATAAGAAAAACTTGGCATATTAACAATTTCTCCTACTCTTTAAATATCAAAGATATTTTGCTTAATACATAAATCTGAAATGATTCAATATGTTATTATTTGGTTTTATATTTCAAATATTATTTGTGATACAGCAGGCAGTAATTCTCTTCTAGTGATTCCCTACAGGAGATTTTAGAGGAATATTTTATTCAGCTGAAAGCTTTGATAATATTTCTCCTTTGTAACTGAATGAATGAACAAATTCACATGAGCAAACATACATTTAAAATTTAATTGCACAAGTATTCACAGCAGAAGTTAGCTTTGAAATCTGATTCCTAACCTTAACTCAGAGAGAATTTTAAATACTAGGAATAAAAAGTGTATGTCACCTCTAAAAACACTTTTACCAATAGATACTCCTTATTGCTCAACTCACTACTCAAAGCAGATATTCCATGCACAAACTTAACTTGGAAGACAAGTGACCATGGAGCATATTTCAGCACTTAGATGTCAGGTACAACACAAATTGTCATCAGAAAATAATTCTTGTGGATGCAGATTGGCTCAGTTGGTTAGAACATGGTGCTGGTAACACCAAGATCTTTGGTTCAACACCTGGATAGGCCCTTCACTTAAGAGTTGGACTCTTAATTGCATGACCTCCATTATCCTTGTGCATCCCTTCCAACTCAGAATATCCTGTGATCTAGAAAACACCACTTTTCCAAGAAAAAGAAAGGTTGGTCCTGGAAGAATTCAAAACTTTCATTGTAGAATAATTTCATGGAGGAAGTCACAGAAATTCTTCCCATGTTTTTCATATATGTATTACCTATCAGTTCCTATCTTCTGCCATGAGTTTCCAACCATGTCATTTTAGGTCTGCCAGAGTTCCTAAGGCTATATAAGCTACCTTTTATGGTGGAGAGATGTCCAAAAGCAAATTTTCACAGAAGAGCCCTGTGATTTCCATGTCTTTCATCTGTACCACTGTTTTTTAGCTTAGGATGAAGTGCTCACACTGCCTGTGGGTAGAGTTCAATATATTCTAACATTTTGTGAACTACTACATCACACTTTGAAATTCTTTACCTTTCCCACTCCATTTGGCCCAACTAAATTGCTGGGAACTTGGGTCGGGATTAATTCAACCTCTAGCCCAGGTTCCAGGGGATGCTCTGGAGTCTGTCTTAAGCTAGTTCTTGACTTGTTTCTATGAATGCTGATGAATGATTCAATGCAAGATTTTATAGTACGCTGGAATCAGCACAAACTCACTTGTCCCTTCAGAAACAAACATCATGTATTTATCCCAGGCAGAAGCCTGGACCAGACATGTTTATCATATGCACGTTGATACAAAGCAGAAGGCATCAGAGAAAATACTCTACACTGAAAGATGTACTGAACTCAATACTGCAGAGAGGAAAAATTGCATTACTTCTTGATCAAAACTGCAAGGATGCAGTGGTTGGTCAGTGAAGTATCTGAGGTGACGTGCCATTGTCAGAACTGAAAAGCTGAGTGCATGACAACATCACACTGGTGGGGAAAGGAAACTGAGGCTTGGGAATCTGTCAGGGAGAGATGGAGCAGACTGTCAGAGTCCAGACAATAGCTCAGGGGTTCCATTTTGGAGATGGTTCTGGTGACACATTTTGAGCTCTGTGAATCAGCATCTACTGATGAAATGTTCACCGGAACATTTAAAGCCAGCTGTAGTAATGGGATTTTTGTGGAGTCATTAATCATCATTATCACACAGCCCTGCAGCAGTGCTGTGGACCAAACCAAGACTGTGATAGTGCCCTGAGGAAAGACAGCACTTATCTCCACAAGTTTGCAGTTAGAGTAGATAATTCTGATTATGGATACAGGAAACAGACATAGAATGCAAGAGCAGATTAGTAAATTCCACGGGCATTGCCAGAGACTTTGTCAGGAAAGGTACAGACTAGAATAAGGCAAGAGCAATGAAAGCTCTTGAAATCAAGATGGGACGCCAAAGTGGTGAGTGGTGAGGTAGGAGTGCACAACACAGTACCAAAAAATCCATCAAAACTCCAAGCCTGAGTGTCCCTGCAGGGATTTGATTCCAGCAAAGCAAAGTGGGATGGAGGAAAAGCTTTCTCCTCTCTAAACTTCCACTATTAAAGCAATGTTCTGCAAGAGAAAACAAACTCTCAGATAAAATTTTAATATTTCTAACTGTTGTCATGAATTCTGTTATTTCCCTAATGATACTTTTAACTCTTGTATCTTACAGCTATATAAATAAACCATTTTTACATCATATCAATGTATATTTTACCTGGATTAATTGCAAGCATATAATTCTATCTAGGAGAAAAGGATACAATTTTCTCATTAATGCCTATCAAATGTAGGCAGATACTTACCTGATAGGTCTGGTAAGGACTAATTATTTGAGGGGAGGCTGTTTGATTAAAAGGATCAAATATTCTACCACAGACATGACAATGGAACAGAGCAAAACATTGTGAACTAAATAATTCTAAGTTATTAGCAAAAGCTAAGTAATTCCTCAGTTTAATTGTGTAAGAGAATTTTGAGTTGGATACTGCATTGAACTGCCAGCCACTAACTTAGAGAGGTGTTGAATCAGGCCCTGGTTTGGCACAGACAGATCACATAAACAAGAAAATAAGCTCTGCATCATCACTGTGCTTGATTAGCTATTGTTGTTCATGCATCTTAAGATCTTTCTCTTGTATTTCATGCTGAGGTTAGAGTTACTAAGCCTAAGGTACAGGTAATGGAGAAGAGAGATGTTCAGAAAACAGCAAGAAATTACTTATAGAATTATCTTAACCACACTCTCCTGAACAAAGAAAGAGACACTGATTAAATCAAAAGCAACTTCTAATAGAAATTTGTATATCTTGTATGATATTTTCAGAAATAACAAATGCAACTTGGAACATATCTCAAGGAAGTTTCTAGGAATAAATCAGCGTCCACTTAGACCAACTACAATTTTTGCACTCCAGGAAGCAACTAAACTGTACGCAGTAAGAGCTGCAAATGAAAACATAGTCACTCAATCCTTGCTTATATTTCTCCCCAAAAGGGAGAACTTGCCTCCTACCCTCCATTCCAACACTAGCATTACTACAAGCCTTGGCTTTGGATTTTTTGTCAGTTCCAGTTTATCAATCCAGACAGATGTATGTGAATAAGGTATAGGACTTTTCTCATTAAGTTTCCATTTGGCATTTTAAAAAATTGCAAAGAGCAATTTTCAAGCGGTTTTCAGCAGTAGCTGGGCTTTAAGATTGGGAATCATAAATATGAGCTACCACAAACAAAATACTGTAATGTCACAGACCAGGACTTTAAAAGTGAGAAAACAACTTTTGCATAGGTTTCAAAAGGAAAGTTTAGGGGGAGTTCAGAACATGTAGTATACAGTAGCTGGCTTAATAGTAATATTTAAGCTGTTAAATGCAATGTCTTACAAGGAAAAATCTATCAGACTGCAGTACTTTCAGAGATTAAAAAAGCAAGCACAAAAAAAACTAAATAATTGAGGACATTAGTGACAAAAACATAAAAAACTTGACAGAATGAGTAAATCTTAAAATAGTATATTAAGAAACTCTGTCATCAAGTCATTGTATAATAATCTCTGCGAGGTACTTATACTTCTTCTTGTACGTCTTCTATTGTCAGCCATTGCTGGCAGCCATTGGAATCAACATATCACTGAGCTTGCTTCTTAGGTCAGCTCCTATCTGATCAGCACGAAATATAGATAATGTATAAAATCAAACACAATCACTAAAAGCTAAGAATTAATCAAAATCTACCCACTGCACTGACCTACTCCTCAAGTAGAAGGGAATGTAAGGGCAGAATTAGATATTAGAATATTTTAACTATAACACTGCTTGGTATGAAAATACATCAGAGATCCTCAGAAACATTAATAAAAAAAAAGAACTTTTTAATGGCAGAGAAAATCAGGAACTCCCCTTGAGGTTTTAAACTAGTGTTTATGTTCTTCCATCCCCTTATTAATTTACAGTGATTATTTCTAAAAAGAGATGAGGTTTTTGCTTTTATTTAGTTTTTCCACAGGAAACAAAAAGTTAATTGACTCCTAATGGCTAATTTGGGTATGGTGCCAAGACATTTTGATATTAACCTGCAGATATATTAAAATTCAGTTACATTACTAATATGAATAAACATCAGCCTAAACGATCAATTAATACATTCGAATTAATTAATAAATAAATACATATATTATAACTGATATGGTTTTTAAGACCAATTTTTAAATTGAGGTTACTGTAATACCTCACTTGGAGTTTTTAAATGTAGTCTAGATACAGAGACTCAAGCTTTAAGACCTTCAATCTTTAAGGCAAAGTAGGGGAAAAAATTGCCTTCCTGAGCCTATGCCCTAAATAGAAAATTTCCTATTTAGAAAACCATCCTAAAACTGGAGTTTGTGCCACACCTATCACCTGGGACCCCCATTTTTGATGGCTACAGATCCCAAGGGGTGCCTACTACATCCACTTCCAGCTTCTCCCTTTCCAGCTACCTCCCAGCCAGGACAGTCACCCTCCCAGAAGGAAGAATGAGCAGGCATACAAAATTAAATAAAGAGACACAGTGATATTTGCTGTGTGGGCAGTTTTTGAAGAGTGAAATAAAGACTGAATCAAGCTTTATATCTGAGGACATATTTTTCATCTAATTAAGGCTGTCCCATATTGTTTGGAGATGTTGAATGGACTTTAGTTTTGTTTTCCTTAGTAAAAACACTTCGTGTCCAACAAGAAAAACCAATAGGTCTCCATCCCCTACCTTCCATTCATATCAAAAATTGAATTATTCACACAGTCCTGCCTATGACAATAACATATATTGCCCATCACTACACACTACTTGTTACAAGACCTGCTACTGTGTACCATTTCTACACTTTAAAACCCTTTTAAAACATTTACTGAAAATTATTATTGAAAGACCGCTTGACTTAATTAAAAAAAATAATTCTCTCATCAGCTAGCCAAAAAAAAAAGAAATTAAATAAATAATCTACAATACCAGCAAATATCCCGACAGTTTATACTCAAGATGACATATTTTAAATGACACATTTTCTGACAGAATCAGAAAGTTTGTATTTTGTTTCTTCTGCAATAGAACAAAGTATATGAAGTGTCGTGTCCCCCAGTGTATTCTTGGAGGACTTTAAAACATCTATCATTAATCATAAGCATGCAAAGTGATAATTTTACAAGTTCTCAGAACAGTATTCTTCTTTGCACAGATCCCTCTTCCAGAGAAGTTAAGATTTTACTAAAGCACAAAATTACTCACCTCATAATTAGGTAATACTGCAACCATAACCAGCAATTACTGCCATCTTGTCTGTACAGTTGCTCATTTCATGTCATATGGATTACATATATACATAAATTAAGGGAGAAGAGACTGCAGAATGACAGTTTCCTTATGGATTCAATTAATCCTTCTTGGTAAAGGTATTCATATTCATTTTTTTTTATTAGTATAATTTGCCACCTCATCCAACAAATCTCAAAATAGTTGTAATATAATTACCAAGTTGATCCAACACATATTTTTTATTAATTCCATCTGCAGCAAAATCAATACATTTACACATTTTCAGTTACAGGATATTTGTGGAGCTGTGGGTATTTTGCTCAGTAAACTCAGTTTCACAGAATGAAAAAAAGAACAGGGAGCACTTGCAACCAATACTGAGTAATGAGCTGGATACTTTTCTATCCACTGGAAAAATCTTTCCATTATGAATTCCTTTACATTGTTTTGAAGAACATGACAGCTACTTGCATGGTTTAAGTAGGCAGGATCATAAATATTTCTCTCAATCTACAAAAAAACAAACAGTTAAAAGTTCCATGAAAGCTTTTTGTAATTCTTGTTTTTCATCATTCCAATCAGCATGAAACATGAAAATGCAAACGGATAATAATAATAACAGCTCGGGTATTGTAGTAGACTTCATAAGTTGTCTAGTTGTTATGATCTGGATTGATTTACTCAATAAGTGTTTGTCTACAAAATATGTATCCATCTTACCTTGCTTAGAAATCAGTTAGAATTGGAGCAATTAGGGGGATTGTTTGGATTTGTCTTCAAGTGGAATGAAGATTAGTCATTCAGCTGATTACAATAATAGCAATCATTTGGAAACCAATTAAAAACATCAAACACCTACATTTCTATATTATATAAGACTTGAGAAATCTGACAAAAGAAATGCATTCAAAAAACGTAATTAAGAGCTACTTCTTTGCAAATGCAAAAAAGGACGATATTGAACAAAGCGATATGAACTGGGAAGTAAACAATAATTGAAAAGACGCAGTGAATATATAATTTGATCTCTTCTTCACAGAAACTACATCTAAGATTGCAGTTGAAAGTGGCATAAGAAAGACTTAACTGGAAATTAGATGATGACAGATAATAAAACCTGTTGCATTTTCTTCAAAACTCTCTAATATGCACTCCAAAATACATTAAACCAATAGTTTACATTTTACCTTAAAGTAGCCAGAGAATAAATCAGTAATAGAATGCCACATTCTCAAAGAAAACAGATTTGTGATATTACTGTGTATGAAACCACCTCAGATAGTTGCAGAAAAGAGACAAGATATAAAATAAAGAAGCAAACACCTGTGAAGAGACTGCTAACAGATTTTTATAGTGATTTGACAAATTATTGAATGTTTGCATCATCTTACATGGAAGGATCACATGAGGAGAACAAATTTTTAAGTGTGCAGGGGAATAAAACATGGCATTATTGCTAGAAATAAGAAAAGACCTCTAGAAGTAACACAAGACAATAAACTGAAGCAGTGAGGCATCATCCGAAGATTTTGAGAAAGGTGTAAAGCAAATAGCAGCTTTTTATCTTTAACAGAAGAATAATAATTGATTGATTCCATTTGCCTATAATAAGAGCAAAGATACTGGCTGGTGGCAGAAACTCAGTGGTTGTTATTAAATATGAAATCAAACTAAGTATGACGTGTATAGTGGCCAGATCATTCTCTTCCTGATTATGTTTCCAATGAGAGAAATCAAGAGACTGGCTTTCATTAAGGAAAATTCTAAAGCTGAGAATATAAACAACATTGATGTGACAGAGATTAAAGTTAAGAAATTAGCAGAGAATCTGAATTTATACTTCCTGTGGCATGTGCTCTGTGTTGCTTTCTTTGTTGCCAAAATATATAGTTCTCTGGGATACGAGGCAAAATAAAATCCTAGAACCCTCAACCAAACGAAAAGAGAGAAGCACATTCCTCAGTATAATAGTATAAGATAAGGAATGGTGGCAAAGAGAAAATATGATTGTGAAATGGTAATTGAAAGGAAAATATTTATTGATAAACAGAAAGATAAGTATGAAAGACAACACATATTTTAAGAAAACTAAGGAATCATTTGATATTCTTAACCGGGAATTAGATATTAAGCTTGTGTGCAAATTTGAGTTTTACCTCTTTCTTTTAAGATTCTGAATTAAATTTCCTTCAAATATCAGTTGTTATTGAAAAATCCAACTTCTAGACTGATCTGACTTTGCAAATACAACAAATTATCTGTAAAATTAAACAACACTGACATTCTCAAATGAGTTTTATATCTACCAATGACTGACTCCACCTCATAAGAGATATAGGGTGCTTTGTGGTATAGATTAGGAAGCAATATTTCATTGAAGGGACAAGAGAAAGGAGTTTGGATAGTAGGATTTATTTTAAGGAATAAATTAAAAGCTTCTGAAATGATAAAGAAAGAGGGTTTAAGTTTTTGTCAGCTTTCATTACTTGTTTTCCTACACTTGACAGCAAAAGGGGGAAACATCAGGGCTGTCACTAATGCCTCCTCCCTCTCTTTGCCTTATCTAACTTATTGACTGATGCAATTGAGGACAGGCAACAAGGAAGGGTGGAAAAAACATGAACTTTATTGAGTTCAAAGACAGGAAGTCCTTTACCTGCAATAGTTTAGCCTATACCATAATACTGAATTAGCTAGTTCACTAGTGTCTCTGAAAAAAAACCCAAGAAAGACTAAAACCCCCTAAAACCAACCAACCAAAATCAAACCAAAACAAAAAAACACAACTTGAACCTCAGTCAACAGTGGAGATGGGGTGTGGAGATGTGTGCCATTCTGTTTGCCAAATTTCTTGTCCCTCCAGCACAGAAACACACAGAGCTTGTTAGGGCAAATAATCATTCCCTAAAACTCCAGTAGGAATTTGCATACTGGGGGCATATCCCCAGCGCACATTAGGACCCAAAAAGTAATTTCTGAATTGACACTTAGAATACATATGGCACAGTCAATAAAGCTGTGAGATTTTCTGGGGGTACTCTGGTACATGTTTCCTCCTAAGACTGATGGAGTTTCTACTGATTATAATCAGAGAATATTATTCTAAAAAATTATCTTTCATAAAAAAAAGGGAGAGGGCTTCTAAACTTTGGAAAGTGAATGCTGCCTGAGCAACTCATTATCTCCTCTTACCTGCTCAAACACTGCTGCTCTTATAAGCAATAATAAGATGCAGAACGAGGTATATGATTCTACTCTGCAAATACATTCACTGTCAGATCCCCATGTGAGGATCCTCAAAACCTTAGAAAAATTCCTGGTGTTACACTAGCGGGTAACACCAGGAATTTTTCTTCATCTCTATCTAGAAAACATCCAATCAGGAAGCCTTTATTAAGCTGATAAATGTCAAGAAAAAATAGTATTCTGTTGAGTGGCCTTAAGAAGTATTTAATAGCCTTCTCACAAGCTAATACTAGATTCTCTTACTATATTTCATTCCAGATCTACTTATAGCTCTCTAATGAGTTTCTTGTCCTTAATGGGAAAATCTTTTACATACCTCTTTGATCTTCAAGTAATTTCAGGTAAAATACATGAATGCCGTTTTATATAACTCCTGTTAGGAAAGGAAGACTGTAAGAATCTTCAACTTTAAGCATCCGTCTTCTAATAAGAATCAATCTAATTAAAGAGTCTGCTCAAACTTTATAAGAAAAAAATTATATACTGTTTCTTCAACTTCTGTCAAAATCATTGGCTCTTTTGACAGAAATAAGTTTTAAGAGATGTAAAAATGCATCATGTCTCCTTAGAATGGAAAAGGTATCTAAAGCTTCTTCATTTAAGAGATTAATATCCAGTTTTGTACTAAATTTTGAATAATTTAAACCTTATTTTCTTTTTTGCTATATTTTCTGTTGACAAGAAAACCATCATGTAAGTCTGCCAATTTGTGTATGTCCCTTTTTTCTGCTTAGAACAGCAGCTTCCTTAGAGACATCTTTTCCTTCTTTCAGTATAGGTAGGCATCATTTTTATACTCTGCATAGTTTGATTAGCAATCTTACTTGCCTTTTTTTTTTGCAGTACTTGATACAGTAGGGATTCCATAGAATATTACACACTACTTAAAGTGGTCAGTTTTGACTGTATCAAATAGGGCAGATGGTAATTTTTCAAATGCCCAGAGAAAAAATAAGTATGTCAATGGCAGTTAATTCATTTTCATACATGGAATAAACTTAGAGAGGTGCTTGAGTAAAAAAATGCACACATTTAACTGTTATCAGTTCCAACATACTCCGCTTCCTTACAAATGGCAAGAAAATGCAAGCAAGATAAACAGTAACCTTTCCAGCTGGGACCTAGATTTCTCCAGCAGGGGTGCACAGTGCACTCCTCCAGGGAGGGAAGGAAGCTTGAGCTGGTCCTCATCTTCTTTAGAAGAGCTTGAGTACCCTGTTCCAAGATCCTAGATGATGGAAAGCAGGTTCCTGACATTTTAAATATCACTCTGTGCCCACTTCCCACATCAGAAGGGTACAGGTACGTGAAATGTCATATCTGAACTCAGAACTGCAGCCTAGAATTGCCAGAGGGCTGACCTGTCCCAACTGACAGGGACTTTCTCGAGAAGACAGAGATGCCAGCTAAACACATCATAGTACCAGAGTGCTTATAGACACAAGAACTTGTGAGAATGATTTGATAAGAAAATGAAACAAAAAAAAGCCAATATTTCCCATGATAAATAATTTCATTTTGTCTGTACTAAAAACAGTCTGTAGAAATTCAAATACAATCATGCAAATGTTTTCTTCTAGAAGTAAAAAACCATATTCATGAAAAGAAGAAAATTCTCTAATGATTATGATCTCTAATGAGAATGCTCATTAGAGACACTATCTACATCTAAATTGAGTACAGCTACAAGGTTTAGAGTTTTTTTGGGAGGTTTCTTTTCCCCCACCTGGATCAACAACAGATATTTCTTATTCATTTGCATTATGCTGGTTTTAAGTCTAAGCTAAGGACAAGCTATGTGGACCTTTATTTGTTCTTCACTCCCTCCTCCATGAAATAAGAAGCTATATTTTAAAAAGAAAAACGGTGAAGTTAGGTCTTTTGTTTTAGATCAGCACACTATTTATATTTCCTTATTTTAATGGTCATATCATCTGATTTTTTGGGGTTTTTTTTGTTTAGGTTTTTTTCAGTGGGATAGTATTATCGCTGCAGTGATCACCATTAAAACTTCATCAAACACTTACTAATAAGTAAGAATGAATACATTGCTTATTTTCCCATAGGAGAAAATGGCTATAGAGTGTTTTCACTGATAGAGGACAACTAAAATTGCACCATTTCCTTTTAGCAAACACAAGAATTCAAAGCCTACTTTTTAATTTCTGCCATTTTTTGAGGTTATTTATATAAATTTAAAGCAAATGCAAAACAAAGTACTATGAAATGTGAATTGTGTTTAACATCCAACTTTAATTATTTTGAATACTTATGCACAAGGTCAGAACAATGATAAAGTAGATACTCAAATGCAGTAGCGTCAAAATTAAAGACATGCAGTAGAGTTTTAAAGGACATCTCATTTCTTTAAAAGAATTTCTGGAGCCATTTAAGATATTACTTTTCAAAGTATAGACATACAGAAATTTCTGAAATATCACAGAGTTCACAACTACATGCCCCTGAGGGCACTCTGAGTCACACCAGCAGACTCCATACACACCCACTGCTTCTTGTCATTCTCACCTCAGACACAGGCTGTCATTTCACAGTCATAAAACACAATTCTCCCTTGTTCCCTTCTACCCCCTTCCACTAGCAGCAGGACTTCAAAGTTTTCCTCTGTCATAGCACTGCTATTCTATAATAGAATGGCACACAATTCCATAATAGAATGGTTTTAGGCAGGAAAAAGTGGAACTCACAGCAGGACACCAATTGATTGCCCCATATTCCTTCAAGGAAACATTGCCTATAACCAACTGGCTGATTAACAAGATTGTAGCCATGAGGCAACCAGACTGGTAAGCATAGAACTCATGTCACTAATTTGATTAATTTCATTTTATTTCTTGTCAAATGCAATACTTTTAATTTTTATTTGTTACAAAGATCAAAAATTACAGTTTTGCAAGTGCTTAAATCCCACTATATAGAAACTGTAAGCAAGTCTTCAGGTTTCTGAAAAGTTTTCTTCTTCTATAACAGACTCCAGGCTACTTTTCAAATAGAAATGTGTTTGATTACTTCTAGTTTATTCAGAGAATTGTGAAACTGTCTTATCCAGAGAGAGTTAGTGGTGGATTATAATGTGAGGAAATTGAAGAAAACTCATACTATTCAAAGTACCTGCAAATATCTGTTGAGCAGCTGCTAAAGACCCAAGAGACAACCATACGATTAGATCAAGCAGAATGTAAGTTATATCTTTTAGTATGGCTTGTTGTCAGTCTGGCCTTAGATATGTTGAAGTAAAGTCCTCTGTTACAGCCCACTTTTCCTTGCCCACTCCCAAGACTGTCCAGCACAGTAGCAAATCCTGATCATTCTACTACTCCTTGGGGCAAAAGAGTCCACCTGGGATCAGCTTCCTTCAGTAGCTGCATGCATTGATTAACACCAATATCCAAGTAACTTGCTCCAAGCCAACATTTACAAGTTTCTTAGAGATCTATTTCACTAGAGCTCTCCTCTCTGGTTAAATCTGTTTACACAATCACCGAGAATGTCTAACTGATCCCAGGTTCTGCCTGCTATGCACCGATTACTGAAGATTAAACTTGTCTCCAAGCTGAAGATGGAGAGGTGCACCAGAAAACTGTCCCAACAAGTAGTTTCAAAATTGGCTTTTCTCAATAATGACATATTGCAGGAAGTCAAATTCTTTCAGTCTGGACACAGAAAGGGAGAAGTTCAATGCATTTTTTGGCTTAAATGTTGGTCAGTGTTTGTGTATTTCCATGTCCATTCACAAAAAGTGGTTCTTCATCACAGACACGCTGCAGCTTTAGTGCCTTACTCTATAAAAAATTAGCCTTAGTTCAAATGTCAGACCTATAAACATACAGCAAACAAATGAGTTTGTAAGCCAGGGTGCAAAATGTTTCTGAACTTGTCTGAAGCTTCTTAATATGACAGAACTCATTTCTGGGCCCTGCACTAATCTCTGCTAGAGATACATTACAGTCTTATGCATTGTATTAATAAACACTCTGATTAGCACATGGTTGTGTCAGCATTTTTAAAAATTATATTCTTTCATGAAACAAATTGTTTTAATTAAAGGATTTATTTTTTTGTCAGAAGGCCCGTCCATATTCTGCTTTCAGAAATAATGGTTGCCCTTTAGAGCTTGAGTGACTCCCTTCTTTTCCTGTTCCCCATGTCTATGCTGTCTGTTTATATGCAGCACTACAGGAACAACTATTGAGGAGCCACAAGAGGGAGTCTACTCAGACAAGACAAGTACAAGTGCAGACAAGAGTGCTTTTTGGTTTTGCCACTGAGAACAACACAACACATGTCCTGCTTCAATGCTTGAAAAAAAGCTTAAGGGTTTTCACAGCACCAGATATTTTACTGCACCTTGCTGTCTTTTACAGCTGTGACAGCACACCTATGTCAGTTTACCTCGGCTGCAAACCAACATCTACTTTCACTTAGTGTCAAGAATAGTGGTGCTCAGCAGCTGTGTATACTCCTAAGATTTCTCCAAAGCCGCCGCTATAATGTAGTAGCACACTGCTGTTATTTTCCAGGTGTTATTTGGAGGGGAGCACAAAGCAGAGTCTTTCTGATGTTAAGATTTACTCTGTTGATCACATCAGAACACCAATATAGGTAACAGAGTGCACAAACTTTTAACCTTAACAGAAAGACTGAGAATATTTGGCTAACATGGCTCACATACAGATCCATGACTAGATCAGAAAAGAACAGTGAAAAATGCTGGCAGGTCAGAGTTCTCTGTCTTCCAAGGCACTGGATAATATTAAGTGCATCTCATGTGTGAAAGTGTACTATTCCATCTAAGAAGCCATGAATCTCAAGAGGATGATTTATCAGTATTTTCAGGAAGTTGACACAGAAATATGATGTTCTGTATACTTTTTCTACTATAAAGCTAGTGTCTGTGCTCACTAAAGGATTCAATTACACTCATGTGTTGCTTCCCTTACAGCAAGTTCCATCAATATTTCCTCAAGTGGTTTGTTGTTCTTACTACCAGAATGACTTTTATTTTGCTGCTATGAATATGGTAACATAATTATACTCATCATCTGGTAGTATTGGGAGGAAAAAGGCTTTCTGAGAAAGATACATTCTATTTTTTTCTCTTGGAGAAGTATTAAAAAACAGAGCAAGATTAGCTAAGCAACAATCAAGGTTAAAATAAATCTGCTTAGATATATGTTGATTCAGATATCCACCTGCAAGATTTCTGGATGACAATGCATGTACATTAGAAGTAGTCAAATACTAAATTTGAACAATTAAGAATGACATGCTGATTACTCGTGCCCTGAATAACTCAGGTTTTGGAGCTCTGGTTTCAATTAGCTACACACATCTATGAATTCATAAAATCATAGAGTATGTTGAGTAGTAAGGAACCCATATGGGTCACTGAGTCTAATACTGAACCTGAGCAGGGCACCCCTAGAAATCATACAGTGTGCCTGAAAGTGCCATCCAAATGCTTCTTGAACTATGTCAGATTTAGTGCAGTGACCTCATTCCTGGGGAGCCTGTTCCACTGCCCAACCATCCTCTGGGTGAAGAATCTTTTCCTGATATCTACCCTAAGCCTCCCCTCACTCAGCTTCATGCCATTTCCATGAGTCCTGCCACTGGTCACAAGAGTGAAGAGATCAGTGTCTGCCCCTCCTTCCAACGAGGAAGTTGCAGACTACAATGAGGTCTTCCCTCAGTCTCCTCTTCTCCAGTTTGAACAGACCAAGTGACCTCAGTTGCTCATCTCATGGCTTCTACTCCAAACCCTTCACTCTCTTTATGGTCCTCCATGGGACAGTCTCCAATACCTTATTGTCTTCCTGATACTGTGGCACCCAAAACTGCTCAGGACTTGAGGTAAGGCCACACCAGAGCAGAGCAGGACAATCCCTTCCCTTGCCCAGTAGGTGATGCTGTGCCTGATGCCTCCCAGGACAGGGTTGACCCTCCTGGCTGCCAGGGCACTGCTGACTCATGCTCAACTTGCCATTGTTCAGCACCCCCAGGTCCCTTTCCACAGTTCTGCTCTCCAGCCTCTCATTCCCTGATCTATACACACAGCCAGGATTGCCCTTACTCAGGTGCAGAATGCAGCACTTGACCCTGTTAAACTTCGTGTGTTTGGTGACTGCCCAGACATCCAATTTGTCTAAGTCTCTCTGCAGGGCCTTGCCCATCAGCAAATTGAGTGTACTTCTGAGTCTTGCGTCCATTTACGAAGATGTTGAGGAGAACTGGGCCAAATACGGAGCCCTGCAGAACTGCACTAGCAACCAGTAAGCAGCCTGATGGGGCACTGGGTGTTTATGTGGCAGGTTCTTCCAGTTTAGGGTGCCTTGAATACCATGTTCCCCTGCTGCACAGGAATAAGACTACAACTAATATGGACATACATAAACAGAGTATGCTATTGAGCCAACAAACTGCCCTGAAATGAATGCTACAGTATACTTGCAGTTCTACTGGTTAGAAATACATCTGTAGCATTCTAGGCATAGTGGGGAAAAAAGCTACTGGCTCATTTAAGTTCCTACTACCACCAACTTTTCATAAAAGCTTGAATTAATATACTGAAACACACCAATGTGTCATTCTGAGCCACCAAACCACAGTCTCATAAATATGGAAAGAATCTGAAGTGTGTTACTAAAACATTTGTTTGGAGGACTTCACACGAATACTATTTTTTTAATAGGCTGGAAGAAATGAGCTTCTGAGTGATCAACTCAAAGGTCGTTCAGTGTGGAACTACAAGTAAAATGGAGTGATTTGTCTTCTATTCTGAGCAGAGGAAAATATGCTGCTTCAAGGAAGGGGAAAAAAATGTTTCAGAAGTTCCATCAGCTGCTTATCTCTTTGCAGAATCTAAACATACTTCAGTGTTCATCTTTAGCAACTATTTAACCACTATTGAAGAATATTGAACATGGTGGAAGAAAGCCTGTTTTATAATGAATGGTATTGATTTACAATAGTCTTTACTACCAGATAGTATGTTATCTTAGTCTTGGCCTTATCTATCTTCAATATATTAAATCCTTGCAAGAGACACAGAAGCAACAATTGTCCCTCATGAACTACTATATTGTAATAAAAAAAGTTCATGGGGGACCATCACAATAACCAGTGAGTACCAAACAACTCAGTCATTGTGTGCTTTGATTACATTAAAAATGTCTTTAGGTATTGAGTTCATCAGGTACAAATTGGACAAGTCCTTCCTTTCACAGTCATGTTTATAAACTACTGGTGAGACATACAGGTGAACAGACTTGTCTCTGCTGTTGTGGAAGGCAAAATTCAAGACTAACTTGACAATGAACCACAAGGCAGTTACAGCAACTGTGTAATTGGACAGAAACACTACATGGCAACCAAAGTGACAGTGAGAAGATGAGTCTTCCCAGCATGACACATCTGACATACTTTTTGTCATATTGTGATATATAAATGCAGAGTAAGGTTGGTTTGCTTTTATGATAAAGTTATCCTGGTGGTTTGTTACTTAAAAATCAACAGGTTTTCATATTCATTTGTCATCAAATTTGATGATTTCAACATCTCCCAGCTGGAGAATATGACAAAAAAAATCTCAATTACCAGGAATCTGGTTTTTTATTTTTATTTCAAAATGCTTCATCAATGTGGCAGTAAGAGTGCTAAACGAAGACTATAAGGAGAACATTCATGTCCCACAAAAAATCCATCAGTTAAACCTTTTGCTATGGCAAAGTAGTTTTGAAGTGATAATTGCACAAATTATTTAGTTAACATGGTGTTCCACACACTGACATCACGTTCCTGGGTATGCATCATTACATAGTTGTTTGTAGTACATTAACAGCATTTTCAGGTCCTTCCTGTGGTTGCTTGGGCTAACATGAAGGCAGTAAATCCAGCACAGTGAGCTCTAGTTTCTAAGTCACTGTCCAGATGATTATGGACAAGATCACAACAGATTCAGAAAACACATAAAATAGTATTTTAAATATAGAATTTTCAAAATTATATATAATTTATAAAATAATTGATTCATACTGCTTTTGGGATCTAAGAGGAAAACCACACCAAGTATGAACATATATGATCACAAGCCTCAAATAAATCTTTAACAAAGAAAAAATTTTGTCACCTTGACAGCTTCACCTAAAGGATCTTTTCCTCATCTTCATTCAGAATTCAGGTATATTCCTAACAGAGCTATTTATCTTTCAGCAGTTTGTTCATTTGATATATTTTACCTCTTTTACCTAATATTCATTGATTAATTGGTTGTTCTTTAGAATCTATTCATATATCTTTAATATCTAGCTGATCTCTCCAGTAACAGACATCTAAAGAAATAAAATTAATCATCAGAGACAATGAAAGAAAATGTCTTAGGCTCATTATGCCTGTCCTCCAGTGGATTTACAGACAGTCATGAACATGAGTGTCACATTCTGTGATAGTTTTAGCAAATTTGTAGAAAAAGTTTAAAGAATAGCCATACATTATTCTAAAGGTTTTCCAAGAAAAGGCACCATGCCCAGTGAAGATCCTACTGGAAAAGTTTGCTCCCTTGCATAGTAGATTTCTGATCATATTCATATCCCTCTGCAGCCATTCTATCTAGACTGTGGGAATCATAGAAAAATCATATTTGTGCCTAAACTGTCCCATACCACCTCCACCCTTGTTCATGTTCAAGTCATGTGGAACAGACTGGGCTTTGCTCTACTATCATTACCAAATTTCACAAAATCCCAAGCAGACATTCAGTAAAGAGTGTTCATGATAAAAATTTCATAGTATAGGGGAGACTGAGTCCAAGTCCTTGACATCAATAAACTAGCAAGTATTTTTTTTTCTTTTTTCTCTGCAGTCTTGAACATGTGTTGACTGTCACCAAGATATTTACCAAAATATAATCTAAGGTGTCTAAGATGCAAAAAATTCAAAGGGCTTCACATCAGAATGAAGCAGAAGTTTTACAAAGCTGAAAAAAATTAAAGGATGCAGAAGCTGCTACTTCTCTAGATCTACTATAGAAGGTAGAGCTCCCTCTGTACATCTACTCCGAGCAGAAGTTACTGTTTTTACCAAGGGCCAGTGATGTAAGGTCAGTGATGTTTAGAGAAAACCTTTGCACCTAGCTCCTGTTTTCAATTTCTATAGCTTGAATGCCCAGAATGCACCTACTTTCATCTTTTAACAAGATTTCACTAGTCACATTTCACCCAAGCCTCTCAAATATCCTTCAATTTCTTTAGGTTTTGGTTGTTTTTTTGTTTCTTTGGATGTTTTTTTGTGTAGGTGATTTTTTCTTTAATGATCTATGATTGGATTTGCATTTTGAAGCTTTCTATTCAGTGTTCTATATGAAACATATCAAAGCTTTTATTTCCACTTACCACCAAATAGATATGAAAGTAAATTCACAAGCAACAAACGAGCTCCTTTTTAGTGGAAGTACACTGCAGATAGAATATAGAATTGATGAGTACACAGTACCAGCAGTGAAAAATTCTTTTTCATGTTTAGCACAACAAAACTGAGGAAGATCTTTTATCTAACTCATGTTCTCACTGACACCTGCAATATAATTGTATAGATATCTGTTCCTATTATGCTTTATATTTACATTCCCCCTATCCTTCACTCTTCCTACTGCTCTGCTTTGCTTTGTTATTTATTTTAAATAATTATGAGTAACACACAAATGATAATACATAATCTCACCATTTTTTCAGTTTCCCTTCCCATCCCCTCCCAGCATTATTTTTCACTTTAATACAACAGGAACTATGCAGTCTAGTTTTGCAATAGAAAACAGTGAGCTCAATCCCAGTACCAGTCAAAATCAAACATAAATGAAAAATCTCTGCTATTTCAATTGCTTGATCACAGTATTTGTCTCTTTCCATTCCAATAACCACTAGATGACAACATGAAAGAAATACTTATTTTGTACATCAATCTGTACATCAATAGCTTCCAAGTAACAGTTGTTCCCTCTGCCCACTAGCTCCTAATGATCACATCTTAAATAAACATGATTGATTTTCATATGCTAAGTTTTTCCTAAACCTGGTTTAGGTGCTATGATCTGCTTTTCATCAGTTTTTGGTTCATGCCTCTTGTTCAGACCTTGCTGCAGAGAGCAACTCCTTCACCTTGACAGTTTCTTTATACTAAAGTTTGGCTTGCTGACTTTCCCATCACTGTTGATCTCTTTTCTACTCATCTCCTCTCACAGCAGAAGGTGCTTCTTTATGGGGATTGTCCGTTTTCAACCGATCTTAAAGAGGTTTACTTGCATATGGCAAGTGTACTAAGCATATCTATCTACAGTTATTTTTTCTGCTACTGAGTTAAGAGCATACACAGGGAAAGTCTGTATCAATTATGCCAGACACACCCAGAACTGAGACATATCTTTCTAACTGAGGAAACAGGAGACATATATTGCATCTGCTATCCATAGGAGACACAATTTTTAGGGTGCATTCATCACAAAGGGTGCATTATTGAAAAGATGGTATTGGAGCATCACAGAAGTATGCACAGAGATGCCTGCTTAGGACAGAAAGCCTAAAAAAAAAACCCACTCTGTGCTAAAGCATCAGATACAATGCACTTAGGAGGACCAAACATTGAAGAAGTCCATCTACGCAAGATTAATAGGCTTACAGGAAATGCTGTAGGGTCTTTAGTACTGATTGCAAGGAGGATTTAGATAAAGATCTGACTTCCTTTGAGTATTTTGCATCCTCTAAAATGTTAATGAATGTGAACAAACACTTATGCATTATTGTTTGGAAGCTTTATTGGCTGTCTCTGTACAGCTATATTTAAATAGTCAGACAAGAAAAGGTATGAAAAGCAGCTCCAGTGAAAGCTAGTTATGAAAACATGTCACAGAAGAGTGGCTTCCCAATGGACTACATTGATATCCACAAGTCAAACAAGTTCAAATGCTGTAGAGGATAGAATGTTTCATACTTGGAATATTCATGAGTTCATTCACATAAATCCACATCTTGATATTTACAAACAATCTTTGGAAATTAATTGGAAAAATTACTTGGGGGTTGTTACTTAAAAAAAAAAAAAAAAGGCAAAAAAATGCATCAACTCAAGACAAAAGTCTTACACTAACAGTTTATACACAATATATTTCAAGCTTAGAACACTGAACAAGTAACAGTCTCATGAATAGGTTTTTGTTACTGATTTTAAAAGCTTGAATTTTTTGTTTGCTTTGTTTTGCTGTGAGGTTTTTTGTTATAGTTTTGGGGAACAGGATTTTTATGTTATAGGAAAAATTCCTTCCATTAAAACCAAATTGTAAAGCCATTTTGATGGAAAAACAGGAGGGTCATACTCAAAGCTTGTCCCAGAATATTTCCTGCCTCCCGTCCCAACTTCTTTTTGTTATTTACTCAAACCAGCAATATTTAGGGCACAAAATCCCAGGTTCTCTACCTCCAGTCTCTCTTCTTCTACAGACATCTACCAGCCCTATATAGTTATGCAAACTTGGACAACATAGAGGATATAGCACCCTCATGGATAATAGCTTTTTAAATAAATCAAATTTAGCTTTGTTTATATACACAGTATTTATAATACAACACCATATAAAATCAGAGTGGGGGGAGAGAGAGAGTGTGGGTATGTGTATCAGCAGTGGTAGAAATCGGTCGTTTAATTTTATGCAACAGGATTCAAACACATTCAGTTCAAAAGCCAGCAAAGATGTTGCCATTTCCATTGATAAGCAGATTCAAATCAAAATTTGTTTTGTTGAATGCTTATTCCAGAAAGCAAGCGGTTCAACCTTTCTGTAATAGTAAGATTTTTCATTCATTCTGAACCTGGGAGACATAAATAGTCTGCGCATAAAGCTTACATTAGAAAGAACTCTCACCACAGGATTGATATTATCCAGCAGTGATTTTTCTTTCTGTAGCTCCATGTTGAGTCTCCAGGCAGTAAGCATGTAAACAACAGTTGCTATTTACATTCCACCAGGAGATGTAGCAACTGTATTTGTTATTTATAATACTTATGAAATTAAAGCAACAAGCTCAGAGTGTATGTACAAATGTCTGCAATAAATTGATTCTCCAGCACCTCCATTTTAAAAAGTGGTACCTGCTATTTATCCTTTGTGTACATTAGTTCTCCTTCAATTACAAGCACCAAAATCATTTTTACTCCTCAATTTGCACAAGGCTTACGAACATTGAGATAGAGTTCAATGTGCCCATTTATTAAATTAGAGCACTCTACTTGATGCCTACAACTCGCAGTCTAAAAGAATCACAGATGAAGTATTGTGACAGCTACTAACAAAAACAATCACTCCTTCCATTATTTGCTGTGAGTACTTCAGCTAGTTTGATATTTTTCAAGCCTTCAAAATATTCAGGTTTTGAGATTACTATAGGACAATTCTGAGAAATAAATTAGGCAAAATTCAAATATATAGCAAGAATACTGATATTAATAACATAACACCAGTTTATGCATAAAACAAAAGTTCTTGATATTATTGGGGCTTATAATGACTGAGAATTAGTGATTTCTTTTTTTCTTCAAGTTCAGATGACTACAGTAAAATTTTTATTACATTTTAGAGCATTAGCAGAACTTGAGTTCCCTATGTTGCACTTTTATGCAAAGCCACAGGACACAAATTTTTCAGCAAGAGTGCCAATCAGCATAAATAATCTATTTTACAGAAACTCATTGTATGGGGAGAAGAGCATAATGAATCCTTTTAGTTTGTTTAGTAATCAAATTCAGTCATGCCTCCATAAAAATATACCAGTTAAGAAATCATTTTATTGACAAAAATCAGCAGTTTTATTAACCTAAGCTGATCATTTAATCTGAATTCTGCTAACAAATCCAGAAAAAAGTGCCTAAATATTTGTTGCAGTGATCAGTACAGAATAACACAAAATCAGAAACATTATCTGAAAAATCTTGAAAGTATCACATTTTAAATTCTTTGGGCCTTTCTTCAAATTTGAGAAATAGTAAATAGAAATTTAAATCAAATATATATTATTGAACAATACTATCTAACTCTAAATAGGTCTAATTACTGTATACTAATGTTCTGTGTGGTACACAGAAAACAACAAAAAAAAGTTCTATCTAGTTACTATCAGAGTAATTCACCTGTGAAAATGTTGTAGTTTAACCCAGTAGGTAGACAAAAACCAAACAGCCACTTGCACACTCCACTCCCATCAAGATGGGGAAGGGAATTGGAAAAAATAAAGGAATTCAAAGTTATGGGTTGAGATAAAGACAGTTTAATTAGACTGAAGCTGAAGAGAAAATAATGATAAAGATAAAACAATCAGAACATTAAAAAGAAGTGATGCACAATACAACTGCTCACCACCCCCCAGTCGATGCCCAGTCAGTTCCTGAGCAGTGGCCCCCAGCCAGTTTTCCTGCTATAGGCTGAGCATGATTGTGAGGAATATCCATTGGGCCAGTTGAGGCCCTGGCTGAGTCCCCTCCCAACTCCTTGTGCACACCCAGCCTCCTCATAGGTGAGGTGAGCACCAGCACAGTCCATGACTTAGTGCAGGCACTGCTCAGCAATAGCCAAAAAGTCAAGATTGGACTCAATGACCTTGGAGGTCTTTCCCAACCTTAATGGTTTTATGATTCTAAAACATCACTGTGTTATCAATATCATTCTTGTAATAAATCTAAAACACAGCACTATACCATCTCTTAGGAAGAGAGTTAGCTCTATCCCAGGCAATATCAAGACAGAAATCCAACACATAAAAAGTAAAAAGCAGTGTGCAGGTGTACAGAAATCCCACCCCCACCCCCCCACCCCCCTTCATTTTTTATAGTCTGCACCTTTACTTTGATCTTGAGATATTTCCTTTGCTCAGTTAAACATAAAATTCCTGGTGTTACCCACTAGTGGTTACACAGCTGTAGGCAGGCCAGTTGGACAGCTCATACAGCATTTATAGTTGCAATGGCTGATTAAAGATGAATGTTACCACAGTGCTCTTTTTGAGCATGTCTCTCCTGGTGCCTCAGCTTCTTATGCATGTCCATGGAAACTTCCAAATGAAACATAATGGAGGGAAGGTGTTGCAATGAATTAAGATATCAACGAACCCAGAATACCCATGGATTATTTTATTAAATAGGCTATGTTCATAAATAATTATGAAAGTAAATATTAATTTTTATTCTAATTAATTTTTTGTATTGAGAATTAGAATTACTTTACTTGCACAGAATCTCAATTTAATTAAATTAAATGTACTATTAAAGTATTGAGTTATCAGGTGAAATAAATTAAATATAGAGTGTGAATTAACACTGATAAAATTTGAATAGTGCTACAGTACTTTGTCTTGTTTGTCTTTATAAGTGGCCTGTTAAAAATCAGCTCCATCTCAAGGACATTTTACAGTTGATAAAGCCAGTGCAATTTAAAAATTACTACAGCTATATCCATTATCATTACATAGTTATCATACATTAGTTAAGAATTTCAGGAATGCAAATGTCTTGATGTGGGGTTTCAAACATTGGTTTCATAGAATTTGCTGAGTTGAAAAGGACCCATCAGGATCATCAAGGCCAAGTCCTGGCCCTGCACAGGACACCCAAAGAATCACACCATGTGCCTGAGACCATTGTCCAAATATTTCTTGAACTCAGACAGGCTTGGTGCTGTGACAACTCCTCTGGGGAGCCTGTTCCAGGGCTCAGCCACCCTCTGGGTGGAAACCTTTTCCTGATATCTACCCTAAGTCTCCTGTGACTCAGCTTCATGGAATTTCCATGAGTTCTGTCACTGGTCAGAGTGAAGAGATTGGTACCTGGCCCTCTCACTTCTTGTAAGGATGCAATGGGGTCTCCCCTCAGTCTCCTCCAGGGCGAACAAATCATATAATCTCATAATCATAAGGCTTTCCCTCAAGGCTCTTCAATAACCTGCCCCTTCTACCAATCAGCCATGTCTTACCTGCAAGTGTAGGTCCTGACTTCACTCCTACCATTCTCTTGCACATTCTTGGCACTGCCTGTACAAACAAACAGCTCCACATTTATGACACTTGGACTTCCACAAATTTCCAGTACTAGAGACAGGACTTGGAGATGAGCCTGGCTAACACTGCTGTCATCAAGCAGGCTATTGCAAGTGAACTTCCTACCAGTTAAAACAACAAATTTGTTTCCCCCCTGCTCCAGGAGTGGTGACTTTTTGTATAGCTCTGAACAGCAAAACTAATTCAAATGTGTATTAAGAACACAGTAGTCCCAGTACCCACCTAACCCTCAGACAAATCTGTTAAATAGCAAAGCAAAAAAATGCTTGAAACTGTGTTTGAGTAGTACAGAAGAGTAGAAATTGCTTGCTGAGTAGCAACTGAATCCTGAACTACATATTGTGACAGGCAGGGGAAGGAACATGTTGACTTTCTTTTTCATCTACTGCACAGATAATAGTTTTATTGTAATTTTATTATTTTTAGCATTTATATTTAGGTTATGATTTTATTATTTTAGCATCCAAGATAGATTGTATATTTTTTTCCTGACATTTCTTCTGAAAATCTCGTTAGGGTGTCCTTTTTCCCTCTCACATACCCTTTCCATCTAACCATTACTTTTTTGAGACCTTCATCTTCTGTTCTACACTTTTCTCCATCTTTAAAATGCTCCTTATAAGAACTCAAAAACCATGTTCCTATAGTAAAATGGTACTATGTTGCAATTATTGATTTGACCACCTTTAAGTCCTTAGGAGAAGAAAATTTGACACAATAATGAAAAAAGCATCCTAAAATATTCTATCAACAGCATAGTTCCATTCTTGCCAGCATAAGGCTTTTCATTTTATCCCTAAAAGGCTGAGAAAAAATCCAACCTGAAATTATAGGGAAAAAAAATTACCTCCATCAAGACAAATGAATGCAAATTCCAAATCCACTAGTTTTAACATACCAACAAGTTTCAGGATGGAGTTTGACAGATTGGATCACTGTACACTGTGCTAGCAGCCCTATCTGTAACAATTTCTATTACAACTACAGTTCACAAGTACTCAGGAAGCACATTCACTTGTACAGGGTCCCAGTTATTTCATAAGACACTATCTGGCAGAAACGTCTTCAGAACATACTACTAAAGTATCAAAAACAGGTCTGTTTATGGCTCTTATGTACCAAGGAGTGGGAAACAAATCACACAAGTCAATATTAGCTCCTAAATCTGCAGCATAACTCCTAAACAGCTTAATAGTGCTGCTAAAATTAGTGTTTTACAACAAGAGGCTGCTAAATAAGAGACAGAATAGAATGGGTCATTTAGATGAGGATACTATGTAATAAAACTATACAGAGTTCTAGATTATTCAGTCTTGTTTTCAGAAAATTTAGATATAATATCAGATTAAGAAAATAACTAAACCCATTCTACTTCAGATGTTTTGAACATTGCGCTGGTCTGCATGAACCTTTAGCCTCAGAATCTTACAGAGCTGACCTCCAGCTATTTTACTGTTAAAATATCTGTTAACATTAACATTATGTTATCAGAATATTATAGAAAGTGAGCATGCATCTTGGCCAATGTTCTACTGCTGACAAAATAAATGGCGCATTGAGATGCAAGGGGTGTTCTACAATGCAGACATCTATACAGAGATTGCAGAAGCCAGTTGAAGTATTTCCAGTTAAAATCACTCGTATCATTAATAGAGAACTTCTAGTCAACATCAGGTCTGTATTATTTTCTCAGCTACTGAGATACTCACTACAAAAATAGCCACAGTAATATGTTTCAAAAGAGGTAGTTCAATTTGCTTTTTTACTTTTTTTTTTGCTAGCTTAACTTAAAACTAGTTTCAGGATACAGGCTATTGCCAAACAGGTGAACTACTACAGTTGTACAATATACACCATCAGAAGAATGTCAAACATACATATGGTGGCATACAACTAATTTAAGCTGTTTGAAAACAGTTTTATAGCACCTGAGTGAAATAATGATGGGGGAGATAGTATCCTGTCTTCCACAGAATAGGCTTTTTTACCTTCATCTCTTCAATGAAAACTAAAGCCTATTACAAAAACACTCTTTATTTAGCAAAGATCAACTTTCACAGCAGTCCTCAAATATGAGCAGCAGAGCATCTCATTTGAAAAAATGTAACAAGATACTCTTTCAGCTGTTTTTTTCCCCTTTCCTGAACCTGCCACATGCATTCTACTGCTTTTTGACAATAAAATTGCACCATAGCATACAACATACACAAATTTCAGATACATGAGTCTGTTCATACAGAAATTTCTAACTGGAAGCCTTTTTTCTCCTTTGTTTCTTTCAACATTCCCAAGTCATTATTTTCCTAAAAAAATACCAAGTCTGAATGACAACATGGTTCAGAGTTTTGGTTTGGTAGAATTGTTTTTAATTTAATTCTACCGACATGTACTGCTGTATAAAAGCCTTTGCTAGCCTATCATCTGTAAGTAAAAATGTGATTGCAGAGATCCATAAGTGGGGCCTTTTAGATGGAGCAGCCAAAGTGGTCTTTCATTAGTGAAACAAACATCTATCTCAGCAGCTAGATAAGCATTCACTTTCCACAGCTAATTTTAAGGAAATTGTCGTTGAATATCTGCTGCCTCTTGGGGAAAACAAAAATAAAATTATAGAGTGGACATATTATGTTCAGTAAAATAAAAGAAAGACACAGGGATATCTCAATTATTTAGTCTAATTTCCTTTGTGATTTTCAGCTTTGTTTTTCTGGCTAATACCTTATATAAAAGACCAAGTATAAGACCATATAAGACCAAGTTTTACTGATAATGGCAGATTAGTTTAAATTCACTTCCTCTTTTACTTGAACATATACTAAAATTCAGGTGTATTTTATTACCCAAGTCAAAACCTACATTGAGAGCTACAAGCTTCACCTGAAGTAGGTCAATACCTGAGATCCTGTGCTGGACCATGGCTATTTCTCAGTTGCCAGAACTGTCCAGGGTATGACACAGATCCAGAGCACTGGCAAAAGGATTACAACAGCTTGATATAGAACAGGTATTTTTAGCTTGCAGGAAACTTCAGCTGCAGAAACTACAGAAAAGGGACATACTCAAAGGGAAAAAGGTGCTCCACACCTGGATTTGATCTACTCTACAAGCTAGTACCCATAAGACTGTGAAAGAGTTTAAGAAAGTGCACAAACCTCCACAAGCAGCACGTTGGAACACCTGAACATCACCCGGCTGTGCAGACAGGAAAACACTTCAGCTAGGTTGTCATATTAAGTGTTATTGATACAAAATAGTTGAGCTATGCCCCTGACATTGCACTGAAAAATAGGTTGAAATAGAGGAAAACTGCAAGGTATTGAACTAATAACTGTAAGGAAATGAAAGGCCTCCCAAGACTACAGAGTCTCAGTTCAGCACTCAGTTGAGTAGAAAACACCCCTCTTTACAGGTGAACAGCTGCTGCACACTTCCCTGTGGTATAAAAACATAGTTATTAAGTAAATGTAATTTGGCAGAGGAATCCACTGAGGCGCCCTCCAGTTTGCACATGCTGAAATACTCAAATCATTTGTGTTTCATTAGAAAGCTTTTAATCTGGTTTTGGCATTCACATGGAGTTACAGTCACAGCAACCCTGCTCTTGACAGTACAGGGAGCATGTGAAAGGTCAGTAGTAGATGTTCAGTATGAATGGCAGTGAGGCTGCTATCCTGAAACAGTACACTCAACAGTAAGGCTCTCCAAATGCTCAGAGGAGGGTAAGAATGTGAGGTAAACAATTTGTGTTTATATGTCATTATTTGGTACCCTCAGGTTTGATCAAAAGCTACTGACACAAACATAAAAAGTTTAAATAAACATGTATCTTAGTACGCCCCATAATTCAATCACTGCTGCAGAAAGGTTTTTCAGACAGAAAGATTCACCCAAATGGCAGAAGGTAATTAAAGGTGCAGATGTCAAGACAAGGTAGTCCTCATGCTCTTTCACCTCCACATGACTTAAATGTGCAAATGCTATTCCATAAAGAAATAAAACTCAACTTGTTCTTTATTGAAAGTTCAATTGTACTTAGAAAAGAGAAATGTTCTTTTGTTAATTCTAGATAGATGAACTGCCTATATATGAGTTGACTCAACAGTCAATTACTGGTTAGAGATGGAACAGCATCTACAGTGCATGACAGAGGTTGTTAATGAGTTACATCCCTGAAAAAAAGAATTCATGAGCCAGATGTTCAGAAAACACACTACTTGTATTATAAGGACTTGGGGATTTTTAAAGTGCTCATCTTTACACTTCCTTACTGCTTGCTTTTTAGAAGTTACAAGGTTTCATTTTTGTTTTACAATTTAGGAAAGAAAAAACATTTTTTTATTTCCCTTGCTAATTATTTTGTGATGCCATAGACTACATCAATCAGAGCAAAGTCAGTAGTAAAGGAACAATTATTGACATGCACAACCTCTGAATGCACACAGTACTGTTAAGTAGATAGTGTGGCATAAAAAGTACTTAGTAAGTGGAAAAAAAAAAAAAAAAAAGGGAAGATGCCAGAGTAGCTGTTGCAATTGTACTTCAAATTAAAAGTGTTTGCATTTGTTTTCAATGAACACCTTTGGAAAAGATACCTTATCTGAAAGGACACCTTTCCCTATTCTTTTACCTAGTTACACAAAGCAAAAGTTTCCCCTAGTAGGAAAAACATAGAGGAAACAAGTTTGAAAACATTTTCTTCAAATCACGTTGAATAAATCTTTGGTTTAATCACTTTTTAAAATTATGAACTATTCAATGAGCGTGCTTGCTATGACAAACATCTATGCTTCCTCCATTTCTAAAAGGATTCAAAGCTCCTGACCAACTCATCTCTTAGGATACGTGGGAGATGACAGGAGGTGGGAGGAAAAGGACTGGGGGAGAGAATACTTCCTTAGAAATGACCCCAGAGCTTCAGCTTGATGTGAACCCAATCATTGTCCAGTATCAAACAACTAATTTTTAGTAACTAATTAAAGGGAAGATCTTATTGTGTACCACATTTAGAGAAATATTTCTCCTCATCTTCTTTGTAAGACAACTGCATAATGACAGAAATTAAGGAAAATAAATTAGAATAAGAATAAAGAAATAAAGAGTAAAGAAATATAAAGTTTTAAGTTAAAATATAAACCAACTTTGAATGAATGAAAATTAAATGGCTTAGAATGAAATTATAAAATGTACATTTCAAAGTTAAGTGCAAATTTTCTTTCTGAGTGAGGGAGACAGTAAAAGGAGTGTAAGGAAAGAGGAACAGATAACCAGCCCAATAATTAACTGCATTTTGAATTATGCGCTTGAACACATGCAGATTTCTTGGAGAAGATCAATAACGAACATGGATTGAGCATTAGTACTAGATACAATATATGCATTTTTGATATTTTTTTGTTCAGGAGTGGCATTTTGTGCTTTCTGAACCTGAATGTTTAATATCAAAGCACTGTTAAAAATACATAAACCACCCATCTGAAAGAAGCATAGTGCTATCAACCCCATCTATCACTGCTAAGAAGGCTGCCAGCTTTATGAGTCTCCTTTACTCCTCTTTCTACACCTAAAAAAGCAAAAGTCTTAGAACTCATTTAATTATGACATAAGTTAATTATAGCAATTAACATGAGGATACACTTGACTGTGAAGACACTGTAGCCTCCAGTCTGACAGGTACTAGCATCTGTTCCATTAACCCTCTATAAATTACATCCTTAAGAAAAAAGAACAAGTCAGATCTTGATCATAAAAATCCCCCTCTTTTAGTCACTAGAGGTATATTGCCATACATCCATTCCAGATGCATATATGTAGAGACATAAATACATACAGATGTTTATGTATATACAAATTTATGCACACAGTTATGCATATTTATGTATCATGAGCAAGGACAACTTGTCCTTTCATTTGTAGAGGGTTATAAGTTTTTTGCATTCTCTAATTTACGAGTTTTGTTGTTGTTTTTTTGGGGGAGAACATTTGTTGTTGCCAGTTTGTTTTTTTGCCAACAATGATAGCTCATAGAAAGTGCTGGCTTTGTTCCATTCAATGTTTATTTTCAAATGATAAATTGGGTGATTGATAAAGATTTCATTCGAAGCCAAAGTGCATATAAGTTCACTATTTCTCTATCTGTTCCTAGAAGAAAAATTTAGTAATGTTTTCAATATCATCCTAATAGATCCATTATCACAATTTTTGACAAAACTGGAGTTTTGAAAGCCTTTCCAAATGCTTTTCAGGGGCTATTCATACAGTTTTCTTCTTGGTAACAGTCACTCAAGTGCTTGTACGAAATGTCAGTCCACAGCTTTAGTACATGGCTATATTACCAAATAAGATATTCCCAAATGGGAAGTGTTGCCTGTCAGTTGGATAGGCTGTTTAGTTAGCTTGAGTCCCAGGAGCCAGAGACAATGAACCATCCATTTTAATGACACCCCATTATACTCTACCACACGCAATTATAGGACTCTTTCTGACAAGGCCCCAGGGCATCAAAGCAGTCATTAGTAACTTCCCAGATTTCAAAAGATTACTATAGAAGTATGGCATGTAACAGGCATAAGTACAAACAGATCCAGGTGGCTGCTGGGACGAAATTCTGCCTTTCAGGTTCCAAGAGCCATTTGCATTATAGATCTACTGCTGGACGCCAGGTGAATGTTTTGACCTGTCTGCACTGCCATACATGGAGGCCTTACGTTTGGCTAAAACAAAAATTACCCTGCACCACACATTTTATGCTCCACATGCACAATGCTTGTTGATTCCTCACACAGGCAAGAACTCAATTGGCTCAATATCAGCTGTATTCCACACACTAAGTCACATTTCACTAGTGGCATAAGATGTTTATCTAAAAAGAAATACCAGCAAAATCACTGGCTAGACTGCATCACAGTGGTTTATAGCCTAGAATATATCTAAATAAACAAACCCACTGGAACAAAAGAGAGCTGGCTTCATTGCAACCTTTATGTGTATATCACTGCACAAATCGGGTCTGGAGTAGACATCACCACAACAGCAGTATTCCCTTCAATGCACAATGTGTAGTACTATGCACAACTGGAGGCAGATTTAAGGTTATATTGACAGCTAGAACTAAGGTTTCCCTCCCTGTAGATAACCAGAATCTAAGACAGCCATATTAATTTAAAATACTTCGTTTATGCCGAGCATGTGTTGTGCAGCATGAATATATATAAAAGCACATTGAAGCTTATACTTTGATAGAAAATACTTATGAGAGAATTTTGTGCTCACTCTTTGTTTGATGATCCTGATAAGAAGGTATTTCATGATTAGATAATCTGCATCTTTTCTTCAAAATGTTGATTTGCCTATGACTCTAAAAAACAGCAGTTTGTTTGTATTTTTCAAGTACCTTCTTAAAATTCTTCTGATAAATTTCTTCCTTGAAGTGAATGGTTTATTTGCTCAAGTGGGTAATGAAACAAGTAGCTGAAGAATACAGGACTTCAGTCCCATTAGCAAAAAGATCTCACTTTAATGATTGGGGGGAAAAAAAAGCTACTGCTATAAGATGCCTTCACCCATAAAATAAGGAAGTAGAATAGGTGTACCTTTTTCCATCAAAATGTAAACTAACACCACATAGTAATTACACTTGAGGTTTGCAATGAGATAGCTGAGTTTTAAATAAGATTGTAGGATTAAGAATAAATTTTACAATAGTATTAATAGAACAGCAAGTGAATAGCTACAATTCAACTGTACAAACCATCCACTGGCCTCCAAGGAAGACAAAATTAACCATAGCAACTATAGCCTTTGAGAAGGGAGCCTTGGTTATCCAAGCACACACTGGCCATCTGATCTCAGATGCTGGCAATATGTAGTGCAATTATTTGGATAATTATAGCATTGGTTGTGCCCATATGTTTCATCAAACAAACCTTTGGCTTGTGAACAGGCTGTAAGAGACCTGTCAGAACTGAAATGGAGATACCTGAACTCTTAAAAGGGGTGGCAAAGCTTAATGAGAGAATTAATGGCATCATGCAAGCCCAGATACCAGTGAAACCAGAAAGGCCCCTGATAGCTTAACCTCCAAAAGACACAAGGTGATGCCAAATCAATGCAGGCAATTCAGCAAAGTGGCATCTTTTGATATTCAGCAGTGGACAAAACTTAAAAAAAAAAAAAAAACAAAAAAAAAAACAACAGTATTACATTTATGAAATAAAACAAGGTTCCTTCTTATGAAGCCTTTCTTAAGAAGGGAAAACTCAAGAACATTTAGAACCATGTTTACTGTCTCAGAAATTTAGTTAATTAAATAGCTCAGATAGTGGGGTGTTTTATTAAAATTCTCAGCAGAATGACCTGCTCATGTTATCTTCTCTCAACTGTATTTAGTATTGGTGGGAATTGTTGATTTAACTGAGCAGAGAAGATGTTACTTCAGTGAAAGTATATCTCCCTGTTTCTTTTTCTTTATAGAGGTACCATTTACACATTTTGGTAAACACATTTTACATAGACAGTTTGCATCTGGACTAAAACAGTCACCTGTCCTTTCCCTCCTACTCTGGAAACAGTGTGTAAGATAAAATAGTAGAATCTGTGTGTCAGTCTCTAAATTCTGGACCAGTGTGGTCTTGTTTTCCTAGACCACATTCTTTTTATCCCCCAAATAATTTCACCAAATTTGGGCACACAGAGGTTCTTCTCTGGACTCTCCACCAAAAAAATTCTATTCTAGGGTATAGTTTTCAAATTAAATTGTTTGGAATATTTGTGCAGAGAAGCCTTTATGCTGTATTAGACCACTTTCTTCAATACACTATTCCTACAATAAAATCAGCTCATCTGCAGTTCTGCTAAGAAAAAAAAGTAAGATCCAGAAGTGATTAAATACATTACTGAATTAGTGCCTATATAAATGTATTGATAACACTGCCAACAAGTGAAACGTATGCATAGAAGTAATTTCTTGTGGATAATCAAAAGGCAGCCTTCAAATGGGCTAGGATTCATTTTAGAGGCATACAAATCTTACAGAAATAAAAAGCATAGCCCACCTAATTTTGCTGAACGGATTGTCAATATAAATTGAAAGAAATTCAGCACTTTTGCATGCTTAAACAGTTTGTTATGGCAACCTCAAATATTTTTACATTTTTAGCTCATGATTCTAGAATTGCTTTATCATCAGATGAGGTACAGCTGCAAATTCAGAGGGATCTACCACTGCACCAGCCATTATGGACTCCAGCCATATGTTCATTTGCCAAATTGGTAGTCAAACACTCCCTACTGGCTGGATATGATGGTTACCACTTGATCCAAATGATCTTTAATTGCCATGTTGCAGCACATTGATCATGCAAAACTTGATGAAGTGCTCTAACTTGTCATTGTGTTTGGCACAAAGCACTGTTATTATAGTTTGTTACTATTCAAATATGGTATCAGGTGTCTTTTTTATTTTCTTCCAAGAAGCTGATGAGCCTGGGCACCAAAGCTGCCTGGGCACCAGCACAGCCTGCTGCACAGACCATCAGTATCTGCTGCTATCCCAGTGTTCTACGGCACAGAGGATTTCCACAAATTAATCCTTTTTGCAAACCTTTGTTTTCTTTCAGATTTCAGTAAAGAGCAGCTAAGCTGTTTGCCCTTATATGAAGGTCTAATATTACCACTGTGACAAACTAAACAAGTAGCTATTTTTATGACTCAAATACCTGCCAGAAATTTCTTCCTGTGCCTAACTTGGTGGGGATATATTAGGCAAGTATCAAGAAGAGCTATTACTTAAGATTCCCTTGTTACCTTATCATTACAGGTAGGTTTGCCCTGGTGCCCTAGATTTTGTCATTTTTATTTCATTCTGGGTTTACCAATGAAACCACGGCTTTTAGCAGCTTTGCATCAACCTTTTATTGTAAAAAGAACAGTTAAATAACTCTAATAATCTGTGTTACAATTACCAGCATGTTATGAAATCTCATTCTTATAAAATACATTGATCTTTTAAAATATAACAGTTCCTGAATAGCTCTTTGAAAAGTGACTAGTCAAAACACTTTTCCTCTTAGGTGGTTGAAATTAATAACATCACACAGCTCATAATGGTTATATTAAAACATTACAAGTTTTAAGTGAAATATCATCCCAACCATCCTGTATTCTAATTAATCTTTTGATGACTTCCTTATCCCTACCATTTGGCAATAAGCAGTTAAGTATTTTGTTATTTTAAAAACAAGTACTCTACAGTTCAGAAAGTTGCAGTCTTACACTAAGTATGGAAAAGAACCTTTCTTACAAAGACAGTATTTGAATTAGTATTTCAAACTCAGTTTCCAGTGTCTCACTATTAGTATTTCACATAAGAGTGTCTAAAAAGCATAAAGTCAGAAGGCCAAGAGTCAAGTACTGCTGCTAGCTAGATCCAGAAAACAGTCTCTAAATATAGCACTTAGAATTCATTTAGTGCCTCCTGTCATGTCACCAGCCCTTTATGCTAGAAATTACTATTCTAGGGAAGAAAGTTTGCCAAATAGTCACTTCCCTTTTTTTTTTTAATTAGCCCTTGTTATTATTTCACACAAAAATCCCATGTTTTTCTTTCAAGATCACACTTATAGCTACAATTTAATAAACTCCCCGTAAAGGGTACGGGCTTACATGAACATTAAATTAGAACCCACTTTTTTTCTGTCACACATTGCTGAATGAATGGCAAGTGCCTGCAGCACTTTAGGATTAGGGCTATTTAATTTTGACCAGTAAGGGGCCATCTGTGCTTTCTCCTGCTCCTCTTTCTTACACTCCTTTCCCCTCCTGTTTTTACTCCTCCAGGAGTGCTGGGTCAGATAGAGCCAGGGCAGTCCTACGAGCAAAGAAAGTGAGAGCAAAGCCCCATCATCTGTGAGAGAAAAGTGGTTCCTTGTCTTAAATATGCTGACACACTCTGATACAAGACTTAAAAATAAACATCAGCTTTTCAGCAAGTGCTGTAATGAGTGCTACACAAGAGCGCAGATAATCCTTATCAAATCAAGATAAGAGCAAAACACCTGTGGTCACAGTGAATTGGAGGGGATGCTCATAGGTGAAGACACTCTTGAGAAGTATAATGAAATAAAATTTGATTTGGCAGTTATGTCTGCTTTACACAGAACTGCTAAAACACCCTGAAGATAAAAGACTTCTCCTGAACAACTGTTTGCATCTAAAGCTACTGAAGTAAAATTGTAAACAAAAAAAACCCCTTACTTCACACACACTTCTTACTCAAAAACAACAGGAAAAAAATCCACCCAAACAGTCAGATGTTGGGTTACGGACTGCTGCAATTCCCATATAACACTATCTAGCTACTGCTTTTTTTTTCTAAAAACATTGAATAAAAGCAGGAGTAAAAAACATCAGAGAAAACTGATACTGTTTTGTCTGCACCTAGGCTTAAAAAAAAAAAAAAAAGGCAGTTTATCACATTAATGATTTATTTTTTTTGTTTTCTTGCCAAATTCCTAATACACCCTAAGGTCACAGGAGGACGCAAAACAAAAACAAGAGGACTGCTTGTATAACAGCTGCCTGAATAATCTTACAACAAAGAACAAATGCCTTCATCAATAGCATTGAGCAGCCACTCTAGACCACCTGGGATTCAAAGAAATCATTCCAGCAGACAAGAACTTCAAGTTAGGGATGCTACTCACCTCTTTGTGAGTTTTGCTGATTAAGCCAGGTTATACCTTTCTTTCAATCCAGACATTTATACAAGAAAGCCAAAAGAGAGAACTGTGGATTTTCTTCATGTTGTCCAAGACTGTTTGATATACTGACTTTTCCCCTAAAAATTAAGACCTAAATCCAGAAGTAACTAAATGTTGACCACAAAATTATTCAGAGCAATATAGAAAAGTCATCCTCAGAGAAAGAAAGTAACAAAAACAAGTGAGAAAGCACAAACCTCCTCCACTATTAGTAAAAACTGGCATTTTCTTCACTATCAAGTGCAGCACAATTATGGAAAAGTCAAAAGCAACAACTGAGGCTTAATAGGGAACTTTGGCTTGCTTGAAGACCAGTAGCTGACAGCTTACCAAACATAGCCTTTACACAGCAGATACTCTAACAGAAGCTTGTGCATTTTGGTATTGACAACAAACAACCTAATAGTCCCCCCCATACACTAAAGCTTTACCTTCAAGCAGATTCCAACACTGCTAAAATACCAGAAGTTACAAACACTTGGTCTTTCACAGCTCTCAACAGAAGTCTAATGCCCATATCTTACCCAGCTGTTTAATCCTTAAAAGGCTGAAGGCAGCTGTAAGGTACAGTCAGATACTCTGAAGATCACTAGAGAGAAAGATGTAACTATCACTGCAGCTGCTTTGGGCAGGAGCCTAAAGCCGACATGTTTCCTGCAAGGGGCATGTAAAGAGATTTTCGGGTATTTGCAGCCTCACTTGTACTGGAGAGTCCTGCATCAACAAGCATAATTCATTTGCATAATCACTACAACTCCAGTATTTCAGCTCAATCACATAGGCAGCAATTCTAAGAAAGACTCAGCTGCTGCATCTGCATAGCTCAATTATACACGAGCTGTACAGGCAGCAGGCTTCACAGTGGCTGAGTGCCACAGAGCTCGCCAGGGGAAGGGGGAACATGTAATACTGAGAAGAAAAATATCTCAAGTACAAGAAAGTCCAGGATTATGCTGGTAAACGAACACTAATTTCAAGGACATAGCTATAGCATACACTTAAGTTAAGAAAGAGGATTAGGTTACTCAGCTGTCCTTACATCACTTAACATATTTAGACCCCATCCAACAAAGTAAGAGTACTTTAACTTGCTTACCAGAAGCTCATATTTCATAGCTTGTAAAACTGTTGACAAACTGTTAGAACTTGAACTACCTCTCTTAAAAACAAAACCAAAAAAAAACCCCAAAAACCACCAAACCACAAAAACTCATGAAAACCTTAATCCTTTTTTATGTAGTAACTTAATCTCACCTACTAAATTGGCTCCTCACTTTGCTCTCCAACACCCTTCAGGAACCTTTCTCCCCTAAACAGCTTTTAAATAACAAGGCAACTCACCATTTCACCTTCATTTGAAACTGGTGAAATTAATTAGTCTCAAGGAGGTTAATTAGAATCAAATGCTGAAATTTCCCCTCTGGGCTTTTTTCTGTCATCATAAGAAGTCATATTTGTAAAGAAAATTTGGTCTGATCAGTATTTCCTCTAGTGTTTCCTCTACCTGTAAATAACTAAAGCATGGAAAGCTTGAAAATAAAAAAAAACTTGGAAAAATATGGTCCTACTGGATAACAAGCTGGCCATGAGCCAGCAACATGGCCCTCTGGCAAATATGGCAAGCAGCCTCCTGGGCTGCTGAACACTTATAGGTCAGGGTGGAGATCCTTCCCCTACTCAGCCCTGGTAAGACAAATCTGGAGTGCTGAGTCTAGTGCTGGACTCCCTGATACTAGAACTATTTTGACATACTGGAGAAAAATCCAACAAGAGGCCACAAAGATGATTAGGGGACTGAAGCATCTCTCATATGAGGCTCAAGTTGAGGGAGCTTGGAATGCTTAGCCTGGAGAAGAGAAGGCTCAGGGAGAATCTCATCATGTATATAAAAATCTGATGGGGAAAGGTAAAAAAATATGAAGCTGGACTCTTTTCAGCATTTCCCAGTAACAGGACAAGAGGCAATAGCCACAAATTAATATGCAGAAAGATAATTTTAAATATAATAGAATATTTTTCTTGTGAGGGTGGTCAAATACCAGCACAGGTTACCCAGAGAACTTGTGGCTATTCAAACCCTACTAGGCATGGGTCCTAATCTACTCTAAATGACTCTGCTTTGAGAAGGGGAAGTTAAATTGGATGATGTCAGAAGGTCTTGGCCAACATCCGATGTTTTGTGATAACTCTGTAATGTGGTATGGTAAGTTTGAAAAAATTCCTTCTGCAAAAACATAATAAATGCAAAATATTCCAAATATATCAAACCTTTATAGCTGCCAGAAAAAAACATGTTTCTGCATACAGAGAACTGCTCTTTGAAGTTTTTGTACCTTTTAAGGTAGAGAAGTCAAACAAGCATGATTTTAAAGGAAATGACAGAAAAATGTCTATTTTCAAGCTTGTAAGGGAATATTAAATTAGCAGTCATACAATGAAACAAAGCTGTTTAACTAATAATCTCCTTTGAGTATAGCAAACCAAGTTTACTCTTTCATAAAATTCGCTCTGCAAGGATTATTCAATGTGAAAATTCATTTAAACTTGCAATGCAAATATTCCTACTCTGAAGGGTTCTCTCAAGGTATTTCTGTGGTTGGGTTCCACTCTCTCCTGTATCCTATATCCTGTATAATTAAATTCTATTAATTACAGAGGGTAAAGTATCAGCCAGTTGCATGTTTAACCGGAGAAAAAGGAAAAACTTTCAGAAACAAACATGTTCAATATTACAGCAAGATTGTAAGATTATGAGATGTGATTGAAGTTACTCTGGTTTTCAATTCATGATGTCCATTAAAAGTAGAACCATCTTGGGAAGTTGTCTTTTCAGAAATATATAAATAATGTACTCTATACTACTATTGCTGTTGAATATTGCCTGAAAAAATGGTTTACTTCAGGAGAGAGCAATTCATAGCATCCAAGACTCTAAGTAGCAGAGTCTAGTTGAGTTTTCTCATTGAAGTTACAGTGTGAACATTTGAAAATAGACTGTAAAATGAGAAGAGGATGAAACTACCTATTCATAGACTTCTCAAGCTTTCATGTGTTTCAGCAGCACAGAATAAATGACTTATTCCTGTCTCTATCGAGGTTACTGGCAAATTTCCCGTTACCTTCAATGAAGGGAGGGACTGCCACTGTGGATCTCTGAGGATGAGAGTTATTCATAACAGTAAAGCAATGTGGATCACTGTGCAAAAAGACCAAAGGAGTTGCATCAAGAATACACAGTGAGACTCTTTGGTGTTCATTTCTCTCTGAAGCCCTGCGTTGTTCACTGTCCCTTTTCCATGGAAGCCAGTCTTCTTCAAAGCCTGACTACCAGAATTATACCTCATAGGCCAAGATTCAAATATTTTGAGGAGGCGTCTGATGTCTTTCTTCTTTCTCTTTCCAAAAGAAATTAGCCATATCCAAATAAATAGCACTTACATATGGCCTCTAATTAAATTCACGCTGCACGATAACCCTGTTGCCATGATGTTGTGTACATTACGTTCCTATAGCCACCCTCCCAAAAACATTGCTGTTCATGGTGAAAAAGCAGATAGTGGCTCAACTAATTGCAGTCCTGGTTTTATGGTTACTGGGGCTGAGGCAGTGCAGTTTGTTCTTTTGGAAAGCTGTGAAGCCTGTGTCCCACTAACATTTCTGACATTTGCTTCTATCCAGGAAGATAAAATGCTTCCTTCTAGTGCTGTTAGTCCAACAGCTTCACAAAATCTAGGAGCCTGATACAATGCCGGCATCATAAACTGCTATAAGGCAATTACAACAGAAGCAGACACGTGCTCTAGAGTTTTACACCACTTTCAACATCAATTGTTTATGTTGAAATGACAATGAAAGCCTACACATACCAGCTTCTGAAACTACCATGGGTAATACTTATGCCCACTGTTTAAAGGAGGGTATAAACTCAAAATGCATTAACTTGTGTTAGCTTATTTGATTTGAGAAAATGACATAGAATTTTAAGTAGTGAGTTAACCTCCCTGAAGATGATTTGAGGCTATTTTAAAACTTAAATTACTAAGAGATAAACAAAATTCAGACTCTGATATTTGTTTCCTTTTTTTCTTTTATGTTGAGTTCAAATATGGAGGGTCAATCAAAAAAAATTAAAATTACACTTCTATATCAGGTTCTTTCCTGCGTTGTATATCACATCAGCATCAAAATTTGCTCATGCGCTTCTTGAAAGTGTTAATGTGAAGGTTTTACTCCACAAAGCTTTCTAAAAGATGTTTCATGGGGGGAAAAAGGGATGACCACAACCAAGAGAGAACCCTACAAGAGAACCATGATGATGTTGCAGGGTCAACCAGAAGAGTGTACCTGCACAAGGCAGACACGACACGAGCACTTTCTGTCAGGGCAGATCTCCAGCTGATTCCAATCATCAGTGTAAAAGAGGGTGATTTCTCCATCACCCATCCTGACCAAGAAACACTTCACATTTTCTTTAGGGCAGTTTCTCTGGGGACCAGGCTATTGTGCCAGTAAGATTAAAGTGGCTCCTGTGCAAAAACCATTTTGGAGCTTAAATAGGAATATTTAGGCCTATCATCACTTAGAAAGTATCTCTGCTGAGGAAATGCTTAGCAGCAATTCAGAGATTACCACAATATAAATAAAGAGTTTCATTTGTTTCACTATGGCATTCAGTAATTAGCTTTTAAATCTTTCAAGGCTAAAATTTCCTTATTGCAATGCAATTACTATAGCTGTTGTGTTATCCCCATTATAATGGAATTTCATTAACAACATCATCTAAAGTAGAAATTGTCTTACCACTTAAAGGTCAGTTACTTCCAAATTTGCCTATTCCATATTAAAAAAATAATTTGAGGCCTATTGCAATTCCAGGTTTTAAAATATCTTAAGGTTGTGTGAAACTTACTTAATGAACAATTGGTTATTTGCTTTGGGTAGATGTACTGAACAAGAGTAAGAAACAATTTAATAGAAAATAGTTGATTTATGTTTACTGCAGCTTATATTTGGCATGTTTGTAAGCATAGTTTATACCTTATAGAAGACAGCGCTTGACCAGAATTCTAACAGGTATGTTTATATGATTAGCATGCTTTAGCATTAAATAGATATAGTAACTATTTATGTTAGTGCAAAAACTAACAGTGAACAGTGAAGAAGCTTTTTTTTTTCTTTTCAGCTACCCTATTTTGCAATTTTTTAAGTCCTGAAGTTAGAAAATTCAAGCAAAATTTTATGACAATTTTATGACAAGTTCCTCTATCTGTATTAAATCTTTAGATTGTTATGAAAATACGTCATGGTATGATTTTCCAAGTCTTAACTTTTTTCCTTTCCCCCCCTCTATTTCATTCCTCCCTTTAGCAACCTTTGTTTTGCTCATGACAGCATGAAGCTCATGCAGGCAACTCTTAGAAGATTAAAAGGTAAAATATTTTATTCAAGCTTTCAGAACTCCTTTTTTGTTATTGTTATTAGATTCCCTGTTACTTATTAAATATAGCTTCATTCTGAACAATTTATCAGCATGCTGAAATGTAAAAGAATATCTGTTAAATTAAAATCCCAAATGTCCCTTTATTTACTATCTGATAAAGAATTAGAAATTTAATTAATTTCACAGAGATATGCAGGAGTGCATTATACTCCCTTAATAGCTTTGGGGGCCTTTAGAAAATATTTTAAATAACCAATGATATATTGAAAACAAAGTTTGAAAAAAAAAATTCATTAAGTAGGGCCAAAAATATTTTTAAAAGCTGAATTACTTGGTTTCATTTTGCTCCTTAAAACTGCCTGTATGAGAAGCAGACTTTCCAAACAAAGGAAATTTCCAAGACATCTAGAAACCAAAATATTTTGTTTCCAAATTTCTGGAGGAGTCTATATGAAACCAAGAAACTCACTGAAACAAACACAAATTTGATAAATATATTGTGTTAATAAATATTCCTTTTGCAAAAAAAATATTGTCGGTGTTGTGTAAATATAGTTCTGCTTGTTAGTTCCATTGAACATAAGAATTTGTATCACTAGTTTTCTGCTCTGCAGTTTTATTTGAAGCTGTAAGGAAAAGCATATTGCATTCCTTCCAAAAATTTAAGTGAACGTAGACCTAATGCCTTTATTAATTTGGCAACTCATCCTGAATTAGTTTTGATTATTTTTAATCTGTGAGCAACAACTAGCATATAGAGCAGTTTCAAAAACTGGCAAAGTGAGAAGAGCATTACATTTATCCTAATGTTTCCTCTTAGAAGTGCTGCAAAAACAATTCGCAAGAAAACGGAACCATTACTGAAACATTATATTTCTTTATTCTTCTTCCCTCAGCCTAGTTCTTTGCCTTGATGACAACCTTTGAAATTAATTGATAAAAATTATATGCTCAAAAATTATTAATAAAAGTGTACATTATTTCTCCAAAGCCACGTGAATTGGTGGAAATGCTAATATGTCATAATATATGTCATTGATTTATTTAATTCTCCATAGAAATCAATTACCTGACGTAACAGATTGTCACATTATTTTGCTATTATTTTTGTTGTTGTTGTGAAAACAGCAGCAATACTTGTAACAGAAGTAGATACACCAGTCAGTAATTTCAGTATCACTGCTTTTCTGTAGAATGTCCTGAAAGATGGACATGGCATCTTTGAAGAAATGGCATAGGAAAAATAATTTCTTTTTTCAATTAACTCCTGTTTCATATCAATATGACATAATAGTCAAGCATGGAAGTGGTCTTTAGACATTTCTGCAGTCCAGAGAATATTTCTAGAGATTCTCTTCTAAATAATGGGCTGTATGTAGCTAAGACCTTTTGTTTGCTGTTAACAATCACACTGTTCTTGTTAAAGAGAGACATAATAAGGATGAGGCAGGGTGAGGGGCAGAAAGGTTTGCAGGGTCCTTCCAGGTAGGAATTCCTATTCTTCTGCACAAGAGGCATGCAAGCTGTAGGAATAGCTCCAGAGAGTGGGACAAGAGACACAGAGTCAAAACCTGCCTTCACTTGGTGAACATTTCCTGTATAAACATAGGAGATATTATTATTCTTTTCTTGTGCTGAAGAACATATTTGCTCCATAACCTCCAAGATTTTATTACAAATTGGTGATACTTTTACCTATTCCATAGATCTCTTTATATTACAATTGCAATAACCCAAATCCTTTGAGCGCATTTATGCACAAAATCAATGAATTTCAGTACATAAATTTTAGAAATTTTCTGTCATATTTTGAAACCCTATTTTTGCTTTGATGGAACAATTTCTTTACAAAAAGGCTTATATTGTTACCTTGAACCTTCATAAAGTTTCAGCATTGTTTCTATGATTGACTTGAAAATACGGTGCAGTAGAAAAGAAGTTGGTCTCATTCAGCCTGGGTTTTAGAAGACATAACTGTGACTCTTTATTAATTTGAAATGGTGAATGAGAAAAAGCATAATCTCCACATCTGTCTCATACCTTTTCTTTGTTTCTCTGCAGCGAGTGGAGATGAGCCCAGCCTGAAGAGACTGCAGCACTGCTCTGCAAACACCTAAAGGCTTACTGCAGTGCCAGCCTCTTGAGGGATGGAAGGATGTTGCTACTCATCCATTTACTCCACTGTGTTTGTTTCAGCACAAAGTCAGCGAGAGTGGAAAGTTTGTTATAACTGCTCAGACACAAACTCCTGAACTCTGAATGGGTGTCAGTAACAGGCAGTGGGTTGGAGCAGAAGGTATGTGCAGAGGGTACATCATATTTGCCCAGAGGCATAAACACTCAGTGTTATCAAAATTACATGTCCCCAAAACTGAAAGAAAATATTCCCTGTTAGCAGCTGTCCTCAACCCCACACAGAAAATTTGCTCACTGTAAATTTTCAGATGACAAAATGCAGCAAGTACTGTTTCTTTCTTTATTTGTTCACTGTAACAACACTAAGATGCAAAATCCTAAAAGGGTTAAGGATCCTGTTTGAGAGCAAATCAGTGTTTTTCCTAGGGTTTGCAGTTTCAGACATTAGTTCATCAGAATTAAATCAACTCCTTATAGCCTGATCTGATCAGAAACTTGCCTATTTTAAAGGGCCTATTTTAAGTTTTGAGGCCAACATTAATTATGCACCAAGTACTCTGCAATATTTTCAAATAAGCAACAAAGCAGAAAGCACACCTAATGCTACTGAATGAAATGTAGGAAGATCTAACTGTAAATTTTCTCAGGACATTAACAAAGTTGCATTCTGAAAAGAAGTCATTGTAATGAGCATCAAATGAAAGTTAAAAATAAACTATCATATTCATATTAATAATTGCAATATAATGCAATATAAAGTAAGCTCAAAAATCTACATATATTCACATTTTTCACAATATTTGTAGGCAATTGAAATAAAAGTGCTTTAGCTTTTGGTCTAATCCACATTGCTGTAATCCAGATTAATTCAAGCACATACAACCAGACTGATTAAAAAAAAAAAAAAAAAAGAAAAGATGATAAGGAAGAATTTGATTCTGTATTCTGTGACTTTCATAAAGAACCACCTTTCTACAATCATTTTTTTTAACACTTCTTTAAAAAAAATGCCCATGAGCTCTCTCTTTTGGCAATATAAGAAAATGAAACTGATAGAATTCTAGTTTAATTATTTTAGCTCATAATTGTTTGGTTCTTTCATTATTTCATTAGCTTTAATTCAAGACTTGAAATAAATGGAGAAAAGGAAGAAAAGTTGCTTCTAAAATCTTTCTTGATCACTACGTTTTTGCAAAAACAGTTTTTTCACCTACCAGTTTACATATTGTTCTGTATTGTGAGATAAAGTAAAAATTTACGAGAAGTAACTCTTATTTTATGTTCAAATACAGCAGTGAGGACTCTGTCCTATAAATTATTTCAAAGTATGCTATGACAGGGCATATTGTACTTACTTTAAAGTCTTGGAAAGCAATTATAACATTTGTACTTTCCGAAAAGTAATAAAATCTCACAAGATTTAAGTTCAGGTAATCTTCGTTATAAAACTGACTCTTCTGCTTTTTTTAAGAACCTATTACTTTTATTTCCCATCAAAAATACAAAATCATAAAGGCATAATATTTATTATTTATGTTAAATAAAATTGTACAGCTACCACTAAGTGACGTACTTAGCACTTAAGCATTAGCATGGTATTTTTTTATTTTGAGAAGGTATAGCTTGATTTATATGTAATTTCTGTCTTTTCAATAATACTCTGGAGCTTTTATGGTTTCTACTAGCTGTACATGTTATTTCTTTTGCCACTAGAGACAATTATTTTATGCCAAGCATAGCCGACCTTTTATGGTTTATTTTTGTTTTATTGCTTTCATCTTATAACATTATTGTTGCTTTCTATCCTAATTTAAATGCAAAATCCATTTTTGGACAACATGAGTAAAAAATATTCAAGTTTTCAAATGCCAAAATGTGTAAATAATCACTACAGAAATGTAAGGGATGTTTTTTGCTAGAGGAATGCATGCTCCTTTCATTTTCTATTCTCTTTCATCCTTGTAGCTTTTGCTTTGAAAATCCATGTTTCCAGGCAATAACAAGAACATAAAGTTATTTTCTGCAAATTGTGCAGTTCTAGCAATCTTTGTTTCTCTTAAGCATCTCTGCCAAAATGGTTGCATAAGCATTTTCCAATTACACATCGAAGTGTTAAGCAGTTCTAATACATGCAAAGGCCACAAAGGCTGGGTACCCTTGTGCTAGGTCTTCTCCATCAGCTTCTTATTTGACCCAAACCCTTTTAGCATGGTTAGAAGAGAAGCAAGAAGCACTCTTAGTAGTAAACAGGCAGGTAAAAAACAGAGAAGGAAAAAAAAATGGAAGCAAAGGGGAAACATTTTAGTTTTTAAGTAAGACTTACAGCTGTTTATAGCAAGCCTGCAGGTCTCCTCTCTGATCAGTACAGCTCTTACAGCTGCTGGAGTAAAAGGCTTCTCTCACTTTTCCTTCCTTCAAGCAGGCTTCCCACAATTCTCCTGAGTCTCAATACCCAAAAAAGATAGGATGTCTATGTAAAAGGACTTCTAATCTTTTTGAAAATTCTCCTTCCTTTTGCAGCCTTCATTGCTCATGTCCTCACAAAGACAACTTTGCATTTCAGTAATACCTGCAGGATAAATTGCATAACGCCCTTGGGTCGTGTTTGATCAAAGAGGGAGGAAAGGTGGTTGTGGGTCAGGTTGAGCTGTGACCAAAGCAGTTCCTTCAGAAGCAGTTGCTGGAGCTTCTTGAAACCAACTTGTAAAAGAATCAGCAGCCACTTCAGCTGTGCCCCAGGAACCATCTCACAACTTCCCATGCAGAAAGGATTTAACTTTTAACCCATTTGGTGCAACATGAATGGATGGAACAGCTGGTATCTTTACTGCACAGCTGATGAATTAGAATCATATTCCTATAACTCTGCACATCAAAACAGTATTCCAAAACGGCAGGTGCAGTCAGATTGCATGCTAAAACATGATATGATGTAAGCAGAATCAGTGCAATACATCAGTATGTAGACTATCCTACTCTCCCACTGTACTTACCTATCAAAAGGAAAACTATTGTGAGAAAAATCCATTAAAAACTTTGTTAGTTTACACAATCCTAAGAAAGTTGTGTAATCAGCTATTTTGAAACTATTGCTCTTAACCAATAAATTTCTTTTTCTGAAAATGAAGAAAGAAAAGAAAAATCAATAGGTTGAATTGTAGAAATATGTGATACTGGTGGCTTTCTTTTCACCCTTTAAATAGTTATCTATAACTCCTCATATTTTAACTATAACACTCTACTTTCCCACTTTTAAACTTGCCTTTCATGTCCTTGGAGAAAATCTCATCATTCTCTCAGCTCACAAGAAAGTGTGCTGAAGCCAATGACAACCAGACTGATTTCCTTGCCAACTGATAAGCCTGTCAACTTTACTAGATATTTCAGAATTTATAGCATAGATTGCATCTTCCTAAATTAAGAATTCAAGAATGTATTTGTGTATTTTCATATCAGCTGATGACCTTCCATTTTGTTTATCCTCAGTATATAGTCAGTCTGTTGCAGGGAGTACAGACAGGGAAAGCTGCTGAATTGATGTTCCTTGATTTTAAGTTCTACATCTCTGCTAGCTTTTGCTAGGGTAGAGTTTGTTCTTTTTTGAAAGTAGCTGGTATGCAGTGATGTTTTGTTTTTTTGCTGAAAACAGTGTTGATAACCCAGAGGTATTTCTGTTATTTCTGAGCAGTGCTTACACAGAGTCAATGCCTTTTCTTTTCCTCAGCCCACCCCACCTGTGAGGGGCATGGGGGTGCACAACGAGTTGGGAGGGGACACAGCCAGGACAGCTGACCCCAAGTGGCCCAAGGGATATTCCAGGTCATATGATACCAGACTGAGTATATAATGTGGGGGAAGAAGAACAAAGGAGAGGAGGGTATTTGGAACCATGCCATTTGTCTTCCCAAGTCACCATTATGTGTGATGAAGCCCTACTTCCCTGAGGATGGCCGAACACCTGACTGCCCATTGGAAGGGGTGATTGAATTCCTTGTTTTCCTTTGCTTGTGTACATACTTCTGCCTTCCCTATTAGAGTGTCTTTATCTCAACCTATTTTTTTCCTTTTTCCCTTCTAATTCTTCACTCCATTCCATCAGAGGGATTGAGCAAGTGGCTCTGTAGGGCTCAGCTAGAGGCTGGGGTTAAACCAGGACATCATAAATAAATTCACAATGAAGCAAAAGATTTGCAGAGCAAATATTTGCAGAGTGAGTATTTCACAGCATACATACAAGATAAACAGAGCAGGCACAGAAATCAGAAAGTGACTTTCAGTCCAACAAGAAAAACAAGGTCCTGAGCCCATACCATTTTGTGAAAAACAGAAGTAGCTCAACGGTTTAATTTTGTAGACACAAATTGATCAGGGTCTGGAAAACAAGACAATCCCAGTCACCTGATGCATAACACAAATACATGTTTCCTCACATGTAGCCAGATTAGGCATATCCTTTTCCTTTTAGAAGGTGGTTTGTTTTTCATTTAACTTGACCTATACTTTAATTGATAAAACAACATTATTTCAATCCTTGGTTTGCTATGCACACATAACCATCATACATATCTAAATTCCAGTGATACAATGACATCAAGTTTAAATAAATTACTTTACCTGAAAAGTGGAATGTTTTTTTTAAATGTTGTGAGTATTTAATGATATTTTTCTAGTTGTTTATTGTTTTACATTTATTTGTATTGTGTATTACACAAAATTAAGATCTATAAGAGAATTAAGGTTATGAGAAAATATTTTAAACAAAATGTAACAGGAGTTAAAGAAATCTAATAAAGTATCATTTGATTTTACTCCGTCCTGTATTAGTTGTTTGTTTTGTCTTTTCCTCTTGACATCTATGTCTTCAGTATAATCCTTCTGTCTTTTTTTCTTTCTTTAGTTACCTCTTTCTTCCCTCAGTCTCTTCTCTCATTTCTTTCTGCACTGTTCTGTCCTTCTATTTTTAGTTACTTTGTTCCTGCACCTTTTTCAACCATAATTTGGGCTCAGCAAGAGAGCAAAACTATCTCACACAGGGAAAGAGCTGTGCGGGAAAGAACAATGTTTTTTCTCAGTCTACCCTAATGAATCTGTGGCTTTTTCAAGTGAAAATACTTGAATAAATGATTTGTTGAAATTCACTAGTTTAACAGGGAAAAGTTGCATCTATCTGGCATTTAAGTAGTAATGTGCTTTAAAAATAATTCAGCCAGGCTGCATAATTATGGTGGCCACACTTATAAAAGTGTTACTGAAATTGTAATTTATGGCAATCTGTGGTTTATAACTGGCAGACAGAGACTATCTCTGTCTTGCTAAAGATTTTTTTTTTTTTTTTGGGGTGTATATTCTTATTGCTTCTCAGAGTTGCAAATTCCAAAGGACATACACATGAATGCAAAAGGTTAATAAATTCTTCTTGATCACCACTTACATCTATTAATCACATGTTGGACTAAACCAGTGACAAAACATTGTAGGAATACTACCTATAAAAAAGTAGGATGAAATTTCAAGAGATGTTATATGTTGCCATTAATTTATTACATGCCCTGATTTTTATGTACTACACAGTTTAAAATAAAAACATTTTGGTATAGAAAAAGTTTTCTTAGACCAACTTCACCTCAAAAGAGAGGTTCAGAATGCTACAAATGCAGAAATATGTCACTCCAGTTCGAATAATATTAAAAAAACAAATGAAAGTCCCCTTTATCTACTCTAAAACTGTGCTTTGAAAATAAACTTTCAGCTTCATAAGAAAAAGTAATTCTGAGAAAATCAAGCAGCAAATATTTTCAAATTTAATTTAATTTATGAATATAATTTCATAATAATTTAATAATTAATGTCTTTAATACCCAGTAGTCTGGAAAAATGTTGGAATCCCTTTTGCATATGTACTGCATCATCAGACAGAAAAGAGCTTTTGTCCCCAATGAAGGATAGAGCACTTAGACAAAAGAAGTCTCTGGACAGGAAATTAAGTCTGGAGAAGTACAGTATCTTCAGTGTATCCTAATTTAACAACTTGCAACTATCTTCAAGCAACATTGTCAGTTAAGTTTCCAAGAGTATAAATACTTATGGCTTATACAACTCAGTATCAGCACATGCTTGGAGAAATGTAAAATCATGCATTATTTTAAACAGAATTATTTTTCCATACCCTGGAAAAGGATATGAATTTCATGCACTTTAACATGGCAAGGTAATTATCTTTTTATAGAGTTCTTAATGCTGGAATTTCAGTATTCAATAAGGTGTTTGGGAGCTGTGGAAAACCATTTTACATATAAAGTTTCTCTGTGAAATTCAGAAATAATGAAATAATCATTCCAAAGGAAATAAATGCAGAAGGTATTTTCTGTTCTATTTCACTGAAAAAGATATTTGGAAGTTAAGACATTTATAAAATAATCAACTTCCATCTTTATCTCTGTATATTTCTGAGCTGAGTGGTGGCATTGACACACCTGAGACAGGATACCATCCAGAGGGACATGGGCAAGCTTGAGAAATAGGCCCAATGGAATCTCCTGAGGTTTAACAAGCTGAAGTGCAAGGTGCTGCACCTGGGTCAGGGCAAACCTTGGTATCAGCACAGGCTGTGGATGAACAGATGGAGAGCAGCCCTGCCGAGAGGGATTTGGGAGTGCTGGTGGATGAGAGGCTGGACATGACCCAGCCATGTGCACTCACAGCCCAGAAAGCCAAATGTGTCCTGGACTGTATCCAGAGCACCGTGGGCAGCAGGGCAGGGAGGGGATTCTGCCCCTCTGCTCTGCTCTGATGAGACCTCACCTGCAGTGCCACATCCAGTTCTGAGGCCCCAGCCCAAGGAAGGATATTGACCTGAAGGATATTGAAACAAGTCCAGAGCAGGCCACAAAGACAACCTGGGGGATGGAGCACCTCTGCTATGAGGAAAGCCTGGTTGATCTGGGTTTGTTCAACCTGGAGAAGAGAAGGCTCTCGGGAGACCTTACTGAGGCCTTTCAGTACTTAAAGGGTGCTTGCACAAAACATGGAAACAGACTTTTTAGTAGGCCTTGTTGCAATAGGACTAGGGGCAATGGCTTTAAACTAAAAAATAAATAAAAAAGAAATAAAAAAGAAAATTGCTTCTAATGGCATATGTTTAAATGCATGGACTAATTCTAGACTTCTGACAATCATAATCAAGTGCATTTCAGTGCTAATTTAATGGAATAATTTTAACTGTGAACTATATGGCATATATATGTATTAGGTAACTGAGACCAGTGTATTCAGAAACACGTTTTATTTCTCTCAATAAACAAGTCCAAGCACCACTCTTCTCCCTGCTGGCCTACTTCACTATTTGAGGATGAAGGCACACATTACTTGGTTAAGTTAAATGAGACCTCTGAATCCCAAAATATTCAAGATAATGAAAATAAGTAACCAAAAATACTAGAAAAGAAAACAATTCTGGAAAATTTTATATCATAGGTCTGCTTAAAATCTTAACACACAAGGTAGTCCCCAGATGTTTTTTGCTTTTGTGATCTATGGTGTAGCCGATTACAGTATGTAATATTCTAAACTCATGAGATCTGACTTCATAAAAGAGCTTCTGAGTTCTACAATTAACTCATATAAGCACAAACACAACAACCAGTTCAGAGCATTTGCTAAAGTAAAAAACCTATTTTTACATTACCATAAATAGTTGCTGTTCCTCTCAACATAGTTTAAGAAAATGTCAACTTCCTATCACATTTTTTTTTCACAATGAAAGGTTTTCTAGTTTAATTTATTCCCAGGTAAAGTCTAGCTAAAACCAAAGTTTATTATTTATGTAGCTAATTCTGGAAGAATCACATGAATCGTCTTGAGTACTCTCAACTGCAGGAGTGTGACCTTAGCTATTTATGTTCAGTCCTGGTTTTGCCATGACTGAGATGCAGTTGTAATCAGGACAGAACAGTTGTGAGTACAATTCTTTGTCTAGCACATGATCTTGGTCATGCCAAAGCTGGTCTCTAACACAGGAGGCAGGCAGCACACACTTCCACATCTCCTTTCCTCTTTGATAAGTGTACCTCTGACAAAGATAACCGCAGTAGCAATATCATTTCTTCAAACATCAAAGGATTATGCAGATTTGATTTGGCATACATATTTTCCCAATATGTGAGGCTGATCAGCTTCGGTAAAACAATTACAGAGAACACTTAGTTCTGAAATAGCTGTATAGTTTGTCAGTCTTCCCTTAGGCAATTGTAGCATTCTTTGATTTCACTATTTCTACTTCATCTGGGTGTTGCAGTGGTGCCCCTCCTCAGACCTCTCTGCAGGAGGGCTGTAACTGGCATCTACATCACCAGCAATTACATTGCCTCTCTTTGGCCAGAAGTCATAGCAACAGTAATTTAGAGAGCATCAAGCACACTGGCATGTGACCTAAACACGTATAGGGAATTTCTCCTTAAAAAGTTAGGATTTTGACCCTCAGGACAAAAAAAAAAACAAAAACAAAACAAACAAAAAACAGGAAAGCAAAATTCAGACCTTATGCTCCTAGGAACTTCCCTATGACTGAAGTAATAGGAAAGTATCAGTATTTGCTCCTTAAAAACAAATTTTCATCTTTAACCTCCAGGAAGCATCTATTGTTCAAGTTGAATTAGAGAAAAACCATCAATATGTTGTTGCAGCCATATAGAAATGATAATCAGACATTTACTCTTCAAGTTTATATAATGTTGGCTTCTCAAACAGCTAATCTTTCATTTTTCCACAGGCACACATTGCAGGGAAGACTTTCCAGTTTTCACAGTCTGTTTATAAATGGAATTTGTATTTTCATTTTTCTCTTCTGCAAAGAAAGGAATATTATTCTAACAAAATGCAAACTACATATCTGCCTTTCAGCAATAACAGTGGAATGAGCAGAAGCTGAAAATCTAAAGTTGTTGCAATGCTGTCAGACTGGTCACTGCAAAAGCAAAGACTGTGTTTCTTTGCTTATATCATGATTTAGGCCCAAATGTCAACTGAGCACCATGCAGCCCTCACTCATCCCCCCATCAAGTGGAATGGGGAGAAAAACCAGAAGTAAAACCTCTAAGTTAAGAAAAGTTTAATAATTGCAACAAAGTAAAATATAATAATGATATTACATAACAGTAATAATAATAATAATAATAAATAAAACCCAAGAAAAAAAGTGATGCACAATAGAATTACTAATCCCTCACTGACCAATGCCAGAGCCCATCCCTCTTTCAGGTGACTGGACATGATGTTGTATTGTTATGGAATATCCCTTTGGCCAGTTCAGGTCACTTGTCCTTACTATGCTCCCTCCCAGCTTTTTTGTGCACATCGTCAATGGCAGAACATGAGACTTAAAAAAAAATAGTCCTTGGCTTAGGGCAAATACTACTTAGCCACAACCAAAACATCCATGTGTTGTCAACATTATTCGCATAATGAATCCAAAATGCAGCAGTGTACCAGCTACTGTGAAGAAATTAACTGTATCCCACCCAAAGCCAGGACAGCTTTCTTATAACTAACTAATGAATTAAATCACCATAGTGTCTTCTTGCTTAATCTTACTTTCCTTATTCAGATAAGGAAAAGTTTTAGAGGTGTATGCATCTTGAGTTAAATCTGAGCACCACTTATTAGTCAAAGACTTTTCCCAGTTGACAGAACTGTGAAAAATACAATTATACAAAGCTGATAGATTATTTCTTTCAAGAAGCAGAAACTGTCACATTTATTCAACCTGCATGTAGAAGCCTGTACACAATTATGTCAAAATGTGAAGGTATCATGGACCGCAATAGGAGGAAATGTTTTCAGGTTTTTAGTGTGTCCAGATTCTGCCTATGTAAATATAGATTAGAAAGCATTACAAAAAAATAATGCATTCAAACAGAACATATTCACTTCTCTTCTTAAAAAGGACTGTAATGAAGTTTCTCTCTTTATGTGATTGATGTTACTTTTAAGTGTTATCTTTATGGTTTCATCTCTCTCTTCCCTCAAAAAAAAAGACGCTAACACATACACCGAGAAGACTAAAAAGGAAACAGGGGAAAGATAGGATGACCCACATAAAAAAACTACTGAAGTTGATAAGAGCTTAAGTCACTGCAAAATTTCCTTTTTTTTCCCTTCTCCACTTCTACCAGGTGCAACACAAAGGAGAGAGCATGACCTTTACAAACCAAGCAACCTCATAACTGCTAAAGCCCTTTAAAAAGATACAAGCTCTCTCTTATAATGAAAGTGTCCCACAGAAAGATGAAACACTTGTCTACTCACAGGACAGAGTAGGGCTTCTTTCCAGCCACAGAGTAAACTGAACTTCCAGTCTCTGGGTTTGAAAACTTGGACCTGAAAATAGGAATGAAGAGTCTCATAATGTCCCAGGAGAATATGATTTATTCTGCTGCCAGGTGACTCTCTCCTAATTGATCTCAAAAAACCGGCCTCTATGCAATTGAAAGCTAAAGAAAAACCTCTTACTTATAATTTAATATAATAACTGTAATGATAGAATCTATAAATTCATTTATACATGCATATATGCAGAGAGAATATATTTGAATGTAAACTAAAAAATTGACATTTAAGATGGAAAATACAACATACAGGTGCATTTTTTTCTGCAATTAAAGCCATGCTAAAGCCATGCTAAACTGCTAAAAGAAACACTATGCAAAGTAAGTTTTCATTATTCTGGATTTGCTTTAGACATCTTAATCTTAGTTTAGATTTGCAGTCTGGAGGGTGGGAGTCAATGTTTGCTTGTTTAGTTTCCAGAGAAAAATAGATTTGGAAATATGTAATTAATATGTAATTAATATTTGTATCAAAATGCAAGACAAAGGTAGTTAAAAAGTACAACTGCAGAAAGTTTAACCTGAAAACTCAAGAACCGAACCTGAATATTTCTGCAGAGCTATTAACATAACATTCTGGCCAATATCCATATCAGTTAGATAGAAAAGTAGATATATTTAACATGTAGTTAAAAGAAAGTCTTTAATTGCTGTCATAGAGAAGACCTCAGAGAGAAGAAAATTACACATTTTCCCTTTTTGATGGCTAAAAAGTTTCAAAGGTTGCAGAATGATTCCACTGTAACAGGTAGAGATTATCTCAAACCCTATTAAGTGGCTCTGTTTGCCCTTTAAACAGAGGGTTTAGTGTGCAGTGTAGACACAGGCTGTCCAGATCCATGCACAGGCGTGTTCTTACAGTGCCAGAGGCCTCAGATGGAAGTTTCCTGAGCCACTGGATTAAAATTTTTATATAACTTGTCACTTTGGTGAGAGCCTATGGAAAAAACCCAAAAGATGAAGTTATATACTGGGTGGATATGAAGCCTAGGATTTTTTAAAAATTTATTTATTTTTAAAAGGCACAGAACACTTGCAGTAGCATGAGAATCTAAATGGCAATCCAGCAACTTCCATTAACTTCAACCGAGAAAGAGTTTCACACATTCATACTGACACAAACTAATACACAAAGCCTTTGACAAAGGGTAAGCCTGCAAAACCAGCTGCTTAAGATGTGAAAGATGCCATAAATAACATCATCAGAGCAAAATCCATCCAGTTTGCAATTCAGAAATTAAAATAACATTCCATCTATAGCATTTTTTGAGATGCCTGAAGAGCCTGGCACCATAACTGAAGCATTATAATCTATTTCAAAGCTATTGCATGAGTATAGAGGGGATTCTCTAGAAAAGGCAAGATATCATTACAGACTAGCACAGGAGGTGGAACAAGCAACATTCATTCACAGACTTCAAAGATAGCCTCCAAAGAAAGGAAAAGTATTAGCTGTCAAACTACCTATTGGCACTGCTCTCCAGAGCAGTCAGAATCAGTCTCCCCATTCCATCCTCATTTTTTCCCAGGCTGAGCTCAAGATCTCACAGCTCTCTCAGGGTTCACAAGACCTCCTCACAGTTTTCTCAATGTGCTTCAGCTTTCTAAGCAAGACTGCCACCATTTCTCTATCTCACTTAATCTCTTGTCTCTAGTTCTGTCATATTATTGCTTCTTACCATCATCCAAATTTGTCTCACAAGGCTTTTCTTTGCCCTTGCCTGCCACAGTTCCCTGAAGTTATGTCTACGTGAGAAAGTAGAATATTTGTAGGGTAAATCAGACCTGAAAGTCCATGTTTTTTGCACATTTCATATCTAGTTTCACTGCTGAGGCAAGCCTGTGATTCCAAATTACGTCAGAAACCTCCTGATGTGAAATCTGAAATCTTCTCTTGACTTGGATTTTCTATACTGTAAAGCAATAATTTACCATGAAGAGCTTTTGACTAGAGAGCCCACCGCTAGAATGTTACACTGAAATTATGTCCTATTTGAAATGCATTTTATTATTTTTTTTATGGGGAGGAGGTTATTTCTTAGAAGCACAGTAAGACGTTTGCTACTCCCAAAGTTGAAAACTGCCTGAGAAAAACACCAGTTGTGACTTTATGAGCTTTTTTTATGTGGGAAACAGGTCTGAGGTAACAAATTATTTAAATAAAAAGCAGTAAATGTTTTTAAAAGTAACGTACAGGGAAAATGTAATTTTATTTTTCTAATGGAATATTTACACACATAAAAATGTAGGTCACTATTAGCTTATGCTTCCAGCTCAATCTCATTCTTAAATGTCTGTCACTGGTAGTGTGTCTCCTTTTGTGTTCCTGTCAGACCTTTCTTTCCCATTTCAGCCTTACAGAAAAAAATTCACAAAAACCAACAAACAAACCAACAGCAACTACACAACAAAACACCTCTTTTCCCTCTCTTCAGTTTAATCATTTTTTCCTCCCTGTCTACTTCAATCTCCTTGCTCACTCTCTAGTAGCCTTCATATCTCCACAGCAACACTATTGTTTCCTTTCCTATGCAAGATCCTCAACAAAAGATTATGAAGGAAAATAAGTCCATTACAGATTAAGGTTGTTACCATTGTTATCTCTGACTGTCATGTTTAAGCAAATTTATAATAAAGAAAGCACAAATCTCACATCCTCACCTCCCTACATCATGGGAGACGCTTACATGTAAAGTTCTAAGAAAGTCTGGATTGTAATTTTCATATATTTTATATGTGTACAATTTGAAGCCTGATATGCTCAAATATGTGTAAGGCTTTGCATTTTGTATTCTAAATAACACTATTGATTGTTCAAAATGCTTGGATTCTAAGCCTAATAAGAGTGAAGTAAGATCGATGCTGTATTTTATTTATTAAATATACATTTTTCTCCTGAAAATCAACACATCTGCAGAAGTACATGAATGGACTTATATACTATAATGATCTGTCCATCTGTCCATCTAAAGACATGCAGTGGTTATATACCTGTACCTTGCTCCAAAATCATTGTGTTTTCAAGAAGTAAATCTGAAAAGTTTACTAGTTTTCCCCAACACATGTGGCTTTTTCCTACTTTTTTTTCCCTTATACCTGTGTAATTAAACAAATCATGCATTACACATACCCTATTGATTCTCAGGAAGCTAGAAATTTGGAGGAGATGTTTATATCAACTTGCAACACTTGTAAAGAAGATGAGGCCCTTTCATCCTGTGTTGCAGAAATATAATTTTCAGCTAATAATTCTGCTTATTTTCAGGGAAAATTATGAACATGTTTCATTTGCACATTTTGTAAAGGCTAGCACACTTATTTATGTATTTTCCAGAGAATTAAAGAAAAAAACATTTCCTATTTTGACATTTGGTCAACTTATCAATACAACAAAGTGTTTGAGAAGCAAGTAAAATGGGTTCAAATGGGAAGAAACAAAAAAACACCACCACCGCCAAAAAAACTCAACCAAAGGAAAAAGAAAAAACAAACCAAAAAACAAAAAACAAAAAAAAAAAAAAAAAAAAAAAAAAAAAAAAAAAAAAAAAAAAAAAAAAACAAAACAAACCAAAACAAACCACCAAAACCAGATGCACCTACATAAGTGGCCTGTGCTTCCATTACAGATTGATGAGGAAAGGTGAAAAGAATGTTGGATGAGAGCTTAGAGTACAAAGCCACATTTTCTCTAAATTTTGGTGGGAAAACATACCACTCAGACCTCCAGAAGATTTTGAAAGAGGGTGTTTCACTGCTACTCAGTTACTTTCTACTTTCCACTTGTACATCTCTCTACCTGCATGTACACATATACACACTTGCACCTTTATTCCCACTTTTCTCCCACACATTTAAAACAAACAACCCCACATTGCAAATCCACTTAGAAGTACTTAAGGATGACTTCAAATAGACATTCAAGAGTCAAGAGGCAGAGCAAAGTAAATGCTAAACTTTTAAGTTTATAGTAGTGGCTATCACAGCATTGATGTTTGTGGTCCCATAGAGATACAATAGAACTTATACCTTCCAGTACTTTAGAGTCAAAGAATAATTAATTATTTTTAAATCTACCTAATTTTTAAATCTTATTACATTAAAATTAAAATAGTTAGTAGAATAATAAAACTGAAATAATTAACAGTTTGCCAAGAAACTCCAGATCAGTGCTATCCAAGGTACCTAAAGGAACTGCATGGGGAAAAAAGATAGGAAAAAAGATTCTTGTTCTTTCACAAATAATAGTTCTATATAAATTGACTGTGATAAATGCTGGTACTGAAGTGAGTGAGATTTAAATGCTACTCTCAGCAATTAAACTAAAAACAGTTAAATAGCTGTTCTAAAGTTACTGAAGCATAACTCAAGTAAGTAATTAGGCAAGGCATAAAAATGCTACTTCAAATTTATTATATATACAGCTCACATCTATAGGAATACATTCTTTTGGGATCCTTTTTTCCCAGTTCTGTTTCTTGGACAAGGATGAGCATAAGAAAAATTAATTATATTTTGCTTCTTTGTTCTGCAGTGATAAACCGGACTGTCAACTGCATACTGCACCACTTGTTCAAAATGTGGTACATGTGGGATTTGGAGTCCTAACCCTGCCTAAAGCTGCCTTTCCTTCCATCCCATCTGTTGTGGAAGTGAATTTAGAAGGGTTTCTGTTAATATTTTAAAAGACTGCTTTAAGGAGGCAAGTGTCATTTTAATGGAGGAGGTGGGGTGTTTTTTTATGGGTTAAGTTTCCTCCTGACTCAACTGCATCTCATCTTTTTCCTGTTTTTGTGTTAGTTAAAATATCTTTGACACAATCAGGTTAGAAATTCTGAATATTTATGCCTATAAGCTGTATACAGAAAAAGAGGCATGGGCTATTAAAACCAAAATGCTCTACTGACAGTTCGAGATTTTTCAGCTTTGGTATTGATTTAATCAGCAACATGTTCTCCCTTGTTTTCCAAAGGAGTGAGAATACAGAAGATCACAGTGGGAAACATACAGTAAAGCTGAAGTCATGGCATAGCATATTGCCATAGATTCATTAGTATGAACACTACTATAAGTACTTCCAAAGCATTTATCTATGGACAAGTTTTATCCAACTCCTGCAGTAGCTGCCTGCAGCTATACTAACATGGTACCTCAGCAGCTCAGGCACATCTGATGGGGAGAGTCAAAGGAGACTGGAAGATCTCCTTTGGAGGATCTCCAAAGCCCAGGGTATGGCCTGGAAGTAATTCATTAAGCATATTTATTTGGCCTGAAGGGAATTTATTAAAATTTATTGTTTCCTCTGGGGCAACACAAAACCACATTTAAGTACTGACTGAGGTGCTATCTTCAAATTAATTCTTTATAAAACCTCAGTGGTCTTCAGTTATTCCACAACTACTTCCTAAAGGCAAAGGGCCTTTATTGCCCACAGAAGTAACTCAGAAGAAAACTGGTGAAAACAGGAGTTACCAAAACAATCTTAATAAAGGTATATAAATCAAGAACATTCATAAGAAAAAGTCAATTACATTTCTTAAGCTTCAGAAGAAAAGGCAGAGCACATTTTATCTGAAGCAAAAAGGGATAAAAGATACTCAGAACTGTGAAACAAAGGGGTAACATGCTAGACATTCAGACTACTTTGATATAACAGTGTCAGACAGACTAAGAGCACTGGGCATGTTATTTTCTGGAGCTTTCAAAGCCAAAACTTTCCTTGAGATTCTTGATAGAGAAATGCTAAGATGAAAATGAACTGCTATTAAATATAATTTGGAGTTGGTATGCGGCTTTATGATTACTTTTGTTGACAATATTTTCCACCTGCCACCTCTGTAAACAAAGATTTCTTTTATTTTGTTAGAAACCTGTTGAGTTGTAACATTATTCTTGCCTGGTTTTAAAAGTGAGTCCAGATAAAGCTAACTAATAAGGATAGAAAGGATTTTTTTAATAACTTTGTAAATTTCATTAAACTGTGTGTACATGAACCTGAGACAGATTTGAAAGACCAAGGTATTGGGTAAGCCTCTTTTAAACTTCAAATGTCAGCATCAAGTGATAGATTTTGAGGAAAAGCCCTTCCTATGTGGCAGGAACAAACAAGCAACTCTCTGGCAAGAAGCAGATGGCAGACATGCAGCTGAATGCTCTGAATATTTACCAAGATCATCACTCAAATAAAAAAGGGAAGCACAAATAGACAAATGAAGGGATGGAAGTAACTCTTAATGCTCAGATTTGCCTCAAGACATAAATCAAAAAATTGAAGTGGAGAAAATCACTACCTCTTCACAAGTTGCTTCAAAACTGTCTTGCTTCTGTCACAGGTTTACCTACTCTGGGAAGTGTGGCAACTATGAAAAATATAATCTCACTTCTTAGCTCTGTTCTTGGGATAGGTGGGAGTAATCACTCGATCTTTAAAAACTGATCAGGGAGAAAGACTAAGTAGGATTAAGAGACACTGGAAAGAAAACAATTAATCCAAAGGAAATTTCTAGCTTTATTTTGAGTTTAAAAGCAAGTCAAACTAATACCATTGCAGAATTAAAGAGGGAGATATGGGGATATCCTGGCCTACATAATTTTACTATTCAAGCAGATTATCTTTCCTCCTTAATATTTCTAAACTGCATTTGTATACAGATCGGCCTTGATTAGAACTCAGTTTTGAGTTCTGAAGGCTGTATTTAAACAGGCATGGACAGGAAACAGAATCTTAGTCATACACAATAACAATGCCATGGCAGTGCCCATCCAATTACCTAGGGTTACAGAACTGTAAGTTGCATCGTAGTAGCTACAACACCACTTGGACTGAGCACATCCCTTTGGAATGGTTGCAGTTATAGATTGCATGTGTTATTTTAGTTATGACTAGCTAATTTACAAGCGATTTTATCAGCTATAATAAAGTGCTCCTATATTCAAGCATACAATATTCTCCCATATTGCTTTGGGTTCTTGATTTCATTCTTATTCTGAGAGGTACCTTGGCACCTAAACCAGTATTGACTTCAAGAGTTACCTGTAATATACATTTAGAAATCAGAAAAATTGTGATTCAACATTTCAAAATACAGCTGTCATATTTTTAATTTTAGTGTCAACAAAAACAATTGCTGAATGCCCAAAACAATGAATATACCTGTTACAATAGCAATAATGTGGTTCAGCTTTCCTGGTGTGTTTCTGGAAAAAAACACTGAATTATTATCCAGTGGACAAAACTATCAGGACAGTTTTATATTATTTTTCTTTTAATTTGTTAATGATGGGCTTAGAAACTTTTCATACAGAAACTTCTTTCTAAACCTAGGAATATTTTTATTTAATTTCTCAGAACAAAAGAAATTTTTTTGAGTGGCAAACCAGTTCAAGTATAAAGTTTCTTTCTAGCAATGAAGAATATTAGATTTCAAGGAGAAGACCCCTGGACAATAGAACAGCACAAACTGTCAGCAACAACACCAAATCCTTAGAAGTAAAAACAGCTAGAGAAACAGTAAAACACTGAGACTGGTTGCCCAGAGGGGATATACAATTTGTGCCCTTGGATATATTCAAAACTCAGTGAACAAACTGAGATGATTGGACCAGCTTTTAGCAGGGTGTGGGAATTAGAGAGCTTCAGAGGCCCCTTGCAACCTCTAACATTCTGCACTTGCATGATTCTATTTTCGCTAACTCTATGCAAGTAATTTTCTCCAAATCACTCTATTAAGAGAAGATAGACAAAATAATTGAAGAATTGAGAAGAGAAGCACAGGAGGAGTGAACTGGTTGCTCAGAGGTAATTGCTGAATTATTATCAGGACCAGAACCACCAGATAAGAAGTGCTGACAGTAAATTGGGCTGTTTATTCCGTAGTATTTCTAGTGAACACTTACTACTACGCTCTTATTAGAATTAAGTCTAAAGCCAGATTGAAAAGCAAATAATGAAATTCACAGAAGCAAAGCAGGAAGCACTGAAAGGGAATAAATACAGGGAGAGACATATGGAGTAATTAAGATTCAAAGTTCTCAGATTATAGGAAACCATGATGTGTTTTGTATTGAGAGAGACAAGCAAAGAGAACAAAGCTTCAGAACAAACTGAAGTCAAATTAAGACAGGAAGCAGTATGGTACTGGTGGAAGAAGGAAACCTACAAAGAGTGCCTGGGGTGCATACGTGATGGGAGAATAAATTTATTGGAGATGGCAGTGTATAGTGACAGACTGCAAAAGAGATAAAACCAACAAAGACCTCCTTATGCACATCAGTTTTGCTGCTAAAGTAGATCATATTCATTGAATCAATATGCCAAAGGGATACTAAAGAATAAATAAAATCCGTTAGAGTTGAGAGGATACCATTTGCACCAGTTAAGAAAACATTTACTTAACTGAATAGGTTATAGTATGTTATTACAGCTATATAATAAAATTGTTTTTCTGCATCTTGGAGTACCTGGATAATTGTTTTGTGAATGAAGCATTTTCTGCACACTTCAGAGATAATGACCCAGCTGGCTACAAAAATTCTCCTAGCCATCCCATACCTTCCAGCACCCTCTAGTAGAATTAAATGCCTATTAGTTGACAAGAGAATTTGAAAAGTTTTAGAGAATGAGGAAAGCCATTATACCAAAAAATTATAATTTATATTTTTGAGCAATTGACAATGACCTAGGTGATACGTTATGTGTGCATGTTTTGGATGACAGAAGTCAGATATGTGGTATCAGTGCTCACGGCAGCCTCTGTCTAGTCTCCTTATAGTCATGAGATATGCTTCCTCAACATATTCACTCCCACCAATAATAGGGTTTAATTAGTGAAATTATCTGTTCTCTCATCAGGCTCCTATAGCCTGAAGTAATTTTCTGAGTTCCTTAGTACTACATGTGACTTCGAATGAATGTCATGGGTTGCATATCAGACTCTTCATTAAGAATTTTTCTGCTGCCTTTACAATCTTTAAAAATGCTCATCCAGAGCCCTCAAAAAATGCAAACACTTAATTGTGCTATCTTTAGCAACAACCATTACAAGTGTCTGTGCTGAAAAAATCATAAAACTTTCCAGCAGAAAAACTAGTTCTAGCAAGCTGAAGAAAATATAGCTGTGGGACATATTAATTAGTATCAGCTCTTTTCATCATATACATTATAGACCAAGCACAGATTCATGCTTATTCCAGATTCAGTCAGGAGTCCACCAATAATTAATGCCTCTGAAAACATGGAGACAAATACATTATGTTTTGGTTAGAATCATACTTCCTATCCTAACGTATGCTAACACTTTCTAATTTTCTTGCTTTCTTTCTTGTAATGACAGAAGGAAATTGAAACATTTATACCAGTTACAACCATAATCTTTGTATTTGACATGTAGTGGAACCATTTGATACCTTTCTGCCTGCACCAAGAAAGAATGCATGACCAATGTTGTAATAGTACTCTGACCATTCTTTATGAAGTGTTTCCAGACCTATAGACACTAATCATGAGCAACCCTGTTGGTTTTAACAAAAAAATTAACTAAGTTCATGATAATGGGCATCTACCTGGCACTTTTAAATGCATGAGATTTTTTTTTAAGCAGACACAGGTCAGGGCCTTCATGGGTTTTCACAACTTTAACACATTATCAATATGCATGGACATCCCACCCACCCCCTCACACTCCTTGATTCCTCATCCTTACCATCTCATAGAAGAGGTGCACTCAAGATTTTCCATACAGCCTTTTTCTTGAATTTTTGGTGTGTACTCTTCAACACACAAATTTGAATTTGGGAATGACAAACCTCATCTGATGTACTAAATCACAATTCTGCCCCCTTAAATGGAGCAGACACTTATATCAGTCATATTTCTTCCAGGTCTCTCATTTCCTAAGAATTCATGCAGCTATTTTATTTTCATTACCTATTTTTCAGACAGCAGTAAGAATATGACAGTCTAAATTTAGGATCATCTCAGCCACAGGTACTGTACAGATACGTTAATAAAAAATGACATTTTTCTTTTTTCATTCATGCCACCCTGAACAGATATGCAACACAATCTTTGGCAGGATAGAAATTAGGGGACTAGTTTTGTAATCCTTTGTAGAATATTGTTTCTCAGCAGCTTCTTTGTGAAACAGGAAGGTGAACCTGCAGTCATCATAGCTCATCAAATTTCACTTAAGAACTCAAGAGGGCACTGGTGAGAAATACAGTATAAAGGGATAACTGGAATGAATTTGATGATTTGGCTTTACAAATTCTATCTAGCATTATTCAATTAGTTTGATGTGTTGAAATCTCAGAGGAAAAACTAAACAAGGCAAGATTTATAGAAAATAGAGAATTCTCTCAACTAATATTGCTCAATAAAAAAAAAGAGACTTTCAGGTCAAAAGAATTATGTCAGACAGCTTCTCCCTTTCATTCAAACCACATCAGCTGGTCTCACAATCTTTTCCCAAAAGCCAATGCTTTACTCACACATCACGATAGCTGCAGCATTGCTATAGCAACTGGAGGGAGAGTTGCTAAAAATGTATACAATTCAATCATTCAGCAAGACTAATTTGCAAAAAGTAGCTAATGGGAAAAAAAATCAAAGAGATGTCACTGCTACACAGCCCTCCACATCCTCCCAACAGAGAGAGCACACACCCACACTCTTTCACTTACCTGGCACTCTCCACCATCAGCAAAAAAGAGAAGTTTTAACTGATGTAATTGTAAAAGATATTTACTGTAAACTAAATGGTGTCAGTACATATTGGAATGACTGTTTTCTCCCTCTCAAGACTTGTCACTACACCTACTCCACTAAAGTTTAACAAGGTATGTAGACAAACAAATTTTTGGTATTGCAATTAGTTTTAAAAAATGTTTTTCTCAAGCCCAGGTGACCATTAAACTCTAGCCTTCAGAATGTTTCACGTGACACGACACAAGTTTACACAAGTTTACATATCCCAGAAGGCAGTCCTGTTAGTTCCAGCAAAACAGTGGAGGAAAATATATTTAGAGAGCTTCAGTGCCCCTTGGAAGAGGCGTTTACTGGAGGTGAGGGTTTTGTACAGTAACACAGGATTGCATTCAGTTCAGTTGTAACTTTTCATGGGGACTTTCCCAATAAAAAGATAAAAACCAACTATTTAACTGGAAATTTCTTTTAAAATAATGTAATTTTGTGTACTAAATACTATGGTTTTTTGTAACCTAGGCACTTCCAAAATATTTGTTCTGCTACCAAATGTGCTTATATAAGGAAAAAGCTCAAATTAGGTTTTGTTCCTCTAACTTCATATACATTGATAATCCCCCCACAAGTTATCATATATTATGTCTCATCTATTATACATTGATAATCCCCCCACAAGTTATCATATATTATGTCTCATCTATTAGGCATAAAAGATAAAGTGTCTCAGTCTTCGTAACTTGACTCTTCAAAAGCAAATTTGACTGCTCTGTCCATATACTAGAACTTAGGTGTCATGGTTTCAATGCTATGTGATCAACAAACATCACTTTCATCTATCATACTCAAACACTTACTTTGGTTTCAAAGGTGTAATTAGCTGGAGTTTAAAAACTTTAACAGTCAAATAAAAATTTTTGTAGCTTATTTTCCATGTGAGACCTCAAATACTGAATTATGTTGCATCAAGTACAATATTCCATCAACATTTTATTCTTTTTCTTTCCTCTACAACAAATACAGAAATAGATTTTTTTTTTGCCCCCAAATGCCCAGTGACACTGTCTAAATACATATCAAGTCTTATAGGTTGGAGACTGAACTTTTAGCAGAAAATGCCTTTAATCCTTATGGTACAAGCCAACCGGTTTTTTGCAGCCACCAGCTGCAGCTCTGAAAGCACTTGAAAGGTGTTGCTCTTTTATGACAGCAGCTTGTGTGATAAATACACCCATTGATAGCAGAAACTTGCAAGCAAATCTTCCAACTGATGCCACGTATAACCCATAATTGCTTATTAGTACTTCAGCTCATTTCAGATCAGAGTCTCTCCAGTGTTTTCCCCCCAGTCACAAGAAGTTGTAGTGAAGTGGTTTGGGTTGAGCAGGCAGACTGGAGAGCCACAAGTGCCCTCTTCTGGATATCGGATGCTACTCCAATTTATCCATGGAACACCACTAAGGACTGATTCATGACCAGGTGCCTCAAACACTCTCTGCTGAAGTGTTTCACAGAGTGCATCCCTTGTCTGAAAATGAAAAGATTTACTGAATTGTAAGCTTTTTAGAGAAAGCCACACAGACTAAAGAGCATCAGCCAAATAGCTTAATAAGAAAAATCTAACTGTGTAATTTAGGAAATACTATTTCCCCATCAAATAATGGGCAATGTCTCTGTCAATATAACTGAGTGCAGAAAATGGATCTTTAATCCTTTAATTTTCAAGCATTATTTACATTATGAATGGTCTTCCTTCTTCTTCTTCCAAGTCTGAAATTTTTTTTCAACTTTTTTGTCTTATAATATCAATAAGGATAATCTATACATGAAGGAAAACATTAGAACGCCAAAACTCAGACATTAGTATATCTTATACCTAGCTACCAATCCTCAGTAAGGTGGATAAAGTTTCTCAATTCCCATCTGTGCTGGAAGTGTTCACAATTCTGAAATGCATCAAACCACATCTGTAAATCAGTATAATATATATAATTATATATATATATATTATTATAATAATTATATATTGTCTAAATAGAGATTTAATATATTTCTTATAGGTTTAGGTATCTACATTTGACAATCGAGGAATCTACATTCACATACAATAAAGATTAAAATAAATGTTGTGCATGACAACACAATTTACACATTAAATGATTACACACCTACTGAAAGAATACTGTAGACCCAGGTTTATTCTATAACCAGCAGCATTTGAAAACAGCACAAATTTGCACAAAATTGAAGCAAAATTGAGAAAGTATTAATTAAAGGATTGATTGTATTTCACTTCAGCTCTCCAAGAAAGTCATAATTTTGACATATAAGAACAACCAGAAAGGTCACATAAGCAGTGTCCAAGTTACCCCTCATATTCCATCTAACTTGTGTCTAAAGTATATGTGGAAACACAGGCTATGAGACCCAGTAATACTGTATTACTTTGTTCAGCATAAGAATATATTACTGAGATGCAGCACATACAATGCAGCAACCCTTCTGAGATTCATTCATATGAGAAAAACCTATCATGTTTCCAACATATAGAATAAAGGCAAACTTTCATCTTCTCAGTTTAAGAATGGAAAATTCAAAGTCAAAGAGAAAGTGGGATTCAAATGCTGAATTTGCACGGACTCCAGACAAGTGCGGTTATCGTAATCAAGTGTTTTACAATTTTTCTTCTTAGCTAATATCATCATGTCATTCTTCAAGGTGAGTCTGGAAATCAATGTTTGAATAGGAAAGTTCTTTCCATCATGACTACTGAGTGATATGGGGAAGCCAGCCAGCTAAACTGTGCTCTAGCTCATAGTTCACGGCCTTGAGTTTTGAAATGTTGAAACTCCATTGCACAGTAAGATAAGTACTTACAATCCTAAGTAAAAGTATATATATATATATTTTAGTACCTTCACCTATATTTTATTTCCTCACTTTCTGCATAGCAGCTTCTGTAGCTCTCAGATCCACTGCTAATCCAAGTCACTATGGGTTCATAGTTGGAAAGCAAGTCAGGAGAAAAGGGAAAATCCAGTCAGCCAAAAGGTAACTTTCAGCTTGTAGGGCAAATTGTTCTAGAGAATTCTGGGCCCCAGCACAAAACATGGCATTAAGCAGACATGCCGTGCAAAAACCAAACAGAAGCTGCAACAGAAGTCACATGAAAGACATACTGGTCATTTGTTGCAGGCTGGACTTGGAACTTTAATCAAAATTAATCAGATAACCAGCAAAGGAACTAAATATTAAAGCAAAAATTTCAAAGCAGCATTCAAACTCTACATCCCAGGTGTGCATTCCAATTTTCGTTTTTCCTATGAAAAACTGCTGATAAATATGAATTTCTGATTCACTCCTTGGAAAAGTATTTCTTGCCTGAGCCTGAAAGTCCACATAAATTAACTCAAACAATAGATCATTCTTTTATTTTCTTTTCCTCTGCTCATATTGGCTATACCAGTTGATGTTGCTATCTGTAGATGACTGGAAAATACAAAGTATAGATGATGCCAGAAAGCAAAGAACTAGCCATTGTGGACATGGTAGCAACTGTGGAAATGCCAACCTATTTCATGTGTAAACACTAAAGAGGGGAAATCAAGGCATTTGCCATCTTCCTCTTGCCTGGTACACAGATCTATTTGCAGATGCATGGCACCTATTGATCAGGATTTTCACACAGTTATTTTCTTGTTATCACAACAATAGGTGTGCTTATAATGAAAAAAAAGCCCCCAGTTATCTATGTCTTAAAGATTCTTCACAAAATATTCAATTTTGTGGCCTCTTGGATCAAATAGCTTCCTCACATTTTTTAACCTCTGAACTAACTTCATTAGTCTGTGCTGCTATTTAGTACATCTTTATCTGAAGAAACTCATTAACATGCTGGCTATATCATTTCCTAATCACTAATGAAAATGTTAAATTAGATCAGACATTTAACTGATCTCTGTGACATCTCTCTACACACTTCTTGCCCTTCACATCCCAGCTCAATATACTGTTGCTTATCATTATCTTTTATTTATGTTCAATCTTTTGGACAGTTTTCAGCCTCTGTGTTGTTTAAGTCAATTTCCATTAATTTTTCAATGAGACTTTGCAAAGCACTATGTTATTAATTTTTACTATCACAAATACTTCATTAGATTTTACGTACATTAAGCTTCCTGTATCCCTATTTTTCCTCTATTTGTTATTTACTAGATGATTTAGAAGTTACATGTGCCTGATACTCTTCATTCTTTCCTTATTCTATCACTTGGTAAGCTTTGAGAGCTTGCAAAAGCAGGATCTGTTTCTGTATCCTACCAAGACTTAAAGTTAGGACTCCTGCACAGTGCTGCAATTTTTAGGATCATGCTTTCTATCAGTAAAATATTTATCCCATCTCAGTGGCAGCTTCTCAGTTCTCCATGACTTTCATAAATCATTACAGGTGGTGTGGTCACCACCCTTTAGACCCTGGGATGTAGATGCTCAGAATAGCCAACCTGTGCTTTTCCTCCCAGCCTTCTGGTACTATCCCCATATATTTTTTTATCAGTTCTGATTTGCTTCCTTGCTACAACCTTCCTTAGACAAAAAGGCAATAGTCTTTACTTATACTGAAATATGCTAAGCCCTTTCATTTCTGCTTTTTTTTTTTTTTTTATTTCACTGCTTTTATGCTGCAGTTAATAGGAATAGTAATACATTTCCTTCCTTTCTACAGAAAAAAATTAAATACATACTGGATTTATATATGGGTGCTTAAACATCATTTTAAAATCCACTGATACCCAGCACAAATCATGTGGCACAATTCTGAAGAGAAGGCTTTTGTCTGGTCCATTTTAAAAACAAAGAAAACCAACATTTCAAAAAAATTTTATTATTAACTAGAGCTATTTTATAAATCTTTTAAGAAACCTTAATTGAACACTTGAAGACAGATATATTGCTTTTACTTAACTATACAATAATCATCAAATAGATAACCAATACTTTGACACCAAGCTTACATTATTTGTCTTTTTGGAATTGATCAGAGTGATTAAATTTTGGTGTGTGGGAAAAGCAATTTTGTGCAACGAAGATCATATTCATCCTTAAGTAAAAATTAATTATATCTAGGTCTAATTTTATTTATGAGTTTTCAGGGAATGGCAGTAAGTTCCTGACACCATAGAACTGATTCATCAGATAATATGCAAGCAAATTTGTAGTAAATACGCCTTTGAGAGTCAGAACTCAGGAAAGAGGTATGTCTTTTATATCTCTAGGTATCTGGCACACATCATGCCAAAAAGAACTTGTCTCTCTTTATGGATTATAATTATCATTTATATATTCATAAAATGGTCATAACTGTAGGACTTAAAACACATCCATACAAAAAAATTCACTGATTATATGTATTGTTACTACACAAAACAAAAAGTACACAGATATTTTGTTTCCTGCATACAGCAAAAACACCAAAACAAAGCAGAAAAAAGCCTGGAATTACAATAATTATTTTCAAAATAGTTTTATTTGGTAAACTTTTTGTTCAAGAGAAATTAATTCTTATCTGTCTGGGGGAGGGAATTATGACAGATGCCCAAATGCAAGTTGTCTTTTCAGCTCTTTGTAGAAAGCCGTGACTTATGACAGGGGACACCAGAAAAGTCTGCACTCTCCTGTACGGAGCCATACCAGGAGCTCCAGGACATAAGAATGGCAATAGACCTTTATGTATCAAAAGCAGATAATGGAGGGCAAGATCAAACTAGATGCCTTTGATTTCCATGGCTACAGACAAGTGAAAGCAATTTAATTCCATGTATATTACTTCATGTAAGCAAAACAGAAGAGGAATTTAACTTAAGTTTGAAGACAAATGCAGAAATAGTGGGAATGTATTTTTCAGTGTGAAGGTCTGTGGAAAGCTGCATAAAGTATAGGGTATTTTTGCATGGAAGTCTGTTTTAAGGGTGCTTAAAAGATTAAAAACTATTCTCTGACAGCATGCTTCATAGTACTGAAATAGCGAAACCATCTTGGAAAAAGTCTGGTCTAATTCTAGAAGTTTCCTCCAGTCCTTAGAGGCCAGTTTAGATTTAGAAATTTAGCTTGAATTTAGTGATAATTTTAAACTATTAAAAGAAAATTACCTCTTTAAATGCACATTTTTATTAAAGAACCCTTTCTCTTGAGGGAAGCTTATACACGAGTAGAGAAGTTATCATTAGATTGATGGAATATAAATGTTATCTATGTACATTTCCAAATTCCTTTTTCTTATGTTTTTATTAAATTCATTCTCCCCATGTTTTGCTTTCCTTATGATCACAATTTGACATGCAGCTGATTTTAATTTTAAGCTGTTTATAGTACCCCCAACTTTCATCTGTTATTTGCACTCCTTGTGATTTCTTTAGAGCAAGAAACAAGTATTCTCATCTTTACAAGCAGCACCAGGAGTATGATGGAAGCTACCAAAGTAAGCACTAATAATGACAAGAGTAATAACTTAGACTGTTTTCTCTTATCTGCTCTATCAGAATCAGTTCACCCATATAACATTAGCACTTCACTATCATCCACCAATGATCTGCCAAAAATATTTAACTTAAAAACTGACAAATATGTCTTGGTTGCATACACACTGAAGTATTAAAAAGCTGGAAAGCAAGCTGTATGCTGCCTATGTGCATTTTATATAAGCACAGTCAGCCTCATTATGTGTGTCATCATCAGCCTAAAAGCATTTCTCACACCCAATAACATTCTGGCCAGGAAAATCAGTATCACATAAAAGCAGTCACCTGTATTCACAGATATAAGATTTAAAACAAAAGACTGCATCAAAAGATCTAAAACTAGTCAAAAAGGAGTTAAGGAATTCTGTGAAAGTGAGCATCCCAAAAGAGAACAGATGAATATTAAAGTTCCAAAATGCATAGAAACAGCAATCTAAAGCCGCTATCAAAAGTCCAGAACTGAGAGTGACAACATAAGGAACACTTCCTAGAGTCATCATTGATGTTCCTCTGATGTCACCAGCTCAACATGCAGCAGGACTCAAAGTGAAATAACTTCAGCACTGGGCATCCCTCAGGCAAAGTACTAAGAATAAGTCAGAGAATGTATTTATAAACCACCCCTCACCCCTAAAAAAGACCCCACTGCTGCAACAACATCTTATCCAGAGCAGCAGAGCAGCTCATGCAACTCCACATCTCAGTTAAGTCTCCAAAGTAGAGGGGGCTCAATGAAGTACAGACAATGGCAACTACATAGATTAAAGTCTTGCAGCAGCTGCCTAACAATGAAAGATTAAGAAGGCTGAGGCTCCTTAATTTGGAGAGATCAACACAAAAGGAACATGATTATACTTCAAAATTTTATGAATGCAGTGAATGACTCCAAAACCATTGCTCACTATATGAATAACACTAGAACTAAGAACCACTCAATAAAGCTAGCAAGAGACTACATTAAAGCAGGTAAAATAAAATATCATAAAGACACAATAGTACATTTTATAACTTGTTGCTGTATCTCAAGATTGTGGAAGTAAACTGCACCAGGAAACTTAAAAATACACTACAAAAAACCCTAAAGCAAATAAACAAACCAACCCCAAAATAACCAACACCAAATCAAAGCAAAAAAAGAATAAAACGCCAACCCTCACAGGGCACATAAAGAGAAGTTAAAAGACAAGAAAGCTCTTACTTAAGAAAAAAAAAAAAAAAAAGGGAAGGAAGACTGATATTCCCCAAACAGCATTCCTCCTTATTCTCAACTGGAGAGCACTAAGTTGGATGGTCAATTGCTGTGACTCGGCTAGGCCTTCTTATGCTGTAATTTGCTTTACCTTTTATCCTGAGAAATTCTATTCTTTTGTTACAAGTATGAAAATGCAGTTATTTCATCTGCTTATTGGGCAGCATGTTAACTAAAGTAATATATAGTACTTCAAAATAAAATGTCAGAATTTACTTACTACAAGGAATAAAAACTTAATGGAAAACACTCCATCTCCCAAAGCATTCTTCACTGAATAACCTGAAAGGATTCCAGGAATGAGTGCACCGTGTTTAGTAACATGACTATACACCTACAAAAAGTCAGTCACACCTATTCCTGACTTTTAGGGACATCATGTTAAGGACTATGAAGCAACTGAAGCTGGCAAGGTTTTTCTTTTAAAAGAAAGAAAATCAGTGTCTGTACTTGTGATATCGAACTGCAGTGCTTTCTCAGAAATACGTATTTCCAAAGGGATAACAACTGCCAAGCTAGTGAAGAACAAAATAGAAAAATTATATTCAGATAAAAATTCTGGTCTCCTATCTGGGCTAAAAATTCACAATCAAATTTTGTCCAAGTCATCAGTATATCCCAGTTTTTCAGGTGACAAATAAGTCCTTTACTGTTTTCTGTTGTGCACTGTATACTGTGGTCTTCAATATGTATTTATGTCTACAGTGATGGTATGAAAGTGCCACCTACAAAAGGTGTAACTAGAGGACAGTTAGCTAAAACCAGAGAGCAGCCCTGCAGTTCTAATCCCAGAAAGGCAGATTGTTGGCCAGTACTACCGAAATTCTTCCAATGCTTACCACTTGCTATGGGTATTCTCTTTTGGTGCTTCTGTTAAAATCAACGAACCAAAAAAAAAACCACCAACAACAATGCTCTATTAAAAAGTTATATATTTGATAGTAAACTTTTGGCTTCTTATCTACGATGTTCAATCTCTTAGAAAGTATTTTTGCTTATAGACACTAGGTTGAATCCACTTCAGTACCAGTGGCTTTTGACTGTTGAAACTACAGAGTACAGAACCATTGTTCAAACTCTCCTATCTGTTTGCATCTGAAGTCATTAAAAGTGGAAAATATTCAACTGTGTCAGTACCCAATCCTGCAGATTGCTGGCTGACACGGTGTTCTCTATTGCAAACCGTTTTATTCACTTTTACTGGGGTCTATACATATTCAAACTCATTAAACTACTTTTAGTTCTAAGTACTAAATCCAGTAGAAGTTTCAGGTCTATATATCTGGTAGAAATATTCCAGTTCAAGTGCTCCTTTAGAGCTGGTGAAACTGAATTCGCAGTCAGACTCTTGGAAAGTCAGAGTACACAAAGGAGTGCTAAAGTCAAAAAAGCCATGTGACATTATGTCTTCCAAGAAGCAGCCTAGGAAGCCTAAAGAACAAAGCCCAAACATTGTGGTTTGATACGAAATTAAAACATTAAATATTCATCGATTCCTAAGTGAAGGTGGGATCTTTATCTCAATCACAGATATCCTGATAAATTCTGTAAGTCGTGCATTCTAACATGTAGTAATTGCACTATGCCACAGACATAAAACCACATGTTGAATACAAATTGAGGTTGAGACAGAAAATTTCAAGAGAAACATGTTCTGTCACTCAGCTTAATGCTGGAAATTGCAGTCTTTCAAACCAGTATACCACAGGAATACTGGTTCAGGAAATTGTTCTTTGGCTTTATTTTTTTAGTTAAGATCCAGATAGCAGGTAATACAGAGAAAAACAGAGATTATACTATTTGATTCTGGAATTTCTAAGTTTTGAATGAAAAATTAAAAGAACAAGCCATTTGAGAATACTTTCTTTAATAAACAGTCCTATGCCACTGGTTAAAATTTGGCAGTTAAATCATCAGAAATCACTGAGCCAGCATATAATTGGGATGAAAATGCAACTATGCATAATGCCCATAATTAGGCCTATGAAAGCTGAAACAAGCAAAACCATTAAATTATTCAATGTTTAAATCAGATGGTCACTGCACCTACTCACTAAGTTGTTTGCACATGGTTTCAGAGGTCAATAGGTGAATTGCAGCTATGTGCAGGCATTTTGTAGGAAACCATGCTTCGCTAGCTTCTACACTGACTTAAGAATATCACCTACCATGTTGTAAGTACTGTAGCAGTGCACTGCAAAGATAGCACAGCACAGTGATCAGGCCAGTAGCCTTTGGAATAAAATAGAAAATAGATGGACAAAGTTTACAAAAATACAGCCAGTGAGTGTGTATGCTCTACTATATATTAATGACTAAATGTCCTGAGTAAACGTCCTGAGTGTTTGTTGTAGTGAATTGAATTTGTATATCCTTAGCAATTATTCATTTTACTTCCATGTTCCAGTTTCTTTTGTGTGCTTCCTTGCTTCAGTGATAATTTTTAGGTTCAATGATCAACAAAGCTCACCTACACAGTTGCTATTTCAGAACACACAACGCTGTCCCAGGGCAGTTGGACAATCTCATTAGAGAAGATCTGGGGTTTTTTGTCTGAACCTTTTCTACATGCAACATAGAAGAAGAATTCCTTTAAATGTACTGATTTGTGTCAAAAACCACTTCCAAATTTTGACAAAGTTTTAAAGAAAATGATTCACAGCACACTAAGGGCTTTACTTCTAGTATTTCTGCCATGGGGAAACCTGATTACTCAGCAGACTTGCGACATTTAAACACAAAGATTTGCAAAAGAGTGTCCTATATACTGAAGTCCCAGAACTCTGAATTCTGATATTAACTGTATTCTTACCTACCTTTTCCTGAAAAACAATATCTGGAAAAAAAAAAAAAAACTTTTAAGTATATGGACTGAGTAACATGCACTGAGAAACAACAAAACAACACCCAAAGCCTATCTAATTGGATATAAAAAAAACCTTTTTCACAGTGAGAACAGTCTCTATCTGCTGCATTTCCACCAAAACTTCAATATAAAGTTTTTACATTTATTTTTTCAGCCCTCTTATGAGTGAAGAGAAACACTGCTTACAACTCAGCCACAGATATCATCAGCACAGATAATACAGTATGCAACATGTTCCACAGTTCCTGTGTTGTCCTGACAAAATTAGACCAATTTCTTTGGAAGAAATCTGTTTATCTGCTTTATGCCATAAATCAGGCTGTAATATTGAACTTAAACTAGCAGGAACACAGACTACTTCTGATATGGTAAAAAATTCAGGAATTATGCCCGTGGCTATCAATCTGGTATTTAACCCAAGTAATCTAAGTTGATTATTCTTTCACAGTTTCTGTAAATCTACCTCTATATGTCCCTAAACAAAACCTTAATACAGCACCCACTGGACACAGACAGACAGTACTTCATTAATTTCAATGTGTTTAATGTGTTTTAATATGTTAGCCCTGCAGCAATGGTGTTCAGTTAGGAAAGATTCATTCACTCACTTAATGCCTTTCATATTTTCTTGGCTCGTAAAGAGCTACACAGTACTGCAGGGAGCATACTGTACAGTTATTAAATGCTATTATTAAATATGTCATATTATTGCTGAAATCTGTACATGGCAAGAAAACAGAGAACCCTCAATATTTGAACTTTAAATATTATGCAGTATTTCAGTAGCTACATTTTCACTTCATAAATCCAAAAGTTCTCCATAGCCAGAACCTACATATAATCACAATCCAAGTTGAATATATTACAGTAAAAGTGACAAGGTAGGTAACTGCGGTGTCACAGTTTAAGGATTTACAGTCATGATGTGACTGCATTATGCACAATGACAGTTTTCATAACTTATTCAAAATTTTAGGAATACTATGAAAAATATAGAGGCACTTTAAAAATCAGATCGATGACATGCGCACCACTGCGTAGTTGAAACCCATATTTACTATGTGCTTCCATGTGCTTTTGCACATTATTTTGCTGAGGGCCAGATTCCAAAATAGTAGCAATCCAGTTTTGTTGCTGCTGAGATTCACACCTTTGTCATTTTACTGAAGCACTCATAAAAGTTTGGGTTCTCTAAGATCTTTTATACCATCTGCCTGTAACAATCCACAGAGAGGCAATTTACAGAAATTATGGATTAAGAACCTCCTGTGGAAGTAAAAACTGAAAAAAAACTATAGGTCTATATTAATTATTAAAGAAGTCAAGTCATTAGTACTTTCCATCTTCCCTGTTGTCAAGACTTGGTACCACACTAGAAGATGCCATGTCAGCCTCCTAGCCTACATGACCAAGGAAATAAATGCTGCCCAGAGATAAATGGTGCACATTGTGCTACACAGCCGTGGTGTGTCACCTCCAGAGCTGTCATCCTGGGTGCCACAAGGGACAGAGCCTCTGTGGACTGTGTGAATTTAACTAATACAGAACTCACATACATGCCTAGGAACACAAGATACGAATTAAACACAGACTAAACAGAGAAAAGGATGGACTAGTGCTCCAGCCAGCAATGAAAATATGCTCAGGAAGTGAAGTCATCCATGAAATGTCAATACAAAAAGGACTAATAAAACCTTTGACTGGACACAGAAACACACCTACACACACAAACACACACACACACACACACGAGCATATATTAAAAAAAAATTTCCTATTAATATATACTCTGAGGTAGACCTTGCAGTGTGTCTTTTCAGCTCATCAGAGAGATCTCAATAGTTGAGTGCTCCTTTCTCAAAATGGATTCTGAAGGACTAGAAAATATGTTGAAAGAAAAACAGAAATAAAATTTTAGTACCTAAGAATCTATTTTATAATTAAAGATTCAAAGAGCTAAAGCTGTTTCTTTTCACAAAAAGTATGAGGAATAACTTGATTACTCTATGAAAGTATCACAGAAAGAAAAAGCTAGGTAGTAAAGAGCTCTTTAATTTAGCTGAGAAAATGAAACAAGAAGCAAAGGTTAGAAGCTAAAGTGACACATATTACAATTAGAAATTAGGCACTCATTTCTACCGCAACCAATTAACAAGTACATTTGTAAGTTCTTTTCCCATTGAAGCCTTTTGAAGAGCTCTTTTGTAATCTGAAACAATTTTATGTGAAGTTTTGATCACACTTCCTGCTGCTTCTCTTCAGATTAAAATGTAACAATTGATTATATAAAATGAATAGGCAGCTAGGATAAAAGGGACAGGGAGGAGAAATGCCCTTTTTTCCTCCCTGTGACAGAAGAACTAGAACTTGGTAAAATGCAAACTTACATAAGTTTCACCACACATACTCTAGTTCAAAGGAGTCAATCAATTTATCAGCATTGTTCCCAAAGAAAGAAGTTCACTGAGAACAAGTTAAAGCCTTAAATGTTGAGTGCCTTAGGACTTGGGGTATTGCAGTCATAGAATTTTTAGTTCTAAGCGAACATCCAGTAAGTTTTTTGATACTTTTGGACTCACTTTCAAAAACAGAAGTACAAGCTCTTAACATCTTATATAAAAAAATTCTGCCATTTCATGTCAGTCGTTTTCAGTTCTGAATCTAACTAAAAACACCATAATGAAATCTCTCACCAGAGACTGAACAAACTGAAAAAAACGCAGTTGAGCTTTCAGTAACTTTAGGCAGGCAACATTAACAGATTATATCCTGCACTGAAAATTGTAACAAGAATAGTAATTGAAGTCAATTGCCAAATCAACAGTAATATGCAAAGTAAACAGCAGCATGCAAAGTAGTCTAGCTAAAAGGTTTCTCGTAAAGCCAGGTACACTCACAGGCTTAAAATAACCTGATGAATTAAAAGCACCTTCTTTAAAGAATAGGAGAGTAGACAATTTTGATTAACTGGCCTTTAATATATGCTAAGCACGAAAAGATGGATACAAAGGAATTCATGCTATTCTGCAGCTTCCTAATTTTATTTTAGCATTGAAGAAGCTAATGCAGAGCAAGCTGGTTGAATCATTTTATTTGTTGCCTTTTTTTTTTTTTTTTTGCTAATTGTAATGCAAATATCATTGACTAATTTTTTCTTCTGGATAAGATAATCTTATTCTACCACCAATAGTGGGGAAAACAGTCTTTTTCATCTCTTTCCACAAGAAACATGTTATGTATATATTTCAACCTATTTAATTTTATCTCTTTTCTTCTGTCTTTTTCCTAGAAATTATACATTAGATTAATTAATATTTGACTATACAACTAAAGAAAAGCTTATTGTTTTTCTTAAGTCAGACAAAATAAATTTCTTTAAGTGTAATGCATAGAGTAATCTCTAGAAGCTATCTTATTTCTGGAAGTTATTTTAACTCTAAAATTTGCTGCCTTTTCACATTTATTCCAATAAATGTGAATTTTATACTTTTACAAAGTTTTGACTCCGTGGTTATTCAGGCATATATTCCACTCACTTTCTTGAGTTATGCAGTCAATGAACTGTTTGACACTAACCTACTGTTCACTGTTGCTCAAGTCTGCCCACCCTGCAGCTGCCTGGTTGTGTGGAGCTTCTGCTGCTCCAGATATACCAATAAGCCAGGAGTGAATGTCAGTCAATAGATCTGCCTTAGCAAAAAGATGTATATATTCTTCTGCAGAGAAAAAAAACTTCAAAACTGTAGCTCTTTCGATGTGTCTTTCTCAATGACCAGTCCAGGGTCTAAAAATGGGGAAAATAAAAACAGAAAATAGCAAGAGAAGCAAGGAGCATCATTTGTGAAATAATCTTTGTCACTGCCATTTGTCTAGTGTTACTGAATTACATGAAAATACTCAAGAAGAAACATCAAAAATGTGGTAAATTATATTTAAAAATATGGTGAGAATAATTTCAAAAACTTTGACATAGGCTCATCATGAGAAATGTGTGTGTTGCATGCGAGGAATTACACTTGGGTTTTAAAAATCCTTGGTAGAAGAATGCAGTGCACTCCACAGTTTGCTTTGTTTTGATTCATCTTGTTCCAAAATCTCACCAGAATCAGCAACATTATCAAACATTCTGATTTTTAAGTTGTTTCAATAAAGATTTTACCAAAATTGTATCTTGTGAGTTATTTTTGAATCTACAACTGAACAATATAGATTGAACAGAGTGAAACAAAGGCTTGTTATCTCTTTGAGAGAGTTGTTCTATTGAGTAGTACTGCAGAGTCAGTACTGATGCCTCAATCAAACTCAACAAATTCATGGGTTTGGGGTGTGGTGGGTCACCTGCATGCCAGGTGCCCATCAAAGTTGCTCCATCACTCCTCTCCTCAGCTGGACAGGGGATAAGATATAATGAAAGGTTCACGGGTCATAAGTGCAGGGAGAGATCACTCAGCAACTGTCATCAGGGGCAACACAGATTTGACTTAGGCAACTTAGTTTCATTTATCATGAAACAAAATAAGAGCAGGGCAATGAGAAATAAAAACTAAATTTTAAAACTTCTTCCCCACCAGCCCTTCCTTCTTTCTGGGCTTAACTTCAGTCCCGAATTTTCTGCCTCCTTCCCCCCGAGCAGGGCAGGGGGATGGGGCATGGGAGCTACAGTCACTTCATCACACACACCTGTTGCTCCTTCCTTCTCAGGGGGAGGGCTCCTCACACTCCAACCCCCTTCTCCCTACCCTCCTGCACTGACCTTTCTATCTGCAGAGCTGTTGCTGTCACATATTTTCACTCCTATCTCTGCCTGCTGTCACTGTTGCACAGCTTTCCCCCTCACCTTCTGAAATACATTATCTCAGAGGTGCTACCACTGTGACTGCTGGGCTTGGCCTTGGCCAGCAGTTGGTCCATCTTGGAGCCAGCTGGAATTGGCTCCACCTCCACAGAGGAAGTTTCTACCAGCTTCTCACAGAAGCCACTCCTGTAGGTCCCCTGCTACCAAAACCTTGCCATACGAAGGCAATACATGGGTCCCAAAGCCAGGATGGTGCTTTTGACTCAGACAAGCTTGGAGATAAAATTATAAAGAGATTATAAACTGAGAGCAGTAGGTTCTCCTTTTCCACTAGAGAATAATTTTTTTATGGGCTGGGAATTGGGTATTTTTTGAACTTGGGTACATGCCCCAAAAATCTAATTCACTATCTGTGACTGTGGAAAGAAATATGTCAGCCTGTTTAAAAAAAAAAAAAAGTTTAAAAAATCCAACAACATAAAACCAAATAAATTTCCAGCAGATGATCAAGTTTTCAACCAGCTGGAAAATTACACTTAAGTAGCAAAAGGGGGAAGATTGCTTGTGATAATGGGCTTGCTGATTAGTTCCCCTTTACAGAAAGACCTCTGTAAGTAAAGCTTGATGCTCTATCAGAAACATTCTCCAAACTCTCATTCTTTCTGTGTATCTGAAATGGAAGTCCAATATTTATCACCAGTTAAAGCAGTCTCTAAAGTCAAAGAAAGGTACATCCATGATGATATCATCTTCTTCTGTACTAGGAAAGAATATATTTGGAACACCACTAATCCAATGTGCTGCTGATAACTGCTGTGGAATGAATAACCTCATGGACAGAGTAAGATATACAAAGTTATCATAAAGAAATGTGCTCCAGGCTCATGACTCACAGCAATGGTTCTACAGCACCAGGCCTTCTGTCTTCCTCACTTATAATTATCCACTTTTCATCCATCTGTGGAAAACAGAGGCCATGAATGAGAAATTCAGTCTTGGGGAATATTTTGGTTCATGACATCCAGAAGAAAGGAACTGTGTTATAAAAAGGTTCCTCTCCCTTTCTTTCCTTGATACCATACTCCCACTGCCTTGGGAAGCAAAACATTTTTGGCTTCCAGCTAAAGACATTAAGCATGTGTGATACAACACAGAAGTCCTACTCTGTATCAGCAACCCTGTGACCCATTTTTTTCATTACTCCTTTCCACCTTTTCTTCCAGAAAAGTGCTTCTAAAACTTATGTTCTTTATAGGCTTACTGGACAAGTATATTTTTTCTGCCTAGAGATTTATCATAGCTCAGTAGAAATTGTACCTGGGACAAAATATGTGAAGAGCAAGCATGCAAGATGCTAAGAGGCATGAAAGACAGTTTTTAGACTTAGTTCTAGGACCTCCTTTCCTACCTGAGCACATGAGGACATGGATGGTGTACAAAATAGGGAAAATATGAGATGGGTGTGGCTTTGAATGGCAGGCACAGAACTGGGCTGCAATTCCTGTTTCAAAGATGCTGGGGTGCAGTGCAAGGAAAGAAGACCTACAATGACCTTGGGAGAACAGAGTAAGGTAAAGAACCAGAGAGGGTTATTTAGATGCCAGTACTGAATCAGAGAGGTTGACAAATGGAAATTCCTTTGTTTCATTTCTCTAGAATTTTTTCCAAGAAATTTTTCCAACAGAAAATTATAGGCAATCTAAAATATGAGCACTATTTGAGTCAATTGTAGTAAAGTATATGAAAATTTAATTTCCCAAGATAATCTTGCAAAGGAAACAGTTTTCTTTCTAAAGTGGCAAAAAAACCTAAGAAGGTTAAAAACATGGCCAATGAAGAATATAATATAGAAATAATGCAGTCTGAAAGAGACTGTAAGATTAAAAACCTTTTCCTGTGTTCAGCGTTTCAATTTTACACCACTTTTTTTGAAGGCCATTCAGCTTCATTTTATGCTTTCAATACATTTTGACTAGAAACATAAATCAGCTGACAGAAACAAACTGAAGTGAGCTGAGACTTGGATTTTATAGCAATATTGATAAAAGCTAGTGGGCATTCCTGCCGGAACATTGGCATTTGGCCTGAGAGAGTATTTTGAGAGACTTTTCAGCTTCTTGATGCATCTAAAGACATATTGGTGCACTGCAAGTAATAAATGCAGAAAGGGTGAGGAGCAGGGGGAAAGGGTCCTCTCCATGGAAACAACGAAATAACAACTTTTCTAACAAAATTCAAGGATGTAACTTACTGAGAGCTTTGATAAGTTTTAAGCAGAGATGCAGGGAAAGATAAAGTAATAATTTTATAGATTTCTTTGGTTAGTTCCTATCATGCAGAAAGGGATGTGTAGGAAAAATATGCAGTAGCTTTTTATGTCAGTTTAATGGCAAAGCATAAATTACAGTGTATGAAAGGTGAAGTGGAGCTATTCAAGGATGGTCATAATTAAAAAAAGATTCAAACGTCCTAAACTAAAAAACATGTAAATAATTCAAAGTAGCATGCTGGAATACCCACATTTACTGACCACACAAAATTGAACTGGAAGTCTCATAAAGTCTTTGTCTATTTCTTCCCCTAAGTCAGAGTCAACTGTGCCAAAATCACCCTCACAAGCTTTTGTGTAGGTCATTCAGTAAAAACATCTATTCTTGAATACTCCACAGCAGCTCTCATCACCTTGCCCCAGATCTTTGAAAATATGTCTTAATGCCTTTAAATCCCTTGTTCCAAAATTAGCTCATTCTTTCATGTCACTGCTGGATGAAGGAGGCAGGTTATTTCCTTCCTCCTCAGGTCATGTTTTCTGGACCTGATCATTCACCATGCTTTTCTCTACAATCTCTTCAGCTGGCCAATGTTTTATTTTTAGTGCAATAACCAAACCAGGATACCAAGTGCTGGGTTTGGTCGAATTTTTCTCCCCTTACAATAATATGAATTTGTCAACTTGTGTCACCTTCAATAAAACGTCTCAATTTTTTTGTTTTTTGCAACTTTTGGCTTGCTAAGTAGCTTCTATATTTCATTGCTCAGCTGATTATCTTTACTCAAGTGCAATAATTTCCATTTGTCCTGCTTGAACTGCATCTTGCTTTTCAGACCAAATCACCAATTAACAAGATTGTTTTAGATCTTAAACATAGCCTCCAAAGTACTTGCAGATATGCCTCCCTCCACTTTCACTTGCTATAAAGGAATATATCATCTTAAACCATTTTGAGATGATTCTCCCTGGCTCCCATGGTTTAATTAGAATTATGCAAGAATTTTTCACTTCACCACACCAAGGTATTAGTTTCCATCACAGTTTTGCATTTTGGGGAGCTTAAAGCAGGTGATGTTGCAATTATTTTGTGTGTTTTGGCTGCTAGGGTAAGGAACAGCATCAAACTTCCGATCAATAACTATTAGCTGTTCCATTAGAAAAATCCGAAATAGACAGAAATTCAGATTTGAAAGTAATAACACTTGCTTAAAATTTACAGCCAAAATAAAACTTGTTTTTTCCTTGTATCAATTAGAACATACATCTGGATTTTCAAGCAGTGAAGTTACAGTGCAAAAAGAAAAAATGTAAAAGACAAAATTTATTGAATAATAAATCAGGTATATATTGAAAGAGAAAGAGAACAAGAGCACAACAAAGCCATGTTCTAATTCACTAATGTAAACATTTACATTTTTCATAAGGATTAATGGATTAAGCTGCTTTATCGTAAAGGGAAAAAAATTGCTGTTTATGACCTAGTGTTAGACAACAATAAATGGCTTAATCTGATTTTCTCTGAAGGTAAAGGTGTATGTAGTAATGGTTTTAAGAGATATGTACATAAGTTTCTTATTGAATTTTATTAGCACACAAACTGTAAAAAGTTTTGGTACACATGTATCTGTGTAACCTTTTACAACTAGCATTTCTATTCCAGTATTGCATGAGCTTACTTTTTTTTTCAAGGAAAGGAAAAGTGTCCTGTGCCAACCAAAAATACGGAGAGATAATCTTCCTAAAATTGTTCTTGAATGGAGTAACTGGATTCCTAATGGCAAAGTGATGACATGTGAACACCAATCAATACGTGAATTAGCAAACTCATGCTGAGAAAAACCAAAGCACTTATAGGCATAACCATACACTGGGCTCCAGGCTATCTTCTCTCTGTATCATATTACTTCTTTGTGAGACAGCACTCAGCAAATAAAAAGGCAGTGTAATTTCTGTGTTGTGTTCAATAGAAAATTTAGAAATGCTGTGTAATACTCTAGATATATTCTATGGTGTAAAAGAGAATTATTGAAATACAACAATTCAGAATTTTAAGATAAATAAGGAAGTTTGTCAGCAGAGTGGAACACTGAGTTTACCTTTGAGCTTTGTCTACATAATCCTTACATTTTATGCTGCATTTGTTCAATAAAATGCCATGCCATGAGGTAAACAGTCTGGAAGAATTAGTTTGGAACATGAGTTGGTTTCAGATAGACAATATCAAAATTAGAACTCAGGTACATACACATCATTATTAATTTGGTTATGTTATAAAAGTAATTATATTTATTTTGTAGTGTAGACCAATGAAGTAGTAGCATAAAGTAAAAAATGTTACCTACAGTGCAAGAAAAACATACAGTAAAATGAACTCAGCAGAAATTTTTGCAACACAAATAATGCGATTCTACAAAAGAAAGAGGTCTGAGAACATATACATGCTTGATGTTTTATTTTTATTCCAGTAGAGGAGGTTCAGCGTCTGAAAATCCAGAAAAGTAAAGGTGACCACTCAGTTGTCACTGCAGCATTGCTCAATTCTAGGGTTCAGGCTTTAGTTTTCTAAACTATTTGTCCTGAATCTCCAGTGCTGCTCTGTACAAATTTACTAAGTAACTAAAAACGGACTGCGTGTTTTACTATGTAAAGTGATTTTTGACTTCTTGATTTCAAGTTTTGGAGAGCAGAGGTAAGAAAGATTCAAAAGATGTGTAATCAAAAAGCTACAAAAATTCAAAACCCATGATCTGGTTGAAGGCTGAAAAACGTAAAGCAGATCTAGCAAAATTTGGAATAAATAAGCCTTTGTTCTTTATAGTTTAGTGTTAGTGAAATATAGATAGCATCTGACAATTCAGAAGAGCAGAAGCAGTAGCATTGGTAGGTGTAGATGCTTAAGGGAAGAACTGACCAAAATCATGCATCAAATCCCATAATGCAATTGAGAAGGACAAATTGTTATAAAGTATATAGTGGATTTTAAACACTGTCTATTCCATACGGTATTCAACAGTGTATTCTGTCATTTAGAAGATTGTGTCAATTTACGACTTTGAGACTAAACTGGGGACCTTCAGACTCCACCTGGGTCTACTGCTTCGCAGCCAAATCTCTGCAGCCTGAATTTGCAGCAGCTTGACTCCACTTGTCACTGACATGGACAAAAACTTACAACATATGTGACCTAAAAGCCTATATTTGTAAGCTTGGTGCAACAAGAAAATAACTAGAGAGCAACTGATTCTGATTTTTAAGGTTTATGCCTTCCAATTTCTTTTAAATGATTGAAAATTAGCTTTAGTTCACAGTTAAGGATTGTAAAATTTTATACATTATTTTCAATCTCCTTTTTTTTTTTTTTCTTTTGCTTCTCAATCTCCTATTTATTTACATTTATTGAGTATTACCCATATACCACAAAACATAAAGGTCACAAAAGTAATCCTGAATGTTCCTTCAGGCAAGAAATATAACCTTTATTTATCTAAAGTCTAACAGTAATTGTGTAGCAAGTTATGAGAAGTCCTTATTTTTCAAACAAAAAATATTGTCCCTTTTGCCAGAAAAATAAAAAGGGAACCTCTTCACTTGTGCCTCTGAGAATGCTGCTTTTCCTCAGATTAGTTCAATGGTCCAGATAATAAATGAATAATAATATCACTACTGTGCATGATATTTTTAATTAGGGAATACATTACAACTCCTACATTATAGTCTCAGGCGGCAAATATAATGCTCTGGATTTCTGCCTAGAATACGATTACCATTTGAAAATACTTTGTAGTAGATTCTAGAAGGACAGCAGGGTTGATTTTCCAAACAAAAGATGCTAAGCCTTTTTGAATAATACCCCACAAATATTTTTTTTTTACATCTTTGTATGGCTAAAGCCTTCTGAAAAAGTCAGGAAGAAGTTGATCCTCACAACAAATGGAATCAAATTCAAGCCATGACTGCCATTTGGATTCTATACAGATGCACCTCTCAAAGGTGTTATAGCACATACATGCAACTCATTTTGGCATGGCTACACTACCTTCAGAAATGCAGTATATCTTTTCCACAAAACCTGGGTCAAAATAAAAAGTGAGAAAATTAATCTCTGCATGTACATACTGAAAACTCTGCAGCCTGTCTGAAAATGTGCTTATGGAACTTACAAACATTGCTTCATTTTGTTAATGATTTAGTCAGACACTTTGAGATGACTCTATTTTTCCATATATTTAATGTCTTAAGGAACAATTGGATTATTCTCAATGTCACAGGTTTATTTCACCCATTTAACTTATTTACTCACATTAAGCTGGTAACATAAATTAGACTAAAGCATAATCTATGGCTGCCTTAGGCATATCATCTTGAAAGGCATTCACTCTTACCCTGTAAACACCAAGGGACTGACAATTCATCTCTTTCTTGCTAAGTTTACTCCAGCAGCTAATCATGCTCCCTTTTATAAATTTGTTTGCCTGATGGGGATATGCACATGCTCTGTGCACCTATTATTATGCCCTTCTCCACTACAATGAAGTCATTTAATATGCTGAAGTGGCCCTGCATTCTATCAAGTCTCTTTTTTTTGTTTGTTTGTTTTTTAAATTAAACGGGCCAAGCTTATCCAGATTTTCACTGGGGGACATTTTTGATGATGTTGCTGTTTCAAGACACTCATGTAGGCACTAGAAGCAATGTTGTTTGTTTATTTATGACCATAAAAACAGCTGCAGCAGATCAGACAAATAATGGGTCACTGTAGGATACTCGGAGACACCATATAAAGTAGAGACACCATATAAGTATTTAGCGATATTTGCATCAATTTCCATTCCTGGAGAAGAATATATGTCCTCTCTTTTATTCAGTTACTGTTTGTGAGAGGATTTTTATGCTTAAAGGCTTTAAGAATCTTTACTAAAGGGCCTCATTAACAGTATTTCAGATGGGCACAAGAGATCTTGTAGAGCTGACTCCAGTTGCCTCACCCAGCATTGTGCCTCTCCAGACAAACAGACCTTGACCAGCAATCCTCCAGACAAACAGACCTGGAATACCAATCCCCCTTGTGTTGTGGCTCTCCTCTGAACCACCCGGTCTCCCAGCACTCTCCTGCAGATGGGGGCCTTGAGCAGCACACACTGTCTTCTCTCCTACACTAACACAGGATCATCTAACCTACGCATGGAGATGCTTGGGCTGGGGAATCATTTCAAGTAAAGATAATTTCTCTTGAAATGTATAGAAAGTGAAAACACTGGGAGAAATTACAGTGGAGTAAAAGATGAATTTGCACATGGTTAGAAATACTTACGTAGGTTAGTAATGATACTTCTGTCACCCAACAGTATGGCTATTACAGAGTTGCTCAAAAACTTTCATAGAATATTCCAGCACAATTATTTGAACAAGGGTGCATTACAATGCATAAATGATCTTTTTACTCATGAATAAAGACTTAGAGCTAGCTAGATTATTTGGTTCCAGCGTGGTTAAAATATAATTATTTCACTCACAGAAAGATTCCTATTGTGTTTCCGATAACTATGTGATACATTCTCAATGCCCTATTGTGGCATCAGCATGCAGAGCACTTCTAAACAGTAATTATTGGTATAATTCTCACACACAGCCTGTATGTGTATCACAAGCATGGGTGGATTCACTTGCTGAAGCAGAGCATTTGTTTTCCTTGCTGGAAACTGAGGGGGGAAAAGGAAACATAAAATCTCTTTTCGGTATACTACAGACTGCAAGTCGCTGAATGCAAAAAAGGAAAGAATAATTTTGATTACATGGCTGCAAAAGCTGTAACACTGCCCCTTATTTTAATGACTAGCCTACATTTTCTTCCATCTACTATAACTACTTATGAGATGTAAAATATATGCCTGGGCTTGATTTTCTGAGTTGAAACTGAGCTGAGGCTTAGTCTTCTGAGAAGGAAAATGCTTTGTGGGGCTCAAGCCAAATGAAGCACAGCAACAAGGATTGCCTTTCTTTACAGATATCATAAGGGAAACTAATATGGCCTGAGATCTCACTGTCTTTTCAGCAGAGCTACTTTTACAAGGTAGAAGGGAAGTGTCTCCCAGCAAAGCCAGCTGAAGAAACACTGGCACAGGAGAGAGGGTAGCCGCAGAGCCAGGACTGCCCTCCAACACCTCCCCTGGAGCATGGGTTGGTCTGTCCCTGGAACTGCTGCAGAGCAGGTAGGTGGGTGGGTAGCCAAGGCCCCTGCCTCTTCAGGAAGATTCTGGCTGAGAAAAGATTAAATCAAAATATGCTCACTGTGATTATTGGCTATGGCAGTTACTTAAAACTGAGGTGTCCTTGCCCATTATTTTTGAGACCTTTGACTTTTGATGCCTACTGTCTTTGTTCTCAATTATAAAATGCCCACTGTCACATACATGCACAGAGCTGCAGTAATTAGACCCACACACTGCCCTTGTTCCACGAGTTGATTGAACTTCTGCTGCCATCAATGAGGGAGTAGATAAGAAAGCCTCTAGACAGCAGTAAGGTCCATGAGCATAAATCTGGTACCAATCTCACTGATCATTTCATAGGAAAACTTTTCCCACCTGTTTCTGTGACTACATCTTCTGTTAAAAACATATCACAATACAGGACACATCTTTTTAAGTATTGAAAAATCTCAGCAAATATTTCCTCTTTTTACTGAAGTTAATGAGAGTGTTCGATGAGTGCTTATGAAATCAGATGCAAACCAAGAGAGTCTAATACTACAATAGCAGACCTCTTATAGCACTGTTGACAAAAAACTTAAAAACTTGACATGAGAGAAAATGAAAAATACATTCCTATAAAAGCTGTATAAACATATGGTCCTATATGTACATATAGACACTTTTTAATACATACGCTGCTTAGAAGAGGATTGAATTATTATATTTAGAGGAAAGCAGAATTCAAAGAGAAAGATGGGTTTGGTTCAGCTAATATAGTACCTTAAATTGGCAGACTGCCCAGCAAAAATCTTTTATTTAGGGAAGTTTTTAAGAAAACTACTGAAGGACCACAAAGTTAAATCAGAAGACAGGTAAGGTTAAAAAAAAGCAATGCAAAGCAAAAACAAAAAGAACCAAAACCCTGTAGTATACTAATTATGTTTTGTTCTCTTTATACATATCAACTGCAAGCTATTGAAGATGAGTATTTTCCCCCTTATGTATTTGGAAAACAGAATATGCTATTCCATTTAATTGTGCAGATAAAGCAAATGTCACAAGAAGATCTTACCTTTTTAGAGAAGAGAGGAAACAAAAGTCTTTCCCAGAAGCAAATTTTAGATTTCTTAAAAACGTGATGCAATACATTAATTTTAACATCAATTTCTGTACCAAAGAAACCTCAGTGGTGGAGGGACTTAGGCAGAAAGCAGGCAAGACAGTCCCTGACTCAGGGATGCATCTTCTTACTGTAACCTCTTTCAGAGTTGAGGCATGATCTACCTGATCATCACTGCAGATGAGTCTGCCTATTCCACAACTGCTTCTTCAGGAAGAGACACAGGTGCATGTACACATATCCTGTAGATGAAGGTACTGGAGGTAGACCTAGAACCTCATGGATATGAGGTGTGCTCCCAGCCCAGAGTACCAACAGTATCCTGGGCTACATCAGAAGCAGCATGGCCAGCAGGTCCTTTACTCCCCTCTCATGAGACCCCTCCTGGAGTGCTGCATCCAGACCTGTGGTCTTTGGCACAGGAAGGACACAGACAAGTTGGAGCAGGTCATGGAAATTATCAAAGAGCTGGAGCACCTGATGAGGACAGGCTGAGACACCTGGGTTTGTTCAGCCTGGAGAAGAGAAGGCTCTGGAGAAGACTTATTGTGATCTTTCAGTACTTAAAAGGGACTTATAAGAAGGATGGATGAGTGATAAAAATACAGATTAGATATGAGGAAAAAGTCTTTTACAAAGAGGATGATGAAACACTGGGACAGATTGTCCAGAGAGGTGGAAGTTGTCCCATCCCTGGAAACCAAAGTTCAGTTTCAATGGAGCTGAAGATGTTCTTGTTCTTTGCAGAGGGGTTGGACTAGATGACTTCTAAAGGTCCCTTTAAAATCCAAACTATTCTATGATTCTTTGAAATGGTATTTTTTCACTAACTTTTTTTTCACTGACATTTTGCTGCAGTATTAACTATTTGGCCTAGCTAGAGACAACCTTTCAAAACAACTGTTCAGAAAAGTTTATAGACCAATATCCTGCATAAAAGTGTAAGTTTCCTGTATTCATTATGTTCTAAGTCACATCTAACATCAGGTTTGCTGTATTTCTTTCCAGGAGTCAATGGGTAAATATCTGTATCATCCATAAATCATATCCTTCCATGTGACTTAAAAGGACAAGTTATTTTCTTTCTGAGGCTGACAGTCAAAATAGATGTCTAGGAAATAATACTTTTCGTAATTTACCCTGTGATCATGAACAGATCTACCTTCTCTACCAGCCTATGTGGATATTTACATAATGAATCTAATCAGAGCATATTCAAAGCACAAGGTGTAACAAAGAGTGTTAAGTGAAAATGGGTTTCTCCCTTCACCATGAAGCACAAAAATACACTTGGAGCTCATAAAAGACATTTTAATTAAATTTTAAAAAAGTTAAATTCCATCGTTTTTTTGTCCTTCAACAGCCTTGCCAAAATTGTTGGCATTTGGTCAGAATCAGAAACATCCATTTAGTCATGATCCAGGACAGTGTTCCCAAAAGCATTGAGATAGCTTTACTGACATCTCAGTATTTTGCTTTCCACTGTGCCCTTAGCCACTTAAAATGCTACAGGCTATCAGTTCTGATACTGCAAAATGTAAAAATGGGAAATGGGCCCACATTCCAACCTCTCAGGCCGTGGTCAATGGACATTGGTTGAGTTGACATTTACATTTCCAGATCATCAACATTCCCCCATCCCCAGACAAACAGTCCTGTGAGAAAGATGCTTTAAGACCAGGACAGAAAGCACAGAATTTTGAGTAGAAGGCTATTTCTCAGTGTCCTGTACTTCCCCTGGAAAATCTCTTTCTCTACCCAGTAACCACCAACAAGCAGACCCATACCCTACAAAGTAATGCACCTGTGCCTACGTTCCTGAATAAGCAAACAAAAGAATTCAAGATCTCACACGTTAGAAAGAAAAAACTAGCCTCTAATGTATGCAAACTGCATCCCTCAATGCATATTTTTAGGTGTATACTGATTAACTTGTCTCAGTGTTTAAAATTAAGTTGCCTTTAGGCAGACAGGTCTCTTTCAAGAGCTACTGATGATGATATTATTAACCTTTGGTACTGAAATTTTGTTAGTAGCACCTGATTTATACCAGTAAACAGCACTGCCGTCTCATTCTTAGCCCTGGACTATGAAAGTTTACAGGTTTGAGGTTTTCATTTGTTTTGTTTTTCCAGAAGGTGTCAATTTAAATGAATTACCCATCAAACTGATATTGATACAGACTGTTGCATGAGGGATACATTACAATTTTACGTTTATTTTAAATGGTATAATTTTTAAAGGTAGATTTTTTTAAAAATTGTTATTTTAATTGGCTCTAGATGAAAATAGAATAAATTGAGCAGACAAAATATTTCTCCTTCTGTCTTCTCTTCCCTTGAAATGTTCACAGAATGTATTTTTTCAATAAAAAGTTGGGATCATATCTGTCATTAAGACTTAATTGTGGTACATCTTGTATATAAGGATTAGTTTTATTTAGATGTAACAATTACAAAGACATCCATATCAATCTTAGTTCAACATTGGATATAGGCATGCCTTGGCTCCCCATGAGATAAACAACTGAATCCTGTGTATTCTGGCTGAGGCAGTTCAGAAGGTCAATAAGCAGGATTATTTTGCCATATAGGAAGATAGCATTTCCTTCTCTTCATTCAATTCACATTGTCATAACTACTTCTGAGCAGGTGTTTAGACACTAAAATAAGGAGATGTTTGGTTCTTGAAATGTGTGGTCTGGTTTATTTGCAGTTGACAAGGCATTTTACAGGAACACATCTGACTTTTTACAAGTTTCCAACAGCAGTAAACTTTATTCCTACTGACAGCAGAAGCAATTGCTGTGTTCAGAGTAAAATTGATTGGTTTAAATGTTTAACTCTGTTTTTTTGTTTTATGTTTTATGCTCTAAAGTTACATTTAAATCTGTTTCAGATAATCATTTCGTAAAACACTACTCTTTGTATGTTACTGGAATAAATATACATGAGTGAGCACCAAATCATTGTAAGGTAAGGGAAAGTGGAGTTTATTTGAACTGGAAATAAGTTTTTATTATTTATTATTAGTACTTATTTTTATAAGTATTGCTCATGTAGATAACGGTATTTTCATGTTAAACTTTCATAATTTTTTTCAGTTTATAAGATCAGAAGAAAAAAAAATTAGGGCAAATAATAAAAAAAGCAAGAAATAAAACTGTCATCATAACCATCTGCAGCAAGTAGGCAATTTGTGTACTGCGATCCAAACATCTGCCCTCATGCCGTGATTCTTGGGCCAAAATCTGGAATAATATCAGTAGTGGCAACTCAGCATACACAGGTCTGGAAAATACCATACTCAGAACGGGCACTTAACACTGTTACAACCATTCTGTTTTGTGATGGATGATCCAACGTAAGATGCTCCAGGTACCAGCTGCCACTGCCAGCCCCCTCAACAGAGCTTACTGCCTCTGCCCCACTGCTGAGTCAGCAGTGTTTTATTTTGGATTTTGTTTGAAAGTGTTTGGATCCCCTAAAATTAAAAATTATGGCAATTTATTGCTGCTAGAAAAATTGCACAGTCGATCTGTGCAGCTGGCTGGCAGGTCAAATGAGGGTGAGAGAAGAGCACAGAGCTGTGTCAAACTGACTTGTGCAAGACAGTGGGAGGCACCTTCAAACGGCTCACATGGTGCTATCGGCTTCTTCCAGTAGACTGGCATCTTGTTATCTCTCCTGTTCCCTTCTTCATGCTACTGACTTTATCTGGGAGGAGTCACAAGATGCATTAAGTGCATATCAATGCTATAGGATATTTTGGCATTGCTATCAATTATTAAAGAAATCCATAATTTAAAATGTAAATGAGTCCATGCACAAGGATGCCTCGTCATCTGCAAGTAAACCATAAAATACATTGCATACCAAATCAGTGGTAACATTCCACTGGGACAGTAATTTCATCTGCTTCCATAGGTTCTGAGATTTTCTAGCCCAATCACCTCCTGCGTAGGCCCATGTCCCCAGACATAAGCTTCCTACACATTTTCTGAGTCATTTGAGTTTTCTAGCACCTCAACAAATAAATTTCACTCATTTTTTTCCCACATGCTTTAAATGTTGCATATGCCACGACACACTACTTACTAAATAGCAATATTAGCACAAAACACAGGGTTATGCTTTGTTTTAAAAGTTGCTAAATATAGTTAAAATCTGTGAATAATTAAGATATGTCCATGAGGCATTAGCATCAGCAACAGTGCAGAGAGCGATACAGCCCTTTTGATTCAGTTTGTCACCACCTCAGCACACCATCACTGTGCAGTCATTTATTATTGCACCCTTCAGCCTTCCCTTTCAGGTTCAAATCTTTACATTCCACTTTGCTAGTCTAAAACTGCATTGGCAAGCTCTGCATGTCTATTACAAAATAATAGCACTGTAGTCTGATGCAGCAGCATATGCCCAAAACCAAAATAAATTTTACTCAATATAATCTATAATTCTTGACATATCAAGTGCTAGGCTTCAGCACAGCTCTCCTAGTGCTCCCTTTTTGCTCTGCTTATCATGCTGCAATTTTCTGCCTACTAGGTACCTTCATTCATTGATCAAGGCTTGCTAAAGTCCGAGTTCAATAGGAGAGACAGAACCTCAGCAAAGGGTGCCTTCAGTTCTATGCCTGTCAGCAGGATGATGGAAATTCTATCATGAGACATAGAGACTACTCACAATCTCATAATTTTATTAAGCAATAGCACAAGTGGTCTCGCTAGACTGAGTAGATGACATATTTGCATGAACAGTGAATGTTATCTACCTTATCTAAAATAATACTGAATAAAACAGAGAGCTTAACTACAGAGATGTCTCTTCTGAACAAACAGATCATTTTCTAATCACATACGCAACTTGCACCTAGTGAGCTGGGGGAGAAACGAAGAAAGGTATGAGAGCAATTCTAAAAATAGTAACTCACTCCTCTGAAAACAAGATATACTTACAGAAATGACAATGTCAATGCCAGTACTGGGGAAACAGCACATGCTAAATAACTTGTTAGTCTCTGAAGAATTATGTTCTTCTGCCAGCTTTTTCAGGAAAATCTAATAAAACATTGATGAAATAGAAGAATAATTTTCTCTGCATGAAGATTAAGTGGGAACATGAGTCTATGTGATGGACAGTTTTTGCATTCATCTCCTGTATGCACAACTGCGAGAACCATTGGGAAATGGCACATAGAATATTTCTAAACTGATGTGTATCTGAAATAGTAGATGTCAACTCGAGTCCTACAGGAAATGCCAGTCAATACCAGCTTGTTGCCAGCTATTTCTGCAACAACCTATAAAGCCTGACACAGCTAGGCAGTCTTGTGCTAGGACTAAATCCTATTGTTTCAGAAGAAATAAAAGGGAAGACAATTATTACCAATATTTACTTATCAGGAGCTATATCGAAACACATAATTACACAGAAGCCTGTGTGCTGGTACCTGTCAGAACCTTTAGAGGGAACTGAGGTTTTGACAAAGAGTATTAGAGGTTAGGAGTAAGGGTAGATGCCTTAGGAACCCCATAAACTGGAGTAACTCAGCTGAGTGATTTCTACAGAGTATTTACTATCTGTTGGCGATGACTCAAGCTAAAAAAAAAAACACAGATGGATCTTGATCCCAATTTTTGTCTTTTTTTGCCTGAACTGTTCTGAACTTCTGAGAGGATTAAGATTTTGTGTCATTTTGGAGGAATGGATTTTTATAGTGAGTGTCTCCCAGTTTGTACTTATTCAGAGCTAATTTTCAAACTATTTAAAGTGGTAAATGATGCCATGAGTTCCACCTTTAATGCTAAGTAATCTTCTTGGAAAAACTTCTAGTCTTTTGTAATGCATTCTGAAATTCTCTCTGCCATTTATTGAGGCATAGATCATTCAACTTCCTTCCTCACACATATATTACATGGTGAATGGGATTTACAGCAGCCAGCCTGCTCAGCAGGGAGACTCCTGAATTAGCCAAGACAAATTACCAAAAAAAAAGTTTAAAAAAAGCACAGACTGAATTCTTACATACCTCCTGAAGCCTTACAGCCTTGGCAGAATTTTCTGTACTGCAATTCACATCCTTAAAAGTTCTACAGGACTGTGATGACCAGGCAATCACTTTGAATACAGAAAGCTGGCTCAATCTTTTCATCAAAATAGAAACAATCCCTCCAAGCTGAGTTACAGTCTCCTTTTATTGTTTAAGAGATATGTAGGTTAAGCTAATAGTAAAAAAAAAAAAAAAAAAATCAAAAAAAAAAATCACATTAAAAGGAAGACCCTGGCATTTTTCACTTCATTTGGCCACTTACCCAGTGAAAGCCATTGGGGTCACTATTGTGTGCTAAACTCAGGTTTGCAAAGAAATCACCTTTGAGCACCCTCATTAGGGTCCCCAGGAGAGTTCACTATATCTGGGGGGTGGATATCAATGGCCCTAAAGCAGGATAAATCATAAAATACTCCTCTTAGTCCAGATGGTAAATATGCAAGCAAATGTGTTATTAGTGTGATGTGCCTAAGCAGCATGACCAGGGAAAACTGAAGCACTTTGTGCCTTGTGGGTGAAGGGGGGTCTTTTGGATTCCTTTACAGGACAGAGTCTCTCTTGCACTGTAGGCACCTTCCCTGTAGCAGTTCCTAAGGGAAACAATGAATGTTCTTGGAAAACAGGACTTGAAACTCTCATAGTCAGCCTGGTAATGGCTTGACTACTTCCAAAGCTACTTACAACCAAACCATGTTTTTGCCCAAGCCTCAAGTGCAACCAGGAAAGAGAGTGGAGAGGATGCTGCCCAGTCCTGACCCCCCTAGCACAGAGCAGGCAGGCTGGATGTGAGCAGCTAAGCACCTTTCTGAGTTCAGGTTTAACACCCTTTCCAATGTAAGGCTTTAAATTGAAGGTGACATAAAACCCAGATTCTGAGGCTTAATTCAACTAGCTCTCTTCCCCTTAATTATAGGTAGCTCATGAAGTTTTAGATTGCCTTTCAACCTTTGTCATCTCAGTTGATCTATGTTCAGAAACTTACTAGCTTATAAAGCAGCAAAGGTTCTATTGATTTTTTACTTCTAGTTTTGTTTCACATATGTTGGAAATTTGTTAAATGCAAGTCTTAGTTCAGCAAACATGAAACCTTCCTCTAACACAGCTCATTTATTTGTCTTCATTTAAAGGGGAGCTTTACAGAGTGCTTTGTGCACGTGGACTAGCTTTAACTAGAAATAATAAAATTTAGAATTATTAATTAACTTCATTTGGAAAGAATGCTTTCTGTAATTTCAGTGGCTTACAGCATTACTTTCTCAACCCAGGTCACAGCATACCTGGGTGATTGCACTGCTTGTGTTCAATAGGAAGTTAGGAAGATTTTCCCCTTTCTGGAATCCCACTCAGATTAACTTATGAACAATTTTGTGTAGAAGAAGACCTACATAACTGAGAAGCAGAAGTATCATCAACCCCAATCTTGAAGAGCAAAAATAATGAAAATGCCTTTGTGGATATGATCTAACAATCTGTACTCTCCACCCTGATCATGGTACAAAGACCAATGCATTTAGAAAGCACAAATTAAAATTAATTCTATTTTCACTTTATGTGCTACTATTAAATGTACACTATTACCTTAATACAAACTGAAAAGGATGTGATTTTTCAGTAGTGGCAGCCTCTATTACTAACATAATTTGTTCAAGAGTTGTAGGAGCAGAAGGGTAGAACCTATAAATTCCAGACCATGCTGCCCACATGAACTGAAAAGAACTGCTAAAACAGAGATATATGGCTGAAGGCCAGATTTTTATGGCTGCGGTTTTCTACTGCTTATGGCATCAATTTTTAGACATCACGGATATGCTTCTGCTGATGTAACTGCAGTGATTCAACAAAGTACTGCTTAATTTTAAATTGCAGAAAAAGATATTCTGTAGTCTTTTTTTACTTTTCAAGTGCAAATACACAGAGTTTATATCACACAATCCTCCTTAATGCATTAGCTAGAGTTATAAGAAAGTAGGTACAGAAAGAACACCTTTTTATATTAAAGTTGCTGAACACCAGAAGCTTGCTTTGACTTACTCAGTACCTCTGTAAATCTGGCCTTGTGTATTAGCTCCAGTAATACTGCTGAGAATAAAGCCTCACATTTTGTGTCTCTCACTGTTATGGCTTAGCCAACAGTCATTCCCTTCTGTGACAAGGAACAAAACCTATGCTCATGGATAGCAACCTCACAACATCTTTCTTCACAAAGAAAGGTTTTGTTGTGGATCAAAGAGTTAACATGTAATATCTAAGAATTAGCGAAGGATCAGATGGCTTAGTAGATAAATGTGTCTTCCTTCTTGGATTGTTAAGTAATTCTGGCTTTACAAGGCATTATACATGGCTGCAGTCAAAAGTACAACAGGGCATTAAGAACTTTTCTGTAAGCTCTTTAAATGTACAAAGTGTTTCAAAATAAAGGAAATAGTACAACTTCTAAGCCATGTTCTCCAGGTTTCTTTTGAAGGAGAGAAGAAAATGACAGTACTTTCCCTATAGGGAACTTCCATGTTAAAGTAAGAAAAGTGTCTATTTGTAACTCAGAGTGCCTTTTCTATTATTATTATTATTATTATTATTATTATTATTATTATTATTTGAATCCTTATCTTTGTCCTTTGGAATGCTGTATACCTTTAGAAGACATAGAAACAGCTATGTTAGATATGGATTTACAAAATTTATATAAAATACCACAAGGTGAAATGATTTCACAGGAAATGTCTTGTGACATTTTTGGCATAACACTTCAAGTAAAGATTGATTTACAAGCAATCTTACTCCTGGCCTTATCAGGAAGATAGGAAAACAGTATCAACCTCCAAAAGGTTAAGGAACATAGTAGGAAAGCATGACTGGGACTCAAAAATGTGAGTCACATTAGAGATTTATCTTTGAAAGGCTCTAGCGTGAATTATACATTGTCTTAAAATCTTACATTCAGTCCTATAGAAACAACCCAACTTACAGAAGCATCACACACTAACCTTTTCCATTTCAGGAAGAAAGAAATGTTTTGCTAACCTTTATGTAAATCTCTTTCATCTTTTTTTTTTTTTAAGTGCAAAATACAGTGGCAGAGGAAAACAGAGTATTTTTCCCAAAACCGTGAAGAACAGGAAGACAAAGTGGTTTTTTTCCTTTTAACCAAGCCTTCAGATTTTGATGTATTTTCCATTTAAAGAGTGTTGAGCTTAGCAAAGCTGTAATGTACAATGTCAAAAAGCTCAGCCACAGGTTATACAGATTCTCTGCAGTGATAGTAGAGGAATGATTTCTAAAGTGTATAGTGAGAGCACTGCCATTGTCTTGACCTTTTTTCTATGCCTGCTGAACAACTGTATCTTATGCATAGAATTCTCTCCAGCTTCCTGAACTATGTCTAGTCTTTATATGTACTGAGAGATGGAGAGGAAATCCCACAATAGGAACACAGAGAAAAGAAATTTGCATGTATATTACTTTAAAACCATTTGAGCTTGACCTTCCATGAAGAATGGTTTAAAGGGTGAATGCTTTGACTGTGAATGCAAAGGTTAATTGTCTTTATTGAGTAGTGCTGAAAGGACTCTAGTAAACCATGAAGGTTTCTTGGAGGGACATGAAGGATAGGAGAGAGAAGGTTTTGCATTAAAAAGACAAATCCCTTAATATCCACACTAAGATGTCCATGTCTCAAGCAGAAGACTTGGATAAATGAAACAGACTTTCATGAGAGCGTGTTGAGTGTTATAGAGTACTACACTTTCCATTATGGAGTGACTGACTTTAAACAGAAGTAAAACCACCTACTTAATTTCATCAAAAGTCCTCCCACACCACACCAAGCACATGAATTTCTCTGTCTCCTTCTTTTAAAACATAAATAAATTTAAAAACTACAAAATTCTTCAGGGTATTAGTTCTCCTGTTAACTTAAATACTGAAGTGATTTACATATTTAAGATGACAAAACTATTCCTTGTTTAGATTTTTGTGGTTTCCTTGTTTGCATTTCATCAGATATTTTACAAATTACATAAATTGCATTGGAAGACTACTGTCTCAGAAACCTCTTCTGCGACCAGTTTCATGCTATGTTATGTCAGTAGTTTTATATCACCAGGAAATGCAAAACTGTAAACACACTATAAGTATTCTCTCATGATCTGAAAAAAAAAATCAGCTAATATTTACAAGATGATTCAGAAATAAAGTGTTTAATTCTTTTGCATGTTAGAAGTGGTAATTTCAAGACACTTAAACACACTATTAATCAAACATCTTGGACTGTAATGAAGAGTTCTCACTGAACCAGTGCCTTCAAGTAATAAATGGCTTCCAGGATGTTTTTTAATCCATCATATTAATAATCTCACTGTTATCATACATTTAATTACCAACTTTCTTCCAGAGAAGTATCAGTGGTTTACACACTACAAGGAATACTATCTCCCTCTAAGATTGTACACAAATTGTGGTCACTGAACAAACATAAGAGAAACAGTCATCATACAGATTAGAGGAATTATGTCAAATGAGTGAGCAAATGTGAAGGACAAAATCTGTAATAATCCATCCAATGTCAATGCAAATCACAAGTCAACAGCATTCAGCAAACACAAATGCCTCCCAACTCTTCTTCACAAATGACACTCAATTTCAAGCAATTACACGCCTCAACATAGTTTTTGAATACACTAAATACAAATGCACTAAATGCAAAATAAGTTAAAAAAAGCCTTTGACAACATTAAACCCAAGACTACAGTGCAAATATGACAGAATTATTTAGCTTGTGTGCTACTCCTTTAAAACAAAAACCCCACAGACTCATGAGTTAAAAAGTCAGAGGAAAGTTCTTGTACGCATCTGAGAAAGATGAGACAGATCAAAGGAAAACCAGAACAGCTCAAAACCTCTGGAAGAGCAGTTTCTTTTTTCCATACTGATTAGTTTCTTCAGGGTTTTATGCACGGACTAGTAAGGGAAAGCACACCTACCTTCATTAGCAGGTGTTGCACACATGATACTTGTTGAGCTTTTCACAAAATCACCTTTCAAAATGTCTATTATCAATAATTCAGAATTCATTACAATCAGTGCAATAAATAAGACAGAGATTTTGAATTTGTATTCAATGCCTAATCTGAGGTGTATAGAAGCTTTATATATAACATAACATAACATAACATAACATAACATAACATAACATAACATAACATACGTTTTCAGTGTCATTATTACTATTATCTTTAGAGACAACATATTTGGTTTTTATAAGTGGGGAAGTTGTCACTATTCTTTTTTGATGTTTACTGCCATATATTTATCATAACGGAGGAAACCCAGTATCAAGAAAGAGGGTGTCCAGCCTCTTTCCAAAACTCTTGGCAAGCTCTGCCGTGACAAGCTGCTACCGTATTTGACATTCTTGACATGAGCCCTCCATGCAGTGTGGTGTGGGAGAGAGTCCACTCGACACCTCAGGACCTCTGGCTGCCTGTTGTTTCTGTGCCCTGACTGTCTCTTTGGTCTGGCAAGGGCTGTGTAGGGAAAAAGGAGTCGAGCACTTCACCTCTCCTGAAAATACCCAGAAACTGACGAAAGCTTTCACGACTTGGAGCAATATGGGAGATGCTCTTTACTGCGCCCAATTACAGCAAGGTCACCAGCTAGGAACTTCCTAGACCCCCAAAAGCTTGTTTATATTCCTGCTGGTGGGAGAGTGGCTGGATGGTTGGGACTGAGAGGAGCCCCCAGCTGGCTGGAGCGAGGTGGAGCCGCTGGGCCCCGCGGCTCGGCACGGCCGGCGCTGCGGGCGGGAGCCGCTCCCGGCGGGCGCGGGGCTGGCGGCCGGGCCCGCACCACCCCCTGCCGGCCGCGGGACCGCCTCCCGCTCCGGCCGCGTCCTGCCGGAGCCCGGGATCTCTACCAGTAGCCACACGGCAATAAAACACCCGGGAAAGCCCGGAAGCGCATCGTGCCAAAGCGACTGGTCCCAGAGAGCTGGGACAGCTCCCAGACCCTAACAGCATCCCCCGAAATGCCTCCTTCGCAAGCTCTTCTCATCCTTATGAGCGGAAGAGGTAGGGAAGGGACGATGAAAGTGCCGATGCTTACTTCTCCGCTGCTTCTTTGCTCAAGGTCGCTCAGCCTCTACAAGCTGCAACACGAGTCCTAACTGCAGGGCAGATCACTAAGGGATTACTGGAACCCCCCTGCTCTCCAGCCTAAACTGGATGCTCTGCTCACAGCGGGACGTGCCTCAGGCTTTACGGGCGATTCATGCGAAGTGCTGCCCTCTTGTAGCATAAATCTATATTCTTTAAAGACCATTTAAAAATAATCCGGTACAATAAAACTTTTTCCCCCCTTAATCGGAAGAGTCGGCTTTTGCCTTTCCCGCACCAGCTGTCTCCTGTGAATCCTGTGAAGGCTGAGGCAGGAGGGAGAGGACTCCCCGGCGGCCCAGGCAAGCAGCGTTTGCGGCGGGGAAGCCCTGGAAGCGCTGTGAGGATGAGCGGCTCTCAAGCAAATCGCTTCATCGTCTTTCCTCTCCTGCGCTTCCGTCACGTCAAATACTCAAACAGCACTACAGTCCTGGGATGCCTTTCCCTGGGGAGATTAGCAGGAGTTCCGAGCAAGACAGGGGCGTGAATGTATTTATTCAGTACTTTCAGATCTGGTTTACAGGAAAAGTAAAGGAGCTCCCAGCAGCACTTCAGCGATCGACAGTTTACCTTCCCAGAGGCGAGCCCCTCTCCGCGGCCGCGGGGCAGGCGGCACCCGGAGGGGGTGTCCCGCGGATGACCGTGCATGAGGCGGGGAAGGAAGGAAGGTTATCCTCCCCTGCCCCTCTCATGCCTTCTTTAGCGCTACCTTAGCCGCCACCGCGGTGAGGTGTGTGTGTGTCCCGCCCCTCCGGCTTGGCCGGCGTTTCACTCCGGCTCCGCGGCCCGGCTGAGCTCGCCCCATGCGCCCGCTGCCTCTCCGCTGCCTTCCTGAGCCAGCCACCCTTTTTACCGCGTATAGATTGATAGAGAGATTTAGATGATGATGATGATGATGATGAGATTATGATGATGATGATGATTTGAGCCAAATTCCGCTCAGGGCCGGGAGGAAGGTTGGTTGGCAGCAGGTGTAGGAAGGCTCTGTCTCCGCAAAGGAGCATGCTCAGCGCTCTCAGGCATGCTCCTTCAGCGGGAGGGAGCCAGAGCTGGGCCGGGGGGCGGGGGGGAGCAGAATCCTCCCAGCTCGCACAGTCTTAATGCAAAGTTTGATTGTTCCAGCAGCCCCCGAGCCGCGGCCCAGCATCCCATCGCCGCTGCCTCAGCTTCGCTCGGCTGGGGGAACCGGACGCTGCGCTGGGGGCGATCCGAGGGAGGGGGTGGAGGGGGGGGAGAAGGGTTTCCCCGTCGCTCCCGGCGGCAAGGGGAGGAGAAAGAGGAAGAAGGGGATATGCCCAGGCGAGAATGGTTTCAGAGTCAACTTCTGCCGGTAAAGGCGCTGGTCAGTTGCCGCTCCCTGCCAGCTGTCCCCGGCGCTGCCCCCAGTGCTCGAGCAACCCCGAGAGCACACGGACAGTGCCACCACCGCTACCATCATCACCACCACTATTATTAATACTGTCATGATGATGCTGTGGGCCGCGCAGGCAGAAGGGAAGCCGCGGTCGGCTGGGGCAGCCGCCCTCCCGCGCTTCCCCCGCCGCGGGGCGGCTGCACCCGGCTCCGCGCCCCCTGCCCGGGCTGCGGAGCCCCGCGCAGTGCCCGCGCATCGCCCCGTGCGGCCCCCGCCCCCGCGGCCAGGAGGGGATCCAACCCCAGCCACAGCGACGGCACCCGGCGGGTCGCCTACCTTGAGCTCCTCCGTGTCCAGGTTTGCTGATGTGTCCATAGAGCGAAACTGAACGGAGCGGACTGGGAAGTACGGAAGTTGCGCCAAAAAATAAAGAAGAACAAAGAGGGGGAAAAAAAAAGGGGGGGTGGGGGGGATGAAATCTAGTCTCTCAGTTTCCAGCCTAAACTCAGCCTTGTCCTCCAAACCCTGGCAGCTCCCCTCAGTCTCATTCTCCGCGATCACGCCTCCACCGGTTAAAATAAATAAATAAATAAATAAATAAATAAAATATTTCACTTTTTTAAAAAAATAACTCCCTTAAGGATTAAAGCGACAGGTGATCCTTCCCCGTTGAAAGAGATTCCCGTCCTCTGGCAATGAAAGGAGGAGACAGAAAAAAAACCCACTCAGTTTAAAGATTTTTTTTCTTCTGCAATAAGCTCAGAAACCGGCGAATCGCTGTAACCCGAAAAAAAAATCCTGCTTCCCTGGACAGCATCATGCAGCAAATTTCAAGCAAATGTGTTCAAACTGAAGAGAACAGTCTATGAAAAAAGCCTTTCTCCGTCATGCTACAAGAGTAGTCTGGTAGCTAATTTAGCACCCTGTGAGCGCAAGACATTAGCGATGAACAATTTCGCTGGCAAGAAACCAAAATCCCCCCAAGTCCTGCATAGGCTCAAAAATTGTTTTGCAGCTAAAGATAGTCTTTCGGTAATAATAATAGTAATGTATATACACACACACACATATATATAATAAAATAAAGTATCTAGGGTATGATCTTCTTTGAAGGTTATGCTGAAAGAGTTGGGAGGAAAACAGGAGGTGGATCTCTTGCAGAAGAGAAGGGGGATAGAGGCAGAGATTTTCCTCTCCGTCCCTGTTTTACTGTCCTTCACCGCCAGGTGACTGACTTCCCTCCTCTCGGCTGGCGCGGGGGGATTTCTCCGGCTCTCGCACAGCAGCGTTTCCTCCCCGAGCAGCCCCGGCTCCCAGCACCGCCCTCCCAGCTCCCCGCGGCGCCGCCACCTCCCCCGGCCGCTGCCGCACGATCCCAAGGGCTCCCCTCGCTGGTCCCAGGGGGTTTGAATTGCACAGTGGCCAGTTTAAAAGCTACTGCTGCTTTGTATCTGTTTTGTAACTGCTTTGTATGATACTCCTGTATCTTTCCGTATAAAGATGAATATATATATATATATTTATATCTGCAGGTGTGTCTAAATTAATAAGGTGATGTGGAACTTCTCAATCTTTGGCTTGTAGTGCACCGTTTTGTGCAGATGTTGAGTGTATCGTTGATGGGCTGCAGCTGTGATGGAGCAGCGTTTCTGATGGCACGTGGATTAAGTCTGAGACTCTCTCAGAGTGTTACTTTTACTAATCCCCTTTTCCAAAGGATTGACTGTCGTCTAGTTCTCAGATCACTCCAAAGAGAACCAAAATTAGATTTAAAAATTCATATTCCTCCCCGCCAAGATATTATCACAGTCCTTTTTCGTAAATCTGTCACTTGCAGTTTTGGAGAAGATTTTTGTGATTTTTGGCTTCCTGCTATCAGTCTTTTGGGTACCTCATTTATGAACTCCATTAATGGCAAATTCAGAGTTATCACTTTATAGTACTATCACCTGCTTTATACACTGCTTTAAATACTTCTGATATGTCGACTTAAGCAGACAAACCTAATAGCTCAAAGTGTATACTGTTTCCAGTTCAGTATAGATTTGTTTGCAGCCTCCACCACTTCAAGGTTCGTATAAGCTTAAGCCCTGGGTGATGGCCAGTGATAGCTATTTCTGAAGACTGGATATAGCCCTCATCTGGACAACTGCAGATGCAAGGCAGATTCAGGTGAAAGACATTTCTCCTCTTTACACAAATTGTACATGATTTCCAGGTTCATTGTGAATGTATTGTAAATATTGTTATTATCATTAATCTAGAATTGCAATTTGTAAAGATTGAAAAATTGGTCTGGCATTCCCTTGTAAACCAAAATGCTCATGTCCAAATAAAAGACTGTCAAAGTGGACACTGAAGCCACTTTAGGACCTATATATTTAAGAGTGTTTTCACCTAAAAGAAAAATACCACCCTACCCACCCACCCCCCAAATAAGAAACCTGGAGAGATCTTAAGAGATCATGCTGGGGAATGACATCTCTCAGAAAGCGCTTCCAAGTCTCTCAAAATGTGTCAATAAGCAGGATGGGTAGAGGAAAGGACTGGTCCAGTGTGAGAAAGCAACCAGGGAACACATCATGAGAACACCTTGGTGCCCTAGATGGTGCCACTGGGTAACCAGAAGATTCCTGAGCCTCTCCCTAAATCCATGTCTGTTTGCATGGCACTTAATAGATCAACAAGTAGTTGCACAAAATGCAACTTTATGAAAACAGAAGACCAAAGACCTGCAGCACCTTGATCTTCTGCTGACTTGTTGCTCCTACACTATGGAATTTCTTGGATTTGGCATTCCTCAATTTGTTTTGATGCTGGCACAAAATCTGTGGCAATGTGATACATTTGAGAATCCTCTGCTGAATTTGGCTGATCTTGATCAGGAGTTCAGGGAACAGAAGTAAAATTGACAGGGCACTCACGTAAGCCTAACTTCCTTAGTAAACAAGACAAATGAAATTGATTTTGACAGTCCCTTGAATAATACTTTAAAATATGTTTCACTCCTCATAGTTGATGTAGTTTAACAAGTGACTTTAAAAGTTGCGGTTTATTGTTGCTAAGGCAGGCATGCCAAACTTGATTAATACCAAATTTCTTGTTGCTTCAGATATCTTAGTTATTTGTGTATAATCTGTAAGGCATTTCTCTGCTCATGTCAGGGCTCTAATTCACAAGACATTTTCATCCTTATAATTCAAGCATGGCCCTATGTCTTAGTTGTTGCACATGGTGTGGAATTATTATTTTCATTAAAGAATGCTTTCTGTTTCATTCAACACTGTTAACAACTGTGTTCTCCATTAAGTGTCAAGACAAAATTTTGCAAGCTTAATATAGGAAAAAAGTGAAACCAAGCAAAAAGGCTAGATCCAAAAAGGAGCCAGAAAATCTCTAAGCAAATCAGAGCCTGAGCTCTGAAAATGGTGCCTGAACCTGGTGTGGATGACTGTCTGGAAATAAAAAACTCGAAGAAATCAGTAGTCTGAAAACTCACCAAGCAGTGACTTTGACCTAGGCCCTTGATTCAGCAGGTCAACATGTGGTAGACCATTGAAGGTGTGGATTTACCATTACTAGCTACCTTAGCTACTATTTCACTTCTATTCCTGCATTCATGTGATAATTTTTCCAGTTTTTTGGGTTTTTTTTCCTGCTAATAAGCCACTGTGGAAATGTCATTCACTACCTAGTCCTATGTCTTTTCTGTCTTCCAGCCTTCCTGGTAAGGAAGGCATTCCTGGAAAGCATAATTATTATAAATCCAATATAATTAAAGATTGTGTTGTCCAGATATAATTAAAGGGTGTATGGCAGGAGAATCCTTGAACAGCAAGCATCCTTAAAAACTGAGTGCTTAACTTTGAAGTATTAGACTTAGGTTAAGGTCAAGTATAGGTTATTTTTTGGTATTAGTCTTCTAGACTGTTTTTTTTTTTCTTTTTATTGGGCTAGAAAGACTTGCTTTCTCCTGGTCCATGTTGTACATTTTTTTAGCAAAGCCAATTCTGAAATACAAGAGCAGGATAGAGAACATAAGCAGGACTTCAAAATGGTCACTCAGATCAGAGCAGCATTTTACCCAATAAGGAAAAGTTGCCTCCTGAACATAATAGAATTAAATTCTGCAGTCATTTAAGACTGCATGCAGACAACAGGGGAGTATATTTTCCTAAATAAAATCTGAAAAAGCATTTTTATAATCATAAGGTGTTAGCAAGCTGATGTAGAGATTGCAGCCAACTCCCCTTGTGGTACATCCAAACACTGAGCAAGTGCAGTTGCAATTTGTGCAGGGAGCAGTGAGAAGGTATAGCTTTTTAGCAAGGATTCATGCTTTTTCAAACAGGCAGAGTAATTGCCGTGTAGATAGCTATCATGATTTCTTTCTCTTTCCAGAGATGGAGAGATGAACACCATGGTGTCCCAAGCGACAAGGCACCGAGTGCTTTGTCTTCTCATCAGCACATCATGTTTCCCATTAGCTGTTATGTTTAGCATTATCATGTGAGCAAATAAATGTGTTGGTAGCAAAAAGTCTAAGACTCATCCCATTCTTCCATTCACTGCAGAAATATTTTTATATTGAGAAAAAAATGGTATATTTAAAGATATATTGTGATTGATGGTCTGAGTGTGCATTGAATTGGAATTATGATGATCATGGATGCAGTGGCAGCACTATACCGTATGTTGCTCTATAAGTTGAGGCTTATGTAACTTTTTCAAGGCCACCTTTCTTCATCATCCTAGAAAACACTCATACATCTTTGAAATGTATGAATGAAATCTGAAGGCAAATAGGAAAGATGGAGAAATAAAGGTAATATTTAGATCAAATTAATGACAAAAAAGGCTTAGGAGATGAAGTAGTTTGACTTGAACTAGGCTGGGAAAGTTCAGAGGTTTCCTTCCCAAAACTTTTGTGCTTGCCTTTCTCACCATTCCACTTGATCCAAGTAACTCTTCCCCTTTTTCTCCATCCCTGTGCTGTTTCTTTCTCATTTTCCAAAGTGTCCACCACTAACTTCACATGCTAAACAAAGTTACATGTGTAGACTCCAGTATAAGGCGTTTTTATAAGCTGATACAGGGGAATTTAACTTTTTAATAGAACTGTTTTAGATTATGTTCACTCTTAGGAGCTGAGATTCAAATACTGCCTATCAAACGTACAGTTCCCTGATGCATTAGAAATTGTACAGAGAAGATAGTACTTGTTGGAACTATTCATTATAATGCCTAGTTTGCCAATTAAATTAACACACAATAAGCAATATGATGTTCAGAGAAAATGTAAGATGATTACATTAGGAATTTTTTTTTCCTAAGGACAAAAAGTGAGAAAATATTTTTCATGAAAAGGTGCATTTTCTACCAAATGGCTCCAAGAGATCAAATTTATGCATAGAATAATCCAACCAAGGGATGATATAGTTAGAAAAACTGCTTTTGCACTGCCAATGATCTGCTCTGTGACCTTATACAATTCAATAACTCATGTTCCTTATTTCATCCATTTCTACGGATTGTTAGATGAAGGAATTTATATGTATCCATCTGTGTCAGTTTATAAATTAAAGAGTCTGCAAAATATTATCACAAAGTAATCCAGATTGCAGCACAATAGTTTGGGTATTCAAAAAAGAATGTCCACACTTCCAGAACAACAATGCACAATATTTCTGCATCTCAAGGAATTTAAGGTATTCCAATAATGTGTAATCTGTATGCATCTTTTTAACACACACAGATTCCTGAAAAGCTAAACTTCCTAGCAAAATTATTCACTGACCTCTAGTAAGCAAAGCGGGCACTTTAATGAGTAAATATGAAAATATATAATTAGGTTGAAAAATCTGCAAACCCTTAGCTATAATAAAAATAAATGTGAATCAGGAAAAAAAATTCCAGTTCATGTAGGAAAAAACATTCATATTCCAGAGCACTGCTTAGAGAAGCTGGACATTTCCATAGGAAAGAAATAGTTTCAGAGTAGGTTCAGTTTCATCAGTAGGCAAGTGCTTTTTACAACAATGGTATTTAGACTGTAAGCTCTTGAGGACAGAGACCTTTTCTTTTTAATATCTGAAAAGTGCCATGCAAAGATACATGTATACATTAATATTTAATACACAAATATTAATAATATTTCTGAGTGAGGAGCACACTTTCACAAAATCACGTTACTTTACAACTCTGAATGTAAACATAACAGTGTTATGATGTTAACTAGAGCTATTTCAGAGTAGTACCAGGAAAGACCTGGGTGCTGTGTGTTGCAGTCTGAACACGTTTGTAAGTCAGATTTCTGAGGGTAAGGGATTTGTGTGGTTTGAGGTACTGCTTGTTTATATGTGTACACGGACATCTCTGTGAGCCCCATCAACAACCTCTGAATGTAATGACCAACTTCAAACTACATTAATTGAAGTCTTAAAAAGATCCTCCCACCTATTCCTAAAAGCAAACAACTTGAAACAGGAGAGAACAAACACTGTGTAATGCCTTCACTGAAAGGACAACTGCAGGGTAAAGTCAGAGTGCTTCAGCAGGTATCCAGAAATCTGCAGAAAGCAGTAAGAAGCTTTATGCATGAATATGCTGCTATCAGACATGAGAGCAGACTCTACTCAGTCAAACTTCATGCCCCTTAGTAATCATCCTTATGTAACAAGGAACAAACCTGACAAAACCCTTTTTTTGCTGTTACCTTTATCTCTTCATTGGATTCTCTGCTGTCTAGTTAGGGGTGAGCTCATCTTGCAACCTTTGACTAATTCAGTTATGGTCTGTCAACCATAAAACAAATCCAATGGAAAACAGGCTTTGTTAAGTGCAGTACTCGGATAACTTCTTGCTACACAATTTTTATATTATATTGCTATAATTACTACATTTAAATATTACATCTTTGTTATATTATCTTTGTACACATATTTGCTATTATATTGATTTTAATACTTTCAAGTGGCAATGCAGCTTGTAAATAATAGTATGTCAATTGTATTAGGGAATGTATGAATCTGGTTCTGTTTCTTATTATAAAAAAAAAAAAAAATCATCTCTGTTGCTGGACTGAATGCAGCTGGCCATAGCCTGTAGTCCTGTCAGAGGGCAAAGACAGCCTGGAGTTCTCGTATATGTCTTTCGAGGCAATACAAAAACTACAGAGATAATTTATTTTTTAAATATATTAAGTTATTGGTCTAAGTTACTACTAGATGTGTATTCCAGCATATGGCTGAAACTTCGTGCATGAATTTTGGATTTGCTGAAATGGCATAGTCAGAGAACTACATCCAGAAATCTTGGACATTTTTTACCTCTTGAAGTACAAAATAAGGTGCACAATAACAACAAAAAAGTGTTCCATTCATCTAAGACAGCATTTTAAAAAAATTAAATTTAGAAACATAATATTACATCTGGTCAAACTTACCCTTCATTTGAGGAAACATTTAAGTGCAGAAGCAACCATGCATAACTGGCACAATGCACCACTTCTTGGAAGACGGTATCTCTGAGGAACAGCAGCCCATCATGGAGGTTGCAGCTAGCCCTTTCAACGCATAAATTATTCCTCTTTTCTGTGCTGTGCATATCTGAGGGCATAATCAAGTCTTAGTGCTGGAGGGAGATACTTTTTGTTCTAAGAAATGAAGTCTGGAAAGAAATCATTTTGCTTCATCTCTGTGAGGCATTACTCTGAAGTTTCATGAGAAAATGCTCTGCAGTCTCACTATTCTTCCCAAGCTCGTCCACACACTGAGAATTTCTTGAACACCTTAAGACAGATGAAGGTTGCCATGCCCATCTGCATTGCTACTTTATGTTGAGTAAAACTGCAACAAAAAATGACTGGGCTGTTCTAAGGGGGTTTTTTTAGTTCACCGCAGGGTTTGTTTCCTTAAAACCCTGTCCTTATAAATGGCTATTGGTGACTGCTGAGAGAGGTATGTATCACATACCTCTGGACTAATAAACACATAGCAGCTGCAAAACTGAACATTACCACCTGCTAGTACCGAACATTCAACTGCATAGGAGAGGATGCTCTCCCAGCAAAGCAAAGCAATGTACATGAGTTAGGATTGAATAGCACCGTTTATTTCAGACTTCCCCCTTTTTGTACTTCAATGATATAAAACCTTAATGATCAAAAGATCTTTCTTAGACATAAAATAGATGTAAATAAGATGCCAAGACAGTTCAAGAGCACGTCATGTGTAGCATGAAGTAGTCTGAATTTTTTTCTAAGCTCACAGTAGTTTTAGAGGGACAGTGTTTGAATGGGTTGAACTAAAAGAGTGGAAATAAAGGATTTTGAGGTGGCAGAAAGAGCTTAACTACAGCATTTTTGTACAAGTTAAGAACTTTTACCATAATTGCCAAGACACCATTTTCTACAAATGGAGAAAAGCTCAATTTTTAGGCTATTTTTAATACTTATTGTGTGTCCTTTCCCTTCCAATAAAAGGAAAGCAGATAGTCAATATTGCTGATTATAAAAATAGGGGGTTTATGACTGAAGATGAAATGTGACAAGTTAACCTTTTCAAGAAGGCTATATTTAAATAAATTATTAGCATCTGTTCTTTTATCTGATTTTTATGAGTCATTCATTCAGGTCCTAATATAGAGTGTGTGCATGGGGTTGTCTCTGACAGCAAAGATTGATCATAGTAGTCATCCATTTCTAAAAGAAAACAGCGCAAAGCTTGATATGGAAAGTTAAATCCAAAAATGACAGAGTATTAACTGTGCTACTAACTTCTATACTACCGCTAATATTTTTCCATGATCCTAGACTACTTTTTCTCACTTCTTTTCCAAAGGGATTAATCCTACCTTGTATGAGGAACATTGGCAGAGGTTAGGAGTTGCAGGGGGACAAAATTCTGAGATGTTTTCAAAGTAAAGTTGGAAGGGGCAAAACTTAAATGAAACATCAACCAAAGAAAACCCAATGGAAGATGTGCATTTGTGTAAACTATGTATTCTAGTGACCTGTTTAGAGATATTTTACATCCTGCTCTACTCTTTTCCTTTTTTTTTTTTTTTTGCTACTTCTTTTCATTGCATTTTATTTTAATTTAGAGCTCTAAATCCAAGGAATATACTTTTCTACTTTTTAAGAACATCTCAATTAAATAATAATAATAATAATAATAGTAATAGTAATACATATGTGTTCTGAAATACTCTCTGACTTTATGCAAGTCTACGCACTGAAATGTGTTATGAATAAATATGAAATTATCCTCTTTGATATTTATATAATACATATATATAACACCTTCAGGACTTCCTCCATCTGAAACACTAGCTGCAAACACTTTGAACATTTCTGTCATGGTGGTCAGTGGTTGTAGTTGGTTTACTCTGAAACACTGGCCTTCTTAGGTGGCTGAAAGAGCAGCATCCAGCCTGTCTTGTATCTGCCCCCCACCCAGTGTCCAGCTGGCTGTGCCTGAGTGGGCTAACATATTATTTTTCCTGTTCACACCAGTAGAACATGCTGTTTGGTAAGTCCAGTTGATTAAAGATAACCTACATGAAGATGATTTGCTTATCCTTTTTTCATGTAACTATAGATGGAGCAAAAATGTAGAAAGAAGTTATTTTTCTGTGTAATATGCATATGTCTTCTGAAGCAATGTCTATGAACATATGATCTCACACAGCCAGGAATCCTGGGCACAAACTGATAATAAAAACATGATCTTTGCTCATAACTCTGTGTCCCCATCCTACTGACTCTTAACTTTAAAACAAATGGCCAAAAATATTGAAATTGTTATCATTTTTACTTATTGCAAAAATATTACCTCTCTCTTAATAGGTTTTAATTGTTATTATGTGAGATGTAACTGAAATGTTGGATAATATTTATTTTTCAGGGCATCTTTTTTCATTTCTAGGTAGAAATAAAAAAGATTATTTTGTATCACTACTATTTTTCAATATTTGAGGCAGTACTTTCCTTACAATTGTCAAATATCGGATGAAAATCAAAACCTTCATCTCAGAAAAACACAAGAGCATTTTATTTATGCTCTGTTACACTTCATTCCTCTTTCCAGATTTCAATATTTTTGCAAATGTATCTGTATGTTTGATGACTAAGCTATTAAGTTACCCATAACAATTCATAGTGAGTCAGCATATGTGATTTCCAACCTGTTCTGTCTTTTATAACTTGGAATCAAGATTTAAGCCCACACAGGACAAAAAGTGGAATAACAGCAGATTGAATTGCTCTGCTCTTTTCTGAGATGTTAAATCTATTTGGCTGTTTTCATGATACACAGGTTATTCCTCCTGAACACAAGTAGCGTGTACCACCAGAACCCTCTGTACACTGTTGCTACCCCATCTTTCAGTTATTTCTAGCTATTCTCACATCAGAAACCTGGCAGCAGACTTCTAGGGTAGAAATTCATCTTTACAATTAAGTGAAAGAAAAAGAAATGTTCTGACCAGTATCTTGTTTTATCCTTGCAAAAAGTAGGAATATTTCCAATTTTCAGGGTCTTTTCACAAGATGAAGGGAAGAGAACAGCAGAAGCATAGCAGTGCCAAATTACAAAGAACTGGCTGTACAGGCAATCCTGTCCTTCATTCCCTCTCTGCAGCTGAGAGGTTGTGCCATCTGCCCTTTCAGCCTACTGAGTGCTGTGTCATTCATGAAGATGCAAATTTGGACTCCTCTTTTGCCAGAGCAGGTGCAAAGGAGCTCCTATATATATGAGGAAATGTGCTATAGGGGAAAATGTGCTAACCTCCAGTATTTGGATCATTCCAGGATCAAAAGCAGCCCCTCTTTTATGGAGCACGTGATTTTTTTAATTTTCCTCTGAAAAAAGAAGAAATGCAGAACAGCCTTTTTGCTAGGTCATTGGAGGATTGTGTGACCATGACTGTCACATCAAATGGAGTAATCCATCATGTTTTTAATGAAAACTTAACCATTTTTATATGAAGTAAAGGGAGCATTGCCTTTGTAGTGCTGCATCTGAATCCCAATTCATCCTCAGGCCTCCTCTATGATCTCAGAAGCTCCCTGATAAGCCTTGACCAAACCAGCTGGGCAGTAAACCATCCCTTGACCATACTAGTTGGTCTGAGAGGCATTCCCTGGTGTACCAGGAGCTCTTGCACACTAAAGGTGGGAACAATCAGAAACATCAGCTGTCCAACCTAGGTGGGAAACAAAAGATAAGCAATTATCATTTGTAGCTTTGGTTAACCATTTTCTGGAATCATAGCCTGAATGGAGTGGCACTTCTAGGAACTGCAGTTTGAGAGGAACCGTACCATTGTCACTGCTCTTTGGGAAAAAAAAAAGTGCAGTAGTTACCAGCTTGGGTTAAGGCCAGGATAGAAACTTACTGATGACCAGGGTTAATCATCTTGCAACCCTATAAGCAGCAGAAGCTCTTTGAGCTCTCCTGGACTGCAGCAGGCTGCATGAGCACCTCCCTCTGAGTAGGATTCCTCTTGAAACTCACAAACCCTCAAATTTGCAGTATTCAACAAACTGTCTCTGGAGATGAGGCCTGGGCTGATACCCTCGCCACATCTTCATGCTCCTTGAGCTGCAATCCATTGCCTGTTGGGAAATGCAAAGGAGTTTGGTATGAATATTTCATTGAACCTGAGGGGGAATATTTTATAGGTACCTTTACACACAAAAAGTAGGTGTACATATTGCTTTACCTGCTTGAGTGTGATTTGATTATGATTTGAATGTTACTATCTCAAATATGTAGTTAAGTCATTGTTCTGATTGTAGTAAACCCTATCAAATTGCTTTTTAAATGTTACTCAGTGATTAAGTGCTGCTAAACCCTTTGCACCCTTATCTTTACATCCATATTCTTTGCACCCTTATCCCCTTTTACATTCCCAGCTTCCATTCAAATTATTCCAAATTGTTTCTAATTTGATCATCCTTTTTATGCTTTGATCTGGGTAGTATGTAATACAGTGAACCTTGCCATCAAACTCTGTAAAGTTGCATTTTCATAAACTCATATTAAACCCTGGTTTTGCCAATACTTTGGACAATGTTTCTTTAACCAGCCAAATTCGTGACAGACTTGAATGGGGTGGTGTGGAATGGCAGCAATGCATTTACTGGAGTACACAAGGCACTGCCAGCATGTAAGGCTTCTCTGAAATAAGGTTTTGTAGTTGTACCTGACCAACAAAGTTGTGTCACTGTCATTGCAGTAAACACTGATTAAAAGCCTGACACTGTATTAAGAAAATAAGGATATTTCAAAGGACTCCATTTGTACTGTATATTGAATATTTAAAAAGTGGCTGAAAGAACTGTGAGGGGGAGGGCAATTTGGTCTGGCTTTAAATGGTATGTGCAAAACTTAATGATTGTCAAAGGGATACCTTAGTAAGCTTTTGTTGCAATAAGCCACATGTGTGGCTGAGTCCAAGATGCTTATTTAATTGCTTCCTCTGGATACCCTCTCCACTGCAGCAGATACTTGCTAAGAGGGATACTATCTCCCATACCTCCAGCTGGCAGAGGGGTGTGGACCCTCAGTGCTGCATTTTGGTATTTTGGGAGATGCAGTGTAGTGGTGAAATGGCCACTTCGCATCTGCTCTGCTTGTTTGTAAATAACTGAATTTAAAGTAAGAGATGTTCAGAATAAGGGTGATGCCTGCATTGCATGCTAAGTCCAAGAAATGTGTTTTCATTAACGAACAAAGAGCCTTTAGATGAGATGCTCTAAAGAAAGCTCCTTTTATAAAATGGAGGCTGCTAGAAAGTGTGTGTCACTGCCACTATCAACTAATAGAGGTTATGCACTGATGGAAGGAACAAGGGAGCTGGCAGAAGCCTGTCTCTTGCTGTCAGTTCCAGGCTGCAGGCTTTTATGTTCATTTGTATTGCAATCAATAAAGAATAGCTTAAATTGGGCTCTGGAAGCTTGATTTTATAGTTTGCTAAATTTCTCTTTTAAATTTGTTTAAAATAAAAGAGAAGTTTCTATGGAAACCTTCCATTTTTCCAAGAAAAATATCTCCCAGGCTTCATCTCCTCCTAACACAACCAGGACTGGCTGGATCTGTGCCAAGAGCCTCTGCACTCTCCCAAACCTGCCACTCCAGCTCAGTGCTGGACAGTGAGGCAAATACGTGCTACCACACCCATCCTGTGGTTAATGCTGCCTCTTCCTTCACCTGTAGTTGATGTTCCCTACTCATACTCTTCCAGCTCGCAAAACAGTTGGCAGCAGAGGACATTCCCTGGCCTGGGAAGCCCTGGCAGCAGTGGGAGTGGCAGCGGCAGCATGTGCTGGATGTATCCTTGCTGTCCTGCAGCACTGCCCGGAGCAATGGCAACCAGGCAGAGTGAGCAGAAGCTGTGTGGTTCTTGGAAGTGGGAAATGCTGGCCACCTTGGTCTTGCTAGGAGGTTAAGTGGCTTCCAGGACTCAAAGTTGTTTGTTCTGATAAAGTTTTGTATGTGGAAAAAAAACCAACCAACAACTCCCTGAGTTAACCTCTGCTTCTGAGTTACAAAGCCTTAGAGCCTCTTTCCCAAATACTGAAAAAATATCTGCTGATATCAAAGAAATAAGACGATGGAATTGATTTGGTTTAAGATATTTTTACCCGTTATTGTCATTACCATCAGCTGATAGATATGATTTGTTTTCCTGAACACAGAGAGCTTAAGATAATTTTTCTGCTTAGAGTCTCTATCTCCTTTCCAAAGGACACTCTTAAGCCACTCTCCCTCTCAGTTTGTGATATTCTGAAAATGTTTTTTGCCTATTAATGCAGACTGTATTTACTGCTGCTATGTTGGTGATCTTCCCTCAGCTTCCACTTCCACTACTCTGCCTCAACCAGTTGTTCACAGCATTACCTAACCTAGGATCTGGGTTTGAAATGCCTGATAGAAATTAGATTTTAACAATTTTTTAAATTTATCTTGAACTTCCTGCAACTACTTACTCACCAGCTTCACCCACCATTCTTTCAGTCTGAGCTATAGCAGTACATATGAGAGAAAAAAAGAACCTATAAAACCTGTTCAGGAAGGATCTATACCAGTTTTTATCTCAAAATACAGTAGTGCATTTGTAGAATGACAAGATAACAATCAGATGTAAGTCTGGCCTCTTATAACTTTGATAAAATTCCTTAAAGATAGCAAGCTTTGTAAATGCATAGATTTTATGTCTGTGCTGCATTCAGTTCTGTATAATTAATTTTCAGTGCAGCACTTCATTAGATGAGGTATTAAATAAAGAAAATAATTCAGTTTTGCACCCCTTTATTTTTAAAGTCAGGCGTAAGATGTACTAGACTACAGGTAGGTATACAATTTTTTTTTATATAAAAATGGAAACTTAAAATAAAATTAATGCAAACTTTCCACAGCTGGAATAAATTACTATAAAAGAGATCCCGATGATGAAAATATATGCATTAATATCTTGGTGTTTTTTTAGACTTTATTCCCCGAGAAAAAAAAAACCAGAAGTGATGACTCAATAGAATACATCCTTTACCTACCCTGGCTGGTCATTCCTCACCTCTTAGGGGAATGTTGTCAAGAGAAAAGCTCCCATGCGTGTTCCTTATGCACTGCTGTGCAAGTCAGAGGTCCTAAATTAACAAAATAGAATAATATCTTTACATGCGGAAAGGATTTTTTTAAATTTCGGTTTTAGCTTTTTATGTAATAATGTTTGAATCAAAAATCTCAGAAAACCATTTAACTACTTTAGGAGCTTTTTCTCAATCCCTCCAATGACTAGGTAACTCTGCATTCTTACTGATGCTCGCTGTAACTTAGCTAGCCTAAGGGTGATATAAAACAGGACTCTTCAACTTCTTTGACAACTATAGCCAGATTTTATTACAGTGTGTTGCTCATGGACCAGAGAACAAACAAACTTTATAACGTGATGAATCACCTGGGGAATAGATTGAACCTACATGCCAGGAGCTGGGCAGCAGCAGTCTAATGCATTAAGGGCTCCATTATATTTCAGATACTATGTGAACAAGAGCTGGAACTTGATGTATTTATTTATGCTGTTAGCAAAAGATGTAGTAGTTCTTTCTGCATAAACACAAACAAAATTTAGCAAAACAAGTGTCAAACATTAAATCATTATTACTAGCACATAGTCTGTTATTTTGACTGTATTATTCATGTAAGATAGTCTCATGGCTTTCTGATTAAAGCTGCCAAAAATTATGTTCTTTAACCTCACTGTCATCAAGAGTCATTCAAATGGTGGCATTTTTAATTAATGACCATTCTATTTTTTTCAGTAAGAGAAAAAAAATCACATTAGATAATGGTCAGAAGCAAAGAAGAAATTGTTCTGCTTGTCAGTCTCACATCACCCTTATGCTTAATTAGTTCTTGTTGTTTGGAGTCCCGGGGTGAAAAATGAAAACAATCAATTTCCTAGCCAAGATATAACACTGGGATTTGCCATGATAAGGAAACTACTTGAGAATACATGTATGGTGATACAGAGAACCCCTTATCACCTGAACACAAGAAATTTCAGAATGCTCTTTATCTCATTCAAATGTCATTATGGCTTTCTGTTCACTCCAAATAATAGAAATGCATGAAGACTCCATGGAATTCTGCATCACAGGACTTGTGATAACTCCTCTGTTCCTCATGTATAGTAGCGCCTTTTCTTTGGTCCCCCATATCACTGAGAGAATAAAACCGAGATGAGAAGGGAAACCTTTGGACCTCCTCTGCCTACAGTACATGTCAAACTCGTACAGAAAGGCTACAAAATCTTCATGTAGGAAAAAATGTGCAAAATTTAGGCTCTGTTTCCTTCAGTTTTGCCTTCAGCTCTGTCTTGGGGTCCTCTGACTGCCGTTCCTCTGTCAGTACAGAAATGAAGAGTTCAACTTCTGCATGCAAAATATTGCAAGTAAATTTGGATACTCTAAAGATAGGATTTGATGGACTTGGACTTGAAAAATGTTGGTCACATAAAAAGAAAATGCATGTACTTCATATCCAATGAAAAGGCTTCACTTTGGTCTCACTTGTCTTTTTCTAAAGAAGGAAATGAGAAAACACAGAGAAAACACAGAGAAAACAGAGTAACGGCAGTATGTAGTCCCTATTGCAGGAAAAAGCCTGAAGATGGACACTCACCTATGTTACAGCTACTCTTTTTTCAACTTCCTCTTCAGGCTTTTTTCAGACTGTGTTTTCTTAGGAGACTCTTACTTGGCCTTGACCAATTCCTGCAGGTTTCCCTACCTAAAGAATCCATGAGCTTTTCCTACCTTATTTTACAGACATCCTCCCAGCATCCAACTCACCTTTGGGGCCTTCAGAATAATTTCTGTGCTGCCCTTCTGGTCTTTGCAAATTGCTGCCTCTGTTTGATTAGACAACACTTGTTCGAGGAAATACCATCTCTCAGCTGCAGTCCCATTGTAAGGGCATTTTACGAAAGAGATGTCTTTTTATGTGAGTACAGTTAATGGATAATGGCCCATTATCAAGAAGCTGTGACTTTGCTCATAGGCTTTCTTTCAGCAGTGGAAGTCTTTACTGTTGTTAGCACACAAATTTCTGGAACATTTACACAGAAGCAATTAAGGCCATATTCAGATAGGCTATTATTCTACCTAATGGGTACATAATAGGTACTTAATAGATATTTAGGCACCTATTATGCTTACCGGTTCAAAAGAGCAAAATTATCAGGCTCTTTTCCCAGGCCAAACAGACGAATTGTCATGATGAGGAGGGCTAACAGACATCAGGACGAGGTATATTATGGGTTCAAATTCATTGTTCTGTGCTTACTCTGAAGGGGTTTTTCTCTTCAAACCAGAGCTCTATGAATTTGTGCAGCGTCACAGACTTGGTGCTTGTATGAAAGGACCTGATGCAAGGAGCAAGTGACTTTATCACTAAATATAATAAGCTTCTCTGAGTACAGGCTCTGTACTTTAAAATCAGATTTTTTTTCTTTTGTTTAAACTATAAAATGCTTTTTTATTTAAATACTTTTAATCATTTAAAATATGAAAAGAAAAATGTAAAAGGTGTTAAATGCAGAGTTGTAAAAACTTTTAGTGTAACTTTTTTTCTGTAATAGACCACAAGTAGTAACTGCTCTGATAGCTTGTAGAAAATAAGTGCTTCTTGGTTCGTTGCAGAAGTGTATTAATAGATTAGTTATATTCCAAATACATTTATCCTTAAAACATCTATAAAACCTGAATAGATTTTACCACTGAAAGAGCTCATGGGGCTCTTCAGTCCCTCTTATCCTCCCAACCTTTCTGGTCATGCAGATTTAAAGTAGCTGCCAGGAATCAGGCTGCCATTCAGCAAGATAAACAGAAGCCACTGCAATGGAAAGTAAATAAACCAGAGGCCCTTGGCAGTGGTCAAACAACTTGAAGGAAGCATTTTGATCTGCACAAAGAACTCCAAACTAACCAGTGCAAAACAAAGGCCTTGTTGGAAAAGATACCAAGTTTAAATTCTTTTATATAACTTAAGTCAGGGGTTTTTATCAGCTTTGCCTCAGGGGAAAGGAATTTCAAGTTTCTTTTCAGAGGACTGTTTCATCCTTCAAGGCTGATGAGTTTAATATCTCAACAGACTGGGAGCAGTGCAGAAGATACACAAAAGGTAACGACCATCAGCTCTAAACATCACCCCTGACATGGTCAGAGACCCCTGGTCTGGGAAAGGAGAGATAAGAGAACCAAGGAGAACTTAAATAACATCAAAGGCAAAGAGATATTAATAGATAACCAATAGGAAACCAAATACTAAGAACTTCACAATTTGGGACCAATGAACATTGAACCAATGAATTTCTATGGCTTTTGACTGTATAAGTACCTGAAAAAATCCAGTAAAGAGTTATGTGTAATGGAATTATTTTCTCTGCACACCCGGGCTATGTGTGGATGAAATTATTTCTGTTGTACATCCTGCCCAGAATAAAATAATGCTTTGATTCTCTAACACAAAATATTTTGGAGAGTTTGTGTTTTTCCCACAGTTTCAGTGACAGCCCCAGAAGTCCAAAGAAAGTCTTTTAAAAAATGCATAATCAATACAAAAAGAGAATAAACCCAGAAGCTTTGCAAAAAGGTAAATACTCTCCCCCTTCCCAGATAAACGATAATCAAGCTCAGTCAGCCACTTTAAGTTTCCAGGTGGAAATTCAGCCTCTCCTCTCTTCCTGCTTCCCTCATCTGGTGCTTTCTGATGCCTCCTAATAGCAGTGCCTGCCTTCTTAGACTGCCTCTGCTGCAATTAGGAAACAGCTATGAGGATTTCTCTTGAAAAAAACACTGAATTTATCCCAGATGTGGGATCAGTCACATTATGGAAAGAATGGAAACAATCTTTTGCTTAAGCTGTTGTTAAAACAATGTCTGTGTAGTTTTTGAGCACATCATAAAATGATAGTTCTGATGATAAAATATTTAAACCTGGCTCTCAGAGGATCTCTAATTCTGCCTGTGGATTCCCCACAGAAGTTCTTTAGACATTTCAAATATTCTGTTAAGACTCCACAGATCTGTTTTTACTGTCTTTTGGTGATGAAACTCTACAGCATCGTTTCCTGATGCAAGTTGAATCCCAGCAGCAGAATGTATGATTTTAAACCCAAAGGTGAAGAAGAAAGTCTGAGTTTCTAATGCTCCACTAATAACTCTGCTTTGGCAGCTTGCAAACCAAATGCTGCAAGGTGAGAAACCAGATCAAAAAAATTCCAACAACCCAAATGCAAAGCAGGAATAACACACATTTCCAGAATTCCTTCTGGTTTTCCTTCTGGCCTTCTCTTCCCCAAAAGGGGGTGCACACAAAACCTCTGATACCAGAAGAGTCCCTCTTCCCAGTGTAGACCTGGAAGCTACAGCTCTTGACTGCTGCCCACACTGCCTGATGGTGCCAGGACATAGATGTAAGAAAACTAATTTTCAAATTTTCACCATTGCAGTGTGGAAAGAAAATCTCATAAACTTCCAGATTTGAAAACATTTTTCCTTCTTCAGCTCCTCAGAAAAATATCTACTGTGACCAAAAGTTTGAATGTTGCTAGCCTCAGAAACCTGCTGAGCTGACTCAGAGAAAAGTCAAGAGCTTAAAAAGCAGTCCTCATTAGCATAATCTTTCTATGACATTCCTAATAGATCCAAAATTGCAATGGTCAAAATAACCACATATTTTGAAGTTAATAAAAGACGTGTTAAGAAGTCTTTCAGTGGCAATCCTATTAAATTATCTCAATTTTACATCATCTTAAACTCTATTCATCTACATGTACTGACTACATTGCAGTCTCAGCTGAATGTGCTACAATCATTAGATCAAACATCTTTCATTTAATACTGATCATTTACCCAGGATTATGCAAATAAATAAATAAATAGAAATTTAATCCTACCAAATCACCCATCCTTATTGCCTTAGCAGAAACTTCAGAATGTTTCTCTCACTGATTTTTGAAAAAAATTCTGTTCATAAAAGATAGAACTGTGTAAACATCTATATACTTGTTAATTAAATGCTTTGGAAGTAGAAGCTGGTATCTGAGGGTCTGAAGCATAGAAAAGGAGGCAGTACATGAGTTAAAAATGTACAAATATGTGGAGAAAATCAAATGATAAATACAAAGACACTTTTTTAGGAAATCCAAGACCCACAATGTTTGGAGTCTAGGGAGGTATGACCACATGTTGCCCTTGATCTTTTGGGGTTTTTCTCCATGTGCGATGCATTAGGTTCTGCGGCAGTTTGGAACTAGGAGTATGAAAAGGAACAGCTGGAAGAGTAAAAATCTAATGACAGAGTGAAGACTACTTAGCACTACAAATTATCCTGCACTTTGCTTATCAAAATTCCCCTTAAAATTGGAAGTAAGCAATCAAGCAAGGCACCTATTTTACTAAAACAGCAAAGTAAAAGAAGGTCTTAGAAAAAAAAATCACAAAAATTAAAGCCTAGAAGAAGAAAAATATGAAATAACATAGCAACTTTAATCCATTAATACGAATTTATTTTTCTAAATATAAGCCCCTAGCAATAACGGCAAAAAGGGATTTCAAGGAACAGGTTGTTAGTTGCATAAAAATGAAAACCCCCAGTTTTATTCAAACATAACAGAAGCAGAAATCTAACCAGAAATAAAGTTTCATAGACAACTGAAATATACTGACTGATCTTGAGAAAGACAAGGCCATAGCATAAAATTTAAATCCATTTTTTTCACTAATACACAAAGAATGAGGAGGAGGATGGAGCAACTGTCTCATATTAAAGTGTCAGGTGTCAGAATAGTTCAATAGAATATCTTGTAGCAAGACATAAATACAATTTCTTAACTAGGAGAACTAAGGAAATTCAAATATCAAATTGCTGAAATACTGACTATGGTAACCAATCTGTCAGTCAAATTAGCCTCTCTGAAGGGCAGCAAGAGGTATCCAGATATTTCTAGGTGCTTGATTTCAAAACTGACACTATAAATAAATGCTATGAGAAAGATAGGTTTATTAGATAGTGAAGTAACTATAATGCATTGGAAAAGGTCAATGTGCTTTATGTAAAGGGAATGTGATTTGCAACATAATTTTTGCTTCTCAGATCTGCTGGAGTCCTTTGACAGAATCAGTGGTGTGGGTAAAAGATATGTTTAGAATAGTAAGTTAAAATCTACAGCTGACTGTGAAGACCTGCAGGAATATCTTGTGATATTAGCTCTGGAAATGAGAATGAAATGGCAGATAAAATTCAATGCCAATGAATGCAAAATAATGCATTTGGTGGGAGAAACACAATAACCCTACTATAGATGCACAATAATGAGCTCTGAAAGATCTTGTAGTCATTATAAGTAGATTTTTGAAAGCATCAGCTGAATGTTCAGAGGCAGTTAAAGTGGTAAATAGAATTTAGGAAGCATTATGAAAGTAATAAAGAACAGAAATTGTCGTTTTGACACTATACATGTCTGGTGAGTCTATGTCTTGTGGATGTAATTCTGATCATCCATGTTAAAAACAAGCAGCAGAAATAGGGCAGTTTCAGAGGTAGAAGATAACTCAGATCAGAAATATGGAGATTAAAAATCCTATTCCCTTTGGAAATGAGATGGCTGATAGGAGGAATGTATAAAAGATTATGTAAAATCTCAAACAGTACAAATACTATAACCAGGTAAAGTTTAACTTGTAGCAAAATTGTAAGGAAACAGGCTTTAAAGAAATTAAAGAGAAGGTCTTATTATAAAATACAATACAGTCACAGTTTTCATGGAATGATAAAGTTCAATAGTAGGGCGAGAAGAACTAGGAAATTAATGTAAGATAGGTTTCTCAAACATCAGTAGAAGGAATTGTCCAGAGAACCATCTCAAGATCAAAAAATCCTTAATTGCTGGTTACCCAAACTCTGCGACTGTACCAAGAGAGGTGCAACTCTTTTGTTCTTGCATTCTTTTTAACCTTTCACTTGAATCTTCCGCTATACAGCACTTCTGAAACCTGGTGAGGTTTCCTGGATTTGATACAAGAGAGATTCTTGCCGGCATTTGCATTCTTTTTTACTGACCTTTGTCCAAAACCATACCCCTCTGGTGAGTTCACTCTTGTAAATAAATGGTACTCATCATATTGAAGATGTGTCAATAGACAGGAAATTTCAAAAGGCATGTAGTAATTACCCCAAAGCTTCTCCCTGCCTTAAAATTTAAGAATTATCAGTGTCTTTTCTACAAACAGTCAGAAGACTCTGAGTTTTCCTACTGTACAAAGCATCCAGTTTGGACTACATTTTTTAAAAAGTAAATATTTGAGACAGAAAGCTTTGTAATTCTTTTAAATATGGCTTTTGTGAAGTATCTGAAAGAGAATCTGTTTTGATAGATAATTTACTGGTCACATTATCAAAAGCCTATCCTATTCCTCACTGAGTTTTGCTTTAAATATGGGAAGAAATGAGCCACTGAAAAAGCACACCCTGTATTTGTCGTATTTAACTTTCTAAATGAATAAGAATATATTGAAATAATATTAATTCAACTAACCTGGTACAATTCCATTCACTAAAAAAAAAAAAAAAATAAATCAAAGGTTAGAAAGCAACATGCATGTTAATGAGAGGAAGAACTTTTTCATATGTTTGGGATTTTCTTTCCCCAGAACTTTTGTCTGGTATTAGATGGAGTAACTAAATGGCTATAACATTCTGACTTAGAAATAGCTTTATTTAAGTGATGAGCAGGGAATTTTTTAGTTGGATTACATCCTTCAAAGCACAGATGTATGCCTGCATATTGGAAGAAAGGGAGGTTCTTATGAAATCTGTTCATGTTATCTCCATGTTTAACTTGTCAGAAATTTCAAGGAAACATAAAAATATGGCAAATGCAACTTAAAGGTCTCACACAAAAATTGGGGAGCAGTAAATTTCATTAATGATGACAAGAAATTGCAGAAAGTAGCTTGATCATTTGCTCTCAGGGTACAAGCAAACAAAACGTATTTTAATCCCACCAAGCATGAGGTTGCATACCAGGGACAGAGGAGCAAAATAGTTCTTTGGAGAGCAGTGAATGTAACCTAGGAAGCAGGAAAATAAAAAGTTTTGAAATGCAGCAAGAAGGAGGGAGGGATAAGATTTCTTATATTTTCTTACATGTGAACAAACCATTCATGCTCACATTCCCCACAAAGGTCAATGTGATTTTTGATTATAGAAATAGGAGGGTTTCCAAACTAGAGAGACTTTTATGCTACTCTAACATTTACTGGAAACACTCACAGTATATTTTAGTAACATCTTTAATAGTAAACAAAGGTCCACATTTTTTAATCTTTGTGGAGATAATTATTGATATTGGATGATGTAGAACTGTGCAGTCTCAGCCAGAAACAAATTATAGGCAGGAATAATTTTTTCTTGTGGTAAATTCATACTTTACATACATTTATGTATATGTCATAATTTATAGAGATCATGTTCATAGAACCCTTCTAAACAGTTTAGGTTGACATGGATATTCATACAGAATTTTAAAAATACATTATCTCCTCTTGTTTTTATGGTAGTATTTATTTTTTAGATTGTTTTTATCATACTATGAAATGATAAAATATTACTGAAATATAAATACATATATTTCTGGGAATGTGGATATTGAAAAAGTAAATTTATGCTATTAAAAGCATAAATTATCAGAAATTATTTATTAATTTGATAACATGAATACAATTTTTTCTAATTTCCATTCTTTTCTATTGCACTGCCTTACATGTCTATGTATTTTGTCTTCTTGGCATCAGTCATCACTGAAACTTAATGATATTGATGAAGTAAATACTCTGCTGCAAACTTTCGTCTGAGTGAGTCCCATCAGTGGCAGATGTTGGTTGAAAGTGCGTGCTGTGACTATCCCAGCAGTAACACACAGCCATGTTTCCTTTATTTTGCTTTTTTCTCGAGCTCAGCTGCTCTTCAAACCAGCTTTCTTACCTTACCTGTAAAGATTTCAATTTTATCTGGAACAAAACTAGCAATTCACTAATTTGACTGCAGTCTTCTAAACCAGCCTCATCTCCTCTTTGCCTTTGGATAATGAAAGCTTCCAGACATGAAATCTCCAATTGTGCGAAAAAATGAACTACTTGAGTTATTGGTATTACTTTAGATTTCCAAGTCTACAAAATTACAATATGATGTACAATGCCTGAATTTTACAACTGAATATCATAAATCACAGCCACTTAAAGTGCATCTGATCATTGTGTATGAGACATTATCTGCTGAAGCTCTGAGAGCTGATTCTGCCGAGCTAGGTAAAATAGATGACAAAGAGATTCATTGGATAATCATCTGTAGTGCAGGAAAAAAATTGTTCATTACCATTTTAACATATATGTTCACAGTCACAAGCTCAACTGGTACTAAATGAACTACATTCTTGGTTTGATAAAAAAGAAAAGTTGAAAAAAGGTAAAAACATGTCATCTCCTATTTGTATTGCCACATGTTATTTACCAAGATAAAATAATGTGCATTTTTGCTTGATGCTGTCCACTGAGGCAGCAATGCTGAGTCAGAACCAGTAGAATCTTGCTGATGTTATTGTTTTTTAGGTCTTTGGAAAAGGTGATCTACCAGCAGCTGGGTTCTATATGCTGATCTATATACAGCCTAATATCAGTTCTGTTCTCATTTATTCCCCTGTGCCCATTCCATGGCACTAATTAAAATGAAATTCTGGAATAAATAACACATCAGAAGACTAAAGGACTATCTATTGCTAGAAATTAATAATATTTTACTCATTATGATTAATATCTTTCCCAACAAAAACTTCAAAATTCTAGGAACAAACCAAGATCTTATTCTGAGACCTTCAATGTTTACAAATGTAACTTTAAAGCTACAAGCATAAAAATAGTTAAAGACAGATCCTTTGTGTCATGCAGTTGCCAGGGCTGATTTTGAGGCTTTCCCTGAACAACTGAACCAGTGAAAGTGATGCCTTTGGATTTCTTTGTGGATATTTACACAACAGATTAGACATAAATGTAAATAATAATAATAGCAATGTTAATTCTTGGATTACCACTCTCAATTCACTGTTAAATTAAAAATAAAATAAAAAAGCACTTTTAAATACAATTGCAATGTCAGCAAGCACTGAAAAAGTAAGAAGCTGGCTGAATGTTTCAATATAGATAAAATAAGGAAATATTTGCATGTTGTATCTTGACAGCTCATTGAATATTTATCCAATGTTAAGTACAAAAGATGAGGTTTCTGGGTTGCCTGGATACATTGTGATTTTTCTCAGTGAGGATCCAATGAGTTTCAGATTATTATGAAAAAAAATCAGGAAATTATATGTTTAATTTTTGAAATACTGATCTCACAGGCTTACCTCCAGTAGATCCAGGCTTAACGACAACAGAACATTTACTTCCTTTTCAATGTTACTTTTATTCATTTTTTCCCTTTTTATTTACAGTCAGTAAAGCTTACCCTCAAATGCTTTAAAAATTTCTGTTACACACTTAACTATCTCATCTTGAGGTTTTGATGAAGGTATATGACAGTTTAAATGACCTGATTCCAACCCTCATTGCAATGGTTCAAGAAAATTATATTTTCAGGAAAAAAAACCCCAACAAATTCTGCATTCCCATTCTTTATTGGGAGTATATGCACCATAAAAATGGCTGTATGACCATAGGTTAGGAGGTGGCACAACACTTTCTGTCTGCTTGTGGCAGTGGTTTGCTAAAGGCCACAGGAAGAACCTGCACACTAACTGGAAAACCTCCCAAGCCAATTTCATAGGAAATTCGCAGGGCCTGATTCTCAGGATCTGATCACAAACTATATGTCTAAATTCTGTAAACAGCCAGATTTGGCAGGTATTCTCAAGTGTAAGTACAGCAGGCACCAAATAGCACACAAAGTGGTTGTACAGAAGATTTCACCAAGGTGCACAGTGGGTTTTCTCACAGGAAATGGCAACCAGACAGAGCACCACTGATACTACCACTGTTTTATCTAATTACATCACTAACCCACGCCACGAAGACCACAATTCATTTCCTTCAACTGTCAGGAGGGATTAAAGTTTGTACCTAATAATGCTTCTACAGGTGCTTCTTCATCACTTTTTTACTTTGGATTGGGGGTGTGCTTTTGAAGAGCCTTTCCTTGTGTCTCCATATAGAGCCCTCTGAGCAATGGTAACAGCACTGTCATTCCAGTTGGCTCCTTTGAAAGTCCTGAAGTGTTTTTTCTCTTGCCCCTTTGGGTGATGAGAAACTAGAAAATGTATTCCAAGAGTACCTTTCTTCCCTCCAATTACTGATGGGCATTCAGTCCTTCAGGGCCTGGCTACAACTAGCCTGAAATAAAACTCTGAAAAGCATGTACTGTGCATGTCAGTCCCTAGCACTGCTCCCATCTCCTGCTGCTGGGCTGTACTATACAATGCAGCCATAGCCTGAGAGGTTGGCAGGCGCCTCATTGCACTTGACCTGAAATTGTTTAGTGCCACAGTGAAGAACTAAGAACTTATTTTACTGGACACACACAAGTGTGTGTACACAAGTCTATAAGGTCATGGCTAGTGTACTTCAAAAGAGACTGTGATCTGAGTACCCATTCTTTTCTAAGACAACTGTCTATTTTTTTAGTGTCAGTTTAACTGCAGAGTGTGGATAAACTTCTGAACACTTTCTGTTCCAGCAGAAACTGTCATGCTCATGGATTTTCATGTAGACTATTGTTTTCTACTGTTTGAACTCTATATCAGATAAACAACAGCGGAATTATTACCTCCAATAATGTCTCTTTAAGACGGAGATGGTTATTAAATACAATAAACAACAAACCAGTATTAATGCTGTCACAATGGTCTTGGGGTGATCATAAGGAGTATTTACATAAGACTATAATATAGACTATTTTCAGGAACATGCAGAGATAGTACTTAATTTCCAGTGCAGCAGAACAGTTTGGATTTTTTTTTCAAATATTCTCTTCTTTGAAATCCAGAGTATCCCTTTCTAAATGTAAAACATAATTAGGAGAGGAAAATATAAAATATGAATAAGACCTTTCATCACACCAAAATAGAATACTTCGTGATTTCATTGAATAGAATAGAATAGAACAGAGCAGAACATGATGGGCTGTTTCAGTCAGAAGGGATCTACAAAGATTATCTAGTCCTACAGCCTGACCACTTCAGGGCTGACCAAAGCTAAATCCTATCGTTAAGTGTGCTGTCCAAATGCCTCTTAAACACTGACAGCACTGGGACATGGACCACCTCTCTAGGAAGCCTATTCCAGTGTTTGAACTCCCTCTTGGTAAAGAAATATTTCCTTATGTCCAGTCTAAACCTCCACTGGTGTAACTTTGAACCTTTGAACCATTCCCGTACTGGATATCACTGGATACCAGACAGAAGAGCTCAGCCCTTTCCCCTCCACCACACCCCTTCCTCAGGAAGCTGAAGAGATCAATGAGTCACCCCTCGGCCTCCTTTTCTCTGAACTTGACAAGTCCAAAATCCTCAGCCTTTCCTCACAGCACAGACCTTCCAGCCATCTCATCAGCTTTGTTGCCCTCCTCCGGACCATCCCATCCTTCTTAATTTGTTGGGCCCAGAACTGCACACAGTACTCCAGGTAAGGCTGCACCAGTGATGAATACGGTGGGATAATCACCTCTATATTTTGCTTTTAAAGAGATAATAATTACTTAGGACATTGTCTTCATCATGGAACTTGTCCTGTCCTGCTTCAGTGAAAAATACTGAAATAAAATATGCAGAATAAAGAATTTAATAGAGGTTATAGATAATCATAAAGAGGAAATTGGAAAAGTGTGATGGATAAGAAATAGGGCAGATGCACACCTGTCAATCTGCTAAACTTATGTGCTGTTGTGAAAGCTCCCAGCATCCAAGAAATGATTCTGTTTACTGATGCAAAAAGTAAAAACTTGATTCACAATGTCATTCTACATTAAGAAAATACTACCACTCAGAATGGCTTTTTGATTTAATTACAGTCAGATCACTGAAAAATAGATTGAAAAATCACAGGCAAAGGTATAAAAGTTCTTTTGCTATGTTTACTCTCTGCAGTACAGAGAGTTATTGCTTAGGTTTAACTGATGATTAATTGATGAATCAATATTTCATCCAGGCTGCTTTTGCATCTTTATGGTGATAGGAATAATGAAGTTCTGATACAGCAACTGGAACATCTAATCAGTGTGCATTTCATAACATTGGGTCAAATATTACTTGCATAGACATACAACTATAGTAAGTGGGAGAGAGTAATGAGTATTAATAATTAAAATATAATATCAAACTGTTCTACTTACATTCCTGAAAGAGAAGGAGAATCAGATCAGAGTCTGACTTGAAAAGAATAATCCAGCTGAAGTAGGAATGGCAGGAACTCTTCTTATTTGATGCCTTGCTTTCTGAAAGCAAATTGACATCAACTGATGTGATCTAACACATCCAGCTTGTATGTAGTCTCCATGGCTGACCAAGCCAGCATACTGTAAACTTCCTTGCTACAGTGTACTTGACAGAATAAAAGAGTCAGTTCTGGGATTGCTTTCTGACATGCAGAATCATTCTCAATACTGCAATCCCTTAGGTAAAAGCTTTTATCCTGTCTGAGTCTTCAGTTCCAACCTCAAAAGTAGGTATTAATACATATGTGCCTACATCTGCTTATCAGAAAAACAAGACCTCTAATCTCCAGAATGTACAAATATTCTAATTAAATGCATTATTAAAACAAAATACTGTATTAACAGTGTTTATTTTTATGGTTGTATATATTAAATAAGTAAATATTTAATCTTCATAAAAGTGAATGAGAGACATACTGTCACTTTCTCCAGTGAAGTAAGCAATTGAAAATGTAAGACTTTCAACTGAATTTAGGATTTTCAAAGAAAACCCCATTTTTAGATCATGGCAAGAAAACACTGACTGATCAAACTATTCTGCATGAATGTGTACAGTTCAGTGAAGATGCAGATGTCCTCTAAATTAGAAATACTGATTTTTCTTGTAGCTGAAGCCTCCCTGACCACCCCCCACAACATCTTCTAAATTAAATGCCAGTTTAAAAAATTATGTAACATGGCAGTAATATTTTCATTGGCTAATTTATTATTATCACAATTGTGACATGTAGAGGACAGAAGAGGGAAGACACTGTCGTTTCATCTGTGTAATGCCAGGGAAGTCCAAGTGATACCCTAGTAAATTATTTTATCATATTTTACATCCAGAAAAAACATCTATCAACAGACCATTCATGGAGTAAAGTGTAATATCCAACAGTTAGAAAATAGAAGTGGTTTTCTGCTTATGCACCAATCTGATAATTACTCCATGCACTTGAGCTAAGAGAGAATTTGAAATACCTTGCATGTTTCAAAAAATGCAAATACTTCTTAATAAGATGCAGTGCTTAAGTCTGTGAAACTACTTAGAAGGTAAGAGATTCTGAACTGCACATAACTGATGAAAAACCAATGGAAAACAAAATTCAGATCATGCAACTAAAAGTACACCCTCTAGACCACAAAAAATGGTCCAAACCACAGGTGCTCAGATGATGAAAGCACATCAGATCTCACATATCTAATTGTAGTGCATGATACATTCCTTATGGTCTTTCTAATGGTCCCACTGCCAATCAAACCAAAATCATGGACCTGATCATGGTGGACTTTCAAGTGATACAAGTCTATTTTAAACTGCAGATAGATGAAATAGTTATAATGGTCACTTCTGGTCCTGAAACCCATGAATCTTTGTCATGTTACAGTTAAAAACAAAAGTGCAGGAATGAATTTTTGCATGCCCTAGTTTGCCTAAAATTATGATTTCTGGCCACCTTCTAATATTCTCAAGTTTTGAATCTCATGGCTGATAATGGTTTGTGTGTAGTATTTAATGGTTTCAGTTCCTCAGTGAGGATAATTTTAAGGAGAAGTGGAGTATTCACTACCTTTCCCCCATCTCTTAATTCTCTCTGTTTTCACTAGTGTCTTCATTTTTTTTTTCTCCTCTTCCTTTTTCTCACCTTCATTTGGAGAAGTGACAGGAGAAATAAACCAAGCAAGTGAGTTTTTTTGCCTTGCTCTGAAGCCAGGGATGTTTGTGTTCATTCTAATGTCCCTTGGTAATGAGTTGCCAAGCCTGGGTGCTGCTGCTGAACAGGCATCTTTAGCTCCTACAGCCTTCACTCTCATGACTGACAGCCTCATCGCTCCTAAGCAAAGTAGCTGTCAGGGCATAGCTTTGTTACAAAAAATACCAATAACCCCCAAACCAATAAGACAAATAAAACTGTACTTTCTAGCATGTCTGGAGGTAGTATCTCAGACAGCTCTAAGTTAACACATATTCACGCAGAATAAAAACCACTGCAAGCCCTTATAGCACATTTTTCCTGGGACATATATGATGGAAATAAATGGGAATCTTTTTGTGCAAATTAATTTTTTTAATCAGTTAAATATGCTATGAACTGGAAGAGGCATCTTCTTTAATGGGCCAAACCCTTGACTAAGACAAGGCTATTTTTACGTCTTCATTTCCTGAGTGTACTGCACCTCCAAGCCAAAAGCAGGAAACCTGTAAAACTAAGTCTAGAGTTCAGTTCTTAAATTCACATTTTAGACCCTAATTAAGAGCCGCTTGGGGGTTTGTTTGAAACTTTGAGTTGGTGGAAATATTATACTTTTGTGACTCAGAATACTCCTTCAGGCATTCAAATTTGTGCATGAGTGTCCCTCCTCAGAACTTTTGTTTAGCTATGAATTAGTTTAGATGGTTTGGGGGGACTTATAATTTCATCATAGATGTTGCTTCAGCTTATCACTAGGTAAAGTAATTAGGTAAGACTAGCTAAGATTTACTATCTGTTTTTTTATTGACATATTACAGCCGCAATAATTAGGATTGAACTGAGCAACCCCCCCTCCCAACCTTTACTGCTGCAAATAGCTAAGGAAACCACTTGATATGCTCAATTTTTTATAATATCTATCATTTCAAACAAATCAGCACTTAGTGTTTTCAGGGCCATTTGTCTTTGTTTAAACATTTTTGTTGTGTTTTGTAACAGAAATTTTTAATGCTCAATTCCCAGTGCCATATCCCTCGCCATTTCAAACTATTATTTCAAGCCTTTGAATGGCAGTGGCTGGCCCCAGCTGCTCAGCTGTAGAAAACATTTTCTCCAGCAGCAGCAGCAGCAGCGGCAGCAGCAGGAGCGGCAGCAGCAGCAGCAGCAGCTCCTCGGCAGGCTCAGCAGGCAGCTGCGGGGCCGGGGCTGCCAGCACCGCTGGGGCCGCGATGCCGCAGCAATGCTGATGCAGGCTGCTGCTGCTGCTGCCGTGGAGAGCCCTTCTAATTCTTCAGCAGAAGATTTTGCACACTTGTCTCTGTTTCAGCGCAAGAGGCTTCAACAAGCCATTAGAAGTTTTTGGTTTTTTTTTCAGTTGGGGCAATAAGAACGGGATCGCTGACAGGTCATCATAATCTCCTTCCTGAGTCCCAGCCTTAAAGACTTGCTCTCCTTGAATGTTAAACTTGCTTTGCTCGCTAGGCTGGCAGGCTGGCTGCCAAGGGGAAAAAATGTTGGTTTTGGGCACTCTCACACATGACCCCTATATTTGTGACCAGGTTTTCAATGATGCCTCGAGAAGCTGTGATGCCTGCGATTCACTGCCACCTGGAGGAGTCAAGTTAACCTGGGAGTCTCTACCTCCAGTGTTTTAACTCGTAAGAATGGCTCTCAGATTAATTTGGCGCTGCTGTCAGAGAAATATGACTGGAAGCTAGGCCTAAATATAAATAAATTTGTGTGCATGTGTATGCGTGTTTTTAAATCATGATTTATTAAAGAAACAGAGAATTGATATAAATAAAATATGACTTCTCAGTAAATCATGTCCACGTTGCCTTATTACCTTTAATCATGAAATGCAAACACAGCTGGAATTTTTTATTTCTCCGCTTCATCAATTTTAAAATAGGCTTATTTATTTATTTATTATTAAAAATAATATTCATGGGATATATAAAGGTAACATTTTATAACTGTACTCTATTCTTGTTTACTTAGTAATTTTTAAATTCAATCAGTTTTAGTGAGAACTAAAGCTCTGTTGTATTCTTGGACATTCAGATTTCAATATGGAACCTCTGGCTACTTAATATTGTGAAAAAATTCATAGTGTTTTCTAGGGTTATGACAGACAGTCCAATAAAAAACATTCCCTCAGCATTCTAGAGATATTGAAAGTAGTAGGTCACATCTAAGAAAAATCTCCTCCTGTTTTCTCTGATATTTTGCCAATTAAATACACTCTCTGTTCTGATGGTATAATGTTGTGTATACACTACCAAAGCACTTTTTAAAGAATGTATTTACTTAGTAAATATTACTGAGTTCCAAGAGTAGTTTATAATTCAAATAATGGACTGGAGCCACACTATTCTTAGTTTTAAAGTAAGATTTTATACATATACTGTTAATTATTTGGCTCTATAGTCAACAAATAGTTTACACAGGAAAGTGCAGATGCCTCCAGCCCAGCACACTGGAAGGCAGCTCAGATGAGCTATGCAGTGAATTGGTCAAAATCCATCTGAGGCCTGTACACCTCTTCAAATAAACCTTTTCAGAGGCACAGCATAAAAAGTCTGTGTCTGGCTTATGTCCCTTTTCACATGTAAGGTGCTGATGGGAAGGAAGGTAAAAATACATTTTGATGTACACCTATGGGCTACTATTTTGCCCGAGGTGCTGTCTGAGTGCAGTCTGGGGCAGGTCCCTGCATGTTGAACGCGCTCCAAGGTGCTGCCACAGGCTTGGTCAGCCTGGTCCACCCACACATTCCAGCCTCCAGCACACTCCCCAGGGTACACAGGGCCTTTCAAAACTATTGTGGAGCTACACAGCTTGCAGGATTTAACCACGCCAGTCTCTAAATTTGCGAGATTGAGCTCTGACTCATCTCCCACACTTCCTTTCTTCTGGCTGCAGTAGATAAACCTATTACAGGAACTAACTGTTCGAATTGGATTATGCTTTTAGGCATTTTGTGCATAAATAGTCAGCAAATGTAGCAGTGAAGAAGATACTTTTCAAGGTTAAAAAGAGGTTATTTGAGCTAAGACAGAAATTAAAAGCACTTATGAAAAAGAAAAATCCTGGTCTTGCAAAACAAGGTTTATATGAAAGCAAGATAAATAAGTTGTGCTGTTACATTTTTTATAGAATTAATCAACAGGTCCTTTAAAAAAATTAATAATTTATTTTAAATTCCTCTGGCCTTATCAACCTTAATATTTTATTTTAGAACTATATGATCTGACAAATTTTCACTTTGCCTATAAGAAGCAGAACTGTTTAGGCATGACTATGACTATTGTGCTCTTCATCATGACACCTGACTTCTGACTTGACTGAAAGTTTGAAACAAATTGAGAGAAAAAACATTTTCAAGATTCAGTGGATTAAAATGTCTTAAATGATTTCTAAAAATTGGATAATGAACATTCAGTTTCAAAATTCTTCTTAAACAACTGAATTTATAAACTGGATTTAAAAGTTGCTGTGCACGCTCTCAGTTTAGAAGAAAGCTTATTAAAAATACACTCTGGTAAACTAAAGCAACCCTCCATCACTTAACTAGGGCTTAATTTCCTGATGTATTTTCTGCTAAGATTTCAACAGACATTATTGAAATCTTTATTACTAGGAGGACAATTATAATCTCTTCTCCATGGAAATAGGCCTTTCTGCTTGTTTATTCACCCAAAATAATTTCTCTTAAGATCTTCCCTTCTTTACTGATCGACTATCACTCCGTATATTTTTGTCATATTTTGGCAAGATTTTTCTTTTAATTTCCCATATTATGTTATTATCTAAGTGGAATGTTGTCACATAAAGCTAAATTTAGAATACTAGACTTAATTGCTCTTTTGAAAATTTCTAGGGGAGCTTAGATAACCACAGGCAGTTTTTTGGCTTACTAATTTTTCCCCTTCATGGGGGAACATTGTTAAAGGATGCAGGCAGAGGATCCTGGCCTGAGGTTTACTGAACAGAAAATGAGAAACTACTGAACAGAAATTGTTGAACATAGGAAATAACAAAGGGAGAATCTGAAAAGAGGTACAGAATGTGAAGTGACTAGCTGTTACAGATTGTTAGGGGGAAGTTCTTTGAAAAATGGAAAGTCTTTGCAGATACTTAGAGGGAAGCATTGAGAACCATATGGGGAGTAAGACCTTGTGTTGCCAGCAGCACCTAGGTGATCTGAAGGACTAGTTACTAGCTGTAAAGCAGGGAATCCCTATCAACTGCATTTTCAGATTAAGCTTAATCCAACATAGCTCGGTCTTTCTTTTATATTTAAAGCAGTATCATAAATAATAAAATCCTCTTTACTCAACAGGTTTATACTCTCAAATTCTAGTTAATTTGTGTTTCTTGAAAGATAATCACACTGATTTTAAAAAAAAGTAGGAAAAAAGTTGGCTGCATAGATGCCTGTAGTTCTCTTGTATTGAAGTGTTCATGAACTTGAGCTTGTGCCATCAAAGAAGACATTCTTCTTGGACTCAGCGTATTCTTGGGTCAGAAAGTAAGATTTGCCAGGAAGATAAGTCTAACTTAAAATAGAGAAGGTTATCAGTAACAGTTTATAAATGTCAATATTTTTATGTATTATGAATGGTCTAGTGAAAGGTGTTCCTCCTGTCCTATGGAAGGGGGATTGAAACTAGATAATTTTTAAGGTCCCTTCCAACCCAAGAAATCCTATGATTTTCTAATTCTATGAATATAGCAAATATTTAGATTTATTCATATGTTTTTGTAATGGGTTAGGTACTTCAAAAGCTGCTGATTTACTGCATCTCCCTCTCGAGCAGAGCTCAGCTCCATGAATGGACCTATTGCAAAGGCATTGTATTGCCTGTGCTCCACATGAGGCCTACCTGAGGCTACAATAAATCAGCAGTAATGAAACTTCTCTAGACCCAATTTATGCAAACTCTGACCTGGACCTTCTGAATTATATGGTTTTCTAATGACTTCAAGTGTTCAGTTAGTTTGTGGAAGCCAGTCAGTTTTAATACACCTCTGCATTCTTAAGTGCATCCAACACCATCCTTTCATTTCAGATAAAACCAGTTTATTACAATACATTCCATAATCTCCATGGCTATAGAAAATTTCAAGCTTTTTTTTCCCCTTAATCTTGGTCCAAAAGTCAAAATCTTAGCTAAAGAGTGTTGTATTTCCTAGGCTTCTGGTTAGCCTGATGTTAAAGCACAGCAAATGTCTTGAACTCATCTCATTAAGAATAAAGGTACAGTTATTAAAGTTTTTAAAGTTATCTGAGTATATCTGAATTTGAAGCACATGTACATACTGGGGAAAACTCATTTGTTGAACATTTCTGTGTTTCTTATTAACTCAGTATTTCACCTTGATGAAATGCATGTACATACATGAATATGCTCACATTTCTGCACATGCTTATGCATATGTACAAGTATACGAATAAAGATATTCCTTTATGTACTAATTATTGGATCAAGGTTAAATGATTCATACAACAGTAAGCTTTAGAACCTTCTGATTGATTATAAGATCACAAACATGCAACCCCATCTTATGCTCTCATTGGAAACAGAATATTATTCTAGTTTCTTAAGAATTGTCATAAAGATAATACAGGTCTCTTTAAGACTGACCACTGTAGAGAAGCACCATCATACATAGGGCTTACCCAGGTACTTTCTTTTTAACTTTTCTCTCTGAATTAGACTAACAAAGGTTGTATTAACTTTTTCATTATTCATTTTCCTAATGTCTGAAGAATCTTTATTTGTAACAGCTGTGTTAGTGCTTGACCTGGGTGGGCTGGCTGTAGAGCATGTAAACCGCTTTCAGATTTGAGAGCCATGTTTCTGTCAACACAAGTAGAAATACAGCCAGTGATCTCATTCAACTTCTATGTGGTATTCTTTTCACAGTGAAAAACCATTACAAAATGTAGCACAGTATTTATGACTGCTAGTCTCTGGTTAAAAAAGGTTCAGGGCCGGGATCAGAACAAGTGATGAAGGTCAGGATTGAAATACATTCATTTTTAAGAATGCAATAGAAAGCTTGAACATCAGTTACTAAGGAGTATGGGTCACTGACTTTGCCCATTCTGGACACAGATAACCAGCGTGTGTCAAAGAGATTGCAGAGGAAGGCATGAAAATAGAATCTGCTTTATATTGAACAATACAAAGCATTTTCAAGAATGTTGAATTAATTCAAGCAACGAGAAAGCATAGAATAAACAGGCATGTTTTATAAATCTATTTCATTTTCTCTCAGCCCTACTCATATCAGCATCACCTAGGATACCCATGAAAGATGCATCTGCTAACAATTCTAAGTCAGCCCAGGTGGGAAAACTTGCAGAAGTTTGAAAGCAGGGGTTGTCTTCCATGGGATGGGATTTTAGTTTGGTTTGGTTTGGGGTTTTGTTTCTTTTACTATCATTCACTTTATTCACCTATCTTTTGACCAGAGGACTGGATTTAAAAGAGGCAGGTGATAACATGTACTGAAGTAGTGCTCAGTCAGTACAGTCGTGTGTGACTCCTCCCTAAGGAAATCACTGTATTGCAGAGAACACAAGTAAATTCTGTTGAATATGTTCTGTATTGAATATACAGAATATGCTGAAAGTTCGCTGTCATTCAAACTTTTTTTTTTTAAGAAAGACATTAAATGCTAGGAGAGGCCTCTGAAGTATTTATCTTAGCATGGTATTAATGTTTATTACTTTAAGCCCCTTGTCTTATTACTTGCTTCAGTGAAGTGAATGTTATTAGGCAAATTATTGTGAGCAGCAAAATACTTTTTTCTGTCTTACCTTCCCTAATTAGAGTGACAGACAACATGGTTTTATGGAGGTGACTTTGGTCTAGAATTTACAGTACTTAAGCCTCTCTGCCATTTGTGATCCCAAGGGTTCAAAGATGTGGATCACCACATATCTAAATAATATTTCTAAGAAAATCTAACTTTCTCAGTTTCTACAGAACAGAAAATGCCCCAATATTTTTCACAAAAGGAATAGAAATAAACTTTGCTTTTAGTTTTTGTGGGTTTTCTTTGACTGTTTGAATTTTAATTGAACAGCTTGGAGTCCACTAAGTTTGCGACTTAATATAACTTCTAAGCTTTTTCTTTTTTTAAAGAACTGAATCAGAATGACATGTTATATAAATATATAAAGTATGTTAGAAAATCAGAAATAAGGAAATAAATATGACAAAACCCATGACTGTAAACCATATTCAAGCCAGCCAAATTAATACATTACATGCAGTAATTAGTCCAAAGCATCACAGTCAGCACTGAAAAGATATAAATATGTGGCAAATACAATTTTTTGGTCACAATTTTTCTTTCAAGTGCTCCTTTATTTTGATAGTATGCCCATAGGATCTACTAATAAGAATGTTTTATGTCTTATAACCCTTATTTTGATATGAGCAACATATTTCTTTTGGTGCTTTATAATACCTTGCGTGAAAGGAAAATCTGTGTTTAACAAGTTTCATGTAATAGAATTGAAAAATTTCTAAATCCTGTTGTTTTAATAACAGGTTATGCTTACATACCAATTTAAAAATTATATATCTTAGTGTTCATTGAACTCTGCTAGTTCTTAAAATATCGTCCTCCTTCTATTCCAAATAATCTTACACCCTGACTAGGACAAACTTAGAGCCATTTCTAGGTTAGAGGTATGTTATATAGCATATTAACTCAAATAACAACCCCACCTACTCTGAAGTGACTGAATAACACTTCTCACTCTGGTAAGTGGCGAAGACTTGTTAAACTCATGTGGGAGTAAGTCCTGAAAAGGCCAGATTTTCTTCTATTGGTAGTGAGATTTTTGGTGGAGGTGGTGCTGGTTTGGGTTATTTCCATCCTTATGAAGCATTTGCTAGTAGACTATTATGCAAATGTAATTAAAATATATAAAACTACAGAACATATATATACATAAAAATATGTAAAATATATAAAATAAGGTAATACAATACAATGGTAAATTTCAAACTTTACAGGCACCATTAAAATAGCTCCTGTTCTTCACATTTCTCAGCTACAAGCTTGGACTTTTTGACTGTGCAGCAACTAAAGTTTTGGAAATATACATACATACAACTTTACTGAGATGAGTAAAACAATCTCCTATGATGGAACTCACTGAAAGCATTAAATTACTTCTCTGTATAAAAAAGTGTATTTGAGGATGTTCAGTATTCTTATTCCTGAAAGAGAATGATTTTTCAGACTTTCACAGAGGTTAGAGGTTTTATGTTCAGAAAATAAAGCAACAATTTTGACCATAACTTAACTGATGCTCAATGGAGAAACACTGAGATAGGGAAGAAAAAGATGGAAAACTCTCAGGAGGGATAACTTGTCAGAAAGATCTCTAAAGAGAAAAGATAGAGCTGTGTGAAAAACAGGATTCATGCTCCATAAAGAGTTCTTTAGAAATATTTGATTCATCTTGAAATATAGCAATTTTGACATGCCAAAAAATTTTGCTAGAAGGAGTTCACTGAAGATAGTGAAACGCTTTGTTTCTAAAAATTGATTCCAATAAAACATTTTCAAAATGTCACTGTGTTTACATTTCAGAATGCCATTTTCTTGTAAATTTTCACATAGAATATCAAAATTTTAAACCAAAAAGTAAAGTACACTCTCAACATTAAAAAAGGAAAGGAAATCAATTATTTTGTCAGAAAAAACATTATAAGGATAAAAAATTCAGAATAATTGTAGAGATTTATCTGGATTTTGAAAAAATCCAAGACAATTTTTGTATTCTGTGAAAGATATAACCACTCCAGATATCTTACAGTCATTGTAAGAGACAAATAAATGATACATTGTGTTAACACAGAGCCTGACCATCGAATTGTGTGTACAGGAGGTTTATATGTATTAGTAACCATGGTGTTCATGTCCTGTTACTCTTTGGTGCACATTTACACTGAGTTTTTTGAGAAAATTTTTCCCAGAAGTTTATTTTACATGCTAGCACTGATAGCCAGAACAATGATGCTCTCCTGACTGAATCGGTAGTATGTGGCCAGTGGAGCTACCTGGTCTGAGTTTCAAACTGTTGATATTAAACTATGAATAAATATGTGGTCATCAGTCATATGAAAGTCAAAGAAAAATAATTTCTCAAGAACTGACACCTATTATTAGGCACAAAGAAATTGCTGTGAACTCTGACACATAGGGAACATTTAACCTTGTCTACCAGTAATAACCTTGTCAAATGTTGATCCTCACACATAAATCGAGAAACAGACATATCTTGCTCTGCGACCCCAACAGAAAGAGAAAACACTCTTTCTGGGAGAATGTCATTATTTATATTTTTATCTGTCTTCTCCTTTGTCTTCCTGGTAAAATTGCTGGTGAAAGCACACTTGGAAAATGTAATAAATCTTGTACTTCTTTAGTGAGTTCTTTAATTAAAGTGATATTTTATGATACATGTATGGATTGCATAGAGTTATTTTTTGATATTATTATAGTGTAAAATAATTACCCATTTAACCAAATGCACCAAAAGGCTGGTATCTTACCTACACAGCTTGTTATAAGAAGACAATAAAATAATATTATAATAGTAATAATAATAAAACCCCAAGCATTTTATTCTGTGTTCTAGTTAAAAAATTTGGAGCCCTTAATACTCTTCTCTCACTGCATTTAGTGGTATTGTTTGTTGATAATAACATATTTAATCTATCAACAATCACTTTTCACTGAAGATGATAGCATGCTAGATCAACTCTATTTCAGAGACAATTAAATCTTCCTATTTGGAGGTAGCTGAAAGAATAGAAGCTTCTGATAGAGTCAGTCCTTTCATAAAGAGGTTGAAGGAAAATTCTGGAAAAGCAAAGCTGTTTCTGGAATAGATGATAAATGCTATGGCAAAGGAATTTCCAAGCTGTATGGAACATCTCAGGGGTAAAGGACTGGAAAGATAGGAAAAGTGAGTTTAGCTGAAGAAGGAAACAATGAGAAAGCAGCTTTTTGACAAATATTTAGCTAAAAACACTGCAAGAACTTCTGAAGAATGAAATCTGTCCTTTATTGTTTATTCCATCTCTGTCCAGGGACACAGGAAATATTTTGGGAAAAAAATACCCAAAATATTTTACTGAATGTATAATTCAGTTTCACTTCTGATTTGAAACAGATTTGAAATGTGAGCTAACCAATCACAATACAGGCAGCTCTTTTACACCTGTGGAGGGAAACTAGTTTCTTGCCTTACATTGTGTACTAGAGCATGTCAGATAGGTGACAGATGATTAGTTTGTAGCTTTCCAGCATTTAGCAGTACACTTAGGTGACTGTGGAAAAAGGAATATTATTTCAAATAAACAGGAATTTTGGAGGTGCCTATATCCGTTATTTTATACACAGTCTAAAATTCCACTGGTAGCTGGGTTTCACTGACAGAAAGGTCATAATGCATGTCTAGTAAAAATTCAAATGGAGATAGTCTAAAAATACTTTGTAATAAGAGTGGTGGAGAAATGGATAGGATCTCTACATCACTGGAATTTGAAACAAAAACTTTACATGAGAAACTCCTAAAACACTAACATTCCCTCTTGCTAACTCTTCTCAATAGAGGAATAGAGAGCATGAGTGGGACATTTCTGCTGACTGAAAAGTCATGCTGTGCATAGTTAGTGGATGGGTTGAGACCATTGGAGATCAAGACTGCCACTGATGAAAATCAGTAGTGCTATGGCATGATGCTTATGTATCAGATACATCTGGCTGTAGTTGTGTGTTGTAGCTGCACCACAGCCAGTGGTCACCACAAACTTGATTTGTCTCTGGCGTGATCCATAGACAAAGTAAGCACACCAGAGTAAAGGATATTGCCCATCCAAAAACCCTGTAAGTTCAAAGAAGTCCAAAGATGCTGTCATAACAATACTTCATGGGCAACTGTTTTCCCAGGAGCACAATTAGTGCTGTAACATAGCAGGAAAAAAATCTTTAATTACCATTGTCCAGCAGAAAGCACACACTTATGCAAAACTATCAAAAAATGTTTGTTCAACATGCCAATTTGTGTCAGCTTTGATAGATTCTTAGTATAGAACTGAATTTCCTGGTGTTATGAATTGATTACTGGCTCAGCTGGAGCAGCTCTGCTCCCCTCCTCTGTGCCTTACTTAAAGGGCAGGGGATATACTTTCCCTTTAGTAATCTCATCAGATTTCACTCCTGTCATGGGAAATCAAATTACTGATTATGCCAAAACAGACTATCAGTGCTTGCCATCCCAGTTAGGGGGATTGATTCTTTCTGTCCTTGGTGTCTTCAACCATGAATCTACTGGCTTCACTGGATCCTGCCTTTTCATTTCTGCTTTTACATATGATCTCTAACAGATTCCTTTGAAAAATCTGAACATTTTAAAAATAAAATTTAAACGAATATATATTTTTAAAGTTTTGTGGTGTTGCAGAAACATTATCCAGACCGAGTCTACTCTTCAGTTCAAGATCAGTTAAATGAACAAGCTAAGTATAAGTGTTCTGTGGAACAGAATCCAGGTGTAATATCCCAAGGGACAAGTTAACATGAAAAACTCAAGCACAAGAATCCTTAAAGTTTGTGCTGTTTAATATGATTTAACAGGGATGCTGCACATAAGTTTAGGTGACATTCCAAATCTAACTTTAATTTGATTAAATTAGTGTTTCAAGTAAGTGGATTGTCTATTCCCTTTTGAAAAAGAGAAGTATGCCCACTATACCTAAAAGCTTGAAGGAAGAAGTCTTTAAAAAAACCGAAAATTTCTGAAAATTATCCCTATGCTCATATTTTTAAGGTTAAATATATTCTCTGAATCAGAGACAACAGAGTAGGACCAGACTTCTAAGACTGATTTCTAAGTTTGTTTTTAATATTTACATTTATGTAATAAGAGATTCCTGTAGCAAAGAAGGCAGTGCCTTCATGAGGCACAATCTAATATAGTCTATCCTTCTAGGAAGTTTCTTTTGTGTTTAATGATGTGTAGATTAGATTATTTTTAAATCAGTAAGACTGGTAAAAGATAGACTGTAAAACTTCATTGCATTTCTGAAAAATTATTCTCTATATTTTCATAACAAAAATCTGTATGATGTATAAAAAACCCTTTTTCTTTTTGGAAAACAAAAGCATAATCCATAAGCTTCCTGCTCATATCAGTTCTCAGCAATCCCAATTAAATAATGCACCACTATTCCCATGAGCAAGACTTTGTCCTGTTGTCATAAGCATAAATAGATAGTTATATAAATACATTTAATAAAATGGGGTGATTTCCCCCCTAAATCTGGCTTTACTGTATACTCTGTTTTTTGTTGCTTTAAAATACCTTCTGACAATACTTTTTGCCATTGATTTTATACACATACCAATATATGTTAATTTAAACACTTGCAACTATCTTCTGGCAAGCTCCATGATCTCAGCCATTGGGCATAAACCGTAAGGAATATAAACTAAATCATAGAAAAGTAATGAAAAGAAAAATGCAGAGGTGAACAGTACAGCATTCTGCCTTATAAAATTACCTGGAGGGTTTGGGGTTTTTTGTACTGAAGGAATTTTTTTATTTATTAGACCTGTTCATAGTGTTTTAGTAAAAGCTGAAATATAAGATCTGAGAATACATAATTTATTCTATTTATATCTGCATGGATACTTAAAAAATTATGCCATTTCCTACTAAGTATTGCTTGGCTGACTGTGGCAGTTGTCAATATAGAAACGAGACCTAGGGGTCCATTTGATTAAGTGAGCACTCTTCATAGTACTTGTTATTATTTTTTGCTCAGTTTTTTAGTAGCCAAAAATTAAACTCCATCCTCCTTCTCAGAAACAGTTTCTGTGGAATTGAGCACAAAAAAGGATCCCAGCCTAGCAGTATGCCCTCGAGTGCCTAGTTTCACTTTCTGAGTAGTTCTATTGATTTCAGTAGATGATATGAATATATAAAGTTATTCTCAATCTCAAGTACCTGTAGAAACTGTGATCTAGGCAAAGCAACTGGCTTAAGAACTTTTCCTACATTGTCTTTGTAATTAAATTCTCTATATAATTTATCATATTCTACTAGTATAACCCATCTAGTCTAGTCAATTAGTTTCTCTAACATATCTAGTAATAGCATAGATACTAATAGATTAAATATATGGTGCATTACAGTATCATAGCATAATTCAGGTGGGAGATCAGTCCAGTTTGCTCAGTGGTTTACCCAGTCTGGTCTTGAAACACCCCACACCTTTCTGATCTCTTTGGGTGTCTTGACAGACTTTCCTCATGGGGAAGCCATTCCTCTTTACATCCAGTCTGAATCTCTCCTTTCAGTTTATACCCATTGTCTCTCATCCATGCATCACTGTGAAAACCCTGGTTCCATCTTCTCAATGACATCCCTGAATGTCCTGAGGATTACTCTTAAATCCCACACAGAAGAAACTTCTCCAGGCTGAACAAGCTCTGGTCATGCAGCCTCTGCTTAGAGGCTTAGTGATCCAGTCCCTATGATCTATCACTATCCTCTAGATTTGCACTTTTGTTGCACAGGGTGGCCCAAAGCTGGGGAAAATGCCCTGAAGATGGTCCAAGTGCTCTATGGAGGGAGATAATGCCTTCTTTTAACTGACTGACTGTGCCCCTGCTAATGCACACAAGGAGGGTGGTGGCCCTCTATGCTGTTTGGGTACTGCCCACCAGCATCTCCACAGACTCTTCCAGGGAGCTCCTCCAGCCTGGCAGGCTCCAGACTGTGTCATTGCGGGGGTGGTTTCTTTACAGGTGCAGGATTTTGGCTTCACTGAATTTTGTGAGGGTCCCATTGGCCTGTTCCTCCAGCCTGTCTGGGTGCCTCTGGATGGCAGCCCTGCACATGAGCACACCAGCTGGTGTCCCCAGCATGGTGTCATCTGCGTATCTTAGAATCATAGTATAATTTAAGTTGGAAAAGACCTTTACAATCATCAAGTCTGTCCCCAACTTCCACAACCACAGGTCTTTTAAATACGTCCCAATGTGCATGTATTTGTGTGTAGATGTGTACATACATACATATATTTATACTTACTCAAATTATAGTTTATCCACCAGTCTATCAGGCATACCCTGCACATAGCATTTAAAAAATAATTCTACATTTTTCTGGTCTGATTAAGATGTGTTAAACTTCTGCTGAGGTGTAGCAGTTCTAAATTAAACTAGAACTGAAAGTGAGTAAGAGTCGTGCTCTCAAAATTCACGTGGAAGTTCATCTTATTAATAGTCTTGTCTAAATGTTTTCTTTTTTCTCCAAATCTTGTATGGAATGTTATTTTGAAAAATGGTGGTTTTGTCAGAGTTGGTGGAATGATAATTATCTTACTGTTAACGAGAGGAATATTTAGAGCTGTGAAACAATAAGGCACAATCAGGTCTATCAGAGATAAGTAGGAGGCCTTTTATCTCCAGGAGTCTTGATAAGTTGATTCAATTTTTTTCTGAGAGTTGATATACCCCTCTAGTTTTTAACCCACAAGCAATCATTAAAGTTCAGTGGGATACCAATGTCTCACTAGGAGAAAACTTTACAGCACATTCCCAAATTGAGTTTCTGTGGGGAATCTTGAAATATGTAGTGCCCTGTAGATGGTAAATTGCACCTGCAGGTTTTCACTGCTCTTACATGATCTCTAGGTGTACAGTAAAAAAAGTCCCACTGCCAGCAGAGTGGAGCTTCCCATATTAGCTGACAAATGGACCCTGATTTAGAGAAACATTGCTTACAATTTATCCCTGAATGATTTATAACCTTTGAAGACCCCCAAGAAGTTCATTATATACAGGGATTTAGTCATCCTACAGGCTTCCTCATGTAAGTAGGTGCAATTACACTTACCTATTTTATTTATCTTCTACAAGCAAATTTTTTGTATTTGGTCACATTCTGACTCCTTGTCTTCCCTTATCTGCAAAAATTTTAAGAAAGGAAAAGATTTCTGGTTAAATGCTGTAAAGTTGGAATTCTATATGACTGATGTATAGCTGTTTGAAGGCTTCTTATCAGCAGGCAATAATCTCGATTTTCAGTGCTTTTGCACAATATTTTCTTCCATCAAGGAACTGCTTGTTTTCTTTCCATAGTATCCTTGAACAACCCTGAGTAGAACACAAAGTGACTATTTAACTTCCTCATTCTCTTTCCCCTTACCTAAATTGTCAAATGATGGCTCATGTCCTTTACACTCTAGTTTTTGACTTCGTGCAACCCAAAGGAAAAGAATGGAAGGGAATGGGCCTTTTTTCTGGAGTTTGCAAGTAGGATCAGTACAATGAAAATAGATATTCAGTCAGACACAGTGTAAAGAAGAAAGGTTATAAATGTGATCAAAGATTACAGCGTAAAACTAACAAATGAGCAAAGCAGCATTTAGAGATTTGCCTGCTAATGGAGGAGGGTCTGCCAGTGTTACCACAAGTGGATAAGAAGCAGTCAGCTACTGACCAAAGAGGTGCTCCACCAGCTGTACAGATCACAGTCAGTCTGCACACTGGAAGCCCCTGAGCATTTTAAAAGTGAATATGATTAAGGCACACATTTCAATCTGCCAAGAGTGTGGATAGCATACAGCATGCAGGGATCAAACTAAGGAGTCTTGGCAAAAAAGCTTTGAGCACAGAGCAAAAGACCATGTGTACATATATGTAAACTGTATATTTTATGTTCTGGTGAAAACATATTTATTATAAAGAGCAACAAGGTACAATAGATGTTATGACAAATGCCAATTGATCTACTAACGGCTTCTCTTTAAAGGAGCCTGAAAACAATCTAAACTCTATGCATACTTCTTTTCTGTTTCTTGCTATTACTTTATTATTTATCCAAAAAAGCACATTATATTCAATCTGTGATGAACATAAGAACCACAGACATCAGCATATCAAATACAGGAATACAAAAATTCCAGAAAACAAGTAGTTCTCGGCCTCTGTTTCAATAAATAGTTAAATATTGCTAAAGAAGACAGAACTAAAAGACTGTAGTTGTTATGTTTTTAGTGCCTCCATACTGCATTTATAATGTACATCCAGCTGCTTCATATTTTAACACTTTTCCACATCTATATTTACATTCTAAAGTCTTCATTATTTAACACGTATTTTTCTTTTGATAAGTTTTCTTCATTTTTCCATGTACTTTCTAGATTTTTTCCTCAAGATTTTATATCAAACCGCAGTTTCTGGAATACTTGATTTGCTTTAGCACTTTCCAAATCTTTTACTTTGTTTTTCAGCTCTTTCTTCGTGACTTCACTCTTTATGCCTATTCAGTCTATCAGCCTGTCTTAGGTATTTTTAGACAGCTGGTATCTAGGCACCTTATTACTATTAAAGATATCAAAAAGTGCTGTAAAATAACTCTATAAAAGAATTACTCATAAGAAGGAGTCATGCTTCATAGATACAACAAATGCTGACAAAGGACTGGTCATTCCAGCTCCAGTGCATTACAAGCCTGCAAGACAAACAACCTCAGAATTAAATGAATCAGGGATAATTCCTTTTTTTATGTGACATGTCTTCTGTACAAATGGTGCAAACAGGCATTTTACATCTGTAGGTCCACAGAGGCATAGATAGGTACAGACAGAGCAGATACTGGGAAAGTATACAGAGAATCCTGTTGAGGAATACACTCAGTGCTGGTAGCTCCATGAGCAGCTGCAGTGCCAGCTCCAGGTTCAGTTCTGAGTGCTGAGAGCCCCACACAAGAGGCCCTGAACTGGAACCAACCTTTGCATAACAAAGGGCACAGGGACCTGGAGTGCCAGCCAGGGGACTGGGCACTCAGAGACACAGCAGGAGCTGAGGACTCAGCTGGAAGATTCCACACTTCCCTGCACTTTGGCTGTGAGGCTATAAAAGCCCAGGGGTTCCTTTGCTTGGGGTCCCTTCCCAGAGGCACCAGCTCGAGCTGTTATTCTGTTGTTGCTCCATGATTAAATGACTGAAAGGATCCAGAGGTCTGAGACTCTGCTATGGAAAGCCTGGGCTCAGGCTGGTATGGAAACCCAGTGTGATTGTGTGAGCGTGGGGTGTATAGTGAGCCAACAGGAGCACCCATAGGGTCACCGGAGCTGCTGGAAATTATATCACTTTCCTAAATGTTTTTTCTAATTGATGGTTTTAAGTAACTTTTTAACTGGTTGTTGGTCATAGGCGGTGCCCACTTTGCCAGCAGGCTGTGCTTCTTTTCACAGACTATTATTGTTGGTTTTGAGTTTTGCTGGATTAGACCTGATAAGCTTCAATAAACAAAGCCTGAGGGAGTTGAAGATTGAATATCTGGGATCTTATATTTATTGCCCTTCAAGGAGATGTTGGAGTAACAAGAAGATAGAGAGGACATTAATAAAGACATTACAGCTTGAGAGCTGAAGACTCCCCATCTGAGAAAGGACAATAAGAACATTAAAGAATGTGGACTAAATTAGCATGAAGTGCAAGAAATCAACGGCCAATAGGGGATAGAATATAAATTAATGAAGAGAATTATATAACTTAGAACCAATGAATACTAATTTCTTTGTTTGCTAAGAATGTATAACTGAGTGAAAATTCTTAAAAGGTGTGTCTATGTATCTGAAATTATTCACTACATACTCTGTTCAGAATTAAGTAATGCCTGGCTCACTTAAAAGATGGTGTTGGAGGGTTTCATTTCTTTTCAATTATTTTGGTGACAGAGCCTCCTGCTGCAAAGTGGCCTCAGTCCCAGCTCAGGTGGAGTGACTGACAGATTGGCTCCTCGAGGGACAGACAGGAAAGTTTCCTTAACAATATGACCATCTTATGGAATAGAATTATGAAGTTGGTCAGGGAGGATGAGAGACAACCTCTTCTTCTCACCTGTGCCATGCCTGGTTTAGGAGGAATCTTTTGCCACATCCTGCTCACATGAGCACACAGTAACATCCCTACCAGTATGGAGAAAGATGAGTACAGCCTATACACAATGCTGTCATAGCTCCAGAAGAGTAATAGTATTGTACTACATGGAGAAGCTCTCACTCCCATATCATCATTATTATCAACAGCTTTCCTGTGTGAAGTGGTAAAATGCATTTATAATTTGTCATCAAAGAAATGGACTGCCTCACACAAAATCAGTCATGATCCTTCCTTTCCTTTTGCTACCAGAACTCAAGCTGCAAAACTCCCTAATAATCTTTCTGGTTTCATAGATCTCAGGGAGGATATTTTTTCTTTCAGATTTTTGCTACTTTAAAGTATTTCACAATAATAACACTACTCATTCTCCTTTTGCTTTAGTCTCTCAGATGAACTAAGAGCTCTCAGAACCTTCTGTGGCGGTTTTGGACAGATTTCTCTCCCAAACCTGAGGCAACTACTGCTTCTCATCTCCGCTTTTCCATCTTGTAGAAGGGAAGAAGGAAATGGGGAAAAGCATCATGGATTTGAGGTGATATCAATGAGTATTTGTTACCTGATAAAATAGAACTCAACAGCCTGCGGTGTTGTTTGGAAGCAAGCAAAGAGAGCATCCAGCAGCCCTTTTGGCAAGGAAAGCAGCTGCTCCCTATATGTTTTTACATTGGTGATGCTGCCAAAAGTTGCCATCCAAGTGTAAAATCAGACTCAAAAATTCTCAGTTACTCAGCGAGTATGAGTTCAAGAGGCCTTGAAGAACTTCAGAAAACCATTGATTCAGCCAGTGAAAAATCACAAGGAGGATAATATCTGACAGGAATAGGTTCCCAACACCATGTCAAATTATATTTTGGCCACACACACACACATACAAAAAATTGATTCAAACAATTTAAGGCAAATGTCACTGAGAGTTCCTTTAAGGTTTCAGAAGTACCTGAAATCTCAGTACCACATACCTTATTATAGTCTCAGACTGAAACAGAGAAAAAAGCTCTTCCTGATCTTATTTGTTTTTCCAGCTTTGAATGAAGTTGTTATTGAACTGAACTAGTTGGAAACTGAAGCAAAGAATTTATTCTTCCAGTACATGCAGAAGAAGAAGGATATGTGAAAAGATAGATTACTACTCCAATAAAATAATTCCAATAATGAAGCTAATGACTCCTACTTCACCCTCATTTGCATTTAGAGCAAATTCTTACTGCTTGTTCTATTTTACTTAAAGGACAATTAAATTAATCTAAGTTCATACTATTTAGAATTTTACATGCCTCCCATTTTTATTTTTAATATCTGTTGATTTTCACTTGTTTATATATTCATTAGCTCTTCCTTGGTGCCATTCTACATATTTGTATTTTTTGCTGGTTTTTGATTGGAAGTCTGACTTCTATTTTGTTTTGAGGCTATAGTTCCATATTGCTGTTTCCTAGTTTGTTTTACCATGGCACATTGCTGGAGTTAATCTTGAAAATTTTAAGATAAATTTGCCCTTTTAAATAAAAGAGGACCATGGACTCTTGTCAGGTCTTGTGTGCAAGGGGTTTTGAATGGCTGAATTAACAATATATAGAGGATTTTCCTGCCCTTCCACAGGCTCCGTGTGATGCTCATATGCTCCTAAGGGAGAATCTGTTGAGTCTGGGGTGGATATTTTCAGTCCAGAGTGCCCAATATGAATGTGACAGCTGTGTTGCAGCATGACAGAGTGAAGTTTACCTACCTCATAGATTTTGTGGAGTACAGCGGGAAGTTATGTGGGAGACTTGAGGCTGTAGAGTCTTCTGGGATAGTACAGAAGATTCCCTAACATGAAAGAAAACTCTGTCTTGACCAAAATTTCTTTTGGTAATTATTGTCTTGAAGTCAGGAAGTACATTAACATCTAAAAAGAGAGAATAACCAGTGCTCCCATGGTTTGTCTTGTTCTCTGACCTAGCTTTATTCAGCAATATTAAGTGTAACTATCTTGAACAGGAACATGCTGTGAAATAATGCTCTTGTACAGTGATGTACAGTCATAGCAGGAAAGATTCTCAGTGGCTTCCTGATTTCTAGCCTTCTTGCACAAATAAATTTGGATAGGCTCTGACTGACATGTTCCTAGTATTGAAATAATCTGCTGGAGCTGGCAACCCTGGGCCAGGTGATGCTGTGAGTCTGTACTGGTGATCACTGTCAGCCCTGGCAATTCTCCTGTCCCAAATGTACATATATTTGCCCCGTTCAGCAGTCAGAATATCTGCTTTCTTTCTGGGGTTGGTAGATACTTTCTAGATTTGGGATGGGCTGTTAACATTAATGACTAATGTTGCACCAAAGCACAAAATATTGTTCCTTGTCATGTCTTGCACTGGGCATGCAGTATTTCAAGTGTCTAGTACACAAAATAAGAATTGTCTGGTTGGGAGCCTGCTTCAACTACTCAAAATGTACACAAAGTTCATACAAATATTTTCTGGCTCAAATGTGGGATTTAAGCACTCCATGCCTTGTCAAGTGTCTTATTGAAATTTGGATCTACTATTGCTTGCACTCTAGAGTTTGTTTATTTAAGTCTCTAACCCACTGTGATTTCACAATCTAAAACAACCCACATATTGTTGGTGCTGTTTTTAAGCTGATACAGAAATTGGTCTATCACCTGGCAATTCTGTACTTGCCTAGGGATAAAAGTAAATGCGGCAAACAATCCATATACACTCTGATTTTTGTAGATGAGGTCACACTAAGCATGCCTAAGGCATGCCTGAACTGTCAACTCTACAGGTCACTCTCATCTAACGAAGTTACACAAACTGCCCTTTCCTGTTTCTTTCATGGTCTACTTCCTGCAAAAATCAAAAAACTGTAATTTTTGCTTTTTGATCTTTTCCAGTTTGTTTTAAAGCATATAAATTTTGGAGGTCTAATCTAAAACTGCTCCCATCCAAAATGTTTGCTCACTTTGTTCTGACCTCAGTGAAGTAATGAACTGCATAAACATATTGTACTTAGATTTTAGTATCTGATAAATCAACCAGTGAACAGGAAGATGTAGAATAAACTGAATAGAAACACGAATGATGATGGTAAGGGGAATACTGGTTTTAGGGATATAGAAGGGAAAAAGTGCTCAGTCTCCATAAAAGCCTTGGATGGCTACATACAATTAAATATTTATGAAATGCAACATGCTTCTGTAGGAAAAGAACAAAAACAACTGTACAATACTGGCAAATCTTGATATGTCGGATGGGAAAGCATTCTTTTTTTTTCCTCATGTGCATATTACATAGCAATAACTCCTAGAAAATGTCTGCAAGCCACTTTCATAACCAGCACTGAAAAGGAGAGTAAGAGGTACCTTCTAGTGGCAACCAGGAAAGCATTAAGATTCCTGTCTGACCATGTGCCACACTGGCAGTCACACTCTGGCAGTCACCTCTGGCAGTCACACTTGTACCACCTGAGCTGGGACAAAGGCCCTTTCTCAGCAGGTGGCTCCAGTGACCCTATGGGTGCTCCTGTTGGCTCACTATACACCCCACGCTCACACAATCACACTGGGTTTCCATACCAGCTTGAGCCCAGGCTTTCCATAGCAGAGTCTCAGACCTCTGGATCCTTTCAGTCATTTAATCATGGAGCAACAACAGAATAACAGCTCGAGCTGGTGCCTCTGGGAAGGGACCCCAAGCAAAGGAACCCCTGGGCTTTTATAGCCTCACAGTCAAAGTGCAGGGAAGTGTGGAATCTTCCAGCTGAGTCCTCAGCTCCTGCTGTGTCTCTAAGTGCCCAGTCCCCTGGCTGGCACTCCAGGTCCCTGTGCCCTTTGTTATGCAAAGGTTGGTTCCAGTTCAGGGCCTCTTGTGTGGGGCTCTCAGCACTCAGAGCTGAACCTGGAGCTGGCACTGCAGCTGCTCATGGAGCTACCAGCACAGTGTGTATTCCTCAACAAAAGCTCTCTGATATGATACAAACACAGATTCATTATTTAGTAATCTCCATTAGATATAAACAACATGATTTGTGAGATTATTATAAAAGGCTGTGGTTGCAATGAAACATTTTTTCCCCATCCACTGAGAAATTCTGATCAGCGAATATTAAATTTCCCTTTGTGCTGTTTCAACACTCCATTTTGATTTCTTTTTTCTTGGCAAACTTTCAAATTAGGGCTACATTAGCTTGCTCTTCATCTAACTGGTGGTAATTAAATATGTTTTAAAACCGGATTTCTCCCTCAAAGCTTTTGTTTTCTGCCTGGTAGGTTTTTTTGTGAACAACACCTTGATCAATCACAACCTTATTTATATCTTCACTTTTCTCTCAAACAACAACTAAGAAAGTACACCAGGTTTTGGTGGACATGACTGAAATACCAAGGTGTATTGTAAACACCAACTGTTTGTAAAGTAAGACAGGTTGGCTGAAGCAGTAGGGAGAAGGACCAGGCTAGGTCCTGAAGGCCTAACCTGAAACTCATGGTGTGTGTCTTGAGGCACATGAGCAAAAAAAATAAAGTGAGCTCTTCCTAACATTCAGGTGGTTCTGTACCAGTGTTCAAGAAGTGTGTATCTTTTTCAGCCTTCTAAAACCGTGTTTGTTCTATACATCTTACATTATGGCATTAAGGCAGAAACACTGAAATTCAAATGTGCTGAGTATGTTTGTTTTTCTCATTACAATGAAAATTAAGTTTGGGACTTTCAGAAGGATTGAGTTCCCTGTTTTATCCAGATGCTTTTTAGCTGAGCTTCTGTGGTTGAAGGATTTAATAAAGGTAGTGGATGACTGCAGACTTGAATGCAATCTTAATGTTTGAAGTCTTTCAAGATATGTACTAGGTGTTTGGCTAGTAAATTCTTTCCATCGTTTTACTTTTTCATGCAGTTTCTTATTTTGAATGTTCATTTTCATCCATTTGTATAATTCTGGAATTGCTGGATTATCTCTATCTTTGTACTGTTAAAAGCTGGATATTAAAGGAAGCCAGATATCAACCTACATTGTAATTATTTTGTCGTAATTACATGTATTTCTGCTTAGCCGTTTAAGACTGATATTAATAAGTTTATTTCATATCATTGTTAATGGAGTTACATTAAATTTTACATTTACTTTTTTTCTAAATTCTGTTAGAAGCTTTCTCATAGTCATTTATGACATCAACAGGCCCAGTTGTTTAAATTTGTATTTAGGAGTAAAGGACTGTATCATCCCACAGAGAATGACTCTGAACATGTTCACCCGTGGAAGGATGCATGCATGTGCTTATTGCCTTGGTTAAATACTGTACCTACTAATGTCACAGGAACTTTAGAACTTGATGTGCTGAGTTCTTCAATACTGATAATATGTATTCAGATTCACTACTACAGAATAATTAATAAACTTAAGTCAAGAGTTCATGCTCTAAGTTTAATTTAGAATAGGTTAAAATATGAATAGCTACATTTCCATTTCCTCTTTGATATACTTAATACATCAATTTCAAGAAAAAAAGTTACGTACATTTCATTAATGTTTTTGAATATATGCTTCTCTTCAAGAGGCCTAAGAACTCTCAGAAACTGCTGGAAAATGAGTATAGAACAACATTTAAAAAGCTCAGAAAAGTGAATTAAGCTATGTATTGTCTCTGCAAGTCCTCACAAGTGTGAGAGGAGTTGTATTTTGAGGTTTTGCTGATTGTGTCTCTCCTGGAATACACCATGAGTAATAGTCATGATGATTAAGTAAATTTTTATTAACAGTAACAAACAATTAACAGAAAGACAGCCAACAGTAAATCTGAAAAGTATGAACAAAGGAGTGCCTATGATTAAGCATTCTCATGAATTTAATCAGAAAACATAATTAATAAATAATTAGTTTTACATTCTTGGCTTGTTATTCATAATCACAAAACTATGGTCCTGGCTGTAACAGTCTCCTCCCAAGACAGCACTTTGGAATAGCTGCTACAGCATTATCTTCCAACACTTGTCCCTCCATTCCCCAAAAAGTTTTAATAATTTGGAAAAACAACTAAAACCTGATGGAGGCATACAGGAATTACACTGCATACCAACAGTCTCCCCATTTCAACTTATTCAGTGCAATTTTGATATATTGCTGTGTGTTATCAACTGTTCCAGTGAAATTTCTGTGTGAATCCACTACTCATAGATAAACTTCCATTATTTGCTACAATAGTGTCTAGTTGCCATCTCTGAGACTAGAATGCTATAAATGTCTCTAATTAAATGAGGATTCGTTTCTGCTCTTGCAAGGTTATCATCCAAATAGAATAGATGGGAAAACAGCAGAAAAAAGAAGTATTGTTAAGTACTTATTAAAGATGAGCAGCTGAGGCACAGATTCAGAAGAAGTGTGAATAATAATTTCTGAGGAAAGACTGAAGAAACAAAATCCCACAGCTGCACAGACTGAAAAAAAACCTTCTTTTTAATCAAAAATTTAAAAGTATCTATTTCATACTGAGAAGTGTGTTTTGTTCAACACCAAAAAAAATTTTTTGAGGAAAAACGTGGAAAGAAAGAACTAAATTTACAAGATGTCTCTCCATTTCTAAGGAATATGTCTTGCTCCTTTCCAAGGAAGAGCTCTTGCTCCTTTCTATACTTCATCTTAGTTATAGAGGTTTGCTAGAATGAATTTTCTCTTTTATCTTCGCTCCATCTTATCAATCAAGTTCCTAATCACAGCAGCCTGTGGAGTACTCCCTCCCTCTAGTAAGGGAGAATGAAACGTGATAATTTTCATTTTTTCATGTTGACTTAAATTCTACTTTATATAAATATCTAAGATATAAAACTCTGCTGTTTCTGATCATTATTGAAGTTTTTATCTCTCTTTTTCAATGCATAGGTAGGTGTTCCATGTAAGATGGAATGGCTTCGGCAAAAGGCAGTGAAAGCAATCCACATCAAGATGTTATGTAATATCTTCAAAGGATAAAAAAAAAAATGTTCAAAGTCCTCCAGGATTAAGGGAGAATTCAGAGAAGTTTTATTAATTTCCTGGGAATTTTATGTTAAATAAATTATAGAGTAAAACTATATGTGTTCTAATGGATTAGAGAATTAAACTTTTTCTTATTGCCATCAAAAAGCTTTCAGAATTGCCAGCACAAGCCATTTTGATGTTTCCAAAAATTTTAAACCATTCAACCTCCTCCAAAGGAAGGTTTTGCTTAAAAAGATTCTGATTTTTTTTATGGGAAGTAACGTAATTTGCTCAAGTAACAAATGAAATTTCTAGTAGGAACATGAATATGAAGCACGTGTTTCTGTGATCTAGTCCATATCTCTTGTCCATTGATTACTGAATCCAAGGAAGAAAGAATGCGGTAGATAACTTTAAAAAAAGAAATTAAACGTGGCATATAATGAAAAGAGATTGCAATTTCATGAAGCTTCACCTAATTCAGTTTTCTCACAGATCTCAGCTTTCATTTTCATTATCTAGTTTTCTGTTCCATTTGGATTTTCCATGTCATATCAAAAAGATCATGTTTGATTCCAGAACCAAAATGCTGCATGACTAAGGAGTAAGAATCCTTTTTATCTTCCAATTCTTGAATGGCAGGAAATTTTGTTTCCAAGGAAACTGCAGATCTTACTTTGGTAGAGGCCATGCGACAAAGAAGGTGTAAAAGCCATCTTGTAAATTGTCTCTACAGATGTAAAAGCCATGTATAAAATTCTTTGGTTTAACATTCCCCTCCTTCCTGCCATGAAACAGAGGTGAAGCTCATTTTGCTCTTTCCATGTATATGAACTGACCAATGCAATAGTTCTCTAGTGTGAAAATATAACAAAACTAGAATTCAAGTATTATGGCTATCTATGAAAGATAAAACTAAAACCAGAAAATATTTCTAGAAATCACAGTGAGGCTCATTTTCCTTTATGGTAATAATGACAAGGTAGGATATCTCCATCCACCCTTCAACCTGCTTCAGAAGAAGCTTTATAGACAGATTTTTACATGCTGGAAAGCCATCACCAGCAAGAACCCATGTCAATCCACCAAAGTGTAGCATTATACTAATCTATTTCAGCTGAAAACCTGGTATCTAGACTATGGTCTTCAGTATTATTCAAAATAGGCCAACTTTATAACATATCACTAAATGCCACTAAAGCCAAATTCCTAAATGTAAAGTAATGTGATGTTCATATTTTCTGTCATCTCTTACCAACAGCAGACCTTTCTTCTTAGAATACTTTTCTGTCTTCATATGAAACCTCTCATCATTACTTATGCCAGTTGCTTGAACTCCTGTTGATTATTCCCCAGCTAATTCCTAAAACCAATTCATTTAGCATGATTTTACAGCAGTCATTACAAAATGATGTCAGAACTTTCATTTGCAGTGCAGCATGGTGAGATCATACAGTGCACCTTTCTGTTACTGCTGTTTTTCCTTAGCCTCTATTATGTCCTTCAAAATACTAATACCTCAGATTTGGTGAACCAAACTCTTGGATGGAAATTCTCCCTATCTCAAAGGAGCAGCAACAAAGATTTACGCCATTGCTGAAGTCAGCTGTAAATCAGATAACCCAATCACATAAACATGCTTGGATTCCTCTAAACTTAAAGTAACCTGTATATCTTTTTTCCACCAAAAAACTAAAACTATTTCACAAATCATATTACTTCTGAAGAGTCAGCCACTGGATATGAACTTCACATTCTCTTAGTGATTGTTCCAATACCACCAGTCCATTATACCCTCTTCATTCTGTTAACTGCTTGTCACAGCTGCATGTAAACTTTATTTCTAGTATTGATGTTAACTATTAATTTGATTAACTCAGAACAGGGAATGACTGTGCATAACAGGATTTAACCTTGTGAACAAGCAGTAACTAATGAAGGTCTTCAGAAATTCATGTCCTTACAGCTAAAATCTGCCCTCTAAGCTGCTGACATTCTAGTGATAGATACCAAACCCACTTATCATTCAAGCCAAGAACCTTTATCATTAGTAGCACTGGGAATAAACATTCATCATGTAGGCTTTATTGTCTGCAAGGGCTGCTTTTATGCGCTTCATTTTAGAGCTCTCTTTAAAACAATTTGCCTTGCATTGCAAAGGGGGAAAAATCATTACTTTTCCTATTAGATGACAAGAGCTATATTTTGAAATGTGGCATCTAGACCATACCACTCATAGGTTTCACTGATAAACTTCTGAAAGCGATGAGTACCTGAGACTGAGAGCAGCGGTGACCACAAAGCAAAGAGCAATAACAATTTGAGTTGGTGGCTTGATTATGTTTGCAGTACTTGTAGTTCCCTGAATACCTTAAGGAAAGATATAAATCTTGGACATCTGCCCTTCTCACTGGAATACACTCAGACAATAAAACCCATTTTCTTATATAGAGTCAATTTTTTTTCCTTCTGTATCTTAAATGATAAAGATAAAAGTACACCTTTACTCCTAAGCAGCCTGAATAAATGAACCAAATTTAAATCACTATTCCAAAAATTGTTGATTGGGACCATGAGTATCAGTATCCTATTAGCTGCTGCTTGTCTCTTCTAGGATGGCACTCCATTTTATGAAATTCCTGAAAAGAAACATCCTGTATGAAAGACCACCTTCAATGGATGAAAGTGCATTTCGAATGAAAATAATGGCCCTAGGTCACTGCTGCTGTCTGTGCTCTACTTGGTCCTACCAAAGGCTCCATCATGATGTATTGTTATTATAATTTTTTGTCTTTCTATAAAAAATCTCCAACTCAGTTACATAACAGTAAAAACAAAGAAAACATAGCTTTAAGACCTTAAAAATTTTAAATCTTTATTTAAAGGGAACAGCTTTCACCTGATGCTCCATTAAGATCCTTATGGAATAGCACACAAGATGAAATGTATACATAGGATGCAATACACACCCTAAAAAAATGTCATCACACGACAGACTATTTATTCCAAAAGACTAATTTATTTGTTGATCTCCTTGTTCCTTTCTTGATTAGCTCAGTGCATCTCTCAATCTTGGCACTGCAGTAAAAAGACAATGTTATAAAGTGTCTGGGGCCTGGCTGACTTCTTGGCTCAATCAGCAGCACAGGTGGCACCTAATTTCAGGTAATACAGTGGTCTAGTATAACACAGAAGCCTCCATATAATTTTATGGGAATAAAAATTCCAATGAAGCACTCCTGTGAGCACTGTTCTTTGCTATAGTTTAAAACGCTTTTAAAAAACATGTTCCGTCATTCATATTAACTTTATTGACATTTGCTGTAGCTATAAATGAAACAGTTAAAGAGCTGGAGGCGTTTTGAAATTATTGTCAGCTGAGAAGAAAATAGTAAAGCTTCTGAAACTGTTCCCTTTAGTAATTTCAAGACCTGATTCTGAGACAATGAAGTGTATCTTGTCCTATGCAAAGTGGGGAATAATTTCTGTGGAAAATGCTTTGAGAGGAGATCTGTCTCATGATGGCTAGAATATGATTCAATAATTTAGTAATTGTGTGGAGGTAAAATATATGAAAGGAAATGGGAAGAGCAGACAGAAATTGTCATTAATCTTTTGCAGATTTCGTTTAGAACAAAAGTCAGATCTTCACCCGAGTAAAAATCCATTCTGATGCAGCTAGGAGGAAGGTAGCCAATTTACAGTTGTACTATTCTAGAGCTTGCTAAGGACAATTTACATGACAAAAATGGCTTCAGCAGGTCAGAATTACTCTGTTTTATTCTCAACTCACTTCAGTTATTCTTAAAGGAATCAGAGTTGTGACATCATGTAACATTCTTGTGTCATATATGTTATTTTAGTATAATGCAACCCACTCCCTGGCCAGGGGGACAGTCTGAGCTGCCACTGTTCATCATTCCCCATCAGACTGCCTGTATTTGACTGTGGAGAGTGACTCTAAACTCCCTGAATTTTCAGAAGTGTGTTTATGGGCCAGCAAGGACATAGACCAATGATGTTAATAAATAAGCTGCAGTATTGCACACACAGCAGCCTATATGACTCCCAATATGAGATTGCCATAAAAAGAAGCTCTCCATTCATGTTAACGAGATCCACCTATAAGGTAAGTAAAAAATGTCAAAATGTATGAGACTTTTAATATATGGTTTGCCATATATTATTATTACAGGGCAGTTGGCTTTTCCATTCAGGCCCTTAAAATATTTTTAGATATACTATAATACTTATCTCTTCTATCTCCTCAAAAAAAATAACCTTTCTGAGAAATTGAATCCCCAGGGTTTAATGAGAAAGTTTCCACCTTTCATTTTAGAGGTCAGAAACCAAATGGCACAATGTTTACAAGCCGGGGGGAAGAAGCATGTGCTAATCTTATCACTTCAGCTTTCTACCTTACTGCTGCAGCAGATTCAGGGGATAAAGCACCTAAAGTATGCCTGGAAGTGATTCTTAAAAAAAAAAAACAAAACAAAAAAAACTTTATCAGGTGTGCTCTTGCGAAATTTCACCAGTTAACATTTCACCTGTTTGGCAATGCCCTTATTGAATTGGCATCATGGCTTCTCAGAAAGCATTTTCAAGTTCCTCAGCAGAAGAATAGCTAGCAGAAGGATTTTTAAATATGTACATTATATACATATATGTGTGTGTGCATGTGTATTCATATGTATATATGTATGTAGTTTTCATTCTGGTGATGGTAAGTATTTCAAGGGTTAGTTTGCATGTGTTTTGGGGTTTTTTGCTATGTAGGGAAGTGTAACATTACTTTTGTGAATTTGTATGAAAATTTCATAATTTAAAGCAGAATTCTATATTAATGAAATCAATGTGCACCCTTTTTCATAAGAAATAGTTTATATTTTTTTTTGTAGATGCAGTTGGAGGGGGGTTATTTTTGTTGTTTGATGTTGTACAAACACACAGAGAGAGACTGAAATGCAGACCAAAATTTACTTAAGTCTGTACGTCCCTGTTTAGTTAGCAGTAGAATGGGAATGATAATAATTGCTACCTATCTTCTCTCTTCAACCAATACAATTAATATTATACTATAACATTATTGTAGAAGAGAATGAGTTGACCAAACTTGATTTATGAAAAATGTAATTTATGAGTATTTTGTATTAAGTTGTTTTTCCCAGTTATATGTTCATCATATAGCTTGGTGAAAATATGCAAAAGTATGCAACCATATTCATGCAAAAGTATGAGCCCATATTTGAAAAAGAGGAAATTGTAACATTTTTCTGAATGTAGGTTTGAAAATGATGGAATTGAATTTTTTCTCATGATCTTTCAAGAGTTTTCAGCAAGTCATTCACACAGTCATTTTCTCTAGGTTTAGGACCACATGGAAAGATGCTTGCTTTAAATGAATATTACTAAGCAACAGGGCTTGAATTTTTAAAAATAAAATTTCTTTATGAATGTAATTATATATATGCACAGGTTACAGGACATGGAGTTAGAAGATTGAAAGACAACAAACTATCAAGATAAGAGGAAATTAGCTCCTAGAGGAGCCAATAATTCTATGTCTGCCCTTGCCAAAACTTGGTTATGACAAAATTAATGAAATTAAACTTAAAAAGGGCTATGCCCTGAATAACCAGAAAAAAAATACATGACATCCAAAATTCTCATAATAGTAACAACAAGGATGCTTAGAGTTTATGCTACAGGTACACTAAAAAGACAATACAGGAGATATAATTTTATCATTTCAGGAACCTAAGTGGATGAATCTCTCCTTCAGATACAAGATTTCATGCATACAATTATAGAATGAAACAACATATGCTCCTGGGTGCATAAATGCAGAACCTGGATAGAGGTCCTGTACCTGAGGTAATATAACCTCATTCCTGATTAACCCTTTCCCATCTCCAGAAAAGTAGTTTGGTATTTTCTAGTGAAACATAAGTAGAATTTTAAAGCATGTAGCTGTGGTGGTGTATCTGACTAGACTTAATGCATCTTCCCCGCCCCACTGTCTTTCAAAGGTAATATGGCTCCCAGTATCATACCTTTTCATATAGACACAGAAAGATTTATTCACAGTACTGCAGATCCCTATCTCCCAATTCTTTCTCTGTATTTTTTTAAGTTCTTTACACTGAATCCCTGATTTTCATATCTAATGTTGAAGTCTTATACAGTAAAAAATAACTATAACCCAGTGTAACTGGGTACCTTGTCTGTAAAAGTCTGGTTTCACTGTACATTTATTGACACTGCTGATCTCTTTCAGCATCGGTTTTCCTGTAGGATATTTTCCTACTTTACAGTTTGTTTCACTGTTATTCCTAATTTTTTTCTGTATGAAAAGCCCATGTAAAATTATGCATGAAGGGGAGAGAGGAGTGACTTACTGAAAGATTTGTGGTTGTTCATGTCTGAGATTTATATTCAACAGAACAGTGCCTTTACCATAATGTACATCTGCATTGCCCTTGAGTAAATCACCTGCTGTGTGTTGGTATACTTGGAATGCTTACTATGTTGCTATTAATTTAATTAATGAAAGAGCCAAGCATATCTTAGGATCAAGCCTTGGGGATATTTTTGAATTTTCCATGCAAAATAGACCTTCTGTGTGATCTGTGATCATTATTCCTACCCCTTGCCCTCAGTGTAGTCTCTCCCCTTTGTGACCAGGCAATCTTCTTGTGCCAGGTGCGAAGAGTTTTCAGAACAGCAATTGTTCACATGCCCCTATGGATACTACACTGAATTATACATCACCCTCTAATTTAAACTTAGCCTGCTGATATTTTTCCCTCTTGTAATCTCTATAAACATTTGGTCTGTACCTGGCTGAGCTGTTGTCATTAAAATTGCTGTTGCTGCTGAGCTAACATTGCTGTTTGCTCTCACATGACTGTGTTCTCCACTGAAGCTTCTCATTGAGAATATGTACTAGTTTCATTTTTTTGTGCCTTTCATATCTTCTTTGAAATATTTTGACTTTTTAAAAAATTTGGTGGATATTCATCTACTCTGCCCATTTTCCTACACTTTCAAAACACCACTTCATTTACCATTCCCTTCCAGACATACAAACTGGTTGTTGGTTTGTGGCTTTTGTGGTAGACAAAAGCTACTTGAAACTATGGAGGAAATTTTTATTTCTATTAAATTATAAACAGAACTTGAGTTTAAACCCTTTTAGAAATATCTACTATCCCCAGTAAATAAAACTCAGCATAATTCTTTGACATCAGAGATTTTATTTCAAGTATTATCTTGGTTCAAGTGCTTTCATATACACCACAAATACAAGTGTCGATTTTTTTATTTTATCATTAAACTCACATATTCCGACATCTTCCATTTAGTTATAGAAATGCATGACACATGCACTTTTGTCTTTCATACCGAAGCTAAGTTTTATCTCTTTGGTTGGCACATCATACTAAATGTCATCTTTTTCTGCAATAACATTAGGTCAGTAACAAAATCCATCCATGTATACTTGGATTTCTTGAGTTAATCTACATGCAAAATGAGCCATTTCTACTTCCTTGAAAGATACGTGCCCCAATGGTTCATTCCTCAAGTCAAGCTTTAGTAGACTTGGGTTATTTCAGCATTTTTGAAAAAAGACACTGTCGTGCTTTAGAATTTTTATTTGGATACTGCAATAAGTTAGGTACTGTGCCTACTAATTTATCTTTAGATTTTATCTCATTTTTCATTATAAGAAAAAGCCATATATTGATGTTTCATTTCCTCCTGCTTTTCATTTCATTTTCCATTTGGACTAAAATTATTAAGAAGTTCTGACAGAGAATGAGAGGAGGTCAATGACTTAAATGTTAAGGTAAGATAGATGGTAGATCCTAATATTAGTGCTCGGACAAAACTGGGAAAATCACCTTAGAAAAAAAGTCTCCTAACAGTAAATTCTCATCATTCCCTCTAGCAGACTTCTAATGAACTACACCACAGCTGGAGCACAAAGCATAAGGCTAACCTATGGCATTTACTATTTTTGGCTGCTTAAATCTAAATAAGATCTATCTCATTAATACGTGGCAAATTTTCCCTTCTGAAAATACATTTTGCAAAAGAACCCTGCAAAGGAAAAACACTCAGATGTGTCTTTATTTCCCTTGGCTTTACCTTTCAAGCAAAGCTAACAGATTAAGTAGCCACAGAAACCTCCCGGCCTCAGAGTTTTCTCTGTGCATAACAAAACAGACAAACTTATACTGAAGGCAGAAGGTTTGGGTAAGATGTAAAATGCACTGGGATGGCGACATTGGTGAATATCACGGTGAAATTCTGTAGAACAATTGTGCTGAAAAAAATTATCATACTCCCCCCTGGCGTCAGCATTGCCTCACCCACATCAGAGGATCCAAACCAAACAGGGAGCAACTGAACACTACACTGGGTCTTCCCACAATAATGTCATGCAAAGAAATATAAACTTACATAAGAACCCTCTTCATTTATTTTCCCATGTTATCTGTCTATGGAATGTGCCATTGCCTTTTAACTTGGCAGTGACAAATAGGGAAATCTTTCTGTATTTTTGTTACAAGAACAGAAATAATGGATGTTTATAACATATTGGGTCTCCAGGGCAAAAATTGCCATTTGGTTAAACTGTATCTAAATGCATTCAGGTTCTTTTTTTTTTTTTTTAATTACTTCTAGTTTAAAATAATCAATTTAGAATAATTGCATGCATTATTTTCATTCCCTTAGTCTTGATACTTACGTCAAACACTTGTCTTATTATATAAAGCATATCTAGATACTTATGCTTTTAATTTTACTACAGTAGTTGTTTGGAGATCACTCTGATTAAAAAGTTAACTCTATTAAAATTTAATAACAGTTAAATTTGAACTATCACAGGAACAAAACTCCTTCATGTGTCTGTTCATGGCAAAATTGTGCATACTGAGCCCTGGCTACAGCCACAAATTTTTTTTCTTCTGATATGCAAAAAATTGACTTTCATCTTTTTTTGGTATGGAAGAGAATGAAGATTACTGTATTGCAAATTATTTGTGTTAATAAATTTAAAGCAGAACTTGAACAATGTGTAAAAAAATTGTGATATTTTTAGAGAAATATTAAAATGGTATCTAATTATAACAAAGATATTTTGAAGGCACACACACTCTGTTTGACTTTATATACCAATCTTGTGTATGGCATATGGGCTTACTTTTTATATGGATTCCCCAGTAGTAGAGATGGAAAAATTTAATAAATACTGGCAATTATGACAACACATTCAGGTGATGTGGGGAACAAGGTGATTGCTGTTACTATTTTACACTATAGAGAATAAATTACAACAAAATCAAAGAATTTATTCAAAATCAGGATTTTTAAAAATGTTATTTGTTGATGTCTGCTAAAGGAAAACAGAAGCCTTGTCTGGAAGATTATGAAAATGAATGAGTCTGTGTGTTGCAAAAAGTAAACACATCAGCTGTAGAATGGAAGACTTTTATAGTCCAATTGGAACTCATATAAGAACATCCATTACAATGACATTAAAAGAGAACATTTGAGCTTTGATGTTTAACCACATGAATCCAATATACATCTTTTCAGAAAGCCTGAAAAAACTATTTTTAATTAGAAAGCAGAATAAAAATTATTTTCCTGCCATTTTGCTTAGTGGAAATAATGTTATCAGTTAAAAATGCCGTTTTGGGGATGATTTGTGAAGTAATTTACAGTAGTTGTTCAAGTCCTTGCTGGTCTACACAAAGAAATGCTCATGGAATTAAGAGATTGATCCTTTTGAACCTGATAAATAACTGTTCACATTTTGAAGTGTCAGCTTGCAGTTCTTTCCCATGAAAAGCATAACTTTGAAAATGCATAGTAACCTAAGTTGAGAGTATAGACTGAAAGCAAATTATTACCTCACCATAAAATTAATAAGATTTTCCTGCTCTTGCACTAATAACCTTATCATTCAGGAATGACATTTAAGTGCCATGATTCCCTTATCTATGTTTTTGTGTACAAAATCTTATTTCACCTCTACTAACATCCATGAAGGCACACAGACTTCACAGAAATGACAAGATTAATCAGCCAAACATCTATTTGCTGGTTTGTTTGTTTGTTTGTTTGTTTTGGGTGGGGTTTTTTTTTTTGTTTTAGTTTGGTTAATTTTGTTTGGGGTTTTTGGTTTTTTGGTTGGTTTTTTTTTTTTTTTGTTTTGTTTTGGGGTTTTTTTGTTTGATTTTGCTTTTGTGTTGTTTTTGTGGGTTTCTTTTGTTGTTGTTTTTTTGGGGGGGATGTTTGGGGTTTTATTTTTTTTTCTTTATTTTCTTCTTTCTTTCTTTCTTTCTGGAGTTTAGTCTCATAAGACATAGTAGATTGTTGTGAGATGCCTCACTTTTCCAGGAAAAAAAGCCAAGGGATATCTGACGCCAATACCTTAGTATCACTGCCTTCAACCATCTTAGAGCCTCTCAAAGAGATTTAGCTTCTGGGATCATAGAAAAATTAAATTAGAACTTGACATTGACTTGACATAACAAGTTTCTACATTGAATAAAGAGGTGAACTAAAAGATATGATCCTACTTGCTTTAAACATGACAAAACAAATTAGTCTTTCTCACAAATCTACTCTTTAAATCTATTAATTTTTGGTACTCGGCTTAATAATTTTTACATGACTGTAGTATACAATGATCTTTTAATTTCCTTTTTCCTTGGCTTCTCGCTGCTTAGTTTGACATAAGGAGAAATATTCAGGACAAAGAGTTGCTAACTGTTAAATTGGGGCATTAGGTATAGAACTCTATATTCAAGATAATGTCATAAGTTCTTTCCAGTTTGAAGATGAATACAAAAGTGGCAGTTTGATATATTGCAAGTTTCACTAGTACAATTGCATTGCTGAGATAGAAAAGTCATCTTACTTGACCTAGAAATGAGTGGTATAGTGAGTGACAGTGGGTGTCTCAGCAGACTTCATAGTGGCCTAGCATTCAGCTGCATTCTGGTGGCCCCTGAGATGTTGGCTAAAAGCTTTATTTTCTTTGGATAAAACAAAATAGAGAGAAGAGATTGCATACGTTTTTGAACTCAGGAGTCTGTAAATGAGTCACTAAATTTCTTTCTCAAGACAAACAGAAGGAGGACTGGAGAAATAAAAGATCACATGGAAAGAGTGCAGTAGAAAGGATGGGGGAAAAAAGACCAAAAACAAATTAAGAAGAGCTAAAAGAAAGCAAAATGATTATTTGATGAAAAGAAAATTAGATTATATAGGAAATATCATGTGATCGGTGTTATGGAAGAGATGATCCATTGACTAGGGAGTCAACTGAAGATGTTGGTAAATTTCAAATATGGGGAAGAAGAGCAATCAAGAAATGCAATTCAGATTCCACATTGCAAGATCTATAGGCATCTACTGAACATAGCTAATGTGAAATATTCAAGAGCCTTTATTAATAAAAAATTATAATCTAAGGAGGCCATAGGGGACAGAAAGATGCAAGATAAAGGTATCAAGGTGTAGCACAGAAGCTGAGGAAGGGATTGGCAGCCCCTGCAGGCCTGGGGTAGTGAAGTATGCAGAGCAGAGCATCACCTTGCCAGAGCAAGACCCAACCTGCCCTTTCCCCTTACACACACACACCTGAAATGTTTCAAACCAGCAACCTCCTTCAGTTCTCTCACACCTTCTGAAGCAGGTTGAAGGGTGGAGTGGAGAAAAGCAACTCAAAAGGGTTTGAGGTAAAATAAAATTATATCTTACAATAATAGCAAGATAATGCAGGAAGTTAATTTTACTGTTATCCTGTGTTTCTCTGCCAGGACCATTTTATATTTTTTTTTCTTATAAACATATTCTTTACAAGTAAATAATTAACTTCATTCATACTATGCACAAAATAGTTACCTTTTTTTAAAAATACAGACCAAATCCTAGCCTTATGTCTTTATTTCTGTGGTATAAATCTGATAAAATTAAAATTCACTATTCAATGACATCACTTGTTAAAATAAAAGAGGTGGCAAAGAAAAATGTAACTAATTCTAGAACTACTGGAGTTGCTGCTAACACACTCTTCTGTCTTCTACCATAAAACCTGAGGGTAAGAGAAAGCAAGAGGCTTTGTGGAAACTCCTTAGACTTCTTTGGATTCTATCTTAAAACTACATAGAAAAACTTTAGAGGCTATATACAAAACTACTAAGTTTTTTGTGATGTTGCCAGATGAGTTTTTCTGTGCTATCTATATTTATTGCAGTCTTTCACTGCATGCAGAAACAGCTAATGCACATTTACTGGCATATCTGTGGGAAAAGTTCCCTGTTATATTGCTTACTTATTTAAATGTCTAGTGACAACACAAGACGATATTAACAATCTACTGATTAATACTAGAGAGCACATTTGCAATCAAATGGTCTATATCAATGAGGCATATGGAGAACATTTTGTACAGGAGTTCAGCAGTTCATGGAGTGGTGCCATTACTCACATAAAACCACCCGTTATTCACCTCATGAGCCTGGTGTTAGTGTTTCAGAAAGCTTAATCTTATATGAAACACTATTTCTCCTGTTTTGAAAGAGATGCTTTTAAAATGGCTTCGAATTTCCACATTGGCAGTCACATTTTACTACAGTATGAACCAGAGTGCAATACAGTGCAACATTTGCTCCATGATTACAGGCAGAGAACTGCAGAAAAACGTCAGTGGACATTTTGCTCATTATTCAGAGGAAGAAATGAACAACAGCTGTGTTGGTTTGGAAATGAAAATCACTGATAACACAGAACAATGCAGCAGAGGTTCTGCTACTTCTGCATTTCTGATTTCATCTTTGGGGACAAGTATTTCTTACTGTAACTGGATGTGGTATTACAGTGAAGGTTTGGGAGTCTGGACTAATTGAGACTGAAATTTTGTCTTGTTTATTACCAAATGCTGTAGCCTTCTCTAAAGCAGCATAGACATGACATAGTTTAATGTATATGCACTTTTGTGAATTGATGTTGGCTTTACGTTTGGCATTTGGCTTTAGCACTCTATTTCTTTCCCTTGTTCCATTAATGCTGAAGTTTCTCCTTTGTAATTATCATTGGTAATTGATTGCACACCTTGAAGAAGAATACCTGTGTTTTAGTTTTGGGGTTTTTTAGGACACTGGGTGGGGCTGGAGGCTTTATTTTTTGCCCATTTGATCAATGCAATTACAACATTTATAAATCTGCTTTGTTAACATAACAAATGATCTACTTCTTTGCCACATTTAAATATGTCAATTTCCAATTCAATCTCACAATTTTTCCACTATAATTATATATATGTCTTTGTGAATGCACATAATTAATCTAAAGTGTCATAGTAAGTAAAACCTGCTTCCACTGGTGGGTCTTCTCTTTGGTGACATGATGCATTCTCTGCTGCCTCGTTTACCCATGTAATATACATTCTCATAAAGAATAAAAATACAATACTCAGCTATGTGCTTTGTTTATTCCTTAACTTTCATACAGACCAAATAAACAGAGTGCTGGAGCTCTTCAACCACAATATATCAGCATTAAAAATTTTTCTCAATTATTAGAAAAAAAATAGTGATTTTCTGATAGAACTTGTCACTTAGAAATAAGTATTGATTTGTCCAGATAAAATGACTAAGATAAAGTGATGACATGATGTAAAATCCTTGTGATTATAGCTGCTTTCTACAGATAGAGCTAAAACATTCCAGATTATGGCACACAACCTGGTTAATGATTAAGATTTGGTCATGGCACAACAAATCTGGTTTTTTCAGGATAAAAATCTGAATACAGGTGCTGCAGAAGAAGCCCATATTCTGTTTGCATCATAGGAAAGAATACACTTTTTTTCTTAATATGTTGTTGCTCTCAAGGGCCAGAGAAACATATCTTTGGAATCACAAGTCAAATTTTTTTTTAAATATCATTTCCCCCTGGGATATAAGATATCAAAAAACACAGAATATGCAGAGTTGGAAGGGATCCACAAGGATCATTGAGTCCAACTCCTTACTCTGCACAGGACCATCCCCAAGAGTCACATGTTCCTGAAAATTTTGTCCAAGTACTTCTTGATCTCTGTCAGGATTGATGCTGTGACCACTTCCCTGGGAAGCCTGTTCCACTGTCCAAACACCCTCTGGGTGAAGAAACTTTTTCTGATATCCAACCTAAACCTCCCCTGATAAAAGTTCAGGACATTCCCTCAGGCCCTGTCACCCCATCACCACAGAGAGGAGATCAGTGTTGGCCGCTCCTCTTCCCCTTATGAGGAAGTTGTGGATCGCAATGGGGTCTTCCCTCTGTCTCCTCCATGCTGAACAGACCAAGTGACCTCAGGTGCTCCTCACATGGCTTCCACTCGAAGCCTTTCACGACCCTTGTGGCCCTCCTTTGCACAGACTCCTTGCTTAAGGTTTTTTTATATTCTGGTACCCTAAACTGCCCACTAATATTCAAGATGAGGCTCCCCAGTGCAGAACAGAGTGGGACAATCGCCTCCCTTGCCTGGCTGGTGATGCTGTGCCTGATGTCCCCAGGACAGCATTGGCCCTCCTGGCTGCCAGGGCACTGCTGAGTCAAGTTCAACTTGCCATTGACCAGGACCCCCATGTCTCTTTCCATGGCACTGCTTTCCAGCATCTCATTCCCGAGCCTGTCTGTACATCCAGGATTGCCCCATCCCAGGTGCAGAATCCAGCTCTTTTCTGAACTTCATATGTTTGGTGACTACCGAGCCCTCTAATTCACCAAGGTCTCTCTGCAAGGCCTCTCTGCCTGTCCTGGGTTGGCCAAGGAGCTGTCAATCTAGGAAGCGACCCATGCTGCAGGAAGTAATACAACTTCCTTCCTGAGAGAGAGAGAGCCAATAACCAGGTAGTTTTAAGTATTGATACGTAGGTAAACCAATTAAAAGTTGATCCGCCTTCGAGGAAAAAATCATTTATAAGCAGAGGACCTATGAGCCTCTTCCTCTTTGGTTTGCTGCTGTTCAGAGAGAAGCATTTCCCTGCTTCTCTCTCTGGTAAGGCTGGGCCTTCTTCCCTCCTTCCCCGAGGGAGCAGGTTTGGAACAGCAGTGCAGCTGGGCATGGGGGAGAAACCGGGCTGGGCTCCCAGCAGAGGCAGTTCAGCCAGGCTGACATGCCAGCTGCAGTGGGCAGCGCTGGGCCCTTCTGCTCCAGGCCCTGCTCTCCAGGCCCCACCGGGCTGAGCCAGCTTCACAGAGCCAGGCCACAGAGACTCTAAGTACTTCCACCACCCAGCTCAGACTTTTCAAACAGCCCGGCAAAAACCACATGATCATCACAGTGCCTGAGAGAGAGAAGTAATAACTCTTTCCATGCCTGGACTAAACTTCCAGCCACCCATCCTTCCTTGCACAGAGAGAGGAACAAGTGAGGATGTCTACTTAAATGCAGCATAGAGACTTTAAGTCAGTGAAGGAAGTAGAACTGATGCCTAGAGGGAGGAGCATGAGAAGTGCTTTGATAGTGAAGCTGAAAATTCTTTTGTAGAACCATGGTTGGGGACTGAGCTAATAAATTCCCGGTAATATATGAAGAAATAGTCCAAAGGGGGGATGTGATGTTCTAATTGCAGCCAGTGAACTGAAACACCTGGGCAAAGACAAGTAGGTGTTGAAATAAGTGCAGTCTGATGAGAAGCTTGAACCAAAAGAGAGGAGAGGCTGTGACCCAGAGCCCTGGTCCTGGGGAATGCCAGAGAACTTGTGTTGTCAGAACCTGTGTTGCTAAACACAGAAGAAGCGATTTTCTTTGTTGCTGCAGTTGAACTGTGCATCCTTAAAAAAGGTACCCTGTGGACTGTTCATGACCCACCCTAGTGGCTGTGGGAAGGCTACTGGTGTGGGAGAGATCCACCACAAGCCGATTTCCTCCCGGGTGGCAGCTAGTGGTGAGGCCAAAGACCCATAAAAAGAACTGTATTTTCTTACAGAGAATTCATGGTGCAAGAAAAAGCGACTTCTCTCCCTAAATGAATTGAGACAAAGGCTATTTCAGAGGTGGTAAACTGACTGGAAGTCAAAGCGTTGTCTTTTTGTATTGTTGGTGGGTAAGAAATGGAGAGGTGGGGGAGGAGAGGTGGTCTGAGGAGTTTGTTCTGGTTTTCCTTGTTTTTTTCTTTTTGTTTTAGGTTTATTAATAAACTTTCTTTATATTCTACAAAGATTGAGCCTGCTTTGCCTACTCCTAATCCTCATCTCACAACAAAAAATCAGGTAACTTTTGGTAAGTGTGCTGGCATTTGGCCAGAAACTTGAATAGGTGAATTGAAACCACTACACTGCCCTTGAGGGATTCAAGCTCCTCCCAGTTTTGTTTTGTCTGCAAACTTGATCTGTATCCCCTCCAGTCCTGCATGAAGTCATTTATGAAGATGTTGAAGTGCACAGGTTCTAACATGGAGCCCGGCAGAACTAACTAGTGACACACAGATTGACATATTTTATATGTATATATAATATATATTTATAGTCTGGTCTATTGCTTTGCTGAGTTAAAGATTTTTCTTCAGAATTATAGCTATAAGAAAAATGCATGAAAAAACTGAAATACAGTAGTGTTTTCTTCTTTTGATTGTGTTTTCAATTTTAAAGTTTTGCATTTGGTTTTTTATTTTTATAAGGACTCTGGAAATATTGGGTCCTAGTTCTTCAATTTTTCTTTTATTCTCTTCTCTCTTGGTATAATTTTTAGGTCAGAATATCCCAATTCATGATTTTGTCCTAAAAATATTTTAAAGACTGTGAGTGTCTGAGCTTCTACTGCATGTTTTACAATGAAATGAAATTTTTATTTATATTTGGAAAACTGTTGTGGATTTGGCTTTTTAAAGCAGAATTCAAAAGATCTATTTCCTGTGTTGCTTTTACTTACCTGGGATGCAAAACTCCCTGGAACTCTGAGAGCAGCACTTCATAAATCAAATTTACTATTATTGCTGTTTTTTCCACAGTAAAAGCTATTAGTGACAACTGAATTGCAGCCTTAAAGCTCCCTGTCCAATATTATAATGTTCCAATCTTCTGTTTGGGCTCAAATGCTTAGGTTAAGCTAAAAAATTTTTGGTTGACTGTTTGAAGTTGGTTCAGCTTATTTTTAGTGAGAAAAACATGTTTTACAAGAATCTCTATACAAACAAAAAAAGCATCTATTTACAAAACAGGATGTATTTCAAAACATTCATTTTCATTAGAACAAAAAAAAAAGTGAAAGAAGTTGAAATATGAAGGTCAGAAGTTTTGCTGCTGCAAATATTGTGTTTCATTCATTTAAATGAAGCTTTGCCTGTTCATAAATATTTGTCCTCAAATGTCTCCTACTGGTATGTCTCAATGAGGAGTTATCATTCACAATGTGCCAATCTTAGTGGTGAGTGGGAGTCAGGGCATATGTGTATTTGTGATAGATGTCACTGAAACTTAAGTCATCTTTTTCATGACTTAAGTAATTAAATTAAACTTTTGAGATGTTTGCTAGACATCTCATTGCAACTAAAGCATAACTTCAAATTGGAAGTTTTAAAATGGTACTTTGTTCTCACTTCATTATTACTTCATATTAGAAAGCAAGAAATTCAAAGGTTTCATTGTAATATTAATTCTATGCAAAACCATTTAGTCCATTAATACCTAACCTTTAAATTAATAGATTATTTCTTAATGAAGTAGCATTATTATTTTATGGCTGAGGTTATCTGGCAGACTGCATTAACTTTGTGAGTTCCAATGGTGTATTGCTGTAGGCAGCCTGAATAGTTAAAAGGACTTTATGAAGACTGTTAAGACTGAAAGACAGGGTAACAAGCTGACACAAGCGAGCCTTAAGTGTCCTATTTCATAAAATTTCAGAACAGATGGAAAAACTTTTCAGGGAGAAATCAGTTAGCTGATATATATTCAGTGTAGGACCCTTGGTGTAAGACAGGAAATGTTTTCCTTCTTGATAAAATAATTATTTAAAAATAGTCCAGTTCACTTAAAATTATTTGATAGGTTCTTCTACTAAAAAAACAAAAGTAGGAAAGAGTAGCTTAATAAAGCTTGGAAGAAAGTGATACAGATCCTGTTTCTTTCTCTTCCCGCCTGGTTAGGGCATTCATCTTGGTTGATGGAGGCACAAAATCAATTTCTCCCCTGCTTGAAAGGTATTAATCCCATATTGTAACAACGACTCCTTCTTACAACACTGTGATGTATAATGGGGTGGTTACACTGAGTATCTCCCCTTGACTGTGATCCTGTAAGTATTGGATATGCATCAAGAAGACCAACTCTAGAAGCTGATGGCTTTAAGGGTGTTTCATTCATTCCCCCAAGTATGACAGACTTTGTTTTCTGAGCCTAATGGCCTGTATTAACTGCAGATATTGAGCAAATGGTCTTTTAAATATCTTTCAGACAGATGTTTGTATTTGAGATATGAAATTCTTATTCAGAACAAGAATTTCAATTAAATATGGCCCACAATTAAGTTGATGTGCTGTTGTCTTTCTCAACCATTGAATATTTAAGTAGAAAAGCACCATCAGGTGAAACTGAAACTAGCTTACCCCAGAGTTTTGTATTATCAGGTACTTAGCATACTCTGGAGGTACATAAAATCTGATAAATCAGAGGGTAACTGAATTTGGGTCAGGCACCATGGGGCGTAGGTATGGGAGGGATATACAGAACACAGGGTCTGGAATACATGAGAGAATAGCTGTCATCAGCATCACCATAGGCATCCTTCAGTTTTATGAATGATATTTTATCAGGCTCTTGGTAATTTTTTCCCCCAAATATTTTCAACATAGAAATAAAGTTATTGTTTCCTAACACAAAAATATTTCATCCTGTCTACAGTTATTTTCTTTTGCTTTTGTAGTTGTATATATATCAATATATCTCATTTTGCATATGTGCAAAATATACGTATATATGAATATATATTTACATAAACATCTACATATATCAACTCAGATTATTTTCTTATTTCTAGGACCATGATACACGACATTTACTTTTTGTGTTTGATATGCCTGACACCTTTAAATAAGAAATGCTTGGATAAGGGGTAAGTGTCTGAATAAAAAGGGAAATCTTTAGTCTTTTGTCCCATTCCCTGCCCTGGCATGCTGCAGGTGCTGGCTGAATTTACTGGGAAGGGAAGCTTCCCCAGGGCAGGATGTGTCTCACAGGGGAGAGTGGGCATTGTAAATACTGAGAAAATGATGAGACGAGTAAAGGGTGGCACAAACGCAACTCTGGGACATGAAGGTGGGGAAAAAATGGTGTTCCTGGGAGCAGATAATGTGGTGTGGAGCTGCATGTGAATTGGATGGCCACAGCACAGGAAGTCCCTGAAGGGCCTCCAGGCTGAGGGAAAACCTAGAAGAGGCTGTGCTTTAGGGTGCATGTTTGTGATGCCTTTCATTCTGTGTCTCTTAACTACTCACAAGTTGTCCTGTTCTAAAAGATGTTTTTAACACTGTTTGGTTTTGCTTAAGTAAAGGGAGGATTCTGGTGTTAAAAGTCTTGTTGACTTTTTGGAGGTGGCAGGCTGCACGATTAGATCCATTAAAAGCAGTGGCAAGATAATGTGTCATCGTAAGGGAACAAGAAACCACTTATTATCTGCTGCATCCCAGTTTTATTAGTCTCAAGGCTATATTAAAGAGCACACAAGGAACCATGCACAATCCAAATACCTTTACTTTTTCTAAAGAACAGGAACATGGTGGGCTGAAAGGCTGCTAGAAGAGTGAAGTGATAAGTGCTTTGGGATGCCTCTGTCAGAGTGGAAGCTGGCTAAGCAACATTGAAAGGTCTAAATAATACAGGTGCATCAGCAATCAGCCCTCTTTCCTGAAAGTTTGGTACCTTTGAGGAATCAACAGAATATGCTGTGCTTAGCAAAAGCTCTATTAGTTGCTTCAGTCAACTTTTGCCAGTCTTCCATAAGGAAGCCCTTTAAGGGAAGGAAATCATAAGTCTTCTACATTAATTCAAATTTGTACCCAAGCGTAACTCAGGCCTTTGTCTGAGAGGTATTACTGCAGAATACTCTGTTGATGGTCATGCATTGGAGTGGGTGCTCTCAGCAACACCCAGCAAAGAAGGGGTCCTGAAGGAAGTCTTTTAGCTTGGTAGCCAGAACAATAACTTTCCCAAATACTTTCTGTTAATGAAGAGTCCAAATTGTCACATCTGCTTGGTATTTTTTTCCAGTGTGTTCTGTGGCTATCACCAGTGCTTTCAGAAATGGAGGAACTGAGGAGAAGCCTAGACCTAAGCAGAAATCCAGGTGCATTTACACAGGGCAGGTGACACGGGGCCAAGAGGAAGAGAGGGCTGTGTCACGGGAAAGAGGAGAAAGGTTGTCTAACTCCTCTCTTAAACTAAATCACAGAAGGCAGATCACAAGAATACAGACAGAACATAATCAGTTCTCACAGATCTACAAAGCCATGTAAGCTTCTGGGGGAAAGGGTCTCTTGAATTATTACTTTAAATATCAATCAGCAGTATATTCAGAATCTGTGATCAAAGTCAGTTCCCAAGGATTGGTAAGCATCTGTCTGACGCATCATCCAAGTGTTTTAATTACAAATCAGAAAGCTTGTTCCTCCTGAGGGATAATGGGGGAGACTAGGTGCAGGTTGCATGTGGAAATAAATCTGGAAAACCAACAGGGATCTTTGGAGATGGGTAATAGACTCCTGGTCCTTGGCTTCAGGAGGAAAGGCTGGTGAAACCTCAGGTCCCAACACCCTCCAGGTTGTGCTTAGACTGCAGGGCTCCCCCATTCCTTCCCTCCTGGGAGCTGCTGCCTCACCAGGGCTGGGGTTCATGGCCTTGTAGCTGTGCAGGATGAGCAGAACTGGAGTCCTGCAGCAGTCTAGGGCATGCAAGAGAAAGCCTTCTCCAAGTGTGTACCCAAGGAAGCTTCCTCAGCATAACACCCAGGCACTGCGCTGGTGTTTCCTGCTCCCAGCCTGGTATTTTACCTTTTAGTCAGTGATAACTTAATAAAAATCCAATGAAATGTCAGTTTTCATGAACATTTCTTTCTGATATATGCTGCCAACAATTTTAACAGCTGCAGAAAGAAACCAGTCCTTTACCAAGCTTATGCAAATATCTAGTGTATCAACTTTCTGTACCTGTTTTAAGCTAATTTGGTGGTAGCGTTCATGTATAAATATATATATACTTATAAAAGATTATATGATCCAAAAGGCTAACTTTACTTTAAAAATATTAGCAGACAAAAATGGTAAATACCATATCAGTTATCATAATAATACTACATATCTTTATATTCAAAGAAAGATTCCAAGTTTGTTGGTAGGTGAAAAATTACAAGGCAAAAGGAAACTGACTATTAATGGTACAATGGATGGGATAATGGGCACCAAAGAGCGTTCTTGATGTGGCAGGTGATTGCAAGCAATGAGCAATATTTCCACAATATTTGAGAGAGAAAAGAATGTGTTCCTTTCAGTTGTTATGTTTGTTTTTTCCATTTGAACAGATGCTGCTGTCATTTGGCAAAGTACCCCTTCATAAGGTCAATTCCAAAACATTAGGATTTCTCCTCTTGATTTATGCTCTTATTGTTTTCTGCATAAAAAAAGCTATGGCCTCTTCCTTACAGTTAATGTGCCACTAGTTTAATTAATTTTGAAAGTGGAAGAGAGTGCAGGAGACAGCTGATATTAATGAGCTGTACTAACAACATTAGGAACTGACTGGAACTATTTATTAAAAATAAGAGTAGGGTTTTTTATATGCTTTGGAATAACTGCAATAAGTAAATGCAGACTAAACCCAGAAATTTATGTTATGTGCCTATCTGCATATAGGTACTGTACCCCAGGAAAAAAATCTGCTCTGAACCTGAGCTCTGTGTTTAATTCCATACTTTAAAACGTTCATAAAACTAAAACAAATGGCTTGTTCATTTTGAAAACTAGCATGTGACTTACAGCTAAGGGAGACTTTTTAGTTAAAATTTTGCAGTTCGATAGATCTACACTTCAGGGATTACTTTATCTGTGGATAAGTCTATTTCCTCCTCTATTTTTATACTACTAGTCCCCAAGTGTCCCAGTTAGGTGGCCGTTGTGCTAGGTACCATACGTTCATACATATTCAAAGCATGTACATTTTTATATCAACAAGAGCAAAATGTTGTTAAGATGAGAAGAAAATAATGAGCCAACACCAATTATATTAATGAATCTAAAGAACAGCTAATGCTGGGGGAAAAACACCCAAAAAATTCACAGTATTCCAACTCACTTGAAGGGAAGCAACCCTGACATCTTCAAAATAAGGAAACTGGGGCAGCTACTATGATGGCACATCTAAATAGATGTCTAAATCTATCCTGATTATGACATACATTTATTTCAGTCTTAATATCTTGTGAGTTGGAAAGATAGCCTACTATCTTGTTAACTTCCATTTTGAGCTGCTTCTGTTCTTAAGTAATTTATTTCTTGCATTTCTTCTATTCTGCTCCATTTGGGATGAAAAGGTATTTTTTTAAAACTTTGGTTAAAAAGATTTCCCTCAAGCTTCTTAGTTTTGGCCCAAAGTGATATTGCTCTTCTTCCTTTTTATTACACTCAGATAGATATTATGTTACTTTGGGCCTATTTCTTCCAAAAAAAGTATGAACCTTGTTTGTCAAGTGTCAAGAAGTATTTGTTCAAGGCTTTCAAATGTTTTCAAAGAATCTAGGAAGGGGGACAACTTCGTCATTGTCCTGAACACAGTAGAAAAGGAGAGAGCAACATAATTCAACTTGTTTCACTGCTGTGATTCCAGAGCATTTGCAGTGTAAGCAAGAGAAGTGTCTGACCAGGTCTTTCTACCTACTGACATGTTCGCACCTGCAGTTACAGTACAGCGCAAATAGCTGATGGAAGAGTTCCTTTTACTCTTTGACACAAAATAATTTTCATAGACATTGGAGAAGAAGGTTGTGTACTGAGAAAGGAAGGTGCAGATGCTAAAGAATGCCTTTTGCATAGGTGAAATTGTTTATCATTTTAATTTTTAAACAGAAAGAGATCCAAGTTCCAGGGTGGAAGCAAGGAAGAGAGACTCAATTACCCAGTCCTGATGCTGTAGAGGAACCTTGCTTGGAAGGGTGAATAAACCTCAGTGGATATAAATGAATCAAAGCTTACTTAGATGGAGTTATCTAAGTAATGCAGAAATCCCTTTTCTCTACTGCTACATATATAGTGTTTTGATAGTTACGATATATATTAGGTATTATAAAGTTAGATTTTACATAGAAAAACCATATCCTTCTCTGTAAGTCTCAGAAATAAGAATATTTTTTCTGTTGGTAGTTACTTCCCTTAATGTGTTCATTTACACTGGATTAATTGTAGAGTGAAAATCATATTTTCACACTGTTCTCAGGGATTAGTATATTTGGCATGTAATCAAATGTTCAAATGTGTGTTCATGCAAAGTGATGTTCCAGACCTTAGGATATATTAATATTTATTCCAACGGGATACCTCTTTATTTTGAAGAGGTGATAAAATATTTTGCTCTTTAAATTAACAGCTAAGTAGGATTTATGTGTATCCAGGTCCCATGAACAAGGTAAGTGAAAATTTCCTTTCTATAGAGAGATGGTAACTGTTATCACAAGCAGTGACTAGTATGAAACAAAAGTATGCTTGCCATGACTTTGGAGGAGAAGGCATCAGGGAAAGATCTTCAGCTGACAGTATGAAAATCAATTTACAAGTAGATTTTAAAGCCTCAAACTAGGTTATAAGCAGAATTAAGCTGTTGCAGCACAGCTTCAGAAAGTTTGTGAGTGAAGTGCTTATCCACAGAGAGAAAAGGTAATATACTTACAACATTACAAAAATGAGATAATAAAGGTAAGTGATCAACACATGGGTTCCTGTTGTGCTGTAAATATAGACTTGCACAGCAAAGCCAAAGAAAGTCTGGATTGACTCAGGCACAATATATGCAAAAGAGAAGGGCAACTTTTATTTAGCAAATGGAACAGCAACAACAATCAAAATGACAGTTGGATGCCAGCAGTTATTCGGTGTGTTATGCAAGTCATTCAGATCTCTCCTTTTCCAAGCAGTATGAATTGTTATGTTCATTTGATGACTTATGGCCTCAAGGTGACTTCCAGTTAAGAAAGGAAAAAGAAATTAATTACAGATGATATAATCCCTGAGCATACTAGGAGTCCTCACCATGACATTTCTCTCCTGTTCTTTGTCATTCAATCAGACAATAACAGCTAAGCAATAATAGTAGAGGTACTTAATCTTCTTTCAGTGCTGGACCAACACCCTTGCCTTGGGCCTGAAAAAGGAATTGGAAAAAAAAAATCTAGTATGGTTTGTTACTTGCAACAAACCTGCTATCTTTTCTCTAACAGCAGATCAGAAACTCAACAGTCCAAGTGCTAAATTAAGTTTGTCGGCTATCCTGAGAGATTTCTACTTATCCTTGCATATACTGTGACGTATGATACCTGAGCTAACTAAAAGTCAACTAAAAGAAGTGGTCTTGCTGTGGGAAAAAATAAGTAACATGAAATGTATTTTAAAACTCTGACTGTCAGTATCTCTGAAATGTAAATAATGCTAGTAAAGTAGAAGTAGTAAAAATATGAGAAATAATTTTTATATAAATAATGTTGTCACATTATTTTTCATTGATATGTTAACATTAGCACTTTTATCTAAAAATGGAAATATTTCTGCACCAAATTGTCTTGTCTGATATGAATCTAGACTATTTCTAAGCCAGTACCAGCCCATGTTATTTAGTCTTGTCTAGTGTAGTTATAGTTTTGTTAATAAATGAATGCAGTGCATTCTTTAGGAGAAGAAAAAAAAAAAAAGAAAAGGAAGACAAAAATGTTATAAACTTCAGGAATGTAAGAAAGCATCTTACATTAATTTTAAAGTCCTTAATTTTACAGTCCTAGTCAGCCACTCTTATGATTTTTGGAATTCAAATGTTTGGTGGAGATTATTTTTGGAAACATTTCTATTGATGGTGAAATTGTGAATTCTTCATTGTAAGAATTCAATATTGTTATATACAATATGGTGCATAGTTATTAGAGTATCATCTGCAGATAGCATTTTATAATTTTAATTCCTTTTGGTTTCAAACATACCTACTGATTTCAATACATTCTGGAGTAATGTTGAATTTTAATATGCCATTAAATTAATGATTTCTGTCCTAATATAATTTCGTATGACAGGACCTGAAGTAAGTTGATCTTAGCACCTTGTGTGGTGAATGTAAAACTGATATCTCATTTGGACTACCAGCAGTGCAAATCCTCATGAATGTGGAATAAGAACCAGTTTCCATCGAAGTACTTTGGGTTTTTTCTGAAACTCAAGACATTCTTCAAGGCATGAAAAAGCAGAAATTATATGAATGTGGTCTGGCTTTATTTTAAAGGTCATAAAATACATTTCTCATGCCTAATACCTTTTATGTTTCAGTAATTAAATTATATTGTTCATGTGTTTTTCAGACAGTCCTTATATGAAATCCAGGGAGGTATAATGAATACTATTTATAAGGGCAGAATGACAGGATTATTGGAATGAATGCTGTATGAATTCTACAGCTTAAGGGTGAGTGAATAAAAATTTCCATCAATGATATTCATAATTATTAGAGCTTTGCTACTTTAGGAAAGAGTGAACTACTGAAGTATGTTTCAGCTTTAACTCAGCTCTTAGTCAAATATATTGATCTGAGTAAGTAGGAGTGCAGTAGTTATGTCTCCTCAGCTGAATACCCCGGGCATAGGCAGAAAGTGGAGTTGTCAGAATCTCTGTCATGGCAGCCTCACTCCCTGCTCTGGTCCAAACTGCCGCAGCCCACGGACAGGAGCAACTTTTACCAAATGGCTTGTCTTGCTCTAGGATCTGAGTGGCCAGCTCTAGTTTCAATCCCTTCCACTCCCCTCTTCCATGAGTGCCCAGAAGAGAGAAACAGTAACCTGCCTTTGTTTTTGTTGTACATTTCATAGAAGACCCTGTAAAAGGATTATGTTGGTAAGGAAGTCCCAAAATATTGTATAGAAAATGTTCTTACATCCCTAAACTAAAATCAATTGATTAAGTCCACGTCAAGAAACAAAGAGCATTCTGGTTCTGTTCAATGGTTCCCTTTCTGACACACATGAAGAAACAAAAAGTGCTTCATCTGAAGTACAGGATTTTGATTTTACAGTACCCAAATTTGAGTGATGTTCTGTTTGTGAGGTAAAATTGAAAACTGTGCAATAGTCTAGCCAGCACACCTGAATGTCAGCTACGGTAGTTCTGAGTTTGTTTATGAATAGGTTGAGGGCTCCTGCATAGAGAATTTTGCAGTTTTATCAGCATGTGGTTAGAAGTCTTTTCCAAAGTTACTTTTCTCTTTTTAAAATATATTTGTTCTTTCAAATTTTATTATGATTTTATATGTGAATTTCCTCTTCCCATATTTTTATTTCAGACGTATTTACTGAGAACAATGCCTTTTCAAGCTCTATATTTTGCTAGACTAAACAAGCTTAATTCTCCCTTCAGCATTTCAATAGTCCTCAGCAGCTGTTCTGGTACAAATTAATCTTTGTTGAATATAGGTGACCAGCTTTATATATGGTATTCCAGATGGAGCTTCAGCAGGTACTTGTACGATAACCGCAATGTTTTGTAGCATCTAATAGATTTATCTTACTATTTATAGTCTTTATACCTTCATCATGGTGTATTACTTTGAAACATATTAGTCATCCTGCAAATTGGAATTATTCCCAGCTTGTTCAATGAAGAACTACAGCAGGCACCACACCTCAGAATACCCAGACTGCATTTATAGTCTTTATTTTCCCGTGCCTATTTGGACGAAAAAATTTCCATAGTAACGTACTGATAGGATATATTTCTCTAGAAACAAAATATCAAAAGAGTATATATAACAGAAAATAGACCTTTTTTTTTCCTCTCTTGTGCCATGAGGCAAAATTTGCAGAGAGAGAAAGAGAGTCTAAAAACATTGTTTTAACCAATATTATCAACATCCCAGCAATAAATAGGTAAGAGTAATTGCAGGCATAAAAAAGTGAAAATTTTTTGTGTAAAAAAGGAATGATAAGCCTTTAACTGGTGTCCCTGTTAAATGCACATTCTTTCTGAAAAGAATAATGGTACTATTTTTGATGGAAGATACACATTAGAACTAGAGAAAATGATTGCCCATTTGCTGTCAAAAGTTGTGGTTTTCCAAGACCACAATGCTTCTGTGGAAGTATTCCAATTTCTGATCAACTCTATTATAAATATGGACTTGGGCAGATGAAGAGTTTGATCTTTCTACATGCTAAGCAGCAATGTTCTCTGAAGATTGTAATTCAAGTGGAATATCTTGCAGGTTTAGATGCTAAAGGAGCTATATATCCCTCTGTAATATGTACTGAGTAAAATTCCAGTGCTGAGTTAGTCTCTGGACTGACAGAAATGAGTGAAGGGGCTCTGTCAAAGTAAAGATACAAGCTGGACACTGTCTTATGAATCCATGATCCAGAAGAATAGTCAGTCCTGCACTATTACATTTGTGGCTTGAGGGGTCAACATCCCTTAGTCTGATAAAATAGGTACAAGAATCCACAATTTCATCGGTCAAGACACATTGCGTAAGAACTAAAAATACAGTCTGCTTGGAGCTTCTCTTAAACACTATGGAAGAATAAAAGAGCTATCCTGGAAGAAAAGTGAAAACTGCATAAAAATATTTTCTACTAAGTAATACTAGTCACAATTTTTTGTTGGTTTAATTAAATTTTAAAAAAGTAAGATCCAGTTATATGCATCCAGATAATGAAACTGGAATCAATACTCTGACAAAGCAAATGAATAAAAATTACTAATGGTGACGAGATGGTGCCATCTTTGAAAATATTTCAATACAATTCTTCCCTTTGTTTATTCAAATGCTTTCAAGACATTCTATAAACCAAGCAAGTAGTTGTTTTCTGGAGTGGTGGATAAACACGATGTCATCTCTAACATCGTATGACATGTGCTGGCTTTTAAATAATTACTTCTGTAAAAGCAAAATTTGTATCATTACACTTTGATTTAGTAGAATCTTATTTCATGAGTATTCTGGCTTTTTTCAGATTATAAGCTATTTATTAGCATTCATATTCAGTCATTCACATGTTTCATCCCACCTAAAGATTTCAGATCTGCAGCACTGTGTCAGTTTTGCTGCAAGTGCAATATGGAAGTAATCTATAAAAGTACTGACATAAAAGTCTGATTTAGAATGGTGTGCCTGAATGTTCTGAACAATTTAGAGTCTGAGATAAAGCACTCTAAGTCTAAGATGGTATTTCTGGCAGCTGCATTGAGTACTTTTTGCAGGATGTGTGAACAGCCCAGACCTCTTGAATCACTCCTGCATGCTACCCAGACAGATCATAGTTGTGCTGAGTGGGCATAGTCTATTCACAAAGGCAACTCAATTCATTCCACAACTTTGTAGATCAATATATACACTGATATATCCCCACCACACTCTCAACACTTGTGTGTGACAAAAACAGTCTCCTAATATCCTATAAAAAGGAGACTCCTCTCAATGGGATGAATCAAGCTCAAATGTGACAGATTTTCAATTGCCTTACTTTTGCTAACTGTTTAATCAGCACTCATTTAATATTAAATGAAGTAAAATAATTTGAGAAATTAAAGTCTTCTCCCTTTTTCCACCTCCCAGCAAATCCAGGCTGTTACCTAACAAAGTGGATTATCATTGCTAATAACATAACTTCTGGGACTTCAAGAAATACATTCACATTCTATTTAATTTTCTCAAGTTGTGTCTTCTGTTGACATAACAACTTCAAGCTGGCATAACAACAGATGAAAATTATCAGATTATAGAGCTTAACAATGCAGAGTGAAGGATGTTTTATTTTAGTTTATTTCAGAATGCCTTTTATGACAGCATTTTCTGGCAGATCACGTTGATTAAAAAACTGATAATGCCATGTTGTAAAACACTGAGATTCTTGGTACTTTATACAAAATTAGCACTAAAAACTGGACTGGGCTTTTCCTTTCTGGACATGGTCTTATTGAAAAAAAATCAATCAGAGTGTCATTATTATTTAGTCTCTGCAAGAACTACACAGTATGCTGTACCTAACTTTGCAGAGAAACAAAACAAAGTGAAGCCTAGTCTTCAGCTTTTGGATCATAGAGATTTTTTTAATCCGTTTTTTAAAATTCTGATGTCATGTATGAGTTCACTATATGAAAAAATGCTTTTATGTTGCTTCAGTTCATTACTCTGTACTGATCTTATCACGAGAATGTTATTAACTTTTTTTTTAATAATTAATATTGATTGTGTGTTAGTCTGTGAGAAGTAAAATGGCCTTCAGTTTCAGTCTGCAGAAAACCTACTCAGAAATTTAATAGATATTTCTTTTCACATCTTTTAGCTTGCTTAATGGTGCGCTTCTCTTGCCCAAAGCACTTTTTATTGTAGTTAGAAGGTGATGAGTAAAGGAGGCAACTAGTTTAATCGTTGTCCATCCACAATTTGAATTCTTGTTAATACTTCCAGCTAAATCCTTCCAAGCTGCTTTCCCAAAAAGAAGACACAACTTGACAAAATTAAAGAGAATGTGAATGTATCTCTTGAAGGCCCAAAATACCATTTTACATTTGTTGTTTGATTATTTGTATTTGTTCCTTTCAGTGTTCTGTCAAATCTACCATGGCCTAATAATGAGAGTCTGATCACTGTTCCTGCTTTTCAGGAATGCCTCAATAAATTCATCTTTGAAAATAAAAGTAAAAAATTATTTGGCTCAAAGTAGAGAAGACTCTGAAATAAAATACTGGATTTGAAGATTCCTGAATTTTAATATAATTAATCTCTGACTCCTAGCTTTACATCTGAATTCCGTGATGACACTGTTGAAAAGTGTATAACTCATCAGGCAAAAAAAAAAACAAACTGAAGAAAGTAAAATGATAAGAGAGATTATTTTACATTAGAGAGTGAAAAAGGAAGGAGAAAATGTGGAAAAATAAGTAACAAAACATGCAGATAAATTATTATGAAGTAAGGCATACGGTGATTATTACCGGAGAAATGCTTCTTTTTTTCCTTTAAAAGTTTTATATTTCTTAAGCAGAAAATCATGCTGCTGCATACATTTAAAAACCAAGGCATGCATCTAATGGGCTCATAATAAGATCTTATTAGTCTGAGAAAGACCAAAAGCCAAACATTTGAAAATGGAGAATAAGAAGATCCTGAAATGATGTCTGTCTTGTTAAGCATAGATTTGAAACACAATCCCAGCAGACTATGTCACTTCATTTAAATGTCAGAGAATAGTAGTCACCTGTTAAGCTGAGCCAACATTTTCCCTAGGAAAAAACTACATTATATTTCCATAGAAAATAGATGCCCAATGAAAAAGAATACTAATTAACACAAAATACACTTTAGCAATTGTGTTTATAACAGATGAATATTTTCTCACAGGAAAACCATATTTTTACAAATGTATTCTATACGAACATATTTATTGAAAAATCTAATAGGTGCCCTGCAGATTTGGGGTGATATTCACACCTCCAACACTGGAACATGTCTGCAGTTTACCATTTATAAACCTAAGATGCTTTCTTCCTTTGACATCATAGTGGAACTAGTTGTTCCACACAAATAGTGATCAGCTGAGACCAAAGGCTTCATTAGCATCTAACTAAGGAGAAAAGTACCCTGATAAAAAGCAGAATAGATGACTTAGGTAGAGACAAAATGATACAGCAGCATATAGCACAGATATACTTGTGGGTTTTTTTGGAGTAGATAGCAGTGATAGATAGGTACTGGAACACCTGATTGGCCAAGTTCCCTGGGGGCACGCTGCAAATAGCTGACCTAATTGCAGGTGCAGGGATTGCTGTTAAAGTCAGCAATTGCCAGCAGTTTCCAGAGAGTAGTACCTAAGGAATTTTGTTAATTCCTTATTGTGGTAGAGTGAATTCAAACATCATCATCAGCAGAAATCATTTATGTTCTCTTTACTAATGCTAGGAGCATGCTATTTTCTTTTACTCTGCCAGCAAATTGACTAATTTCCCAACAGAAATATTCACATGTGGGAGAAAAGAAAAAATAGGAGCTGTCTCTCAGCTGAAAAGCCTTCAAGTACACAGTCACAACAGAGAACAGGTGACCCTCCAGCTCTTCCTGTCTTGGTCATGGTCTTCCAAAGCACATAAAAAGTACTGAACTGAAAGTCTCAGGTGAGGAGCATCATGCTTTTATGAAAATCAGTTCTATATCAAATAGAGAAATGAATGCACTTTCTCAAGAAACATATGCTGCTCCTCTTGCTAGCCACACATTTGCCCTCTGAATCAAGATACTGAGGAATGCATCAGGTTACCTATGTGTATTGAAGTGGTTGTATGAGCACTCCTTAGTACTGCAAGCTGTGAGACTGAAGTGGAGACTTTTCCCTATAAAACATTATGCTACCTAGGGAAACACTTGAAAGTATACTCGAAAGTATATTGAATGAAATGTGATGGAGTGGGAGCTCCTGAAAGCTGGCCTTCATAGCATAGCTATTTTTTGTGCAGAAGTGTGGAAGCATTAATGCTGAAGTCCATGTGCCCAAAATAATCCAGTGTGACAGGAAAACCTTAGCTCTTTAAAGTAAATAGAGTTTGAAGGTAGATACCAGTAAGACTAGATACTTTTGACACAAAATTATGGGCACTTAGAAGACTATAGTCTGCTGAGAGAACTGAGACAAAGAAATTCTAAAGGAACAAACATACTTGCAGAGGAAAAATGCACTGTATTCTTTCATTATTTGCATTTGAATTGATAAAACCATTCTCAAGATGAGTGGTTGCAGTGGTTAAGGAGCATGGGAGCTTGAACTGCTTGAGTTTAGTACAATATAGGACTTAAGAAAACGTGGCAATACTAAAATTCATCATCTAACAGTATTTTTATCCCACTATCTGCATATTCAGGCATCCTCAGAGAACAAGTTTATCCTGAGAAGTAGAAGGTAAAGCTATGAATCAGCTGCTAATTTTTTTAGCCAATGAAAATATTGACTGAGCCATCACTCTTGGATTTTATACTCCAAATATACTTGCATTCCAAGTCAACTCCTATTAAGTAAAAAGCTTATTGAACTCAGAGCTAAACAAAGGAATCTGCTCAGCATACATATCTTCAGAATTCATAGGCTCGCAGCAGGATTAGTAAAATACTATTATTTGTTTCATCATCATTTTATGCCATGGAAAAAATTATGTTTTTTTAATTCATAGTTATCTATTCCCTTCAGTCTCAAACAGAGTATTTTTCTGTCAGTTGTTTAAGCTGTTATGAAGTTATTTACAGCATTTTACTAAGTAACGCTATAAATATCAGTGCCTATAACAAGTAAACCCAATTCTTTCCAACTCAAATAGCTTTTGCTGTCTGAATCAGGGTGCCATATCTACCCCAATTTAGGATTCTTTTTGTTTTTAAATACCAGTCTGACATAAAAGTGAGGACTGAATTCCAGCACTGCCTCACTGATATGATAAGTTGAATGCTGAAATTAGCGCTAGTCTTCCCATCAAGAACTGTAAATCTACTATCACGTGTGGTATTTGGAAAGTTGATTGCTGGCTCAAGTGTCTTATCATAAAACAGTTTTCAATTCAGTATACTGACATTTTAATTTGTCGGTTCTTTACTGCTCAGAATTAAGGAAGGGGCATCATTCCAAGCTATTTCTCCAATATCATTAGGAAGCAACATGTCTTTTGACCTCTGAATTAAACTGCAAATCTTTTTACATACACAGTATTTTGCAGTGCTGAGTTACTCCTTACATTAAATCTCCAGCTGGTTTACTTTCCCACTGAGAAAATGCAACCACTTGTTCAGCAAAAAGGAGATTACCGTGGAATAAATTACTGTTTTTCAAGGAAATTAAAGGTTTATGGAACACCTTGATTCAATGTAGAGCTTCATTGCTATTCCAGGACCTCTAGTCAGCTCAGCACAAAACATCTTAATTTATTTTTATTTATATACATAAGAAGGAATATCAAGGTCAAAGTTTCTTTCAGGAATTAAATTATGCGAAATTGCTTGGAGTTTATTTACTTCTCACAGTCACGTTGAACGTAAGCTATTAAACCTACCATATGTGCAACCGTTAAGCATCTGACCAAAGACTTTTCAAAATGTCTTCTTTTCTATTAATTTTGGACTTTAAGCAGATGTGTATTTTTTACCAAAAAAACACTAAGTGTGCTCAAGGACACATAGATAATGATCAAATGGGTGTATTTCATAATCATGATGGAGTGAATAGAATTCACAAAAAAAAAAAAAAAAAAAAGGAGTTGGAAAAGTTTGGACAGGGAAAAAAGGGGGCATCTCACTGGAACGCCCAACTCAAAAGAATTCTTTTATCCTTACAGAAAAATTCTATCAAGCCTTAATGGTGATATTGTAATTATGATTTGGTCTTATTCATATCAGAGTTAATGCAAAATTTCTGTTATTTTTCAAGGAGGTTGGAACAAATGCATATATTATTTCTCTAAGTAACTTGTGGACAGAGTAATAGGAGCCATTAACTGTTTTCTTTCTACAAGTTTGAGACAGAGCCATAGTTGGCTCATTCATTGTCTGTTGTCTCTCCAGTAGGGAGATTTCCATTACTTTTCTCTGCCTTTTCATCATTCAGGAGCTATATGGTGTCAAGCTGCTTGGAGCTCATTTAACCTCTCATGGCCACATATAAACCAGTCAAACTTGTCTTCTTTAAGGTCTAAACATTGGTCTCATAGCAAAAGCAGTGATGGGGGACAGGATCTGTCCCAGATTTTTATACAAAAATTAGGAAAATAAAGGTATTTGCTAGGTTACATACATAGGGCTGTAGTCCCATAAAAAAGCTCCTGCACAGGAGACAAGGAAGTGGATTGCAGTGCATGTTCTGTGGTTACCATTAGTGTGTGTTGCTAATCTATATTAAACGGAACTGCTTTCAGCTAAGGCAGGGAATGTAACAGAGGAGTTGAGGTGCACTTTTAAAGCTGATTCCCTCTATCCTATTTTCTGTTCTGCTGTGTAAAGATTCTTTCCATCGTATACTCCAACTTGGTGTAATTTATGTGTGGTACCAAGAGATTGTCCATAGCAGAACTCAATATGCATATTTTGTCATCTGTTTAGTTCTGAACTGTTCTAAAAACCAAAATTAAAAAAAAAATCTATGCATTTATAAAGAGCAGCAGTCTCTGTTAATGAAACCACAAAAAGAAGTAAAAAGAAAGGGATTTCTTAGGTGCAGCGTAGAGCCAATCCAACCCTGAACAAATTGACTGTGTTCAAAGGTTTGATGGAGACTCAACATCCATTGCAAAATCTGGCAGAGACACGTGCAAAAATCTATGTCATCTCAGAGATGCTAGAATCAAATGCAACTTCATTTTGGGCTTATATAAGCAATTCTAGCTGTGACTTGGCCTTGCACTAATACAGTTATACAACTGTTGTTTTGTTTAAAAGGATGCGTGAACTTATTTTCCATTTTACTCTGTATTCACATGTGTAAACTACAACTGGTCTCAACCTGGTGAAATCCACATGCTGCTGTGCTGTGTCACACATTGTAACTGACTCTGATTTGCATTTTGTGACATGACTGCTGCATAGAAGTAATATGCATATCCAGGAACTCATCTGCAGCCACAGGATGTTATGGGGGCTTTGGTTTTGCGGTTTCGATAATGTGACATTTAATCAATGTCTCTCTGCTAGAGTCTTACCTGTAGGTATCACACAGAAAGTAAGGGGGTTTTCTGATAGATAATCTTCTAGCAACTTCATGGATAAATTTCAGTCACTTAACAGATTTCAAGCAGGTGATATTTAAGGTCTTAATTGTCCTCTGTGTGAGCAGTCAATGCCTGTCACCATATAATGGCTCTTCCATGGAAGAGAAATAAGATCAAAGAATGGATCTGAACACCTTTTACTCTGAGGGTCCAATAACAGCCTTCACATACAAAAGAAAGTATTATGGAAGATTCATGTTCTCGCACCTACTGCACTCACACAAGTTGCTATGACTATTCCTTACAGAATGCATTGTTCTAGAACAAACCTACCAAAGCAAAAAACATCTGTAACTTGTCAATATTCAGATAAAGACAAAAGAAAAAAAACCCAACCTTTTGCTTTCTGGTAGGAGTAGGGCACCCTGTGGAAGCCCTTTTTTCATCAGCCTGTGATGGGTTGACCCTGGCCAATGACCATGCACCACACAGCCATTTGCTCACTTTCTCTCCTGCAACAGATGGAATAAAAAAAATACACAAAAAACGTGATACAAAGGCATTCACTCACAGCCTCCCACAAGGACACTGATACCCAGTCAGCTTCCCCCAAAATACTCTCTCCTCAGATTTTATTGTAGGACATGTTGTTTATACACTCCTTTGGTCAGTCTGGGTGTGTCCTGCTTGTGTCTCCTTCAAGCTCCTTGCCAACCTCCAGCCTACTTGCTGTGAGGCCAGGGCAGGAAACAAAGAAAGACCTGAGGCTATGCAAACATTGCTTAGCAATAAGCCAAACAAGATGTTTTAATCGCATATCCAAAACAGAGTGGCATAGGGGTTGTTACAAGAGAAACTTACTAATTTCTAGCCAAACTCACACACAGTCTTATTCCTTCCCTTTTAAAAATATATTTACCTTGTATTTCATCTCAGTGCACCTATGTCATTTAGCCATATTAGCAGAGCAATGTGAGCATCCTATAAGGTTCCAGGGCCATTTACACCTTCTTAGGTGTTCCACCTGCATCTTGATAAGTGAGTTAAATAGATAACTGCACCAAACTGTGAATCTCTGGTTAAGATAAATTATTTTCTCTATCAGTCCTGAAAATGCTGCTGGAGCTTACTGTAAATAAAATGGACTTTTAAAACTAACACACCTCATGGAGTATAGAAAACAGCAGTGGTCTTCTAGAATCTAAGAAGCTAAAAGCATCTGCAAATATCACTTGTTAAGTCAAGTTCAGTTACGTATTGGCGATTACTCAAGCCCTGTAGCATTCCATTAATCTGAGGTATTGGATGTACATCTGAACCAGATATTACATTTAGCTTCCAGAAATCAATACAGAAATCAGATATGCTGATAAGGTTCCGGAACTAATGTAATTAGGCTGCAGCATTCTCTATGTAATGCTGTAATGACTAACTGTAGCATCTCCCATAATTTACCTTTTACTATATTTCATAACTGTTCAAGATCTGAGTCATTTGTAAAACACTTCCAGGTTCAGGTGTTCCTGTTAAAGAAGTAATCACTTCCAAAAGCTTTTAATTATCTATCTAACTTCTCTGTGCTACCCAAGAACTAAGTAACCCCAGCTGGTACTTCTGATCTTTTCATCAGATTTCTGAGGTTCCAGATGCTTCTGAAACAGGCCACTTACCATATATCTTCTATGTCCACCACTGTTACAGGATAGAAACATTATAAATCTGAGCCCTTCATTGTTTTCTCACTAGCAAATTCCTTTGCTAAATATTCTGAGCCATGATATCAGAAGATTTTGGACCAATTATTCATCTTCTGGAGGGGAAAACAATACCTGATGGCCCATTTCTGTATCAGTAATAAGGATAATCTTATTGAAAATTTGTTCTGCGTGCTGCTGCTGACTGTAGATTTTTTCCAGTGAAAGGATAAAAAAAGTTTGGTACTTTCTTGTAGCCTAGTATGTGTTGTACAACATTCTGATTTGTAGTAGTCTCTTCTTTCTTCCAGGATTCCTGGATTTGGGTCAGCAGTCCCTGCAGGTTGTTCTCCGAAGAGTACCATAAAGAGTGATGACCCTATAAAATCTTGCAAATTTTGAAGATTTTAATGATTCTGGCATCTACCAATTATTTGCTTTTGAAATGTTTTGCCATTTAATCCATGCAGGCAGAGTATCATGGACAAAAAAAAAATTGTGAACACTAAGCAGATCATTAAGAGTACGTGTCGGGAGAGAGTGAATATCCAAAACTGAAACACTGAAATGTACACACAGACTAGAAGAATCTCATGTAGGAGCAACTGGTACAAGCTGAAGGGGTGTCAGAAAAGTCTTTGCAGTGGTGTTGCAAGTACTTGGAGTCTCAATTACCCCAGGTTTGGCACTTGGCTAATGTAGTACACACACCCCTGGGACTGTCTGCTCACAACAAGGGAGCACCTTCAGCCTATGGCGCTACGGAAGGACTGGTAGCAATTCCCACAGGCTCCAGGTGAGAATAACCTGAAGTTCAAATCTTTCTACTAAAGCCATTTACAGATGGCAGTACTAGAAAAAGGATTTGTCAGAACTGAGTTTTGTAAATCTAAATCTGAGATCCAGCCTGTCGCACCTCATCTCATTCTCCTAATGTACATGCTTCCTGTTTCTTGCGTGATTAAATACCGTAATAATTACCTCTGTTACTGCTATCTTAGCACGCAACATATCAGAAAAGATATTAAGGAATTTCAAAATTAGTTACTCTTTTTCTAAAGCTGAAATATCTTTACAGGGGTAAAGAGGGGAAATAGATGCTTAGCTATAAATTCACAATCAGTCATAATCTGAATTCTATGTATATCCATGGGGACAAACATTAAACAGAAAAGATGTAGTTTGCTTGCCATGAGCTACATAGTTATACACTTCAAAATTATTGTATAATTGTCTTCTCCTAGTGCTGTGTAAAGCTGGACATTGTAGTTCATGGAATCTGGACACTTTGAACAGTCTTGTTTGCATGGTTTTCCACCCTTTTAACTGGTCAAGCATTTGTGCAACAACGACATCTTCTTCCAAGGCTTTTATTCAAGGGTTTTCAGATTTCCATCATAATTTTTCAAGGGAAAAGACAAACCATTATTACTCTCTATACCTGGTAACCTTAGAGAGACGCAACAGTAATAGGACTGACATAAAGAGCTGAATAATAAGCTAGGGAGGGGTTTCCATCTCATCTTCAACAGTAGTGTTAACTAAATTCTGTTAATGGTGTAAAATTCTACCTTCAATTACATGTGTGCAACTTAATAGAGAGAGTAGCAACTGCAAAGAGACATTGGCCTTGTAGATGCTTTTTTTTGCCAGTAAATATAGGACAGCCTGAAAGGCTATATTGTGTCTGAAATCTCAGGCTGAGGATGCAGTGCAGGGTTGCAGCTGGGAAGATTTTCATTTTTTACCTAGAATCTGAGCAAATATAATACAGAGTCACTAATCATAAAAAAAATCCTATCATGTTGCTGTTTTACTGACAGAAGACAAGACTGTTCTACAACACAGGAAATAGACATAGCTCTATTGTAATGTGGGTGTTATACTCCATCTTAAGTTATATAATTTATGTGTCATGAACCCAGCTCACATCTCAAAATCTACATTTGCTGAACTATAGCATCATCACTTCAAAATTGGCTTGTTAGATGAGAGTGGAATAAAACTTGCTGTTTCTAAGAAATAGCAAATGGTAGCCTGAATATATTTTGTAGCCCCATGAAATATGCCTGAAGAGTATATTTCAGAAATTCACATAGAAAATAAAAAACTGCTGTGCCATTAAATAAGAAACTATACTGTAAATCTGTGATACTGTTTTCATTATCAAGGTGAAATTCCTTGAAGGTTCTGGAAGACTGAAAATGGAGACTTACCTGCTGAATCAGGCCTAAAAAGGAAAAATTACTCCTGCTGTATATGGATAATCACTTGCTATCAGACATTGCTGGAATATTTCACTTAAAAAGTTATCTAGTGAACATATTCGTGAAGTTATTAACATTTTTCTGGAACTCCCATGACAGCACTGCAGGGAAGTTTTGATGCAGTTGCTGTATCTTTCCATAGAGGCCTGCACTGTGGATTTCAATGATTTCATAATACTTTTACCATTCACTTAAAATACAGAAAACACATTTGATCAACTTCTGTTTGTGGTTGCAAGATCTCACTGCAGAGACCTTTTAAATATAATCCCCAAGTGTTCAAAATACAATAGGAAAGGACTTCCATATATTATTACTTTTAGGAGAACATGATTTTTAAAGGTGTCAATTTGAGTGTGTTGAGTAAACAGAACTCTTCTATTTCCTGGAAATTAATTTTATTTTACAGAAAGATTTGTACACATTGTTACCAATTATATACAGAAAGAGCCACTTATGAACAATAACAGTATCAAAGAACAGGCCAAAATGTGGAACATAAAAAAAAGAATTTTAACAAATATAGAATTTTAATATTGAGAACTGATATTGGAAATGCAAGCTCAAAGACATAGGAGTAACTTAAAGAACAAATATATTTAGGCAAGTATTCACAAGTGAATCCCACACCACAATCAAGGAAAAGTGCAAGGAAAGAGCAGTGCACTCAGAAGCACCTGAAAAGCCACCTGAGCACACTGACAGACAATACCACCTCTGCTCTTCCCCACATGGGACTGAAGCATCTGTACTGAAAGTCACCCCTGATGTGTCCCAGCCCCACAAGCCCAGCCCCACATAAGGCAGGAGTTGCAGCAGTTAAGGTATGCAAAAGAGCTGCATGAGCCTCCACCTATACTCCCTCTTTTCATTGCTTTGGGAACTGCATTTAATCTCATGCCATGGCTTTTCTTTTTTATTTGGTGCATTCTAGGCACATGTGTGCCTAACATTCCACTTTGCTAATTCTTGCTTCTCCTCACCTTGGCTGATTTGACTTCCTGCCTTGACCTCAGACCTGTCTTGTTGCTACAGGCTTTTCCAACAGTCCCTGAACTGTGGGTAGCCTCAATTACTGCTGTGGGACTTGCTCTGCTAAAGTGCCTAAAGACTATACTGTTTGCTAGTGAACCTACCTGGCCATCATCCTCAGCCCCTGGCTTGTCCTCTCTTCAGTAGCAACTCAACCCTGGAGGTTCCCTCCCACCTTCCCAAGAAGTGTTTTAGATATGTATGAACAGTGGTCTTTATAGACTCTACTGCATCAGGGGCACCCCAACGAGCTGTAAAATTGCTAGGAGAATGCTAAAGGTTTAGTTCTGTAGTATGAGTTAATGTGGAAGTAGAAGCTCTTATGAGTGTGAAGCTATAACAAATATGTCAACAAGTGAGGTCTTTACTGTGCATAAGATATGCTGCAAGATGGAAAATGCAAAACACTAACATCTAAATGGGACTTCCTTACCTCTTTGTTCCCTTAACAGCATAATTATACAACACATTAGCTTGGAAAAGTATTCTCACTATAATTAGTCAAAGGTGATACCACAAAGGTCAATTCACAGCATGTTTATTTTATAGGTGTATTTATATAGACCTATATAACTACACAGGCCTCTAAGGGCTATACTTAGACATAAGAGCTAAAGGATGTATCATACCTAAATGTTTAAGGGCACTTCAGAATTTGTGGATATAATGCTGATATCTAGATGGAAATAAACTTTTATATAGAACCCTTAAACACTGATATTAGCACTATAATATATATCTCAAAGGAGAGAGACTTTCTGTCAGTATTAGAATATTCTGAATGATTGACATAATTATGTCCTGTAAATTTTTCCTGCAATGGCTGGAAATACTCTAAGCATTGGAGGCAAAGAGCATGGTCATTTATTGATAGGCTTTTAATTTTAACATCAGATTTGTGGTTTATAATAATGACTGCAGTAATAAGTACTGAGTGAAGCTTAGAAGCTAGATTCTGTTTAGCGAATTACCAGCATATTCCTAAAAGTCCTCTTTTTCTAAGTGAAAAAGACTCCCAGATCTAGGATGCATCTTGTGTCTGCTAGAGTTGTCATCTAACAGTAAGTTTTTTAAAGTCTAAATGAGATTGTATAATCAGCTGGTTATACTACCAGTAAATAGGCATGAAGATCAAAGGGAAGCAGAAATCTGAACAAGCAGTGTATAGGCTCTGCACACAGTCTTGTGTTATATTTCAGCTGAATTTTGCTTCTTAACTATAGGGATCAGTCATCATTAAAACTGCAGAAAGCCAGCTGAGCAAGCCATTGCAGTATTAGCCTAAACTCACCCAGCTGAAACCACAGCACTCGGTTGCTGACATTTCTTTTCATTCATCTGTGCCTCTGTTACTATTCAATAGTTTCCTTGCATATTGCTGTATATGCACACTGGAGATTATGCCCCATCATGCTCTATTTCTCCAAAATTTTCTTCAAATGAAGGATCCCTAGGGCTTTCTAGATACATGGATTTCAAGCAGTATATAGCTTGGATTAATGGTGCCTATAAACTCTTCTCTGATAGGTGTTTTTCAGTTTAGCATGTGCATAGTGGCTAAAATGGCAGGTTCACCACCTGATACTTTTATTAAGTAGCACTGGTGTAACCATAAGTGTTGTTTGCATAGCAGAAAGATTCAGATCATAAGAATATTGAGAATGTGTTGAAAGTCAAAAATATTGAGTGGATCAGACAATATTCTTTAAATTTTTTTGCTTTTGCCATGTAGTAACTATTAGCCTGGGGCAAGTACAAAAAATAAGCTACACTGCATTCATTATTCTGACAAAATCAGCAAGTTTTCAGGAGCTGAGTAGTTAAGTATGACTGGTATTATGCTATTACCAGTACTAATGAGGCTTTAAAACAAAAAAGAAAAAACAAAACAACTAGTGCTATAAAACACCTTTTTGTCATTGCTTTATGTTGCACATTACACTGATCCTTAACATCAATTCACAGAAGCAACTTTGCAGACCTATTGCAAAATTTTACAGGAGTTATACCATAAAGCGATGCAGCTCTTCTGGAGATTTTTCTCCTGATTAAAGTATGATTAGCGTATAAAGCATAACAGAATATTGCCAACAGTCTGAAAATGTACAGATTAGAGATATTTCCCCCTCCACCCCCCAAGCTCCTAATCTGTTTAAGCCATTCTATGTAGCTCAAAAAGTGTGCAGTAGGAAAGAAATTCGTTAATGATTTCTGCAGGATGCTTCATAAAATATTTAAGACATTTCCATTATTCTAGGAAATTTCCTCCTCCTAATATCAAAGTGAGTAAGATTTAACAGGTAAGTTAGGACTAGCTAATGCTCTTTCTTTCATTTTCAAAAACCACTTAATATTTATCTATGCTTTGAACTCTAAGTGCCTTCTTAAAATTTTAATATTATTTAGACAGAAGAACTAATGATTTCTGTCCATTAAGAGGAACATAATAGCTAAATCACTGAAAGTTCAAGCTTAAAAATTATTTTTTTCATCATACCAATAAGCATGTCTTAACACTCTCAGAGCTTAGTATTTTCTATAGAAATTTCATTTTTTTTCTTCCCTTTCCTGACACTTTCTAATGTCTGGTAGAGACTTTTTCTTTAGTGATCTTATTATAAGTAAGAACTCAACTCCTTGAGTTGAGTGTTCTTTTTGTTGATTTTTCACTTTCTTTTGTAGACAGAGGGACTTACTGATAATGCTAGGAAATAACCAAGAAATAATAGCCATTCCCAAAGAAAATTGCAAAAAAGGAAGGGGAATAGGTGACGGGTTTGTTAGGACCGGAGGCTTAGAAAGGAAAATAATAATCTGGTAAGGCTAAAGTTACATAAGGCGATCTTTAGGACTGGGAGGAGATAGATGGAACAGAGAGCTCAGGTTCAGGAAAAATGTTATAGCATTGGGGATTTTGAAAATGTGAAAAATAACAAGGAGTTTGGAGTATTCCCTAATACATCAAGAGCAAAATCAGGTAGTAGAGCCTAGGAGCAGATGAAGGAACCATGAAAGAAGCCTTCAGAAGACAAGAGGCTTTCAGAAAATTTTAGGATGAAAGACTTGTTTACACCTGCTCTGTGAGCCTGCAATCCTTCCAGACTTTAAACTGCATTTACAGAACTACTGAGACATATTTCTAGCTAAAAGTGCTGCAACCTGATGAGCAGACACAAAGAGAAACCTGAAACAAAGGCTTGATCCTATTTTAGGTTTGCTTAATCCTGCTGTATGATGACACTCTAAAGAAATAAGTCACTGGGCTGATCAATATGATCAGTGACAATATGCTTGATGTGTTTTGTCTAGTAAAATGTGGTATAGACAACTTGTGCAAACACAGGCTTTATATTGTCTCTAAAGGATTGGAGATATTTCCATGTCAGTTATATTCAGTGAAGGAGCATAGCTTTCAGCAGGAAGACTTGAACTCAGATCTCTGTCTTATTGAAGGTTTAGCTTATTGAATCAATTTTCTTTGATTTTTCATTTAAATTAAGATATATATATATATATAAACTATTTGTCAGTGATTTTAGACAATTATCCATATTTTTCAGCATAAAATTTTGGAAAATTTTGAATTTTAAGAGTATATATTGTGCTGAGACTGTGCTGCACATTTCACAGAAGCTTCTCACAGTTTTAATAGTCTAGCAAAACAGGACTTATCAAACTGGTATTATGATGTGAGGGAAGGAAGAGCAGATGATATATAAAACCTTGCAATGTTTTTTATCCAACTGTCATTGTTTTGCAGCACTAAGTTGTTAAATTTCTTATTTGAAATAAGAAAAGGAACAAGAGCTGAATCTTCATCAATTTATTTATTAATTACACAAATAATTCCTGTCCCACTGCCTAAATTTTTCCTCCTAATAATCCTCACTAAAGTAAAGGTGCAAGGTTTAAAATCCTCTTACTCACTGATTTCAAGATTTGGACATCTTTCTCTTTGCAGTGTGTGTTTAATAAGAGAGGAATTTAAGACATTGCAGAAGTCTGAAGTAAGTTGCTGGGTATCAAAGAATAGTAGACTTTTTTCTATAAACATGGATATTAAAATTAATTCAAAATAAAAATCTTAAGTTCTGAAACAGGCTTTATTGAATCTGTCAAATAATACATTTAGAAAGTCTTTTGATTTTTTATTCTATACCATAATCTGACAAACTGAATGAATTACTGATGATTAATTTCTCAGTTTTGAAGACTTCAAGGAAAATTATTATTATTTCTGTTAGCACAGCCTGGTCTGAATTGTCTTTTTGTATTTATAGGTGTATTTTTATTCATATTTGTTTTTCAGCTCAAAATATGAAGTGATATGAACTCTGAATAAGTTCAGGATTTTCTTTTCAGTTAAATACTTATTCTAGTTTCTTTCCTATAGATATGTAGGACTTCTAAGACTTAACCATCACCAATTAATTAAGATCAAATGCTAGTGATTGGAACTCCAAAAGAATTTGTGTACAGGTCTACAAAACAGATATTTTGGTGTAGTACAGAATTTAGTCTTAACAGGACTGGTGGCAGTAGTCAGTCCACAGCTGTGCTTAAATGACTGTGAAGAAGAACAAGAACTCCAAAGATGTGGACAAATTATGCACTGAAAGTCTATCCCCATAATACCACTTGAACATCCAAATTTCCATTTGGAAAGATTAGTATTTGATCTCCATTGTATCCTGCTAGTCTCTAACCCAGGGTGATGACATAGATGTGCTGGATACACATTTATGCAAATCCCACCGATGTGAATGACTTTACGAAGGATAGAATTTCAGTCCATGTTCACAATTCTGGTCTCACTAGAAATAGTTAACTTTGGATTTAAAGAAGATATCTAAAAACTCAGCCCTTGAAGAGAAAGTCTGTATTCTAATTCTTTGTGAATAGCAAGAGGAGTACATAGAGATATATTAATTGTGCTCTGCTAAGAACTGGGTAAGAATCGTAGTGTTTAATAGTGAATAGGAATTAAAATTTTGAGGGCTTTTTTGTAATGTAAATCAGCAAAGGAGGGAGAAAAAGTGTTCTACAATTCTTTCCTTCAAGGACTTCCATCTATTTGTAGGAAGAACCATATAGGACTATTGTGCTATAAAATCCATGAACATCATTTCACTTCCTGAAAGTCCCTTTACTGTGCAGGAACAATGATCAGACTCTCCTGTAGTGCCAAGTACCAATTCCCTCACCAGACTCCTTTACAGAGGCTCATTTCCCTGCTGTTCCCAGAATCTGTCTCTCTTTCCCCACTTCCCCCTCTCAGCTGGAGCCACTCAATAGACTGAAGGAGCTATTGTTGCTGCCTGTTTTGGAAAATGGCCGATAAAAGATGGAATTAGCACCCACCACAATTCTGAAGAACTCCAATACTACTGTTTGTGTGGTATGAAGCAGGGTATCCCAGCCTTTGGATTTCTGCTCTTCTATTTTCAGAGTATTTCTCATTTTTTCTGAGAAGGAACTGTGCCAAGATACCACTTATTTCAGGCACCTAAGTGGATCTACATTGCTAGAACCTTCTCCAGTTGAGTTAGAAGATACTGTTGTCACTGTGTGTGAGAAAATGATGGTCATGTCCCCTGCAAAAGGTCGGGTAGCCTGTACTCTAGTGACATTAAACATAGCTACAGGACTCTTCAAACTCCCTCTGATCACAGAACTTGGCCAAGCTGTGACACAAACAGCTGTTGGCAACCATATCCTCCAACTCTGCCAAATACCCTGGTGAACCCAGCTTTACTCCAGAACCAAATAAAACCTGGAGATGACACTCACTATCTTTATTTCTACGGGAGAGATCAAAATAAATTAAGACTTGGTTCAGTGAGGAACAAAGTATGACCTGGAATGACCCAAATACAGATAAAGACAGAAAAATTATGTCACATCACATCATATCACTGAATATTAGATGAATTTGATAAGTTTTATTATTTTTAATTTGGGAGAACTGAAAAAGAATTAAGTAAATACTAAATGTTATACCAAAGTGAGTCCCAAGAAGGAGATTTGTATAAAATGGTTATCAACAACCTTGTAAAACTGAAGGCTTTAACACTGGTATAGGGAAGGACTTGAGGAGGGAATGTTTGAGAAGAACAGTAACGGGATAGATAAAAAGGAAGAGGATGAACTTCAGCCAAGAAACTCCAGAGTCTCACTTGCCATTTCAAAGTGTTTTTCCCTGCCAGCATATTTTTACTAAGCATCAAATGGATTTCTATATATAGATCTTCCTTCACTGATTTGTGTGGTACTTAGCCAGGAACCTTGAGTAACTGTTTTATATCTTGTTGCACAATTTTAGTGCTAGACACATGTTTAGTGGTGATATAGCCTATTGATTGCAGCAGAGAACACATCACATTTCTGCTATTTTATTTCTGTCTCATAAAACTAGAACTTCACTAACTTTTTGGAGAAAGGATATCCTTAATATAGAACAATGAATCCTAGGTGGAGAAATTTTACTTCAATGAAATAAGTTGTTTAGGATGTTGTTTCATAATATTTTGTTTCTTTCATATCCCATACTTTCAGCAAATGCTGACAGGTACTTTTGGGTCTCCAATGATTATATTGAAACATTCCCAAGACTCTGACAGCTAACCATCTCCTATAGACTTCTGTTGCTCTCTGAATGTGCCATTTTCAGCTGTCTACTTGGGAAGCTTCATTTCCATATGCTCCAGATTCTAGGATTCCAAATATACTTTCCCTGCTGAAATGAAAAATCATTTCATCTCAGAAGTTTCACACATAAACATGATTATTCTGAATAAAAAAACAATCGAACAAGACTGAAAAGAAACTTCTTCCCTTTTTTTAAAAAACATTTTAAACCATTGCCTTCCATTTGGTTGTGAATGCCCTCTGTAACACATTGATTTCAAACTGAAATTACTTCAGTTAATTACCTATGCCTCTTTCCTGAACTAAAAGTTCCTACTTAATCTCCTTCAGCTTGAGCTACTGGGAAATGGCAGTGGAGTTACAAGAATCCATGTTACTGATAACTACCGCAGTGTTTGTTAGCACATGAACATAGTAAGTTTCATTCCTATGTCTTACAAGTGCAAAAGAGTTTCATTTAAATTTCAACTTACAGGGCAAGAAGCACAGAGGAAAGAAGTTTCACTCTTGAGATCAAAGAGATAAAACCCATATAGCTGAAAATCCTAGAATTTCCAGGGGCTGAATATCGGTCCTCAGTGAGTGCATTAATTAAATGTTACTGGCAAAGCTGCAAATAGACTTTCTAGGACTGTATTTTCAAGCTGTCATTTCTCTACAGCATAATGTACCTGGAGATATACTCCCTTGTTAAGTTTGGCTTGGTACTGAGAGTGGAGCACCACAAATAGGGCAGCTGATTACCACCAGAAAGTTTACTGTTGTGTTTTGTATATGTGTCTGCATGTTTAAACAACTAGAACTTAAAAAAAGCCAGAGTTAGTCTGCTACCCCATTGACAGAGCTGCCACACATCTGGACCCTCCCATGTCCTCCTTTCCTATGCAGGATTGCTTTGGATGAGCTTGAAGGGTGTAATTGGGATTTCCAGATGTATTTTAACTCGGTGTCCTCAGGCAGCTTCTATGAATCCATGAAGCCCTGCACACATTCACCATGTGTGTCTCAGTCTGAGGGCACATACACCATACAGGGGATTTTCTTGAGAGCACTGACTCTGCCTGCAACATTGCAGAATAGTTAAGCAGACACAGCAAGGGCCAGCAGAGTGGAAAGAAACACAGATGTGCTGTACATGTGCAGTAAGGCTACAGTCTGAAGCCCTGAGCAGACTGCACAGCAGATAAACTGTGGTGATATGAACTGGCAAAACTGAGAAGGGGTTAAACCATTTTTGGCATATAAAGTCTACCACAGAAGAGAGAGAATGAACTGTTCTCCATGTCTGTGGCAAACCGGATGAAAAGGAATGGCCTTAAGTGGCAGCAGAAGGTTTTCAGTCTGACACTGGTTATGTGTTCCTATGTATCAGTTCTGTAAAGCACTGAAAAGAGTGTCTTAGGGAGACTGGAATCTTCATTACTGGCAATACTTGATGACAAGTTAAACGGGCACCTGTCAGGAAATAGATTCTGCTTTACAAAGGACACTAGGCTAGATGATCTCCCCAGGTTCCTTTCGGGTTTATTTTCTTATGATTGTATGCACAATAAGTCTGACATATCCCAAAGGTTTCCAATTACAGTGCATGAACAGACCATCTGTGCAAAACAATCTCAATATGCCTGATGCTTCCTGGAAGCATTTTACTTACTGAAACAGAAACATAACAGTTATATCAATTTATACAAATGTCTGTCCAGAGTCAATGAGCAAAAAGTCTGATAGAAACACTAATAAAAAAAAAATGGTTTTTTTGTTTATTTAGCATCTCTTGTTGAATTTAAATAATGCCTAATTCACCCAAGAGCAGTGTGTGTTGAAGATTCCTAACATGCTGCAAGTGTGAAAGTGTTGCCATTTTCTTGAAAATTATCATAGGATCCCATCCCATGCACTCGTAAAGAAAGAGATTCTCCTTAGTTAAACCTTAAAGCACACGGACATAGCAAGTTTCATTCCTGTATCTTACAAAAAAATTAAATACCTTAATGTAAAGCAGTATTATAATGAGTTTTTAGGATCAGGTCCATAAGAAGATTAGATATTTACTATACTGAAACAGTTATTCCTGCTTAGGAAATGTATCAAACTAATTTCTTTAAACATTTCCTCACAGAAGGAAAGAACAAATTAAAACTGTATTGCAATATTAGTAGAAGGTATTTTACAAGCTGTCTTTAATTGCAGTTTCAACATGATAGCCAGTCACTTGCAGACAGCTGAACTGAGTGGTTGGACATGGAATCAAAGTCTTTAAGTGTTTTGAAATTCCTCAGCTTCAAAAACATGAGGTTTAAAGTGAAAATTGCTCCTGGATAAACCACTTATAATGGAAGGCTATATGGGCAAATACAATGTTATTAAGGACATTTAAGAGCCAGTGAATCAAATAGTAAATCACTCAGGACCACTTTTGAAACTTTCTTGAAGTGATAATCATGCCTCCAGCTTAAATTATTTCTGCAGAATTGCATTATTCTTACAGCCATTCATATTATAATAATTTGGGGGTTCATATGGCATGCACAAAGAAAACATACCAATATATATTGAATAATAATCTTTAAAGCCTATTTGCTAAAATATTAATATATAGTTAACATAGTCACCTGTCTAGTCAAAGAGTGGAATTTGGTAAAACAGCTCAATCTTCTTAACATGAAGAACTGAAGAAAGTGCACAAAGATATCTCTCACTGTCTTTTTCCTTTGTTTGTTGCTCCTATTCTTTCTTGGTTGTAGTTGGTGGTACTGATTAGATGTGAGGTAAGTTCAGAGACACAAAAAAATATATCTTGTCTGGTGCTCATGCTGCAATGAATTTGGCAGTCTTGGAACTTCTCTCATTGTAAATGAGAAGAACTGTGATAATGTAAGTTAGGAGTTAGGGAGAGTTTAGAATAGATTTTGAGCTCAAAAGAATGAGTCAATAAAAAGGTGAAGGATACATAGTGAAATAGGCAGGGGAAAGTTTACCTAAGGACAGTGGTTTTGTTTTATACTTACAGCTGATCTTGTTCAAGTTCCACATTGTAAATTGGGCTCTGCTGAATCAACATACATAGAAAGAAAGATAGCAAAATTCCAAAATATCTGAGTTTCATTAAAAACCTAAAGGATATCAGATTCATCATTCAGCCCTTGGAGAATGAATGGAGTTCTATTTACAGAAATATGCTGAGAATCAGGTTTTCTAAATTCAGTGTTTGGTACAAGCCTTTGATGCATAGGTGTGTTCCAAAATTTTATTAAATTACCTAGAACGTTTTTTTAAATTCAGCACAATTTTAAAATCAGCCACTTTTAAATAATTAACATTTTAAGTAACATAATGACAATTTTTAAATGTCTGTTCCCTCTACACAAGAAGACAGAGAAAGGTGAAAAGGTTGAGATATGGATGGGAGTCTGGGTGTGGGGCCAGTGAAGGAAGGGTAGAAACATAAAATTGGCATGGGTTAATAGAATCTTTTTGAGAAGGTCATGAATATTACCATACATCTACATTCACCTTCTAAGATACCTAGATCAGAAAAGAAAGACTGGCTAAAACAAAGAACAAAGGAGATGCGCAGAAGGAAGTGAGGGACAGAGGGATTCAAGCAATAGATTGAAGCCAGTAAGAGATCCTGGCAAGAGAACAAAGAACAAGTAGGAGCCATTAGACACCAAGATCAAGAGACAAAAGCCCCTGAGTACAAGCTCCCTGCTCATGTAGCAGAAATGCCTAGTGACTCACTCACTTAAGGCTGGCGACAGAAGATTGCAGCCACTGACAGCTCCTAAGGGGTGCAAAACCAGCACATTGTCCCCAGACGAAAAAGAACTCGGGAAAGGTGCTGAGGACTTGTAATAAACTAACACTTTTTTTACTTCTGCATCCTGAAAGAGACTTTCATCTGGCATCTAAAGCACTCCTGGGAAAGTGGCTCTGGTCCCTGCAGTGGATGAAAGCTGAGACAATCTTTTTCTTTCCAGGGACTGTTAGGAGAGGGATTAGAAGCCTCATCAGTGATACAGGCACTGAGGAAATGGAGGTGAAAAACACTCTGGTCAAACCAGTGGAGGGAAGGAGGAGGAAGGGTAAGGAATCTTTTTTAGGGGATTGAGGTGATGGATAGAGTGTTGCCTGAGGGAAACCAAAGAACAGTTCTTGTGGCTGGTATTTCTTATTAACTCAGTGGCTTCCTACTCAGCTTGCTGGGGAGCTATATCCCATCCCAGGGCACTGACTTGCCTCAGGCTCTGTGCTTAAATTTAAGCCCTCTAAAACAGGTGCTGGGGTTAATAAGAATCACTTGCAACTGTTTCACTGAGAAAAGACCTTTCATTTTTCTTGATCCCCTGCTAAAATTTAGAGACATTGCCTAAGGTAAATTTGAGATGGGTTTTTTTTGGTTTTGTTTTCTTTGTTTGAGGTTTTTAAAAATCTGTCTTTGGCTTTGCTTTAATTGGTGAAGTGACATGTCATTTGCTTAATCATGAGAACAGCTGAACATTTTGACCAATATCAAGTTTCTGTACCTTCCAATTTGGAGAAATGATGGCACAAAAATACGTTAACTGTCCCTTTAGACCAAAAACACCCAGCCAAAAGACATGACACAAAGGATGATGATCAGGACAGAATCTGATCTTAGGCAGGATAAATTTGCAATCTCAGGGGCCAGTTCTTAGATCCTATGAATCTGTCCAGTTTCACTAAATAAGACATATATCCTGTCATAGAATGTGTCTGACATTGTCTTCAGTTATAGTTCTGTGATTTGATAGAAAGAACATTTTACTTGAATCTTTGGTGGTAGGATAGTTCCTTAATATAAGCTCTTTTAGATAATTCAGTTTGGATAAAAGAGAGGAGAGAAATTTATGTCTGTTGAAAGCTACTGAGCTCTGTACTCTATGTTGACTTTAGTTACTGAGCTCACTGATACCTCTAATGTATTGTAAATATGGAGACTCTTTGATTTACTGTGTGTTGATGAATGACTGCTTAACCATTGGTCTTAGTGGGTTTTATATATGCATTTCTTGATATCTTGTAAGTCTTAGATTGTGGAATTAAAATTTAGTTTTGTTATTGGTTTTTAGGTTTTTTTGGAGGTTTTTTTGGAGGTTTTTTTTGCTGCTGCTGCTGTTGGTTTTGTAGCAGCAAACCAAAATGGAAGATTAGGTAGTTGCAGTCAGTAAACTTATAATAGCCAGATGAGAAATCTCTGTCACTCGTATGTATGATTGAAGGATTAGGTCTGTTCAGGAACTACCTATTTTAGGATGACATTAGTTACTGCAAATTGGTAATCAAGCTAGACAAATCTGGAGGAATAAAAAGAAAGATTAAGGATGTAGTAAACAATATGTATGTCTTTGCCAGTCATAACAGCTGTTACAAATGTCTGTTAGGTGCTTTCATCAGCTTTGCTTTCATCCTGTTATTCTATGATAGCTGAAAAGAAATAAACGGTCTTTTAAATTTTCTTTTAAAATTTATTTCATAGAATGAGTTACTTTAGACAAGAGGTAAACCAAAGGACATGTCAGAACTATGCTGAATAAACAAGAAAATGGAGATATAAATCATATAGTGAGACTCTCATAAAGAAAACATTAAAATAATCTGGAAGACAATACAGAGTAAAATGAAGTATATTTGCAGGAGAAGACTAAGCACTACAGATGGCATGGACGTGATCCCTTATTGAAAATATGACAAAGTTTCTCATTGGCTTTAATGAGCTTTAGTCTCCTGTGATATGAATTTGAAAGCTAAAAGTGGGAATATGAAAGAGACTTGTGCCTAGTAAGAGAAGAGCACACCTTGTTCCACCGGGGATTGTTTCTGCTGTATTTCTGCCAATGTAAGGCTTTGCATTCTCTCCACTGAGAACTGGAGAGAAACTCCCTCTCTTTGAATATAACAGTGAAGGAAGAGGGGTTTCTAGATTCATACCAAAAGACAGGTCTGTTTGTCACCATCTTGAATGCCAAGATTAGATATAAGTTATAGCACCAAAGTTTTTGTTGCAAGATATCATCCAGCAGATTTCAGAAAATAATGCTAATCAGGACTTGCCTGAACAGATAGAAAATGTCCATTGGGTAAGGCAGGGAAGATAGTTAAAGCAGTGGAAACTTTTTATCTTCAGTGAAATTTTTTGACCTGTGAGAGCAAAGGCAAACACAAGGAAGATGAACAAATGACCCAAACACTAACAAATCTTCAAGGGAGTTTGAAGAAAGCTTAAAACCTTGGAAGTGTGACTAGAGAAGGGATTGCTTACCTTATGGCCTAAAGAAATAATATTATTTGGGCTGAGCTTGGTCTATACTGGTAAAAAAAGCTTAAAAATTTAAGAATTTTGAGAGGTATGTATGTAACTTTACACAACCATAAAACATGCAGAGAAGAGCTGATCAAGGAAGCTATGGCAGCAAATAAAACAGGATTAGACATCAGAGAGATATATAGTTACACGTGAGAACTGCAGGTAAGGGATGTAAATAGTGAAAGCTTGGGTGGGACACCAAAAGAGCAAGCAGTAGTTGAATGGTTTGTGCTCTGTTCACAGCTTCAGATATCAAATAGTGCCACCGGAATTATTGAAAGCAGTTATTAATGTGGCAATCATGACACAGCATAGCTACTGCCTGACACAAGTCATTCTGGAAAGACACATATAAAAGTAAAAATGATGCATACCACTGCAAGTGATTCTCTATCAGATGTAAAGAATAAAAGGGTAGCCAAGAATAAACTAAAACCTACTTCAAGAAAAAAATCACTTTAGGAAAGGTTTATAAACCAGGTTGTGTTTGTGTAGTACTGCAATAGAGACCCTGGATTGGATTTGGATAGGAAAAGAATATACAGAAATAAAGCAGGAGAATACATACAGAGGATTATATCAGTACTGAAGACCTTAATCTCCTAATGATAGACCTGACAACGCAGTTATAGGTCTCTATATTCTCGAATCTCATAGCTGACAAAGTTTTTCATCAGCTAATCAATAATGAAAAATAATACCAGAAGTAATTTCAGTAAGATATTAAAATGTGATCAAAATGGTGATCATGGGGGTGAAAGAGGGATGGGGGAAAGTGGTATCAACAACCAAAACTTTATTTCTGTTAAACAGGAGAATGATAGAATTCTGTGATAAATTTTCGAATTTCAGATGCTCACATTTGATCAGTCAAGAGAACTGGTTAGTAAAGCATAGGAACTAAGAGCTTAAGAGCTTGAATTTAGAAGAGGTTCAGGATTTCTTGAAATCAAATAAACCTGATTTCTTGGCAAGGTAAAAATGCTATCAGAAATTTAAGTAGATTCCGGATCTTTCTTCAGGGCATGATAGGATTAAAAAATGAATTTAGAAAAAGAGAAAAGGAAAAAATTCATGTTACAGATCAAGAACTGCAGAGATAAAATAAATAAAGCCTAAAGTAGGACTGCTTGTACAATATTAAAATCAAGACTAAACATTAAACACTCTACATACAAAAAAAAGCTACATAAATAAAAGCAGAATAAGGAAAAGGTGGTCATCAGCAGTTTAGATGACACTGAGACAGTCCAAAAGACAAAATGAAACCTTCATCTCATTTTATCCTAACAGGGAAAAATGGTGAATAAACTAGAGTACCAGACTATTGGAAATTAGGATAGAGATATTTCCATTGCAAATTCAAGTCGAAATAATTCTCCATGATTTTGAGGACCAACTAGCCCTTACTAGGAAATTCAATGAAAAAAACCCCACAACAATAATGAACAAATGATGTGTCTGATTGGGTAGTAAGGACTTTTAGTAGGTCAGGATATTCTGGGAGGGAGAACTGTTTGAACTAAATGATGATGCTAGTGGGGTTTTGAATAGATCACAACAAAATTAATCTAAAATTAGGAGGTTTAAGTACTGCAGGAGTGGTGGTCGGAATGAATGAGGCTACCAACTAGAGTATAAAGAGCCATGAAAACTGCTACAAGTCAGTCTAAGAAGAGCTATATTGAGCTGCCATGCCTCAGGCCTAGACTGCAGAGGCCCCTTTTAATTCCTGATTACTGCAGAAACTACTTCCAATTTTTCCAATCTTTTTTTCTCACACAATTCTTCCCTACTCCATGATATTTCAGAGTTTTAAGTGTCGAAATGAATTAAGCAATGGAGTTCTCCTTTGTCCCTTTAATTTTGACAGACTTCAGTCTTTAACCTTGGACATAATTTTTCTTGCAAATTTATACTGATTATTCAAACACTCAAAGCAAAAATCAACAGAAACTGGAAATAGAAAAATTAATCTGAATTGGATGTGTAGCTTAAAATCCAAGTTACAGACTTTATTCCTTTGTCTTTTCCCATAATTTTCAGGATATATTACTTGGAATCATTGCAGAAACATTTAAAGCCATTCAAGCCATCAGTACGCTAAAAAACAAAGTAAAAATTCTAATAAAAAGAAGAACATAAGCTACATAACATGAAGACTAAATTCTTTGTTCTGGCAATAAGTTTTGTTTCAAAACATCCTTAGGTCCTGCTGTGCATCCTTAGCAGAAATGTTAGTGCCTTAGTCTTTGCCTGGCCTTTGCTATAATTAGTGCTAAAATTCTGTTCAAAGCACCTCTGAACAAGTTGTCATCCTTCATCGCAGCTTCCGTCTTCAGCAAAGCTAAGCTTCTCTTCAAAGTATAAAACATCAAACAAGTCTCAGCATTTTCAGAAACAAACTTTAGTTTGATGCTCCCTGTGTCTTTCTGCCCACAACCTAAGCACTCTTGTGGTTAAGCGAAAACTAATTCCTTCCTCTGGGAACTCCTACCAAGGGCTGGGAATATTGCATGGTTTTGATTTTTTTATGCTGCAGAAGCCATAAAATTTCAAAGACCCTCCAGCTAGTTTTATTAAGTAAAATGACATCGCTCAGCAGTCCTGAAATTCTAGTTCAGTGCACATAGGGGAGAAAAAAGAGCTAAAGAAATCCAATAAAATCTCGCTCAAAGTATTTTAGTTATTTAAGTTTCAAATCTCAGGTACTGTATAAAAGTAAAGCTTTTCTACCTCTAAGCTATCTGCATAGAAAATGTTTCAGTTTTTTTTTTTTTTACCTATCTTTGTTAGACTTTTAGGAAATTTCAGCAGCAGAGATGAAGAATGCAATTAATTTGCTGAGAAATATCTATGCACACACATGGGTTTTTATATCCATATGCTGACATGTAACTATACATCACTACAAACTACTGGATGAACCATTTGTTAGACCATCCCTAAGTCAGTAAGTTTTCTTTTGACTTGCATGAGACCCTTCATCAGTCAGATAAGATCAGTGCCTACAGTGCAATTCATTAAAGATAGCACATATTTTTCTTGAATCTTTAAATGAGTGGTATTATCTGCCAGTACATTTAATATATCTTGCACTGAAACTTAGACTTCTTTACTTGCTGATTGTTTGGATTATTTTACTTTGTATGTCCCCTATATTGTTCAACACATTTTCCTCCAAATTTGGATTTTTGTTCCACACACTTATTTCTTTTATGTTCTTAATTTAGTTTTAGCATTTTTCAAAAAACTTGCTACTTACCAATGGCAGCTATTTATCACCTGGCCTTTTTAAGATTATGTCAGGTTTTAAACACACTTCTGTAAAGAAGTAACTCAGGGTTGCTAAGTTTTCTTCAAGAGAAGTAGCCTATAACATTGGTGGTGGAAATCACAGTAGTGTTCTTGGGAAAACCTGTGGGAAAATACCATTATGCAAACTTTTGCTCCCCAGCCATTACAGTGCCTGTTTTCCTTGACTTAATTATGGTCCTAGATGGGCAACAGTCTGATTTGCACAGATTTTCATGCTTTTTAAAATGGTCTCTTTAGATGGGATTTAGTGGTAAGAAGATCCATATATGTTATAAGCAAAATAAGTCATTTAAGAAGCCATATACAAAATCATGGTATGACATTTATGGGTTGGTTTACAGTAGTGCTGTAGATGAGAACACTGATCATTTTAATCTAATATACTCTGCCTGACAACAATCAGTGTAAATTTGAGAAACATGCAAGAACAATGTGGCAACCTATTTTTAGAAACTTTTTTTCAATTCCCCTCAGTCAGTCTTTGAACATGTCCTGAAGCATGAAAATATCAATGGATTACTTTAATTTTATCTAAAGTAACTGTAGAAGATTTTATGGTGAATTCTGAAGTTGCCTGTAAAATCCTTACATTTATTAAAAAAATGTAGATTCTACAATGGATTAATTACACTTTCAGGTAAATAAATCATGTCCTTTATTAACTTTTAATTGTCTGTCTTGTAACTGGAGCATGGCTGATTTTGGATGGCAAGATGAGGTTATTTTAATTTTAGTTAATTTTAAAATCAGATGCTGCTAATGAAATTTTATTTATCCTTCCTTCATTTCCTGATATGTGTATCTTTAAGTGGTAGGAAGTTTTTCTCTTGAGCCATAACACTTGATTTTAATTTTGTCATTCACATCTTGTGATATGAAAATAATTCTTTTAGTTTTGGATGAATGGCTTTAGTGGCAATGCTGATTTCAAAAGCTCCTGTCACCCTCCAAACCTTCATTGTGCCTGCTCTTGTTATTTCTCCTGAAACTTGGTAGGTTGTCATCTGTGTCAAACCAAATGACCGCATGGCCAGGTTCAACCTGGACCAAAATATTCTCTTTAAATTATCTCTAGTGCCTCTTCCTCCCTTCCTCCTTTTTTTTTGTCCCTGTACTCTTATATTTTAAGCTGCCCTCAGTCCACAGGGGAATCCAGCAAATAGTCAAACAGAGGACAGTGAGTTGTGACAGCTTGCCAAGGCATGAACTTAAGCCATACTGTTTCCACAAACCCTTCATCTTCAAATTGAGGCTTCTGTCTGTTAGAGGAGCTATTTACAAGACTAGATGTTTCCAGAGAGTCAGGAAAAAGGTTTCATTGCTTATATATAATGATCTGACAGGCATGGTGATATGCCCCTGTTCAGGGAAAGGCTTAGCAGCTATTATTTCTAACCTTTTCCTAGTACAGGTGCAGCTCTTACAGGTAGCACTTTAGTTAGCTGTAAATATTGTTTTATCTCGTTTGATAGCTTTGCCTCATGTAACTCAGCAGCTTCCCAGTTCACATCAAGTGCAGATCAGATTTTTATTTATTAAAGCCTTTCAAATAAAGTGTGCAATTTTCATTTTAACAAGTCAGGGGAGTTGGTTGTGTGTAGTCACTTCCTAGTTTTATGTAGAGTGGTCAAGAACCCAGACTGTATTAAGTGATGCAGTAGATATTTTTCTGACAAGGTTTAATTTGAATATATTTATTTGCTCAGATTTCATGAGCTTTGTGTTTTACTCCACATTCTTAGAGCTTTGCAGAAGAAGCAGCAAAGACCTACTACCAGAACAACTACTTACAACAGTTCAACCTTTGTAAGTAGTGTCATTTTCCCCTGTAAACTATAATGCCAGGATTAGCTGTACATAAAATTACTATTATTCTGGCAGATATATGTTTGGGGGGGGGGGAATAATTCAATTAATTAACAAAAAGGAAACGTATTTAAAACATGCTTTAGGGCTTAAATTTTAGCACTGTGAGTCATCTTGTTCAGAATTGGTAAAGGCAAAGATATTTTTTGAATAATTCAGTCATTATTTAATTGACTAATCCATTGTAGAATACATAATAAGAAATTGTTAAACTGTGAGCAAAATTTCTGGTTTAATGGTGAATTCATGGTTATTTGGTGAATCAGAAATTTTTCTCTGGTTATATTAAGGTGCACATTTAAGGGCTGAAAATAATATTGATGAAGATCATAAAAAATAGAGCTTAATTGCCCTTTTAAAAAGGTGTTTTAAATTATTTATAAGCATTATACTTTAAAAATGTAGATGTGGTCACAGTGACAGTGAGGAATATCCACTTTCTACAAGACAAATTTTTTTTGTTTGTTTTGGAAGAAGGATAAAGACTAGGGAGGAGGGAGAGGGATGCCTGATCAGAAATTTTCTGTAATTACATAATTAACAAAGACAACTAGCAGTTTCAAATCCATTCTCTTTCATCAAATATTGAGTTTTGGCATCCAATTTAGCAACCTCTCTGGCACTTCATGTAGTATTATCAAATAAAGATAAACAAAACTTCTTGTTTTCAAGAAAACAGTAGTGTATAATTTGGTAACTTTTATTTCCCCCGCACTTCTTTCTTAATTCCTGTAATGCCTGGTGTAGGGGATTCACATGGACTGCTTAAGCTTTGTTAGAAATGCTCACTACTAGTGATGAGGACATCTATAGTTTTCCACGTCTCTTCATAAAATAAAAGTAAATTTTTTCATACACTCGTTTCACTTGCAATTACAGCACATGCTTACTTTTTACCTGGGTTGCTGGGAGCATTTAAAACTAGTCCAAAATTCTTCATGTGAACAATCCTCTGCTTACAATGCTCTCTACAGGGCTGTTTCGAGTTTTGTAGAAATGGAAGAAAGTAAGTTTGGCATATTCTCATGACCCATGAGAAATTAGCAGTCTTTAAAACTTGCATAGAAATGTCAGCCAGAAGACTGACACAGGTTTTGTAAACAGTTCAAGGTATGTCTATGCTCTAGCTTCCAGCAGGCTAACAGATGCTGTGTACTATAGTAGGAGGAAAAGACTTATAAGAAGCAGTCAAAGTGCTGCAGTGACCTGGACAGAGCTGGCTTTGGTGTCCAGGAACATGACACAGCACATCACCTCTCCTGTCCCAAGTGATCATCAGAACAGATGGAGACCTAAGTCATGGGAGATGGAGACCTAAGCCTTATCTAGAAATGCAAAAACTGAGGACAAAAATGAAAAAAAAAAAGAAAATTAAAAAAAAAAAAAAAAAAAAAAAAAAAAAAAAAAAAAAAAAAAAAAAAAAAAAAAAAAAAAAGCCAGGGCTTAACTCTAGGAGGAATCACTTGTCACTGGAAAAGTTTTGAAACTTGCCATAAAAGTCAGGTGAAGCAGATATAAGCCTATTTGAGACTGAAACTTTTTCACCTCCAGGAAAGCTCATATGTTGTTGCAAGAATATAAAGGATTTATTGGGCAACAGTATGTAATACAAGAAGGTGCTTAGCAGTCTGTCAGCCTAACCTTGTAAAGAAGGAATTTTCTCCACTCGGCTTCATTTGAGTTATCAAAGATGTTACTTAATGAGCATCTATGTCCTGGCCTCAAAGGTGGAGATATTTATGTTCTTTTGTGTTCTGCCACTAACAACTCTAGTCTGCGAAGTCCTGTCTAAAGACGTTTTAAACAAGGTGGCAGTTGAACACATGTTCACCATAGCAGTCATATTAAAAGACTTATCAAAGCTTCCCTGCACGTAGGTGTTAGTATACAGCATTCAGGGCTGTGATTTACAGCACTGGCTACTTGATACTACTTCCACACATTGGCACTCATGATGATCATTAGTTCCTTACTAGCTTATATGGATTTAAAGTTTCCCTGCCCTGGGTGTATAAGCCAGCAGGTGAAGGCATGCGGGTCTGCCTATGCTGTCTCCAAAGCCAGAAGTGCAAGGTAATAGAGACACTTCAGTTGAAAGACTCATGTCTGGTTGCAGTGGTCAGGTTTGTTTTAGTTTTCCTACTTAATGCAGCAGAGTAGTAAACTACACTTGGTCTAGACATGAGCTAATACCCTGTGGCCTTATTACTCTAGGTATCCCTTGCTCGGATCACTTCTCTAATTCGTGTTATGATATTTGTCTGCCTTCAGTATAAATTCAGGGTATGCAGGCTAGGAACTAATAATGATTTTGCTAGAGGAACTATAAACTCACAACCTAACTAGTTGAAATTAACATCATATTAATCTTAAAAGGATTACCTTGTCATGTTTGGAGATGTAAGCTAAATAAACCATTTTTCTTTTCTCTTTAGTAGGGGTTGTTTTAGAAAAGTAGTGAAGTATTTGTATGATCAGAAAGCCATTAAAAGTACAGTTTTCCTTATCACTGATCCTTGTAAGAAAGATAAAAACATTTCATTTTATCATGAACCTATTATAGTATCTTCCATAGTAACCATAGAAGAAAGGAGCTATACAAAATCTTATTTAATTACATACACAGTATTAAACTTTTATTAAGATAGAATTGCATCAAAATGATAACTATCATTTCTATCGTGCCTACATAATGGGAAAATTCAATATAATACTAATTCTTGGGCAGTTAGAGGACAGTATTAAACAGCTCTAAAGCAAAAGCTGCATCTTTTTGATGTCTTTCAAGATTATTTTTGTCTTATTCAGTTGCATTTGACATATGCTTTTTGCAATGTTCATTCAAAGAGGAAAATCCATTGGTTTTAGAGGATACAACAAGTGATTTCCATGTTAACTTCTGTAATACACCAATGATTGTACTATCACAGTGTGTGTGCTTTGTTTCACAAGCAATGTTGTAAAGTCCTGAGTCAGAAGTATCTTTATTAAGGAAGAAATATGGATTATACAACTTTACAGGGAAGGCCTGGCAATCCAGAATCAGTCTTGTTAGGGCCCCAGCATGCTCAGTGGCAATTGCAGTGATCATTGTGATCATTCTTTAATAGCTACACCTCCTTTTGCCACTGGCAAGTACCTTCAAAGATACTGCTAAGCCAGGAAAGATGGCTTTCTTGCAAAAAAGATATATGTTATCTCACAAGGGGCCATACTGTGCCCAGAAATTATGAAATCAACTTTTTCTCTCCATCCAGAGCCTGTGAGGCTTGAATAAGGACATTGTATACTTGTAGCCTTTTGACTTGGTAGACCACTGGGATTTCTCCTCTGCTACATTTCTAGAATTGTGAGACTACCCTAAAAGTGAAGTGGGAGAAGGAGAATGCTTCTTTTAAGCCATCTATGTCAACTTGAAATATGTAGAGGAGAGAACATAGGTGATGCACTTTGGAGATCAATTACCCGAGCAGTATTCAAGTGCCTTGGCTTTATGGTTAAATACAATTAAGAAGATACCTTGTATGTAAATTATCAAAACAGACTTGATTTACTCATTTGCCCTTGAGTCATTGCTGAGAAAAACCCTAAGTTAATAGTAATTACCTCTAGAAACAAGCTAAGCAATGTCTCAACTTATTTCCAAGGGCAAATTCCTTCCATCAGTTTCTGAACTGTGAAGTCTTTAAGCTTAGTCATTAACATGTAATTTAGATATTGATTATGAGCCCTTTAATTCTGGTCATGGAGTGCCTCATCAACATCTACTTGTGAAGTCTTGCGCTTGCTTCTGATATTGAAATGTTCTGGACCTCACCATACAGACATAGGAATACCCATTTATTATGGGTACTTTTAAATAATTCCTCTAAAAATTGTCAGCTTGGGTTTTAAACTTGCACACAACAAATACTTTAATGAAATGTTTCAAAAGTCATTAAAATAAACTCATTTTCTGTTAAGACATTATGTAATGTACATTCCTAATAACGAATACTAAGTTCTTGCCTTCATGTTTTGTTTTGGAGACACCAATGCTGCAATTTTTAAAATTTCCTTTTTCTGCACAGGACTTCTTAACTAGATGGTTACCAGTTCCATTCTTCATTCAGAATTACTGCGATGTAACAATAAATAGTTGCCAAAAAATATTCCTGTTAATTTCACAGGGTTTATAAGCTATTATGACCACTAGCAAGATATTTTTAATGTGCCTGGAATCTCCAACTTTAAATCAGACAAATCTATTTATGAAAAATCTTTTTCTAGGTATTAGGACTTAAGACCACCTGAGATTTAGGTTTGGCCACTGAGAAAAATATTACCATATGAATTTTGATTTGCTAATTCATTGCACTAATTCTTTTCTCTGCCAAAAGTCTCTTCATAGAATTAACCTTTATTCCTTAAGAAAATATGTAAATAGGCTTAAGATTGTTTTGCCTTAATTACAATTGAAATCAAACCTACCTCAATTTTCTTACAGTTAGCAAATATTTCCAGATATTCTTTCCTAGTCTACATGCACTAGTATTATAGGATAGTGTAAAGTAAGATACCCAGTCAATGTTTTATTCCCTACTAAAAAAAAAAAAAAAAAAAAAAAAAGGTTTTGCTAAGGATTTTGATTTTCTTGTGATTTATACAACTAAATCACACAAGTAGTTGGACCAATCCTTACATTTTAACACATAAATGAAAATTAGAGGCAAAAGAACAGCACAGAGTTAATTTATTTAAGGAAGTAGAAGGACTGAAATTAATATGCAGCCCTTAAACTAAGGTTTTGGACAGTTTTGACTGATTACCATTGATTAGTTTGGCATGCTCTTGTGGTGAAGGGTACATAACATGGTGGGTTAGGTGGGAGCCAGGCTTTGCTGATGCCAGCCTCCTGATACAGAAGACCTGTCTACGCTGTAGTACGGTCACTCATGATCTGTTAAGTATTTCTGGGCTCTCAATGAAGTTCCTTTCCAAAGGACTTGGCCCTTTACATGCACTAGTTTGTTCTGCTGAAAACAGTATTTTGTGCTCTAGTAGGTGGGATGTGCACAAGGAGTAGGAGCTATACAGAATCTGTGAGCTAAAACCTCATCTACTGGTTATCTCCTTGGTCACTTGATGAAGGATACAAGTGACTTGCTCTTGTTGGGACCAGAACTATATTTACTAAATTTACTGCATTGGGCTATTGCTGCTCAGATTTTGTCCTCACCACATCAAGACTCCAACTTAATATGTATACCATTGTTTGAGTTGATTATACTACATGAATTAAGTAGCTTTGTTTGCAATAATGCTCTACTCAGAGATCTGATTGTAGAGTTCAACTCTCAGAGAAGTAGATGCATATTATTAGCATCTACTAATGAAACTAATTACTAGCGTCTACCCTGAAACACACCAGTGAATGCAAATGTGGTTCTGCTTTGTAGTTCTGATATTTAATATTCATACAGGTATTTTTTACTTGTGTTTAAGGCCAGAAGGGAGCATTATGTCATCTACTGTGACCTTATGTATGCCACTGAATTTCAGCCAGTTGATGCCAACTGTTTAATTTTAAAAGGACATTTGGTCTTCTACCAAAAATCAACAGTTAGATTCTGTCTCTTTCCATCAGTTTGAGTCAGTGCACAAACATCCTTCTTTTTAAAAATTCATGTCCTCTACCTTGACTGTGTCTGGATTCTAGTTATTATGGTTTATTAAAGTTTTTCTTTGCTAAAATAGAAAGATCTTTAATGCCAGGTATCAGCTCCTCAAGGAAATACTTATGCATTTTGTCAAGCCACCCTTCAATCTTCTTTTTGACATGCTAAACAGATTAAGTTTTTAAGTCTCTTCCTCCAAGGCATTTTCTCAGCACTCAGTGATTTTTGATTCTTTTCTCTGCCTTCTCCAATTTGTTAAACATGAACAGCAGTGAAATATGCAGTATTCCAACAATGCAGTCAGCCACATCACCCTGAGAGATTAAGTCCCAACATTTTTGTTTGCAGCCAAGGATCAGGTTACACTGAGGTTACTGTGAACTGTTTTCCTCTCGTAAATCCTTTCTAGGATTCCCCTGTCCCTGAACAACGACTGAATTATTTTTATAGATGTATAAAACATTCTGTTCTGATTATCTTTGGCCTGCTATCTGATCTTAGTGACTCAACAAGATTGGTGATGATAACAGTAACAAAACAGCCTCCAAGTTCTGTCAGCAGTATGTCTAAGGAATTTTTTTCCTGCTAGAACAGTAGCAAAAATGTTCAATCGTAGCATTCAGCTGCTCTCAGAAGAGCACCACCAGAAGCATTCTGATTTGATGACTCTTTATTATTGATACATGAGATGTAGCTGTTCTAGATCTACTTCATTAAAGCTACTTAAATTGTTAAATATGTAGTTTATGAAAAAAACTGTCAAAAGACCAAATTTGTTAGATTTAGTTACCTTTATTCACCTAAAACAATTTCATCAAAAACTGAATATAATCCACGTAGATACCTAATATCCCCAGCAATTAAAAACCACAAACATTTTGATGAATTTTGGAACCTCTGTAATTGTCACTTGCCTTGATGTCACTAGGACATTTATGATTTTATGGTTGTCATCCCATTTTTTTTAATGTGCATCTTTGGGATTAAAATTGCCTATTTTTTTAATACCTTCTTATCACCAGTTTCTGAACACAGAAAAACACACAGTGCAGTGCTGCAGTTCAGATGTTTCAGGTATTATTTTGTGTTTTAGTAGTAATAAGCACAGAATTCTGGGTAAAGTATATGGTCATGCTTGTCTTGAAGGCTAGTTATCTATAGCAGCAGAGGGAAGATAGGCTGGCAAACAGATCCATCTCCTCCTTAACCTGCACCACTCAGGTGTGACACCATCACAAATACACTCTTCAGTTTAAAGCAGTTTAAAGCAGTTTAAAGCATAATAATTGGTAGGGTTTCAAGAATGAACGGTTTGAGACTGACTTACTCAAGAGTGAAATAATGTGCAATATGTACGTCACAAATATTATGTCAGCATAATTAAATTGGAAATTTAACAAATCTAGCATCTCAAGTAAATTTGTGTGGATTCAATGTAACAACAGCCTACTAAATAGGGACAGTCAATGGTTTGCCTTTCGCATTGGTTTAAAGGTCTTTGAAGAACTAGGCTCACAGATTTACTTCAATATCCTTTAATGCTGCTGCTAATTCATCTGTAACAGGCATGATTAATTGAAATATTTCTGAAGAGCAAGTGCTTCAGTGTGAATTTAGTCCAGACCATCAGAGACATATACATGAACTTTAATGAATGTGACACAGCATGGTGCTCTACTTGCATTGTCTGTAGTCTAAAGACAAGACTGGGATCAAGACCCTGAAATTGAAATATTTAACGTGTTTAAAAATTTATGTGCCTTTCATTACTCATATCAAGCAAATAAACTCTTCATACAGCTAAGAACAAAATAGTTGGTTTAGATAGAAATTAATATGTACAATGTTTCATATGTATCCATCATGGTCGGGACAGGCTGTAACAAATTAGAATATTCATAATTTTTTTATTATGCTTTAGCTATACTCCCAGCTTCACAAAGAGAAGGCTTCCTAATTCATTTGCTAGCATATGGAGGTATTTTTTGCAATCTTTAACTTTCTAAGGGACTGCAGTTTTGTTGCTGGTTAGGAAAGGACCTGAAGTGCACTGCAATTATCTTTCAGGTCCCTAATGTGTTATAGCTTTCCTGTTACTTCCAGAACAGAAATCATGTTAATTATTGACAGTTAAAATTTTAAAAAGCAGGTCAAACCAATAACTTAATAGAAAACCAGAGCAGGTATGAGAGTTAGGTTGGGTATGCCTGATACTCTCAAAAACAATGAATTCCAAACTTCTCCTCAGGAAGGTATCTGTTGCCCAGCCTATGGAACAGAGATAATGAAAAACAAATGCTTGCTCCCATTGAAGCAGAGCATAGAGTTAAAGCATTCAACTTACAAGAAAAACCTTGATAATGATTTCAGGTGACATCCCATCTGAACTATATTCAGCTTCTCAGTCTTTTCAAACTTGCCAGGCAGACAGATAGTACAGTTCAGCATATTGAGCTTGGGGGTTTTTAAGTGAGACATAATTATAATATAAACATATTAAAATAGGACTGAATATTGTGAAGTAACCAATGCAGTTCTGCTGCTCCATGGACAAAATAAACTTTGGGTGGCATTTTCCACATTTCAGGACAACTTTTAGTTGGACTAATACAATTTCCAGTATTCCCTACAACATCACTACTTTAACATTTTATTCATATGGTCCGTTATTTCTAGAAATGTCATAGCTTCTTGTACTTAATGCCACTTAACAGTGCAGCCTTCTTTTGAGACGACTGATGTGTCGTTCAGGTTTGTACTCGTGTGTGTGTGTGTGTGTGTGTGTGTTGGAAGCAATATGTGTATTGAAGTAGTACCAGCCAAACAGCCAAGGTCTCTGCCCAACTGTCCTTGTATTTTCTAAGGCAAACCCATTTTTTCTGTTTATAATGGGAGTCCAAATATCTCTGGACAGAAGCATGCTTGAAACTCAGTTGCTGAATAATATGGGTGAGGCTTTGAAATTAATTTAAAGTACCTTGCTTTAAGAAGAACCTTAGACTTGCACCTGGTGGAGGTAGAAGATCTGGTGTGAAGTGTATGTTCAGGCCTGTGCTTAGAAATACAGTGCCATGCATTCACTGCAGGAACACTTTCGTAGTTTTACCCTCAATGATTTCTTCATAGCTATTCTTGTTCTCATTTTTTTTATATATTTTTTGTTCATAATGATAAACTAGTAAGCTCTTCTGAAAGGTAATCCCCTGTTAGCTTTGCAGCTTCTATGCTAATCTCTTGTTAGCTTTGCTGCTTGTATTCCTGAAGCTGATTTGCATTTCCTAATCCAGAGCTGAATCTCTTTGCTCTGGGTACTTACATTTATATGGATATGTATTAAATAATTATCTGAAAGATTGTCCCCATAGAACCTAACACAGATTGAAGATATTTTGTATAAACTGATGTTTAAATGGCTTTCAAACCAAGTATGATTTTTTTTTTCTGATATATTTTTTCATCTGGGAACAGACAAATCATGGTGAGGCAGCTGTGCCTCTGCAGTCCATGGAACTCCACAGTGGAGCAGAGATTCACCAGCAGCCCCTGGAGGACCCCTTGCCAGAGCAGGTGGATGCCCAAAGCAGCAAGATCCTGGCAGGACCTGTGGACTCATGGGGAGAAGAGCCTGTAGTTGAGCAGGTTTGCTGGCAGGAACTTGTGACCACATGAGAGGGAGCCACACTGGAGCAGTTTGTGAATAACTGCAGCCTGTGGGAATGATTCAGGCTGGAGAAGCTGGTGGAAGATATTATCACAAGCCATTGGGAATTAGGGAAACAGAAAGACTGTGAAAAATTTTTCCATCAGTCCCAGGTCTTCACAGAGTAGCAGGGGATGTGAAGGGAAGGGAGATTGCTGTCACTGCCTCTAGGCTTCTGATACCTATTCCCTCTCTTTTCTCTAATATAGCCATATAGGTAGGCTTTAAGATACATACAAATTAAATGCCAAACATTTTTCTGTGTGTAGGGGAGATATACGATAGCTTGAAAGATTTGCTCAGTAGAGACAACCTCTTTTTCTTAGTATGAGAATTAAATAGTTTGCATCATTCAAACAACACTAAAATTATTTCAGAATAATAAAAATGCCAGTGGGAGGCATTCATAGCCTGTGATCTGAGCTGCCATCCCAACAGTATAATTTACTAGTCTTCCCATTTGGAGAATCTCTCCTGATGACTTTCAAGAGTCTAACTGAATCCTGTCTCCAGTGGAATTGATGACGGATTTTTTTTTGGAAATAAATAGTTATCAGCAAAAGTCCTTCTCATATTAAATAAAAGTTAGCAGACGTACCAGTACTTTGAAATATGTGGTCTTTCAGGAACATTAGTATTAAAAGTAATAATAGTTAGAAGGCTATGCAATTCAGTGTCATTTTCTATCCACAGTAAGTTACAATTGCTTTCTGTGAGGAATAAATATCCACAGGGATGCAAATGAAGTCATTAAGAAAATTATATATTTTACTCTGATTATTATAGGTCATTAAAATATTTCTATTACCTCCGCTTAATATCAAGTGTTTAAAATTATCCTCATATGCTTGATGAATAGCTTAATTTACATATTTATGTTGTTGCTGACTGCAATAAGTAAAATATTTAAGATAGTTATACTTACAAAATCCTTTTCCTCTGATAATGTCGTATGCAAAAAGTTTCAATAAGCATGACTATTTTTGTTATGCTGGAGAAACACACTTTAGGTTACCATGTTTTGCATTTGTCTTACTAGAACCATTTGATTTTTCTAGAGGGGGAGAGCTGTTTAGAGTTGGGACTTACAGTTTTAACTAAACTTATTTTTTTTACTTACTTTACTTACTTTTATTTTTATTATTGTTTTAGTTAAACCAATAAACTTATTGTTTTAGTTAAACCAATAAACAGCACAGAGGAATTTTTTACACAGCAGAATCCTCTGCTTCCTCTTTGAAGAACTTTGTTTTTTTCCCTAGAATCTTAAAGAAGTTTATACATTGCTCATCCATCCATGATCTAGCCATCTCTCACAAACTGAGTCTAGGGCCCTTTATCATACTTTAATTCATTGCACATTCTCTAGAGTAAATTTCACCTTTTGTACTCACATAAAAAAATTCTGAAAGTGATGAATACTTAAAAGGGGCAATTAAAATTTGTGTGCTATCAGCATTCACCCAAGAGTATGCTTGGGCAAATGCATGTTCATTTTCTCTTAATACAATTCCTTACGACATTATTTAGAATTTAAGTGATGTTATTGCAGTTGACTAACTCTTTAGTGGCTTATTTAAAGAGACTAACTGGGTTGTTTCGTTTTCATTTATATTCTTGTCACCTTTAGTGATTAAAAATAGTTTTGACCATCCACAGTAAACTAAACAATATTCAGCAGTCCTTAAATTATGTTCTTTTGACTAATTAACATTAATTTGTTCTTCCATGAAAAGTACACAATGTGAACTGGTGTTTTACAGTAATATTTAGTATTTTCATTTAAACAGCATTTCAAGACTCTATAGTAACTACTATTGGAACAGATCAAACCTTTTTCTGTACAATCAAAAGACTCATTATAGATGAAGAAATTATTTATGTTTGTCTTAACTTTCCTAGAGAAGAAATAACTAGCAATCTAAAAGGGGCTGTTTTATTTAATTCTTTCCACAGGGAGACATGTAAGAGATTGTTACTGAAATAACCACCTGAGCTACTTGACTTGGGATTTTTTTCATACTTCTCTCTTTTTGTTTGTCAATGAAATATTCACACCCAAGACTACTAAGTATTTTACATGTCCTGAATTTTGATGATCCTAAAAGCAGTAAAAAATGGCCTGCACAACAACCCTAAATTAGCATCCACATGACAGTAACCAAGATAATGATTGAAACTAGGATGATAATTTTTAGTACTATAAATTTTTCAGCAGTGTTTTGCACTTGGTCCCTCAGTATATTCCTGTCTTCCTCGTAGGTCCTATAACAACTGTACATTTATCATAGCATTTCCACAAATAAAAATCCAGACTTTGTGAGGCAAGATAAAGCTCCTACTCATGGCAAACATTAGGAAATGCAAGATTCACAGTTTTTGGGGAAGTTATTGTAGTAACTGTACTTCAAAATGCAGACTAGTTTTCATTCATTCATTCATTCATTCATTCATTCATTCACCCAAAATATGATATTTTTTATTCTATTTTGATGAAGGGTATTAATTTTTCTCATCTTTGACCAACTAAGAGTTTGATGTCGACTCTGAAAAAAGCTGTGTATACTGTCAGCTAAGTGCTCTCAAAGAGTGATTCCTCTGATGTCCCACAAAGTTGTCTGAACAAGCTAGTATCCTTGAGTAGTGAAGAAAAATTTAACTCAAACAGAATTAGGTGACATGAATCCATCCTATATCCCCAGCAGGGATCACTTTTGACATTCATGTCATGCCTGCTGGTCTTCAAGAAACATTTGGGCAATGCCCTTAGAAACTTTTATGTTGCTCTTGTGTAGAATCAGGAATTGATGATCCTCATTGCTCCCTTCAAACTCAGGATATTCTACAATTCATATCTAACACTTACTTTGGTCTTGATTCTGGAGTGAATACATAAGCAATTTCATATCCTTTTTTCACAACGAAATGCCAAACTTTCATAGATAATAGCGCAGTTGTTGAGACAGTAATGGGTTGCATTTAAGATTTACATGCAGTCATTGGCATGGCTTTTAAGTTTTACCTGCTATTACTTGCTGGCAGTGGAAAATTTCAAAAAGCTTTCAAGCCCAGAAGTTCATGAGCAAGAACTGGACCCAAAAATAAAGTATCACCATCCTTCTAACCAGTTTCACCTATAGAATATGCAAATATCTTAAAGACAAAATAAAATATAAATTTTAAATTAGGGGGGAAATTGTATGAATTTTCAGTTATTACAGAGTAGTTGAAACTCTATTAATTTTTTGAAAATTATTTTGCTGTTAATTGGGGAACTGAAACATTTTTCTAAACTTTTTCATTTTCACTTTCCTCACTCAAGCTTTCCACAATCAATAATGTTGATCTATGTCTGCAACTTTTCTTTAAGGTTAAAAATATTTCTATGATGTTACAGATGACACACCACTGCTTACAGACAAGGTGACTTTTAGAATAAGAGTAGCCAGAACTACCAAATCAAGACAAGATTTGTAATAAACCAAAATACACCAAAAATAACTCTTTAAATATAATATATATTCTAAGAAAATTCTCGGTTATGCTTAGATTGCTGCATTAGTTTCCCTGAATATATGGATTTCTCTATTCTGTATATGTCTGTTTATCCAAGATCACATGCAATACAGTCATCATAATATTATGAAATTAATTTATGAACAAAGCAAAAGGAAAGTTTACAAACCAAAAAAAATATTTAAATGTATGGTGTGTTGGTGTAGATGTAAATTATTTCATGTTGAATATACAATTCCAACTATATAATTATTATAATTTTCTTGGAATCTTTGTTAAAGTCAGTGAAATAGGATGATAAAAATATTTGCATCAGTAGAATGGTATACACAAATAAGAAGTTTACTAAGACTAAATGTAAAGAAAAATACTGAAGTGAAGTTGGTATGAGCTTTTCTAGTCAATCTGGCTTCATAGTACTTATCTTTTATATGAGGAGTATAAAGCATGCTATTAAATTTATTTGCAAAAGCAAACGCAGTATGCCTTGTTGCAAGTACTATAGCTGAATTCCCAAGGAAGAGATTGGTGTGTCTTGTTCAGGAACAAAACGTTATGAAAAAAATTGTTAGTCTGGTTTCAATTTAGGATGGTATTTTTCAGTATTACCAGCCTGGGCAACTGTTCCATTTCTTTTGGTTCTTTCCTTTTCTTTTTTCCTTTTCTTTTTCCCCCCTTTTTTTCCCTTGCCTTGCCTTGCTTTGCCTTGCCTTCCCTCCCCCTCCCCTTTTCCTTTTCCTTTTCCTTTTCCTTTTCCTTTTCCTTTTCCTTTTCCTTTTCCTTTTCCTTTTCCTTTTCCTTTTCCTTTCCTTTTCCTTTTTCCCTTCTTCTCCCCCCCCCCCCCCAAAAAAGAAATGGAGGGGTGAAATAGGTCACTCCATAAACCAGTAAGCTGGGATGGCTGACAGGCAGTTAGGCAGTTTTATCTTCTTTACTGAGAGTAAACAAAGTTCAGAACAGAAATCAGCAATTGTTATACTACTGCCAACCATATGCATGAGCAGGTTTTTCTCCAGTGGCATGCATCAAGATCTGTGCAATGCCAAAACCCTAGAGCCTCAGTATCTTGAAAAGCACATCTGTGAGAAGTAATAGTCCTATTAACGACAGCAATTGATTAATGGCAAGTCGCCTCTCCAGGAGGCAGCTTCTCTCAGCAACTCTCAAGTTTTGTTTTGCACGCTTCATCTTCAACAGCAGAAAGAAAATATATAACTCAGTACACCACCCTTCAGACCTGACTTGGATGTGATGTGGCTCATTGGGTACAGAGAGATCAACGGGGCTTGAATGAAAAAGGGCTCTCGGAAGGCTGACAGCTGAAAGCCAAAAGAGGGTATCTTTAAATTTTATTGCAAGAGTAAATCCATTTTTCAACATTAAAGTTTCCAACTTCTGACTTGTGACTGTTAAATGACCATATAAAAGTAGTAAAAGATTTTCCTGTAGAAATTGTGTTTGTCCAGAAGCTTGTAATATATTCTCTTGAAGAAGCCCTTGCTACCACCTTTGATGCATTGTCTGTATCATCACCTACACACCACACTCATCTCCTAAAGAACAAGATTATACCAACTTGAATCACTTTGCAGGCCGATTATCTCTACAAATTTCAGATACAGGAATTAGAACAGAAGTCTGAATATCTAGCAGAAAGTTCTGACACTATTTATTTTGATCCCAGACCACAATGAAATTAATATTTTTATTATATCCTTGGAGTTTTAGTGTAAAATTTGTGTGCTATCATCATTCACCCAAGAGTATGCTTGGGCGAATGCACATTCGTTTTCTCTTAATATAATTCCTTAAGAGATTATTTAGAATAATAATATTTTGGCATTGTTAGTTTTAAGGAAACACATAAGCATTCCCAGAGCTAAGATGGTTCATCATAGCTTAGTAAAATGATCAAACTGTATAATTTCATGTCAGTTAAATGTTAACTTGTACTTAACAAATGCAGTTCTTCTTACCATGAAGCTGCAGCATGTAAGGTTCATGTGACATTTCTCTCATTGGGCCAGACTGCTACTGTAAGTAAATATTCCATAGATGGGCTTCATAAAAATTAAAACATCACTGCTGAATAAGTTTGTAGTTTTGGAGCTTGTGATGCTGTACTTCTGCAGAAAATATTTGTAAGATTGTGGAAAATTTTTTTCGGTTAAATCTGGAAAATGACAATACCTGACAGTCAGTGCAGTAACTTTTTTTATATCTCTGAATATGGCTAACCCTAATTCTTTTAAGTCTTCTATCAGGACTTGATGGGCTGTAACAGAGGTCAGACTTAAATTTAAGGAAACTACTTTAAAAGAAAAAAAAAATGCTGGCATGAGTTCTACTTATAAACCTTTGGAAGTCTATGTTGAACTTTCCAGTTCTGTGAGAGCTGATTCTCTTCACTCATGAACCAAGAAGTAAATATTCTTTTTAACGAAAAAAACCAAAACAAAACCCCAAAAAAAAAAGCATTCAAGTTAGGAATAACTGATTTTTCAAAGCATTACTAAAATGCTTTTTAACAGTTCACCCTTTTTTTTTTTTTTTCTCCTCAGGAAGTGTTAGGCTGATGTTTCCCCTTCATGCAGCTATCTTCAGTCTTTAAATTTTTTAAAATGTTTCTGGATTTCTGATGTGAGTTAGGGATCTGTTGACTTGTCATGTTCATGTTAGCTGCTTCTCACCTCATTCTCCCTAGCCAAGCTTCACAACACTCCTTGCCTCCAGAGCCACATATCAGGTACCTGCTTGCTATTGCACCTTCTTTTCATTTGCTGTTGTTTCAGGTACCCTCACTCCATTGCCTGATCCTGCACTCACCCCATCTCTGCTATCTGAGCCTCACTGCTTTTTTTTTTGCACTGATCAACCCTCTAGGGAATTCTCACAGCTCTTCTCTGGATATTCTATCGTGTCTTAGGAGGGCTCGTGTGATACTAAGAAAGGCAGTCTTCCACCTCACAGGAGGCTTTTAAACACTTTTATTTAACACATCTCACAGGAAAATTTAAGTTCACGAGACATGCACAGGTCACATTTTTTCTTTATTAAGCCTTTAGAAGACTTTTACCCCAAAGGTACTTCCCTTGTTGTCCCAAGGTCATTTGTAGTGCATTTGCATTTCAGCACCCAAAAATGTTCTATTTTCTAAGAATGCCATTCCCCTTGCTACTCTGTTAACAGAGCTAACTCTCAAGAACAACAACACAGTAAATGTAAAACAATCAGATATCATGTAATCCTTCACATTAATCTCACCTTCAGCCCTGCACTTCTTTCCAGGCTTATACTCCTTCCTCGGTCATTTTCCTTCTTGAGGAAAGAATAAAGAGATGTCTTCCTTTCACTTTAGGCCTCCCTTACAGGTCCGTGTTTATACACACCATGGTGCAGCACCTGTAGCTGCACATCGAGTCTGGGAGATTCCTTCTATCGGCATAGACTCCACATAGCCTCAGAGTATTATATATGTGGGAAAGCACTTTGAAGTTACAGATTCTCTGGGTCACTTTGTGTATGCAAGTACGTCCTGGTTACTGCATCAATTGTGTGAACGCTTCTTTATCCAGTGAGCTGGATAAAAACAGCCAGGCTATGAAAGTTCTGGTCTGTACGAAACTCTGAATGGAAAGGAAATAAAACTAAACTGTCCATGTTGCTGTTTCCTGCTTAAGGTATGCACTTCAGGTGATTGAAAACTGAGATTACTGACAAAAAATATATCTAAGAAATTTGACAGTTAGAGTTGTGTCAAATGAGTTTTGTAGTCTTTTCATGGAATGAAGAGCTCACAGTGGTTTTCATATTCTCAGTAGTTTTAATGCTCTTTTCATCCAGTGACAATGTGAAATGCCCATGATTTATCAGGCTCGGGAGGATACCAGGAGTTTTTCAAGCAAGGTTCCAGTGAAATCACCTTCTGGATTAAGCAAGAGTGGCCTGAGATTTTCTAATGAAATATTATTTTTAGCACACTAATTAACATATGCCTCTCTTGTTCCAGTGCAAAGTTTCCATTCGTTTTTTATCTCCTATCTAAATAAAGACAAGGAAAAAAAAAGTGCTTTTTAAAAACACACGGTTCTGATCAATATATATCTATCCTGTCTCTTTAGAGCAGAGGTCTTAGAAACCTCTGTAATCCAATGTCATGGTTGCATACCATTGTATGGTTGTTATTATTGCCCAACAATAGTCAGAATCTGGTAGATGTTAACAAAAAATGATCTGAACTCTCTTGAACTGAAATCTGAAAGACACGTTGCAAATATAACTGAAGAGAACACAATGGCCTATTTAATGTTTTAACTGCTCGGTGCTGAGATGTCAGCTGTGTCATCAGAGCACCATCTGATACTATGATAATACCACCTAAAAATTCTCCACCCCAAAAAAAGAGATACTTTTAAATACATTCTTGGTGTCTCAGCTTTCTATTTCATTGTGGTGTTTTATTATAAAAAGCATAAAACTTTCTAGTGATATAGCAAGATCTCCAAAGAAATTAATAGTTCTGCCTTCTGAGTCTTCAGCACATATGTGTGGAAGTAACCAATGTAGCATAAAGAATATACTTGGAATTCTATGGAAAAAAAGAGAGAAGTATGTGCATATTAATTTAACATTACCTATCTTGTGCACTGCAGTGTGCACTTTCAAGAAATACACAATCACTGACTGATCATGAATCAGAATATCAATTTAGCGCTGCACAGTTAATGCTCTGGGAATTAAACTCGAATTAATTGTATCAGCATATTGCATTAATATTATTTTCTGCAGAGATGGCTTTGCGTGAGCATAATGAAATCTGAAGAGTGCGCGTAAACGTGTACGGAAGAAGTCTTTACAGTTTGGGTTGGTTTTTGGTGGGGTTTTTTTGTGTTTTGTCTCGTTTTGTTTTGTTTTCCAGCCTTGATTCAGGCCTGCACTGTGCGCTCCAGGCAGGCGGGAGCTGTGGGCAGCAGTGAAGCTGTGAGCCCGGCCGGGCAGAGCGCTCCGTGCCGGGCCGAGCGCTCCCCGCGGCCCCCGCGCAGCGCCGAGCGCGCCCCTCTCTCACAGCCCCCGCAGAACTACATTTCCCAGGCGGCGTCGCGCCGCGGGGCGCTGCGATTGGCCGGGCGCGGGCGGGCTCAGCGTGGCGGTGCGGCAGGTGCCGCCGGCGGGGGCGGAACATGGCGCTGGGAGCCGGGGCAGCGCGGCGGCTGCCGCACCTGCCGGCCGGGGGCTGCCTCCCCCTGCTGCTGCTGCTGCTCCTCCTCTGCGGACAGCTCGGGGGAGGACAGAAAAAGAAGGAGGTAGAGACGTTCGCTTCTTTCGCCATCGCGCCCGGGCGGGGGTGCCCTGTCGCGCTTCTTCCCTCTGCGGATTCCCCGTGTCCCTGTCCGCCCGGCGGCCCCCGCCCGGTCCCCCCGCGCTCCACCGGCCCCTCTCCCTCCCCACCCCCGAACGGGGCGCCGGGCAGCCGCTGCCCCTGCCCCTGCCCTGCTCGGGAGGTGATGGCCGGGGCGGCGGCGGCGTCTCCAGGGCAGCGGGAGCGCAGGGGCGCAGCGCCGGGATCGCGCTGCCCAGCGGGCTGTCCCTGCCCAGGCCCGTGCCGAGCGCTGTCGTGGGCCTTGAAATCTCCGGCTCTGAGCAAAGAGGGACACGGGCCGCCGTCCTGCGCCGGGCCGCGCTGGGCTGCCGTCCGCGGTGGGCCAAGGGGGCATGGCAGACAGCCGGGGCGAGGAGCCCGCGGGGGATGGAAGTTCAACCCTGTGTTTGTGGTGCCAACTAAACGAAATGCCCAGAGTTAATAAGCAGTATCAAAGCGATGGCAGCAGGTGTGTGTGTAAGTGCAGGTGTAGGTGATGGTACTCTCTTTAAGGTGTCCTGGCTAAGAGAGATGTGGAGGAAGGAGCAGTATTAATCCAGATTTCTATCAACAGCTTATCTTCGCCAACTTTTGTATTTAAATAGCGAAATGTGCAAAAATGTGTAGTGTACATACTTGCTTTTCCCAGCTCTATGCTACTAGAGCTGGCTACACTTTTCTTCCTAGGTTGGCCTCAATTTCAGGCCAGATTTTTGCATCGAGTGCTAGGCCACCCAGGAGAGTCTGTTTACAGTTCCACTGTAACTTCGTTTATGGGAGGAGTTAGCTTTCAGCTAAGCTATAGAGTTTTGCCATTTTTGGTTTTTTTTTTGGTTTTTTTTTTCTTCTGTTAGTGTTGTGGGGAGGACTTGTGTTTTGTGGTGGTGGAGGGGAAGAAAAGAACAATTTTTATAGCTGATCCTTTCTTTGAACTAGCAGCTCAGAGAGAAGGATGGTAAAAATTTTTGGGTTTTGCTTGTTGTTTTTCTTTAAAGAACTATGTAGGTTACTAAGGCTTATAGGCCAAAGATGGAAAATGACAGGGTTGTCTTCCCACTGGTGTCCAGTGACAAGAGTGGACAGAATGGCTTAAATCTACTTCAGGGGAAGTTCAGATGTGATATTAGGAAAGAGTTCATAACTGAGAGTGGTTGGGCACACAACAAGAAACCAAGCCCCTATGTAGGTGTTATATGGACAACGTTTTTGTGCATATGGTTTAACTTTTAGGTTGCCCTATGTGGAGTTGGAAGTTAGACTCAATGTCCCTTCCAAATCGCAGTGTCCCTTAAAACTCACAATACTTTATGATTTTACAAGGCCAAAGTTAGTATGTAAAATTCTTATTTAAGTATCTAAATAATGGTCTGACTGTGGTCTTACTGAGCTAAGTAATCTGATCATTGTGATAAATCCCATGTGTGTCATTGCGAAAAATGAACACCTTCACTCTAGGCATTCATTGTCTCTTCCACTCTTTCTGGGATGAGTAAGCAGTAAATGTGTTGCCCTTCTGCTGCTATAATTAACTTCTTTTCAAAACTTTAACTTATTAGGTTTGCTTAATAAAATGTGCTTAATGTTTGACACTTTTGATTCTCTCTTGCTGTGATGTGCTGGCACTGCAACTTTTGTTGACACTTTCATGTGGAGTGCCAGCTGTGCTACCAAGATAGCTGAAATAATCTTTCTTGTAAGTGAAATCCTTTTCCTAACAAGTAAATAAAGGGAAATTAAAATGGACATCTACAACTACTTTTTAGAAAGTTTCCCAGTCCTGTTGTGGAGGTGGTACATAAAAGGATGGAAATGCTTGATTATTTGTCCATCTATTTGGTATTACAGTTCAAACAGGTATTTCTCCACTATTCTGTGTTTTCCTTTTTAACTGTTTTAAACTAACACATCTCAGTGTTCTGGATCTTTTTGCTGCCATTTTTCATTTCTGTTTAATATTTTTATTTTACCACAATGGACTGCTCATACAGACAAACCCTTAGCTTTATGTAGACACAGTATATCTATGACTGCATCTCTGCAGGAACAAATGCGATCTTGTAAGTGCTTGCTTCACTTTAAATGAAAGCTTAGTTGTATATGTTAAAGTCTGGCACTTCTTCTTGCCCTATAACCTTCATGTTAAAAGCTGTAGTAGTTTACCCAATATGTATGATGAGGAAAACATCTGCATGTGAAAAATGAAACTTGTACTTACAGTATGTTGTTGGGAAATGACATTTTAAAACTGTTCTTAGGAAAATTATGTGAATTGAAAGAGTGCAGGATCTTGTGCTATGGGACATTCCTATTCACAGACCTGTCCAGAAGCACAGTGGTAAAAGGTGATGGAAGTTAAATATGTAAAGTGAACCAAAGATTTTCTATACAAAGACTGGTAAGATTGACACAGCTTTTTTTGCAAGTTGGAAAAATGGTTGAGCACACAGTTAATTGTTTCAAAGTGAGCACTGCAAAAGAAAAGCTAATGCAGTAGGGTTGAAATGTGTATCTCATGAGATAAAACCACATCTCAGTTTCTTCTTTTCTCTGTGCTTTGTATGTGTCTTTGTTGATGTGGTTGTCCAGAAAGAGGTAAAGGACTAGAGAAAAGAAACTGCTTTCCCAATCAAATTTTTAAAACTATAATAGTTCTTTACGTTTTTCTCCCTGTCTCATTTCCCCAGCTGAGTGTAGAAGTTATGGCAGTTTTGAGAAATTGGGGGATATAGAGTTGGAAGGACAATCTAATTGATAGTTTATCCCAAAGCTCAGCCATACTTTTATTATTCCTGACAAATATGTATCTGAAGAAGTCTTTAGTGGTGATGACTCTACAACTTCTGGCTTTTTTTCTCCCCTAGAGATCTAACGTGTATTTCTGTGTGTTCAAGGCCTATATTTTTGAGCCTGTTATTTTTTGTCCTTAACATGACCATAAAGAACAGATTATTGTTTGTTTGTTTTTTAATAGATAGAAGAAATGGTGTATTTTTTAAGGCATAAAGTATTAAATATGATAATTTTTCTCTGAGAATCTTCAGTCGTGAACATACTTTTCTGTTTTATTTAAATTAACTGGTATAGCTTGGCATTTCCCCCTTGTTTCTGCACCATGTGTTTTTGATTTCCTTTAGGTTTTCATAGTGAGCCTATCGTGTTTATTCACAGTTTTTGATTAATACTTTATTTTTGATTATTATTTATTTTGATTATGTTGCAGCCAGAATGGCATCTTCCACTTTAAAATGTCTTTCCCATCTAATTTACGGTAGTGGTTCACCATAAAGGTAGCAATTCTCACCTATTCAGAGCTAGAGCCAGCAAAACCTGCTGTCCTTGGTCTTGCTCCAAAATTGAAAGAATACTACTTAGTTTCTTACTCTATGTCTTGGTACTGTTTTCAGTGATCTGTAACATTCTTTTCTTCTGATCTATGTTCTGCATGCATATTTAATTGAAAGAAATATTAGGAAACATGGTAGAGGGAGCGGTGAAAAAGAGGAGAAAAGATATGTGTGATGAATGGGGAGTGTTTAGCATATATTCAATTTTGCATGTAGTTTAAGAAATAAATTCTTCCTTTTTCAGGATCTCTGATACTATTTAAAACATGGTGATAGTTAAAGCTTAAGTTTCTTCTCTTGGTCTACTGAAATTCTGTTTAACATTAAACTTGAGTATAAAGCCTTCTTGGTCTTTTAATTGTGAAGATTTTGGGTTTGGTCTCCAGACTGTGGAACATTGCATATTTTTGCTTTTGAGACAGGATGCATGAAAGTGTTTGGCAGTTATGCCAAATGCAGACTCCCTTAAAAAACTTTATTAAATATTGAGATGTGGTAAAGGTTGAATCTGTGGAGGGAGACTCAGGCCTGACTGTAGATTTGCCTTCAAGCCGTTTTAAAGATGTATTTTAAGTGGAGATTTTATATGCATTTGTGTAATTGGACTTTTTAACTATTGTACAGTTGAGAGAGAAGAGGTTTTTTTTGGACAATGCATAATGCTTTAAAATAGGTGTTCTCTGAAGTGAAATAATGGTGCTAAGTCATGCCTGAAAATGTAAAATACATTAAGTGCAATTTTAAATGTTTTTCTCTACTCTGTCCTAAAAAGAAAGGGGACAGTGTAGAGGAAAAAAAATGTTTGCAGGAATTCTTTAGTTTCTGCTGGTTTTTTATAACCTCATTAAACATCTATATCCTCCTCTCTTTTATTTCTAATTAACTAAAGTTTTGCAGAAACTTGGCAAAATTGACTAGCAGTTCTGATTCTAACCAGTATGTATAGAAAACTTCAATGACTGCACACAATAAGTGAAATAAAGGATACTCATAGTGGCCTGATAGCATTTTGTGATTGAATTACTGAAACTTTTCTGTCCCAGATGTCTCCATTTGGCATCCTTGGTGTCATAAGACAGATCAGTGACATAATTGATCTTTTCCCCTACTCTGTTCTATAACCACTTATACTGCACATCCTGTGCAACCACATGGAAAATACAGATTGTATCTGCTTGAGTTCTACGTGCTCTGGAAAAATCAGTCAGTAAAATCAGAGTGGGAAAGCACTGGGTTTTTTGGATATTGGTTTGGGTCTTCAGATTTATTCTCTTAATTTTTAAAAATATTTTCAAGGTCACATTTTATTGGCTAAGATAATGGTCAGAACTAAAGAAGGAACTTTGCCTGCTATTTGGTTTAGTCCTTGTTCTCTTCTTCTAATAAATCTGAAAGCAGTTAAAATTTAAAAAAAACACCATTGTCTTTTTTTTATCTAATAGTATGAGGTTTTATAAAAATATGTAACGCTATCTTCTTCATTGTTTGTGTATATGAAAAGTAATAGCTATTCTTTGTTGTTGTTGTTACAACTTCCAATAATGAGGGATTGCCATTAAACAAATAGAAAGATATTTTATAGTGAACCTGAAAGTTATACTTCAGACAGGGAATCTCTTATTTTTATGTGTGATTATCACAAGTCCTTCATACTCTAAGACAGATAAACAAATTGATACATACCTTGCATGGATTGCTTCTGACAGGATTCAAAAAAAGGCCTGGCAATAATTTGGTTACAGTAAATAGTCCCATGACATGAAAAGATTTGTACCCTTGCCATTGCCAGTTTCTTCATGAAAACACTCTTCTTCCGGAATGCTGAAGTAGTGGCAGGACTTGAAGCATTTCTCTGGGCAGACTGTTCTCCCAGCTAATAGGATTTTCTATTAGGATTTTACTTTCTTCTGATGATTGTATCTGATAATACCATTCTGGAATACCCCACATTCATAATCTCTTCTTAAGCAGTTGCAGTCCTTAGCCTAATTATGCCATTCCATTAATTTTTCTCATTCTTTGCTGCAGAATCTAAAGCAACTAATTTTTGAATTTCAGATGAACTGGTCATTAAGCTTAGCAGAGTTTGGCTGTGTTGCATAGAACATTTTGTATATCAAGTTCATACCATAAGTGGTAATTACAGTTATGCAGTCCCCCTGTGGAATGACATTTTGAGCTCACAGAGCTGCTCAAGGTTATAGACTGTAGCATCTGCTGCTTGAAGGATAGAAACCATTTTCTACTCTGCTTTTACTCTGGCTTTTCATAGTTTCAAATCACTATTGCTGTCTTCTCTACTATTGCAAAATTAGCATGTTCAGCTGCTTTTCTTATCCATTTGCCTTAAGAAGGCCAATTATGACAGAGTCTATTGAATCTTGGATATTGACATTTCTGTTTAGCTTTTTGAGATTTCACTGTGTATGTATTCATGTTTGAGCCATGTAAATATCTCTTCAATGGAGATTTTTGAGCTCATCAAGCAAAAGTGTAGGTAATACTGTAAAAGTCCCATTTGTAGTTTAAGGTTCATTTCTGTCTTTGTTTTTTTTTATAATTTATACTGAGCATTTTTGTCGTCTTGGTTGTTTTATGAAGTCTTTTGATATGTAGCCTGTCCAAAAATAATTGACAGTTGTTTAGGTAATTAATTAACTAATTCCCATTATACTTTCATATTTTCAGGTCATGCATACACATTCAGGCTTTTTCACACATTTTGTTTCTCAGATCTTATCAGTGGCTGGGGTGCATTCTGATTCTAAAGTTAGGCCTTTAACTCAAAACTTTGTCCTGCAAGAGTCTGTTTAGAAGAATGAATTGTTACATTGCGGTCGCTTTTCTGCACTATGCTGAGGAATATGGTTATTTTAGCAATTAAGTAGGAGAGGTATTTTTGGTTGGTAGTGCTTAAACTTGCCTTGGTAATTGCAGCTGCTTTGTCTGTGCTTCAGTGGTTCAAATTATTACTTAAAATACTTTGTTCTTTTTACTTCTCTTACTTATCAAGTCCATATGACCCTCTTCTATTTTTGGTAGTAAACTGCAGAGAAGTGAATTGCATTTAACCCATAATTACTAGATTCACTAGGGTACTGATACACTAAAAATATGAAACTTAAAATAATTTTTATTTTTAATCCTATTAAAGTATTTTAGTATGAATCTTTGTCTTTCTATAAAAGGCATAGCTAGAAATTCAGATTCTGCAAGGGAGATTAATGTAGGGGACGAGAAAGCTGAGCAGACAGAATTTTTTGAGATACAGTTCCTTTTTCTGCTTTGTTTTTTCAAGGTTATCTAACAGGATAAAGAAGGTGCTTGAATATGAGTAGAAATCTGTCTTGACTGACACAGGTAATGCTCTTCTAGATACCCTAGGAGTTGCAGGGCTAGGGCTACACACAGTGAAGGAATAAATTAGCTGTATCTGCATATGTTTAGGTGTCTTTCCAAAGAGAGGAATTCAAGCTACAATTAGGTGAGGGAGTTGTAGAGCAATTTAAATAACAGGAGTAGAGCACCTCAACATAGGTCACAGTACCAGCACCCTGCATAGTCAGTAATCTTGAGCTAGAGAATACAAAATGCAAAAGGATGTTTCTGAAATCTTATAGTTCTCCAGAATTTGGATACTAAAGTCAAAACTGTAAAAGCTGTGCTATTCAGTCTATGTGCTGGTAAAGTATTGTGTAGACTTCAGCTACAGGAGGAGAGGGTAGTGGTGATGACTATATTGATTCTTCGGTGAGGATTATGTACATGGTCCTTAAAAATAATAATTTAAAAAGCGAAATAATAATATAATAAGTTGATTAGAGTAGCGTTTTCTTTTTCTTTCATCACATGGTGTTGTGCTTAAGGTGATATGGTTAAGGTGATACATTCTCTGATCATGTGAGGTGCTACAAGCATGCCTGTTGATTATGGTTTACAGGATAGGTTTCAGGGATTTCTGAGATGTGGGACCTGAATACTTCCTTATGGGTAAGATGATATTGAATACACTTCCCCCTACTTGAGTGAAACACTGAAATTTAGAGGAGTGCACAAACTCACACAGCAATACGTGGTTTTTGTTTTCAAGTGAATCCTTTGTGATGCCTTTTACCAGGATGTTTTCAGGTATCAGGTATTTTCAGATGATGCCTTGGGGAACTAATGTGCTTACTATCTCCTCTGTCGGACTCTTAAGTGGGGCTAGAGCTTGATCTCAACAGCCAAGTCTGGCATGTTTAAGTGTAAGGGCGTGTTCAGAGGCCTAGAGATCATTGAGAATTCTTTTTCCTCCATTACTTCTACGTCTGTGCAACTTAAAAGTTGGATGTGAAGGAGAATTACTGCATTGCAGATGCCTGTGGTTGATGAACTTGGTTAGCTGCTATCCTCAGATCTAGTCAGTGGAAAACAAGTTAACCTCTCGTGCAAGCCTCCTATCTGGTGTAATGTTGCACATTATTGTGACTTAAATGGAAATCCCATCACATGTTTCCCGAACGTTGTTTCCTTGTTTTTCCTGTGTTTTGAAAAATAAAGGGAACTTGCTGAAATTACCTTCTTAGATAAAGCAGGATTTATCATTGGGCTGGAGGAGGAAAAAAATGTATGGGAAAATAAAAACTATGAAGCCAAGTTCAATGATAAAATGTACTCAGAAGTTGTGTCCTTAAATCTTTCTGAAATCTGTTAGAGGGTAGAAACTAGTAGTGTGAAGTTATCTGAATTCTATATTATTTTTGCATCACACTTCTAAATATTTTAGTCATGGTTTGTGCTCTTGATAGCTGCTGGTTCAGCTCTAAAACATTTCAGTGGAAACTTTTTCCATTTTTCTGTTCTTTTCCTGATTTCTACTGAAGCTTCCAACTGAAATGGAAAGTAAATGGCAGGAATTTCATAGGAATTTCAAGAAGAATGTCTGTCCTAGGAGGTTCAATCTAAAATTGAAGATGTGGTACTGTTACGCCTCTTACTTGTCCACAGCTGGTGGATTCAGTTAGTGACAATGTGACAGCACATTGAGTAGGTGAGACAGGAATTGTTATGGAAAGGACAGGAATGGTGCATTAATGCTGAAGTTATTGCGTAAATACTTTCCTTCTGTTGTGAGATACTTTTTCTTCTAAGATAGGTATGGCTGGGAGCTCTTGTCTAAGTTTTTTTTTCAAATCTCGGTTTATTGATAGCAGTGCACTAACTTCTTTAGTGGGCAATTTGCTTAGAAGCAATAATAAAGTTATTAATATCTGTTGGACAGACTCTAGATATTATAATTGTTTTTTATTTCCTTTATGCTTTTTTTTGGTTTGGGGTGATACCAAAATCATGCAGAGAATAACCTTTCTGGCACAATTTTGAAGTATTAGAAAGCAGGCATTCTTTACTACAGCACTGCACACATTTGGAGGAATTTTCTCCAATTGAATGTGTATGATGAAATTTTACAATGGGGATTTTATTCTGTCATGACCTTACATAGTCATTACAAAATACTTCCAAGTTAATACATAAATATCACTATTTCTAGAACAGATTTACATGTCTCTTCCCCTTACTGGAAGCCTTTCTATGGCCTTAGAGGGTCATCTAAAGGTAGTTGTATTCACTGAGAGCCCTCAAAATTGTAAGTGACCTTGCCTTGAACTTCTCTTAGGGCATGCACTGTTTTTTCTTGTTACATAACTGCCACAAAACCACTTAGGTTCTTCATTGTATCTTTATCCACTGGTTCCAGCTACATTTACAATCCTCTGTCTAGTTTTACATTCTTTTATCTAATTTGCTAGTTGCTCTTTAAGCTCAGTTTTGCAACTTCAAGGGATCTTAAAATTTCTCTTCTTCCTGTCATTTGTCAGGGGCATTGCTAATCATTTTCCACTTCAAATGAATTGTAAGCTTTTTCATTTTTTTGTTTACTGTAAGCTGAATAAATCAGTCAATGGAGATGTGGGGGTGTGTGCCTGTATACGAACACACGTATGTACACACATTGGTTTGCCCTGATCTGGATGAAATAGCATTTGCCTTGGTGTTGACATCTGTGGGTTTTTGTCCTGTAACCCTGGATGCTATAAATGATCGAAGTACTTTAACTGGACTTCATGGTGAATGTAGCTTTCAGAGTACAACTTTAGACTTAAATGCACTCACTTAGCTGTATATTGGTTCATGAGGCTGCTAACATAATGCAATTTCTTCACAAGTAACAATTACTTGAAGTTCTGCTTTAGTACATAAACAAGGACTGTCCTCATCTGATTTGATGTTTTGTATTTTAGCCCATTCTGTGCACAGAAACTAAGCTTTCTCAAGTCATTGTGTGCTATGAACTTGTAACAGTCACACTAGGAGTTGAGTTTTCAATTAAATGTGACATCTCAGCCTTTTCTACAGTAGAATTATGGTTAAAGGATATCTGGGAAACTGATACAGTGGTAGCAGTTGATATTAATTTGATTTCTGGGAAATTCTATTCTTCTTCACATAAAGTACCCTGAACACTAGTCTGTCTGGATGCTTGGGTCCTCTTAAAATGGTCTTCATTATTTTATTAATTCAAAAAGCTCCTGCTCTGAGGTATATCAGTTGTTTTCCCCCTCTAGAGCATTGTTTGTATTCTGAACTGTCCTCTTACATCGAAACAGAGATTTGGAGAATGTGGCAGAATTCACCGGGCCACAGAGGAGTGACAAGAGGGAAGATAATTTTCTAGCTGAGTGATGATCATTTGAAAGAGGAAAGTCCTGGGTTCCCACAGCTATTTATACATTTAATCCAATAACAGTTAAGTGTAAAACATTGTAATACAATCTGTTCAAGTAGGTTTACTTGTCCACCATCTGGACATGAGTATTGCCTGCCAAACCAGTTGGGACTGCAGTGAAAGAAATCAAGGTTACTTTAAAGTAGTGAGGGCTTCTCAGGATAACCTCTGTAAACTTGCCTTCTCCATTTAAGCAGCTATCACTTTCTGAGTTGTGACTTTCTGTGACAGTGGAGGTGACTAAAGGAACTAAGTACAGAGTGCACTGTGCCCAGTGCTCAAAGAGCCCTGCAGTATTTAAAGGTAATAGAGGCCTTGGTGGGAACATAAAGGTTCTCAAATCCGCATTTTTCTTTTAGTATTCCAGGCCATTTGGATATTGCAAGAATGTAATATCCAAGCAAGGGGAGATCACACAAAATCTAAGTATGTTTTGTAAGTACCTGGTGGCAGACAGGAGAAGCTTGTTCAACTTTAGAATTGCCCACTCTGATTTCTGTTTCTGTTTGTTGTAGATCTATATTCCTTGGTTAACTGTTCTGTGTGGATTAATCTAAGTACCTCATTACTTCTACAGATACCAAGCAAAAGCGAATATAGCACAAGATTATAATGATTTAATCTATAGGTGGTCAAATACCACATTATTTGACTTTGTGTTAATGAAATGATAAATGAGAGGAGAGGCACTAAAGCTGGTAAATTGTAGTGCAAAATTTTTTATATTGTAGAAAACATATTAGCAAGTGAGCTATACCAGAAAGCAATGAAGTCTAAAGTCACCCCACCGTAGAATTCTGTTATGTTAGTATTGGAGCTTTAGCCACTTGTATGGCCATCAGTAGCAGTACTGATGAAGATGGTCCCACCTGTGTAAGAACTGAATATTTCCCTCTTTATTCCCTTCATAAAGTTAGGATAGATATGATGCCGCCTTAGATGTGATCATTTTGTGAGAGCCTCGAGTGAGTAATGTTAGATTGTAAACTAAAGTATATATTGCTCATTTAGATGACAGGTAGAATCATAGAAAATAGAACTTTAATCTTTCATTTCATTTTTTTGGTCCCACCATATTAAAGGGATATAGTTATGGTTGTGTTAGTGTATTTGTCTATTGGCATGTGTCTTAAGTGATTCAAAAATCTAAATGAAGCTGTTCATTATAGCAGCATCAGTTTTTTTGAGCAATGAATGCATTGTGCTATCATGCAGAACTCATGCTTGCTTGGCTGTGAGGGAGAAAATTACAAGTTCATTAGCTGATGCAGCAGCTTTGTTTTCAAAAGTAATTCAATGTCTGTGCTTCTCCCAAGTGAAAATGCAACTTTTCCTGAATCTAATGAACTGTTTTGATAGTAAAAATGTTCTGGAGGAAACACATTTTTACTCAAGTCTTTACACTGAATCTTGACTCTATAAAAAATTTAAAAAGTGTGCTTTAAAATGGGATTAGAGAGACACTTTTAGCTGGTTTCCATCATTAGAACTGTAGTAACTTTTTTTAAGAATGAAAAATGCATAGAACTAGAAATTTGATTTCATGTTGATTTTAGATTCTAATTTCAGAAGGTAAAAATTTAGGCTTCATGATATTATGAGAATGTTTTTGTGAGAATGATATGCAATTTTGGTAATAACATAATATTTTTATTTTTCTAACATAGACATTAATTCCACCTCCAGTTTCCTCAATGTGAGTTATTGAGTTATTCACTGTAAGGTACCTGAATTTTTAGTATTCAACATGGAAAATCATGCTGTGTATTGGTGTTTAAACAGCAGTTTCTTAACGTATTTAAAACACTAGGTTTTGCATTAAAGCTTCCTGACTGCTTGTACAGTGATGATTTAATATTCCACAATGAACTTCTGTTTAGTCTTATCACATTTTTTAGTTAGATAAAAATTATGTGCTGGTATCTATGGATAGTTTTTCCTTAAACTACTCAGATATAGATCTGAAAGTGCAAAGTAGTTATTTTATATTAAAAGGATTAAGTGCTTTATCTGTCACTAGAGATTGTCTACCTCCTATTGAACTGCAGAATCCATTCATTAGCTTAACACCATGCTATGTCCTTTCTTTTCTAATGAATTACTTACTGGGAAGGTAGTATTCTGATTAAAGAAACTCCTGCTCAGGAAGCTGTGATACTTCTGTTTCTTAATGCATGGGCAAATGGCACGTATGCCAGAGCCTCATGTGGATGGCTGAGAGAGGTAAACGTTTTTGTTGTGTGAAAATACTGAGATACGAGGCATGAGTAAGAATGCTAAACTTAGTGGTTCTATCATATTTATGTGTGTGTTTTTGCCTCCTGAGAAACAGAATTTGCTAGGAAACTATGACAATAAAGTGACCAGTGAATGGATGGGACAATAAAAAAACTCTGGAGAGTGAATGTCAGAGGTGGCAAAGAATTAATGAATAATTGTTAGTAATCAAATGACAGTGAAATAATGTGAGGGTAGATGAATATTTCTCTCACAATGACCATGAGTCATGATGAAAAGTTTCAAGAAAGTATTAGGAGGCATAGTCTTCTGAAGCATACATTAAAATAGGTGTAATGGCTGTAATATACAAATTACCTAATTTAATTGTGATAACTACAAACTTTATCTACTGCCTACTTTTCTAACTTTTTTTAGTTGCTTGTAAAATCTCTTTACTGAAATGTTTTATCATAAGAAAAAGAAGGAAAAGGATGGTTTTGCATATTCTGAAAAGAAAGAAGGAAAAATCAACAGTTTGAACTTGCATCCAAACTTTAGTGATTAAATAGTTGTCATATGAACATTTCTGTGTTAAAATTTGTGATTTCTGACAAAAACAAAAATGTGAATTTTTTAAGGATTTTTATTAATTTCCATGCTCTGCTTTGGACCCTTCACTTCCTGGTCTCATAGTAGGTTGTCCATTAAATTCACTGGATCATGTTGCTACTGTTAACCATGTAAAGTGCTGTAGATATTTTTGATTGCCTTTGGTAAGTACTGTTAATGCCCTAAAATTGTGCCTCTCTTTAGAGAGGCAGATTGACTGATACATTGAGAAAAAAAATTTCAAATATTTTCTTTATCCTGGAAGAGCTGACCTTGGAACTGAAGTGGGCTTTCACTAATTTCATGTGAAACAATGAAACAAGGTAGTACTTTCTGAAATCCTTGAGGAAGAGAGAAATTTGCTGTCTTACTTTCTCAGCTTGAGAGACATTGCTTGAACTGCCCCTAATGCTGAAGTCATCTGCAGACTTCAGGTATTTGAATTCAATTGTTAGATATGTAACTGTTTCCTGTGTAACATCTTTGGTTGCTTGTCCATTCTATAAAATGTAAAGGTTGGTACTTCCCTTTTTTCCTGCTTTTTCCATTTCATAGCAAAAAATGGGGTATACATTGTTTTTTCTTTTTTTCTTTCTCTATTTTTTGTTGTGTTTTTTTGTGGCATAGTAACACAAATTCTTTTTAATTCTTCTTGGAAAAACAGTGGTCTTTATGTGCTCTGGAACTTTCTTAGTAGCAAATAATGTGTCAAATTTAGTAAATTTAATTTTGGAAAAAAGGTGCTGTAAGTGCTCATGGTAGGTTTTGTCAATCTGCAAAAGCACTGTTAGACTTAAAAGGATTTATGAAATTTAGTTCTGTTTGCTATGATTTTTTCTGAAAGCAGAAGGAACTGAATGTATAATAGAAGTACATCAAATATTTATGGTTGCACATGGTCAAAAAAAAAGTTTCCCTGGTGTCTTTTGAAACTTTGATAATGCCAGCATCATATGGTCTTGAAAAAATGTTGATGGAAGGGTGCATATTTTTCTTATTTTATGCAACTCTAGCCATAATGGTCATAGAGAAAAAGCATAGTAGTAGGTCTGTCTCTTAAAACCTCGTATCGTTCCTCTGATGGGGATTCTGCAGATTTTTTACCTTTGTAGTCATCTTCTAATACTGTTTTTCACTGCCTTTTCCACCTTTTTTTTTCTTTTGTCTTTCAAGGTATAACTTGTTTTCCAAACCCTTTGGGTTTTTGTAAAATGCAGATTCACCAGCTGCAAACTCAAGATGGTACAGGAAAAGTTACTTTTTTTCTTACTGTAACTTCATATTCTGTTTAACCTAAATGTCTCCTTATTTCCTTCCTATATCCCAGATAGTGTGTTTTTTCTGTTTGTATGCTGATTGATTCTTACAATTTAGTTCCTATTTTTTTCTAGTTTTTATTATCTTAGTTTTTTCTCTTTTCTCTAGAAATAGAATATTCACATATATTGATGCAAACTTAAAGCCTGCTCAACTCAGAGAGCAGACTTCATCCTGGAATACTTTTGGCTGCCCTGGGGAAAGTTATGCATATTTTTTCTGCCGAAAATTGTTCTCTAGTCTGTTCAAAGTCAAATTTCAGACTGCCTACATTCACTTCCTGTATTGGGTTGTATGTCTCTTGCCTTCAGTGTAATAGTGCATTATTTTTCTTCCAGTCTGTTTATTCATGTTGTAACTCACAGTGATTCTACTTTTTTATTCATATGATGGCTTTCCTTCATATATTTTTTGTCATCATACTTCTTACTTAGTGTCATGTTTCTCTGATTATCTAGATACTTTTCCTTATAGCCTTTAGTTTCATCTTTTCTATAATATTTACAACATTCTTCTCAAGAATTTTGGTACTTTTGAATTTTCCCTTCTTTTTGATATCCTACTCGTCTTGGTATGTACAGGTGGATTCTGTTTTATATCTGTTCTAGGATAGATTGTCACGTTTTGCTGTCCTCTAAGGAGAGAGATGAATGAAATGCAAAAGTAGGTTGAGTGAAATTTTGATGTCTCTGAAGAGATCTGTATTGTTTGGAAATTTTTCTTTTGTTCTTTCCTGTAAAACCCTCTGGATTTGTTTGGAGTGGGAGAGGAAGGCACACCTGTCATCTTTATGGTATCTGGAGACAAATATGGAAGGGAATTAAGTGTTTGATTTCATTATTTGGTGCTCATCTTTTCTCTTACCTTCTGATTTGTATGATTTATTCCAAAATCAGAGACCATGCGCACATTTAGTGCTGGTATTTATACAAATATATACTGTCAGGACCCAAATGGGCTTAGTTTACAGCATTCAAGAAAGACTAGATCATATTATTTTCTTCTTGCTCCTAGTTGCCATCATCCTTGTGTCAGCCACTCTTTGAGTTCCTCCCCATTGCTGAGTTGACTGAATGCTGTAATCATTCATTATGCAGATATTTGCCTCACATCAGCTTTCTTTCTAGGTCTGTACCCCTTGCAAGTAAAGATAGAAATTTAAGAATTCCTATTGTATTATTTACTTCTCGACTTTTAACTTCTTTAACTTGCCCTTGAGTCAATTCTTCATTTGTTTCCAGGATAAATCATTGTTTTAGAAAGCTATCTTGCAGCTCACACTGCAGAAAGAAATATTCAGTTGTTGTTTAATGTGATTCAGGTTTTCTCTGTGAAAATTGCTACTAATACTGTTCTGATTGTTAGTATATACTTAAGTGTGGTATGCTCTCCTTGTGTTTCCAAACACTGCAAAGTAACAAGGATAAATCCTTCAAATATCCCAATTACTATTTCTAACCATAAGACACTAATGGACATTCAGTTTTACAGATATTCAGCACAGATTGTTATTCTGTTGGACCTGACTTTTCTAATTGTGACATAAAGTGTAGTAGTTCTCAGAGACTCAGCATGATTCTGTTTCTCTGTGACCTCTTTTTGTCTTTGAGATTTAATAAGTTCCTTGCTTTTGGCTTGGAGGTCTTCATTGTAACTTGTAGGTTTTGAGTTTGCATTTCTTCCCTAAAATTTAAACTAGGCTGCATGAATTAGCTCTGTAAACTCTTCATACTTTGCTACACTTGGAGAAGAAAAATGGGATGACATGGTTTGGAATGACATCAAAACAAATATGATCTCTTTTAAATACTTTTATTTTTCCTGCTTCAGTCCTTATTGCAATTCCCTGAAATACATAAGGCTAATAATGGATTCTGATCTCATCATGATCACTCTCTACTCTGATCTATAAAAGGGATGATTCTCATTCATTAAGCTCTAATCATTGCCTCTCTTGTTATCCATCTATTGACAGGAGCCTTCATGGAAGTGATTTTTGTCCTGTTGCTGTATTCTGTTGCGTGAAAATGGTTCAGATGATACCTCTTCCCAGAACAGGAAACTGTGTGCCATATTGTGAATACTCAGAAGACAACTTTTCTTTTTAAATTCCTTACTGAGCAGTGGTTTAAAAGTACTTTGTGCTTTGAATATTTTATAACATCAAATCATCTAGAATCTCAATATAAGAAGGGTAAGAGTGGCTTAACTCATTCAGTCTGAGTTCACCTAATCCAGTATTTTTTTTCTAACAACATCTGAAAATGGGTACCTGGAGAGGAGAAGCGTTATCCCCTCACCAGCCTGTAATCTGCCACCCTTCCGCTGTTTTCAGCTCTGGTTTTCTTGAGCCTAACATTTTCCACTAATGGATCTCTCCATGACGAATGCTGAGTTGCGATTAGTTGCACCTCTCTTTCCATGTTTTACAGAATGATGCTGTTAAGGAATCTACATCTGTAGTTACACCTGCACTGGGAGAGGATTGACAAGTCTTACGGCTCATTTATTATGTCATTTTATTAATCTTTGTCTTTGCCAAGCATTTTGCTGTCAAAGAAAGCGAGTGCTTTTCATCTCTCCTACTATCTAGAGCAGTGTTGTCCATTTGACATACTTCTGAATTTACTGAATAGAGTTACTGTTCAAAAGACTTTGCAGCTACCCTGCTTCATAGTTAATTTGTTCTTTTACAAGAACTACTTCTAACCTGAAGTAGATTTTTTTTCTCTCTCTTAGCCATGAATAGTGAAAGAAGTGAAACTGCCAAATCAGTTATATTCAAACATTATATAATCAGACTTATATTTTACCATGCACAAATTGGATTTGCGGTGATGACTTTACCATCTCTGTTGAGGGGGTTTGTTGACATCTTAATCAGTGTAGTATGGAAACATGTTCTTCACAGTGGGTCAGCATTCTTGAGAGAAATGTTCTCCTTTTCCCAATCTATACTGCACTCTGACTCTGCCAAATATTGGCCTTTCTACTGCAGATGCTTAAGAGCCCATTCTCTCACTGAAGCATATATTTATTTAATGGCACTTGAGTTGATATCTGGACCTTTTATTGATGATGGTCTTAGACTGTGAATGCAGTTTTAGCTTTCTGGGACTGAGACTAATTAAGTAACACTGAAGTGGGAGTAAATCTGTGATCATTTGGCCTTTGAATTGGACATCACCTGTTTCACTTAGAAGAGGCTTAAATCTGCAGAACTGGATTCGTGTGTTGCTATTATGATAAAGGCATGTTTGGTTCTTTCTATGCACACAAATAACTGATACAGCATATCAGACTTAATTAGTGTTTCAGATGGTATAAGTTTTATATTGTACATGCTTTGAGCAGGGATTCTTCCCTTCTGTGGATAACTGTCAGTCTGCAAATCATGCAGTTTCTGAATTGCTGAAAGATCAGAGCTCTTAATTTCATTTTTTTCTTAAGTTTTTCCCAAAAAACCTGATGGATGTGTTGTTCATAATCTAGTAGTTTGCATAGTGAAATGACAGACAGAGAGCCAGAAGGTGCAGGAAGAAGGAAATTTTCACTGGAAATTAAAGGGAGAAAATAATTAATAATGAAGAGGATGCCCATAGAAGTTGCAAAAATCATTCTTGTAGACTTAAAAAACTCTACTGGACAATGCCCTCAGCAGCCTGTGGTAACTCCTGAATTTAATCATGATTTTGGTGACGGTTGAATGGGATGACCTCTACAACATTTAAACCTGTAAAAACACTAAGTATCAAGAATGTGTGATTTTAAAAACCATTTAAATTGAAACTACACCTAATGGAGAAGTGGTGCTGTAGTAAGTCATTAGATCTTGAAGTAACTAATAAAAGATGCTCATTTCACATGGGTGTTTTGAATGAGATGATTCTAGAAGTCTTTTTTCTGTCTAATATATTGGTCATCTTCTATCAGTCATTTGAAGAAGGGTAAGTAGGTTTATGCATGACATGGGTTATTTCCCGTGTTTAAAAACTAATGGTGCAGTATTTCTCTATGTTGTACTCACCCACCTGATTACTCTGTGTGCTTGGGAACAAAGTGTGAAGGTCACTTCTACAAGACTGTCCTGGAATACTGTGGTGAGGGGGAATAAGGGAATGATGGCAGCCATTTGAAAATGAGTACCAATTCTAAGCTGTTGATGAGAGGGCGATTTTCGAACAAACAAATGAGGAAGTAATTAGCTGATTACATTATTGCATATGCTTATCATACTGGCATGGGATAGACCATCAATAGGCAATGATAAGCATTTCTGATATCACTGCTGAAGAACAAAACAAATGACTGTACTGCTGAGTGATAGACTAGATCCACTATCTCCTTAATCGTTGGGTTTTGGGTATTTGAAAGGTGGTTGGATACAGTGTTTTAGAATATTAGCCAAATGTTTTATCTGAGTGCTCAGCATGAAATTTGGTGCAGACATTATAAATGCTATTTGTAGCTCTAAAAGGTAGACCATATTAATAATGCAAGTCAAGCTTTCATAGCTGTTAAATTTTCCACAACTTGAGGAAATCAGCAGTGTGCAGATGTCTAATCAATCAATTAATTTATTGGGTTTTCATCACAAGCCTCAAAGTTGGAATTAAGATTAATTTCTGTTTTTTAGAGCTCATGTAATTTCTCCAAAACCAGTGCAGTTTTTCAATTCTTTGGAACATTTGAACATTGTTCTGTTCTCTCTGATCTTCCCTCCTCCTCTGTCCCCTGGATGGCTTAAATATGCTAATATTATTTGAAAATAATGTTTGTTCTTAGGATAAGATTATTTGCATGCATGCGGCCATTTGTATTCAGTTCAATGATCTGTCATATCTATCTTATGATCTTTAGTTGTCAAAGAGGTCTAATGAGTTAGCTGAAATAAATGTATTACATTAAGTATTTTTAGAAATTGCACTTATGCTATCACCAGTTTCAACACCAGAGTTCATATTTATATGGTGGTGACACCACTGGAATGTTGTTGATAACTTCCTCAATGACCTTAAGCTGCATTATATGCTACAGTTTGAGCAAGAATATGAAAATAAGGCTGTCCACTTGCTGAGGGTGGGTAGATTTCATGCTTAATTTCACACAATGATTAAAACCGCGTTATTTTAATCAATTACCTGAGGAAGTGATCAGCTGTGGGGTTGATACCAGGTTCTGCAGACTATATTCAGATGCTCTTTAGTACCAAGGTCCCTGCCATGAGAACGAACAGATGGGATTATTGCAAGAAAAGAAATTGGTAGGTAAACTGAAATAAATTTTTTCCATACCATTAATTTGGGGAGAAATGCTTTAGGGTTTGCAGAAATTTAATAAATATGCATAAGGTGATACTTTGTTTTCCACATCCTTTACATTTATACTGGCTTATTAAAGATTTAATTAAGTTTTCTGAAAAGGGAGAGGATGCAGTCTTGCAAAAAAACGTAGATGACAGTGTGGGTTCACAATAATTAGGGCTTCGGGGATAAAATAAAGATTCTCTACAGTTAATGAATGTTAAAGCAGTGGCTGCTTTGAAAACTTGCAAAAATGATAGTGTTTTACTTACCACATCTGTCTTCTGTTTGTTTTCTAGCCCTACTCCATCAGTATATGTGACAGATTACATATCGTTTACTTCTGCAACTATGAATAGTAAACAAAAGTTACAGAAGATAGTTTACTTTACCCTTTTTATGCATAAGCAATTTTTTAACAACTTCTTGCTCTTTATTATAGTGCATCTTCTTTGTTGTCTGTTCATTTAAATATTAAAAACAATATCTCTGGATTATTTTATTAATATTTTCCTATTGAAACAGCACTAACCACTGCAAAAGCTGTTTTTTTAAAATCCCTCTTTGGGTCCATTTTGCTGTCAAGGTTCTAAAATCTTGACAGTGGTTAGACAAAAAATGTGGGAAAGCGAAAGTGGACCGTGTTAATCCATGATCTTCATTGTATTCTTCTCTTGTATTCTGTGTACAGAAATATATAAATAAGCAAATGACATGTGTTTTGTTTTCTTTGACTTGTAGCTTCCAAACTCTTAGGGACAAGAACTGTCTCTAATGTGCTTCTCCAGTAACACACAATTAAATTCTGCTCCTTGATTAGGATTTCATAGTGCTCTGATTACATAAATAGCAACAGTACTAAAAGAATAATTCCATTGCAAAACTAGTTCAGTGTAAATGAAGCTATAATATTATACTTGAATGCTGAACAACATAATTTGGCCTATAAATTATACGTCAGTGTAATAGCAACGAAATATATTGTTCTGCAGTTCAAAAGGTGTATTCAATTGTGAGTTCAGTACAGTTGTCATGGATTCTGTTGTAGGCTTTTGTTCAACACCTTGAAAGTGAATTCTTAATTCTTTCAGCTTTGTAGCACATACTAGAGTATACTGTTTAGCCATATGCTGTACATACAGCAGAAGCTTGCATCCTTTGTCTTTATACCCACTCAACCATCTTCCAGGTTTGCTTTCCTTTCTCTGTCATTGTTGACCCTGTGTTCCCTTTAAAATATCTCCTGGAATTCTGCCTAGAAGAAGAAATACAATTTCTTTTCCGTTCTCTATTCTCCTCTAAGAGTTCTGGTGGCCCAATCTGCCGTCAGTAAGTCAGTAGTACTTACCTCTCTTTCTTCTCATTAATTTACACGGGAAAGTGGGTATTTTCATGACAATGAGTGATGAAAAAGGGATAAAGTGAAAAAGGAGCTGTAGTATGGACTGTGAGGAAAGATCAGCAGATAGTAGAGCTTGCTCTAGGGGGTTTCTACAGTTTATTGAGGAACTGAATTCTCTTTAGGATAATCTTCCTTTAAAACCTGCAGCCTCTCTGAAAACATTGGCTTGCCTGTGATACACAGCTTTTTGCATTCATGTTTTTAAAATATACCCTTCTCTGAAACTTCTTATATTCATTGAAATTCTGAGTTTTAATTGTCTGAATGCTTTATTTGCATCTTGCTAGTTCTCCCTGATGGTCTGTTTAAATGCCTTTTAGAACTACCAGGAGAGTAAATTTTTCTCATTGGTTGGCTCTCTTCTAAATGAGAACTATTATTGTGCCTCAAATAGAGTATTTGATTTTGTATAAGTATGAAGCTTTATTTTAGTGTTGCAGATTCTGGTAACTTATCCTGAAGACAAAACTGTGTATCTGCAGATTGACTTAGTCATGCTACAGATTATTTCTCCCAGCCCCTTCTACAAGCAGCTGGTAAAAAGCCATCTGGTTCACAAGCCATGTCTGTTTTGTATTATGAAATCTTTAAATACTTGCCTTTCTGCACTCTTACTTGTCTTTTGAACCATTCATTTACATAGTTTTTGACAAAGCAGTAATTTTTCCAGAAAAATATGGTCTCTTCTAACCTTGTACCTCAAAAATAAATTATTGGATATTTGGCCAAAGCCAGTGAGCCAAACTAATAGTAACTAATAGTAAGTCACTTAGGCAGTCAGATGATTTCAGTCAAGTTGGAGTGTGTATATAAAGCAACCCATTTGTGTTCTTGGTTAATAAGCATCCAATTTCAGTCCTGCATATGTAACTCCATGTGTATACATAGTGCAGAACATTCAACTATGTTATTTTTAATATTTTTTGTGTTTATTGTGTCCTATATATATTGTTTTGCAGAGTAAATTCAATTCAGTTTAGCTGCATTCTTGGAGTAGGAGATAAGGACTTGTGTACCAGCAAAGTAAATTGGAAAGTAATGCCTTATACTTACATTTAAATGTGATTCAGACCTAAAACTTTATAGCAAATCGTGTTGTGTTCTTGTAAAAGGATAGGTTTCTGTCAAATGGAGATAAAGTGTATTCTCAGTCTTTGTGTCTGTAGGGATTAGGGCAGTAATTGCATCTAATTTCTGGTGGTGCTTTCGCCTCCCTGTGGTCACTGATGTATTATTTCATTGAAAATATTCAGGGAGGAGTTGTAATGTCTGCAGTGCATTTCTTGAACCTGAATGTAATTCCTATTACATTACTCATCTCTAGGCTTGTCAGAATAAGAGTTTTTCGTAACTATTTTCTTCTACATATAGAGGGGGCAAACTAATTGTGTAAGTTGAGAATTTCAGTTAGGGGGTATGCACATACCTAGTGCAGAGAAAAGGAAATTTTGACATAATGAATAGTACAGTTCTGTAGAAAATACATATTTTTTTAATGTCCAGTTCTTGAACTGTGAAATCCTGACTCCCTTGAAGAACATGGAGTGTAAATTAGGCCAGATGAAAACTGGAATGAGCTGATAAGTAGTATCTACTTTTTCTCTACCAAGTTTTTAAGACTGCAGGAAGTTTCAGTGATGAAAATCTCCCAGACTGACTATATTTATATTGGTGCAACCAATGTCAATATTCCTGATTGGCATTTTTCCTTGTAATGAGGTGATTTACTGTTTGTTCTTGCATGTTCCATGAATATTCACCAATTTTGTTGCTAAGCATATTGATGTGCTTTGCACTTACTTATCACTTGTAATTGGTTTCAGGGCTATCTAATCTTCCTCTCTATAGCAATTATTCTTTATCTATCAGATCTACCCTCTCACTCTACTTCAGGGAGCAGGAGGGGAATAAGCGTATAAAAGATTTTTTCTCCTTTGATCTTTCACTAGTTAACTCGCCTCTTAGGTTGTCTTTATAAATGATTTTGTGGTGTTAAATTGAGAAGTGAACAGAACTGGTCTGTGCTTTTGTGTGGGTTACTGTTTCAGTTTTCCTGGGTTTTCCTTCCAATAGCACCTGTTTTAGCTTAGACCATTGTGCTACTATAAAAAATAGTAGTGGCAATATATCCTGTCTTCTAACTGGCAAACTTCACTAGTTCTTTATTATGGCTACTGTTGTAGCATTTGTAGGGGAACTAGGGAAGTGGCTAGTTTCATGGGAGAAAGTGCAGTACTGAAAACTTTCACACTCAAAAAGGAAAACTTTTTGTAGGAAAGCTATTTCTGTGGATTCCCCAGACTTTAAGTAAGATTTCTGAGGTGCATTTTTTTATTTGCCAAACTGACTTCAAAATCTAGGTTGAATGGGTGTTGAAAGGGAGGTGCTGGAAGGTGGCTTGCTTAGCTAGTGTCTAATATTGATCTTAAAGAATGCAGATTTCAAGACTAGAATATTTAAATATAGGATAATAAGTTGAATTAGCTGTGGTGAATCTTTTCAGCTAGCTTCAAACCAAGACAAGAATGTGCATAAATTTTATTCACATATGAATGGATTTGTCCTTTAAAGATTATGTAGCGTTTGACTTCAGTAGTTTTTCAGTGTTTATTCTGTGTGGAGTTACTTTAGATACAAAGATAGTGTTTTCTACCTCAGCATGTCCCTGAGATGCAAATGGTGAGGGGTGAGAAGACATATACTAGTATATCTAGTATATTTGCTTACTGCTGAAACATAGCGTTTTAAAAGATTAGGATTTTAGGCAAAGGTTAGTGTTGTTGAAATTAGTTACAATAGAGCTAAGAAGCAAACCTAGCTGGAATTAATTAAAGAATTAATGATTAACTAAAGAATTAGGTTTGAGGTAAGTTTAGAGTGTAGTTAACTGCTTGTCATTTTATATTCACTCAGCTATGCTTATAATAAGAAACAGAAAACACTGATTAATAGATCTAAAGAAATGTAGACGGTTACTGATTTTTCTATTGAAGAGAAAAGCAGAAGGGAACTGAAGGTTCCCCCAAAGGTAATTCATATTGTCAAAAAGCAGAAAGGTCAAAATGAGAAAGATGCATTTTTACTTCATCATTCTCGCCCCCTCCTGAAATTCCACAACCACCGACCCAATTTAAAGAACAAACCATGCATGCTTAATGGCTATTCAGCTAATTACCATATGAAGCAGGAAATGGGAGGTGTCAATATGATAAATGTGCACTTGTATTTTGAATATTCAGAATATATATATAGATAAATAGACCTTGTATTGCTTTGTACTTTTGCTCTGCATATTAGGGAGCTATCCCACGCAGCTGCCCAGCGCTGAAATAAACATACACTTTCTAACAAATCTGTTAGAGAGTCTTTGTCCGTCTCGAGTTGAGTACTGATATTAGATCTGTACTCATATTTTAATAAATCAGTACCTGCAGTGTTCTGTGGGAATTCACTATTGCACATGGACTAGGCTGACTTGTGGCCTGAGCTGGTACTGCCTCTGTTACATTCTTACAATGACAGACTTGGGATCTAAAGAGGACTTCATAACATATCTGTGTGCATTTAGGTAGTCAGAAAAAGTGATTCTCAGGAAAATTAGAAAAAGTGTCTCTTTTTCAGCCAAGTAAAAAATAGGGAAAGTGCTTCTCAGATGTATCCTTCTAATTGTGTTCAAACCAAGGCTCTGTCAGAAGTCTGTGGAATGTCAAATTTTATAGTTATGCTTCCTTTCTCCTTTAATATTTTTCATTATTCCATATCAACAGACTCCTTAAAATCAGCCACAGAAAACAAAATGCCAAACAAATTTTTTCTCTTCCATTTTTCTCTGTCTTTAAGCACCTTGCACTTCAAAAGTGCAAGTATTCTTTTTGTTTACCTTTAGATGCAAGAAAATCATGGATCTCTACTTGGTCTGTTACAGAATTGAAGCTTATTATTTCTTGACTTGTTTAGGTCTTGAAATTATGTTCCTCTTTAGCAAAAGAATAATCTAAGGGTTTTTTTCTTGTTTGGTTGGGTGGTGGGGGTTTTTTGTTGGTTTTCTTTTTTTGCTTTGTTTTAAATCTGCAGTTATTTTTAACACTGATAGGTCTTATATCAGCGAAGTCTGGAGTTATCATTTTTGTTTAGTGTGAGTAGTAATGATGTTTTACATAGTATTTATTTCTTTTCTACTATAGGAGGTTTAATCCTATGGGTACTTTGGTTAATGGGTAAAACATAAAGTACAAGTGGAATTTTAAGGAAGAAGTAAAATTTCTATCTGCAGTAGGTAGGTTTAGGATGTTTCAATGCCTTTGGTAATAAGAACTTTTTCCACTCTAAAGATTAATTATTTTGTCTGCAATTTTTGATTATAATTTTTTAAATCCTTAAATTTTACATGGACTAGTTTGTGCATAGTTAGATGTCTTATTTCAGGAAGTACTTAACTGCCTTGTCACAAGATAGAAAGTATTTATTGCTTATCATCACCACATCTTTCCTCTGACATTACTCTCTTATTTCTCTTGCTGTGAAGAGGCAAGTGAGGAATTTAATTCTGTTTTTTAGTTTCCCAGTGTGCTAATCAGCAAGATAACCTTTTGTATTAGCATTAAGGTAATAGGTACTTGAGAATTCCCTCAGTAATACCAAAAAGACAAATTCATGACATCTGCCTGTGTGTTGGTTTTGGGGTTTGAGCATTTACGTTGTTGTTTTTGTGGTTGTTTTGGTTTGGTTTTTTGATTGGTGTTTTTGGTTTTGCTTGACTGTGTTTTGTTTTTTAATGGTTTGGAAGATGAAGAAGCCAGATTACTCATACCCAGCATATTTTTCAACTAGGTGCTTTATGTATTCTCTGTATGAATTAACTAGTTGTTCTTTGCATATATGGAGAACTCTGCTAATTTGTTGATTTTGTTAAAAGTCACTTAGCTTCCTCTAAAATTATTTTATGTTATATACCCTTATTTTAGATGTCTTTTATATAATAACAAAGGAAGTTGTATTCCTTGTTGGAGCGATTTAAAAAAACCCCAAACATTATTCTTAAGGAAATTCTGTCAAAATTATTTCAGTATGCTTGATTGAAGTCTCATTGTTTTCCTGTTCAAGCAGTTATATTTCTGATTACCAAACATGTTTTATGTGCCTTGGAATACTTTAATTTCTGCCCCTTCATTCTGGTGTGTTTTCACTTGTAGAACCAAATCTTCTCTGATTTCTTCTGTATTTACTCTGCGTTTTACTTTTTAAATGGTTGTTGAATTGATTTGTCCTAACTTTCTTTCTTTTAACAGTCGATGCTACTGCCCCTTCCCAGTCTTCCTCTGTAATCTAACTCACTGTAAATTCTTAATGCTTTCCCTAGCTAGCCTTTCATAAGTTTTTTTTTTTTATAAAACTTCTTTTCATTGTAGCAGTTTAGTCATCTATTCTGTACTTCCAGGGATTGGAAATACAGCATCTGTATTTTAACCTGGTGTTTGAAATAACATAGAAAATTGAAGAAGAAGAAGAAAGGTTTGGGCTTTTGGTTTTTTTTTTTTTAGCATTAGCCATAGTTTGGTTGTCTGGGTAATTCTTCAATGTGGCACAGTGCTTAAGGGCTTTGAGGGATTAGTCTCTACGTGGTGATTCCACAGAGAAGAGAGCTGAGTTATCAGTGGCTTTGTAAAATGTCTCTCTAGCATACCTGTTTACAGAGAGCACAACTGATCCAGATTCTATTTAATTCTTTAATTTTTTGGGGAGAAAATCCAGTAATACCCTGAACTTTTGTTGCTCTTTTGGCTTTTTGACACCTTTCAAACTATGATTTATTGGTAGCATTCCACCAAAATCAAAGCAGCCTAAAATTTCTGAGGTGAATTACTTCTTTGTGAAGTTACTATCATCATTACTTTATCAGCTTTCAACATAAAATAGTGTCATTCCACAAATATGCAGAGTAATGTGCAGTAAGGGATAGAAAGGGAAACATGATTGGCAGTATTTCAACAGCAATTCAGTTTGTGAATTACTTTATTGTGGAACAGGGAACAAAAACACTTTGAACAAAGGAACAATTTTGTTGGTGTCTCTCCAAGTCACCTTTTCTCTAGATGTTGCTTGGTCTGTAAAATAGAACTTGCTTTACACTCATAAAAAACCCAAAAATTAGGATGGAACCACTGTTCAGTAAAGTGACATCATTTAAATATCATGCTTTCCTCCTAATGATCTGAAATTGAAAATGTTTTGAGGAAGGACTGAGAGAGGGAATGTTTATCCTAGAAAAGTTAAGATTCAGGAGGAGTTATAGTGATGTAAATAAATATCTGAAGGGTAAAGTGTAAGGATGACAGCCAGAATTGCTAGTGCCCAGTGACAGGACTGGAGGCAGTGGCCACAAAATGAAACACCAAAGGTTCCATCCAAACATCAGTAAACACTTCTGTACTGTGGAGATGACTGAGCATTGTCAGGAGTTGCCCAGAGGTTAGGGGTGGCTGGTTGTTTTGTTTGGATTCTGTTATTTGTTTTTGTCTGGTTTTTTATTTGTTTTTGTTTTATTTTGTTTGTGTGTTTTCCCTGAGGAACATACTACATAAGTTATTTGAATTTCTCCCAGAGTAGAATGTCCTCATTTGGGGTATAAGGGATACTGCAGCTACATGCTCTGGTATGTACAAAACTAGTATGTGAGCAACCTGGATTACCAGGTTCTTAGGGCTTACTCTGTAACTCTTTCTTTTTTAATAGTTCAAGAGATTCAGCTGGAAAAGTGTTTTACAATAAAGTTGAGAGGGGACAGTTGGTTATATAGCACTGTGTGTAGAATGTTCCAACTTCACATGCAGTGCTTAAGAGTAAAAAAAAGACCTGATTTTTTCATTTTCAAAGATACTGGGGACGCTAGTAGAATGAAGGAAAAAGGAGGAGAAATGTCTTGTTTCTTCCTGTAGTGTCAAACCTTTGCTTCTAGTAGAGAAATACAATTTCTTCAAATGATCTAGATTAAATAAGTCTGCCTGCTGATTTCAGCAAACACTTGAAGTGAAGGGAAAAGAATGGGATCAAGAGTTACTTATTTTTAAACATAAACACAATGTTAATGTTGTGTTGAGAAGTCAGCATTCTTTGTAGCAAGGGAGAGATACACAAAGTGTATATTAGTTCTGAATGGCTTTCAGTAGTTAATTCATAATTCTACGCTCTAAATTGTACCAGGCTGCTGAATGCTGTGATATGATTCTTGCAGAAAGCTGAACTTAACAAAAAATCCCCTTGGGGTCCAGAAACTCAGAATGGCAATATAAATAGCAACTAGTTTAAAAGGCTAGCTTAGGTAAGTTTAATTTTACCTAAAAATCATAAATATATGAAAATGGCAAGCCAAATAAGTTGCTATTAAACATCTTGATAATCTATAGCTTGAGATGTGTTCCTGGATTTAGAAAGAGTTTTGATTTGTGAAGTAATAATTGTGCATAGAGTTAACTTGAAGTACCTGCTTAAAAATCATAAACTTAGCACTCTTAAAGGTATGGCTGAATCCAATTCCCAGGAATCTGAAGGTTCTGAATATTGAAAAAAAAATTATAGTCATTTAGAATTAGGAGTTTGATCTTAATGAATCAAAATATATGTGCAGAATCCGTTCTAACTTTTTGTGCATAATTTTAATATTTGGCTAAAGATTTCTTCCCATCTTTAATCAAGAACTTTTGCAATATTTTTGCTAGGTCACCCTGAATTGTTTTCCACTGAGAGTAAATGGAGCTTTTTTAGCTTTTGCGTATAACAAGTACTCTTGGAATCATCCTGGATGTCCTATATTATGCTCTCCTGAGACTAATATCCTTCCAGTATAAAGGTGACCTAAGCAAAATGTACTTTGAGGTTTAGCTGGTGCTTTTGTTGTAGAATCTTTTCTCTAATTCGTATTTCATCCTTTTGATATTTCTCATTATATAACTAATTACTTCTATGCTTATAAAGAAAAAAAAATTAAAATAAAATAATAGGGGAAAACCTTATAGTTGTATAAGGCATTTTACCTAGACTTATTTCTGTAAAACTTAAATTGTATACCTTGTGTTTATTTAATGCAATGCAGTAGGTATTATCTTTCCTGAAATAAGCTGTGCTGTTGTTTACAGTACTAGATTCTTACTCTGTAATTCATATTGTTGATCTTGTAGGCTTTATTTAAATGAGATTAACTTTATTTTTTAATGAATGTAAGTTATTATAAAGTTTGTGACAAATTGTGAAAATTTTGAAAAGTTTTAAATACAAAACAGTGAATTTCATGTGTTTTGAAATCAATTGTCAATTTTTGATTGTACTCAATGGAAATTGATGATCTTTGTAAAATCAACTGGGCGAAATGGCATCCGTGTAAACTAGTATGCAGGTTATTTTCAGTGTTGCATTTTCCACAGTGTAAAAAAATATTAATACATCTTTTATAATGTTAAGCAAATGACAGCTTCATGTAATAGGAAGTCAACCAGATTTTTCTGAAACTGCTAATAGAACAACTTACGGGCTAAAATAAAAAAAAAAAAACACAGTAGTTTTGGTTCTTTGTTCATTTATCTACTCAGCCTTAAAAGGACATTTTTAGGTTTAATGCCACAAAATGTAGGCTATTTTACATAAAGATGAAAATCAGTGTCTCATTCCAAAAAGCAAATCCTCAGTCACAGCTAAATGACTTTGAGTCAATGGAGCATAATATTAAGTCAATCATATTGTGCCAGCTTACATGGCTTCTCAGTTATGTTCAGGCAATGGTTTTTGTAAATAAATAAATAATCTGTGAAGGAAAAAAAGTATCCAAACAGATTTCTGTATATCTTAGTGGTTAGTAATATTTGCATTAACTCATGCTCCTTTCTTCTTGAAGAGGAGAAATCAGAGATGAAAACATTTGCAATACTGATAGTCATTCTCAATAGAAGAATTAGTTTATGAGTGTGTGGCTGCAGAATAATGTCTTGCTCACTGGAATATTCAGACACTTAATCCTGGAGTTCTCTATTAGGCCTAGGGTTGTAAATCAAGAAATTACGGTTTGTAATTCTGACATGACCTATGGTTTCTATTCCTGTTTAAAGATGAGTTCAAAATAGGGGCTAAGTATTTTTGATAGAGCTAGTGGTGCTGCTTGCCTTAATTTGAAGAAGAATAAGTTTTGACAAAAGTGAAGTATATTGTAATTTTTTTCCCAGGTTTTAGAATAGCCTAGAAAATCTTAGAGAGAAAAGATGTAGACAGATCAAAGAAATTACCTTTCTTAGCACTTTCAAGTCCATGAGCTATTTGAAATCTTGTTTAGAAGACTTATGTAGGAAAGAAGCCTTCTATCTTTTCCCTTTTTAGTGTGTAGGAAGTACTATATGAAATTATCTAAATATATGCCGTTGTTGTGTGCTTAGTTTTACAAATGATAAAAATATTTTTTTTTTATGTTCAAGGATACTGATATGTTGGTAGCATAAATGGCATTTTTATGCAGGCATTAGGTGACCAAGGGACAACAGAGGATAACAATGCTTGTAAGAACACTCTGAATGTTGACTCCATCATCTTTCTGCCACCAATGTAAAGGGGTCAGTAATTGCATGCGTGTGAATGTTTATCAGACACATTTTTAGAGAAGTTAACTGTTCTTTCAACATACTGCTGAAATGTGTTTATTAGTGCAGTTAGTTTCTCTGTACTATTATTCTTAGTGTAATTAAAGACTAAAATGGAGACTGTTAAAATAAATTGGAATTTAAGCTTCATGCTTTAGATAGATTTATGAGATATTTTACTTGCCCTATCAGTGCAACCTTGTTTTGTGATTTGTTGTTTGTTTGTTTGGTTGTTTTGTTTTTTTTTTTTTTTTTTTTTTTACAATGAGTGTTGTCCTGAAATAATTGTGTACAGAGCTAGCATTTCTTGGGGATTTGATGCACCTGAGTGAACAAAGCAGAATTTTTATCGGGGGGTGGATTTTCAATCTGCCTTAGCTAGTGTTGGCAAAATGCACATAAAGGAAACATGGAAGTCAAGCCATCTTTTTTTTTTCATTTTTTATTTGCAACATCATAATTTCAGAAGTGCTTAACAAAATCTGTAGTTAACTCATCTCCAGTAACAAATGTAATTAGAAACTCCTCACTTTATTTCTTTCACAACAGAAGCTGAAATTTGAGGTACTGGAGTGAACGTGAATTTTTTATTAGGGAAGGGGAATGGCTTGGTAATAACCAATGCTTCAACCTTCTTAGTAGATTGAGTCCCTGGCTAATTTATACTTTTCCTAGTGTAGGTATCTCATGGTACAGCTTTTGACCCAGTCTTGGTAAAATTGAGGTTTTAGTCTTCCAGGTTCACATATTGAGCAATATTGAGGACCCTCTTACATCAGAAAGACCTGAAACTTCTTCTGACATCTGAAAGATGCAAAGTGGTAGAGCTGGTATGTTTCAAATGGAAGGAGTCTAGTTTGAACACTGAATCATTGACTACTATTGTTGGGACTTAGTTCTTTGCTTTTTTCCAATAGCCCCTTATGCCTTAAGTTACCTGGTCAAGTTATTCTAACTGAAGGCAAAGTAAATGAGAGGACGTCTAAAGAAGAAATCTTGAAAATATCAGGGATGTCCACTGGACAGGCAGAGCAAGCAGCACTTAGGAAAATATGTGTGGTATTTTGTTTTTTGTTATTTTGGTACCCCCTGCCCGCAATGGAGCCTTATTTGGACCTAAAGAAATTCGGAAAATCTGGCCAAGAAAGATTCACAGTCAAGCGAGGCAATATGTGTGTATACAAGGTGATTCTTCTTGTTTATGCTTTGTCTTGTAGGCACTGTGTCTTGGGAGAGTGAATGAATAAATAAAGCTGTGTTATGAGTAGCTAATCTGCTAGTCACAGAATATGAAAGGGAAGGTTTGTTGATGTCACGCTCTGTTGGGTTAAGAAGCAGAGAGGAGATACGGGGGATCACTGGAAAGCAGTTCCTAATAGGGAATTGCTTCAGGTGCAGATGCCAGAAGCTTGGCCTACCAGCATCTTTAGTTTCATAACTTGCCACACTTTGCTTTTTGACAGGTAGTTTAGTTGTTTCATCACATCACTGGAAACCAAGATCTATAATAGATGAAATTTACCTTTTTTCTTTTGCTTTCTTCTTGACTCAATAATAGGGACAACTGTAACGGAAAAATATTTTACTAGCCTTAGGGATAAAAGAACAATTACTTAGAATTGTTTTCCCAACCAGCTTTTATTTCAGTGGGGAGTGCTCATCTGTTTAACAGGATTGAGGAAAAAATTCCAATGACTGTCACTATTTCAGGAGCAAAGATAATTTTCATAGAGGATCACTTTATGAAGTAATCCCATTTTCTAAAAAATGAACAGCTTTACTTGTTGTGTAAGAAAATTCCTGGATTTTGGATTTTCTCAGTTGGATTTTTAAGGGTTATTTATTTTTGTGAAAATGTTGATGTGCTGTATATTTTCACTTGTTGCAGGGTAGTGTAGGAGCAGCAAGTAATGTTATAGTTCTGTTCATTTACAGAAACTAGCATTCATTTTGTTTTGACACATAGATCATACATGTTCTTTTCTGTTTGGGGCATCAGGTACTGGAAGTAAATAAATGATACATAGCTTCTTCATCATCCATTGATTTAATGTTCTCAGTGCTTTTATAGATTGTTATCTGTTTCTTTTGTAGTTATTTGCAACATCAAACCCAGAGTTCTCTTCATAGAGGGAGAATTTCCTTTCTCATACTTAAGCTTTGGGGGTTTGTTTGTTTTTGGGGTTTTTTTTCACGCTAGTGTTTCAACTAAAACCATTGCTGTTACCAGCATGAGCTGGTAAGTGCTCAGAGGAATTGTGTAAACAAACAGGTTTAAACATATGTAGGGTCTTTACTTGTATAGACTGTGGAAAGGAGCAGAAAATTAGAAATCTAGAGTGAAAATGAGGTAGTGTCCCTGGTTTTTTGGTTTTGAATAACAGTTGTTTTATCTCTGTCATCACAAGATGTGTTTTGTTAGATTTAGCCATTCTCTCCTGCTTCTAGATTTTCTCTGGCAGAAGACTTTTCGCAGGGGGTGGAAAGAGGCAAGTTAATAAAATTTGTGTAAGTGTCTAGAATCCTAATGGGAATTCACTTTGGTGGCAATTTTATGTGTGGATTGTATAGTTGGACTATAAAGGGTGAAAGAAAACATGTCCAGTTTCAATATCTTCACAGCAACAGCAATTTGGGATAGACCATTGTCTTTTCTAACAGTGCTGTCTAGGATATTAGTAGATTATTTTTATTAGGGTAGTATGAAAAATTTTGCCTTTTGGTTCTACATGTTTTTCTGTCAATTTTTCTTCACTTTTCAGCACTCTCCTTTCACACAGGAGAAAATTTTTGTCTGAGGTGGAGCTTATGCTTTTATTCAACAGTATGTTTTTCTGTTTCCTACACTTTTATCTTAAAAAAAAAAAAAATTCTTACAAAAATATCCAAATTAGATTCTGAATTATGAAATCCTTAAGACTGGTCTTCTGACTTCAGTATACCTAAAACACACTTTCCCCTGCCTCCTACCTGACTAATTTTCTGAGTGTAGTGTCTGTAAAGTGAGTGCCTTTTTGATCCAAAGCTGAATTAGACAGTTGTAATTTTAAAATGTGCCATATTTCCTTAAGACTCAGCTTTAAAGTTAAATGCATGGCTAAAATGCAAACTTTTACTTCTTAGATTTCATTATTAAATGAAATGAGGAAAAGATTTCTAACTTACTCCAGAGCATATATTGTGAAAATATTTTGTAAATGACAAAAACAATATCAGACCTTCATCTCTCTCTAAAGACTTATAAGTCAGAAAGACCTCACTGTGAATTCTAGACCTACCAGTCCCAAGGTCTCTTCTATCAATTACTCTGCAAAAAAAGTTTTCTGATATAAAGTGTAGAAAAAATTGGTAGGATATTGAAGTGCAGTCAGTTACCTAAGAGAAGTGTAGCCTATAGCAGAATGTTTTATTATGCAAGCCACAATCTGCAGTCTATTTAATAAATTTCTGTTTGAAAAGAATAGATTTCTTCAGAATGCAGTGAAGCAAGTATATACATTGTGGCTAATGACTACACTCCTGAAATATTAGCTTGATTTTACCTAGTGTAGTACAATATGAATATATTTTTTTACCTCATGCATATCGGAAAAACCAAACAACAACAAATGATACAAGTGGTTGAGAACGTTATAGTGAATATTGCACAAGGGCTATGTAAAGGTGACATTACATGTGGTTGAATTTAAAGGAATCAAGACCATTTTTTATCGGCAACTAGTTTCCAAGTGAAACTAGAATTGGGAATTCTCTAAGATTCTCCCATGTAACTGTATTTTATAGAAGCAAACTAACAGAGCTGGATTTTTTCCCCTCTCCTGTTTTGTTTTTTTTTTTCTTTCTGTCAAGATCATGCCTTTGCTTTTGTATCCTTAATGCTATTTCATAGGTTTCTTTTCTTTGAATAAGGCCTATTCTGAAAAGTGTTTGTTTTTCTGTACCAAGTAGGATATTATGCATCATTCCTGTGTTAATATAAAAGTTATATCTTTTTATTAGTTCTCTTTGGTTTATATTTTTCCTTGCAATATTAAAGCTTTTGGATATACTAGTTCCCATCCTTTTCAGCTCATTGTATTTTATTGTGCATTACTGACTGGACTGCCTGATGCAAAACAAGTGAATCTTTTGAAGTGAACAAAGATTTAATCCTGGCAATTGAAGGAAATCTTACAAATATGTAGGCTTCATTTTCATGTAATTTGCTTTATGATTCTTTTTAAAGAAAAGAACTTACATAATATCTTCTTGAAGCAAAAGCACCAGAAACATATATCTTTTAGAAGGAGAAAAAGGATAGTATTAATTGAGTCATTGATATTCTTATGATAAACGGAGTTGTAATCTCTCCTTCACATTCATGATTGCAAATATCAGCTAAATTCTGAGAACAGGAACAAGAACCTAAAGGATTTTTTTAGTAGGGTCAAGTAAATGGAGGTATTTCAGAACTGTTCATGATTCACACTCATCAAAGCTTTTGGACTCAGGCCTTCTGATGACCTGTGCCTAAGGGACACAGCCCCTAAGGGGCCCTGATAATTTTGAAGATGGAAGATCTGACAGGCAAAATACAGGTTTTCTTTATCCTTGCAGTTCATTCCTTCCTTCCCCTCATATATCTATCCCTACTCTCATTCATAATATTACTGATTTGTCAAAATGTTACTAGATGACGTAATTTTTCTCTTTCATTCAATTAAAAAAAAAACAAAAACAAAACCTCCTATAAAAGCCGCCTTGTCTCCTTACTCAGTTGTTCTTGAAGTGTTTGACTTTTATCTTTACCTTACCTGTCATCATATTCTCTTTTCTGAGAGTGTGTCTATGTCAATATGGTTTTTTAAGCTGGTTTGTTCTACCCCTCCACAGTGAAGCCTGATCAGTTTGTAAACCCTCTCATTAATTTATGTGTATTTTAATAGAGGTCTCACATCTTCAAGTTTTCTGAAGTTAGTTTCCTCTTTGTTTGGTGTGCCTTCTTCACTTTCTGTTCCTGTCTGTCTGTCCCCTTCTCTGCCCTTCTCACTTTCTCTCAGCACTCAGCTTCTGAGTTGTAATATTCCAGTTTTCTCCACTCTTTTTCCAGTTTTTATTTGATATAGGCAGCTTCAACAGGGCCAGTGAGCAGGGCAGTGAAGACTTAAACCAAGACAGATGCATTGATCCTGATAAGCTGTATGCAGCAATCCACCTAGAGCATGGTCAGTACAACCTTGCAGAAGCTAGGTAGCTTAGGAAACTCAGCACTTTCTGCTGAGCATGTGTGGAATCAGGCTTACTTAATTAAAAACAAAAAACCTAAATAGATTTTCATAGGAATAGTTGGGTAAAGAGGGTTGTCTTTTAATATGTCTCATAGCTAGCTTGTAAATAATTTATGTGATGGAATGCTTTCAAGGAAAAGACAATACACAAGCAGATTTTTCTTATACAATGATAGTTCAATCAAAATATTTTGGTCTTCTCAGTCTTGAGAACAGCGTAAAACTTTGATCTCATAATGGAATGTACCTAGATGGGTTTATATGACAGTGCAGTCCTGTCTGTAGTAAAATATCAAACTTTCATGAATTTAAATTCAGTATGATACATTTGTAAGAAATTCTAAATATAGTAACTATTTATCTTTCTTTGTAGGTACGTTTTTCTTTCATCTTTATGCTCAAGTGACTGACAATATCTTGCTGTGATTTTTACTAAATAGAATAAATACAACATAAGGCTGCATTTTCTAAAATTTCAGTTTTTTAAATGGAAGTTAAATGATTGCTGTACTGGTAAACTTCTATTTATGCAGTGGTCCTTACTCTACTCCTTTGCCTTTGGTAGCAACCTGTTTGATTTTATGTATTCTTTCTGTTTAAGACCACATTGAGTTATTCCTTTAAATACTTAAAATCTCTTTGACTACATGAAAGGCTAAATTATGCTGTAAGATAAACTCTGCTACATATAGCTATGTATAACTTCCGTCTTGAGTCCAGAGGAGTTTGGAGGGTGCAAAGGCAGAATATAGGTACAAAGCACTTAAAATTTAAGCCTAAACATTCCTTATGCTTGTCCTCAATTACAGAATCTTTTGGCTGAGAAAGTGGAACAGCTGATGGAGTGGAGCTCAAGGCGTTCGGTCATCCGCATGAATGGAGATAAATTCCGAAGATTTGTGAAGGCTCCACCTCGTAACTACTCTGTGCTAGTGATGTTCACTGCTCTCCAGCCGCAGCGGCAGTGCTCTGTTTGCAGGTAATTTATACCTCAGTGACCTTTCTCATCTTCCTTACCTCGGTTTTCAGGTGAATGTTGGAATCAATGTGTAATATGTTGAGTAGGGTTGTTCTTTGTACAGGATAGATGCTCACTAGTCAACAGGCTCACGTGCTTGTTACAGCATCTTTCCAACTGTTATTTAATCTATATGTCACATTTTAGATTCTTCCAGCTTTTGTTTTTTTGTTAAATTACAGTTGAATAAAATGTACATGACTGGGAAGACTTTAATAAATCAGCTTATTTTATTATCAGTTAACCATGATCTTTCAAAAAATATTTTGCGAGAGAAGTGATTCATTACCATTTAATAATATGACATTTCACTGATTTCTTCAGTTAAAAGATGTCCAAGGTACTCATGCAGCTGTGACTTACACTCTGATTTCTTAGCTTCGGACAGTTCTTACATGCAAACACATTTTTCCATGAGGTCGTACTTATTATGGAATACTGTCTACCACAGCAATTTGATGTGTTCTGGTAGCTCCATTCTGAATATGTATTAGAGTGCCTCTGGTAGTCTTCGAAGTTCAAGATCTGTCTCTGAAAGTTCCTAGTGCAATAAAGTAATCCAAAAATGACTAATGATAGAGAAATAGGACCAGGCACTGAAAGGTGGTCATGCACTTAATTACCTCACTAAATCAGAAACTGTGCTAATAAAACCGTCTTCAGCCAAAATATGCATTAGAAATTACTGTGTTTAGCAATAAATAGGATTATTGAGAAGGGAGCTCTAAACACTATTTAAATAGGCAGCAAAATATTTTGTGGGATTATGAAAAATTTAGGCTGGATATGAGAAAATACTATTTCTTGTTTTTAAATGCAGGTATTTAAACTACATACAAAGTTAGTAAATGTAGCAACATGTTAAATTTCTGATGTGTTGGAATGTGACATTTACAACCGAAACTTTAACTTGAGTGTCTGTAGTTGTATATGGTTTTTATGAGATTTTTGAGTTTTATATATTAATTTTCTGTCATTGAAGTCAGTTGGTCAGTTTTGAGGGAGGGTATATGAGTTGTCCTTCAATGACTTCACCCTCCGTATATGAACTGTGAAGCTGAAGGATTAGGTACCAAAGTTGTCCAACATTCTTAAGTGAAATTAAGTTTTAGTTCAGCACTTTTTTTGCTGTTGTTTCCTCTTTGTGTTGCCAGAGTTCAGCTTCATGAGATGGCACAGGAGTTGAAAGTTTACCATATTGGTTTATATCATTCCTTATTTCCCTAGTGGGTAAAGCTACAGGAGATGCACCAAGTTCAGCTTTATAAGGGTCATTGTATTTGTCATTATAATGGCCGTAGCAAATTCTTTCCCTGTTCTATGTACAGGTCTTTTGTAGGGCATGTTAAAGAACATAAATATTGCTGTTATTAAGGAAGTTAATTTTGCTTGCAACTGTGTATTGTTTACTGTACTGAAAAAGAGCTTATAAACTTAGAAAAGACCAGACTAGATATCTTGTACAGAAGCAACTGAAAATCTTTAGGCATAAAATGAAAGAAAAATCAGCATACAACATTCAATTGGGTTTGTTTAAATAAATGTGAAGTTGTGATCCACTTGTTCATGTGAAATAAAAGGAATTTAATGAGGTTGATCATACTGCACACAAAACCATTATCAGGAAAATCGACATTTTCAAATCAATGGCTAATTAATGGACAGGAGCACTGAAAGGATATATAGAACTGAAACGCGTGCATTACTTGATTGTTAGCTATTCAGTAGCCACTTTGCGTACAGGAAAAATAGATTTTTTAACTTAATCTGAAGTGTTCTGTGAAGATGCTCTTGTCCAAGATTTAAGTTAACTGCTACTTGTCAAAATATTTTCAGAATAATTGCATAGAAAAAGAAATCAATGTCATATTTCAAATATGAAAAAGCACCTGGTCTGAAATCTTTGGTTTTTGAGTAACTTTGTCAAAAGAATGAGAACTTTTTTCCCCTCTAAAAATTGAGTGTGGTTGGTTTATGCACCACAAGACTATTAAAAAAAAAAAAAGTTTTGTCTTTGTCTTTTGATGTCTAGATTTGGCACTTCTGTATTTTATCTTTTGTGTGATATATGTGGGAAGCGGACCAAATTTGTCTCAGATAATCTTTCTGTGCAGCAAGGAGAATGTTAAAACATCAGTGATCACATCAGTTAAAACATCACAAATCACACGATTTGTGAAAGTGTATGGAAATTATATCTACTTAGTGTTAAAATGCTTCATACAAAGAAGTCTTTGGGACTCGCTTTTGTATGTAAAAAATGTCCTTTCAGTCAATCCTGTCTAAATCAATATAGTCCTAACATATGGAGGCTTCTGAAAACTGGCAGCTATGCATTCTTATTAGTAGAGCCTCTAGTCATGCTCCTAGAATTTTTTTCAAACAAAATTTTGTCTTTAATCTGAAGCAGAATTTGGAGTCTTTCATGTAGCTTTGTGGACAAACAAGTTCCAGTTTTCTGATCTAAAAGAGTATTTAAAGTCATCTGAGGTCTTCACAACTGTGTTAGTGGTAGCATAAATGTCAGTTCTCCTGTTGTCCCAGTTTTTAAGTTCAGTATGACAAAGGTGATGTTGGGAGATGAAGTAAGAATAACAGAGTAGATATTCAATGTGCTCTTAAATGGGAGTGGAATGTGTTTCTAATGGCTTAGGATGGGATTTTTTCCATGCATGTTTGGAAATGTGTTTGATTAAACCATTCTGGTTCCAGGAAATTAAACATAGTTAGTTTTAATTGATTTACTTGTTACTGCTGTTCTTGGTGTATATATTCTTCAACAGCACATTGGAAGCAGATACCTAAAGGTCCTTTGATGATGAATCAGTTTGGATGAGCAGTCAAAAATAATCTCACTCTAAATAATGACTCCTCAGGATGTAAGACCAGCTTCCTTTTTCCCTTTGTCCTTAGGTTTTCACTCAACTAGATAGTTTATCTGTGTTACCTACATCACTCACGCTACTGAAAAAAATTACTTCTTTATCAAACAAGGAAAAAAAAAATAACCACATTCACTCAGACAGGAGTATCATCACAGAGATGAAGGGACTGTTTCTCAGCCTGTACTTTGTATTGCATACAGGCAAATGGTAACTACTGGACTAACTTGAATGTATTTTTGGGTGAAAATTTGCTGCCAGCTTCTGTGCCTTTTGTCTTTCTTGCATCTTACAACCTGCTCCCTTATTTTATTATCACTACATTTTTCTAAAGTGGTCAGCACCGTTTTACCAACCAGAATTCAGTGATCCCCCTGCTTCACTTGAATTATTAGTGTTTTGATTTCCAGCTGCAAAAGGGCTTTAGCTAAAGCCTGCTGATGCTGACTGCTCCTCTGCATCTTCCATTGTTACAATTAACTCCTTCTCTTTTGTTTGTTGCTGTACCATCTGTCCACTCCATAAACGCAATGTATGAGGTCTTTTAGTTTACTTTCTAAGCTCTACTTCTCTTATCTGATTGGCAGAAGCAACCATCTGTGCTTTGAATACAGGTGCTTATGAGAAGTATTTTGTTTGTTACCAAACAGTTCACATTTTTGTCGGATTCATTTTTCAAATTCAATGCTGGGGTATTTTTATTTAGAAAGGGGTATCTCTGGCTCAGAGGAATGAGACTGGTCACTTCAGCTTTTTCCCAACAGCTGAAGCTCATCAACAAAAAAATGCGTATTTTGTGTTGATACTTTTCTTAGTGTTCCTTTGAAAGATGAGAGTACCGTGAGAGGCTAAAGATGCTGAATTTCAGTGGGTAGGCTCTATACTGTGCTACTAGTTTAAGATAATGTTTAAAACATGGAAATTAGACATCTACATCTCTCTGTGAATTTACAGCTACTTGAAACAAGCAAGATTTTGTTTTGCATACTTTCTACTATGTTTGTTTGTGCTTGTGAATTGCCAGATGTTTGCTTTAAAGAGGTAACCAAGCCTGTTTGAATCATTGTAAATCAAGACTGAAGTCTAAAATTAGCCATCATAAATGGTCAGGAGAAAAATGGGAAACAGCAACAGAGAAAGACTAACAATTGCGGATAACCACTTGTGAAGACAAACATGCTGCAAGCTGAAAACTGTGTTGTTTCAGTCCTGGATGATGTTTATTAGTAATTTACAGTGGAAGTAACAAACCTGCTTTCAGATTATTGGAAAGTACAGTTTTGCAAAGAGGATTTATGAAGAAAAAAGATAGAAGGGGCTGGTAACACAGAGGAGTTCAGGTAGCCAGTAATTTTCTACAATCCTATGTTGACAAGACTGTTGCATTTTTAAACGTGTCAGAAGTTTTGTTATAGTGAAACAAGCACTGATTAGCTGAAGTTGTGTGTGTACCTAAATACATGTGTGTATATAAATATTTATGTAAGATATAGAGAAAAAATATTCCAGACCTCAGGGAGATGGGTCAGTTTTTCAGGTGTGGGACATGTGTTCTAAAGACTACTGTGGTTTAATTTGAGTGACAAGACAGAACTTTGTTAGAAATTATTAATAACATCTTTTGGAACAAGCTTGTAGTTACTGTAGAAGGCATGCTGGAGAGTGAGCTCAAAGTTAACTCCTTTTGAAGCTATTCCTTCTTGCAGGATTATCTAAATGGTAATTTGTAATTTGACATACAGTTTGTGTATTTTTAAATTTTGCAATTAATGTTGTAGTATGTTGTTTTGTAAAGGCTGCGAATGTGACTTCTGTTGACTCTGTGCATGAAAGGAAATGGCAAAATCATGAGAAGAGGTTCCAAATACTTTCGTTAACATCTATCCTGTCAATGAGACCTCCAAGAGAAGGTTTTTTAATCCTGAAAAAGGAGGAATTTTTTTGGCTTCCCTGCTTAAAAAAAAAATCCTAGAAAAGAGATGTTTTCAAGTAGCCGATCCAAGAGTAGGTCAACAGCAAAAAGAATTGTGACAGTCAAGAAAGAAGAAACAGAAAGAAGAAACAGGATCCAATGTCTTTCAGTTTTTTGCTGGCTGATAAAGAGCAGGTAGTGAGAAAATCGTTGACAGGTGTCTTTAAATGTAGTGAGAGGGAATTATTTGAACTTTTGTGAAATGAAGGAATAGGAAATTTGGAGCAAGCTGTTGAAAGTTCATCAATTGCTTTTTGTGTGCACTTCAGGACCTTGATAGAAGTATTGATGAGTCCTGCTTAACAAGGCAGTAATTTTATACTTGGATCATAAGGGACTCCTTATTCTTGCTGTGATCATAATTTTTATTCTTTTACTTTGCAACTTCTACAAAAGAGGACCTCATAACATCTTTTCATTTGCAGAATATTGAAAATTTCATGGGATGCTGTAAATAGAATAGCATGGATTTTGGCTTGCTTTCCCCTTTTATAGATACCTAGATTTCAAAACCTGTGTGGTCTTCAAAGAGTGTTTTTATTTTCTGTTGTGTTTAGTGAATTTTCTAGACAAATTTGTAGATTTTTCAGTGCTTTTCATCAAGACATTATGAGTCAGCCTAAACAGTATCAAATAAGCATTCTGAATTTATTGTCTTCTTGACACTGAGAAGATCTCAAGATACACATTTAGACCTTTGTTCCTTTAGTTTTAGGGAGCACCATTCCATATAGAAGCCTAAAGTTGTTTTGGAAGTAAATTGCAGCACGGATCACAGTTTACTTTAAACAGATGGGTAAGAATGTGTAAGTAACCTGGTAGACCACTCTGTGCTGACTGTACATTTGTAAGTATTGTACATAGTGTGCCAGAAAATAATGCTTTATTGCTTTCTTTCTAAATAATTCCACAATCTTTTATTCTTTTCCTAATAGTCAGTTCGTGTTTTCCTTACTATAATGTCAGACCAATAGAATAAAATTAATCTCATTAAATATAGCTCATATTATACAAATCTGATTAACTGCCATAGACACCCACATAATTAATCTTTTTAAATAAAACTTTTAATATTTCATGAGCACTTCTTGCTTAATGGAAGAATTTCTGTAGAGCATTTGCTTAGCAGCTTACTTTCCAGTATATTGAGTTTTCTGAGTAAATCTAATAGTAGCATTCCTTTTTGATCCGGCCACTATTTTCTGGTAGATGGTCAATATTACTGTTGTTGTTGCTAGCTTCTGTGTTGCTATTATGATGAAATTCTAAAGAGGTGCCTATAGCAGCAGTAACATTCAAATCTTCTCCATCTATCAAAAAACCCTGTCAAGCAAACAAGCAGTGCTAACATTATACTATTCTGTTGAGTTCAGACCAAGTGTAGTTCTTTGCTCTTATGCCTTTATAGATTTTCACATAATTATTGTAGTAATTTTATATAATTAACATTACTTCCTGAAAACAAGCTGCTGGAATGGGTATGAACTAATTGTAGAAATAGGTAGATAAAAAGTTGACAGTTGATATTGTCTGTTGTTAATTGAAGATTTTTTCAGTCAAGTGCTTATGCTTTTACTGTTATTGTGTCTGAAAAGGAATGAACCAGTGCTACAAAATTTACTACTGTTATTCTATCAGAAATTTATCAATTGGAAGTTATATAGTGGTGTGTAGGATGGTCTTCAGTTCTGTGTGTGGTAATCCTTTAACTTCATATTCCTGCTACTCCTTATTTCACTCTCCTCCACACCCTTCAAGAGCTTCTATGAGGATGCATCACAGAATGATTTACTATTTTCAGTGTGAAGATGAAATTGTGCCTTAAGTCTGTTACAAATAGTGAAACCTTTTGCAAAATAATACTTTAAATTTTACTCATTAATTCAAAATAGTTTGAAGAGCAAAATGCATGGAGATCAATGGGAATAGGAGTCCTCTCAAATAGTGGGGCCAAAAGTGGAGTATCTGAATTTCCCAGAAATACTGTTTCATCACAAGTGAAAGGTAGATAAAGAAGAATGATGGCATCAAGACGAACTGATTTTCATCTTGTTAGTATAAGAAAAATGGTTCAGCTTAAATATAGCAGGTTTAACAGAAGAGTGCACTACAGATATTGCTCAAGATTTTACAGCATTCCTTTGATGTTGTCTGACTGCCCTCTTCAGGATGGCAGTGTATATGTTAGTCTGCTTAGTGATAATATCTGTTTCTAGAAATAAACAATCAAATGCCTAAATTGCTTCTTTTCTTTTTTTAATTGCAAACTGCCCATTGAGTAAGGGTGTTAAGTAGCAAATTTTACCAAGTCAGGTAATAAGCACAAAAGCTGAGTTTTATTATGATTTGTGTTATTTAATTCTTTGTGGGAATAAGAGATCATAAATTTTCATTTTGACTCTTGGCATTTTACAATATATTTTTTCATGTACAGTGAAACTGTACAAAACTGTGCAGGAGTTTGTATGTAATATATTTCTTGTCTAAGGTTGATATCAGTTATGAAGAAATGGGGAGGGTCTTATGATATCTGTGGTCTTGTAACGGTCTTCCCCTTCTTTGCTCTCTCTTATATGTGTTAAGTGCAGAGTTTCTCTTGCAACGAACAGATTTTTGCATTTACAATTTTTTAATAGTGTTCTGCACCATGAAACACATAGAACTGTTTTTCTAGAAACACTGTTTTGAGAAAAGCTGCAGAACACATTTGTTTATACTACTTCTATATCTTCCTAGCAAATGCAAAGATGAGTTGTTGAGTGGTAAAACCCTGTGTTGGACTCTACAGTGGATGTGATGAAACAGTAATAGGGAAAATAGCAAAGGAGTCTGTCAGTCTTTTTTTTTTTTCCTCCTGAATTTTTGTTGGTATAGATTTGTGCTGTGAAAGAACCTGTGGTTTTATGGCCCTGTGTATTTGAAGGATGTCCCTGCTAGTATTACTCTCCTGGAATTCCCTTTGTCTTTCTCTTCCTCTTGGCGGAGTCAGGGCAAAGTTGTTTTGCTTTGTATTCTCTTTGGTTTTTTTGGTGGGTTTTTTGGTTAGTTGGTTGTTTTTTGTTTATTGTTTGGTTATTTTATTTAGGAGAAGATTTAGTATTAAATCACCTTCTACTGCTGATAGAAAAGCTTATATTTTTTACGAAATTACCACATTTAAACCAACTTTTAGAGAAATAATCGAGTGTATGCTGCTTACAAGCCTACTGTTTAGGATCATTTCCCCAGTGCTTAGCAGTTTCTTTGGCTCTCTTTCTATGGCTCTGCTATTTTAGGAACATACTACTTTCACAGTTCTGTGTTGTTTGTCCCCTAGTTTCAGAATTCCTTATGCACAGCTGTTTCTAGCAAGTATATCCTGATAGCACAGTAACGGGCCACATCAACATATCCTTGCATGGATCTGTTAGCAGATTTATTTGATACTTGCCACTCAGATCAGTCCTATTTACTGAGACTTTTAAATATGGAAAACATTTCTTTTTCTTAATATCATCTTGGGATTTCTCTTGTATAGTTTGCCTTAACATGTTTCTAATTTTGGAGACAACAAGTTTGAAGCAAAAGGCTGCTTAACTAGCTGAAACTTATTAATTGATAGTATGGATTTTGAGAATGATACTGCAAATGTAATTCATCTAACTATTGCAGCTGATTAGAGGATATTTTTTGCAAGTGAATGGCATATGGAGATACGTTTGTTTCTTTTCCGTTGCAGGCAAGCTAATGAGGAATATCAAGTGCTGGCTAATTCATGGCGCTATTCATCTGCTTTTTCAAACAAACTGTTTTTCACAATAGTGGATTATGATGAAGGGGCAGATGTTTTTCAGCAGGTAAATGTTAAATGCAGTAAAACATTGTTAATTTTTAAAACTACATGTCAAGTTATCAAATAATACAAGATAAATTATTTTCTGTATGTAGCTGTGTATCCCAGTTTTTTATACAATTTCCTCTTGGTTAAAAACACAGCAGTTTCTGTGATATCAGTGAAGACAGACTCCAATAATAACCACTTCTAGTATTTTCCAAATGTAGTTATAATCTTTGTTTATCGATTCCATATATATGCAACTTTTTTATAAGCAATTGTTTAGGCCATTTTTTTAGAATTGAACACATTGTAAATAACATTTTCATTTAAAGATTTCCTTTATTTTCTCTTTAGGGAAAAAAAAAGCTCTTTAGTAAAAGAGCCTTTTAATTGCTTTTATGTAGTACAATATTCTTCAGCTCCAGTAATATTTAATCTGGAAGTTCTTCAGGGAAAATAGAAGAGACTGGTTTACGTTTTATTTATTGGCTATGAAGAGTGGAAGTTGGAGTATAGTTTAAGGTCTCCTCTGAAACTGAGAAGTCAAGAAAAAAGGGATCCCTTGAAAATGAGTATTAAATACTGACATGCTTATCTTTGATATTTATCCATTAATTGAAGCTAAAAATGCAAATTAAAAGGAGTGAAAAACTCTGAAGTTATCTGTATATTTTAAATACCTTTTGGTGAAGTGTGCGACTTAAAATGTTCAGGGGGAGAGATTAATATATGTTTTTAAATTACTCATTTTAAAAAGTTTAATTATTGTGTTTAATAAATACTTTTACTTCCAGTTGAAATATTAAAATGCATTGTGTAAAGAATGGTTATTAGTGGCTTAAGATTTTGCTTTAAAAATTAAAGATTTTTTGCTGTAAACATTAAAAGCTTTATACCCTACAGACTATATAATTTTATATATATTGTAACCTGCATGTTTATAATAATACAAAGTATTTTGTTTGATCTTGCCTTAAGGCAATCAACACATGTTAGAAGTGTCCAGTTCAACTTATTCCTTGTGTAACAGGGCACAAATTCACTTTATTTCAAATGGTATGCATTTAAAGTCATGTTTACATTAGACAACATCAAGCATAAATGTGTAAGGGTTTTTCCTGAGACAGAGTGTTAAGAATAAGTTATACTAATGACTATTTTGAGGTGGATTTGAGGGAAATGCAGTTTTGACTTTACATTTATGTGTGCTAAGTCATTTAATAATGATGCCATAGCAAAAAACCCCAAAAAGTAATGTGATTTTGATTTTTGCAGCTTTTGCCATGTTTATAGAGAAATGATAAAGTAGTTCCAGATCAGCAGCCTCCAAACAATGTCCTAATGTTTCTGTATTTTATAAAATGCTTTATTTAACTATTTTACAACTTGTGTCTTAGCCTTTCTTGGCATATTTTTATTTCCAAATCATTTCAGTAAAGAATAGGGCTATTTTTTTTTGCTGAGATGGAAAATATTTTATACTTGGTAATTTCTGTTGATAAATTCAGTTTTTTACTTGATTCAATTTAAAGTTTTGCTAATGTGATATGAAATTAATTTTTCAGAAATTAAACAAGCTTACATTTTTATTTAAAAAGCTCCATATTGCATCACCTTTAAGTATTACTCCTTATTTTGATTATGTTAATTTTCATTTTTTCAAATGCTTTATTGCATGATTTCTGAGATGGCCTGAATATAGAGGAATTTCACATAGTGAAATTGTATTTTCCTAAACCACCTTCCAAAGCTGAAATCAAAATTTCAAGGGGCAAATGTATATCTATTTGTTTATTACTTTTGAGGATGTTTTTATATACTGTGTAGAGTTCCAGTGGCATCAACACATGAATTAACAGTAATTTCTAGGGCAAGTTATGTAGTTTAAGCTAGTTATCCAATCCTTTTTGGTTTCAGAAAAAGCCTAGTCACTAGTGGTTATTCTCTTGTAGCCAAACAATGTCAAGCTACTTTGCTCCCAAAGGATTATAACCTAGTATACTTCAATAGATCAGTTGGGTGCAGGGTCTCTGTTTTACCAGTTACAGGAAAGGTCTTACAGTATGTAAGAATTTTAAAGCATAAGATACTCATATAGAAAAGCGTGTGGGTGAAACACTCTGAATAATTAAACATCCTGAAGAATCTACTGGAAGGAATATTCTGAGCACTCTTTTTGGAAGACTATATATGAGAATGTTTTAAAAAATGTAATGTGGGGAGGCAAGTATTATTTTTATGCTGATGAGATTTGTGTTATTGAGGATATTGTGGTGTTGTATTTTGAGGCTAGAGTTACTAATTTTTTTTCCTGCTGTTTTTCCTGGTTTTGTAGCTGAATATGAACTCTGCTCCGACTTTCATGCATTTTCCTCCGAAAGGTAAACCCAAGAGAGCTGACACATTTGACCTGCAGAGAATCGGATTTGCAGCTGAACAGCTAGCTAAATGGATAGCGGACAGAACAGATGTTCATGTAAGTCTTTCAACAATTTTAAAAGTTGAAGGCAAATGTATCTTTGTGGTTTGAGACAGGCTGATGATAAATTCCATCTTTCCTTAATAACTCTTTATGTCAAGTGAAGGTTCAACAACACATTAAAAAAATAGCATTCTTGATACTTGTGAAAACTTCTTCAGTCTGCAGATTATATTCCATTCTTACTTTTTTATATTTTGTGTAGTCTTATTCTGGATAAAAAAATGCAGTAATAATTAGTTGTTAATAAATAAAATGTGCTTTGCTAAACCATATACAGAACACTTAGATTCGAAGGTAGCTGCTTTTAATTCAGACACAGCCTGCAAATCTATTGAAGAAATAATGTTTCAGAGTTGCACAGTTCAAAATTAAGCATAACCTTTTTTCATAATATGTGCTTATTAAAGGAAGTACTGATTTTTTCTTATTTAAGTATATTTAGGGACTAGTCTTGCTGAATCTGAAACAGATTTCAGGTGCTCCATTATGTTTATATGGAAGATGATCTGTATGTAAGCATTGATTACAATCTATATTTGCATTTTTCTTCCAGATTAGAGTGTTCAGGCCTCCTAACTATTCTGGCACAATTGCACTGGCTCTTCTGGTATCTCTTGTTGGTGGCTTGTTATATCTGCGAAGAAATAACCTAGAGTTCATCTATAACAAAACTGGCTGGGCCATGGCAGCTCTGGTACGCAGATTTTCTTTACTAATGCGTTTTTTATTAAATTCTTATCTTAGCATATATGTTTTCATTATTTACATGGTAAGTTAAAAAACATTGCATTAGTGCATTGTTCAGAATGATACTGTCAGAAAAAGATTCATAATCCAGATTTTGGGTCTAATCCTCACAAGCAGTGAGTATCAGTTACTGTGAGTGACTCGCTGAAAATTAGTAAATTCACTGATTGCTGCAGTTTTTTATTTGAACTTTAATATGAAAATATTTCCAGTAATTGTTGCTGATGTTTAGGGCTATGGTTCAACTTGCCCTTTTTTGAAAAAATCCAAAATGTTGATCGATTGGTTTAGTGTAGATATTGATGTCAGACTGTACCACTTCAGAGTAATGAAAGGATGAGAAAAGAACAAATGCTTATGTGTTTGTAATACAATGATAAAAGATCTGAGAAACAAAGAAAGAGGGAATTGTTTTCAAGACTGGTTTCAATAGTACTGACATTAACATTATACTGTTAACCTAAATGAGGATAGGATGACCTTAGTGTTAGCTCTGAGGAAAGACTAGATCTAGCCAAGTCTGTTTAAAATGTTAGTCAACTAAATCCTCAAAACCATAAATAATGAATGAAGCTTTAATTTGCTTAATAGTGTATTACAGTGTGTTTATTTACACGGTTGTTTTCAAATAACTGAGTACACTGATGAAAAACGTAGGATGTGCAACTTAGCTAGCTGTCTCAGTTTTAAAAGGGAGATAGTATTCAGGGATGGTAGATGTTGGTTATAGTGTCTCAACAAGCATTCATTACCCTGGCATCCTTGGGACTGACTGAAGAGGAAAAATCTGAGGGGCAGCCTTTGGCAGCCTTTATCTCATAAAGCTCAAAGATAAGATTGCCTAGTATCTGGTGAGTTCTAATTTTTATATCTAGATTATTAGTGAGATCTTAAGGAAAGCTCTTTGTTCAGAATTCTTTAATATTTGGCATTTATCTTGAATAATGGCTGCTGATAATGCCATTTTCTCTAGCTTTTCCTACTGATGTAGGAAGACATCCTTGTTTAAACAGTTTCATAATCTACACCATACATTGAGGAAGGAATACAGAGCAAATTTTCAAATAAACCACTGGTAAGACTAGATTTCAAGTAGAATGGTTTTCTTTTGATTTAGAGAGCCAAGGTCAGAATGTCCTCTTTGTTCCAAGATGTCATTTGGAATATCCTGAGATCTAGCACAGAGTTTTGACATTTCTCTCCCAAAGTCTGTCTTACTTTATATATATTTTTCTAGGTTACCATTGTTTTTCAATGGTAATACTTTCTAAAGATGCTCTGCCACCAGAAATCTCACATTTGATATGTACCAGTCTAACTTTTGCTGCTAATCTTTAGCAATAATCTGACCAAAACAACAATTATCACACCAAAATACACACTTGTTTCAAAAATCAAATCAAGATATGTAAGCAGTGGTATTTCCTTTGTTTAACCATGCACTGTATCTCTGGAGACAACTTCGTTTCAATTTCTTCCCTCAGACTTACAGATAAAAAGTTTGTTTGAATATTTTACAAAATTGTAGATTTTGTCTTGCAGTGGTTAAAAATGAGTTCTTCAATCATAGAATCATTCTGCTAGAAGATGCATTCAACAAATAGTTGAAGATGTAATTAAATTCCTACTTAAATTGAGAAAATGATCACATCAGTTCTTTCTTAGAATGTTTGCTGTTCTCTTTAGCAACAGCTCAACAGTTTCCCAGCTGAACATAACTGTAAGTTGCTGTGTAGTAAACCTACAATGACATCCAACTGAACTCCTGAGGATGGGTCCAAATGTAATCAAATATTTTAAGAAATGTATTAATGTCATTCAGTAATTGTCATCTTGCCTATTTTATTGACAAACAAGTAACTAAAATGGCATTAATGCCGTATATTGTTGCTAATACTTTTTCCTGTAAAATTCTGTTTACTTTAAAAATTAATGACACTTAAAGGTTGTTTTAGAGAATGGTCCTATATCTGAAAGTATGTCCTAATTAATCATGGCATTGAGCCATAGCTTTACTATTTTGTTATTGTTCTGACTTGACAATGCAGTAAGAGCCCCATACCTTGTAAAGTGGTGGTTTAAGATCATACAGTCACCAGAAGTCCTTTTGGTTTTATTCAGATCTGCACAGACATACGAGTTAATTTTATAACTTCTTTTTGGTGGAGTCAGCAGGAAATCCAGATTGCAGACTTTTGGACAGATGACCTCAGTTAATGACTAAAATTTGTTACGACTCATAGAAGAAAATGGGCAGTCTCTAATATAATAATTCTATTCAATATTGTGTAGTTATTATTCTTGTACTGCTTTTTTTCTACCAGTAAAACCTAGAACTTCTTTTTTGATAAAAGCTCATTAAAAGGAAAAATTGATGAGATGGTGTCTAGTTGTGAGAATGTAATGCCTTGGAAAATGCTTGTTATGAGGGGTATAAATAAGTATTAAATATTTGATTCTAAATCACTATATTCTTCATGAATATTTTTTCCTTTCTGAATTTTCAAAACCAAGTTAAGAAAGCCTGGCAGGATATATAAAAACTACAGAAAGCTCATATTTTCAACAGAAGTATTGACAATTACTTTGTTCCTTATTGACAGTTGTTTTTTCAGATGGTATAGAGCTGAGAAAGCAGAAAAGCACTTTTCTACAAGCTGTAGGTTTGGGATTTAAATGCTTTCTGGGAGATGGTGTACTGCTAAGTAGCTAGTATTCATTAAATATACTGAAAATAACATTTTTTAATTTCAACTGAAACTTTTTTATAGAGATTATGGGATTCAGTGACTGAAAACTTTATCCTTGCAGAGGACTCTCTTGTTTTCTTGTTTTTTTTAGAGTTTCTCAGTTTGCTTTGAACAGTTTTGATGTTCCCAAAGGTTAAAAAAAAGAGTGGATACTCTTTATTTAAATGAAAAATGGATGGTGCCACTCTGATTGGTGCCTGAATGAATGATCTGTTGCTAAAAATTAGAAGAAAATTCTCGGCATAAAAAGCCTGTGCTGTTTTGACAGAGGATCCCAGAAATATTAATTTGATAACTCCATTGATATAAAAATGTTGTGTCGCACAGACAATATTTCCAGTAGTGTTTTAGAAGAATATTTAGGAATGCAGTCACGCAGTTTTTAATGATTCATCTAATGGTTTTGGTAGACTTGCAGACGCAAGACTACAGGTTTCATCTCACACGTTGATTCCAATGCCAGCTCACACAAGACCATTGAATTGCTTTCGTCCTCAGCATTAGATTGCACAACAGCAATATTTGTGATTTCATCCCCTCATTGAAGCACTGCAGGTTCTGGTAGTATCTTGTATGCCTTAGGCATTTTCACTTGCAACATTTCCCAGAAGACTTTTAGGATGTCAAACCAGGGTGACTGAGTCGCAGTACATAATATCCCAAAAGATACCTTTCGAAATCACATGCAAAATTTATCCCCTAGATTATCTTGGACTGTAATTCAGATTCTGCTATTCGTCTGTGGATATTTTTCCCTCTGACACACCAATACAAAGATGACAAAGGACTTCAGTCTTTAGGTATTTGCAGAGTCCTGTCCTTTTGTGCTGATAACAAGAAGCAATTCAAACTCTCTTCAGGACTTTTCATTTCTTAAGCAGAGAGAAGAAAAGGTCAGATCGTATAAACTAGGCAAGCTTCTAACAGTTTAGATAAGGAATTGTTTCATTTTAGACAACAGTACATGTGCTGAGAGTTTCTGTTCTGTTGACTAGAATGTCTTTATGACAGAATTTTCTTTACCAGGCAGTTGTTTTCTGCATGTAATTTTCAGTTTTACTTTATGTGTGTATTTTGGACTTGCCTATATACCTATGGAATCAGGGAAGACAAAATCCATGCTAAGATTCGAAGGCAGGTGCCTAGGAGTTAACTGTGTTGGACAAAATGCGACAGGTCACTTGAATGAGGAGCCAAAGCGTGTGTTTACTGTTCTCATAACAGTTAATGGATATGCGAAATGTGTACTGTGCTATACACTCCCCAGTACTTACACCACATAGTACATTCATCATCAGTTTTTGGTCCAAAGGAACTTGGAGGGTCTTACGGCTACTAGTGACTTTTTCACCCCTTTCTGGAAATGAGGATAAAAAAATTAATGTGCTTTATTCAAAGATACACATAGAAAAACTCAAGTTCTTCTTTGTGACTAGGTAGGCATCTCAAAAAAACATCAATAAATTCTGATTGTTAATTTCCTTTCCTTCCTATAGTTACAGGTTTTAGAGATGCACATTTAAAGATACAGAAATCTATTCCCTTTGCTTCTGTGTTGTACGCTGTCTTTAATCGTATATCTCTTATTGGAGAGTTTAAAAAGTGATGGATTTAGAAATGGAGTACAGATCTTTTAGCATGAGAGCCTTCATTGAGTACAAAAGCAAGGTTAAAGGGTATAAGAAAGGATTAAATTTCTTTAAAATAATAATTTTGAAATGGTTAGAATTTACATATACAAAACAAAATGGAAATAAAGTGTAGAACTAGCTGTCATATGTCCACTTTTTATTGAATGAACTTATGCTTGAATTTAACTATATTCATAATTGAATCTAAAATTTCTTTGTTTTTCTTACATTACATTACAAAGTGTTTTCCATATTCTTGGGTCTAAACTTGTAGAGAAATCTAATTATTGACTTTGTGTAGCATCTGCTAATACGAAGCTTCTCTTCAAAATGCATACCAAATGGCTTTTTAAGTCTCTAGCAATTTTGTTTAATAAACTAGCAGACAGTGGTAAACACAACTTAGGCCTTTGAGAAAGGGATGTATTAAACCCAAATAAATCATTTGACAAAGTTTGCAAGACCAGGAACAGTTGAGAAATTCTGCTGATGTACCTGCGAAGCTGTGTCTTGCTTGCAGTTCAGTGTTCTGCTGGGACTCTTGGTGCTTAATTTGTCTTGCATCTGTTCTTAGGAACCTTGTAATTTACACACAGATTCACCACAGCTGAGCTTAAAGCAGTTTCCCCCTTAGTGAAACTAAGGATGGAAGCCATCGAGAAAGCATCACTTGTAATTTATTAACAAGGTACTGCAGCAGATCCATCTACACACAGAGTGTACTCACCTAGGACTGGTAATAGTGGTGGACTGAATTGCCACTGAAGAAATCCTGTGGGCATTTGGTCTTGGAACCATGCTATGTTGTAGCAAGTCATTGTTCTTTTCCTCTCCATGCTACACCAGGCAATACACCAGTATTTGGCTACAGAGCCAAATACTCTGCTTGCTTTTAACATTTAGATGCAGGATAAGCTACCTAAATCTGGAAGCTCTTAAAATAGCTTAAACCCTGACAAAAACCCTGAACTCCCTTGGTAAATCACATGGCTTGCAGCAGTTAGTGCTGTTCTTGGAGTCTGACAAGGAGAAAAAGGAACAGATAGATGAAAGGTGTATCTGTAGTATTCCTCTGTGTAGAACTGCTGAAATACAGACTACTACGGAGAAGTGGCATTGTGATCAGAGATAAGTGCCTCAGCTTGAATCTTCTCCTTTACTTCAGCTTTCATCCTTTGAACTTCGACATGATCCAAGAAAACTGCAGAGAGAGGCCATGTCTCTGCATATGACAGTAAATATGAACTCATTAACAAGTTGATCCTTTTTAGGAATTAGTTTGGCAAAGTTTCTAACTGGGAAAAATCAACTCATGGTAGTGGTTAGTTTGGAAACTTTTGGATCCCAAAGCATGAGATCCTATGGAAACAATGTCATTTGGAATGGTAATAACTATGTGACAAATTACAGATGCATGCATCTGTTCTACAAATAATGGTGCGTATTTTACAAACAGTAGAAGTCTGTAGTTTCCAATGTTGGTTTTTTTACACAGATGATTGTAATTGGAGAATATAGAGCCTAGCAAAATGAGCTTGAATGTCAAGCACTAGCTGTAGCATACTAAATTCTTGCCTAAGGATTATGATGAAAATGTTCTGTTCTTAGGATACTTAAAACAGATAAAGATTGGAAGAGTACAAGGGAGAAGCTGGAAAATGTATTTTGGCTGCTGAAAAAGTAATTTTGAAAAACACTGTAAAAAGGAATGTGATGAAAGGCAGTCATGGCAGATCCATGGCAGTGTATGGTAGATCAAAGTTTTTTTGGTCACTAGCAGTCTGAACTGAAAGAATATGAAAGATGCCTTCAGGTTAAATAACCATATTTTTGAGTCCTTGCTTTTTAGTTGTGTTTATATTTGACATTTTCTTCTCCCCACTATTGTGTCTCCTAGTTGTCTTTTTGTTAGATATTATACTGTCTCATAGTGTGGTATTTAAAGCAACCATTAAAGATCTTAAGTAATTTGAGAGATTTATCCTTTTTAAGATATATATGACTGTATCTAAAATGTGGTAGAGTCTTTTTGATCTTTCCATATGGAAGCAGATTTGGCCCTAGAGAATATAAATTACAAAGAGTAATTTAAAAATGAGAAAAATTACTTCTTATGGAAAACATACTTTCAGAGAGACACAGTTTGTGTACTCTATGCATCTGTTATCTTTCAGTGTTTGACTCTTCAGCTAATTTTTTGCCTTTCTGAATATCTTTCACCTCTCTTTTGTTACCCATATTTTCAATTTCTACACTTCTATGCTTTCACATAAGATATCTGTGATTCATCACCAAAATTGCAGTATAAATTTCTCTGCTAAAACAATGTGCAAGGTATAGAAATAACTGTTACTCTTTTCCCAGTAATGTCACTGTATACTCTTTTCATTTTGTTGCATATTATTAATTAAAACACAATCCACTTGCTAGCAATCACTACCAGTATGTCTTCATCACATTAATTATTATGTTGTTACATTCCAAATCCTGTTAAAAGCAAAATGAAACACATTTTATATTAAAACTAAGAACCAGTTCTTCGTGTAATTAAAATCATAACACTACAAGAAAGTTGTAATTAAGCCATTTTTGAAAATGTATCTTTTCTCTCTATTACTAGAGAAGTCTTAATGATAACACTGCAGTTAAATCGTTCTGCATGCACTTCTTGGTATCTTTGCCTTTCTCTTATATCGTGGTTACTCTTCCACTGCTTCTCTCTGAATCTGGAGATCATTCTTTTGCTTTGGTGTTATGTGGTATTATGGTGAGTTGTCAGCATTCCACGTTCTTTGCTGGGAGGCGTATGAAGCTGCTGCTTTCTTTCTCCTTGGTTTAGGGTCCACTTGGGGCTATTTCATGCTTTTTGCTTCTTCACTGATCTGCAACAAAATTTTACATCAGAATTTACAGGGTAAATCGAGGTGGTCTTAAATATGTTGGATGCTTGTCCTTTGTTTTCTTTGTTAGCCCTAAAACTGTTTCCAACAAGCTTCCATGTCTGTGTTTCTTTATTCACTATTGTTGTAATATTTATAGGCTTGGGATCTCTGGTGTAATCCTGTGCATCCTGTCTTGTCTTTACATCCTGACACATTGTGGCCTGTGTTTACACTTTGCCTGTCTCTGCTGTCATCTCATCACGACTCTACTACATCAATATGTTGGTCCTATCTATTTCATCCTAACAGAATAGGGGGGAAAATTAATATACCAATGTAACGTAAACTAGCTATAGTCACCTGGTGTTTGGAAAAAGTGCTGTTTCAGCTACATAGATAAACTCCCCCAACAACTACCAAACAACAACAGCAAAAAAAACAACCAAACAAAGAAACCACCCAAACCCCAAATGAAAACAAAACCCAAAGCCAGGAAAGCCAAGACAGATTTGAATAAAGCTTGAGAAGATTCAGTAATAAGGCCTTGTCCATATTTCTGGAGGTGGCAATGCTGCATTTACAGGGACACAGAGCTACACTAGCTTATATTTATTTCACAAACTTGCTATTAAACATTCCTTAAAGAAAACACTCTAAAGGGTTTTAGTAAACCCCAGTTTAGTTAGGCACTGTGGTACAAATTTTGACATTCATGAACCGTCTGCCTGTATCTCTATAGTTTTACAATGCTGTTTGGAATATTGATGTACAGTAAAAATGAGCATGTACATAACTGTATTTAAAATGTAGTTTTTGTAAGTATTATCTATACTGATAAAACAAAAGACATATTTAGATGATACATGTTTCCTATTTTTCTCACTTGGTAATCAAAAGATACTATGTTTCCCTCTTTAAAATTGTCTTAATGACTCTTGGTATGACTGGTGTTTGTTGTGTATATTCTGCAGTATGATCTTCTACAAGAATTAAGGTCTGTTTTTGTGGTTGTCATGCATCCCTAACCTAGCTTTACACTTTTATCTGTGGGGAATCTTCAACCTTTCCAACAAATCAACCATTGCTATTTGTCATAGCTAAAATGAATCACAGTCATATAGGGCACACTATGAGAATTTCATAAAATAGGGCAGATTTCTTTCTTCATAACTGGATTTTTTTCTATTACTTTATATATAATTTCAGACACCTGAAAGCAAAAGGCAAGCTAAATATTTGTGTAGGACGTAGAGGAAGAAATATTTTCATGAAAGGTTGTATAAATCTTGAATACTAGTTTTTAGAACATTTTCAATAAATGCCTTCTACTGCTGCAAGTACTTGTTATGTAGATGTGTACATGTAGTGCACAAATTTAGGATTATTTCAAGTGAGATTTGGAAAATCTGGCTTGAGCTAACTCATTTTTAGAATGATAGAAGTCACTATCCTAAAATTCAAATAGAGGTAGATACTGTATCTGGTTACTGAAAAAAATTGCATATCTAAAGCAAGAATAACCAGCAGAATGATTTTCTGTTCAGTCCCTCACAGTAAATTAATGAATATATTGTTTTTCTGTTTTTTCTAGTGTGTTGTATTTGCTATGACATCTGGTCAGATGTGGAATCACATCCGTGGACCACCATATGCACATAAAAATCCTCAGAATGGACAAGTGGTGAGTTGATTATTTTAATTTTATTTTGAGGGGAAACGATGTGTAGACTGTCACTTGCTACAATGGGCCTACAATTACAAATAATTGCAGTTCCATAGGTCTGTGTTGCAGTCTGTCAGAGTCTTAAATCTGGTTGCAAGCAGGGTCTGTTTTGGAATTTCAGATCTTTAGAAGATGCCACCATCTCTGATTTGAGCGATGAAATGGATGGTTGTGTTGTTCAAATTTCTTTCTATGAGGCTCCTTAGCTGTAGTGAAATGTGTTAGAAATTGTTCTTTACCCGACAATTCCTGCTGCCCAAAGATGGACGTAGATATTGAGCCTTTTTCTAGGGATGTGCTTCCTCACACAGTGGAAAACAAATGTTTTGTTTCCTCCTTTTAGGTTACACAAACCTTTTCTTAGACAAACCTTTGAGGTTTGTAACCTCTTACTTTCCTCTCCCAATCATTTTAGTTAGAAAAGGAGATGCCAAGTATATTCATGTGCTTTGTACCATTTTCCATCATGTCTGTAACTCTTCCACTAAACTTTACAGAATGCTTTTTCCTGTATCTCTGTGCTCCTTCAATTTAAACTCTTTAGCAGCATTACTAAGTAGTTACCATTTACTATTGCCAAAATTCCTTCTATATCCTGCTACTGCTGCCTTTAAAGGACTACCTTATTTGCTGCTTCCTGCTCACAAATTAGCAGAAGTTCATCAGATCTCAGAAGAATAAACTCTCTTTGCCTACTAGGAAAGTAAAAATGACCGTGGCTAGTCCCTATCACTCCTTGTTATTTACCACTTTTAAGGCAATTTTTTGATATGGAATCTACAAAACTTGCAATGAACTTAATGACCAGGAAGTGTTTTTTTTTTTTTATAACGCATGGCTCACTGTGCTGTTTTCAACTATGCCCATCACTAGTTAAAGGAAACTGTATTACATCTTAAAGACAAGACTTATTTTAAGCTCTTTTTGTGTAATACCTTAATTGGAGCAGCAAAAAATGATGGTTTGAATTTAATTACTGATCTGTGTTTTATCAGGAATGAAGCAGAATATTGATGTCATAATATGACAGGATTTCATCTGTGAACTTTGTTATTCAGAAATGGAATTGATGATATATAAATAAACTCAATAAAATGCTGTTTATGAAAATTTGGAGTTTTTCATTACTGCCTTGCAGTACTAAATTTATAACATTTTTCTATGGAGTGACAGAAAGAAGAAATATTGCATACAAAAAGCACTGTTTGTGACAAATTAGTTTTTACCTTATCCAATTTTACACACATTGCCTGTCTTAAATCCCTGTTTTGGAAGTATACCCTACATTTAATAATTTTGAAATATTCCTGAATTTGTGCTGGCTTGTCTGCATTTTCAGAGTGTGAATTCATATCCTGCCTGAAGTGCTACTACTTTGGGAATGTTAGCACACACGACTAAGTAATGGAAATAATGATAAAGATGGTTTTAAATTCCAGATAATAATCTATTGTGCTGGTCAACATACATTCTTTTCTGGCTTTGATGAATTTAATGACTTCAGGTAAGTTATTTGTGCCTCGGATTCACCTGTCTCTCCTTGTTGATATGTATCAGTACTCTGACCTCTTTGGAGCTTTGTATGTGACAGTAAGTAAAACCAGCTAGATTCTAAGAAATAAAAGAAAAATAAATGCAGGATTACCAAGAACCTGCTTTAATTAAGCTATAACTGACCTGTATAGTTGTCATTTAAAGCTCTAACTTTAGAAGTGTTAGAAGCTTAATAAGTAGGCTATAAATCTTTACCTATTTTGCATTGTGAGTTGGGTTTTTTTCCTTCAAATAACACTTGAACATTTTCCTGTTTCATTTTTCTAACACTTATCTGTGTTTCTGTGAATTTGAAGCAATAAATGTGCTTATCTAACCTTCTGTGAGATTTATTCAACCATGATAATTCACTGTAACACTTTGTGAATTGTCAGCAACTGCTGTCTTTACATCTGGATGAAATTTAACTCATCACTTTCTTTTCAATGTCTAGTGCTTAGTAACAATTCCAAATTTTCATGCCAATTTTTTGCAAGGATTACTTGTATGTAATACGCTGAAACTTTGTTGACAGTCTTACCTCAGAAATTTCTGGTTTTAAGAAGAGGCATAGAATAGCTCACTAAGCTTAATAGTTTTATTATTAGGTTCAAAATTATTCTTAGTTTTTCTTATTTCACAGAAGTTAGTGGTTCAGTTCTATACTAGCCTGATATGCCAGCAGACTTTGAAAGTGGTAATACTCTGTCTTCATAAACTGTTCTTTTCCTTAAATATTTCCTGTTATATGCTTTGTTCTTGTTGTAATTTTAGATGACTCTTAATTTGTTCTGAAATTCCTGGGGGATTTTCAAAAGATGAAAGGACATCTGTTTCCTTTGCTTAGACAACACTACTTACTTTTGCCAGTATCTTGTGCACGTAACATCACCATTTCTTAAAACTTCCGGCTTTTGCATTGTGTTTATGATTGCCTAAGCTACTTTAACTGCATGACTGTACTCTTTGAAGCTTTGAAACCATAGTTTTATGTTTCTGTGTGGTCTATTCTGTAAAGCTGATGGTCTCTTATTGCAGTTGTTGCAGGTAGTTTCTTTATTCCCTACTGCTATCAACTAATTTCAGGTTTTGGGTCCACATGGAAGACCATCAATTTTTATGTAGAAAGCTGAGTCACACAGTAACATTGTTTGCTATTTCAGTTCTGGTTCAGGTTTATGAAACTGTGCTAGTCTTCTGTCTTGACACATACTTTATTTCCGGTTTATTTCTGGAGTTCTCCATCATTTGCCCAATAATCTTGTTAGGAGTGGGCCCTTACTGACTATGTTACACTAAAATCTGAACCTGTTTTACTGGGATTGAGTGACAATTAAACATTCTGTTGGTGTCTGTGTGTAAAGTCTTGTGAGAGTTCTGATTTTTATTCAGAGCTTGATCTATATAGAACTGGTGGTGAGAGAAGTAGAAATGGAGAAAGCAATTACATGGGTTTGAGCCTTCTGTGGAGGTGTAGTTCTGCTGCTGTTTAATTGACCTAATAGCAATGAATTCTCACTAGATTTTCATCAGCTTTTAAACAAATAGCAGCAATGGCTAAGAGAGCATTTATGTATTTCTGTCCATGAGTTAGCTGCCTTTTTTATTATTATTATACTAACCAATTCTACAATTTTTATTGTGCAATATGCTCAAGATTGCATCTTTAAAATGGTTGGAAGTTTGCTCTAAATGAGAATAGAGAAAAGGACAAGCTTGATCTAAAATGCTGAATTAACATGGTTTCCAAAGCTTATAATTTTCTTTTCTTTTCTTGAAAGAAAGTATTAGAAGTTAGAAAAGTTTTAGTGTGAATAGCAAAATATGGTATTTTATTATCAGATATTAGATGGTTTTCCCGCATAAATGGATGCTTTGTGAATTGGACAATGGTATTATTTGCCACTGTATTAACTGGATTTTTTAGTTGTCTTATATTTACAAACTTGTTAAAATTCCTTAAGTATAACACCAGTTGTACCCTTAGGAGGCAATTTGTATTTTAAAAGATATTTTAGATAGAACACTTTCTAATGTCAAATATAAATATTTATTTAACTGTAGGGCTTACTCATCCTGATTTTTTCCCCTACTTATCTTTTGTTGTTTTGTAATTGGTGATCTTTACTCACTTTTCTTGCTGATACAGTTATGTAGCAATCTGTATGTTTCCAAAGTTAGAGGAAAAATATATTTGACTGCTGGTATCATTTTTTGATTTGTCAATACAAAACAAAGGTACTCCGAAAAATTTATGCTAAGAATTTTTGGATTCTAAATTTGTGCTAGCCCTCTACTGCTAAGCAGGATACAATGTCACGTACCAAGGTTAATTCTTCTGTGGTTTCTGATACGAATCTAATTAAAATGTATGGAATTGTTTCTTGAAACCTTTTTAAAGAACAACTCACCCCTTCAAGCTCAGTAAGTCACAGTAAATTCATTGTCCTTTAGCCTTCAGTGTATGTGGAAGCATGTTTAAGTACAGTTTGCCAAGGCTGTCTTTGTAAAGCCTGACTTTTAGAAAAGTAGCCATATTGATGGTAGTAGTTTCAATAAATAACAAAGTCACTTTACGGTGTGATATATTATTATGTTTGTCTTGCTTTTGGATAAAAAAGAAGTCCATACTGATTATTATCAGTACCTAACATAAGGTATCCAGATTGGCCTGACTTTTACCCCTGCAATATTTTGGCGCATCTGTTGCCACTAATCACAGCCATAGTACTGTTGAAAATACATCTTAATATTTTACTGCAATAGCCAATTATTTATAATGAGTAGTCTGTTGCATTACTTATGAGTGTTTTTAATGAAATAACTTTCCTGTGGTTATAAAAGCAGTGAGTCTATTCAGAAACTACAAGAAGTAAAGGGTTTCTCAAGCCTTTAAATTAAATTTCTGTCATGATTTAGTCAAAAAAGTTATCAATTGGCAGCATAAGGTGTAGAACTAGTATAAAATAATCTTAATTCTGTTGACAGATCAGCAAATTAACAACTGGACATCATATCTAAACTACAGTTGGGAAAATTATTAGTCTGTGTAAGCCATCTGTCCTAATTTTTGAGATTGCAAGGATGATTGTTTCTGGCATTCTGTATAACCCGTGTTTCTACCTTGACATAGAAAAGGGAAACATTTCACAATATTTGGTGTAGTGGGAAGAAGAGGTGGGAATATGGTCGGGACAGAAAGGTTGCTGAAATGAGAAATTAGAACCTCTGTGTTCTTAAATAGTGAATTCTGGTCACATGCATGGTGTAGAAGTTCACATAGTACCATTCTATTGCCAATGGTGTTATTTTTTTGAGTAAAGAAGGAACATGTTCTCTTGAAGTAAACCCAGATTTCAGTCAAGTAATCTTGCAGCAAGTAGTCTATCGTGGTAACATTCAAGAAAATAAAATAAAAATTTTAAAAGCCTACCAGATTTTAATTGCTTCTTGTAACAATAGAAATCCAATTTTAATTGACTGATGCCACTTTCAACTTCAACAATAAACATCCCTTGTCCCCCACTCCTTGACTTCCTTTTGCAAAGTGTAAATGGGCTCCTAGAAGCCATTTAGCTTCATTTTCTGCAGAAGAGCTCTTATGTCAGAAGTCAAGGAGGCCTCACACACTTGAATTTTTGAGGCATCTGAAGATAGAACAATAATTGAGTACAGTAAAATATACTTTAGGGCAGAAAACCAGAATGACACATCGCAGTAACTGGTTCATATTCTTCTGTTATTGATAGAACAAGTGCCATTTTCGTAAAGCCAGCTTAAATGCCAGGCAAGAATCTAGTTTTTTCTGTCTTCCTGGATTTTACTGGTTGTGGAGATGTGTATGGTAAGAGCCTTATCTGCTAAAATAATTTTGACTGGAAGGTAACTTTGAAGGTCGTGTAGTCCAGCTGCTTGGTCAAAGGTGGTCAGGTTGCTAAGGGCTTTGTCTAAGAGAATTTTGAATGTCTCCATAGTTAGAGATTTCCCAAGCTATTCCAGTGTTTAACCATCCCCATAATTCTTTTAATTTTACCTTTTAATTCATTTTTATCTTTCGTTTTTAATTTCCCTCAGGAACAGTCAAGGTAAATTTTATCCTTCTCTTCAGTAAAGCTGGTTTAGCTGAGTACTTAATTAGAATTTAACATTGACTTTAATAAAATTTGGACTTAGACCAGTGTTTTAGTACAGCTTTTCAGAGCTTCTGACAGCATACTTTTGCTTAAGTGACACTATATCACTACAAAATCCACACTGAAAACAAGAAAATATTATACCTGGAGTAGTCAGAGATATTTCTTTGTATAGATTCTGCTTTCTTGATAGAGCCATACAGATGTTTTTCTTATACCAATTAAACAATGGTTTTCATCTAAAATCCTACAGCTTGGAGACTGGGGAAGGCCGAGGTGAGGAAAGCAACATATTTTCCATATTCTGCAACACCATCATTCACTATTTTTGATGGATTATTTTGTTAATCTTACCTATTCCCTGTAGAAACATAGTCTATAGTACAAGGGTCCAGATATTACTTCTCATGAAGTAAAATTTCAGCAGTTGGGAATTGTCATGTGAACTACTAGGAAGGTCTCAAAGTATTTTTTATCCTGCAGAGCCTTCTAGAGCTGGTGTGTTTTTACTTTGGTAAGCTCTTGCCTTTCCATATAGTTTTGCTAGATAGCTCTAATGCTGTCATTTCAATGTAACAGATTCACTTCTCTATTGCCTGTGAACTATGTCAAGAGAAGGAACGTGCATTTAAGAGTGCTAATGTAAATTAAGCAGCATACTTCAGATAGTCCTTCATGGACTAATTCACCCATAATCTCTGGTTCAGAAAGATACCATTTTATTGTCGCTACTCATTTTTTATGTTTTTTTTTTTTTTAAATTGAACATAAGGAACTTTTGGTTGGGTTTATTTTCTGCAAGGCAATAATTATTTGGTACTTGATATTTTAATAAATATAAAATGCTTTTTGTATATTTTCATGGAAACAAAAATTATTCTGACATTTTTTTTTGTCTAGCTCTGGTGCCAGCATTAATTCCTTTCTTTGGCTAGCCTTTCATGTTTACTGACTGTTCCTGAAGGAAGATACAGTAGAAGAAGACATAAGGACTAAATTAAAAGGTAAACTAAAAGGTTTTATTGTACCTGCAGTCTGTTCTTCTGAGCCTTCAAAGGCAAGTAAGGTGGTACTATATTCCTCACCTATTAGATATCAAATATTTGTGAGTACCTGGATCTTAAGAGGTAGTTCATATGTTTTTTGTTTTTCTGTTCTTTGAATCATTTATGAGACTTTTAATTTTTTTTTTAATTTATAGATGTTGCCATACAAATCTTATAGATGTATTATATAGTCAGGGATAGACACATATACCTGCTTTCATTATTTTCCTTTTATATTGTTTTGAAGTATTATAAATATTCTCAAGGTTAATGATGCTGCTACTACTGTTATTTGTTGCATTGTGTTTGAGACTTGAAAGAGTCTTGTTCTTGGTAGTTTCCTTCTTTCCCCCCACTTCCTAGCAGCAAAACCACATTAAGATGAAACAGAGTCTGATCCCTGGTAGCTGATGAGTCAGTTTGACTTCAACTGGTGTGCTCAGATAGGCAAAGCCTATTCCTATACTAAAATTAAAATAGAATAAGCTGGTTCCTGGCAAGGTTATACAGATGAACAGAATGCGAAAGTAGGTGCTCTGGTAAAGGCAGGAGTTGACTGTTGGGTTCAACTGTTTTTGTAGTTGTTTGGAGCAGAGGAGGAGTTGGTGGTGTTCGTGACTTGTATAAAAGTAGACCTATTCAAAGCAACTGTGAAAATTAACTTGAAGGAATATGTGTGTATTCATTTTTCTTTTGGCACTGTAATGCTTCAATAGCAGAAATATTTTTTTTCTACCTTTAGAACAAACAATGAGAATCTTTCAATAAATTAAGGACCTCGTTTCCTGATTTTTTTGCATTTCTCAGATTAATAGTTTCTTTATCTAATGTTCATTGGTTGGTGTTGTGGTTCTGTTTCTTGTAATGATTGTAATTATAAAAGAATTTGAATGTATATATATATATATATATATATGTATACTTTTGTCTTTTCAGTAGTCATTGTAAAATATCCTGGAAATCTGAAAACTATTTTGCAGATTCTATAAAGCTCGTGTTATCAGAAATACCGTACAACATGTGTTAGTAATATTAAAGCTTTCTACTCTTCTGTTATGTCCAAAGGACAAGTTCAAGCTAAACTATTGGGATTCTATTCTAAACTATTGGGTGAAAAGTTTGATTTATCTTAGTTCCTATTAGATCTTGCTAAAGAATAGCTTACATGGCTGTTACGTTATAAATGCTTGTATTTAGAAGCAGACATTGTGAAGTCAATTGTCTTGTTATGTAAGTGGCAAGCAATGTTTCTCAAAAAAGTCACCAAAAATGCTTGTAAGGGAATTATTGTTTTCAAACTGCTTTGTCCTTATTCTTGGAGTATGAGGAGGACATAATTTAATTTCTATTGTGATTTCTGATCAACATTCAAACTTCTTTTATGTCCACATTGTTGAGAAGCAAGTTCACAAAAGGAGGAGGCTTTACACAAGCTTTACAACAAGGAATTATTTTTGTTTCACGCTGGCCTTTAGACACACGTACTTCTGCCTGTCACTTAAAAAGGCGTTGCAGAATTATAGCCCATCTTAGGAGAGTTTGTTTGTCCATAACAGCTGTGATTGATCTGCTCTTCAAAGATTTTAAAGGCATCTTGTGTTAAGCTACTGTTATGTACAGAAGTAGGTTGAGGAGCCAATTTTATGTGCATCACCTGCTCTTAGTATTCAGTACTCACAGACTCAAACTTTCATATTTATTTGAAATAGACTGTAGCTCTTCTGTATATGTTTGTACTGAAAAAAGGAGGCATTTTTAACTGTTCCCCATAGAAGTCTATCATTAATATTTAAACAAAAGCTGTTAAAGGCTGCAGCACTTTAACTTCAGGTACAGTGCAAATTAAAAAGAGTTCTTTACTGACAGTCTTGCAAGTCTAGCTTTGCAGTAAACAAAGACATGAAATAATCTCCTTCGTCTTCACAGGTTCTGGGGTCACTTAGCATAGCAAAATGCTCTACATGAAATAAAAATAGCACTACCATTTAAAAGAAGGAAGTTGTCTGCATTTGCCAGTCTCTCACACTTCTAATATGGCTCAATGGAATGAAAGAAGAATTCGGTTTATGACTTTTTTTACAGTCAGTGTTCTAAAAAACATTTCAAAGAAAAAAAATTATTCCTCAGTTCGTATTAACCAGAGTAATCCCTGTTAGATATATATAAGTAGGAATTTTTCCATAGTTTTCTGTGTGGCTAAATACCAGAGTCATTGAAAAAAAACAATTTTCAGAGTAGGTCTATTATTGATGTTTTATTTGTTTATAGACAGAGAACACTTCAATCAGTGGTGCAATGAGTTAATAGATACTATTTGGTATTTTCCAGTACTATCATTTAAGATATTCTTAATGCTGGAAATGAGGAAATTACCAAAAGGAGGGGGAGAAGGGAAGTGGCTTATTTGGAGTATAATTTCCCTGCTGGTATTAAAACCAGTACAACATGATAGTACCCACAGCCCTTTTGTTTGGCCCTGTAAAGAACTGGATGTGCATTTAGCTAGAAGTGTGCTACAGTAAATGGAGACAATGCCAGCATTGGATCAGCTGCACGGTTTAATAATGGATTTTAAGAATCGATTTAAGATTAAAATTGAATTAAATTTATGCTATTAGTCATTTAAAATCCCAATAAATATTCTTACATTATTATTAATTAGCTGTGGAAAATATGGAACCTCAAGGCTGTGATGTGAATGTATATGCCACTTCAGATATTGCTCACACAGACCTGTGGTCTGCTGTATTGCTCTTACCTTTAAAACCCACTGGATCAAATTCAGGTCTACAAATATTTTGAAAAACTTGAGTAACTGCAAAAATAAAAACGGTACAAAGATTATGATTTGTGTTTCTTCTGGCTTCTTCTCATATTTGTTTAATCTGCAAATTTCCTAACTGCTAAAATATTGGAAAGTTTCATTTAATGAAGAGCAAACAGATGAAATCCCTCCACACTAGCTTCTTTAAAGCTGAGGAAAAAATTTTAGAAGGAGCAGGTTAAAGACACTCAAACCACTCTTACTCAGAGGAGTATTTCTTGTATAAATTGAAGAACATCTATATTCTGAACCTGCTGTCTTCTAAAAAAAGGTAGTGTCTATAGCACAGGGCAAAATTCATCCTTAAAATAGACAGCACAGCTGGAATAGTAAACACAGAACAACAATTTGAAAAAGAAAAGGATAACTGGGGAAAAAACCCAATGAAACAGACAAAAAGCAGAAATAATTTCCAGCAGAATCCTGGATTTTATTGGTATAGATGACAAGTACACGTCTGCTGATTTATTTAATGCCCGTCTGTTCAGTTGGGTTATTAACATAAATACCAAGCTAAGAAGTTCAGTCCTTACGCATAGTATTTGTTTGAATTGTTTTCCTTCTGTTTTGCCCTTTCTTTTTTCATTCAGTTGTCTACACTGTATTATATAGCTGTAATCTCAAAAATGCCTTTAAAGCCATATTCATAGTGCATGAGTATCCAGTAGCAGGAGGGCCCTTATGCATTGTCCAGTCATGGGCAAATGTATCTTATCAAAGTCTCTCACTTAAGATTTTTCTCCCAGACTCATTTTGCAGTGCTGTTGTACCACCTTTTGTATTCAAATTAAGTTTTTAATTATTGGGTGGATCATGTATGCAGCACTTTGTACCTTGATTTTGATTTCTTTGGTCACAGTAATGATTCACATTTGGGCCATGCTTATATAATGGATACTTTTTTCTTGTCTGAGTTCTTTTCATACAATGAGAACAGAATTTGCAGAAATGCTTCTGACTTTTGACACATATGACTTTCAGTTCTTTCTGCGTAAAGTAGTGGTGGTTTTTGTCTCATTTCCTTTCTGGCCTCAGCTGAATTCATTAGTACCAATTTTTGCACCCAAGTCATCAACTTCAAATTTCAAAAATTAGTCCCTAGATGTAGACTTCCTTTATGTATTTTTAAACAGCCTATTCTGTTTCCTGTTGAACCACTTACTTACACTGCTTATAGAGTTTGTTCCAATCTCATTTTTTTCCACCTTTAAATATAACGGAATGAAATGCCGATGTCCAGATAAATAGTAGCACTTTTTTTTTTATTTTTTTCCGGAGCATTAATTACTTTAAGAAAGGGATACTGTCTAATGGATCTGGAATCTTTATCTTTGAATCAAATGTGCTGTATTTAATCTCTTTTTTCATGTTCCTTTGTATGTTTAATTGTTTTTTATTTCAAAATTTATTCAGAAACCTTTCATGTTACTGAAATTCTGCTTCCTTCTTTCCAAGATGTGTTTGGTTTCTGTGTATGCTGTTCTGTAGATTTGCACTAACATGGGCAGATAGATTTGTCTCAAATCGATACATAGAATTGTTATTGGGCTTTAAGACTCATCAACTAGTTTTGTAATTCTGCTTTTTGAGTTTTCCTGCAACTTTTTATGTGGTATAGATGCATTCTGTCAGCTATGGACACTTGTATCTATCCCTTTTATTCATCGTAAACATTCACAGAATTAGGAAACTAGATTATTGCCACTATGTACTGCCTATTAACTATTTTGCTTTTTCTCTGCTTTAGTACTGAAATGTGAGCTACCTGTTTGCATTTCATTTATGGGGCCACTTCAGTTTGCCTCCTGGCAACTTTCGTTTTGTCCCTAAGTTTCTTGTCCTTTTAAGAGGGAAATGTATTTGCCAGTTATTCTCCTTCCATTCTTTCTGAGCTCTGGTTGTTAATTGTATTCCATACGGGATTGTTTCATCAGTTAGTTCTGGAATCCTTCTCTGAAAGGCCAATAATTTATTTATTTGCTTATTTATTTTTAAGGTGTGTGGGATATAGATTCAAGATAACTTAAGAAACTTCAGTGATTAGTCTGACTCATTCAGTTCACCAAATTTTTCTAGTGTGGGTGTTTTCCCTTGTTAATTTTTAATTTCATTTGAGCTCTTTTGAAATGTAAAAGTCTTAAATTGAAAGTTTAAAATCTGTTACTATTATTATTTCAGTTTATTTTACTGAATTAGCTCGGATAATTTTATCTGAAATTATTTTGTGCTTCCTGTGTCTTTACAGGAAGCACACTTATATCAAAAGCACACTTAAAAGATTATTGATTCTTGTGGAACTAGTAGGTAATTGAGAATGGAATCGGCCAGGTGTCACGTGCTGGTCATTGAGGTCTGCTCTTAAGTAATATCTGTTTTCTCTCTGCCTAGAAAATTAGTATTTCATCTACCACAAGGAGTTCTTTCTGAATGTTTTTCAGCTCTTCTACTCTGCAATATCCTTCTTCATGACTGGGGTCTCAGTTATCTCTCGACTTCATTGTCCTCCTCCAAAACATGAAATGTTCACTCACACAGTGAGTGCCTAATTCAGATGAGGGTTGCTCTTTTGATGCCCATGCCACCTTTATTCCCACCTTCTGTACTTTGGTTTACAATAAACGGGGCACATGGCCCATGATCCCTTTGCATGAAATAATGCAAGAAGGTGAGCTTCAGGAATTTACCTGTACACTCCCAGATGGTTCGTGTTTGTTCAGTCCATTGGACCAAAGAGGAGCTGGTGTGAAATAGAACTATTTCAGTTGTATGTAGTGTATACATTGGGTTTGAAGAATCAATATGCACTACTTGCTAACTTAAACGTAGACTTTGGGTCCTCAGCAGCACAACATAAGCATCTTTATATCAGTAATGCTGGTATTCTTCCAGTCAAATTTTTAAATTCACCCTGATGTGAAGAATGATTTTGTGCAAGAGGCTCTAGTTCATGAAGAACATTTCAGTCAGAGATTTGTATCTGATATGCCTGTTCCTAAGAGAAGGTGTGTCTTATATTTTACCAGGCATATTCTGGTAAAAGATCATTAAATGGATGTGATATTGTATATGATAAATATAGGTCAATTTCTTGCTCATACATGTATAAAAAAATAAAAGTTAGATACAGCTTTGGGTCATGTCTGCTTTTATCTTAGTAGCACTGCTCTTCTGTCTATTTCTTGAAAAGACCAAATGTCTATAGGCTTCTTAGAATCTTGACTTAAATGCTTTGCTTTCCTAAATTAAGGGCTTTGCTAGAGTGTACATGGGATATGAAAATATATTGTCTACTTAGGCTGAAAATTCTTTCTCTTCAATTGTTTAATTTTTTATTGACAGTAAAAATGCCCCTTTAAATTAATGTTTAGAAAATTACTATACCAAAAGGTAAATCTCCTCGTTCCAAATCTGTAAAGTAACTTTGGTGTTGAGAAGAGACTCTCAATGATGTGGTGGCGAATTGGGAGGGTGTCTGTGTGTAATTAATAGGTAACTCAAACTCAAAATAATTTTAATGGATATTTCAGTTTTATATCTTGACTTTAGGTCTTCTAGAGACAAGTTTGGTATAATTTTTGTTTAATTATCAAATTTAATTTCTCAACTGAGAAACTATAAAACTAACTTAAATGCTATTTATGTGTGATAATAATTTAAAAATATGTTGTGTCCTTTGTATGTAAAAAACATTTCACTGTGGATTAGCTGTCGCTTTTTGAAGTATTACAGTGATTGAACTCTGGCCCTTTTGTCATATATTCATTTTAATATACTGTGAGGATAATTAGCTTTTTTAACATGCTATTAGTATAATTTTTCCATATTTAACAGGTCTTATCATAGAAATATTTTTTATCCTCTTTCCTCTGACTTTCAAACACAATTTTCAGTCCTTTAATATTTTTATAATTCTCTAAAACTCTTTGAAAATTTTAGTGAAAATACATATTCAAGTTGGTACTTAGATCCTAGACATAATCAGTTTTAAAAGCTTAATCTTTTAACATAACTAGCAAATATTTAGGTATGGATAGGTCTGTTTCCTAATCACAGTGCTGCTTCTTTTCATTTTAAAGGTCAGTTCTATTATTCCTGAAGTTTTTATTTTAATATGGCAAGTTAAAAAAAGTGAGTAGAATATTTTCCGTCATGCAGTACTTGCATTTTAATATCTACCCAAAAAGAGTGCATTTCCAAGGAAAGAGTTTCCCAGAAAAGGCTTGCTAGATGATATTAAAAAATACCAGTTTCAAGGGAGACAAAAGAATGACCTTCAAACTTTTTCTGACTTTGTCTCTTATCAGTCATGCAAGTGTCAGAGTCATAATGTGAATACTCAAGAAGACTTTGAATTGTCAATAGAAGGAAGCTTCCTCTTTGAGGTTATATTTGCTGGAACAGAAGAGATAACACTATTATCAGTGCTTTTGTAGTGTAGCCAATTTCTCATTGCATGTACTGAAATTCACTTTTTAATACAGTTTTGATATTAATGTAATGATAAATATGTCAGACTGTTAAAATAAATTCTGAATGTTACTGCCAGTCCTGATACAGTATGAAATAACACTCTGGTGTCTTTCAGAGATTTTTATGAGCATTTCTGGGGGAAAAAAAGTAATTCTCAAACACATTAACACATTTCTAACCTCTTCTTTTGTAAATTGACATTAAATATGTTTTTCTTTCTGGGATGTGTTGAATTATAAAACAGTTGGAACTTAAAAGTTTCGCTCTGGAATGTGAAATACTGAATATAAATGAGCACAGTGTGTAATATACAAACACCATTACATGCTATTTGTGATCACCATCATAGGAATTTTTTCTTTTAATTAAACACTCAAGCCCTGTCTTTGAGAATTGGTTTGCACAGCACTTCATGGGCTTTTTACTTTTATATCTTAAATATTGTAATCTTTTTCTGTGGGCTTGCTAATGCACAAAATACCAATTAATTCAAAAGTATTGTGCAAATTTTGCATGGTAATAAAATTGTGTTAAATTTTAACGTGGCCCACTTCAATATTGTTAGTATTTACATTGCAATTAATCAAGGGCTTAACCACTACTGATGGACTGTATAGAGCTTTGAACACTATCTTTTCCTTTCCATTGACTTATCAGTCATTGTTAGGAATATTTCCCTCATTATTTTAGATAATTTCTAGAAGAATGATGTGTCATCTCAACTAAAGGATATAGGTAACTATTGCATTTAGATATTCTGATGTAATATTCATATTTTATGTAAATGAAATTCTAATCTTCTAATGTATAGGTTAGCAAATAAAGATTGACAAGACTTAAAGTTTCGCCAGCAGTCTCAAAGATTTCAAGTGTATATCTTAAGATCTAACAAGTCATTCTTAGAAAATCAAAAAATCATCAAAGATATTAAGTGCCTGGAGAATTCTATGTAGGCAGAAGTGTGGCTCTGCTGAAAAACTAGACCTTGTTCGTATCACACAAAATTGACCGTATTTTGTGATGGTTGGAACTTTTATTACTGAAGATAGTTCTTCTTTAGATGTGTTAACAGTATCCCAAATCTTATAAAGTTGCCTGTTTTCTCTGCTATCATCACTCACGAGGCTGAAAACAAACATGTTTTGACAAGGTTCCAAATTCATCCGTACAATGGCCTTTAGATCATCTTTGGATGTTGTGCTAAGAACTCTGCAAGTAGGAAACTTCTGTCAGAGTATTACTGATTTTAGTAAGGTACATGGTTGATAATATATATTTTATACTAATTGGAAGGTTAGGCTATAGTATTAATCTTACAGAATGTGGCTAAATTTGGGGTTATTTTCACTTTGCTGTTCTTAGTTACCTTACTTCTTCTCCTGCCAATCTAGCTGCCTTCAAGGAAGCAAAATGGTTAAAGCAGTGGTTAACTGCATTCTTTCTCAATTTTCATGTTCTTGATAGAATAATTAATTGCACTAAAAAAGATAAAAATATATAATGTTAAAATCCTATACCTAAAAGGATATTATTTTCAAATCTATATTTTCATGTTTCTGTTCATGCCTTAACAGATTGAATCTTAGTAGTTTTTGTAGTTCTAGAAGGATCCAAAATATAAAAAGAAAGTAAAGACATTTGGAAGAGTTGGAAATGCAGACACATAATAAGATTGATCATCCAACTTTTTTTCAGTTATTTAGTTCATATAATGATAATGAACAGTATTCTTTGAGGAAGCTTCTGAAGACTGTCATCTACCAGAGTAATTCAGCTAGTAGTGGTTCAGTTAAGCTTTTCTGCTATGGAAGGTAGTTGTTTTGGGTTTTTTTTCCAATGTGCATGCAAAAGACAGTACACAGGGAACTAAAGAAATTTTATTCAAAATGCTCTGACAACAGCATGGGTTTACTAGTGATGTTTTACTTTTGATATCACAGACTAACTTCTAAAAATAAAGTTATTATGTCTTCAAGATAGCTTAACAATTGACATTCATATTTGAAGCTTTTTGTTAGCCAGCTTACCTGTTTCAAAGGACATCCTAAATCATTTACATGGTATGTATACTAATGCACTTTCTTTGGCGTGTGCAAGGTGTAAAGAGGAAGGGAAGAAGAGATGTGGACTGGTAGGGAGCAATACACAGTCATGCTAATGCATGCAGTTGCAATGCATGCCAGCTGTTCAGATTAGCTTTTGAGGGAATATAGATCACTGGAGACAGATCCGTAAAAACAGAAAACATGTTCACTAATAGGGGGCTCTTCAGCTTCTTAAGGAAGGACATAAAGATGTACTTTCTAGTGCTGAAAATAGCTTGTATTTTGGAGCACTTCATCAAGGCAGATGCCACATTCCATATCACTTGGAGGAGTTTCAGTACATGTGAAAGATGCTTAGATGGAATTGGCAGAAACTTGCCTCCTGCTAGCAGGAATTGAGAGATAGTAGTAGTACTTAAGGGACTCTGACTGTTTCCTACCTGATGTGTGATCAGACTTTCCCTTCATAATCTTTGAGAAGGGTGAGCAAATACATTACGTATAGAAGGTTCTAGCCATTCACTGTTCCTTGTTGAGGTAGACACTGCCATAAAAGTCAGCGCTCCATCTGTTCGTTGCCATTTGGAGTAAGCAAGTTATATTCACTCATGTTAAGAAAAAACAAAAACAAACAAAACAAAACAAAAAAAAAAAAAAAAAAACCAAACGAACAAAAAAAACCAAAACAAAAACCAAACCCCCCCCAAAAAAAAACAAACAAACAAAAAAAAAACCAAAAAAACCAAACCAAAACAAAAAGTATTCTCATAACAAGCAGAGAAAAAAACCTCACCGCAGACAAGCTTCAGCTGCTAAATGTGTGATACCAGATGTGGAGCATTTGGAGGATGTCATTAAACTTTTCTTACATGTTTTTCTTTCACTTTTACATGTTTTTCACTTACATGTTTTTCTTTTCGCTTTCACTTTTTCAGTCACTCAATGTAAGCCATATTTTGGTTCACTAAAAAATTAATCTCCAGGTCAATTTAGAAGGAACATGGGAGAGGCATTTCTAACCACCAGAAATGTGGCTTACAGTTTACCTGCTGAATCTCTTGCCCAAGGATATTTGCAGAACCTATTATTCTATATTGAAAGCTTGATTTTTCTTGTGACAGCCAGTTTAGCCTTCTGCAGCCAAATGTTATGTAGAAATAAATGTTATATTGAAATTCTTTAATATAGAGTAAATGGTTTTACTTTATAGTTTGTTCTATGCAATTAAGTGGCTTACTCAATATTATATACCTTTCCAAATATTAATGTTCTGAAATTCTATCAGCAATAAACCATCAGAATGAAATATTGGCTCCTTGAAATCAATAGCAAAATGCTTATTGACTTCTTTTGAATCTTTATTTCTCCCAAATTATTTAAGGTACAAAGAAACTTCTTTGCTCTTCTACAAATATATGGAACTGGGAATCTGCTTAGGCCAAAGTCACCTTGAGATTTCACAACTAGAGCTTCATACCTTGTATGAACTGAAGAGGTGTATGTCAAAACCTTTTTATTTTTTAATTTTTTAAATTTAAACTCTGACTTCTGATAATTGCAGAATATGACTAAGCTTATTCTCTCCTTTCTGAGCTGAAAGCATACTGCAATTTTACAATGAAGTACTTGTAAAATTCTTAACTTCCTTGCAAACTGTAGTTCAAGTATCAAAGTCTCACATGAACAATCACTTAAAACATCTTGAGATATTTTTTTTATTTCACATCAAATAATTCCCAGTTTTTCTTGTCCCGAATACATGGACGTTGAACGTTCAGTTGATTTTTTCCCCCACTTCTAGGTATTAATGTACTAATGTTGCTTCTTTAGTAAAGCTAACATTTAAAAAATTTCCGTACAAGTATGTATGAATGTAATGATAATTCTGAATGTCTATAAAACTTGTGTTGCTTTTTGCAATCCTGGAGCTTTTCAGTGATTAACTATTGGGATGTTTTTCTGGAGACAGCTGATGTAAGAAACTTGACATGCAGCTTGTCTTGCTGACAGCAGTACTTGATTTGTATTCATTGCAGGCTGGAATACTTGCTAAGGATAATACAGCGAATAGGTCTGAGGTTTTGTGACATAAAATTTTTAGTTACTGGCGTTTATGTTATATTAACTGATTGCGTGACATCGTAAACAAAACTTTATAAAACACATCACCACAAATTTGATAGTTGCTGAAGTACAAGATGCTTAATGGCAAGCACATCCTCTGAAAAAAATGTTCTCACTTTTTACTCTAATAATTAGGAAGCATCTGCCAGTGCATCAAGCAATGACTTTAAATAAGTGACTCTTATAACTGCCTTCATAAATCATGGATTCAAAGAGATTGTTATTGTGAAATAAATTCCTATTTGTCAGGTGTGCCTGCTCTCAAATTTTATATTCTAAACATGGAGTGATTACTTTATTCTCAATTTATACTACTAAAGGCTTCATTTTACTCAGTTGCTATGTCATGTCATCAGTACTTCTTCCAATTTGCTAACTAGACCTAATATACCGTGAAAAAAATTGCTCTGGGCAACACTGAACATTTTTTTGTAATAACTCAGCTGTACAATTCAGATTAGTACAGGCTTCTTCTAGGATACTGACAGGAATTTTGAAATCAGTACAGCGAAACTTTTTAGTAATTTGGTTTTGACCCTTTTTTTTAGGCATTCAGTTCTATTTTGAATTTCTTTACAATCATGCTAAGCCTGTATTTTTCCTTAGTTCTTCTCTCCAAATGACTGTTTCCTTGTGATCTTAAGTGTTAATTAGCAAAACAAAAAAGAGCAAATGAGAGAGATTGTACTGGAAGAAGATAACAAGCTGTTAACATCCAATTATTGAGAGATGCCTCTACCAGAATTAAGGTGGAAACGACATCATATGCCAAAGTCAACAGTAGGGATTTTATTTAACAGTCAAATGTGAGGTAGAGAGATTAGAAAGAAATAGAAAAGAGAGGGGAGCAAGAGAGAGGCTAGGAGTTGGGGTTAACTCCTTTAAGGCAGTCTTTGGTTTGGAGTGATCAAAAGGGGAAGATTGACAAGGAGCCCTGGTGGTAGGGATTTTGTAATTTGATGCATTACTGCTAATAGTGTACCTTCAACAAGACTGCCTATGCTTACAAAGTTTTCATACAAAATACAAAAAAAAATCCCATATGAAAGGTTTTCATGCAAACACATCTTTACATGGGGCCTATACTCTGTTTTTCAGGAGATAAAGTACAGCTCCATGTAATTTAATCCTGGCATTAAACAGCAACTTTGGCTTTACTATTGGAAGGGTCATAAATGAAATTATCCTTTTTAAGTTTAACTGTATTATCCCAGGTTGCTTTTTCTTTTTTTTAAATTTCAGTGAGCAAATCACCCTCATCACATTAGTTTACAATTGTTGCCACAGTAAGTTGCACCCACAGCTGAGAAGCGTGTGTGGTGCAAAATGTACTAGGGTTTCCATATTGATTAGCATAAATAAAAGGAGATCAAGTTAAAATACCCTTTTGGAACACATGGTAGGAAACCCAGTAGTACATCAGACATGTTCAAGGGGAAATACAACTCTGATATACTTTGGAACATCTAACGATTGAGAACGCATTTGGTTCCAAAAATGGTTACAGGTAGAGTTGCTTGACAGCTGGTAAAAGACTTTCCTGTATTTTATCTATGTCCCATTTGTTGTCCATGGCTGTCCCCCCTTCTGGTCTAGGAAGGGGTACTCAACCATTTTGTATGTAACATTTTGTTTTGTTGAGATTATTTAGTTCACTTGTTATTATCTCTGAAAAATTTGGTCTAACCATAATAAATCTAAAAACTTCTGAGAAAGAACTGGGAAGCTTAATCCATTTTCCTTGATTTCAAATATGAATTCTTGTACCAACTTCCAGGCTAAATTTGGTTGAGACAAAATTACACATCTGTAAGATAAACATCAAAGCTTTTCCTCACACCATTTTTTAAAATAAAAAGACATTTAGCAAAAAACAAACTAATAATACGTAAAATTTGCAGTCCTACTAATACTTTTGTCTCTCAACAAGGCACTTGTGATGAAAACACAAAGAAATCACAATCACATTAATAAACTGAAAATATAAGCAGTTATGGTGGCAACTGAAAGTTCCAGCCATTCACCACAGCTCGATTTCATCTCTTAGCAGGTTCCTATAAAAGGAAAAATGACAATTTGGCCTTCTGTAGACCGATTATTAAAAAAAGGAAAAATCCATCAATTATGATAAGGTTTCTGTGTCTACCACAAAAGTAACCAAGAAGTTAAAAGGACCTAAAGGAAAAGTGATTATCACATCATCTTTGTTGGTTTTTGTGAGCTTTCTCATGTAAATTGAGAGAATGGCAGTTCCCCCACCTAAAACTGGTTCCCTTGATCTTCAGTGGGGGTGTTCTGGCTTTATTCCTGGAGTAGGAAAACAACACAAGTCTCAGAGGGGTTTGTCCAGATAGATTATCCCTCAGTGATTCAAGTTGTTTAACTGCCTGAGCTTGGTATCTCTCAAGGTGAAGTTATAACTTTTATTTCACAAAATGCTTGCTTGCACTGCCGGTGGTGCATCTTTTCAGGAGGATCTTCCTTGTTTAATTTGATATCTGGAAGGAGTGAGATAGCTTGTAAAAGTTTAGCAAGCACAGCTTGTGCAGTCGTGGGTGAATGTTTATACCTATGTAGAAGCCTGTTAAAGGTGTATTCTCCTCTTCCAGATAAGCACCCATTGAGCCTTGTCATGTTTGGAAGCATTGAGATTAGGAGAATGTGAAACCACCCCAGGTTCCTGCATTGTGGCTGTTAGATTTCCTCCATTTGGTATTGAAGCTGTTAGTGGCACCAAAGCAACTCTAACTTCATACATTAATTTTGTGCTGCAGCAAAAATACGGCACCATGATATACCAGCAATTCTTGAATTAGGGAGTGCAGGTGCCACACAGAACGAGTGCACTTCAATCACTGGATTTCTTTCTGGACTTCTACTTCTTGCCCAGGAGCCACAAATTAACCTCAACAGTTCAGCAGATAACACTTCTTGCTCCATTTACTCCAGTGATTTTAACTCTTTGCCATCCTATCATACACCCAGCTTCTCAGTGTCCCACTGCATTAATATTGAATGTTGTGCTTCCATATCCATTAGAAATTTTATTAATTGGTAACAAGACACAACTGGAATCTGAATATATGGCTTGCATTGATAGGATTCCACTTGCTGGATTTCAGTCCCACCTGATTTATGGCCAAACTTTGATATCTCTGTAGCTGTATACAGCACTATTTCAGTAACATTTTGCTGACCCTGACAATCGTCTGTCATTTCGGTTGTAGTTATGGGTCGTAATGTTACTTTCTTATCATCAGATGTCAATGCAAATGTTACATTTTTCTCTTTATCAAAGCAACAGGCTCATTTCCTGTCTCCCAAATTCTCCACTGTTATTAATTGGATTGTAGCTTTGTAGTAATTTGGCATTTGCACCTGCTCTTGCTTTTGCTACAAAGTCAACTTCTTTTTGCTTGTGTTTTTCATAGCCCTTTGATTTCAGCATATTTTGGAACTAGTGTCATAGTAGTCTGTATGTCTTCATTTCTGCTTGCAGCTCTTCAGTAGTCACCTTCTATGCCTCACAACTTTCAATCCAATTGAAATAACACTGCAAAATTTCAGAAGAGAAAATATTGCAGGTCCTGACTAGGAAATGAAAAGCATCTTTGGAGTCATAAATATTATGAAAAGGTATATAGGGTTATGCTGAAGGCTTTATCCAGAATGGTTGTAATTTCTTTATCAAAAGAAAATATTACTACAGACCCAGCAAAATAGAAACTTGAGGATATGCATATTTTTTCCATTATTCTTAGATTCTAAACCATAATTTAAATAACACCAACAGTGTGAGCTTAGCTGAATGGCTCTTTCAGCTCTTCCATCTCTATAGTTTATAAGGAAACCTTCTGTTCTACCATATTGTAGCTCTCTTTCCTGTTTTGCTGTGGCCATTCTTTGTCAGAACACCAATTTTGTGAAGATCATCACACTTCCACAGTGTGGAATAGATATGTGGAATAATGTAGGTGCATACTTTGCCTTTAACTATTTTTTTTTTGGAGACCAATGAGATTTATCCTGTATTGTGCTCAGCATCAGAGGGCAAAAAGTAAAGAGATCAGTAAAGTTCAGAAAATATTTGTTATTACCAATATGTTTATGTTTTTAGAGAAATGCTGTTCATGAAAAACATCTCTGTTTCTTCTGTTTCCTTATTAGAAGTATCATGGTTTGGCTTCCATGTGTTATGCAAACAGTCCATACTCCAGAACAACTATTAACAGTTGAACTTTAATCACAACTTTTCTTTCATCAGAATCACTGCTTTGGTTGTCCTGCTATAATGAAATATGTGGGAGCATCATTTCTCTCTGAGATTTTCTTGCCACTTTTCTTAAGTTGATTAAAAAGTAATCAAGTTGTTAAGCAAGGCATCACAATTGCAAAATATTTTATTTCCTTAGGCAAGTAGGCTAAGCTTTGTCATTCAAACTTCTCCAACCTACCAACATACTGTTTCAGAGATCCTGGAAATCTTTGTTAAAGTCTCTCAGCTGAGTACTGTGTGTCATATTGCACATTTAGAGGGAAGATATTTGTTGCATTTGTTCAATCCATTTTGTAACATGGGAATAAGGGTAGCAATGTTTTATTCCTAATGAGAGGTTTAAGTTCTGTTTTTTTTCTGAAATCCGCAAATATAATTCATTGAAGGCTTGCTGCTTCTTTTGTTCTCTAATTATTTTGTGAATAACGAATATGGAAGAAGTCCTTCAGAATTAATTCTTTCTCAACAGGTCATATCAAAGCCTCTGTATATCTGAGCAGAGTGTTTACAGTTTCTAGATTTGTGAGATAATCTCTATTAGTGGACTCCTCTGATAGTACTTCTAGAAACCCTAAATAATGCAGTATAGTTATGAAAGCTGCCTAGCAACAACCAAAGCAGCAGTATAAACCAGGATTTGTATGCTATTTTGAATTATACCAACTACCCTTTCCAGCCTGCTAGTATTCAAAAGTAAGGCAGCATTTCTCCACTTTTGTTCTAGGGCTGGAAACCCAGATCATATTCCGTGCTTGGTGCCAGGTGGACTTTGTGGAAGGCACCCAGCACAGCCTGTTTCAGCCTGCCAGTCCTATGAAAACTGCTGTCTCTTGACTCAGTTTTTGGTTTGAGCAGTGGTGAACACAGGAATGAGCTCAGGCCTAGAAAATATAACTCATAGTCATTGACTTTAAATATGAGGGAATCAAAGAATCTGTATGAGATTGTTGTGTGTGTCTTTATTAGATAGAGTCTTTAAAAACACCAACATGAAATATTTCTTTAAAAGGGTTAACTTCATCCCTAGCTGTTAAACCCACCTATCAAAAGTGACTGATAGGATTTATGATCATATTTAATAAGTGAGTCTGAACACTTGCACTAACTGTTAATCCAAGGATGCTAAAAAAATAATAAACACATGGAGTTTTATTTGAGGTCCAGTGTTCCTGGACACTAAATCCTACTGATTTTTAGAGCAAGGTGCTTGAGTAAACAGAACAAAATTACTGAAAGTACATAAGTACAACATCTAGTAATTCTGTCTATTCCTCACCATTTTGTATGTGCTGGTATGCGCACTTCAGCTGTTTTGTTAGTCCTGGCCTTGCTGGTCTATAACTGCGCTAGATGGCATTTCATGTAGAGGCATGGCTTAAAGAGATTGCTTGGTAGGAATATAATACGTGCAATTTTCACAAGGCTGGTGAACTGTTAGCTTATATTTGAGTTAGAAATGTTTATAAAGCTAGTAACTGTTCAGAAGAAATTGTTTATTTCAGGTGGGTTAGTGTTAAGTTTGTTTCTGTTTATTGTTAAATAAAATGAAGATTCCTAGAAAAATATTGTCTCAAATAGCTGACTGCACATTTCTTACTGTCATATGTGGTCTGCATTTTGCTAGAAATTCAAATTCATTTATTTAGGATTTCTGTTAGCAGTAAGTGAGTTTAGATTTATTTTGTGTTTAATACTACATTAATTTTTAAAGCCATTAAACTCCATTTGCAGATGCCCCTTTTATATCTGATTATCTACAATAAAAGAAATTGCCCTATTAAATACTTGGACATTATCCTAACTAATGAATATTAATATGTGGTTAGACTAGTCAGAGGTTTCTTTTAGTAAATTAACTAGCTTCAAGACTTCTTGTCTTTCTTTAGTTTTTGAGGTGGGATTCATTTTTTTTTTTTTTTTTTACTAAGATTCAGTTTTAAGTTTTCTAAAATAATCTCATACCCATATTACATACCTCTGTCCCAAACAAGATTTATTATTAATTTGATAAATTGCATCCATATGCTAACAGATGTTCGAAGTTGTTAGCCATTCTCACACATGTGAATAACTTAGGCACAAACCAGTATTATCTCATGGTTTTTCCCATCATTGGTCGCAAGAGCTATTGAGGGTTGGCTGCTACAGGGAAAATAGGTCACTGAACATGTGCTATCTCCAGCAGATAATAGTATATTCTGTGATGGAAAGAAAGCAGATTTGATTAGGCTTCTATTCTGAGATTTTCATACTGACTAGGCTAATAATTCTGTAGGAAGTCCCCTATTGGGTTCGTGAGTGAGTTAAAAGTCTGCCCGTATGAACTGAACAAATACTACTATGTAGGGATTAAAGAAGCATATTTGGAGTGCTTGCTTCAAGTGAAGCTATGTGAAACTGTGCTGGTTTTAGAAAACATTATATTTAAATAGGTAGATGCAATAACAGAGTCAGAAAACTTGGGCTTTTGAGCTGTATAAGATTTTATTCTTATTGCTGTGTAGTTTAAGCTGCTTTTGAAGTGTTACATAGTTTGCTTAGAAGAAAACCTATCTGGAGAAATGCAGGTATGATCATGAAATCGCACGATAAAACATTCATTAATATACCTTGATGTTTGGTTTCAAAGTGCTTGATTTATGGAATGAATCACTTGTCCTTCATGAAATGTTTAAGCTTTTTCTGCGTTCATACTTAAAATTAAAAGGTCTTTAAATGGTATTGTGAGACAATGTTTTAGAACTTCTACTTTTAAAACATTTAAATACTGCTCAGAGTCCTGCTATTCCTGGACTTGGAAAACACGAAAAATCTGAATTGATAGAGAATGTTGCATGGGATTTTTTTCCCTCTAAATTAAGAGACAATAACAACTGCATGCATGTTCTTGGTAAAATTGGTGGTCTTTAATTAAAATATGCCATTCCGAAGACTCAATCATAATTAAGTAATCCATGGCCTTCTGTAATGTTCCTTTCTCAGATGAATTTCAGCCTGAATGTTAATGTAGTAAAAGACGACAGATTAATAGCGCTTATCCTAATGGTGTGGAATTCATAACTGTCTCTTTGGAGCAGTTAACTACTCTGTTGCTTCATTGCTTTCTACATATATTAGCTTGAACTTGGCCTGTTGTCTCCTTCAGGGCACAGTCTCCATCTAGGGATTTCCTCAACATATATGCCAAATTCAGCTCATCATTTTCAAGAATAGTTATTAGCAAAATTGTCTGCTTTTGATCAGTTTTCAATACACTTTTTAATTAGATGTATGTCATATTTCATAAACTCGGGATGAGTTATTTCTCAGTTATCCCAAATTATCGTGAAGTAGCTTTGTATTTTAGGCTATTACCAAAGTCAGCTCAGTTTAGTCAACTCCCTTCACCCTAGCATCTTTCCTGTACATACTAATAGAAAATAAACATTGTGATCTTTGTTTTGAGAAAGATTACTGAAGCACCTGAAATCATGTTTTAATTTTGGGTACTCCACAAATTCTTCTTGCCTTAAGAATTAGCACATGATTTGCAGAGGCCTTATATCTCCTTCCTTTGTTTCTGGTTTATTTACATTGCATTAACAGAAGGGAATAAAAGAGCACAGATTATACTTACTGAACCATGACAACTATCACCCTTGAAGGGAAATCACAAATGTATGCTGCATTTAGGGAAATTTAAAAGGATATTACATTGCTGTTATCCTTGAGTATTCTGGTGTGGGATTTTGTATATATATATATATATATATATATGTGTGTGTGTGTGTGTGTGTGTGTGTACCATCTGCAGTTCAATAACACTAAATATTTAATGAGTCTATGAATAGTAGATAAACATTTAACACAGTTTCGTAAAATTATGCATGCATTGAACAATTGTTTGTCACTGCCAAACAAAATGGCCTGATTTAGGGATATGATTATTCCGGTTCAAAATTCAAATAGCTTCTTTGAAATAAGACCTGAGATGGGAGAATGTTGTAGTTGGAAAAAGACTGGTTTTTCTAAGTGTGGGTTACAAAGATTCCAATTCCCCTATTAGTCGTATCACCATGACATTTGCTGTTGTTTGTTGTGTGGCAGTGTTAATTGTGTGGCTGTCTAGTTTTCTGCTCAAGCTATGGTTGCCTTTCTTCTGACAGACTTTATCTTTTCATCTTACCTGGTCCTCCCTCTTGCTGCCTTTAAAATGAAAGAGAAAAACTGAGTTTATTAATGAATTTATTTAAAGCATTTGCCTAAAGCATTTGCAGCCAGATGGACTTCACAGAGTTTCCAAATATTAAATGGATTCAGTGTCAAAAAGCAGAAAATATAGCAAAACCAGAAATCGTACTTCTGTGTTTTAATGGTTTGTAGCTTCAAACAAAATTTCATGAGAATATGTGCCTTGCATGGGGGTCATTCAGCAATCTTCCTATAGAAGGAACGAAGTAAAATAAAGAAACTTCACATGTGACCAGATCCTTTCTTTAGTTTGAGAATTGATAAATAGCTAATTCTTCAATAGTCCTTTAAAATGTTTCTTTAAATACATTCTATTCATGGCCACAGATCACCTTGAATTTCAAAACTTGATGAGTCACTGGCCATTGCAGTGTAAAAAACTGGTGTGGGAGGGGTGCATTTGCATAAATACGTATCAATACACATATAATCCATGCTTCAAGCAGCCTCACAGTATTGTCATATGCCTGTAGGGAAGGACACAAAGACAAATGCCATACAGTTCTCACCATTCCCTCTTCAAGAAAACCTGTTTGCCATAATTTTTTTGCATTAAATACTGTTCTGTCTTCTGAAGATTTCTATTCTGTTTTTTGTCTGTTTAGAAAATAGGTCTGAAGGTTCATTGAAGAAAAAACACACCCTGTAATTCTTTTGTGAAGTGGTTAAGATTGATTCCTCATAAGAAATGGGATGAGGTACTGTCATAAATTCAGGTGATTCACAGTACATTGTGAAATGCAAGTTATTTTGGTTAATCTTCATCCCTGGAATGGTCTATCACTTTCTGTGCTTACCAAGCATTGCTCCAATTGACCCATAGCTATAGAGGAGAAGAGCCATGCTACTGTTTTGAGTACTTGGAGGACCCTGTTGATCACACACAGATCTATTGCTAGATAATTTGAGAATAATCTATCTAAGAACATTTGTAATCGATCAAAGAAGTTGGTAGTTAAAATGATAATTTGTCCGTTTTTTTTTTTTTTTCTTGAAGGCAATACTGTACAGTAAACTTCTGCCTTATTTAATACTTTAACAGAGTGGCTTTCAACTAGTCCTTTCAATTACTTCAACTCTTCTCTGCTGACCTGAGGTCTCTTGCCCTCTCAAAGATGAAACTTGGCTTTTGTGTTCAAGGTGGCTACTCCCCTTGCTTTTATCCATTTCTGTCCCCTCTCTGGGAATGTAATAATTGTCTCCTACTAGCTTTTTAATATATACATAAGATTTCTAAAATTAAATCAAAGAACATCCACTTCCTTGTAAGCAAGGCTATGCCTTTAGCAACTCAAATTTAAAGGAATATGGTTATAACATGGATTCCTATGAGACATTTAGCCAGAAATTCATATTCCAGGTTTTTTGTCAGGTTTTTTTGTTTCAGATTTTTGTTTGGTTCGTTCAAGTATCACATTTGCAAATACACTGTATCTAGTTCATGTTTTTTTTCTTTATACTGAGTATCAGATGGCAGCTATGACTCTTATCTTTCACCTAATTAATAGTGATAATGAGTATATCTTTGTTTTCATTATTTTGTTTCTTAAGGACTTTTATCTTTTGAGAGACTGTTCGAATTCTGATATAAATATGCATATTTTGCATCATGTAATAAAACTAATTGCGCTGTTAATTTAACCAACAGGCAGGGGAAGATATTCTGCTCTAAATTCTTTGTTGTTATTAGGATTTTATCACAGTGATTAACAATGAATTAGAAGAGAAGGCTCTGGGGAAACCTTGTTGCAAACTTTCAATACTTAAAGGGATCTTATAAGAAAGATGGGGACAGATGTTTTAGACCTGTTGCAATAGGGTAATAATTTTAAACTAAAAGAAGGTAGATTTAGAAAAGACACAAAGGGGAAATTTTTTATTATGAGAGTGGTGAGACACTGGTGTATGTTGCCCAGAGAGGTGATAGATGCCCCATCCCTGAAAACATTCAAAGTCGGGTTGGACAGGAACAACCTAATCTAGTTTATGGTCCTTATTTTAAAGGTCACTTCCAACCCAGACTATTCTATGATTCTGTTGTTCTAATGGGAGATTTCTGAGAATGTCTTTCCAACAGCTGTATCCTATTACTATTGTGATACCAAGCCTGCTAGTACATTATACTACTTCAGTAACATTCAAAAACTTGCCATAAAGTTTTTTTAAATCAAAATTTCTTCTGATTCTTCTTCTTGTTTTTAAAATCACAATATGACTTTAAAAGCAGTAACCATCTAATTCATTTCTTAAAGCTTTTAGTATTTTCTTTGTGGTGTTTCAGCTTTGCATTGTAAGTAGTCTACATGGATAGTGTTGCAAACTGGGCTTCCTCCAAACTCTAATCATCCTTCAGTCAAGACAATTTTTCAGTCAATTTTTCAAGTGTGAATAGCCACTGAAAAATCATCTTTGAAATTTTCAGAGTTGAGAGCATATGTGCTAGCATTTTAAAAACCATAACTACTGTACAGGTTTGAGAGCTACATGATTATGAAACTGTGCTATTTCATTAATAAAATTCTTTGTAGTTACTTTTTATTCCCAAGTGAAACCAGAAGTCACACTAACTTGAGTGGTATTTCTTAATAAAGTTACTATGCTGGGCAATGAAGATTAACACTTAAAATGTGATTCCTCCCCAGCATGGAACAGGTTTTTGTCACCAGAAGCAGTAGCACAACATTTTTTGAAGTGACTCGCTTTGTTGCTATTAGGAGGAAAACTAAACAATGTGATGTAGAAATAATGACAGAAGGTCACTATGCACAGGACAATGGTCACAACTGAATCAGAATACACAATCTATCAAACATTTTAACTTTGTCATTAATTTTTATTAATGTGAAATATTCTTACTTCCTTCCTTTCTATTATGTATATGTGCACGTGTGTATATATAATTTGTGTATGTGTGTATTTGTAGTGTTAGTAAAATCTATAAGAAGTCATGCAAAAAAAAAATAAATAAATACAATTTGGCTCATTGTCATATCAGACTTCAATGAGATATTCTTATGAGATCAGTGATTTTTATCATGTTAATAAAAGAGGCAAATGGAAACTTTAGCTATATGAAGGTCTTGCCTGGTTTAGGTTTGAATTGGTTATTGAATGTGCATAATATGATAGAATTTTGAAAACGATAGATAACAACCTACTGAGTAAATATAAGTTACATGATCTGACACGGTATCAACCACATTTTAACTAGTGTGGGTGAAGGCATTCTTTTGTATGCTGAAGCATCCAATTATTTCAAATCTGAGTTGTTCAGAATCATGACAAGGATGGTATCAAGCCAGAATTATTCAGAATAAACTGAATAATAGCAACATGTATGAGTTAAAAAAATAAACTATCAAAACCCTACATTCAGATTGCGGGCAAAAAGTTTTCTGTTTCTTTACCTTACTAGTGAGCATTTTTCTTTCCATTTAGTTAAGGTGAAAATTTTATCTATGCTTAAGAAGAATATATATAAATAATACTTTCAGAACATGCATATATTTAATTGCACATACCATGCTATGACAAACTGCACTCGGTGTTTGTAATTGATATAGGAGAGGAAGACAGAAAATCTCCCTCATTTTGTGCATGCTGACAATCCTTCAGATTTTTGCTTTCCTTATTGGTGTCATAGATAATTAACAATAAACACTAACAACTTTCACTAGTACACTACAGGTTCTTGAAATAAATGTACAAAGGAAGCCCATTAACAATAGTTATTTGGGATAGAGGACAGTAGACTGTGTTAAACTTAGTTTTAGTATTAATATTTATTTTACAACATTTTCATATAAATAAGATGGTTTATGCATTAGGAGCTTTGATGGACACAATTGTACCTTACTGAATAAAGACGAAATAGACTTTGTATGAAGAAACTTCATTCAATCTGAGAAAGACTAAAGTAGAATGATTTGTTAAGGCAGGCTTCAGTTTTCACTTTTGTAAAAACCATGCTGCGGCATGCCCTTGGTTTTATCGCCTCCCTTCTGAAAAATTATATCACCTGAGCAAATAAATGCATGTTCTTTATTCCACAGTAGCAGCAGTGTGAAAAAGAGCCCAGCATAATGCTTTCGTGTTTAAAACATTGCATTTACTGTATATATGTGCTTTGCCTAAATATACTGTGTTTAACATTCCTTTTCACTAAACTTACATAAACTGTGCTATTAATTTCTAGCTGTTGCTGCCTGCATTTTTCTGCAAAACAGGTTTTATTCTCACGTATCCATTTTCAATGGATTTCTTAAAGAGGAATGTTTTTCATTTTTATTTTACAGAGTTACATACATGGAAGCAGCCAGGCTCAGTTTGTGGCAGAGTCACATATTATTCTTTTGCTGAGTATCCTTCAAACTGGTGATGAATATTAAAAAACCAAGCTGAGGCACAGTGTGCTGTTAAATAAAATTGCTCTGGCAGTGAATATCATTGAACATTTAAGCAGGTATTGTATTTTGGCTTACTTATTATATGTTGAAATAAATATTCATTGTGTTGCTGTTTACTGCCAAGTAACACTGGCATTGCTTTTTCACCTGTGTGCACCTTGTTATCTCCTTTGTTAGTCTTGTGCCTAGTTACTAGTCTTAATTTTTTTTTTCTTTTCAGTGTTACGTTTCCAGTAGCAAAAACTAATTTTCTTCTTTTTTTACTCTTTATTATAATAAATAAAATTCAATGAAAAGATAATTTTATTTCTTTCTACTTACAAGGAAAGCATACAGAAATTTACCAACTGTACATGAAGATGATTTCTCTTCCAATAGTCCTTGGATTTTTTTTCCCCCCTACCTATTCTAAACAGTTTACTACTACTTCTTGTAACAAATAATCACATTTTTTCTAACATCACCTCCTCACAGAAAGACTTTGAGGCCTACTTTTACTCTTTCAGTCTTACTGAGTTAGAGAAAGTTAAGTTGGGGTTTTCTCGGGGGAGGGGGATTTTTTTTGTGACCGTTTTAATAAACTGTAAGAAAAGCTCATATTCTCTCTGTTTTTTTTAAACCCTGATTCTTATCAGCTTCATTCATTGAATGAGAACTCTAGTCACCATTAACCATTTCTAAAGTTTAGTGGTTCCATCACAAATACCTTTCTCTAAGGGGAACAAGCAAAAGAAAATAATATTTCCCAATCTGCAGTAATAGATGGATCCCAGTTTTATGATCATGGCTACTGTCTTGTTCTCTCTCTGAAGTTATGTTACCTTAGAACCTGCCCTTCCTCTGACTTCCCGATCTACCTTAATCTTTGGCATTTCCTATCCAAAGACAGCACTGTCATTTCACCTTCATTGCATTCATTTGCCTGGCATCCATTTTGCTACCTGTGAAACGTTATATGCTTCATAAATAGCCATTATGAATTTAGTTTTAAAGTTACGGTCATATTTTGCAGAGCAAATGTAATATCTATAATTGAAGTGGAATACTGTTTCCAGTTCTGGGTCTCCCAGTACAGGAGTGTTGCAGACTTAACTGAGCGAGTCCAGCAAAGAGCCACAAAGATGATTAGGGGATTATCCTGTGAGAAGAGGCTGAGGGAGCTGGAATTGTTTAACTTAGAGAAGACTCTCAGGGAGATCTCATCAGTGTGTATAGATACCTGATTGGAGGAAATGAAGAGGAAGGAGACAGACTTTCTCCTCAGTGCCCTTTGAGAGGACAAGAGGCAGTGGACTAAAACTGAAAACCAGGAAAATCAGTCTGAAGACAAGAAGATGCTTCTTACTGTAAGGGTGCGCAAACATGGAAGCAGGTTGCCCAGAGGGGCTATAGAGTTATCATCTCTGTAGAGTTTCCACCTGAAAACTGCCGAGTCAAAACTCAGTGATTATTGCTTTAAATGCTACATTTTTGAAAAAGTATGCAGAGATAGCTATTACATTACATATGAAAAGTTTCTTGTTTAATAGATGGAGTATGCACCTTACTGGTATCATCTTTATGCTTTCCTTTGTAGAGCTACAATTTATGTTTTCACTGTTTTTTTGCTTTTTGTGAACTGCTAAAATTTAAACAAATCTGTTTTCTGAGCCAATTCCACTGACTGCTTAAGAATGAGAAAAGTAAACCCCCGAACCAGAGAAGATTAAAAATAAACAAGATTTTTGTTGATGACATTTTGTTTCTCTGACTCAGGCATGAAAGTGATACCTTTTTTTGGCAGATACTGTCTTTAAACCAGGAAGTTGGCTAGCTACATTAATGCAGCTGTCTGAAAGAATCCTTTCAGTGATGTTGTTCATTGCCACTTGCAAAAAGAATTCTCTAAGGTTTCCTTTCATGGCACAATACTGTTGAGATGAGTTTTTGATCACACACAAATTTCGCAATGAAATCTTTCAGATGAAATCCAGACAGAGTTTAACAGTTACTCATGTAAATTAATACTTCTTTATTCTTTCAGTGTTGCTGGTAATTATGAGCTGCTCAATTGCTTCTTCATTATTTGTTTATACAGAAAATGTTGTTAGAAAAATATGGGAATTAGAAATATATCAGATTGATAAACAGAAGTACATTCACTTTATCCTTTAAAGTTTAAAAGATGCATTGAATTTTAAAACAGGACATTACTATTCCAGTTATGTACATGTTTCATTTGGTTGCTTGTTTTTACTTTGTAGTAGTAAGCTTGTCACTTCTTTCTAGATGCTGAAATGCAATGTTGTGTTTCTCCATAAAGTGAATTTTTAATACCTCAGATGAAAAAATATGAATTTCCTTTGCATTTCTGTATTTTGTTTTAGATAGTGATTCTACCCCATCTCCTAGAGGATTTTGATATAAAGATCTGTTTTTCCATGTTGTAGCTACATAATTAGGGCTTGGGTAGGAAGGACTTGTGAAGATGTCAGATACTCAGTTTAAGGCATTTTATAAAGCAAAATTAAATTCAGTAAAATCTCTGAATTTTACTGAAGTTAATACAAAGTTACTGATTACATACCAGGTATATGCACACATACAGTGTACTCATTAAGGACTGGTAATAGGGGTGAACTTCCTTGGCACTAGTGGTGGGCTGACCCTGTCTGGACAGGGGCCCGCCACTGTAAGTGTTGGTTGAAAAAGATCTCAGAAGATCGCATACTGGAATCTTCCTGTTTATGAAGGACTATCACTATCACTGGATATTGTCTTTCTTGGTTTTGTCTGGTACAATTTTATCAAAACTTCAAGAATGGAGATCACATAATCTCTCTGGGCAGTTTCAGACATGAACTTGTTTTTCATCCAGTCTGAGCCTTCCAAACTACAGTTCATGGCACATTCTGGTGTGAATTACAGTCTTGTCTGACATAACGTCTTGGCTTCCCTTTGGATTTCTTTTGCCAGTCTTATAGAATTGGTGCAATAGCTTTAGTGACGCTTTCATTACAAAATGAACAGAATACTCTATGGAATAGAGTATGTTTTAGCTTTCTATTGCTTAAGAATAAAAAAAATGCCAAGGTTTGCTTTTATTCATCCACATCGTTGTTCACCATAGATTGACAGGTTAAAAAAATTTTAGACAGAAAGAATTTCTATAATTATTTCCTGAGAAAAAGTAATGCTGAATAAGAGTTAGGTATAAATTTAATTTAAGGTTATATCCATTAAAATATGTCAGTCTTTTCAATATCTTCTTTGATTTTTCTTTGAAATTGGCCAATTTTTATATCCTTCCCGGAAACAAAACTTCGTTGTCATATGCAATTGAGAAGGAAGTGTTATGTAATATGTATCTTCACATCAGCTTGATAATCAGTGTGTCAAGCAACTGGTTTAATTTACGCATATAATACTTTGGGGGGGAGAGTTATAGAATTATTTCAGTATAGAGACTTTCTGATGAACTAGAAAATTTATCAAAAAGTCATTAAGGAAATAGAAGTATAACTGCTGTAGAATAAATATGGCAGATGACACAAAACTTATTTAAATAAGAGCATGGAATAGATTTTTTTAAGTGAAAATTTTGGGTTTTGATAAATAATATAATAACAGTAACTTATTTGGAGCTATGAACATGCTAGGCATTGTGCAATCTGTAATTCAAGGTTTTGCTTTTGAAGAGTTCGAGTGTCTCTAAGGACCCTAGGACTGCATAGTTTGCACAGAGAAATAACTTTGTTCACATTCACAATCCTGGTAAGGCAGTCTAACTGTGTGCTAGCTATCTTATTCTACCATGCAAAAAAAGCACATATCTAAACACATTTTGGTTTAGCAATAAAGTTTAGCATCTTCTCAAGTTATCGTCAGTTTGCTTCCACGTGTATTAGTGCAGTAATGACTTTTAAGGACATAGAGAAAAGTTGTGCAAAACAAAATCACCAAACTGAATAAATGATTCAGGGATTTTTGTGCCAGATCGACCATAAAGAATATTATAGCTTCTAGTCATCAATTAATAAATTCTTATTTCTTTTTAAACCTTTTTTGAATTAATTATGGGATAATATTCAGTAGCAATGAGTTTTCAATGTAAACTACATGTAGTATGCAGAAGTTATTCCTTTAGGATTATTTTAATGTATAATTTGCACAATAAATGTATTGGGTGACTTCAGAATATAAGTCATGAGAAGTAGTCCATTCTCTCTCTTTTTTCCCTTCTATTCAGAGCTTTGTAGAGTTCGCCAAAGATACTCCTCTTTTCTCCTTTCCAAGCTGAAAAATTCTACTCTTTCCCCATGCAGAAGATGTTCCGGGCTTGTGGTGTCTATTCTTGCAACCCTCTTCTGACAGAAATTGGGTCATAGATAAAGAGGAGTCAGCAGAAATGATCGGGTACTAATAAAATTTTTTTAAATGCTGAGTAGTTTGACATTCTTGGAGAGACAAGAAAGGAGAACTAAAGACAAGGATATTGAAGTACTGTTGCTAGAGTTATGAAGAAGACATAAAGCCAAAGAGAGTTAGCTTTGGAATGAAGAGCTGTCATTGCCGCAGAGAAATGACATACAGTAAACTGCACAATCAGTATTACTGTTGTAATTAACTTCAGTTGAGTACAGATAGTGTATATGACAGTTACAACCAAAAAGGCATTGAAGTGTGCTGTGTTCAGCTGTAAATATTGCTCTGGGTGACAAGATACAGCAAGAAAGATAAGGAATAGTAATGTTGGACAGACTGTGTTGAATTTGAAAGATTTCTGCAGTACTTTATTCCTCCCTTTTGTGGAGACTGCTCAGTATTTCTGATGAATTTTCATCAAGTTTTTATGTCATTCCCTGGAGAAATAAAACTGCTTTGAATGTAATATGTCATAGGTTTTTCCCTTTTGTAGTAACAGTGGATCCTTTCTTTAAGGAGTAAATTTAAAAGTACATATTTTTATTATCAATGGATTTTCTGTTATTAAGCAAATTATTTATTGTACAGGAGATAAATCTAAACCATTATTATAGAAATTAGCAGTTATGATTAAGCCGGCACGTTTTCTCATTATTACTGTTAAACTTAGTTAGCATTGACGCTGATTAAACACATGCACCTAAGGAAAAATGGAAATGTCTTTTCAGTTTCCTAATTTGAATTCCCAAGGCAAAGTTTAATCGGACAGCTGCGTAGGTGGATACGAGATACTGATTGAAAAGGAAAAGGACAAATCATTTTGGTAGCATTAAAATTACATCTAGTATGAAAGAGATTTCCTGTCCTAAAGAGGAAACTTAAATTAAGTGTATTAAGTGCCTCTGTGGTGTGAGGAAACTTTTCCATAGGATGAACGTGAAGAGATGACTTCCTGTATGTCAGAGTCACTGAGCATAAGAATCTGAAATTTTGCATCAAAAGTCAGTAGAACAATACTCACTTCTGTCAGTTGTGCATCAATATGCACAGCTAGTTGTGTGTTCTCCAGAAATTATGGTAAAGTGTATGGGGATGGTAACTAAACAGTGAGACAGGATTATTGTATTCTTCATCTTAAGGATAAAAAAAAAAGAATGAAGACCATTATGGATAAAGTTAGGACTAAAAGCACAACATTATAGCATATTTAAGCATGCTTCCTAATTAACTTTGGAAATCAACATCTAAAGCAGCAGAACATACTGCACATTTTCTATTATTTACTTGTGTTATCCACCAGTACTGCCTGTTAACCTTATAACTTATTCTGATTCTTCTGGAATCTTTCTGATTCCTCCTAAATGTGATGAAGCATAAGGAGATAATAGCTAGAAAAATCAGGGCAGTTTTATGTTACCTAAGTCTCCTACTGCTTGGCCTTAAAACAGTCCATAATATGACCCTTTAGAAAAGACATTAAAGTCCCTTAAATGTGAAAGAGACATGCAGAGACCTTAAATTTACAGGTGGACATTTGTTAACACAGCATGAAATGTAATTCATAATCTTTCATCAGCTAATTGCAGTACACTGGAATTGGTGAACTACCTTCACATATGGCGTGTGTCCTCTGCATGAATTTACCAACTCTGAACTTCAGTGATTTTCAACCATTTTCAGTTTCTGATTAAAATTTTTCACTGGAAGTGCAAACTCCTGCAAAGCTAATTTAGCTGTCAGCAGCTCTGGCAATTGACCAGTTTTTATGTGCCTTTCGCATATAGCTGACTACTAGTGCACATAACAAGAGGCATTCACTGACCACAGGCTGAAGACATTTTTAAGGGTTTCTTTAGGCTTCAGTTTATTATTTTAATGCCTGTTTTAATGATTAAGAAACATATTTGCTTGAGTGGCTAAAAGATGCAGAAACCTAGTCCAAAGTTAAATGTTTTGCCTTTTGGATCCACAGATGCCTTTTACTAAATGGAATAGTCCTAAAGTGCATTCAGCTAAAAATAAAATTATATTGCCTTGATCCTAGCAATGATGGAGAGTAAAAAGACAGCGTATACTCATACTGATGATGACTTATGGTGTAGAAAAAGAATTTGTGATACTCTCAAAAATATTCATAGGTTTTTAGGGAAAGCAAGAGAGATTGTGTCTGCATGCAAGTGTCAAGTGTGTGCTAACAAACAGATGAGACATACTAGGTCTAGTGTTTGAAATAAAGTGCTTGAAAATTAGGTAGATGTTTGTAATACAGTGTTAGAATACTGAGAGGAAATTATATAGCCTCATAAATACTTAAAATAGCTGAAATGGAGCTTGTTTTAGGCAGTTTATCTGTGCTTAGAAGTTAAATTAAACTTCTAAGAAATTCCCTCATTTATTTGTTTCTCTGGTATGCTTAACATTAATAAAAATAAAGTGCTGTTATACATCTACCTGTTCTGGAGTTGTTTATACTTTTGTGATTTGAGTATCACTTGACAAGAAAATTTAGAGAAATGGATTAGAAAATATAAGTAAAGCTAGAAAAATTTGTGAGATGGACAGGACTAAACCTGAAATTTCATCAGATATAATCTATACAACCAAAAAGGTCATAAATGGTAAATGTAAAAATCATTTCCCCAACATTAGTTTTAGCTGATCCTAAATGTGAATAATTAGGATATAAATCAGGCTGAAAAACTCTGAGTGTTTGATTTTTGATTTAACAGAAATTTAATCAGATATCTCTATGCTCCATTTTTCAGCTGCATTAAAACAGATTCCAGGGTTGTCTTCTTCTTCTGAAGCTTTTATATGGCCTTTCCATTGTCATGTGTCTAAGAGCACCACAAGAGCAATGTTTCCATCAGGTTGTCTGTGGATTAGAAAGACAGGCTCATAAATTGAAGCTGAAACTAATTAAATTAATAATAAACTATTTGACTATAGGAAATTCTTTATTAGTACAAAATCTATTCTCCACTCTGTTAAAATTATGAAAAAGCATCAAAAAGGAAAGTGGTATAGTACAGTTGGCATTTCAGTGGTTGAAATGCAAGCTTTGAGCTATTTCACTGTTGAGCGATGCATGTTTCAAGGAGTTGAGGAGAACTCCAGTGCCAAGAGTTGTGTAATGCTTTCTAAAATTCTTGAAAAACCATTCAGTGTAGCCAAAGCCAGAAGGTTTTAAACAGAAAGTATGTTCAGGGTTGTTGTTAGTATCATTACACCTGGATTTCAGGCCATTAAAAATATTTAAATACAGCTTGATTGTTCACAGTTCATCCATAACTTCAAATAAATAATTTTCAGATTGTTTTCCACTTTTTCAACTTCTGATTTAGGAATCATCCTTCTTCAGTGAGATGAAACATACAGTAGTTGGCATCTTAAACATAGAAGTTTAAGTCTCAGTAGAAAAAGGTTAAAATAAATATCTCTATCAGCATAATATGCCCTCTTGTAAGGGGCCAGCAACAAATTTCTCATGTTCTAATCATCACCCCTCAGCAGAAAACCAAACCAAAAAAACAAAAAAGAAAAACAAAACCAAACAACAAACAAAAACCCCAAAACAAATGAAAAAAAGAGAGAGAAGTAGCCACCAGAGATCTTTCTGTTGATCATATTACTCCTTGACAAAAAAAGTACGTGCTTTTCTTTGTTCCACATCTGATAAATTGAACCAGCAATTTTTAAAGATTGCATGATAATCTATCCCCATTTAAGGTAACAGACAACTGAGCACAGGCTCAAGTGGATGAATATTCTGTTCTCTAGTTTTTCTTGCTCATGTGTTATTAAGCAGCTGTGTGATCTGCATTTTAAAAGGTAGTTGTTTCTTTATGTGTTTGTAATGCTAATGCCAGATTTTGCACTCTTGAACTGAATATGAATGAGACCACCAAACTTTCTTCACAAAAGTAACCAAATACTAGTCAAGCTATTTTCTCTCCTTCTTGCATTCCTCACTTACAGTAGTTAATTAGGAATAAATTTGTGACGTAAAGATATAAATAATGTATTACATAATAAACTTTGGAATGATTAGGTTTTCTTCCTTTTGGGCATTCTGTGATTAAATTTTCTAATAAAGCATGCTAATAATAAGTATCCCAAATTTACTAGCATTTTGTTTCATTTTGTCGGATATCTATAATTTTGGATTTTAGTGATCCAATATTCTTTGTTTTGTTTTGTTTTAGATTTAGTGGTCTGGTTTTTTTCCTACTTCTGATAACGCATCTTGATTTTTTCACTGCTGAATATTTTATTTTGTTACTACTGATCATTTTTTGTGTAAGCTTATAAATTTTGATGATCACTATCTTTTTCATCCTACTTTAAAACTGTTCTTCTTCCTATATCAAAATTCAAAACCTTTTCAAAAGCCCTATGTAAATAACATGTTTTCAATTTTTAGGAAAAGCATAATAATTTGAGAAGGTATATAACAGAAACTACACAGAAAGAAATTCAGTAGAGGAATAAATTTATCAGAAAACATGGACATCTGAATTTAAAACATTTGCTTGCCATGGCTTATCTGAATGCCACACTCCCTTCATCTTTTCAAAATAGTTTCATACTGCATATTGAGGCAGATAAAGAGGAATTGGAAAATAAGTACATCTTTTAATGCATCATATTTTGCAGATGAAAAACAGTCCGAGTAACCACTTGCTAAAATTTTACATTCTGCGGTGTTAGAGAATTGCGATCTGTAAAAGATTATTTTCAGAGCTGGGACTGTTGCTTTGTATTGTAGAATATAAAAAATAATGTAAAGACATAACATAGAATGTTAGAAATGAGTGAAAAACAGTAACAAGCTATATATTCTGTGGTAAAAAGCTAATTATTTTATCAAAATGACAACTCAGAGCTGAGGCAAGTGCTCAGTGTTACAGTGAGGCTATGAAGCTGATGTCATTGAAGGTAAAAGGTAGCCAATGAGGCTGAAAGCTCAGCAATGCTAACTAAAGTTAGAAAGCAACAACTGAAGCAAAAACAGTTACAGTGTGAGGGAAGCTTTAGGGATAATGATGTGAAGCTCCGAAAGAGAGGGGGCAAAAACCCTAGCACAATTCAGGTGGTTACAGTTCTATAATTCTCAGTTGCAGAGCAAACAACTTACTTTTGTGAGACTGTTGTTCCTAATGGTAAGAAAAGTGAATTAAACTCATGGTGTGGTAAGAAAATAAGAACTAAGTTACAGAAGGGATGTGTCCCAAATGACTTTTTAGTGTGTGGTTGGTTGGTTTGCTTCTCAGAAGCAGCCAGGTAAGGGAAATAGCAATGGACCACATTATGTACTGATACTGCATGAGATAATCAAGAAAAAAAAAATAAAAAAAAATTTAAAAGGCATTTCAAAACCTTTGCAAAAAGTAGCACTTCCCCAAGAGGATCTGGTGAATTGCCTTTACATCTTGGGACTGGGGTTTTTTTCTCATGACTGTTAAACTCAGGAGAAAAACACTACTAGAAATCTAAGTGCGGAATTAGTAAAATAAAGTTATTAGATAATGCTACCTTAGGGGCTTTTCTTTAATAGGGTAGAAATATATGTGGAAATTTTTTTCTCAGCCCTTTTTGTGACAACTGTCTCAATTAATTCATCTTTATGCTTCTGTAACATTGGAAAATAAAGACTTGAATGGTTCTCATTACATCCTCCCCAATTATTTTTCCCTACTGGAAGCATAGCAGTAGAACAGGAGATTCCCAGTCTCATGTGCTTGTGAATCTGAATCTTAACAAGTAAAATTTTTAGAAAGCAATTTTTGAATTATGGATTCCAAGATTTTTTTTTCACAATATTTTCTACTTTTTTTTTAATATTTTGTCAAGTGCAATCATGAGCTTTTGGAAGACTTGAACATAACCAATTATTCATAGGCTGACTATGCCTTGCAGCTTTACATGTGTGAGAAATTAATTTGAGCTACTAGCATGTTTTTAATTAGAGCTTAATTTAGGACTGTAGGTAAATTTCTGTATCAAAGAGGTGGTGTTAAAAATTATATTTCCTTCATGTTGCCTATTGGCTTCCGCCATCTTTCACCGTTGATGTTTACTTTTCAAAATCTAGTTATTCTTCGTTTGACTTTACTCAGTTTGTGTGTATAAAATTTGGAAGTCAAAACCAAATCAGGCTGCTCATCTCTGAGGGAGTGATTGTGTTAGCATTGACAGTTCTAAATCCTTTTGCTCAAGCTCAGCTTTATTAAAATTTTATAAGGAAAATTTCAGATGTCTTTGAGAATTTTGGTCTAATTTTGAACATTCCTAAAATGAAAAATATTAATATATTGCAAGATTAATGCAAGTGTAATGTTACAAGATGCAGATATTATTTATGGATCTAACATGTTTGAAGTATCTTCTGTGAATTATTTGTGTGCATAAATAATAACATCTTGTTCTTGAAGTTTGTAGTCATCATGCCCTGGGGTAAGTAATGTTGAAAACTCCAGCCTTATTTGACAGTCTGTAAAATATGTTGAAGTTTGTGTTTCCTGATATTATGACCTAGAGCTCTCATGATTCATACCTGCTCCAGAGTGGCATTCAGGCTTGCCTCTGCTTCAGAACAGATGTTGTGCACAGTAGTAACCATTCCTTTTTGTTTATACGGTTTCAAATAAACAATTAAGGGAATGGCTTAAAAGCTTGCTAGATTAGTGGAACTGTTTTATCATTATGTACTTGTTCACATTTGCAACAGTTATAATGAGACAACAAAACACTGAAAGTGACTGAGGACTTTGCCTCTGAGATGTTTCTCTGCTAAACTATTAAGCAATATGACACTAAAGAGGGAGTTAATGTCTTATCGGAATGCAGAGGAAGATAAACCAGTCCAACTGCTTCAGTTTGTGTCAAATAACTGATGAATTGTGTGCAATTGCAGTGAATGATTTCTGGATCTTACGGTTTTCATTTTTTAAAAATCTTTTGCTACCAATGTACGGAATATTTTAAAATATTGGGGAATGGCTATTTCCATAACTGTCCAAAATCTGTGTGTCCTACGTGGTGACTTGTCCTTCAAAGCTTCTTGACCCTTCTTTTTTTTTTTTTTTTAATCCAGAATGCACAAAGAAAAATCCTACACATTTTTGCCACCGGTGAGTGTATCGGCACAGTACAGATTGTGATACGCAGTTGTTATATGTAAATACTTTCTTTCGTTTTATGAACTTGAAAGCTGTTCATAGTTCATAGATGTACCTTTGTGACTTTCTGAGGTATCCACACATCTGCTGCTTTCCTTGACAATGGCAATGCAGATGCTGCTATCACCATGGGAATGGTCCTCCTGAATGAAGCTGCTACCTCCAAAGGGGATGTTGGAAAAAGGAGAAGTAAGTTGAACTTTATAGCTAAGGTAATGCTTAGACAATTAGAAGACATTGTGAAATTACAAGTGAATATCTGATTAAGTTTTCAGAAGGTCTCTACCTTTAACCAATGTTTACCTTTAGTGGTTTGGAAAAGAGGAGAGCATAAAAATTCTGTTGATAAAACTGCATTCACGTGAAGTAGTTACAGTAAAAAAATATTTTAAGCCTTCTCAGCCAAGGTACAGATTGACACAGGATCTCTACTACCTTGCATAAATGCTTTTTGGCTCTTGAATTATATCAGAAGTCAGTGATATGAAGAACAAGAGTTTCAAACATGGTCTTCAAAATGAATTTATGCATTTAAGATGACAACATCCAGAGGAAAGTGGAAACACAGCAGTAGGTGTAATACAGAATGTATCCTAATCTGTAATATCTAAAGATACTTAGCTTGAAGTGCAGTTTTTATGTTTTTCTGAATTTTGTTGTTACTCAGAATGTTTGTGATATTTTTTGTCAATGAATCACATAAACACACAATATGAAAGTGTTTTATCCAGAATCAAACTTCCTCACTATCATGTCTAACAAGGTTTTACTGAGTATGATATAGCTTGAAGCAAATATACCCATCTGCCTTTGCACCTTTTATATCCCCTGACTTATTTTTCTCACATAAACCATTGAAGGTCTTTGGAAGATGCCAGATTTCTTAAACTGCCTTCTCTTTCTTTCAAGATCAGTTCCTTAGCTTCCCTGTAATACACAGTACTGCAGGTATATCTGGTCAACTATTTTCTTTAAAAGCATTCTAGAACTCTTCATAATAGCTGGTTGAATAGCTTTCTAATCTGTAGTGATTTGAGGGTCCCCTTCAGCAAGCTGTCAATGTGTTATTTAATTGTGGATATCTTCTACAGTAATTAGCTTTAAAAGTCATGTCAAAGGATAGAGTTTACTTGGAAAATGATCTTAGATCTGGGCCTGTGAACACAGGCACAGTGAAATATCAGTGGACTGCAGTAAAAATTCAGACTGCTCTTTATGGCCATTATGTGAATGCTTTCTGTGTATCTGCCTTGCACTGTTCATGCTTCCAATTTATTCATCCATGCTTGGAAATCATATTTGTGAGTGTTGATTTCTTTATAATGAAGTGTGTTTATTAGGTTTGTACATGGCTAGTTTTCTCAGAATAACTGTAGAAATTTTATATTCCAGTTGACATGTGTCACTTTCCACATGGTCAGTTTTAATGAAAAAATGCATCATTGTCAGTTTCCTTGGCTTCATGTTTGCTCATCCTTCACTCAAAGGCAACACACTTTTGAAGCATGAATATTGCAATTAAATAGCAAAGGGTTGGCTAAAGTAGAAATAGTATAAAAGGAGTTTTTAAAATCAAAGTAGCTCACTGGAATCAAAACATTATCTAATGTAGATGAGCGTCATCTCAGTTATATGCATCAGTTTGTAACATGCCCCTCTTTCTAAAGAAGGTATTTACGTGCAATAGAGCGGGCTATCACGATCAAGGTTTTATGCTGTTGTTCCACAGGATGCCAACAAATGTTCCAAATTTTGTTTGTTAATTTAAGCATTTACTTCATTAGTTCATTCTTTGTCTGAAAAGATGCAAAGCACTTTCACCCGGATCATATCAGAAGGTGTGCATCATTGTTATTTACCATCAGAACCTGAAGATTTATATTGCAAGTGAGCTGAGTAAAAAGTGATTTGGCTGCCAGCCTTGGAACTTAGTGAAATTTTTAGCCATCAATAACTAGATAAAGTAGTTACTAAGCTGCCTTCACTGCTACCTCGGCCACAGATGGTTGACTAGAGAGAACATGATTCCATTAGTCAAGGGACATTTTTCTAAATCTGTTTTTCTTACCCTAAAGAACAAGCAAATACCTGAAATGACATTATTTGATATGTATAATTTAATGGGTTATTAAATCCATTATCAGCGGTAAGGTGTTTGCATCCACATACATTTGACTTTCAAATTTCTTCTTTTTTCTTGAAAATACATTTGGCCTGACAGGTTATTTTTTCCTAATAACTATAAATATTATTTCCATATCTGTTTGAAATCCTGTCAGACGATAGTGGGCTTCAGTAGTCAAGGCAGTAACATTTTGTATTTAACTGTGTCAAAATTCTCTATAAATGATTGACATAAGTAATATTCTTTGTGGAGATTGCAGTTTTAAATCTTTTATGTGCTAATAAACAAAGTTGTTTTCTTTCCAGTAATATGTCTGGTAGGCCTTGGTCTCGTGGTCTTTTTCTTCAGCTTCCTGCTGTCGATATTTCGCTCCAAATACCATGGCTACCCATACAGGTAATCTCTCATTAAATTCTCATCCTGTAGACTGTAATAGCATTGTAGAAGTTTAAGAATTATTTTCAGCTAACCAATCTTTGATCTTTACCACTGAAGTCAATGGAAGATAGTAGAAGCAGGAAGAATGGTGATTAATTTAAGCAGACCAAAATGGGCTGGAATGCTAGTGTTAGCATGACTTAAAGCAGACCAGTTAAAAGTGTTTGAGCACAGATGCGTGACATATGCAGTGCCCCCTGAAAAATGCAAAAAGAAAAGATGCTTCAGTTTGTAAGGCTTTAAGGTATTTATTTTGGTATAACTAAGATGTACGTAAGAGCACAAAACAACAAAGCAGTGTACAGTGCTGAGCTTTGACTTCACTAAAAGTAACCTTTTCTTTTGTCAGCCACACCATGGAGGAGAGAAAGGATTATAGTTTTTCTGGATTATACATACACCTGTTAGTTAAACAGTTGCAATTTTTCTGACAAGTGAAAATGTAGATTTCTCTGATTAGGCTACATGATTAGTACAACAGTCAGTTTTGTATTTTCTTGTGTTCCGTTAAATAGGATTCAGCCTTGCAAAGCCAACTTAGATGTAACATTTCAGCTATTAGCTCACAATTTTTCTATTAGTTTTTGCTCTTCAGACTTCAGAACTATTGTCATTTTTACAGAGCTTGGTCTCTTTAGGCTGTATAATAGATATTTAGGTTGCTTCAGATTAGTTTTATTACTTAATAACATCATACTGAAGACAAGGAAACTCTTCCTGTTGCAATATGTGCACAAGGTATACTCCTGCTTTTTAGTAATTTCTCCTAAGAAAAGAGGTCTGTAAAGGGCCCAGTGGCATCATTCATCATGCAAAATTTCATCAATATGGAGTTAGTAGTTTTCCATTTGGGATAATCTGTCCTGCCTCTCAGTATCCCCTCTGGTGATTACTTCTACCTTGACTAACATGTGGTGAAAGGCAGGATCCAGTTTCCTAGGTGTGAGGTATTCTTACCTTCCATTAACTTCTTATGTCTTAAACTTTAAAGAAGCAGGAATTATGGGCTTAATCTGCAGCTTAAAGCTTACTTGAGAAGCACTGCCAAAGAATGGGAACCCATGGTCTGAGCCACCTTTCATCTTCTCAAAACAAGTTTATTAAGTGGAAAATACAGTTGGTGATGGTGGTGTGTTCCTTGCCATGCAATTTATCAGCTACTAAAGAGAACCTGACAGTTGTACTAGTTTCATTTTTAGTTCATCTTAGGACTGTTCATATCACCTATTAACAACATGCTTATATATCTGTGCCAGACCTTGCATTGCTTTTGTGAATGCTTGCAGTAGGAGGTTTTGGCTGCTGTCTGATACCTAGGATGTCTGGTACTGAGCAGCACTGTGAGCATTAGTATGCTCTGTGAGTTTGCATGCCAACACAATACCATTGGTGTTAGTGCAAACTTAATCACTGAGTATATCTTGTAGTATCAAGTATTATAAGCTTTGGGAATCGTAATTTAAATAATGTAGGGCTTTTCCCTCTTTTCTTGCTAATCTGTTCACTGTAAATACTAGGAGGAGTGGATTTTTTTTTGTTTAGTTCTCCCCACAATTAATCTAGAATTTATTGAAATATCACACATCTTTTAATGGCAGTGTCTAGCAGACGTTGGAGGCCTATGTAGATTTCATGGTTCACTTTTAGTATCCAAGCTAAGAATAAAGGACAGTGAGAATTTGGGCTGGGGGAAGAATTCTATTAAAAGGTAAATTTTTTAAATTTTAGTTTGATAGGTGATACATATCAAAAATAAGTGTACCTGTTAGTATGCTAAAGCTGGTTAAAAAAGAAATGGACAATGCTGAAAAGAATGATTCATCACAATCCTGATAAAATGAAGTAGTGCCACATCATGTTGTTACTGTGAAGAAATTATTAGCTCCATAAACCAAATTCTGTCTTAAGGAGCTAAGTAGACTCAATACCACAACTTATAAATCAGTAACACCCATCAAGCAGCAGTGTGTATGCATAAGTGAGAAACATTTAACAGCTGGCTAAGTGTTATGTGGTTTTATTGTTTGGGTTTTTTTTTTTTTTAATAATGTCACTGCTTCTGCACAATTAAGCAAGATCTTTTGGGTTTAATTGGTCTGTCCTAGATTCCTACATGTTTTCATGGTAATAAATTAATCATTCAATCTTAAATCCTCACTCAATGCAGAATTATTGTAAACCATCACTAGAGCTGATCCTTTTGCTCTGCTATTATCAAATTTCATTTACTAGTCTCATAAATGTGTAATTTACTTATCTGGTCCTTTCCAGTGTTAAATCTTTCATGTTTCTGTTGGTCTCTTGGATAGCTCTGACCCCATTTTCTGTTATTTTAAATAAACATACTATTGATTCTTTGACACTTCAGTGGTCTCAACAGGTCATCTTCATCACAATACCGTAGCGTTTTTTAGAGAAGTCTCTTTGTTTTTTGTGGGTAGTTCTTACAAATTTTAATGGACATGCAAAACACTAAGGAGGACTAAGGATATAAATTCTCTTTCCCCTTTTAATTTAGTATCCTGCATTTTAAATTCAGTCATATATGCTAAAATACATTAATCTTTTTGTCTGAATTCCTTAAGATCTTCCAAAAAGTTCCACGCCTCATCAGCTGATCCCAGTGCAGATATATCTTAAGATGTGAAATATGTCAATCCTTTTCCTTTCACTGGTTGTAAATTTCACCTTGAAACTATCAGTCTTTATGTGATGGATTGTCCTCAGGCTAGTAAAGCTTTGCCTTTAACAACACCAACAACAGTGCATATTAATGGTCTGTCAGGAAAAAAATAACATTGTGTTGGCCTGCCTAAAGCAACAGTTAAAGAAAACTGAAATTGCTTTAATGCTATATGCATTACCTCAAGCATCGACTTCACTGTCCTCCTTAAAAAAGAAAAAATTCAAATGTTCTAAATTGTTTCTGTTCTCTGGCACTGAACAAACAAGACATTCCTTTGTGAAACATCATGCATTGGTAAAAAGTGAAACAGTAACACAACCTATTGTGCATCCTCTTTTCTGCAGTGACCTCCATATAGCAAAGATAAGTTGAAACAGAGGTGGATAAACATAAAGCCAGAGTCAAAAACTAGAGAAAGACCATTATTTCTTTTTCTAATGTTGTCTATAAGATGCTCTTTTGAGGGCATGTATATATGAAGGGACAGTAATTTTGACAGACTCTTTTCGATTCACTTCAGACATTTTCCAATTCTGATTTGATTCTTTCTTTCACAGGATTTTCTTCTTGAAGGCTAGAGTTGGGAAAAAATTGTTTAATTAATATGCTGATAAAATACCCTTATACACTAAAGCATTGAAATGGGAAAGGTGATGCAAAGTGAGAGTCATCATTAAGGTTACTCACTGAGCGAATACAACCGTGATGGATGAGCTCACATGCAGCAAATCTCTCTGCTAGAGCCATTTTTGCCATGGCAGGACTTTTTCGTGGCTGTATTAATCCACCTTTTTTATGACAACCAGATGAAATCTTTCATTTTGCTAAAACTTTTACTTTAATTGATATCATTAACTATTGAAAGATTATGTAATAGTTTTATTTTATACTGTTGAGCATTTTCTCTTTATAATTCTTGGTGGATAAGACAAGTGTGTTGATACATCTTAGAGAATATTTTTGGAAGCTTTCTCACCCTAGTATTTAAAGTGAATAAACAATATAGTAATTATCAGATACTCAGTGACTAAGCAATAAAATATAATTATATCAACACAGAATTTCATCTGTCAACTCATACACGTGGGAGTGACAGAAAGACTATTCTTCACTACAAGCCAAAACTATGAATTCTATGTTGACTTTACTAGCCAGGAAAGAGCTTGGAGTGCTCTCTGGAAACCACACCTTAGGCAGTTTCAGTCCAAAAAGTATACAGAATATGAAAAAGAATGAGAGAGAGATGCTAAGAACAGAAGATATCAGTACATAAGCACAGTTTTGTATTACTGGGAATTTTAGGCATCTAAATATTTATGACACTGCTTCAAGAGGACACAGAAAAAAGTTTTATCCACACTTAACTGTTATTAAAAGAAATTCTTAGGCTTTTTTTTTAGTTTTGTCTGCAACTAATTAACTGCCCTATATATTTTTTCTGCTTTGTTTTCTGAATGAAACTTCTAGCAGTTTCATTACTCTTAGCACTTCAAATTGTTCTTTCAAGCCTACATTTTATAATTTGTTGTTTTATTCTCAGTTTAAATGAAATTAAATGAACACCTGAAAATTCTATATTTTCATAATTTTTCATTAATTTTGAAGGAATTTTTTTAGAACCTGCCTGCAGTTGAATGTTTCATTATCCAATTATTCTTCATAACCATTATATTTGAGCATTATTTACAAGAGTAATGTGAATTTTTTTCAGTTAAACCAGAAAAAATAATCAACCTTCAGAACTATTTATTGATGGAATGTAAAATACATATTCTTTATTGCCTAGCAGAGAAAATGAACTAACCTGTGCAAAGCATGATAAATAAAAGATGCCTTATTTTCATCAAAAACCCATAAATGTTAAGTCAGACATAAAGTATTCATATATTGCTTGGGGAAGGACAGTCAATGCAACAGGACACCCAAATTGCAAGATGCCCCAGAGCTTGAAAAATCCTCACATTCACTGTATACACATCTACCTTTTTGTAATTAAGTTAGTTTCAGTAAAGAAATTCTGTATAGTATTGAAATTGAAATTAAGTGCAAGTGAATAAAATCGAATACTTATTTCTTGGAAAGATACTGGAAAAATACTATTACATAGAACAAATAGTATTTACAGACATAATAAATTAAATTTATTAATAAACATGAGCACTCTACTAACAGCTTTTTAGATATTCCATGCTGATTTCATGTGCAATTAGATTTATGAAGTTTATGAATTGGTAAACCTACTTCTGATGAATACCAGGATTCGCAGTCTGATCTATACTGCCCAGCAAAATTGTCTGCTTTCTTTAAAACAGCAGAAATCAGGATTATTTTAAGACAGGAAAACAATAATACACAGTTGTCAAAACAAAGCCTTCACATCTAGTATTTTCTATAGCATTACTGTTAATGTGGCTAAACAGTATGTTGTTCAGGAAAGAAGCTGCCCATGGAAATGGAAGGCAACACAGCACAGTCTCCCTCTGTTCATCTAGACTATCTAAGAGCATGCTGAATTCATGAAAATCCACAAACCTCCAGGTTCTTCTCTATGGGAAGTGTTGAGTTTCATTGGTGCTGGTTTCTAATCCTTTAAAAAGTGGGAGATCTGAATTCTAGGTGTCTGGACCTGTAGCAGGTCTCTTAGGAAGGATGTGCTTCTTCCTGTGGCAAACAGTTTGGATGCTCTTCTCTCTGTAGGACCTTCCTTCCATGATTATCACTATTAAAAATTACTTTTTTTGCTTGTATGCCTTCCCTGTAAGTCTTACAGTTTGCCATTCACTTTTACGTATTTCTATCCATTCCCATCTAGTTTGTCTGATGGAGCACCGTTTAGCCAGCCTTTCCTATTCTGCTTCATCCTGCTTTACAAAAGGGGGCATGTTTTCTTTTATCTGTCTGCAGATCTATCCCAACAGATGTTGTCCAGTTTGTTACTCTTGATTTTTTACAAACTGCCCACCCTCCATCTCCTTCTTTGTGGCTACTTTATGTTTTTTTATGGTGTTTCAGCTTTTTGTGGTTTTCCACAGAGTCAGAGAATGGTTGGGGTTGAAGTGGCTCCTGGAGATGAATCACTCTTCTAAAGTAGATTCACTTATAGCCAGTTGAAGAGGATCACTTCCAGGCAGGTTTTTTGACAGAAGGAGCCTCCACAGCCTCTCTTGATAGCCTGTTCCACTGCTCTCTCACCCTTGAAATAAGAAAGTTTGAACCTGATGTGTTTCAGCTTTCTGCCCTAGGGTTTTTCTTTCTTTGCTTAGATTTTCTTTCTTACACTTGTTTTAGAACTTTCAGTGTTTCTCTTACCTATATTCTGTATCATGTCTCTTAGCTGCTAAAGGTGCAGTTCACTTATAGACAGAAAGTAAGGATCAATAGCTGTGGTAGTAGCATGTTGATCCAAAATTATACCGCTGTGTTTGTATTTCTTTGCTGTTACATCATTGAGTCTTTTACACCTCTTAAGCCTATCAGTGCTACCTGATAGGTACTAGTAGTCATCTCTCAGATCCTTTTCTACACATGGCCTTACACATCTGTTCTAGACCTGGGTTATGTTTTTAGACACATGTACTCAGCATTCTCTTGCTTCCCTCCCCCCCCCTCCCCCCAGCCCTCTACAATTCATGTCTTCATGAAGTTGTTCTTGCTAGCTTTTCCCTTTCATTAATCCCTTCACCCTCCAGCACCCAGCCAGTTGCCATCTGTTGTGCCTTAGTTTGTATGTCTTGCCTAACGAGCTTGTCAGCTTTTTGCAGCAGTGAACATCTTTATACTGATACAGCCTCTTAAGCTTGTGGCACTGGTATTTATGTTTGTAATGATTAATTAATTAATGCCATGAATGAAAAGACTGGTGATACTACTACAACATGTATACTAGTGCACACCTCATATCTAGGAAAGACCTACCAGGCAAAGCTAGAGGCAGTACTTCCATTCAGTAGTTCCTTGGTTTTATGTTTGTACAGTTAGACCATAATCATGCGCAAGTCTCTCTCTGTGTTCCCAATTTCCAGTCTTTCGGACTTGGTAAAGTACTTAGAAAGGTGTGGCACACAATATAACCTACATTTTAGAAATGCAGTTTCCTTCCAGGTGTAAAGAAACAGCAATATCATTGGAAACATCTTAATTTATTAAAATACTAAGAATGTAAGAGTCACAACCCTACAGAGCCTTGCTAATCGCTATACTTTCCCAGCTCCAAGGCCACTTCAGCAGTAAAACAAGATGGTTTTAAATAAACCTTAAACATCCCCTGGGAGAGATTTCTCACTTAAAGTAGTAAGAGCAGATGCACAACTTGATTAAAGAGAACAGATGTTTAAAGAGTGTTTTGCTTTTTAATTTTCTTAAATAGGCAAATTCAAATTTCAGTCACTCATGTTTTAGTTGATAACTTTCATGCTTGCTTAGTAATTACTAAATGAAATAGAAAAACTTAAGAGATTATTACAGAAATGTCAAATGACTTTTCAAATTAATTTTTTCAAGTCCTTGTTTATTATTTTCAAATAATTTTGGTGCTATGTTTTATATGCATTTTTCAGCATTTAATAATGTTTTCTTTCTTTTCAGCTTCTTAATTAAATGAATTCAAGCGGGATTCATTGAGAGCTGCTTACCATGAAGATAAGCTGTAACTGCTATTTTCAGCCCACCAATGTTACATGAATTCAAGAATCTTTTGTTGGTTCATCTGTTTTTGTGATAATTTGTATAGTATGGTGATAGAAATGAATGCAGTTTTATGCAATGAATGCGTAATTTATAGAAACATACAGTAAACATCTCATTGGGAAGTGCTAAAATGTTATGAATATAGTGTGCTCAAGAATTTAAATAAATTTCAGTATAATGGGCTTCTGTTTAAGTCTTCCTTATTAACTGTACTACATGGATCCAAAGGGTATTTCTGAGATTTTTCACCTGAAGTTTGTTTTGAGATGTGTTTTTGAAGTGAACAAAATAACATGAGTTCTTTAGCTACTACTAAGAGATATACCCTGGTGGAAACTATCATTTAATGACTACATCTTACCCTCACTTTGCTTTGTAACAGAGTATTTGTATAGAGGCTCTGATCACCTCTGACATGCTGAGCCATTAACATGAAATTATATTCTACATATTTTCATCCTGGAGTTCTTTTCCTGACTCAGCAGTGTGTAGAATACATACCTTACAAGTTCATCTCTCTCTTACGCCAAAGGGTGCGATTAATAATGAAATTCATTGTGGAATCTTGTAGGCAAGAAGGCTTACATCAGTCAGAACTCAGATCCTTTTAAGCTGAGTCTGTGATGACAAAATAGGAGGGTGGGGAGGCAACAATATTTCATAACCCAAAACATGCTCATTTTATGAAGTAGCAGCAGGAGGAAGGTATTATCCTGAATGATGCTTGTAACACAGTACAGGTGAGTCTACCTTTACTGGAGTTTCAGTAGTTGCCAGTTTTATGCGAAAATGCCAGATTTGTGAAAAACTTTTATAGGAATTAGTAATGCCACTTAAAAATACCTTTTTTAGCTGTTCACATCTCATATTATGTGAATTACTCATAAATCTTTGTATACACCTACGTAGAATATTCTCAGTGGCTCAGGAAACAAGAATCATCAAAGACACTCTACCTTAGTCCTACTTCTTTTCTTCCCTACTGGTAGTTTTCCAACTGGTACTTCTCCAAGTACCAATTCACTGTCAGTAGCATTTGAAATTTCTTCATTCATAATATAAAAATGCTTCTAAATATGAGGATAAGATTGACTAGACCTTACAAAACTCACTTCATCTAATCCTTTTACCTATCTGTTCTCCAGAAATACTGGTAGGTTAAGAACTGGGAAACATTTTAGGACAAATGAAAAAAAAAGTAGGAAAGACAGCTTATATCTTACACAAAAACAGAGCAAGACCTACTAGTTACCCTAGTGGAAACACTAGAAGGTTGTAGAACAATATTTAAATTAGAAGCTGGATGGAAACTGGAACTCCAAACACCTGGTTCACAGACTGATGTGGACTGAAGGGAGTTGCAGCCTTTTCAGAGATGCTTCAGCTGTTATTCAGTTGTCTGGCACATGCCAGTGCAAGGAAGCCAGGGCAGAATTTGCAACAGCTTTATGTCAGTGCTAGAAGCTTGAGAAATGGATGGAAGAATTAAATGCTGTGTTATTGAACAACCACCCTGATATAACAAGCATTCAAAGCCCTGGTGGGAAGATAAATAAATCAGTAGGACAGTTACCAGGCTAATGACTTAAGGGTGGCACAGCCAGATATGCAGGTGACAAAGCGGGGCCATATGGGAAAGATTACATAGAGTGCAACAGCATGGACATCTTACAGGAAAAACAAGAAGCAGAGCAGTAGGTCTCCATGGTTGGAAGTTGTATTCTAAAAACGAATTAGAACTGTGCTGTTTGATCAAGATGACAACAGGGACTGGAAAGTGAGAGAAGAGAAACTGGAAGTTTCTGACAGAAGTAATAGTGAGAGATCTCAAACCTCACGCTAATGAGGGGAAATATTTCAACTTAGGAGGAGGTAAAGTACTGACACGTGACTGCCTGTTAGAACAACTAATAGACCTCAAATGGTATCCAAATTAAAAGCAGCAACTTGAGTAGTGCATGGGTGCTAACATAATATGTAAGAGGTATTCAAGGGATAGCTACTCTATAACAGAAACCACAGTACAGTAGGGTAAATGTTGCAAGACAGGACAATCAAAGTGAAATCTGAAATAAGTTGGAGTATATTAGAAATAAAGGCAGCTAATAATGCAAACAAACCTACCCCCCTGCCCCCCCAACCAACAAAAAAACAACAGGCAAAAAGCAAGACACCTACAAACAGCCTGGTGGCTGTTTAATACTTCATTAGAAGCACAGATAAAATATGTGACAGAATTCAAAACAAAATAAAAACACAGCAGCACACAGGTCAATTGTAAAACAACAGGTTCAAAAAAATCATCTGAAAATGATGCTCGTGGTGGTACCATGGTAGCACAGACTTTTTAAAATACCAAGTTGATGACCAAGATATAAAAAGGGGCTCCCACTGATCAAGACTCTGACAGAGAAGCCAAATTCTCTGCAGCAGCTAGGCCAGAAGATTTAGGACAACAGGGTCTGGCACATTCTGTGTAACTGTTTTGAATCGATAAGCTAGGTGCTGGTAAGATCTTGGGAGCAAATGACATTTATCAAAGAGCTCTGAATGAAATCACCTACGAGATTGTGGAACTGCTGAGCAAGGTGTCTTCACCTATCATCATAGATTGCCTCTGTGTCAGAGGACTGACAGATTGCCAACACAGCTGTCACCTATATTAAGGAGAGTCGAGAGGGAAAGCTAAGCTACAGACCAGTGAACAATTTCCTATCCTGATGGGATGGTCAAGTTGGCAATAAAGAGTAAGCTTATTGAGAGCAAGGATAAACATAGTCATCTGAAAAAGTTGTAGGACTTGTATAAAGGAGAATTTAAGTTCACAAAGCTTGTAGATGACTAAAATAGTGTCAGAAAAGCACAAGGATAAAAACCCCTTGGTAACAATTGATTAAAGAACCTAATACGGAATTGGAAGAGATGTCCTTCTCCTGACTTGAAAACCAACAAAAAGTTACCAAGAGAAGGATAGGGCTTAATGGTCACTTTTTGTGGCAGTAAAGTCAGAAATACAATCTTCCTGAAAACTGGTAGTGGGACCACTTGAATACATTATCAGTGATGTGTAGAAAATGTATGTGCAGTGCATTACAGATAAACCTGCAGTACTGTGCTGATAGAAAAGTCCACTACAACATTGATGGGTAAGACTGGGAGTTTTTACCCATCTAGAAAAAAAAAATCATACCTTGTTCAGCTAACACTCAGGAAAAAGGCATAGTCAGAACATATTTTAGCAGAGTTGTCAGCGTGCGCTGACAGCCAAAGAGATGTTTGGTGTCATCAGTAGAGGGATTTGGGTAACGAGGGGACAACACTACAGCTACACAAAAGCTCTGGATTCCTATAGAGTTCTATATGTAGTTCTGATCTACACATCCCAAAGACTGAGCAGTTCAAGGTACAGGTGGAGATAAGGAAGCAGTGTCTCTTGAACTCAGATTCTAAATAAGCGGGAGTATGGTACTAAAAAACTTAAAGGCACTTTGCACTAGTTAGTGTTTGCAGCAGTGGACACCTAAAAACTTCTAGTAAAAGAAATCTATACTTGAGGATCAAAGTATAGGAGATTCATAGAAGCAAAACCCTGCAATTGAAGTTGCAAAAAAAAATATAAAACAGAAAAAACAAGCAAAAAAAAATCACTGTTCTTTTTTAAATTTAACTCCAGATGCTTTTCAGAAAAGCCAAATAAATCTCTCTCCACAGTGATTTTAAGTAACATTAACAAAGTCCAGCGTCCTGTTAAGGACCTAGAAATGACCTCCTCATGACTGCAGGTGTCTCATCAGGTAGAGTCACACACAAATTCAGGATCTCATTGTTAAATCATTTAAGATTTCCTTTGAGCAAGTTAGAAACTCTGGGAGTTATTCTTCCAATTCTTTGTAATACATGAACAACTGAGTATGATTTTGCTCTCCTATGCTTGGTAGTACTGAACTATATTCAAAAGAAAAATGTAATATAGATGTATTCTCTAGTGTGAGCTGAAGATTTTATACACTTGTTGAGGCTTCGGAGGCTTTTTTACTCCCCTATATATCTGACCTAGAGGATTTTGACCCACATATCTTTCATTTCTAGATGCACACACAGTCTCTAGAAGTATTTGATTTAAATAGGGAATATTTTTTGGTTTGTATTTAGCCTTTCTGCCTTGCATTTTAAAAATGCATCACAAGTACACAGAGTAATGAAGAAGCCTTAGAAGTTCCAAAGTTGGAAAGCTTTGTTTTATCTTCTAATAGTTACATTTTTGCTCCGGGAGTCTTACTCCAGAGAGAAAAGAAAGCCTCAAGGTAAGTTATTACTGAAGAGTGCTTCAGGCAAAAACAGTGCAAAATAAGAGTTTATCTAGGCTGTAGAACGCACACTTCCGTAAGTATTGTTTCCTCTCCAGTAGCACTTGGTGCGGGAGTTTCATTCTTTGGTTTTAAGAATAGAGAACAGGAAGCTTTACATTCTTTAAAATGTGTTTAAAGAGTGATAGAGTCCTGTTCAGTTTTATTTTGTCTTGTAATTGTATGTGTTTTCATTAGAAATGGAGTAATTTAGCAGAATGAAGGTAAACAGAGCTGCTTATTTATGTGAAAGTATTTTCATTGGTCAAAGCTAGTGGAAGTTATTGTTAGTACTGGAAGAAGGTTTTAGCCAGTTTTTGCCCTCAGGAGGGCTGTATACCACCAGCACATCTAATGGCAAGTAATAAATCACCTCAGTTCTGAGTTTGGATTTGGCCATCTGAGTCAATAAAAAGTCCTCCTTTATTCAAGGCATCTGAAGCTAGGAATAATCGTACCTGATGCTGAACAGTCTTTAATCCTTCTTTTTCTATAATTTCTCACTCATCAGCTGTGTCTAATCAATTCTTTCCTTCACCTTCATCTTGGATAGAGCCATGGGAGGTTGATAGCCCAATTCCTATGGCACTTAAAATCCTCATCAGATAATTGCTGCTCAGATGCCCTGTTTTCTCCAGGCTTTTGAATCTGTCTCACCACTTTTAAGTGAGAACAGCAGAGCTCGACTGGATTGTTCTGTGACTTCTCAGAGAATTTCATTAACTCAGAGGTCCAGCCCCAGGCCAAAGCTCCCTGCCCTCGTACACACATCCCATGACTGCCTGACCCAAGCAACCTGCTTTTCTTACCAGCTTCCCTGCTGATCTCCTGCTAAGGTGATACTCTCAAAGGAGGGCTGGGCTGGCCCAGTCCCCCTGCGCTTGGAAGCAGAATGATCTTCCCTTACCACAGCTTGCATATCATAAAATACCAAGAGGAAACAAAACTAAAAATCAGCCTCTGCTCTACAGAGTCACATCAGTCCAGAGATCTTCCTGCAGTCAGCATGCCATTTGTTAAAATGCACAACAAGTGTTAAAGCACAACAGAAAAACAGATACAGCTTGGCAAAAATAAAGTTTGCAAACAGTATTTTTCATGCAAACACTGCGATTACTTGCAGCTAAGATGTTAGATTATCATATAATGCGACAAAAACTTGAATACAGAGAACATGTAAAAAGAGCAGAGTAAGCATTTCTCCAGCACTTCTCATTCAGGGACAGCAGAATATAGTCACAGTTCATTGCTTTATAATGCTGCCTCTGTCCTGAAGCCATTGTAGGTTCATTTCAAACTTACCCTCACAGCTCAGTTATTTAAGAATTTTTATAAGTTCTGACAATTTTAATGAGCATTTTAAATGCCTCAAGTTAAGACAGTACTGACAGTAATGGTATAACTTCATACTATAGCCCTTGTAATCACATCTATCAAAACCTTTAGCCTAGCAGTGCCCAGCTCTCATGCAAGAGCTATCTACCAGAATTTCCTCAAAGGAAGATTTCCTGCTGGGCCTATAGCTCCTTCCCCTGACTTGTTTCACAAAAAACAAAAAAACAAAAACAAGAAAAACAAACCCAAACCACAGGCATGCACATTACAGCAAGCGTGAAGACTGCATTTTAGATCACAGAATCGAAACAGAGAAAACATTCATGCCAGTGCATTATGGCAGTGAATGAAGCCACTATAATGTATAATGAAGGCAGACAGGTAACACTGAAAAATCTAGCCACCACGGTTCTAGAAACGGTTTTTCATGTTTTAAACTGTTACCAGGTAAGGCAATTCTTAGGAGGGTCAAGAAAATTAGTCTTAAATGCCTACATAGGTAGATATCAAAATATAAGATCCTAGGACCTCTGTCCCGACAGAGACTCCTGCTACGAGAAATCTGGAATCTCCATGTTTTCTCAGGGATGCTCAAAAACATCAGTGTTCTCTGACAGACAAGACATGGTTGCTCACATCCTACTGTTCATACCAAAACACAGATGCCACAACTTTCTTCAGGGATATATTAGTCACTATTAACAGGCCAACCAGCACCCCTGAACTATTGAGGTATTAACTTTCATTTTTCTTTTTAACTTCCTCAGAAGAAATTTCTTCCACAAAGCATCACAAAATAACCTATACCTTTTACCCTATGTATTCAGGGATATTTTGAATGCCTCTGGAGACTCTCTTTATTATAAAATTTAGTTTCATGAAAAACTGAAAAAACCCATTTTTATCTAAGAGCTCTTCAAAAGAGGTGCATAGTATTACAAGGCATGGCCCAACAATCCAAGGAGTCCACTATCCCATATTAAACTTGTCTTTCCTTAAAATCCCCTAATTTTATGATCTTTCTTTCAGCCTTCCTTTCCTGCCAAATCTTAGGTGTATTACAAACCCCTACAAATCTACTGTTCCTTCAAGAGACTCTTTACTGCTCTTAGGGCACGAGTATCATCACTTTTCTTTCTGAAGTGTCTTGGTACTTTCAAGTGTCATTCACACTGAGGGATACCTTAAGAAGTGCATTAAGAGACTTTGGTTTCAATTGGTTGTGCTATCTGGGTCACACTTTTTTTATACACCTCCTCTGTCTGATTCATTTCAGGAAAACATTAACATTTAATGTCATTACAGGCTTAAGTAGATATTTGTCATCCTCCTGAGGGAAGGAATTTCTTTTTTGCAGGCTGCAATTTTTTTGTGACACTAATATAAATCAGCACTGAAAGGTGCTCTAGTGTGTCGTGTATTAATAAAGACAAAAAACTAGGCAAGATAATAGAGATAAATGAAGATGTATAACAAAATTGTTTGAAACAGACTAGCTTTCAGCACAATTTTCAGATAGGGCAAGGCAAGCAGCATTACTCCCAGGAACATCAGAAGTCTAAAAGCAAGAGTACTGCTCAATGTTTAGATTTATAATATTGTTATGTCAGTGGATTTATAGATCAATTACAGGTAAAAAATGGACTCTCAATTATCACATTCTAGCTGCAATAAAATAACAAGTTTATCCATGGAACTTTTCCTGGAGTCCACTTGTCATGCTTCCCAAACCATGTTTGCATTATGAAGAAATAATAGAATTAGGTTTCATTCTCCCCATAAATATTATTTGCATTCAGATATGCTATGTGTTGGTAATCCTTTATTTAAAATTCCACAGGATAATTGCAGTTCAGAGTATCTAGTATTCAGGTAAGTAACTGATAAGTCTACCCCTAAATAACATAAGTAAAACAAAAAATCTGTTATATATGTATATATGATGTAAGGAACTGCTGGCATCCAGTGCTCAGTGCTAAAACATGTACAAAGAACCCAAGTGCACTATTTTTACAAGACAGAACACAAAATCAAGTTTTCACATAGTGCTGATGATAAGAAATGTCTGGGAAGACCTCATTCAGCACATACTCTGTACAGAGAGGATGCTTCATGTGATTTGAGTTTCACAGAACAATTGTAGGAATAATTTGGCTTGTGGATGTAACATGTAGCCTTCTATGTAATTAGGATTACAGCTTTATGAGATACAAAATAATGAAAAATCCTGGTTTATAAAAGCAACGATTACATTTTACATTGATCTTTTCTTATGCAAAGTAGTTGTCTTCCTAGTTAGGAATAATTGATTGGTTTCCAATTTGCTTGGTTTAGGGGACTGCTGGGCTGAGTTATTCTTCATGCATGCTACCAGCAGGCACACATTTGTGCTAATTATCAGTATCATCTTCAAAGTCCTGATAAAAAGTGTCATGGCAAGAACAAGAGCACCTAATGCTTCTGATAAAGACATTAAATCAAGCTTACAAGTCTCATAATAGAAAGCAACTTTGCATTTACAAGTTATGTCTCCTATACTTTCCATTTCAGTTATTAGTTTCAACACAGGATTATAATAGTAAAAGAGATCAGGCAACAGCCAGACACAACCCCAGGAGTGAAGGACATGGCTCATGGGTGCTGCACCTCCTCTGCTGGCACAGCGTCAGGCAGCTGAGGAGAGGCAAAGGGAGCAGAGTATGTGCAGCACAGACTGAAATTTAAGGCACGCTTAAGAAGCAGAAGAGAGAAGGTACATAGCTAAAACCCAGATATGTTAGAGCCCATCCTGTCCAAGGACAACACAGGAGACCATATAGTTTAGTGGGATCTAAGAAAATCATCCATTGTGCAAGGATACAGTGGGAAAGAGAATTCTGTGTTAAATGACTCTCGTGTTGGTCCATTTCATAGAAACTCCACATCCTTAGTCAGAGTACCTTCATAAAACTCAGCCTTTAAACCCTGCATAGTCTTTGTCATCCTAAACTCAAGGAGAGAATAGAAAAAACTCAAGTTCAGCTATCTCTGATCAAGAAAATCAGAAATCTCAGAAAGACAAGCTCTTGAAGTGGCTTCACATGTCCTATACAGCAATTCTGACAAGAAGACTTGTCTTGTCAATTCCCAGTATAACACCAAAAAGGTCTGAGTCAACAAGATATGCAAGGAGTGCTTTGATATAGTTAAAAGAAAGGTTTCACATTTCTTTTTGGCCAACAATTTTCAGAAAGCAATGTACCAGTACCATCCCCCCACTGGGCTGAAGTCCCTCAGCTGTGCCTGGGACAGCCTCTGCCCTCCAGAAAAGCCTCTCCAATACTGAGGGCAGCTTCTGTCACGTAACACTATTGCCCACAGAATCCACACCATCCACTTCTCTCAGGCTTCTTTACTCTCTGCAGAGCTTCAGGTGGCTCCCTGTGCTCTTTTATTCCCAGCAGCTGAGCCCATTTCCTTCAGCTGTACATTATCCATGAGGTTACCCGTGGCCTTGCCCCAACATGTTTGTAAATCCTAGTGGTGCAATGTAGAGATGTTAATCAGAACCCTAACAGAAGCTGAACTTTTTACATGTGTGTGGCTACCTTTTAGAGTAGCTAAGTGAAAATTAGCATCGACTATTTTAATTTGAAAGTACTTCCCTAAAATATGTATACTCATTAATATACTATTGTATAATTAGATCTATTAGCTTCCTAATTGTACTAATTATATTATATTAATTAATGTGATTCCCCCCTTTTTTATGGTTATATTTTGTTCAAAGTAGAGAAGAGTTCCAGAATTCAAAACACAGAAACTTTGAAACTATCAATATGATCATACTAATTAAAGACCCTGCTTGCACTTCTCTTTTCCTTTTTTTGATTGACATCATTGCAGTTACTAATATATCTGAGCTATTGCCAGAATCTCCTGCAAAGGATGCATTCATTAAATTTTAAAGCTCGGGTGTGCAGTGAGTGACTGCCTGTGAAATGAAAACTGTTCTAGAGAGATTCAAAGCTGAATACAAACTCAAAAGAAAATTGCTTCTCTTGTCAAATCCTTAAAACTTTGAGCAGATTTCCACTTAGTCATCTTCAAATTCACTTGCCTCCTAACCTAGTGATGCTTATTTGTAGCATGGGCAAGACTATTTCGTATTTATTGTTGAAGCTGGGCACTACTTCCAGGTTGACTGTCAATAAATGGACACCTTTATCTGAGATAGTCCTGGAAGGGATGTTTGTATGACTTGGAAAAAAACCAAACAGGTAATCTGCAGGACTCTAGCTGTAAAGACGAGGTTCCTATTTTTCAGGCTCTGGCTACAAGTGTATGGTCAGATAACACTCTTCACACGTTTTTTCAGAAAGTATCGTGCCAAATACTTTAGCATAAATGTATTGGGCTTTTTCCTTCTTTGATCTAGTTCCCTTTGATCTAACAGCTAGTGTTTAATTAAGACTAATCTGCTAACGAAGAGGAAAAAAAATTACAAAAGAGGAAATTAATGGTCATGCTGTCACACACAGGTCACTCTCTGACAGGGTCTGTAGCTTTTTCAATGTGAATCTTTTTGATGGACTTACTGCCTGCCATTACTGCTCTTGTCCAATGTCACAGGGGCACAGTCCATCAAAGTAACTGTTCATGAAGTATGTTGTACTGGTGCAAGCTGCCAGGATGAGAGATGTAGTTACACTGTTGGGTAGTAATGTGGCTGAATCTATTTCCTTCTCTTCCCTTTAAGCTAACAGGGAAAACGATTAAGAGAAAATGCTAACAGCTTTAAAGAATGCTGCTGTCCTTGCAACTCCAAATGTTAAATCCCTGCATCCTTTTTCTAATTGCAACAAAATAAAAAACTTGTGAGAATAAAAATAAAGTTATAAATAAATAAAAAGAATGCAAGTTCAGTTGCTGAGAGGTGTGAAGCTGTAGGTGACATCCTGCAGTTGTATTGCTCTCTGCAGAACCACCCAGGTGGATATGCCCTGACTCCTGTCAAAGCCCTTGCTCAGTCCCTGCAGGGATACAGCACAAATCTGGATAGCCACTCCACTTGCTATCCACTGCCTTTCCCCACCAGTGCTTCCTGTCCTGCACCAGGTGGAGACACCATTATCTGGACCCATCTCAGGGATCAAAAAGCAGCCACCACTTCAGGCCCAGCTGACACATGGAGGGATAAGGGAAGGAGGGAGCACATCACCACTGAGGGTACATGGAACACTCCCTTTTTGCACACCACTCCCACAGCTCCTTTGGCTGGAGGGTTTCTGGAGGAGTGACCATGTCTTCCCTCACCTCTCCCCTTCTTCACCTGCAGTGTTTCCTGCCTTTGGAGACAGCTCCAAGTGTGTCTACCTAGAATGGGGGAGCTTGCTTTCAGAAAGCACAGTAAATTCTCTATGGAGCTGTTACTTACACTACAAACATTTCATCTTAATTAAATAACACTAAAAACCTTGCAACATTTCTCACATTGAATCCTACAAACTTCATTGATTCTGTAACTTGAAGAAAGGTAGGCCCTGAAGTTGTCTAAAGGAATAAAATATTCTAGCTCTTTCTGTGAACATCAAGAAAATGAATTAAAAGCAGCAGCACCTGTCCTCGAGAAATGTGCAAGTCACGTGTGTTTTGCCCATGTAGCTGGTAAGAAGTAATATGTCCAAGGAAAATAGAAGGTTTTAGATGCCAAAATCTGAGCCTACTTGGAACTATTGATCAGTTAAATCAATAACATAAAGAAGAGAAGAGAAGGGAAGAGAAAGAGAAAGAGAAAGAGAAAGAGAAAGAGAAAGAGAAAGAGAAAGAGAGAAGAGAAGAGAAGAGAAGAGAAGAGAAGAGAAGAGAAGAGAAGAGAAGAGAAGAGAAGAGAAGAGTTGAAAAGATAATAAAGTGAAATCAAGTGAAATAAAATAAAGAAGATAAACCAAATAAATGGAACTTCCTCCATATTAAATGTCATTAACTGCTAGTAATCTGTATCTTAGAATTGTATCAAATCTACTGAATTCAGTGGCAGTGTTGCTAAACTGTGTCTAATAAGCTGTAATGATTGATAAAATTATCCACCATTTGCAATTACACATAAATATTTTATGGAAAATATCACAGTTGCAAAATTTGACTGCTAGACAGATTTGTGTACATATTTCAAGGAAATTAGCTGTAAATTGTAAACAGATTTTGATTATTTATGTGTTTTTAATGTTTCCTTAAATGCTTGTTGGCAAGTTTTGCTGCTTAGTTATGCTACACATTTATAAAATGCATTTTACTGTTGGGAATAATCTTCCTTCTTCAATTCTGTGTTAATTTTGAGCAAAATTGCTGATCATTTCATAAAGAAACTTGAACAGTTTAAAGGTTCATAAAATCTGTTTCTAAAAATCTCTTCACATGCTGATAGTGTCTGCATTTGTTGTCTTATCAATATGTTTCTAAAGTAATAATCTGCATAATTGTTTGGTAGAGATTGATGTGGTAGAACTCTGATACCAGGAGTCTTTGCCTTTTCACCTTTCTCCCCTCTGATCACTGTTTGCACAGCAACAACTTCTCTACTTTGTCTTAAAAAGTGTTGTTTCCCAAATAATATAATGGAACATCATTGACTACAGATTTTTCCCCCACAAAATGTTTTACTTCACATTTCTTTTTACCTGTTACTATTGTGGTTGCACACAGTTAGGATTGGTGACATGCAGTGTGTAAGTGCATGCAGCTACTGGGGAAATAGCTGCAGTGTTCTTCCTTTTTCCTTCATGCACAAAAATCAGTGCATGAAGTGTGTGAGCACAGTTTGTTGTATTTGAAAATATTCATGACTAGGTGTTTACAATAAAGTTCAGGGATCTGGAATTTGCCATCCTGATTGCTCTGAAATAATATAAATACAATGAGCCTCAACTACATTCTGCCACTCATTTCACTATTTGAACCTTTTAAAGTAAACAAAAACTTTGCAGATGTATTTTCTAGGCATGAAAATATTCTGACTGAACAAACTGCATCTGCTTCACTTTGTCTGCATCCCATGAAATCATTACATTGTCTTATTAAACTCTGCTAGATCCTGAAGGTCTCTGTGTTTGTTTGACAGAGTAATGGCTACATGCATCACTTGTAAGGGACCTTGGGAACTTCCACACAAAACAGCACTTGTCCCTATCTTTGCCATATTTCCCTGATTTTTGTGTTTTGTCAATCACTGATATTATCACAATTGCTTCTCATTGCTACTTCTGTCAATGCCTCAAGAGGAGGAATCAGTTCCAATGTTTCAACTGATCCATGGGGGAGCAGTAAAACAATGGGGCAAAAGATGTGAATGTGCTTGAAGAATGAAGATAAATTTCTCTTCTGATGATGTTGTGAGATGTTTTGCTCCTGACTGCATCTGCTCTTAATTTGCATTCTTTTTCTTCTGTAAAGAGAATGGAGCTACAATTCATAACTACCTTTATTTGCTTCTCATCAAATTCCTTGGGATTTACCCATCAAAAAAAAGGTTTAATTGCATTTTCAGAATTCAGTTAATTGCCTTTTGACTTGAAATTCATTTCCTGGCATGAATGAAAGTATTTTTAAAAATTATAGGTCCTTTAGGAAAATTATTTAAATTCCTCTAACAATGACACTGATATTTTACAGACTGAAAAGAGGCAACAAATCTAACTTTGTACACACTTGGCACAAAAAAAGATGTAAACAATATTATAAGCAAATATTTATAGAATCTGAAAAGGAAGTAAATGTTGCATAAGCAAAAGAAGAAAAAAGACCTTGAGAAGAGGGAAGGAACTGCCAAAATAAAAGAAGCTACAGTTGTCAATAGCTTGGCAATAGAGAAAAGCTGGTCCCTGAGTCACCCTGTTGTCACCAGCACTGGCTGAGCTCTGCAGCCAGGAGGGAACAAGCAAGATGACAAAATCCAAGAAGAGCCAGGAAATGTCAGCAGCAAGGCATGGCTGACCATTCCCTCATCTGGTTTCCTGACCATGTTAGAAAGAGAGATGTATTTATGGAGTTAACAGTAGTGAGTACACATAAAGCCTCACCTATCTCAGACACTATTTCTGTTTAATCTCTGTCAAAGTGTTTTTCTGAATTCTTGTGCTAGAGTGGTGGTAGGAAGATGGAAATGGGTGGCCTCAGAGAGGGTATCCAGAGTGAGAATCCAGCTTATGGGTCTGATGATATCTGCATTCAAAACCCTAGGTAGAGGAAATAATTTATTATATTCTCTATTTAACCAAATTTCTGCACATGCTATGTTCTCCAAAGTCTAATTAACCATTAGGTTATAGATATTCTTTTACATGTAGGATCATTATAACTATCCCTACGTATTTAACATTTTTGGATACCCAGTGTACTTTACTTTCATTTTTAATCTTTTTCTTTCTTTTTTTATTAAAGTCAGCAATCAGAGAAGCCTGGCTAGCTTTAGACGCTTTGGTTATAGTTTTTGAACTGAGTCTTTGACTGTTCTTTCTGCTGATTTACAGGAACTGACAGATGATTAAAGCTATGTATGTCCAATCACCAAGAAGTTATTTCCCTTTCTACATTCCCTGATTGACAAGAAAGGTGAGAAATGAAAAGTTCAAACAGACAGTAGCAAATGAGATAATTTTAGATTTACCACTGTGAAGAGAAAGCAGCACTTTGCATTACCAAACAGACAAAAAATAGTGCCCCATATGTCAAAATTTTGACACTGTGAGAATTTTTATCCAATTATGGTTTTGACTTTCTTTTTGATAGCAGGCACTAAGACATTATTATGATGTATCCTAGGTTCAACAAAATGCATTGCATTTTTTTTTGGTGTGCCCTTTGAAGACTTAAATGCAAAATTCAGAAAATCTATGGGGAGGGGAGAGGGGGAGAGGGGAGGGGAGGGAGGGGAGGGGAGGGGAGGGTGGTTTATCTGAGTCTGCAGAAATAATTCATGCTATTGTCACATTTATACACCAGCAATAAAAAACAAGGAACAAATCCTGATGAGTGAGATGCAAGAAAATTTCATTTGTCTTTGTACCTTAAAACCTCAACAGGTATGCACAGCATCCACTCTTTTTTAGAAGTCTCTAGAGCAATTCCATGAGATTACATTTCCTGCTTCAGTGAATATTTGGGAATTTATTGACCCACTGCATCTCATATGGGTTTATTTTAAGACTTGGAAGAATGAGTAAAAGAGAAAAGTAATTAGCAGGCTACACCTGAACTACACAGCGTTGTGATTCTCAAGCAGGAAACTGGTGGCAAGTGACTAATAAGCCCTGTAGAGAGAGTTATGCTCTTTTGTCACACATTCTCTGAAAACACTGGGCCAGCTTCCCACTACAGAGGGCTCACAGTGATGCAGAGAAGGAACTAAATGCCACCTCACTTTCAATATGTCTCACAGTCTCAGAAATCCATAGACAGTTTGCCCAGGGAGCTTGTAATATTTAATGTTGTGTTCTTGGCAAAATTTTACTCCATGTTTTCAACCCTGAGAATAATTCTTGTCAATGAATTCCCCCATGATTTTGGGTTCAGTTGAAAATGCGAAAGTACTGGAATTCATTTGCTAGCAGAATAAGAAAGAACTTTTATACTTTACAATTAGAGATTTTTATTTCAGTCCCAATGTACTTTTATATTTCCTACTATTTGACTCTTCATCTTTGAGATAAATATAATGAGATTAACCCAAAATTTTATCCCAGCTATTTCAATTTCCATGTACACTGTATGCAGTGTTGGATTTGGTCATGTTCCAGGTTCATAATTGCCTTACAGCAGGACCTTCTTTGAGAGTGCTATGGGGTCTAACCTTGAAATACTTCCCTAGTAAGACAGCAATTTCTTATACTCCCAAAAGTCAGCTACTTGGTCAGGCTTTCTCTTCGTTTAATGGCTGTTTTGCATCTGCAGAGCTCATGTTACTACTGAGTCCACCTCATTTTCCTCATAAGCCAGTTGGTGTGTTGGAATGTGAGGACATTGCATCCTCCTTTCTATATCAAGTTTGAAAACAGCCTTATGTCTCAATATGAAAGTGATTAACTTAATATTTCATGTAGATTTAAAAACAAAAGTTTAAAATTATGAGGCTATAGGGATTTGTATGAGATTTCCTGTAATATGTCAAATAATTCTTACTTCTAGCATAATCCATGAAAGACAAGACATGTGAAACATAAGCTCTGTCCTCTGTGGACAGATTGCCTCTGGCAGCTAAAACCGAAGGAATGGATTTCGTTACCCTACATCTCCAAAACAGCAATAGTTGCAAAAGTCACAATATTGCCTTAAGGTTATTTCTTATCTTACCAAATGCCTTGAGGGGACAGTCAATCTTTGTTCGCTCACACACATTGAAATACAGGTCACATTCATTTATTAAGGGAAAGGGAGGTAAGAATTTTTATATTTTTAAAATTCTTTAGAATTTCTTTAAATAGGACTAGCTGGTGTCTGGGTATGGGCAGACACAAAAGGTGTCAAATATAATGGAAATATTTTATACTTTTCTATAAACTGTGTGGTATATTAAATTCCAAAGTTAAACCAATTATGAAATAAATTTTTATTTTTATTTTTTCTTTTATTTTTATTTTTTATACGAAAAGCAAATGCTCTGGCTTAAGACATTAGAGAGCCAGGAGAAGATGTACTATCATTTTAACAGCATTGAAGATATCACAAGGGCTTTACAATGGAAAGCAAACCAAATCAGTGCCTATGTTTTGCAGTTTTATGGTCCATAGATCAAAGTTTCCAAACATCTTTTCTAAAATCATCCCAGTCCAAAACCACTGTCATGACTAAATGCCAGGCTTGTATGGCAAATATAAAACATGCCAGTGATCTGATGATTTGCATTATACAATTAGTCATTTTTGGTTTAATGCTGGGGTCAAGGTGGAGAGAGACAGCTAGAGAGAAGGAAAAAAGGTACAAATGAGCAGTAGGAAGGACTTTCCACCTTCAAGGATAGTCTGGTCAACAAACTTCCTTAAAAGTTGAGGTTCCCATCCTAGAAAGAAAGAGTGGGGAAAATGCTTCAAAGTCAATACTATACCAGTTTCTGTATAGGTAAATGTCATTAGGAAGAAACAATGCGATTGAGACCCAACAGGAGGTCGTGGGCAAGCTGGAAATGTTCCTGGATAATCTCTAGCTGGCTCTGAAAGGAGTGAGAAATCAAACAATGAGCCAGAATGAAAAAAATTAGAGGGTAATTTACCTTCTGAAAATATGAAGCAAACAAGAAGTACAGAGAAAGCTGTTTTATTAGAAATTTCATCACTTCTCAAGATGATGTGTGCTGCCAGCATGTGACCCAAGAATGGGAAAGTATCTAATGTAGCCTGTTGTCTGCTTGGGATGTAGCTCTTTCATATGTTCAGACATCCAAAAAAATTTCTTCCTAGTACTTTTTTCCTGCTTCCTTTCGTGATCTGCTTGAATGAAGAAATATCTTCCGAGATGTTATTCATGCTTTCAAAATGTTTTAAGTCCCAGTTCAGAAGAACCCAGGCACAAAGCATCTTCTTTTATAGCAGAAAGAACCTGCCACCTTGGCAACTAAGGCATCCTTGTTATTTCTGAGCTGGAGGGCTGACAGGAGTCAAGGAGAAACCACCTTTCATAAAGACTGTATCCTGCCTTTGCAAAAGTCAGTGACTTCTACTCTGTCATGAAGTAATCATAAGGAATACTGCCTCCCACAGAAGTAATATCCTGCATCAGGAGATAAGTGCTCCTGTCTTTCTGCTTCCCTTGGATTCAGACCTTTGTGAGTACAGGGATGCAGATTTGGGGTAAGCCTAGACTGAGATCCAAGATGGGTCAACAGGACTTTGCAAGTGGGAGAGGTGCTGCTCTGGAGCCAGTCTGCCCTGGAGCTGGATTAGTGCTGCTCCCGGAAGCACACCAGAAAGAACCCCTGTCTCCAGGATGAACCTAGGAACAGGAACAGGAAAAGCACATCATCAGAAATAATATTCTCCCATACATATCACCAGTCTTTCTCACTTAATTTTCTAGTAAGTCCCATATTTCTAGCCCTACCTTTATTTGCATTCTATTTTGCAAAGCTGATCTTGGTCATGAGTAGAGCATGCAGGCACAAATGAAAGTACTTTTTGTCATAAAGGTTGGAGCAAATCTGGAGCCATGCACAGCACTGTATGATTTATTTAATGTTTATCCAGATCACAGCAGTATTTATAGTGACAGCCAATATGCAATTCTCATTTAAACTAAAAGAGCTAGTGTGCCATGATATATTTCAAGTAATGTCTGACTTCCTTCATTATCCTGCTATAAGGAATGCCATCAGCATTTCTTTTGCATGGCTGTTTCTACCTAGGGTAACAGCCTATATGACTAAATATAGGTCCTAATCGTATAAAAAAGATCATTACCTGTTTGAAGAACATAATGAAGATGATCAGTAAGTTTCTGCTCATTGGCAATTCCTGGAAAATGAAAATATGATAGTACCTATGAATTGTATAAGCTGTACTATACTGTTGGTTCAGGATTTTTATGCTTCTTTTAATCTTCTGTTCTGCAAATATCACTTGAACTAAGAAAAAGAATTCAGAAAGTTTCCCAAAAGACAGAAATGCTATTACTAAGAGCATGTTTTTTCTGACAAGTGCCAACGATTCTAGCTGCATACATAAAATATAAAAGCATCTTGAAAAGAGTGTGATGTTCAAATTCTGTTATGAATTTTAATCACAGAAAAATATGGTAGATGACTGTGCAAAAAGAGTTACTTCTATTTGCCTGTGTACATCAGCCTTGTGAATTTTGAGAGACAGTGATTATGTCAATATCTAAGTGTCAATGCAAGCAACTATGTTCTTCAGTTAGTTCAGATTTATTTTGGTGATGAATATTGAAAGTGAGTCATCCAATGCATCTGTTGTGATAAAAAACCCAAATTGACTACATATGTACCTAGCACTGAGCCAGGTAATTCTGCTGTGGATCCAGTCTTATTTTTTGTTTGGGGAAGATGTTTGTGGCATACAAACTTGACTGCATATGTAATGGCATGGGAATCCCCTTGGATCAATTAGTTATTTTTTGTTTACATTTACATAAGGTAAAGTTGTTTCCCAGTTTGGTGTTGCTTACCACAGTTACAGAGCTGATGCAGGATTTATGCTGCATATGTTTTCAGCAACCACAAATCTAACATATTCAGAGAGATTTTTCTCCACAAAACAATACTAAAATATTGTTTTAAGCTGCTACTTCCTACTGAGTATTAGGTCCAAATTTATGCTCTTTCTGCCACCAGCATTTATGATGTTTGATTTTTTTGAATGGAATGTATATTAGCTATTAACTTATTTTGGTTTGTGTTGACTTGAGTTTAGAAAGGGTGTGTGGGCTATGAAAGGATATATTGATTTTTAATACCTCTAGGGAAAATAGTGGAGGAGGTAGTTGTGTAGAATGCCACAGAAAGACATTATCTTACAAAAGAAATTACCTCCAGTGACATTACACCAATAAGAATGTTTACCTGCAATTTTCACTCCACTCTGAATCATTCAAAGAAAGGGAAACACTACCAATTTCATTTTCTTGCTGTGACACAAACTTTACAAAATTTTTCAAACTGCAGTGAGGTTTTTTTAATCTTTTATCCATTTGGTGGTGTAAATTTAATTCAAGTGGTGCAGCTGACACAGGTTGTGACTTAGAAGGCAGAAACCACAGATATTGTATTTAATAAAATTAAAATAACATCAGATTATTCAGTCCTGACAAGGATCTTCAGAGTCTTCAGAAAGAGGAATTGCTGGAAGGAAAGGAGATAAGACTGTGGATGGGAATGACTCAGGCACTACTGCTTGCACAACTGAAACTGGCAATAAATGCTGACCATGAATGAAGTCTACATAAAATTATGCACAGGAAAAAAATCAGCATATTTCAAGTACAGGCAAACAGCATCCACTTTAGAGAGTCTTGTTATATATGATAGATGGAACTTTGGTGAAAGGAAAATGAATGTAAAATGAAATAGTGGTAGGGATTTGATTTGTTTATTTGTTTTCACCTGAATTGTTTCCAGTCCAAGGAAGTACAGTAAGTACTGGTGTGAACTACCACTCTTTGGGAGAGGTATAGTTTATATTTTCATTTATACAGATACTCTAGTGAATGGCTATATGACAGTCTCATATATTATGGTTTCAATATAGATCAATACTGTAGAGGTTTAGGTGTGCTGGAAAATAAAAAAAATCATTCCAGTTTTGAATAGAATTGCCAAAATGTAATATTATCTTGACAAAGAAGTTCCAGATCCCTGAACTTGAATCTGGATTTCAGAGAAGTGTAAAGACCACACCAGCTATGTTCCATAAATCCCACCCTTGCAGTTTAATTAACTTTCATACTTTATTTGGCTTCAAAGGCACTTAATCAGGTATGTCTTGAATATTGTAGCTAGATTTTCCAAGATACAATAAATATCTAGTTCTACTTTTACTGTGATCTAGGGTCTACTGGCACTTACTCAAAAGGCAGAAGGATCATACCCATGACAAATAATTCCCTGATAGGCAGGGATGAAGACTAAAATTAAGTTTCAGTCTGTAATGCTTTTAATTGCTGGGCTTGGTCTGGTGGGGATGGAGTTAACTTTCTTTGTAGCAATCACTGTGCTCCTGTGGTTTTGATTTGTGAAAGCTTTCTCTGTTTTTTACTCTGCCCCCACAACAAGGAGGCTGGGAGCTGGAGTCTGGGAGTGGACACAATCAGAACAGCTGTTCTGAGTTGACTAAAGTCCGTACCATAATATTCTTGCTAGTTTTTCTTGTGCTCTACGTTATTATGCTTAAAATTTGATGGGTGTTGTGGAAATATCTAAATCTATACAGGGCATAAAACTCAACCAGCCTTTAGCATTTTATTTTCACATATTTTGCATTGTTTCAGGCAAACAAAACAAAGTCACATTCAATAATGTATGCTACATATGTTATATCAGATACACTTATTTTTCTAAATTCTTACAGTATATACATATACCTACATATCAATTTCAAAATTACTGTTGAATCAATGCAACATATTAAAAGGTGTGATAAAAAACAGAGCAGCTCAAGGCATTTCTGTCCAAGTTGTTTTCCATTAAAGGTATTTTTTTATATCATTCATCTTCACCATGTTGTGTTTCCTTTGGGCTTCTATTACTATACCTGCTATGTCAGTCCCATTGTAGCAATGACAGTGATTTATCAAGCACATTAAATCTGCAGAATCTCTAGCTACAAAAGCTAGTTTTTCAAATATTGAATCTCAGATGTGTCACATTTAACCTGCCCTGAACTCCTGAAACAACTCTGCTCCTTTTAAGTGAAATCAAATTTGATTTTATTAGCAAACTTTTTACCTCAGTGTAACATAAAACATCAGCTGTTGAAGTTAGCTGTCTCACAGAAGCTTAAGAATTACTTACACGAGGAAAGCCAACATATCCCAAAGAGTCTGTCCCTCTTAAGCTTATCTTTCCCTTTACTCTCTGATATGTCACAGCTTCTTTCAATTTTCTCTCAACATAAAATTGCCCGGCTGTCTCCTAAGATGATTTCTGCCATTTGCCTCACTGGGCACAGTGTGCCAGGCAGTGCAGGCTAGCTTGTGTTACTTTGTCAAGCCAATTCCTGATTTAGACTTATCTATTAGATCATCCTGAAGTCTTCCCTTTTTCTGTGATCACTAATGTTGACACATCTAAGAGAGCACAGGGAGGAACATAAAAGACTACAAGAAGATGCTAAAGGAAAGATGAAAAGAGCAGAGCACATTTAGCTTTGTCAGATACAAATGAATAGATGTGAGATGACAGATACAAGTGTAAGGAGTTAGAAGAATTTTTCAAGTTGGTCAGAGGAAATAATCAGCATTCATGGAATAACTGTACATGATGGATGTTTTTATATATATATATATAATGATGTCAAGTGTTTTCTGAACACACTAGGAAAGAAAATTTTCTTTTTTGAAGAGCTTGGAAATTAAGGTGGGCATTTTCAGGAGTGGGGGCAAGAGTGAATAACCAACACCTATAGGCCTCCTTCTACTGTATGTACTGTGGGGAGTACCTGTCCTTTTGGGAGTCTTTTCTCTCTCCTAACCCTTTTTCTCTGCAATAGATTAAGTAAGAGCAATGAAGAGAAACACAACTAAATGAATATTGACTGAACTGGATATACATGGAAGTGTATTTTCAGAGGAATAATTCACATTTTCTTTCACATACTGACAGATAGGTGTAAGAGATCCTCACTAGCTTCTTATTTTAGAGATGATAAGACTTCTCTTGGGCGAAAGAGCTGATTCCTCCTTTGAAGGAAAGATATTAAGGTTATAACAACCTATCTACCTTATAAAATTATTATAAGGATTTCCAGTGGTAGAATCTCTAAACTACAAAAAGTAGTATAAAAGCTTTGTGCTGACTTGATACACATGGATGAGTTTCAGTATCTAATAATAAAAGATGTATTTATTATATCTCTGATGTAGCTTTAAAACCTAAAGTCAGTTTATCCTACTCATAAGTAATCTCACTTAGTGCCAAATCTCCATTTTATTTCATTCAATTGAAAAACTCCTTTTACCTGCAGTATAATAATACAGACCCAATAGATATAGCCTTTAGATAAGTTATCATCCATTCCAGTTAGGCATAGATATCACTTTCAATGTAGGACTGTATGCCAGTAGGCTGAACAACCAGCAGAGGCAGATGAATAATGTTCCCACCAGTGCCAGAGTTTCAGTCCCTGTCCTCAGGGCTTACTGTTATTGATTTATAAAACAAAATATTTCAAACAAAAAATTCAGCCAGAAAGAGCCAGAAAATTTTCAGCTTCATCCCAACTACTTCTGCCCCTCAGGCAGAAGTTTTATAAGGTAGAAATTCTGGCTGTTACCATCTTGCCTTAATAATTCTGCAACAGTGTCTATGTTACCCTCTCTGCATGTAGGGGATCAGGAAATTCTTTAATTTCTGTGGAAATTAAACATTTCACAAGGGTGCAATTATTACTAATTTCATATGGAACACAAAAACCAAACATTTGATGAGATATGGAAGATACAGATATGCTTTTAATCTTGCTTTATTTGTTGGTCGTTTAAAAACACTTAATTGCTGTTTATAGTTATCTTGTGCAAATAGTGAGAATATTCAGCTGCTGGGTTATTTCACTGTACCAGCTCAACATCTTGGGAACAGTCTTGCATTTTTAGTTTTAAATCCATTTTTTCCAACTCTTAGATTACCATTGGAAGACAGTGATGAAAAGCAAAATACTATTATTAACTCTTTCATGGATATATTTTCCCTGAACTCTGATCTAAATAGGCCTGGATTGGAAATGAAGGTGAGAAACCAGACTAAAGAACCACTATTTTACAAGCTCCAGTGGAAACATACAGCATGATGCAACACCCCTGATTCAATTGAATTTCCCAATAATCCTATACTTCTTACTACTATTTTACATTTAGATAACATTACATAAACACACATTTTAGAGCAGTTTCAGAGGTGTCCTGAAGAGCACAAGGTTTCCACCTTCATTAACCTGCCTCACCTTTGGGAATAATGCGTGGAATTTCAGGAGACATAAAGGACATGGTAGTTTGCTTGAAGATCTAATTCCATATTCTTTTCTTCCACTGAATAAAGTTTGTTTAATTAGATGAGAGCTGTACTCCCAGGTTCAGGACATCAGGACATCTAAGAATCAGAATGGCCCTTTCACAGCTTCACTTTCTTGTGCAGTTCCAATTACATTGGGATAAATTAATGTTTTACTCAACATATATTTTATGGCTGTTTTTCTAATTCTCCCATTATACCATCCTATTAAAGCATAAACTATCCAGATTAATTTACTGTTTTTACACAAACACAAAAAAAAAAAAAAAAAAAAAAAAAAAAAAAAAAAAGATGGAGAGAAAATTAAACCAGCAAAATCCTGGTTGTTTTAGTTAATGAATTAAATCTTCCCATGAAGAGTGTCTTTTCTACCAGTATAACTCTGTCATGTTTGCAGTCTCTGTCAGAAACTTCATTTTAATTTGGGATAGGAGCAGATCTGACTGACAGGAGCAGAACTAAGTTTGACTGAACCTTTCTTCTGATGAACAAACCCCAAACCTGCTTGAACTCTAGCTCTACATATGATCTGATTGGGTCAGACTGTCCCACTATTTCCTCAAATACAGCAATCAAACCGTTGTCAGCCAGGAAAAGGTTATGTAGCAAAAACAATGTAAATTTCACAGCACAGAGCAACTGATAAAACTTTTCTACTTAAGGGGAAGCAGCAGGGAATTTGGCAGTGAGAATGCTACAGCCACATACACTTTGTGCTCCCTGAAGAAAAAGTTCCTCAGGGTTATGTGAGGACTGACATGAGTAGCTTCAAATATGAATACATTTCCTCATCTCCTGAGTATCAGTAAGAGATGTCTAGATAAGAATGAACATTACTGTTTCATAATTTAAACTTGGTGTATGCATAAATTTTAATCTAATGTTGTGGTTATAGAAAATGACAAAAAGTTGTTAATAAGGTCAGAGAACTTGTGAATGAGTCTTCAATATAAAGCTAGGTATTTTCTCAGAAGTACAGAACAAGCTTTTAATCTCCAGATACCAATGCCAAGCGCATAGCTGGGCCATCTCCTCTGGACTAAGTGTGAAGTGAATTGGTTTGCAATGAAGCCAGCAAAAAGTTGGCAAAGTAGCCATTAATTATATGGAAGTGACTCAAGCATCTTGTTGAATTGAGATAGGCACTATAACTCGGTGTCAAGAGACAGTCTGAGAATTTCTGTGAATTTTTGGCATTCTCTGTTAGACAAGTGTTCACCAGCCTTGTATGCACTTCAGAGAGAACTGTCTCCTTTTTTCTTTTTTTTGACTGATCTTTTTTCTTCATGCTGACTGCATTTAGTTATTTTGTAATACCACTTGATTTCATTCTCACCTTTTCATTTTTCTAGTAAGAACCTTAATAAAAAATTTCAAAACATTAAGTCTCAAATTTATCTTATAGAAACTCCACTAAAATCTCTTAGACAATAAACTGTCCTTGTGTTTTGTGAGTTCTTTATCCATCTTACAATTGCTCTGTTCTCTCTTCACCATCATCAATTATTTCTGTTAAGTCAAATGAATTTACTTATGGAAAAAATCAAAGGCAGTTATTAAATAAGTGTGGCATGATATTAATTTGTTAGAATTATTTTGCATTTTCTTCAGTTTTTAATTTGTATCCAGGTTGCATTATATTCTTCTTCAAGCCTTTGTAAAGTTTTCCATAATTCTTTGTGAGGGGATACGTGACAGGAAATCCCCAGGACATTTTTCCCTCCGTTAATACAGCTCCTCTCTGCCTTTGCTTTTCTCTATTACTGTGACTGTCCTCAAATGAATAGACTATTCTAATTGTAAATCAGATTATTTAAAAAAAATGAAGAGAGAAAGAAAGAAAGGAAACATATTAAGACATCCCCATAATCTTGTACTAAATTTTCTGGGCTAGGATTATCCAGCCTTCTCAACTGGCATACATTTTGCAGCAGTAAACTCCACCTTCATGTTCATGGGTATTACTGAATGGCCAACAGCGTCTGTAACAAACACTGAAGCTAAATATTAACTCAGCTTAGGAACCATGCACTAGCTCTTCTCTCATATGTCATCATTATTTAGTCAACTGTGTGTTCTGTCCCAAAGACCAAGCTTGTTTTAATACTTCTCTGTGCTTCTTCACTTCTAGTCTGACATACTTTGCTGATCATCCCTCATTTTCCTCACTCCTTTCAGATGCTATAGATACATCTATTCCAAGGTGTTCATGCTGTAAGTGTAGGGTTACTTTCTCCAAGGATTGCTCTGTCTTTTTCTGAGATTTAGATCCTGAAAATTTATAGTACCTTCAGATGAAATTAATTCTTGGCTTCTGTCACACTTCTGTCCCTCAGCAGTTTGCTTCATCTTCCTCAACTTGTTCGTGGTTTAGGTTTTTTCTTTTTCCTTGTTGTGCTCCCCTCCCACCCCAGTCTGCCATTTCAAAATTAAGCACTTTATTATTTCTACATATTTACATTTAATTTACAATCTTCCCATTCTGGTTATTTTTAACACCATGTGTACTTTAAGTACTTACTGAATTGAAGTTTAAAATATTTTTTCTTCTGCAGGTTAATTTTTTGAGTCAATCTCTCAACTACCATATCCAGGATTAAATGATTCTGTGAATATTTGTTTCATTTATTTCTCAGTCTATATCTAGTAATTGGAAATTCTCATAGATATATCATTACTGGAGTTATTTTTCCCTCTAGAAACAACATGAAGCCCTCTCTCCTTATCTATCTGACCCAAAACTCCCCAGTGTTATACTTGTAATTCATCTTTTGTCATGTGACCCTATGTGATTTTGACTCCAAAACATTGTTCTTTATGCCTCTCATATTTTTCTTATTTCCTGAAGTCTTCATATCCTTAAAATAGAATCACCTTATGTCTTTATTTCTGTCAGTTCTGAGCAAGGCAAATATTTCCCTACCTGTGTTCCTACCATGACTGCTGTTCTAACATGCTTCTGCTACCTGGAGAATGTTATTTCTCAGGTCTGCACTGAGAGTTCTTGTTTTTCAGTTTTGCCACTGAGACTGCTGGCAATAATATGTAGCATTTCAATTGCTTTCTACTGACCAGAAACTAATTTCCTCAGCTGGATTAATCTTTCACTATCAGTTTCAGCTAACTGGCTACAGCTCTCATCTGTATGAGTACCTTCTGCTTACTATTCATTCTCCTGACCACTGATAATCTCTTATCCACTGCTGTGCTTTATCTATCTGATTTCTTTTCCCCTGTATATTAAAACTACAAAAAGCTGTGTAGAAAGGTTAATAAAACAGAATATTAACCTGCAGAAGGGGAAGCAAATGTTTTTACTTAGTTTAAAAAGTCATCACAAAATTTGCTTTTTAACACAATGGATTTGATCAAATTTGAGGGAAAGGAAGAAATGCTATGTATTCATAAACTTAATTTCTTTTATCTCAAAAAATATCTATTAGTGCAAAATTATAAACTGTAGAAACTGTTGTTGATCTTCATCACCCCATTTAATTCTGTTTTCAATCATCATGAATTGAATCTGAGCACAATGACAACTAAAGAAGGTTGTTTTCTTTCCTTCAAGCATTATGGTGGAAATTATTTTCATTTAAACTCCTTTCTGAAAGAATATATACTGGGCATCTGTAGAACATATGAAAGCCAGCTTTTACTGAGATACCTAAGAAGATATTTACAGGACTGCAAATGACTGAGATACCATCACTTATTGAAATACCTCTTGTAATTTTATTCAGATTTACTGCTGAGATGCAGTAAATGTACACAATTTGTCCAAGTATAATATAAAATGCATTAATTTATATAATCTGAAGACTGTTTAAAAATAAAGAAATAATTTGAAATTTAAACCAATGTCCTTCAAGTTTCTGTTTAAGACTATGAAGTGGTGGATGCTTACTTTTCTAAGAGTAATAACCCAAAAATTTTTAGAGCCAACTGGCTTACAAGACAATAAAATTTTGTTTTTCTAGTGATGTTGTTTAACTCTTAACTGTTTTGATGTAATTTACAATGGTTTAGTTTTAGTATTTTTAATTTCCCCTTTTCTTTTTGCTATAAAATTGAAATGACATTGAGTTACTTTTGGGTAAATGAGCTATATGGGTCAAGATCTGCATTAATCAAAGTCATTCAGATACTTGAAAACACTTCCTTACTTATGCCTATTGATTTTCATTTCCTAAGTCTTCCTTTAAAGATTTTTTTCACATTTTAATACAAATATTTGGTTGTTTTAAAAAAAAAAAATCATTTTAAAAGAAAAAGGATTCTTACAGTACGGCAGACATACTGCAAGTATTTATCTGGGAGAATCTATGGATACTGAAGTTGCTCAGACTCTTCCAAATTAAGATTTTGCACAGGGTTTTGCAGAGAAGAACATTTCATTGTTCCTCCAAGCCCTCTGTGTTCAAACGATATTGCCAGCAGCCACAGAGAAGCCTCTCTCTTTTTGTGAAATAGATTTAATGCACCCACTGCAAGGCTCGGATGGTTACAATGTGATGTTTGACCTCTTTCTGTGCTCCCTCTTTCAGGGGAGAAAGCCTCTGGCAGAGTCTGTCAGCATTGCCAGCAGGTCTCCACAGCTGCATCTGCTCTCCTCAGTGCACCTCAACATGGAGCATTGCCAGAAGCCTTCTCTCCACAGCTCAGTAGAGCACTGACAACTCTGTGAGCAATATGGGGCTTTCCTCCTCTCCTTTCAATATCTCCACCCCAGACATCAAAGTCACAGAATATACTGAGTTGGAAGGGACCCACAAGAATCATCAAGTCCAACTCCTGGCCCTGCATAGGACATCTCCAAGACTCACACCCTGTGCCGGAGAGCATCATCCGAGCACTTCTTCAGCTTTGTCAGGCTGGTGCTGTGACCACTTCCCTGGGGAGCCTGTTCCAGTGCCCAGCCACTCTCTGGGTGAAGAATTTTTTTCAGGGGAATTTTCTCAATTGTCAGGGGACAATTGAGAAAATTGTCCCCTGACACAACTTCAAGCCATTGCCTCACGCTGGTATGTTCAGGCCCAGCATTAGACAACAGCTGCTCTGCTTTCACATAGCTTGATGCTAAGCACGATAGTCAGTGACTTCAGGTTGCAACTGACTTTATATGTTTGAGAGAGGAAGTGGAAGAAAAATGAGTGTTTGTGCAGAAACAGGAAAATCTGGCTTTGAGAGTTTCAGTCCAAGGCTGAAGATAAAGTAAGCCAAAGTAAGTAACAGGTGTCTGAAAATCCATCTCGCTGGGAAGATAATTGTAAATTGACTATGGTTCCTTGTTTCTACAGTGTTAAGACATAGGAAATTACATTAAATAATAATTGTTTTTCTAAAAGGATAAAGTTCATTTCATGTTACTCTGTGTTAATACAGTAGCACACTACTGCATTAATACTTTAATTCAATTTTATAGGATGCTTTTATTGCAGAGATCTGTAAAGGTGCATAGCTTGGCGTTGCTAAGCCTTGTAGAAACCTCTTCATTAGTTTCAATTTACATGAATATATGTCTCTTGTGGTGCACTTTAATTTGTGAATTCAAAGCTACAAATAGCACCTGTGTTCCCTTCAAAACATAAGTTACACACACAAAATTAGAGCCAAAGGATTTATAGCAGTGCATAATCAAATTCCTAAATACCAGCCTCTGTTTAATGCTGGAGATGCTTGAAAATTCCAGACACATCCAGTGCCAATACTAATTTTCACTAAGTCTCCCAAAATCAGCTTTGTGATAAGCCCTAAAGCGCTGACAGATAGTGCTGAACATCTGGATATGTTGCTCAGGCACAAACTCTGCCAGATGCCCTCAGTAAAGGTATTTCTCTTCCCTCAAAGGTCATGCCTTGGTGAGCGCGCTCAGGTCCATGTGAAGGGAGTGCCCTTAGCTCACAGTCCATGGCCAAGAGCACCATCCAGGCTGGGGAAGAGGAAGAACACCCCAAAGGAGGCCAAATGTTCAAGGGAACAGATTGTCAAAATAAAAATGTAAACACTGAGAGCATGGCCTCATCTTACCTCCAAATTTCTAGTCAGCCTCTGTTTACTGCTATTTGCTGAATCACCATCAAAAGAATAAAGGAGATTTATCTGATAACATTCCACCTACTCTTCTGACTATTGACTTAGACCAAAAAATACTTGCCTGTTATGGAAATATTTGAGCATGCACATGGTGGGGGTTTGCAGAGGAGAGCAAGAAGAAGGAAAGGAAAATGGCATATCCTATCTGGTTTTTTTTTGTCCTAATTGTGAATCAAAAAACTAGATGTAACATTTAGGAACACACAGTGCAGTCCTCTGATACCTCACTGCTGGACCAGTGTGTGTGAAAGTCCTTCTTAATAGGTAATCTTGGAATTTAGTGCAGAGTAATTTCTCTCCTGGCTCTATAGGATGAGTTCAGTTATTTGTCTGAAACAGGATTTTTAAAGAGCTACTCTCTGGTGATGTGAGAGAGAGGCAGAGAGACACATGCACTCTTGAGATCTTCAGTGCCTGAGGGCATTTCCTATTTCTTGTAGCACTGGACTTATCTGTGCTCCTTCAGAGGGCTAAAAACAAGATGAAATAACTTCTACTTTATCACCAACCTCAGAATATTTCTGTGTTACCCTTTCCTGTCAACCAGCAAGGGCTGCATGTCCCAGGTGATTAAATACTGATTTCTCTTGACTTGAGAAAGCTGCTTTTAAGCTAGGAGTATTAAAAGCTAATCACAAGGAATAGTCCTACATGAGAAATCTTCAGCAGTTTTCTGTCCTCATTATCAGTGGGATAATCAACTGAATCCTAGAATCAGCTTTTTTTCCAGACAATGAGCTCTCTGAAGTAAACAATACAAGGCAAAGGCTGTTCACTTTCCTCAGTGATTCCTCTGGGCCACCTGCATTTTCCAAGAAGTCAGAACTCTCTCAAGTAACCTAAATAGCCTGGCCACAGTTTTCAGAATTGGTGGGATCTATTACCTTCCTGCATTTCCAGCTGTGCAGGGTGAGCTTTCTAACCCTGATCAAGAGAATCCAGGCAGGGTATGCATCTAGGTCACGTAGAAAACATGCGTTTGTACTTGGATATCCATATATTTTTCTAAGCTGTTTACCAGTGTAAAATTCAAGGTCTTCCTATACCTCAGTGAAGCAGATTAGTATCATTCAACACTATTCTACAAATAAGTTCTCTAAAAATTTTGGTGTTCTAATTCTTTGGGGATTCACTTGCCTAAGCAATTTCAGAGAACATGTCCCAGACCTGTGAGTGACTCAGGTACATCTAATGCACTAATTCCCACTGAAAATGGGAGGTATTTTGGCATCTGAATTCCTTACAAGCTTTTGCAATACGGATCCTAAATATCTTGCTAGAGGTCACAAAGGGATTATTATTCAGTGAAATTAGAATGTTGCTTTTATTTCTACCAGTTGCATCTGGTATTCTTATCACCTCCACAACCTGTCACCAATTCTAACATTCCTCAGACAACTGTATTTCTATTGATACTTTAGTAAAAACTATAGCTGTTTTCTAATGTGGCTATCTTTTAGCACAACTCATCTGCTTTGCAGAGAACCTAATCTTTAATGAAAGCTTTGTTAAGACAGAGAATTTTTTTTAATGAATGCAATGTTTGGAACAGTTGAGCAGTGCACAGCAGAGAGAAATCACTTTTGTTCTTCTGTTTTAATTTTAGCAGAAACATAATGATCTCTGGTTATGGCTTGAAAGGCCCTCATGCAACTCACCACTCCCTTCATGCATTTCAATATATCCTATTTCTTTTATCCTGTGATATGCTGGCTATTTATGAAATTATTTAGGACATGTACCATATGCAATAGGCATATGTTTTGGAATAATTCCAGAGTTATATTATTCTAAGGCTGTATATGAGTCCAAAGAGCATTACAGATCTAAAATTTTTGGGGGGGTGATAGAATGGAGGTGAGTTGGATGTATAGCCCTAACTCCCAGGGAAGCTAGAAAGAGTATGTTGAGGTTTTGAACTGCAGTGAGCTTCTTGAGCTGCAGTGAACTTAGAAAGAATCAATCAAAATTCTAGACAAGCTCTAATACTGATGAGATTGGCACCGTTTAGGAAAGTAGTAGGAAAGATCATAAATTAATGCCTTAGGGAGCATCCTGGAAGAGGAAAGACTTGGAAAAACTAAAAATGTTTACCCTGTAATTAATTCTCCATAAAATGTAGTCTGACTCCTTGGAGAATCTCAGTTTAAGTTTACAAAGTATGCTTTTCATAAGATTGAGTATAATAACAGGTTTTCCACCTGTTAGTTGAGGCATGAAGATTTGAAATATGCAAGAAAGGTTCAAAATATGTGTAGCATATATGTAGATAATTTATACATAAAAATCTGTGCATATTTAGAGAGAAAAATAATTATATACTACATAATACTATCTCTGTAAGTTGTAAAACTGAGAAATTAAATGGGTTTGTTAAAAGGGATGAATATTACTTTGCAAGTAGACAAAATTAAAAGTCATAATTTCATAAAAGAACCACATTAAACTTCAGAGTAAATGTGGTAGTTTGAAAGCAAATCAGTGAGAGACTCAAAGTCAGAATTACAATTTAGTAGAAAAATTAAAATAAATGTAATAGTACAAAAACAGTGGCAGAGTCAGAATACAACCTGACACCCTGTCGGTCAGGGTGTTGGTAGTAGTCCACTTAGAAAGTGGCTGCAGTCCTCTGGGAGTGACAGATGTGGTTCTGTTGAAGCAGTGATCCTGTGAAAGGTGTAGTTCTCCTTTGAAGGTTCAGTAGTGGTGTAGAAGGATCTGGTCTTCCTCTGGGAATCCAGTGGAAAAAGCTGGCTTGTGGTGTTTCAAATCCCAGTTTATATGCATATAGAGATACATTGGTTCCTCATCCTGGGCGGGGCATCTCAAAATGGGATGATGGAGTTTATCAGTGGGACTCAATAGCCCACTAACTGCAGCCATTAGGGATGAGCAAAGTAAAGTGCCCCACTTGGCTCTGACTGGCCCATTAGAAAGGATGTTCCGGAGCCATCAGGGATGAGCCAGGAACACTGCCCCACCCGGCCCCAGCATCTCATGAAGATGGTGATAGAATACATACCATTGCAGCCTAAGACAGTAAAATACTACATACCACGGTAATTATGAATTATTTCTCCTACTGTTCAGTTAATCAAGGTTCTTATTATCAGCTCTTCTTTTTATTTATGCTGGAAAAGGGTTGGTTTCTATAATCACTGGAACAAATGGTAAAACTTCTGTCTTATTTTAGTACGAGAAGGATTCAGCTGACATCATATCGATCCACATCCACTGGTTAAATACTGAGTTCCATCCCCTAAAAATTCCATCCCTACAAATTTAAATATAAAATTGTAAATACCTGATGCATCAGCTTGTTTGTTATAAATGGTTTGGTATTGCAAACTAACTGTATTTCAAAATACAGTTTGTCTGTCTAGATTTTGTGAAGTGTTCTCTTCAGATTTTGTGAAGTATTTTTCTTGGTATGCTTTAAAATTACAATTTTTATACTTCAAGAGAAATTGTTAGCTAGTAGCTAAAATTTCTGGACAGATTTAAAGCTCCTGTCACAGTTGCCATTCAAGAAACACCTGCAGTTCTTTTCTTCTAGAACTTCACTTTTGTCTAGTCCAGGACATATGCACACAGGTAAATAGCCTTATTTTACATTATTATTATTATTATCATTATTATTATTATTATTATTATTATTAGTAGTAGTAGTAGTAGTAGTAGTATTAACTGAGATGAAGATATGTCTAATGCTCTTATGGAAGTTCCAGATTCAATGGCAATTGAGTGACCAAGCAATCAAGCAGCCCATAGCATCCCCAGTAGATGTCTGATGTTCAGCAGCTCTTGGTTCTTTTGAGTCCATGGTATGTCTATGGCACTACCAGGTAACACACCCTCACCTGTCCCTCAGAAAACCTGCACACCTGACAACATGTCGTCAGAGTTTCATGCAGAGTGCATGTCATCAGTCCTTATGATGTCCTTACAATCCTGTTTGTGCTTTTTAGGTTGCCTGTGTGTGGTGAATAAAAATAAAGCCAAATCCTGCTTTTCCAAACTATCTCAGCTTTGATTAGGTATTTTGCACTCTTCACAGTAATACTACCACAAATCATACCCAGGAGAGAAAGACTTAATTCTGGCCAATATTGCTACTCCTTAAAGTTAAACAAAACAAAGCAAAACAAGGAAACAAAAAATTCAGAGCTTTATTGTTATCTGAGAAAGAACTATTTCAACCTTTAGTTTTAGAAGCTTAAGAGAGATCAGAGCTGAGGACAGTCTTGTTCAAGTCACAATCAGATGCTTTTATGAGATTCAGTTTCCCTGACATGGTAAAGAATTTCCTTGAGGACATATATATATATTTTAATTTGGCTGGACTGGAGTTTTTTGTGGCACTGGGACCAATTTTTATTTTGCTTTCATTCCTGTGCCATTTGCAGTTTGGGTCTTTGTTTGCCCTAGGACTATGTGCATAAAACTCATCTGATCTCCAAGTTCCCCAAGAGTCCAACATCTCATTGGAATGTGAAGGAAGCAACAAGAAAAATCTCAGCGGAAAGTTGTTACAGAAAAAAACTCTAGTAGGGCTCAGGTACCTTTCAGATGTAAGAGCTCTTTGAAGAGTGTGAGGAGAGGTTATTCCTAGCAGGGCAGCCTTAAATGTCTGTCTCTCCTCAAGCCTCTCAGTGTTATGACTTTTGTACATATACAAGAGCTGGATGCTCATCCCCACACAAAGACATATAGACATTTAGCTGACTGGTAACTGGTAAAATTTCACAGGAGACCAGGTTAGTTTTAAACTAGGAAGCTCTCATTTTTCACTGCATAAAAGTCAAGTACTAGTTTCCCTTTGCTGGATATCAGCCAGCGGTGAAAAATAACTCTTAAGAGTTATTTTAAAACAGGACTAGACGACAAGTTCAGGGTCAAAATGATTGCGGAAAAACAGTGCGTTTGACTCAGGGAATATAATAAGTCTGTTTGACCATCAGCATCTCATCTGATTTATGAGAGCCCAGAAGTCACAACTGCAGAGGGCAACAAAAATATTTTATGTGACTGATAATGACCACACATTCACCTCCCGAGGTAGAAATGTCTCTTTTGTATTCATTCGATCAAAAGTTACTCTTTCCCACAGCATTGTCCTTTCACTACTGCAGTCTTCATATCCTAAACGTAAAGGACATACTTGTTTTTTTTTAAAACAAAAAGTTTTATGTTTATAAAAAACGCCAACCAGTACAAGAAAACTGACATCTGACTATGGTGAGATAAAACTGCAATAATTGCAATAACTACAATAAGTCAGTTATGAGTTCTTTCACAAGAGCCCTCCACTAGACAGAACAAGGTGACTTAAGTACACAGTTCCTGCCTGGCATTCTTTTCTACACCTTAAAGATATGTAAAGTTGTTCTACATTGAAGCTGTGAGAAAAGCTGTGTGGTTAGTTGGATTTCATTCTTCCCATCACTGCTAGTTATTTTACTGTTACGGAGTATGATTACAAATTAATTTTTGTCCATGTCTTACTAATTTTAATTTCCATGGATTTTGTATCAAAAGTCAATAGAAATAATTTTCCTAAAGAATTGGAAAGCTTTCAAGAATTGTTTGCTATCAAATCATTAAGCCTGTGTAAGACTGGATCCTTATGTTGTTCAGCACATGCAACAATCCTGAATTGTAAAACCATACATTCTATACTGCAGTAGAAACAAAACACCGTACAGAAGGAAGAATAGGGGCTACGGAAAAGCTCCCAGGTGTTAGAATTCTATTGCTAACTGTTTTGCTTAATTCTGCTGAAGGGTAAAAGATAAAGGAATTATTTTACATGTAAACAATCTGCTAGCACCTAGTCAAAACTAATGACCATCCAGAAATCACAATTTTGTAACATGTAGGGCAAACTTTATGTATACAGAAGTCACAAAGCTTATGGATTACTGGAAAAGGGAACTGTCAGCCTCAGTCCTTCTTCACAGCTGCTACCCTATGAAACAAAGTAAAACCCCAAACCCATCATCTGATGAAAGGAACAGAGAGTATTCTGCGTGATCAAATGCATGACCTTGACTGCTTCAGCTCAGGATATTCTGAAGCAAGAATAATAAGGATGAAGAATGTGTAGGACTTCAACATGCTCTCAGTTTCCAGTAAACATAAAAGCTGGTTTTATACAGAAGTTGTCATTACACACTAGTATTGCATTAGAAAGAGAATAAGGAAAAAACCAACCAAAATCAATACAAGCAAAAATCCCACTACCTATATGATTTTGAAATTCCCTGAACTTATTATGATTTAGGAGCTAGGAATACCTTTCAATTTTAAAAAATGTTGTGATATTGCTATATAATAATGTGAATAGATTTTTATTCTTATTTTTTCCCTGCTTCTTATTTTTATAATTCTTCCTTTACCTTCTTGGAGGTTGATAGCTTGCAAACAGCCTTAAACCTTTCAAGGTTCAACTTTTCAATGTGTTAGCAGTCACTTCAATTAAAATGGTAATGCTTTAAATTGCAGGACTTCATTTTTATTTAAGTAGAACACCATACACACATTTTAAAGTAATGTACAGTTTTGTTGAAATAATTTTATTTGTATTGATTTAATCTATGAATTTTAATGAAAAATCTCAAATGGGAATTAGTATATGATACAAAAGCTAAAAATAATAAAAACCAGGTGTAATTCACATATAATTCTCCACAAGGACAAGTTTTCTGACTGAACTTATGGGAAGTTTAGTATAGATAAGGTAGAAGAATAATAAAAGAAAATACAGACCTCAACTTTGAAATATTATGTTATCGGCTGGATTTTATATTTTAGAAGTCCTTAAGAAACTTTAGATCAATCTTTTCCATTACAAAAGGCAAGTCTATCTTTCAATATGTTGTATCATGTATTAGTATCTGGTGACTGGTATCTGTTGGCCTCAGCTCTACCAGAACACAACAGAACACTTGCATATTCTGCTTGCTTAATTTTTGTGTGAATCACAAAAGTAAGAAAAAACTGACACTCAAAACCAATGTCTGCAGCATTCCATTCATATTCCATTACTTTCCTTGAGATGGAAACAAACACTTAGCATTTAGCTGTTACTATGCTTCAGTTAAAAGAGATTAAAATCTACAAACAATGACATAAAACCTTTGCCAAAGGAGACAGGGGTGGCTTGGCTTGGTATACATTGGTTTACCTCCATATGTCTCTCATATGTACATCCCCAAACAATTATGATTCAACATTTGTACCTAAAATCCAACTTCTGGTGTGCATTACTTCTCATGGAAGTAATCTACAAGGTCTGCTAACACAATGGCAAAGAAACTCTTCTGGTTTTCTGCAAACCTCTCTCTGGAACTGGTCACGATATCCAAAAGCCCCAGAGCAAATAATTCTTGTGGCTGCTGGGTCTCCTTCACCCCTATTTTTATAAGGCACTGCTGGGTTACATATTTTTGCTTTCACCTCTTGATCATTATTTCCTGCAACATCCTTGCCTTCGTTGCTTTCTACAATATTGCTGAACGCACACACTAAATGCTCTGGGATGTTACCCCTCAAAGGCACTGTGTTCCAGTAAGGTGGAATCACTTTTGGATTCTGAAATTTTATGCTGCATTTGAATCACATTTCAACCTCTTACTTACACCTGTTATGTGCAGTGAGATTGCCACGTAGACTTGAAGGACACATGGCCACTTGAGTTTCACATCTGAAAGTGACTGTATGTAAGCTGAATTTCCTCTCATTCAGCAGGAGAATAGAGATATTCTTCTCCATTTAATATGTGTGCAATACGCAGCTTACTGACATAAATTACTAAAGCTTGCAAAAAAAAAAATCCTTTTAGAAAAATGCAACAAACCATTTATAAAATTTGAGAGCATCCTCTGGCTGAAAAGAAAATGACAAGGGGATAATGAAAACTTCAGAATGCTTGATTCTACCATTCCGAATAAAAATTTTTCAATTTCTTCTCTAAAGATGAATTCCCTTCCACAATTTATTTGGATTTAATTAAAACACAGGGACAAGAAACAGAATGAAAAGTTTCATATTTGGTCAAATAACATCTTTTCTCAAGCAGAAATTATTTGGGTGTTTTTTCAGTGTGTTATTTAATTTAATAGCAACTATAAAGGAATTAACTTCAGGTCATCTCAGAAAAAAATCCACCATTTGTTTGTGCAGCAACAATGAAAACAGTTTATATATTTAACCTCAGTTTACTTCCCAGAACACTGATTTGGATTGCAGCTTGGACTGTGGATTTACTTGATATATACTTAGTTTCATGTAAACTATCTAACATGCTGAATACTTCTTGTAACCCCCCAGACACTATTATATAAACAATTGAGATTTTATTATCATTGTTAAACTTCCATTATAATAGCAAATAAAAATGAATTGCTGAGCTAGAGCACACTTCCAAATTTATTAAGGTTTTAAAGCAATCAGCTATTGTATAATCATCCCTCCCATCTCAGACTCTGTCCGCTCTTTGCAAGGATGGTTCAGGTGGCTAATCCTGAGCTGCTGAACTGATGAAGGACTTCATAACCTCTCGTCTCAGGGTAGCCTCATGCCGGATGTGCTCCCACACAACAATTCATCTGAAGTCAGTATATTGGGATGTGACAGACTAGTATAATACTAAGTAATAGTTAAGAGGAAAAGAGAAATAAAAGGTCACCTGAAATCTTTGTGTTCATACTGTGCAGACTGACCCCATCTTTTCTGAGCCTATTACGAGCAGAACAGATCCTTACTGAGACCCAGCTTTCTCTGGTTTGCAGTGTCAGGCTGGGTAGCAGAGGCCATTTTCTCAGTTATCTCTGAGATAATAATGCAGCCAGCCAGAAAAGGCAGCTCCTTTCTATCAGCTACCCCCTGCCAACAGGGATTGCTCCGATTTTGCCATATTCTGTTCATTGTGTGGTTACATTATTGTTGTCAGATATGAGGTAATTTCCCACAATTCTTCAATTTGCAAGTTAATTTTATGTTGTGATGAGACCAATATTATATATAGACAGAAAAAAAAATTAAAAATACATACAATCAATCAGTTTGGGTTTGCTGATTTTATTGCCAAACTCAATGATAAGAACACCTGACAAAACCATTGCTTACATGTTAAACCTGTAGTCTCTTAGGGGGAGGGAAACTTTTCAGAACTGAAACCAGTCTTTGAAAGAACAGTCTCAAGAGAGATATGGAAGATCACAGAGCAGAAGAAATCCCACAGAATTTGTACTTTTTTTGATAAACTCATGTAATATAAAGGTAAATCAAAGAAGGGCAGTCATTAATAAAAGTAAGTCTACTTAGAGTAACCAAATGTAGAACAGAGAAATCAAATGTAAAAAGAGACCTAAGAGACCATCTAACTATATGCTGTGAATATTATAAATATATACTTTAAATGCCCTTCCCCTGTCATTCATAATCCAAGATTTGCGCCTTAATGATGTTTCAAATAGTAAGGTCTCTTGTAGAATTGTGTAGCATGATTTTTTTTAAAACATGTAAAAGTTGTTAGTGAGACAGATGCATCAATAAAATGAGCCTGTTTTAATATAACTTCTGTTGAATTCATAAAAATGGATCAATAAGTGTTTCATTTATTTTTGTGATATGCCATGTGAGCAGGCTTTGTTAATACATTGTCTTGGTTGACAGAAAACACATTCAGTAATATTGAATAATTTCATTGATAAACTGCTATTTTAAAAACACTGGGGAAAGGTCACACAAGTTTACCTTTGTTTTCTAAATCTCCTGTGAAAATAAATCCATACTGGAAGCAATTATTTTTTAAACAAAAAGTCCTTCTTAAAATAGAGCTAGGAAAAAAAGGTCTAGGTTTTACTTTCACATCTGCTAAACGGTTTTATACCTTCAAGAATATTTTAATGTTTCCAATACTTTATCATCTTGCTGATATTTTTCAGAATTTCTTTGTATTTATCTGATCTGTAAAAGTGGCAGAACATCAGAAATTATTAAATATTTTTGCTGTCAAGGACAATCTATTGTTCTTCACCATGCAGACTGTAACCATAGTAATTCATATGCTCCAAAACCCCCTGTTTAAACAAGAGAAACAAACAGTAATAATCCTGAGATAGTGATTGATCAGGAGTTCTAAAATAAGTGATAGCTACATAAAGAATAACATCTTCTGCATCTGCTTACATTAAAAAATTTTCTGAATTGAATGTTTAACAGCACAAGCCCCTTCAAAATACCTTGGATGTCAATTTTTAGCTATTGTGCTGGAGAGCTAAAATTGGATCCTTGTCTATTGTAAAACTTTGCTAAAATAGCCCAGTTAGGTTATAGGTCCATTAAAAAGCCACCTAGTTCAGTGGGGGGAGTAAGGAGGGCAATATTATTAGAAATATGTTCTCAAGTAGTATATTTCTGTTATTAATTAATTAATTATTTAGAGGCAACATATGATTATCCTAAATTTACAATACAGAAACTGACATAATGAATTGATACTAAAATTTTACTTAGTACCCTTCAGTTCAAGTTACTTCCATTTCCTGAAGCCCAGTAATGCGCTACCTGGCATGTGAATGATCAGAAATATTCATAGTCAGTGACAAGAAACTTCTACCAATATCTGAGTTGCCACATAAGGAACCTCTCCCTGTTTCCCTATTTGGATTTCAAATTTGAAATGGGAAGGTCAGAGCTGAAATGCGATCACAGTGCCCTTTTTGGGGAGAGGTTGAACTATTGACACTCCCACTATGAAAGCTCTAAGTGTATCATAACTTTTAGGAAAAAATAAAACACCATGCAGTTTCTTCAAATAAAATTAAACCAAGTTTATTAAACAGAACTCAATGCTGACAAAATTTCATATTCATGAATATTGGATAAACCAGAGACACAATTTCTAAGTATATGATTATAAAAATTAGATTTCTATTACACCAAGCAGAGATGATATGAAATAAATATATTCACAGTAATTTAGACAAATATTTGAGACATGTAATAGAAGCAGTTTAAGACTACAGATATGTTTATTCTTTACTTAACTCTGTCTTTAATCCAAAATCAGATTAATCTAGACTATGACTAGTCATTCAGGTACCTTGTGTTCAGTTTTCTCCAGCACCCTTCTGCATATGAATTCTCGTCTGGAGGACTCATACTTTCTATTTTGTTGTGCCCTTAAACAAAGCATGCCTGGAGTCTGGTGGCTGACTAAGAATGGCTCTCTGGACTTCTATGTCATCAGAGCATGACAACTTTTACATTGAACACATAAAGCTGGGATGATATGGAATCTGTCCATAAATGTCATCAATGTGTCTATATCAATAGAGGGTCACCATCCTTTCAAACAAAAGTATCTTGTGAGGCTGAGATGGCTGAAGGGTTCTACAACAAAGTATCTTCCTTCAATTCCTTTGTGAGACACTGGGATTTGCATTCAAAATTTATGAACTCTAGAAAGTTCTCATGAGTATGAAAAATTATCTAATACTTTAAAACCCCCAGACTGTGACATTTTAAAATAAGAAATAAGAACTGGCTTTGAGGGTGGAATGGCAAAACGTGAAGTCCAATTTTAAAGGAAGTTGTTCATAACCATACCATGGAGTATGCTGAAGAGACCAATAAAAATTCAGGCACTAATCCCCACCAAGGAACGCTTGAAGATTGAAACTAAGCAAGGTGGTCAGTGTAAAAATAAAGTGAGTTTTCCACCCAACTTATCTGTAACTGCTATCCAGAGGTAAATTCTCCCTACAGGGGCAGTGTTGTCATGAGGCAACAATGCAAATAGCTACCCCTCCTTCAAAGACAACCTCCCCCCTCCAAACTTCCCTATATTTAACTTATCTAATGGCAATGACATGTGAATCAGGGATGAGATTTCTCACTTTAGTATTATAAGGTGCTAAAATTATAATATTGCAAATTGCAAATTCCATTAGTTCTACATGGAGGTTAATAACATCAGAAATTATAATCTACAATATTAAATAATATTAAATGTGTGAAAATGCAGTCACTAGACATGTTCTACCACATCAAAACATTAGTCAATCGTCTCGCACCTACACTGGTAGTTACCAACTTCTAATGAGATATCTTTTGCTTTATTGCCAAAAAAGTCCATTAACTTTTCCAATTAGGCACAATTTCCACATCAGTTTTCCAGCAAATATAACTATACACTTTGTGTTTATTTGATGTAAAGAAAATAAAAAATGCTCATCCCAAAAGGCATTAATTCTAAAATGTCCTACCTGTATCATTATTTCTGATGTTTATTGGCAGCAGAAGATACTTTTAAATTAAAATATGAAGTCCAGATGATAAACTTAGCATGATAATTTGTAAAGCTACATTACTTAAATATTGAAATGCTAGTTTGACAACAGTTAAACTAAACTAAGAGAGTAAGTCAGAAATGATAAGTTTTCAAAAAGAACTCACATTGGAGAAGTTAATGGAGAACTGTCTTCCGTGGGAGGGACCCACACTGGAGCAAAAGAAGAGTGTGAGCAGTTTGTGCACAGAGGGAAGGAGCAGCAGAGACAAGGTGTGATGTCTCTGTTTCCCCTTCCCTGTTCCCCTGAGCTGCTGTAGGGAGAACAGTCAGAGAATTCAGGAGGACAGCCCAGGAGGAAAAGAGAGGGGAAGGGGAAGGTATTTTTAAGAATTAGTTTTATTTCTCATTATCCTACTTTGATTTGATTTGTAATAAATTCAATTAATTTCCTTAAGCTGAGTCTACTTTGCCTATGACAGTAATTGCTGAGTGATCTCTCCCTGTCCTTATCTCAACCCACAAGCCTTTCATTATATTTTCTCTCCCCTGTCCAGCTGACAAAAGGAGTGACAGAGAAGTTTTGAAGGGCACCTGGCAAACAACCAAGGTCAACCCCCCATGCTCTCAGAATGTGCACCACTGAGAGATTCTCTCATGAGAGTTTCCAGTTATATTTCATTAAGATTTGGGTTGACACAGCAAAGAGTAAAACATATATTTACAATACAGTTACCCATAAGTTCCTGACTGTACTCTCTTAAAAAAACCCCACCAACCAAAAAACCCAAACTATAAATTTAAAACATCTAAGTTGCAAATATAAGGCACTGTATGTTAAGTGCACAACTCTAACAAAGTGCATTGCGTATATTATTCTTTTCAGAAAACCCTCCCTTAGAAACAGGTTCATAAAGTCATCAGAATGCAAATCTGTTACCCTACATTAACATTCAGACAGCTTATCCATCCCACTGAGCACGCTCATCACACACTGGAAGGATATGCTGTTGGTTGGGGTTGGCTGCACACTGTGCAGTGCAGAGGCAGAAGTGCCCTCAGATGGACAATGTGTTCAGAACACCTGGAAACACTCTGGAGACAGGTTGGTCAGAAACCACTACTGTGACATCTGGGGTTTACCTATTGTACCATATATGCCAGTCAGTAAAATGGGCTCAATTAATTTTGGACAGATTATCTAGTGCTTCATTTTAACTTTTTACATCAGTTTTTCCTTTTTTACTTTGAAAAACATTGAATGTTGTTCACAGTCAGCAATGTTTTAAAACTTTTCCTCATTTTTGTGGTTAGCAGAAATGAGCTGTCCTGCCTAGGACTAATTTCTAGCAAATTCAAAAGTTGCTGTAAAATGTGTTATTTCCAGCATACCTATTTTTGTTCCTTGATGAGCTACAAATATGTTTCTTAATTCAGGCAGAAAGGAAATGAGGATGTAAAAGCAAAGGAAATAAAATGAGAAAAGGAGTTATTGAAATGCTGAAGAGTTTGATTTAGGAACATGACTTTAAAGACATAAGATCCTCTGGAGTGACATATCAGGTGGTGGAGATAGATCATTCCTGACAGATCTGGAGCAGGGGTATTACTGCAGTAAGCATACTACCTTTCCTAATTGTTAGAAAGTCATCCTGCTTCCTGGCTTAATGAATAGAGGTATATTCTCAATATTTCTCAAAATTTCTAATAATAAACATATTCTCTAACTGAAAGTCTGAAATCTGAACGCAGCTAGCTTTGGCTCCTGAATACATAAGGCATTCCATGGAGTTCAGTATGGCCTCAAAGCAGGGCTGCTGTATAGAGAAAGGCAATCTGGAATTCTAGGTTCAGCTTTTGAGTAGGATTAAAACTTCTCTGTACAAGACTATTTGCCCATACTAAAAGTCTTCATTTGTGTGAATACACAGACTGACTGGTCCACTGATGTTCTGTGGCTTTGCTGCCTTGGTTATCACCCAGAGCTAAAATGTGTTCCCAGGTCCTTGGAAAATCAAGATTGAAAGTATTAATTGCCAGGAATTGATCAGACCAAACTAATTAGCACTTCTGAAAACGTGTTCATTAATTTTTCCTGATATGATTTACTTGTCATCTTTGTTGGAAAAGAGAAATTGAACCTTGACATCAAAGTAGAGGAGTAGGACTGTAGTAAGATTGAGAGATAAAAAGTAGCTTTTCATTTTGTCTATATAAATGGAGAGTAGTGGAGAGTTTCTGGATTTGCCCCTAATGATTATTGACCATACTTAGAATTCACTAGGTTTACCTAGTTATGTTTTAGGAACCTTTCTAATAAACAGAGAACCTAATGAAAACAACAGAATACTGTTTTGAAACAGCCTATACTAATGTCAAGAAAACTAATCTAAGGTGGGTTTTTTTCCCTATGATTTGGTACACCTGGGAATACTGCATGAGCAACTCAGTGAATCAGATACTTCAGAAGAAAAGACCATCACAAGCACAACTGGTTTTGATCTCTCAGAAGAAGGTTCTTTGACAGTCAGGACTTTCTTAGCTCTTATGTAGGAACAGTCCCTTTCATTAACAGCCTTGGCAATACAAGTAACAGAGCAGTGGGAATGGACACTTGAAAGGAGAAACCTTTTTCAAACCTTCCTACCCGTGCAGACAGTATGCAGTGTGACCCTAGCTGCTTTTTGAAAGGCTTCCCATTTATCATGGGAAAGAGATAGCTCAAAATACTTGACAAAGGAGAAAAAAATTAAGCACATCTAAGCAAGAAAAAGAAAAGATCAAGCTTTTTATCAAACCCTGCTTTGGAGGAGAATAATTAGCTTTGATGCAATCCTTCAGCAGTATATTTAGAAACTTATCAGCTTCTTTATAGCACCTCAATCATAATTAAGATTACTACTAGGACAAAGTTAATGCATATGCAGCTAGAAGAAAGCAGAGATGATAACTGCAGGATCTCTCTGATTATGATTTCAGGGCATAAAGTATTCTAGTCTTCTTGCAGAGTAGTGGACAGTTTGCAGTGCACTTGAGGAGTAGAGGAAGTGAATATTTGAATGTTTTGAATATGTTATGTATATATACAAGTGTGGAACACAGCCTATCCACAAAATACCAAAATGAACCAATATTTTCCTTTTCTGTACATTTTGTTGTTTGAGGTGAGATTTACTGTTTGGTTTTGGCACACAGGCAGATGTTCTCCATTCTAAGAGGATGAGAATGAGTTTATGCAATCATATCAAATGGGACATTTCAGAGCTATTGATGATACAATATTCCAGACTGTCTTACTGAAGTCCATTATGCAACTGCTGCTTTTATTTGCAGTGACGTGGTCTCATTTTATCAGAATTTCCACATTGTATTTCATATGCATCATTTTATTCCTTCCTATCCCATTTCTGAAGTCTGCCAAAATCCTTCCACACCAGCATTCAGCCAAGAACCTGACATCTCGCTACTGACTTTGATGGCTGTAGGCTTGAAACCTATGCTGGTATTCATCAGCATTATTATTCAAGCTTACCATAAAGCTCTCAGTTCTCCCAGTTCTAAGATTCATCTTTATGTCAGCTGCTGTGGAAATGTCTCCATTCAAAATAGCTTTGTGCATGACTAACAAGCTTCTGGAAAGCTGAAATATTTGCATTTGTTCACCAACATATACTTTTGGACGCATAAGTGTCTCAGTCTACTTTTATCCTTAATCTGTTGTGCTAATCAATGTTTCTTGTTTTTGGTTTTTTTCTTTTTCTGGCACCGATTTTATGACACTAAAAGCAATTCTTTTAAATCATTTTCTTGGTATGAACAAGATAGGTATTTTACTTAGTTCAGGCTGAAGTTGAGAAATAGTGGCCTAGAGTATGGCTCATGCTCTTGATCTGGGTTAGAACTCTAAAAATTTTCCTCTCTCAAGAGAGTTCTGTGTTTGCATGAAAACAGAACTATTTCCTGCACTGGCTCTAAGCTGGAGTTAGGATGATGTAGGAAAGAAAATATCCAAGTAATCAAGAAAGGCATTGATTCAAAGATTTTTGCTCCTGCCACAGGTCACTGACAGACCTTGTTTTATCTCAGAAGTTTGAAGGGCAGTCATGGGGATGCAAGTCACCCTTACTATGCAGCTGGATAGAGGTTTTATCTCTGAACTCTCCCCCTCCTACATGTTAGCTAGGAAAGGTCTGGTTGGTTACCCATGATCTCTGAAGAAGCAATCAGTCATCCTCGAAAGGAAAGAAGACAGCTTTCAAATATCATCCCCTCTGTCTCTTCAAATGCTGTCATTTCAGGAAAACACTATGAGACATGGGTGGGGTCTTTTGTTCAGAAGAAATCCACAATGTGCTAACTGTTATGCTGGAATGAGATTCCCTACATCTTGCTATGTATTGGATAATGACAGAAACAGAAACAGTCTGATATTGATGAGGTTTCTAGTTATGCAAGGGTGGCATTTTTAAAAGGAGCATGCAACTCTGAGACTTTTTATGGTGCTGTTGGAGCTGTTTGAAAGTGAGAAAAAGAATTTTTCCTGGAAAATAATACCTCACTTGAAACCCTGCTGTCATTGCAATAATTTCATTTTCTTTCCCTCTACTTCCTAAGTCAGAAGACTCAGCCTCTGCAAAATGTAACCCACATAGCATATCTTATCAAATAAAATACTTAATTAGCTGAAATACCTTACTGAATATGTTGCAGGTGGTGATATGGGACAGTGGGTGTTACTGAAATTTTAACACCTACTGGTGTTTAAAACTTAATTTTTACAATTGATAAAAGCTTATTGTGCACGAAGGAATAGAGTAATATCTTGCATGCTAGCTGTATGGTCTTCTAAAGCCACTGTAAATATTGAAAAAGACTTGTTTTCAATTTGAAAATATTAAAGAAATTACATTTAAAAATCACACTTCTTTTCTTTTTCCCCATGATGTCTTTGAACAAATTATGTAGGCAAGAAAAAAGAGACCTTGTTCTTCTCTGTTCCTAGTCAGAAACCTGAAAATATCTATGACTTGTTGCTGGCAGATTTGTTTGCTGATTTTTTTTAAATGAAAATTGAGTCTGGGTACAACAGAATGATCTGTATGCAGAGTATGCAGTTAACCACTGCTATTCACCACCAGTAACACAGATGGATCTGACGATTTAAGTTGTGAAACATATGGCTTTAGTAAGGAAGAAATGACAGCTGAGCTAAGTATCTTTGACAGAGTAACTCTAGAAAAAGAATATAAAGTTAGTTCCTTTGAAAATTGCCTTGCTTTCTTCAAAGCCTACACTCTTCACTTCACCCTCTGTCACCTTAATATCCATGAGCTCTGTTTCATGTAAGAAGTTTTTCATGTCTTTGTACCTTTCAAAATTATATGAGATACATAGCCAGGAGCAACTGCCAGAATAAGCATTACTGAGCACAAAACATGCTATTTCTTTCAAGTCTGAGAAACCAATTGCTTTTATTACATTAAAAACTGGCCATGGATTATATCTCTTCTTCCATTACACTTAGCCTTTCTTTCAAAACTATTACTAGTGTATAATTTCATTACATTCCAACTTGTCTCCTTAATAAAAAACTTTCAAATTCTTCTGGTTAAAAAAAAATTTAAAAGGCTCTGTAGGACTTATCATACTTCGTTTCACCAGTCGCTGAGGCTATAGTTCTGGGGTAATGTTTCTGACACAAGCACAGAACTTTTAAAATTCCTAGTTAGTTTTGTTAGTCCTCTCAGTCTGAAAATTAAGAAGGGGTGCCACATAATTAGCTTTATTCTTTCCATGCCATAATTTTATACAAATTGTTTTCGTTTAGGTTAATTGATACGGAGAAGATACTGTAGTTTTTCATGTTTCCACAGAGACTAAGTTCTGTTTCAATTCTAGACTCAGGTTCACACTGTCATTTATCCAATAGTAGCATTACTAAGGTTGCAAACTGTAAAAACAGGACAGAGCTCTGTTATTGGATATCAGGTATATATGAGGCTTTCGTGTTTCTGGAATATGAAAACACTAAGACCTTGATTTTTTCCAGAATGCTCCCTAATGCTCCCTAAAGGACTTCTGAAAAAGTTCAATAATAAAAACATCTGGTTCTATTTTCACACACTCTCTTGTACAAGTTCCTTATACAAATCCTGCATTTCTAGCCTGTTGTATGTTCTTCAGGTTTTCTGCTTTGATGTGACAGGTAAAAAAGCCTTCTTACTCTAAGCAATATTACAAAATTCAACAACTCAGCAGAATTAATTTTGTCTAATCCTGTACATATATGGATTTCAAATACAGCTATTTATGACTAAATATGGTAGGTATTAGGAATATTACTATAACCTTATTACAAATGAAGGACAACTAGCAATTTATTTTTATTGGATCAGATTTTTACAGTCATTTGGATGGGATATAGACACGTATGTCATCAACCTTTTTTGAAGAAGAGACATTTCTTTTTAAGATCCACAAAAAGCTTGTACTCAAGCCATAGAAATTTGAGTCTCAGCCAGCTTTTAATTTGATGGAACTATTCTTCTAAAAAGTCATTATAGTTTCTCCCTGGCATCCCTAGATAAAGGGTAGCTCATGGCATTCAGAGAGAATTTTGGGGGTCCCAGAGCTCTAAGTCTTTCAAGACAGGAAACACAGAAAGGCACTTGGTGACATTTCTCTGTTTAATTTAGGAGTGTGAAAGTTCTTGCTTCTGTTTGGTACTAAAATCTGAACAAGAACTTAGACTGAAACATTTCTTTCAAAATTTCCTACTCGGCATAGAAAGTTTGGCTTATCTCAAGGGTGTGGCAACATGCTGCTGATATGGCAGCTGTGTGAGAACATTAAAACTGAGATGGAAAAACTTGTTTGTTTGCATGATCTTTTTTTCACCTTCACTCCAGTTTCTTATTCACAAAGGAATAGCAGCATTTAACTTCCCAAGAGCTAGGAGTTCCACACTAACAACTCATGTCGAATGTTGGCTTCTATAATGAAATTCTAGCATTAGAGGATTTAAAGTTAGTAAGGAGAAAAATATTATACCTATAGTGTTTTCTATTCCCTTTGCATTCTTACATTTTGTTTACTCTCAACTGAATTAAAGTCGTTACCAATTTCTTTTTGCTGTCCATTGTCCTTACATTGAGACATTATGCAGTGGTGGTTTTCATATAACACATTGGACTTTGCCATGTAATTGGCATTGGCATGAATAAAATGTATTACCGTAGGAATTTAAGAAATTATCTGTCATTGCTGAAATTAATCAATTTTCAGAAAAAAAACATGATGCTGTATTTCATACACAATATGTATCAAATGATATACAATGTGTATCATGGTTCTCCTTCTTACAATGTGTGTCTGCCTCAGGGGAATAGAAAAGCAGTGATGGGACTAGAATATTTTCTTCTGAACATGAAGCTCAGTGCAGTTTTTCAGTCTTAACTGATTATTATTTACTAAGATCTCTACATACCGTATGTTGAGATTTTAGATCTTACAGCATATTTTGTGTCAATTTTTGAGAAATGTTAAAATACCAAATGTAGACTTATTTTAAGAATGACTGAACTTTACTGGCCATTTCCAGAGATTTAAAAGCAGGATTAAGTTTGGTACACAAATATAAGTCTATTGGCTTAGCTCTTGTGGGAATCACAATGCTTCTTGTTATAGCAAAACATATTGCACACTAAGGAGAAACAATTTTCTCAAATTGTTTGATATATTAAACCAAGACAATGTGTACATAGTTGTCCATGTGTACAGTTATGTTACACGTTTTTCACTTAACTGTATCTGCTACATGATTTAAACATTTATTAAAAACCCTTCAATGTGACTTAAAACACAGTTTAACACAACTAATAAAATTGAAAAGTCAAGATTGGAGAAATACCAGAGATAAAACCAAATGCAAATCACAGCTCAAGAGAAATAGTCAAAACCAGGTAAAGAGTAAGAGCAGTAATTGATAAAAGTAGAGCTGAGGGGAGACATTTTGGATCCTGATTGGAGTTATTCCTGTATGCTGCTTTTTCCTATCCTTCTCACATAAACTTGCTGTACTTTGTTTCAAGACATTTTCCATTCTCACATGGAGTGGTGGATATTATTTAAGAATACTTAAGAATCTCTCACAAGATTTACAGCATCTAAGTTTCCAGTATTCTCTAGGAAATAGTTTACACTGTAGAAGTCAGGCATGGAGACTCTCATAAATTTTTAGCTTAAACATGCTAAGGTCTTCTGAAACTTATCCTTCCCCAAAATCTGTAGCAATGCCTTGTTAGTGCTGCATCTGTCTCTACAAACGCTCTGTGCAAGATATATCTTTTATTTGGCAATTAGTAAAAGTGAATGTTCCACAAAGGACAAATAATCAGATTCTACAGACCATCTAATACAGTTAACGCCAGAAGGAGAAAACCATAACAGCACAAGACTCTTGAAAGCTTGATTAAATGTTTAGTGACACTATAAAAATGCCTTTATTGATTATTGCAACATTCCTGAACACGTGTCATTTGAGATCTATGATAAGTATTTCATGTATTTGTGAAAATTGAGCTGTAAATCTGAGAATACAGCTGCCATTAAAACCAAGATGGCTGTATTACAAGCCAGCAAGACATAAAAGGATTACACTTAGGAGGTTAAATTCAATGTCATTCTTTTTTTCAGTAATGAATTATAAAATCCATTCTCTTGGCTAGAAACCAGAAGTAATTCCTCTGAAATATGTATTCAAGGGGGATGGGGGCAGGATGACAATTAGTTTTGGAAACAAGAATGTAATTTCTGATTGCAGCTATAAAGATCCATGAAAGCTGTCCTTGACTATTAAATAAGCCAGTGGTGTACATTCTTGTCATGGTACCACTTTGTTTCTGAGATACCACCTATTCTCAAAATTGCAGTGATCTGCTAGCTCTCAGAGACTGCAAATATGAGGAACAGCTTGAATATTTCCATGAACTCCCTCCATGACTTGTGAATTTTTCTGGTGGGGGCCACAGAGAGTCAATATTGAGAAATATTTGCTTCTGTGTTGGCTAATAAATTGAGCACATTTTTAATAGGGAAGGGAGGAACTTGACTTGTTTCAGTCAAGAAAATGTAGGCTATTGAAGATAACTGTCCATAAATATATGAAACCAAAACCAATAGTGACGTGGGAGGGAGCTCCTCAAGGTAAATGACAAGTATCGACACAAGAAGAAGTAGGTATAAAGTGGTTATGAAAAAACTTAGTTATAAATTGGAAAATTCCTTGTCAGATTAACAGGAAAATAACCTAATTGCTTGTAAAACGGGTCACTTCATGAAGAAGTAATATGGGAGCAGCAAGGGGGCTATTCTGAATGCCCAGCAGGTTGTTGGAATGATTTCCATGCCCTCACCCCACAGTTCCATTTCTCTAGATTTTTACTGACCTCTGTAGTTTTTGTGTTACATCCATTTTGAAAAGATATAAAAAAGACAGTTTTTAACTACAGTCTGAAACTGAAAAATTCCTTAAAGATATAACATTTAATATGTGATTAAAATTTAAATAGGTATTTAAGCACATTGTTAAGATGGATCTAATTGTGTTGAATCAATCATATTCCCCTCTTGGGATAAAATTAATCATTCATGTGTAAAAAGGTCTTCAGTTAATTCATTATCTAACCATAATCTACACTTCTATTTTACAGTGAAATAATTGTTGCTTCAATATTTATTCTTTGCTACTCAACTAAATGCTTATTTTTTTCTGTAATAACACATTATTTTGAAAGGCAAAAAGCATGCACAGGCTTGACTGATCACAGCTGCTTTCATAGTGATACAGTTTCATTGAAGTGCCATAGCACAAAAACCTTAAGAATCCTAAAAGCAGGAAGAAGAATCCAGGACTGTTCCAGTGTGGTTTTATCCTTCCCATCAGGCATTCTGTAAACATTTATATTCCTGGCTGCAGAGGTGAGGAATGACTCAGACACAGAAGGATTGAATTCCTAGCCCTCCTAAAAGGTTGTAGCCATTGTGTCAGTAGTGTCCTACCTCACCACTCAGAGCATCAGAGATTTCTGACTGAATTCTGGGTTCACAACTATTCCTCACTGTTTCCTTCGGATAAAGCTCCAAGAAAGGAGTTGTATTTCCATCTCTTTATCATTTTCTAGAAGTTGAGCATCCTTCTCTCAAGTCCATGATTATCCTGAATCCTATTCCTGGTGTCTGGTTGAAATTTAAAATCTACATTTTAGGCAGTCTGATATTGACTCATACAGTCTAGTCCCTAGAGTTTTCTTGGTTCTAGTCAGATCAAAATCCATGTTTTGCAGTTTACTTCCCATTTAGTCAGCTGATTCCTAATGGGCAGAAAAACTTCGCCAAATATATCTCAGAGGGAGAATGTGTAAGTATTTCAACCAAGGACAAATAGAGCTGTTTGTTTATGAATAGAATTTAAGACTTAAGCAGGAAGCATTTTAAACACCTGAGCAGTGTAAGCAGCTCAGAGAATACATGGAAAATGTCAACAAAGAGCTGAGCCAGTAATAACAAGGCAAGTCAGGAGCTGGGGAGAACAAGGTCAGATTCTTCTTTTTCGTACATCTGTATTTCAAATCTTATATCTGTGTTTAAATGAGTGTTAAGGGTGGCACCTAGAAGGCAGGTGATTCTAAAAACAAATGTGCCATCTTATTGGACTGATAGTAAAGACCAGAATTTTAAATGGATCTTGAATCTTTGACATCATAAGAAAACATTATATTTTTATAGGATAAACAACAAAATGTAAGAGTTTAATAACATCTGGATCTCATTTCAAGCTATAGAAGTGAGAAAAAAAGTCAGGACTCTGATTTAGGTGTATGTGCTTAGCATAAGTAGAGTCAGAAATGCTTGGGATATTATATTCAGGCAGAGAGACTGGAGCAGAGCTGAATGTATTGATATATTAAACAGTTGCATTTCTATTGGGTTGTAAATGGTATTGGTTGTTTCCCAAATACAATTTTGAAAAAGGCTTTTATCAAATTTTCTTTTGTTACAGTCACTAGGGAATTAAATTGTGACAGTAAGTAAGCCCAGGCGGCAGTGCTTTTATGAGCAGACTAGCATACATTAAAAATGCTGATGTATACAATATTACCTCAGGTTGAAGTGTCAACAGAATATAGATTTATTCCAAGAAAAAAAGTACTTTCAGACAAGTTTGCTTGTATATCTAGCATTCTTGTAAATTAGTTTAGGGCTCATGAAAAATGCCAACCTGGAAGAGAGGAATGCTGGAGCCATTTTTTAATTCCAGGTGAGGTATAGAATGAGCAGGAGGGCAGTTTTTTTCAGAATGGGTCTGCCAACTTATTTCTCTTGTAGCTGGGTAACCCAAATTGTGCCAGAAAAGAATAGTGGTCAGTGCTGGCCAGGACATCACAGCTGTTATAGCTTACACCCTAAACCCCAACACTTAGCTGAAGCACACATCAAGGCTCCTCTGTCTTCCATGTCTTTTCAGAAGTACTGTGCAGACTATATGTCTATTGTGCTTGAAACTAAAACCTTTTAGGGGTTTATGTACCTTTATCTCACTGAAATTTGTTCCTTCCGAGAAGTGACTTATCCAATATTTCTATTAAGCAGTTGATATTTTAACATAATTTCTAAAATCTTCATAGTGTCTTCACAAAAATCTCCCTTCTTACTGTTCCTCTAAAGCCATAAAACACACTGTCATAAACTGCACATGAGGCTGACTAACAGATAATGGCTGAATTTCTTATGTTTGTAATCTGAAGTAGCACTAGTGTAAGAGCCCTTTAACACTCCCTTGTTGGTGGTTGTTTTCCTATTAGTATTCATTTTCTTCCGTGGTTAGATGTGATGTCAGGGACTGATTAAACCTTTATGTAATCCGATTTTTTTCATGTTCTGATTGATGCACTTCCACAGTTTTCCAAACCCATTCTGTTTCTCAGATGTAGTGTTTTATATTAATCACTTACGTAAATGAATGTCTTTTAAAAGGTAGCAAAGGGATTCAATCAGGAGACAGTGACAGTGTTAGGAGAGATGGTTCACAAAGCAGACACACAAATCCTATCATTCTTTTCATTCTGGCCCTCCTCCTCCTTTCACCTTTTTAGCCCATTAAATGCTGATTCACTAGCAGTGAAGGCAAGGAACAAATAAACACAAAAAGGACAAAAGATGTTGCTTGCTCTCAGTAGGAAGAGCAAATTTACCTCAAACATTATTTTTGAGATCTCTATTAAACAAATTGACGGTGGGGGGGGAGGCGGGGAAGGGGAGAATGGGAAGGGAGCTCTTCCTAGCCTTTCCAAGAATAGATACAGAACAACAAGCTGCCTAAGATACAGGATTTACCTTTGTGAACATGGTATTTTTCAGCAAAAATATACTGATACATTATAATAATCTCCTTTTTAAAAGGGACAGTATAGTAAAGGTGTGGTATGCTCTTAAAAAAACCTCCACCTTAATATGTTTGTCTTTGCTTAAACATTTATATTAACTAAGCTTAAATAATAATTTTAATTATTATGTTCTTGTTCCTTTCATTTATTGTTTTGTTGGAAAAATGGGTGGCGATGATTAGATGAAATTATTCTTGAATTTCTGTTTTAATGGTACCTTGGCATAATAGTAATGAAAAAAGTCTCAGAAGCATAATTACTATATTGTAGCTTGAGAAGAAAAACATTGCAAGTGTTGATGAAGGGAAGTACTAAAATTTGCTGTAATAATTTTTCTGAAAGCAGTTATTTTGCCTTCATTTTAAAAATAGAAATTTGGTATATTACCATAATTATAATCCTACATATATATTACTGTTTTAATAAAAAATTAAAATCTAAAATATGAAACAGCACCCATAAGAAGCATCTAAAGCTCTGAGGAGAAAGTTGGAAGTTTGCCAGTACTACAGTAATATGAATATTCAACAGAAAACTTAAATGCAAAAACTGGCAAAAATGCAGTAAAGCCTCAGAGTAAAAATTTTTAAAAAGGGTTTTTTGCTTTTATTTACTATAATTACTAGGCCATATTTTGCATTTGGGATATATAGGTAACATATAACAATATGTGGATGAATCAGAGACATTTTAAGAATGTCTCTGAAACAAAAAAAAATTTTATATTTTACAGAAATCTCCAAGAGCATTAGTAGAAAGGGGTAGCAGTGGTAATAAGTCATAGTTTAAAGTAATCAATTTACCTTTTGGTTTCCTTGTGAAGAAATTATTAATAATAGGTATTATAAGAATTAATAGAATTAATAGAATAATAAAGTATTTCTAGTTTCTACTTCTATGCTTAAATCCACTTAGACTAATGAATACATAGCCTATAAAATTGTCATTTACTTCAGTTCAAAAAGACTGAATAGGATGTTTCAAATTACAAAAGGGAGTAATTTCTGAGGTACCTCTGGGTGAGTACACATACATGTTTCTCACTGAAAAAGGCCACATCTCCTTCCCACCTCTGAAATCAGTTTATGACGTACCACTCATGGCTACTGATTTTGAGAGAGTAGCACCTCATACCAGACAAAAGTATTTCTGTTTCAGTTGGATTGTACTCTCCATTCCAGGGACTGTCTTTAGATACAGCAATAGTTCATTTTAAGCCTTGTATTCAGACTAAATCAGAGCAATGTCTGCATTATGAACTAATAAAGACTGAACCCACAAAAAGGGAAGTTTTATATAGTTCTCCAAGTCCCCTGTTTTCTGTAAGAAAACTGGAATATCTCTTGCTTTTTCCTTTGTATCTGCAAAGTATGTAAACTGTTCAATCGTCGCATATCTTATTCTATACTTGTTAGTTTTTCACTTTTCAAACACTGTGAATACTCAAGCACGTCATTTGTGCACCTTCAGCTTTGGAAATTCAATTCCTTTCAAGATAAACTCCTTGTTTTATTGAAATTAATCAGCAACTTAATTAATTAATCCATCATCTATTAAAATGCTTCTGCCTGGAATGCGTATTTTGTGACTCAGATATTTCTTTTTAATGTAGCATGCATTTTTAATGCAAGAAATGAATATAGTACAGATAAAAGAGATGGGATACAGTTAGGTGCTGCAGCATGACATTAAATTTGGTTGATATCACTTTGGGAAGCCCATGAAGTTCACTGAGGAAGAGAGTGAGCTAGTACCCTATAGCCACTTCTGAGACAAATGTCTGCCATTACATCATATTAATGTTCCCCTGACAGTCACACAGCATGGCAAATGGTAGTGCAGAATTACAGGAGTTGAATTGCCTTATGAAGTTGAAAACAGAAACCAAAGATAAATTTGCAGAAAGTTACCTGAAAAGCAAAACCCCCAAAAAGGACCTGCACTCGGTACATCTTCCTTAGCAGTCAAGAAGCAGCAGACTTCAAGTTTCCCAAAGCAGAGAAGCAGGTGTTGTTCCCCAGTCCTCAGCTCCTGATCTTTCAGTTTTTTACTCAGTTATAACCCTAAGTCCTTGAAAAAGCAAATGTTGTCATTTTGATACATATAAAAAAATAGTTCCATTAACGCTTATTAAAGTAATCTTCAGCTCTACAAGATGTCAAATAATTTATAGGTCTTCACTGATTAGTCATAGCAATAAAAAGGGAAATAGTAGCTTATTCAGGACACTTTTTTAATTAAGACTTTGACCATTGAGAACTTACCTTTTATTAAGCACCCTGAATACCACACTAACCTCATTACACGCTGTAGTAAACTGGAAATGAATATCCTGAAAGTGGGATTCACTTGTCCAGATTTTGCTGTTCTTAAACAAAGTACTCTCATCATTTGTGAGGGTGCTAGGGATGCTATGTCTCACTTTTGCTGCTAATTCAACCTTAATTATGCACAAATTCATGTTCAATAGTTATTACACTCTAATGAAGAAGTACTGTGAGACTTTTTCAGCTCCTGCTGGGAAACTCTTCTATTTCATATCACTAATGAATTACATTCTTAACTTTATTACCACATTTCTTGAAAAATCAGAGTTTCTGGTTCATGAATCACATCATTATTATTTTATTATGATTTTATTTTTATTTGATACACTGTAGTTCTGAATTATAGATGACCTTTATTTTCATTCTGTTGCCTGCCAAGAAGAATGCACTGCTTTTTTCCCCATTGTCACAACTGCAAACCCTTAGAGTAGTATGTGGAAGAGTTTACTTTCCCCAGGAAAAAAATAAAAATAAAAAAGTATGTAGAAAATCTTCGAATACTTTTTGCATGAAGAAAAGTAGTTTGTTTCCATATTTATGTGTAGAAGCTCACAGTATATAGACTGGCACACTGCCATTTAATTTCATAGAACTGTGGAAAGCTGAATGTATTTAATCCTGCTGAGATTCCAGCCTTTTTGCTTCCTGCAACAAATCAAAATTATTAAAAACTATCTGCACTCAAAGTTTCCATAACTGGAAAGTTGTTTAATATACTCTAGACCAGAAGGAAACACAGGTAAAAGAGGAAAAGTTATTAAAACTTGATCAGTGGAGATGGATAGAAGCCACATCATAAGGTATAGTGGCTAATGCTGAAATTTAGAGGAAATGATTAGACAATAAAAATCTGTTTCAGAGGATGATACTCAATAATGTAACAGAACATCTCTTTTATCTGAAAAATGATAATATAACTTGTAGAGAAGTTTAGACCAACAAAGACAGTAATGTGACTGACAAAAAGTAACACCACTGATTTTAGAATGACCATCTTATCTGTGATTATAAACATCATATGACATAAAATGCTGCTTATCAGAAGTATTGTAAAAGCAAACTCACTTAAGTAGGTAGGAACATTGTGGAATTTTCACCTTTTGGACAAAGTTCAAGTTATTGGGTTCCTTGCCCAGTTTCATTAATACATCAATTAATTTTAGTGCAGAAATACATGGTAACCTAAAGTACTAGAAGATGGTACTATTGATTGTCTAGCAAAGTGATCTTACCTTTTTTGTCATTAATGTAATTTATTTAACATCTGCATATTTCCTACAGTGCCCATCAACCAAGGTCCTCCTTGGGACTGTTAATATTTCTTATTCCTCCTGTGCTGTGCAGCTGTCAAAAATATTTAGAGGCGAGGTAACTCTTGGCCTTAACACCACATTACCTTTTTCAGGCAGAATTTTCAAAAGATGTCTTTTATAATTTTACCAAATAAGCAACAAAAGCAAAGCTATACAGGGTAGCAATTATGCTGAGCATTTGTGGACGACAGTCTAAATGAGGGAGCTTTTTCAGCAGACACTTGTCTCCCCTTCCTTGTCTCTCTCCCCATTATTTTCTGCATTATGCTTTGTTCAGTCTCTGAAGAGTGTAAAGGTCCTACACAGCATACAAATTGCTTCACACAATAAAACAGCATTTTGTGTCCATCGTGTCTATGATTTCGCTCATTAGAGAAAGACTAGGCAAGATGCAGGGTAACACAGGATCGGACCTCTGATATTTGACATTATAAAGTGATTCTTTTCCTTGATTACTTATGATTTCTTCTTATATTTTGCCCTGTTGATTTATCCTATAGAGAGGTAGCTAATGATGCCAAATTGTTGAATATCAAATAGTTTCTAAAATATCTTTCCATAAAAAGATTCAGTTTGCCTTCCTTCTGTCTGTTTTCTCTTCTTTACCTTATTATAACATTTTAGTAAATTGTAGGTTTTTTCCTATGCATTTTGGGGTTTTTTAAGCCAGAAATTTGGTATTTTCTAGTCACCCCTAAATATATATTTTCTGTTAGTATATTATCACAGATTAACTGTCTTGTTCTGACCCTTCAATCTAAATATAGGCAAATATAAACCTAGCTATTCCATAAATTCTATATTTCTTCTTAACATTACCTTATCAGGCAATATGTCCTTGTGCTTTAACTTCATTTCCAGACTTCATTCCAAATCCTTTTGATAACTCCTAAAGCAAACATAAAGGCCATGCAGAAAAGAAGATTAACCCTTCAGTCTCAAATGTAAAGTGACTTTGGATTAGTGGAGAAAATGTTGGTAGGGAGGAAGACAGAGGGCACCACCATTTGAGTGAAGGACATGAAAAAAGCACGCAAGAAAAATGCTGCATCAATACTGTGCATTTACTGCTACCTTGCTAGTGGAATGTACACATTTCCTTTGCATAATAGACTGTAATTTACATAAAAAAATCTGTATTTTCAGGCTGAAAAAAAATCTGAAAATTGTTTAATTTATTAAAAATACTACCAGTAAAAGAAATAAAGCTGAACCTAGCATCTAGTATGGTTTGCCTGGAGGACAGAAAACACAAGAGGCAAATTCCTCCTCTTAATGATCTTGCTTAACTACAGAAATTGGTGAGAAAATAACAATCATAGAATCATCAGGTTGGAAGAGACCTTTAAGATCATCCAGTCCAACTTTCAATCCTGCACTACCAACATAACCCAGAAGAAATGAAATTATATCAGAGCTCTCAAGGTTCCAAAGTTTCTCCTGCTACCTGAAGTATGTTTGTCTCTAAAGCCTAATGGAATTGGACTCCTTACTCTAAGTCTGCCCATGTAATGAACAAATAGTAAATTCTATCTGTTCTATTATTTGGACTTTTTAGTCTACCTCCCTCTGTTTTTTCACATCCAACAATTATAAAAGCCTTCTATTATAACCTAATTCAACTTTTAGGACACCACAGATGGTAGATTTCCATAGACAATCTCCTTTAATTTTGATCTACGTACTTTTTTCTATCTATATGATGTTTCATTGTGTTTTACTAAAGCACACAGGGTTTGCTGATATTCTGTGACCTATTATACCCATTTTTTATCAATCTCATTCATTATGTCATCTGGCAACTTTGTCAGGACCGATTTCATGGGATTTTTCCCATTGCTTAGAATATTAAACAGAATGAGACCAAGAATGAATCTTTGCAAGACCCAACTGGAATCGACTCCCTCAGTGACAATTGCTGTTGTGTTTTGGCTGCTGGTTAGTCTGCTTCAGTTCAGTCAATGTATGCCATGTTGACTGTGTCATTCCACTTTTTTAATCAAAATGTCATGCAGAAATAAGACGAATGCCTTACTGATAATTGCTTTTTTATCAATTGTCTTATAATCTTACAGGCAAAATAAAAGAATATCAGATTATCAGTATTGACAGTATATATTTTCCGAAAAATCCATTTCATTATCATTAACTACCTTACCTGACTTTAATTTTCTATTAGTCAAGTGCCATATCAGTTCTTCTATTACTTTCCTGGGGTTGACACTTAGGCTGTATAGCTTTGTACAGTGGAAATTGCCATTCAGATCAAATAATTGACTGTTGTCTTTTGCTTAAAAAAGTAAGCAAAATATTCATATCCTATGATCATTTAGCCCCTTACAAAAGATGGACGTTAGAAAGATATTTACCATTTAGGGAGAGTCGGTGACAATTTGGAATTGCACATCAAATATTCCCTCTATTTGCTTTGATACAATAGTCTCTTCCTTTCAGCCATAACACAGAATGTATTATGTATGGAAAGAACAGACTGAGCTACTCAGCTTTCTTTCTGTAGTATAGCCTACTTATATATTGTCACATGCCTTTTCTCTCAGTTTGCCCCAGGTAAACCTGATTTCTGGTTATGTTGTTAAACTGCTGGGACTCAAAGCATTGTTCATTGTTTGATTAGGCTTGTGAAGAAGCATCTGCTAGACATGAATGACTGTTATGTGAGTAAGCTCAAACGTTCACTGGTATTTGCAACCATTACATTAGCGAGTGAGCTTGCTACTTACTGCTACTATCATAGCTATTTATTGTCCTGTCTTTTCTCTTTTTGAATCTTTTTCTTCATTAAAAGTTAGCATCCCGGGCAGAATTCATGCTTCAATGTGATAGGTCATGAGCGAGTACACAGCATGTGTTGTACCTTCATTCAAGAGGTCAGTTTAATATTGTATGCACTTTGCACCTCACAAAAATATGGAAACACAGGGTAGTTAACAATAGCAGTTATATAATTATTTTATTCTTACTAACTCATTATCTACAGACATTTCACAGGTGAAAACAGTCTCTGTTCTGACTGATGCAAAATAAATCCATGAAGTCTCCCTGTTTTCTTTATTCGCAACCATAATTTAGTTTTAAATTTGTACTGCAGGAGAACATTTTGCACAGTGGGGATAGTCAGGCACTAACTCGTAAAACACTGCTGGTTATCAGTTTAAAGGATGCCACCTTAACAATACACTAGTAAAAACAGACTTTGGAGTTAAAATTACAGTGAACAAAGCAGATATCCTTTACTGTAACTGTGCATCTACCAGCAAATGCTAGGGGAAAAGCAAAAAAAGATTTCTTGGTGAAACCTGAAATAAGATTTTTTTAAAGATAGTTATGTCATGAAACATTCAGTCTTGTGCCTAATGAATTTTAAAAAAGTTTATCCATTAAGTACATTGGTTTCCAATGCCTCAACTTCCATTTGTCACCAGAAGTTCCTAAATATACACACAGTGTGTATCACCTTTCTAAACCCTATGGGATTTTCAAAAATATAGAGTCAACACCTAATCTACAAAGACACATTTGAAAAATGTATCCTAGAAAGAAACCCTTTAAAAGGAGCATCAAGAGAAGGTGGATACAATAGGAGGCAAAAACCCTTAACTGTTCACATTTTTGCAGAGAGAATAATTAGGGTATATATTTTAGGTTCCCAATTACTAGATTTCAAAATAACTGAAGTAAGTAAAAGAGCTCTCCTATAAAACACAGACATTTTGTCAAAGCTCTCACAAGTGAAATACAGTGTATTTTTATTCTTCTACCACTTCTTTCTATAGTAGACAACAGAATAAACTAAAGAAAGCAATAGGTAAGTAGTGCATTTATATTTTCTGCATCAAATTTTCAACAGAAATTCCAACTTAACCAGCTTGCATGTTCCCATTCAATATCTGAATACATATAATAAGGACAGAAGTAAACTCCAAAGGAAGAGGGATTACATTGAAATCAAACTTCTCATAAAATACTTTTTTTTCTGTTTATGCAGTCTGTGTATTCACTGCTTCAGGGTCATTCCTTAATACATTTCTTTAATGCATTTGTTCTTAGCCCTTCTTGTCCAAATTCCTTTAAAAACTGCAGGTCAGAATTGCCCTCAGAAGGTCATTCTGTATCTAATCCAGAAGTAGACTCAACCCTTGAATTTTTTGTCATTGACAGATTTACATCTGAAATGAGTCGAAGTGATCAAGCCCTTTGAAAGTCCACTGGGAATATTTTGCTTGGCAAGGAATAAACCCACAGACTGTAAAATAGTTCCAGTAATGAAAGAAGAGATCAGAGATACTGATAACCTTCCCCTGATTTATCCAACTTAGATTTTTATTTAGTGCTTCCTATGCCACGTAATATTTGGTTGTATAATCTCCATGTTCTCAGTGAAGCTTGTGGTGCTATCCTGCAAATGAACATGGCTTGTTTCACTTTCCAAGGCTCAACCAAATACCTAAAATTTGTTTGGCCTTGATCATATGGGCAAAACCTCTCCATCTAAACTATGTACTAGAGTTCAAGGGTGAAAATGACACAAATTAATTGTAAGCATTCAAAAGTTATGTGCTGTCTAAACTAGTCATCTAGGTTGATTTTATAGTAGTTAGGTTATAATATGCCTTCACAGACTGATTAATTATCTCTAAAGATGGACCCTAATATAGGTGATGTTTTCTTCCAAAAATGTTTTCTTTTTGGCATTAATTATTGAGGAAGCCTACACAACAAGGTAGGGCATATTCCTACAAGATGCCTTTCAAGGAGAAAGTTGGCCCATGTATCTCCAGTGGGATTTAAATAACTCTAGCTGCTTTGCTTAACAGCAGCAACAACACTACTACAGGATTATGCAGAAGATGGGGCAGGTTAATCACAGCTTTCTGACTCAGGAGTATTGCTGTTTCTAACTATTTAACCAGTCTTGGTATAATGTCCGTACAGTGTCACAACCCAAAGTAGAATTATCTAAAGTAAAACTTTTTTTCTGTACTCTCTTCTTTCTGAGACTAAAATCTATATCATTTTCAGGGATCATAAAGTACTCTGAGCTCATTTTAACTAATCTCATTTTTAGCTTTCACCATTTTTTGAACGGATATTTAGTTCTGACTGCACTTAAGCATTCTTTTAATTTCCAGTGACAGTACAAAGAGAAAACAACCATCTTTCCAACCTGTTTTATGTGCTCTTTTGTTGCTCATTATGCTTCCACCAGGCCTCTTTCACCACAATTTTTTCTTTTATGGAAAGCTGCTATTCCCTCTCCACTTTGTTCCAAGCTATCACCATGGACATTTGTTACTGGGTATATAATTTTATGCTTGAGGCTCCACCTATCAAAATTTGCTGCATCAACATCTTGTCCTCTGATCATAACATAATTATCACTTTCAGAGATAATGAACCTCATCAAGGTCTTCTCTTCTCATTTTCATTTATGAATAAGTTTGGCTACTGCCAGGAGTTAATGAAACTAAAAGGGAAAGAGACGAGGCAACACTCAGACTGATATAACATTGCTGAGAGGGTGACAGGATGGCTTTTAAAAGAAGATCATTGATATTAATTTCCTGCCAAATATTCAACTGAACCCTAAATGGGACCAGGTGTCCTGCTGTAAGATTTACAGGATTTTATGGGTTATTTAAAAATGTGTTAGACATTATAATTAATGACTAAAAAGTTATCTGATTTCAGAAAAAAAATTGATGTGGCTATACATTGAAAAATACCATGATTTTCTAGTAAAATTAATATTTTCAAATATTTCATGACAGGGAACATAATAATCCCTGCTACAGCTAATAAAATCCAGCAATACATACATTTCATTTTTCTGGTTTTGCCTGTACTTGGCACCAAGTATTTGAGAGAAAGATGAAAGGAACATATAAATGAATAATTACTGAAGGAATTTCCCCAAAACCCATAATCAGCTTATACAATGCTGCAGGTGAGCCATTATTCTTTTCAACTTTTTTCCTGTAACCCAAACCAAGTAAAAAAAAAATTTCTTTAATGTAACTAAGAATAACCTTATTCCTCCAGGGTTCATTTTTGCATAAACATTCTTTTTATGTAGAATCAAAGAAGATAGTACCTGATGCCATAATATGTGTTATCAAAAACACATGTTGTGGTTCCTTTTATTTAATGGATCAACTCTAGAAGAAAAAGTTTAGTGGGCAAATTAGAATAAATGGGGAAAACTACAAAAACCAACACTGAGAACTTGATACTTTGTGAAATTAATAGAACAGCTCCTAAACTGAGCTGTTCTATTTCAGAATACAAAGTGATATTCCTATCCTATTTTTAATGTTAAATTATCTTAATAAAAAAAATCTTTGATTCAAAATAAACACATTTTTGTATGCTTTTCTGCTCTGGGGGCTTTTTTCACATAACTGTAATTCCAACATCTGGAAACACTAGTTTGGAATTTATATTCCTTATATCCTGGTTATAATATAAAATGTAGAAAAAAGCAGTACCAAACAAAAGAAAAGCAAAAAAATCCACAAAGCAAAGGAGAAATAAGCACTCAAGGAAAAGGCAAAACCACAGAAATATAAAAAGAAGACTCATGTTTATTTAATGAGTTCTCCTGCTGGGGAAGAGAGCCAAAATAACCACTGACATTTTTGTGATTTTGACTTTTTAATTGCTTGTTTATTCCTTTGGGAAACCTGCTCAGGCATCCATTAGATTTTTGCTAGCTAAATAAAGTGGTTGTTCATGTACTTCAGATTGCATTTGTAACTACCTTCATTTCTTATTTGTTTTTGAATTCACTTTAAGTTGCATGCTGATTTGAGTCATAATGCAATGTTGTAAAAAACTAAAGTAATTGTACATTAGAATTTGCATATTCAATTAAACTATACAGAAACATGGAAGAAAATTAAATGCCATACTGTGAAAACTGAGTGGATATTTTTTACAGTAATTTTTGCTTAAAAAGAGAAGAACTAAGAAGCTTGAGGGACATGGTCAAACATTCTGAAGTTGGCATAGGTATGGCATAATCTGTCCCCCTCCATAGGTCACCTGCTCCTTTCTAATTTTTAGAGACTGACTTAAGCATAAAAACTATAAAAGGCAGAATTTAATATCCAAATTTTAATTTGTCACTAATTTGGAGAACTCTGACTTGATTATCATAGAAATGCTCAATTCCTCTTTGAATCTCACTAAATTTAGCCTAAATAAAATCTTGAAAGTAGAAGGGTCACTGTTTAACTGCACTGTATGTGAAAAGGTACAGATAACCTTTCAGGTTTCTGCCTCTGAACTAAACTGAATGTCTCCCTTGCTCTCATGTTTTGAAACAAGCAGGTAAGTATGTTCACTCCATTTGCCTACCATTGATTATATTGTAGGTTTTCCTCATATTCTCTCTTACTCATTTCTTTTCTAAAGCAAATAATCCTAACCTTTTTGGCCTGTTTTCCCCCTACAGCTTCAATATTTTCACCCTTCTTGAGCTTCTTTCATTTTGAAGCATTTTTTTAAAAGTGCTGTCACCCAAAACCCAGATGAGATTTCACCATTGACTTGTAGACCTGTTTCCAATTCGATATTCACAACTCTTCATTTATGACTGGCATTTTTGAGAAAAAAGATTTGCATTTCTCTTTCTTATGCATTTTACCTAGCTTTTGTAGTTGTCTGCTTGTCAAGTTGCCCATTGTCCCATTTGGTTATAGCTTTCTGGAACTCTTCAGAGCTCTCTCTGGTCCTGATTAGCCTAAATAATTTTCACATTTGTTGTCTCAGTCCTTGTTTGCTTTCTAGGGACAGTTCTTGTATGAAAGACAACTATTAACCATTTCTCACAATAAAACATTTATTCTCTCTTGTCCTCTAGGCAGTTTTTTTATCCATAACAATACTTGGCCTTTCCATTAATGTTTAATTCATTTCTCAGACTTATCAAGTCTTTGACAAGACAATTAAGGTCTACCTCAACTATACTCACAGGAATTTTAAAAAACCCCTATATTCAAAGAATTCTAAAAAGATTCAACTATGTGTAAGAGTTTGTTTCCTTGGAAAATGAACATTCTTGGCAATGTTAATATTAGAGGCCTTATTAATATGTTCACTGCAGGAGAAGATGCAGTGTGTTGAAACCATGGGGGAAGGGAGAGGTGTTGCCAATATTTGAACCACAGGAGAAACTCCTGACAGCTTACACCTTACTGGATATTTGAAAATTTACCTTTCAATGAAAATATGTATTTTTTTGTGTAGCTTCTTTAATGTCTGATATAGCACAAGCTTCAGTTGGTGTAATTAGCTGAGATGAAAAATCAGGGACAAAAAAATTGAAATCAAGTTTGATGGGCTCTGATGATCCTCAGGCTACCACTTCAGATATCATGTTCATCTATCAGGTAGGTGTTTGCAGGTCTTTTCCACTACTTCTTTTTTTAGAGTTTGTTTTTATAATGTTGTTGGAGTCAATATTCATATAGTTTTCTTAGTTTTACCTTTAGCTAGATAAAGGGCTTTTTGATGTGGCCCTCCACTGATTTGCAAAATGTGCCACTATTTTTAATATTATTTTTCCCCTGTATTATTATTACTTATATTCCTCTTTGTTTTGAAAGTTTCCTTCTCCCTAATTTGTATATTACTTGGCTTTGAGTAATTTTGATCAACTTTAATTCTCTTCCTTCAGTATACCATTTCTCTTTGCACAATAGCAGGCCTGAAAAGGGAGCACAAAGGATGAAATAGAATTGACTGCAGTGAATAACAGTGGAATAGTGACAGGAAGGAAATATTGAAGGAGTTCTTTTTCTGGCTGACCAGAAAAACCTCTTGTTCAGCTTTTATGGCTATTTAGGATTAAGCTTCTACTGGAAGTATTTTGCCAGAGTGCTAGGGCAGAGGTCTGCAATCTGACTGTTCCTCACATAGACAAATTCCTCATTTGTTGCTGAGATTCTTTTGTCGAAAACTTAAAGGTTTTTCTTTGCGACTAAACACTGAATCACTACTCAGTTAACAGGAAATTCAATGTCAGCTTTTCTTTTTATGGTAAAATACATTTTTTTCTGAGTTTTCATTGTGGAATTAATAGAAGTTCCAGAAACTGAGATGAAATAATAACCATTTCTATTTTAACAGCCTTCTGTAAAGCATGAGACTATCTTTCTCACAAATAAAACAGATGTTCTGCCTTTCTAATATGTAGCTGCCAGTTAAAGTTTACTACATCTTTCAGGAAAGGAATGGTGGATTTCAATATACCTTTTACATTTTTTTCAACATTAATAATATAGTGCATCACTTCCCCAGTATATTTCTCTTGCTTTGTCTGAGGGGTTTATTTAAGCACCCAAAGCAGTTACAAAATTTTGTCTAGTTTTATTCAGCTTTTACCTCTGATTCTGATTTTAATACAGTGAAATACATGAATTATGTTCCTGAAACTTAACACCGAGCTGCTTCCAATGAAATATGTAACAGAAACTGGTCATTTTCAAAGAATAGCATTCAGCATAGTGGCAAATGAAGGAAATAAAGGGATCTATTTCTCCTCCTCAACTGATGCCAAAGAGCCTTGACCAGCCCTTGAGGGACTTTGTGAAAGCATGGCTTGAGTAGAAAGCATTTCAGCCTCCAGGGGAGAGAAAAAAATCTTAAGATCTTGATAAATGGAAGACAGAAATTCTAGGTACAGCTGGTTCCCCAGTACTGGCACCATTTATGTGAAAGAAACCATCCAACTAACTACAAGCTATGATGGTCAGAAAAAACAGAAGAATATTCAGGCACAGGGAATTGTTTAAGAATCTCATACATGAAGGACAGAGAGGATGCAATTACAGAAAACTCTCCAAATAGAGAGTAAATCCTGATTTAAACAATTTAAAAAATAAGGAATTTTCTGAAGTCAGAAAGATGGTGGAGTTAATTCTTTACTGAGGGCTGAGTAAAACTACTGAAATCAAAATCTGGAGATTCAAACATGTCCCCTTTACAAGCAATGAATTGAGCAATTGGAGAAATGTGTTTAAATAAACTGTAAGAGTGAAAGATGAGATAACGCAGAAGCTTAGTGCAGAGCTATGCAGCAGGCATCCATATATTTCTAAGAATTGAATTGAATATGATCTAACTGAAATCTTGGTAGCTGAACAACAGATTAGTTCACAGAGTTAAAAAAGAACCCTTTTTTCCAGATGTTACAATCTAACACTTGGATTCAAATACATGCTTGATGTATTTGAAATGAAGTTAGGACACTGTCATCAGGTTGTTCTTTTTTCCTTAGGGTGCTATTGTGCCACTCCTTGTAGCCTTCTGACTTAGAAGCAAATAGTAGATCACTCTTATAGAAAACACACCTATTTTTTTTTAATCGCTACTTTTAGCTGTTTTACAGTGCTGTACATCACACCCTGAATGGCTCTGAACTAGTCACTTTCACCTACAGGCAGAAGAATGCAGTCAGAATGCAACTGTAATCAGAACACTAAAGAAAATACTAAGAAAAAGTTTGAGCATAATTATTTGGAGGCTGTTGCATAGGGGCAGGACAAGAGGTCAAGCATTTTTCTTCTTAAAAAGGAGTTGGGTCCTTGAGTAAGATGCCAGATTTCTACCATGACTTTCATAAGATACACTGTGAAGTTATTGTAGTACTTAGTTTGTCCAGAATTCAAGGACTGTAGGCAAGTTCTAGCTAGACAAATTTCTAGCAAAACACCAAATACCTGTTTATACAGTAACTTGGGTATAAATGCAAAAGATATTGAATGCTTTTTTTCAGTGAGACATATGAGATACTTTACCTACTCTACTTGAAATGTTGAGGATTTAACAGCTTGAAGCTGATAAACTCTATAGTTTCTCATAAATTTTCTAAATAAACTGATTACAAATATTGTCTGCTCTTGTAGTCTGGAGGTATAAATATTTACCTTTGTACGTAAGAAACCCTAGCTACCTTGGATAACTTGTATAGGTGAGTCTCAAGGACATTTAAGAAGGAATTTATATTGTGTTGAAGGGGGAATTTGCAATCAAGTGAATTTGCTGAAGATTTCAACACAAATGGCACTGTGGAGTCCTTTTCTCATATATTTGAAACTCTAAGTAAATTTAAGGGTGCAGTAGTATATACAATGGGGAGATTTACTGAAAGTTAAAAACACCCACACATTCAAATGTGATTCTGCATTGGTTATGCCAAACTTATTTATAGAGATGGATGAAATTTAAGCATAAAAATAGTGTTAGCTCTTTATTTATTTATTACTCCAAACACACACATTTTTATTTTATTTTCCGATTTGTTACCACTGAAATTAAGCAAAGCAACTTTTACATAACAACAAAGATAAGAGCTCCACGCACATTATGTAACCATTAGCAAGAGGATAAAAAAGAGAGTAGCAGCTCATATGGATTTCTACAGAAATTTACTAATTTACATTGGGTTTTTTTGTAATGGTTCGGCAAACATTGGCTAGCATTGTATATAATACTATTAGTAGATATTATATTGAAATTTATAGCATCGCACCTTGATGCAATCTATCAGTTACATTAATGTAAATAGTAATATGGGATGGGTGAGGGTTATAACCATTTCCCTCATTATACACTAACAAGCTGGCTTCCATAACTCTTCTCATTTCATTATGTTCCCTGGATTTTTCTCTGCTTGTTAACTGTAATCCTTATAATCACATATCCGCTCACAGCAGCTTGTCTTTCTTAATTCACTTATCACTATTCTATGCATTCCCTTGCAATCTGCAGCTTTCCTTAGTTTGTCAAACCTGTCAGCCCAAAGTAGAGCAGAGAGTTAGTGGTGAAGAGGGAAAGATGTAGTGCTCCAGAAAGAAAATAAAACAATATTAAGCAAGCAGAAATGAGGTCTGAATTTGAACAGGTAAATTTAAGATTCTGCAAATTTCCAGCTTTGCTCAAAAATTCTGGCTGGAGAATTGTGCATGAACAATGGAGAACATTGTGGACAATGTGTATGGACAATGAAAGGGAATTAGACTGGGCATGAAGTTTCATGAGATCTAAGTATTCAAAAAGTTCAAAAGAAAATATACAGGACTTGTAATAAAGAATGAGGAAATTAATGTAAGAGATGAGGCGTGATTGAAGTTTCTTTCCTCAAACAAAATTTGAAAGGGTCCAAGTGCAAATGAGAGTCATCACACTAATAATGTGGTTCCTGATCCAATTTGTCTGTTTAAACATTTCTTAATAAATGATTCTTCCAATCGTGACAGTTAAAAAGAAAATATGACAAATTCCACACAATAAACACCAGTGAACCTCTCAGAGCCAAATGGCAGATAAATGAAAGAGCAACTGAAAGCACACAGAAATTTTGAAGTGTATTACAAGGAGGAAAAAGATCAAGATAATTATTGATCTTAATTAAGAGCAGCAGATATTTTGAATTTGACAAGGAAGCAAGTGATAGAATCATGGGGTATCCTGAGTTGGAAAGGACCCACAAGACTACAGGTGACCAGCAAATGGAATTGAAAGAAGAACTAACTGAAAAGCTGGAAAAGTTTTAAGTGGCAGGGCAACAAACACGTCTGTTTAGAGACAATACAGCCACATTATCTGCACTGTAGAAAAAAGGCTGCTGTAATGGTGCCATCTCTAACTTTAACAGACACAGGTTCCAGATTTCTCTGGTAGTATGTAAAATCCAGGCAGAAGATGATAGTCCTCAGAGGAGCAGGTAAGAGGGAAATGAGCTTTCCTTGAGAAGACCAGTGAAATTTCTCAGGCCTTTCTAACACTAAACAGAGATGTGGAAAGTAGAAGAAGGTTATACATCCTCTGTATTCACCATGGTGTGCAGAAGAGAGGGCTTGGGATTGTTTGCAATAGTGAAAGACCTTGAATTAGATAACTCCAAATCAGGAAAGAAGAAATGCTTACATGTCGTTTTAAGGTCCAAGTAACATGCATCAAAAGCAGTGTAAGCTAGTTAGGAGGTAGGGATGATGTGAAAGAGGGAAAGAAATCAGTTAAGGCACAAGGTACAAATGTTCTAAAGCATGAGGAAAAGCTGTTGTGAAATATTGGTGAGACTTAGGATAAAACTGCAGTTGCATAAATGCAAGAAAAAGATATAAAATGTCGGAGATCATTGCCTAGCGATCCTGATGGAATTCTTGCCCAAAGTAAAAAGCTTAACTGACTTTCAGTATGATAAAATCTGATGCCTACAGTATCAGCATTTACAGCATTGCCTCATTACCTTTTTATTAGATGCAAAGGCAACAGTTGACATTCTGTAAATAAGGGCACAAAACATAAAATAATTCCCTGGGCAACTAGTGTAGTCTCCCCATGTAAGCAAAAGAATTGAAACAAGTATTTCTAATACTCTTCCACTATAAATCTAAACCAGAGAATATTGTATTTAACCCTCCAGGTGTTTTCTGTGGTAAAAAATAAGTCTAAAATAACTTATGAAGGATGTTCTGAAATTTTAATTTTATCATAAACGCTGGAATCTAGGAGTTACTTGATTTATTCCTATTTTGTAACGTGCCACCTCTTCTCCATTTCTTTTGATAAGCTAACATGCATCATGTCAGCGTTGATAGCTGTAATCCAGTTTCCATGCAACTGCACTTTCTGCCTGTTCAAAGGTCCAGCCCATAGCTAACATTCAGAGGGCTTATTCATCCCTCTCACATGTGGCAGATTACTGAACAGTGGCAACAGCCAAGTGGAAATTTCCTCTGCGAGTGAGAAGTTCCTTTATAAGAGGGATGTCATTTGCAAGCATTTGAAAGAACATGCTGGATGTTGGGGTGGTTTGGCTCTGCTTGTAGAGCAGTTGCCCACCAAGGCCACTCTCTCACTCTCCTCCTCAAATTGGACAGAGGGAGAGAAAACATAACAGAAGGCTTGTGAGTTCAGGTAAGGATGGGGAGAGATCACTCAACAATTACCATCACGGGCACAACAAATTTGACTTGGGGAAATTAGTTGAATTTTTTATCAGTCAAAATTAGAGCAGGACAATGAGAAGTAAAACAGATCTTAAAAGCACCTTTTCCCAACCACTAACTTCTTCCTGGGCTTAAATTTATTCTCTACCACCAGTATGGGCCCCGTTTCCACAGAGCACAGTTCTCCAAGAACAGCCTGCTTTGTGACTGTGAGTGATCCCTGTCCTTAACTCACAAGCTTTTCTTTATATTTTCTCTCCCCTATCCAGTTTGAGGAGAGTGATAGAGTGGCTTTGGTGAGCACCTGGCATTCAGACAGGGCCAAACCACCACAGATGTCCCTTCAAATATATCTCTATGCACTTACAATGAAGATCAAGGAAACAGTGAATATATCAGCTGCTGCCAAAGCACATGGCAGTCCCTTACTTCAAGGGCTGAATAGAGCCTGAGGATCAGATTGCAAAGGAGCTCCTTCTTCCTGCTTTGGGAAATACTGAATAAAATTTCTTTGAAAATGCAGAAGTCTTTTATCTATTACTGTAGCAATTAATTACAGTACTCAACAGCAAAATTGCAAATTTTCCTTTAAAACTGATTATCTTTCATTCTACAGTGGCTCTTTTATGTGTTTGTTCTCATTTTACACATAGTGATTCTTTTTCAGGATTAATCTGAAGAGAAAGAAGGCTTCCATTTTTCATGTCCTGATTGCTGCACACTTTGTCAAACACAACTTTCTAAAAGGTGGAAGGAATTGACTCCTTTGTGGGAACAGCAGAAAATATTTAGAGGATAATACTTCAGAGTGCAGATTGAAGGAGGCCGAGGTACCTATGCAGACCATTGTAGATTGAGAGTAAATCCAAAGTTATCTTTGCAAGGTTATTACAGCCCAAGTAAAGATTGCTGGATGAAAACAACCATAAATGAAAGGGTTACTTAAAGTTTCTTTGCTACTTAAGGACATGGCTGACAAAGGGAGTGAGACCTGTTTCCCAGTCTCCTCCTTTCGCTCTTCACATTCTAATTTTTTTCTCCTTCTTTAAAAAGAGTTTCTTTTTACAGTTAAAGTTCTAATAAAAAGAAGTCTATAAAAGTTGTTTGGTCTTGTTGGAAAGTTTGTATAAAAGAAAAGACATAGGCAGAAGTGGCTTAAAATCTCTAGCTGATTTGGGGCATTATGCAAGAATCTCAGTGGTTATTCACTTGCTAATTAACATTAAAAAGTGAAGGTATCATTCTTCATTAAGTACATGCATGTGTTCAGCTCCAAATTTCTGTATCTCACTTTGCACTGTATGACTCATTTGGAGCAGAATCATCCTGGGAAGAAGCCAGAAAAAGTTTCCAATATGTCAATAGCCAGAGGCACCATACCCATATAATGCGAGAGAGCTCTCTCGCTCCATTTTCCCTGACATATCCCTTAGATGCAATTATTCCATTGGATGCCTCCATTTGTGCAAAGGGAGAAAGTTAGTTGTAGGCCAGCCAAATTCTAACACGTACAAAGCTAAAATTCTTTCTGGATGAGTTGCAGTGCTGTCAGTGTGTGCAGGATTCCCTCTTTTTCCCCCCAAGGTATTGCAGAGTTCGCAGGAAGGAAGTCAGACAATATGCAATGGAACAGCTGAAGCCAAAGCTTGCTTGAGAGAATTTGGGACAGTGCTCTTCTACAAATACCTTCAATAAAGAGGGTACCTGCATTTGTTGCCATCCCACCCCCACAACTGCACATGCTGAAAGCAATAGCCTTTGTCAGAGTCAGTTGCTTGCTGAGATGAGCAAGTGGTTGGCCTAGCCTGGAGATTGATGAGGCAGAATACTTTGTATTTGGAATTCAGCTTAGGATTTAAGTGACCTAATATTGTCCCAGAATTCAACCAGATATAATTTGATTTTCTATGTTGTTGGGTCTGAATAATCTTTTTTAAAATAAATGTATCTTGGATTCAGTTTCATGCTCTTTGCACAAATATGTCCAGCATATTTTGTGCTATAGTTATGTGCTATACACATGGACAAGTATTAGTATTCATTTACAGTACATTTTGGTAACAAATAAACAATGCAATGAATCAAATTAATGGAGAGAAAATATTTACTGTTCCATATCCTTCCTGTAGCATTTTGGTTCCACAAAGTTGCTGTATTTAGGAGCTGATTTAATAAATGTAGTATTTTTCACAGGATAACAGTCATCTGCTGTCACTGGACATACACACTGCAGTGGTAACTGTATGCAGTTTAATTTGCACAAAATATATCAGTCGTGCTTCTTAAGTAGCCTGAGTGTTACAACTGACAAATTATTCACACTAATTCAAAAAATAATAAATAAATAATAGAAATAATATCAAAATGCCAACAGCAGCAACAGCAAAGCCTGAAAACATTTGAGAAATATTTGTATTTTTCACTACCTATCACTTAAAATTTTCATCCAAAAGAGTTATAGACCATTATTCTTGCAGGGATAAACTATTTTAATAACTAAGTTTCCAAGAATTATGTGTCTATAAGTATAAAAAAATCCATTTTTCTCATCAGTAAGTTGGTTTTTTTTCATTAAACATTTTTGTTCCTAATTATACATGCGCCTATAATCTGCTTGAGCTGGCACATCAATGTTTTCTTCAGTATGGTTTGAAAATGTGAAGGTAAGAATATTAAACTATTCCCATGGCGATTAAACACATTCAAGGAAAAGGCTTTCTAAAAAGTTTTGTCCTGGTATTTAGAAGTTTGGAACAGTCTGTATATCAGAAAAGCTGGGATGCCTGCTGTAGTCTGGTGAGGTGTTCGATGAAGCACAAAGGCAGAGCAAGTCCCAGATGGAGTATTACTGCCTTATATATGCAAAATTTTGAAGTTTTAGTGTATCCTCTCCATCTGTTAGATCTTCAACTCATATGCTGTAGTCAGCAGCCATATCATCTGACCAGATGAAATAAAATATACTGTCAAAAAGTTCATTGGCAAACATTTTACAGCAAGAAGGAACTAGACTTGCTTGGTTACAACTTTACATCTGCAACCATGGAAACTGTATGGACTGTCTATATTTAAAAGTTTTGGAGTTTTCTTGATTTTACTCACTCTGCTCACAGATGTACAATTTGTGGGTGTGGTCTCGCCTACAGCATCTTATCCTTAACCTGCTTTGTGCAAACCCTTTTTGTTTAATATCTCTCTTCCTGAAAAATTATAGAGGACAAGTAGTCTGTAGCCAGGTGCAAATTCATCACAAAGAGAAAATGCATTATTTAGTGCCTTCATTCATTAAGAAGAAATCAGAAACTCTTCACTAACTGGAGAGGCTTAGTCAGGCAGCCAAGTCTATGGATTTCAAAGTCCTGGAGACACATCAGCCTCCACATAGTCAATGTAGCAGTGCCCATCAAACTGGAAAATAATTCTCCTTCTACTGTGTCCTAAAGTACATTACAATCAGGAAAAGGGAAAGCATAAACATGCATGGAAGTCTGAAATATCGTCAGGATGAACTTACCAGCCCTGCTGGGTTCAAGCTGTTTCTTTATGAAGAAAACATCTGGAAGTATTACCCCTCCTCATCTGTCCATTCTTCCTCATTTTAAAGAGACTAACAGGAAGAAAAATTACAGTCTAAATGTATTGTGTTCAAGAATATTGGGTGATTGCACTTCTATCAATACAGCAGGAGTAATAAATAGTTGTTTTGGGATACCTCCTCTGTTTCAGAACTGAGAGAAGAGCTCTTCTTTAAGAAGCTTATAATAGTGTACAATGGTGCAGATTCAAAAAATGTGAGTGCTTCAGCTAAACTTCATAGACTGACAGACCTGAGGGCCTCAAGGGTCAATCTGATTATAAAGTTGGATCACTTCCCACAGGTCATTATATTTCACCCAATTGCCTCTGAACTGAATTCAGTAACTTGCATTTCAGCTAAAGTGTATCCTTCAAGAGTAGAATTCAATTTTTTTCTGAAAAGATGGAAAAATTATTAATTCCCTTAAAAAAAAAAGAAAAAGGGACCTTGTTAGATGAATCATAACAGTTTGAAGTTTCTTGATCAGTAATGTATTACTAGCCAACAGTGGGTCAGTGACCTGTATGAAATACAATAATGATCTCAAGGCACATCACAAAATCTATCTTAGCTCCAATTAATTGGCACCCCTGTTGGCAGTTTTGGAAGAAATTGCAAGAACTGATTGAGCACTGAAAATGAGCTACTCTCTCATTCCCACAAGGGAGCCTTTTCAGCTTAAAATTGAAGGTGTTTTGGGAAGACGTGTATAAAAATGTGCTGAACTAGTGGCTCTGTAGTATCTGTTCTCTTGAACAGAACTTCTGTTTTCAGAATTCTTGTTGAACCAATTCTGTGAGTGTCCCAGTTATTTCTATTAATAAATGGCGAAAGTCCAGAAAGTATGGAATAAACTGACTCCTTATACAAACATATAGGTCCAATCCAGTTGTACCTCCATGGCTGGATATTAAAGACAGTAGGACAGTTTTTGTTCTTCGTATCTTCCCTAAGATATAGTGCATTTTGAACAAATTCTTCACCTATTCTTCTCATTACTTTAGGGAATACCACAAGGCATGCCAGTCTTTTTACTGATTGTTGCCAACTCCACTTAGGATTTTGTTACATTAGTACACATTAATTTGTTACTTTATTATTGCTGCAGGGCATATACACGTCATAATGTTTTAGGGTAGAGGCTCATCCTTATGGTGACTATTCAAGAATGACGTGTTGATAGCTTTAATGGGCCAATAATCCAGTAATGAAGGCTCTGTAATGGAATTCAGTGCTGTTGTGAAATTATTCAGTATTCCATAGTGATATGATTTGCAAAGCTGTAAAGCTGTGCAAGTAGAATAATGTGTTAATATAATTTTCTATAGGTGTTCACGTGTGTTTGTGTAGAATACTGGCTTTCACATATGAGATATTTCCTTGAGTTACTAAGGACTCTCTTGATAACATGGAAATTTGTGTATTATTTTACTAGTTTTCTACAACTAGATGCTAAGAAAAGTTGATTGCTTAAGATAATAATTATAGGAAGAAAATATGACATTCTGTGATGAAAATAATTTGCTATGCTTTGCAAAAGAATTTATGAAATGGACATTCTTTGTAACTTTATGAGAACAAATGCAATGAAATTACAAAAAATTGTCATATCTTTTACTACATTAAATGTTTGATGAATGGTCAGAATAAGCTAGATGTAGTGTATATAAATTGTCATTGCTAATGAGACGTCTTTGTTCAAGTTGCATACAATGATAACACCCAGTTTGTGCACCCTCTGGCAGGACTACATGTGGGTTTTACTGTATTTTTTGGATATGCAACCTTGAGAAAACCTGAGATAGTCTAGTGCTCAAATATGAAACTTAACTTTTTAAAAGTCTTTTTCACTATTTTATAACTTTCTTTGTTCGGGAAAGAAATTGAGTGTTATTGTTTAGAGACTACAAGTTTAATGCATCATCCGTAATCATCTAAAACTGTTTTTAAAGCATACATGATTCAGGTTGTACTGCTTTTACTGGGTGAATTTCAACATTTGGATTTACTTTTGGGAAGCTAAGAGAAAACCTGAATATAAGGTGATAATAAGTGATAGTTATTACATTATCTTAGTGCAGTAATTTAAAGACACTTCAGAATCAATCTGATAACATGAGAAACTTCATAGAGGTCGCTATTAAAACCAATTAGGGTGAATACTGTAAAAATAATAAACACTCAGAAAAAGGTTGTTGCTTGTGTGATAAACTGTGAACATACCACACAAGATATTAAAAAAACCCAAACCTCTAATAATTGAACATATAGTCAGAAAAACATTCAAAATATTCCAGAAACTGGTGACTAGACAACAGAGAAAGACAGCAAAGGTGTTCCCATGCGAATGAGCACTATCTTTGTAAAAATGGAAAAGTCCTTGTGTCTCTAGGAAGAGTATCTCTGTTTTTTTCTTCATGTGCATCAAGTAGAAATATCTCTAATGAGGCAGAACCTGCACCTCAAACTCCCACATATCTTTGTACAATTTGGCCAATCTGATCATTAATATTCTAATAGAAGGCACATGTCCTGAAATTAATTCAAAAGGCAGCCAGCCTGAGAGCTTTAGGAAGCTCTGTGATTGGTAGAATGTAGGGTATCTTTGGGATCTACCTTTGGATATATTCATGAAACTTGACTAAACAAGAACTTAATTCCAAATACTACTCTACTGTCACTTATTTTGTACGCCACTACTGATTTAGAAAGCCTTATCTGTAAAAGAAGTTTCTTCCTTTTTTTCTTGCTAAATTTAGTGAATTTATGGTCACTCTGTGCTGTATCGATTAAAAACCCAACAAAATAAGCAATGTTTACAAGAAATGGTGAGCAATCAATGGGTAAAAAGACAAGCTTTAACTGAATGAACATACAATTCCTTTGTAAAATGCCAGAAAAAACCCTGAATTTCTGTTTGTTTAATCTATAATGCCTTTTGATTAAGCATTCTACCAGAATACTCTGACTTGATCTCTTGGATACTGTAAGGAAATCTCTCTATGTAAGTCATTTAAAGAGATCAACCATTAATCTCTGTTGTTCAGTCTGTCTGAATAGAAAGGAATTCTAAGAATGCTCAATATGTAGTATCCATCTGACACCAAAATAAAGGAAATAGATGTTTGTACTTCAAATCCAAAGAATCACTTTTTGTATATCTGTGTGGATACTTTTAAATGTAATTTTTTATTTGGGTGCTGGAATAGGCTCCCCAGGGAAGTGGTCACAGCACCAATGGGGTTCAAGAAACATTTGTAGAACACTCTCAGGTACATGGTACAATACTTGAAGTCCTGTGCAAGGCCAGAAGTTGGACTTGGATGATCCTTGAGATCCCTTCCAACTCTGGGTATTGTATGATTTTGTCAATTGAACTTCCCCATATGCATGAACTTTCAGAAAGGTGATACAGAATGGACACTGGGCTAGGAATGGGAAGGATTTCTTTTTCTTTCTTTAAGTGCTGGTCCACATGTGTACAGACTTTTCAGACCAAGACCAAAGTACTAAAACCTAGAAACTCTGTCAGTAAATACCTTTATCAGCTGACATGACATCCATAGTTAATAACGGCACTTCTGAAACTTGGTCCAAATTGGCTAGTAGTAGCTCAGCAACTAGTGCTGTTGAAGAGTTGCAGTCATAGATTGCAACAAATCTTCAGTATTCGGATGTTATATTGACATCATGCAGTTGTCATTACCTTGTGATATCAGGGGGTTAGATAATTTTTATTCTCACTCCATGTCATGGTTTAACTCCAGTCAACAATTAGGTCCCACACAGCTCCTCACTCAATATCCTCACATGGGATGGAGGACAGAACTGGAAGGGTGAAAAGTGAGAAATCTCATGGGTTGAGATAAAGAAAGTTTAATAAGTAAAGTAAAAGCTGCACACACAAGCAAAACAAATCATTCACCCCTTCCCATGGGCAGGCAGGTGCTCAACAGAGCAGGGTTCCATCACCTTTAATGGTGACTTGGGAAGACAAGCACCATCACCCCAAATGTCCACTCTTTCTCCTTTTCCCCCCAGCTCTATGTGCTAAGCATGTTGCCATATAGTGAGGAATATCCCTTTGGTCAGTGAGGATAGGCTGTCCTGGCTCTGTCACTTCACACCTCTTTCTGCACTCCCAGCCTCCTCTCTGGCAAGAGAGGGTTCAGTGGTGATGGAAATATTACTGCAGAATTATTAACCCTCTTTTCTGCACAGTCCAAAGCTTTGTACCTACTGTGATAAAAATTAACTCTGTCCCTGCCAAAACCAGAACTCACCACCATGAGGACTGAATTCTACAGCAAGATTGCAAGTCCTTAGCAGAATGTAGCTGCAAATGCAAAATTTTCTTCTTTTTCCTTGTTGCCAAGTATTTCACCCATTGCATTAGGGTTTTGCAGAAATTTCAATCATTCGTATTATTCCTGGACTTGGTGATGCATAAGGTTTTTGCTTTTTCTTGTTACTGATGGTGTACTGCACTTATTCTTCACCTTCAGAAACAGAGTATTCATGGGCATGGGAGACAAGCAAACATCCTTTTCATAGCTTTTCTAGAATCTTCCTAAGAGACATAACAAAACATTTAACTGCTTCATTTCATTTGGGCCAATGAAAAAATCATTCATGTCGGACACACTTCTTAACATATTGTTGAAAACAATGAAAGGCCCTCTTGATTAAAATAGGTAGAAAACACTTCCAACCTGTGTTGGTGTGCTTCTTAGCTTGTCTGTGCATTGTGTGAAAGCCTCAGGTAGTATGCCACAGATGTAAGCTTGTACAGTGTAGCACAGGGTTGAGGGTGAAGCTGTTGGAAAGGACAGTCTCATTCAGATGCAGCTCACACTGTGTTGTGCAAGAATGCATCAGAGTCTTTATGACTTCCTGGGGTGGTAAATTTCCATCTTGCTGACAACAGGAGTAATTGCTGTGTGCAGAATAAAATCTTCTACTTTTATGAGCCATGCTACCTTATTTCTATCAAAGATCATAATTGCTGTTATTACTAATCATTATCATTATGTTTGTGGAGAAAGCATAGAAAATTTTGCAAATTAACATGTTAGTACAGAGGACAGATAAGCAATCTCATTTCCTTGAGTCTGGAAGTTGTATATTCCGTGTTATCCTTGGTATTAATTGTGATGTTTTAAAACCCTTTTGGCATTATGGATGTGTCTGCATTAAAATTTCCGCAAAGGGGTTCGGGGTCTCTTGTGAAAGAATGCTATACAAGCCCTCCACTTCATTAAAAGTACAGAAATTAAAGGAATGCCTTAATTAATAAATCAACTCTATAGATATCAGGCTGTGGTGAATTTGTCACAGATGTCTGCTTGTGCTATAATTGTGGTTTAAAAGTAGTAATGTGCACACATTGGGTGAGAAGAAGATTAAAAAGTGAGAAAGTGAGAAAAAGTTAATATACTCTAGGTGATATGCCACAAAACAAAACAAAAAAGATTCAGGACAGCGCTGTAAGCAGTGGCTCAAATAAAGCTGAAAAAAAGCCTTTTTTCTACTTTAGAGACATTGAAAATTGCATATTCTTGCTCAGTTGTGTTTTTTTTACAGCAGAGAACATATCAAAGCCTCTGCATCAGCTCAGACTTCCTTTGAATTTCATAATCCACTTTAAATCTTGATTTTTAAAACCGCTTTCCTTGGACAGGAAAAGAATAATCATTTGTGGTAGGTCTTACAAATGGCCAACAAGACAGGTATCCTGGTGGGAGTTACAGACCACCCAGCCAGGGCAAAGAGGCAGCTGAAATATTTCATAAGCAGCTGGGAGAAGTCTCACAGTCGCTGGCCCTTGGGGAGACTTCAGCTTACCAGATGTCTGCTGGAAATACAACACAGCCTAGGAGGTTCCTGGGGTGTGTGGCAGACAACTGCCTGACACAGCTGGTGAAGGAGCCAGCTAGGGAAGCTACCCACTGCATCTGGTGTTTGTATACAAAGAAGGGCTGGTGAGGGGTATGGTGGTTGGAGACCTCTTGGCAGTCATGGGACTAAGGAGGTGCTCAGCAGAACCTTGGACTTCCAGAGGGCAGACTTTGGCCTGCTTAGGAGCCTGTTGACAGAGTCCCTTGGGGGGCAGTCATGAAGGGCACAATGCCTTCATGACTGGCAGATGTCCAGGGATTCTGGACATTCTTCAAGAAAGAAATTTTGAAGGTACAGAACTAGGTTGTTCCCACGTGCTGAACTAATAAAATTCCACCAAGTTCTATTAGATAGATTTCTGTTATTAGCAGGAAAAAAACATTGCTGTTTGCATAAGGAATATGATGCCTTCCCATAAAGAAAGTTTTTCATCCATCACAGACATTGAGTAAGAATATCAATGAGTTGTTAATACCTCTCAAAGTGTAAAAGATACTAATTATATTATGCTATGCCTTTTCCACAGAGAATATCAAAGTCTTGTGGTGAGATATTTCAAATCTCACCATAAAATCCATAAAATCTCACCATTTCAAGCCATGAAATCACTTGAAATTCATTTTTTTTTCCTTTCATTGGAGTTTAGCATATTAGGATTTAAATATTTTATTGACCTCACACACATTTTCACAAAAAGCTACAGTCTCAAATAAATATTATGGGGATCTTTTTTTTTCAATAAAAATGCATATTTTTAGGAGAATAAAACTGAAAGTATTGGTATTTTTGTATTTATTTAGAAAATTATTTGGAGTATATAAGTGTATCCCTTTGAGATTTCAAATCTCAGAAATGGTTCTTCTAACTTATTATTCTCTTACACATCTCATTCTTTCACATTTGCCAGTTTGTAGATGTGCTTATTCCTCTCCCACATTTCCCATGAAATTTCTTACTTTGAACAAACAGAATTGAGGTCAGTTCTTTCACGCAGGATTTATAGTTTATGCTTCTGGTTTTAGCAATGCCTTTAGCATACTCTGTTCTGACAAAAATCTTTTGTACCCCAGGAGAAGAAAGGTATGTTTCTTCCTCTGATTCTTAGAGTGTTCATTCTACAACTAAACAGCTTCTTTTTCCCTTGTCAACTGCTTCTTGAAATTGGTTAAATATCCCTCTCTGCAAGCAACTAATCTATGCAACTTGTAAAAGAAATAAAATAAGGCACAGTACCTATTTGAACTTTGTACATGTATCTCTTTTTTTTTTCACAGAAGTGATTATGCTGGTACTGTTTATGTATTTCACATATCTAGTTTTGAGTATGCAAGATTTTCTCACTGAAAGGGTCGTGGAGCACTGGAATGGGCTGCCCAGAAAAGTGATGGGGTCACCATCCCCGGGTGTGTTTGAGAAATCACTGGACATGACACTTAGTGCTTTGGTTTAGTTGACATGGTGGTGTCCAGTCAAGGGTTGGACTCGATGGTCCTTGAGGTCTTTTCCAACCTTAAAGACTCCATGACTCTACGAGAACTATAATAATACACTACTGTGTTTCTGCATTATTCATATTTTTGTTTCTGCATATAAAAAGGTACACGTCTTCTGTGAAACACTGGCCTTTTTCTAAAGCACCTCCCTTTCTGTGTTTGAGTATAGAAATATGGCCAACTAAACCTGTAAGATCACTTCAAAGAAGAATTTAAAGCAGTTAAAAGTAATAAAATAATTTTGTTGGTTCAAAATACAATCTGTATTGCTTGTGAGGAGGCAAAATCTTGAATCAACAGTTATTCACCCCCGAGATGGTATCCAAGTAAACTTTTTAATGTTTGCACAGGTATATGCCTTAATTTTTAAAGGCAGGTAATAGAGTCAGAATTTTGTAAGGTAGGTAATAGAGGCAGGTAATAGAGTCAGTTTTTCTTTGGCTTCCTTTATGACATTGGACAAATAAATCACCTGTTTTTGGCAGGAAGATATTGTATAATATCCTTTTCAGATAAAATATTGTTATCAATCTGAGATTAGGAATGGGAACATTGAGAGTCTTAATGAAATTCGAAAAATGGCCATACCAGATATTATTGTTTAGACAAGTTCACAGAAAACAATTTCAGAAATATTTTGGTGGGCATACAGTGCTCATAATAAATAGATTTTTATTATTTGTTAGTCTATATGTTTCATTTATGCTTTGGATTTAATTCTGTTCAAAAACTTATATTATTTAGTTGCTTATAACACAGGTGTTGTTTTTAAGATTCCTAAGGAAAAAAATTATCTAACCCTGAAGTCTTCAAATACAATAGTGTTGTATTTCCAAACTACACAGTCATAATCCAGAGATCAGTTTTATTATGTATTAAATAAGACCATGGTTTTAAAATTAGAGAGGAGGACTTTTAGCAGGTACTGATGAAGACAACAAAAGGCTTAGTGACACGTAATGATTGTAGCATTTAAACTGTGTCCTTTCATCTTCCTCAATTTCTTCCATAAAGAGAAATTTAGTCTCCACTTGGATTACTGGACCAAAAAGTTTTCTCTAAAATGAAGGAAAGTTTTTGAAAATGAAGCCTCATCTTAAATACAAAAGGTAACTCCAGACAGAATGGACAGAAACACAGACTGTTTCTATGCCTACTAGGTCAGGTGTCTAGGTTTATTACCAAGAAAATAAGAAAACGGAGGGAGAAGGAAAAATCTATTGCACAGCAAGAGAAAGCCCAATGCACAGCAGCTTCCACCCCACTAAAGGGCAGGGATTTGGCGATGTACAAAGTCAGACCCAAGAACTCCCACAAAGTATTGTAACCATTTGTAACCACACTAATACAGGAATAATTTTAAATGCACAGATATGCAAGCCCAATGCCCTTGAAAAATATATGCACTTTCTATGCAACGTGCAGACAGATCATATTGGGAATCATGTTGATATAAACACCTATTTGAATAGACACTTGGCAGCTTCTTTGTAGGTGTATTTCACATGTTCACATCACTGTGCTTATTTCTGAAAACAAAAAATTTCTTTCCAAGACTTAACCAAGCTCACTTCCATCAACAAACTTTATACTGAAATTGGCTCCCTTTTGTTCAAGTCATTGACAAAGACATTTGTTTCACTGTTGGATAAATTATTGGCAAACTTTCCTCAGGAGCACCTCAGAAGAATCCAGATTGTTTGCAGATCTATGTTCTTTTTGTTATAAAGTGAAAATAATGTACCCAGATTATGCTTATGCTCTTTTTTACTGCTTCTACAAAACATAAACTTCAGAGCTGCTGTGTCCATCAGGGTTGTACACAACAATATGCTCTTAAATAATTGCTGAGAAACCTTTATGCTACTTTATTGAAGTCAGATGAATTTTCCAGGAACAAAACCCCTGAAAGTCTTTGTTACAGCAAAAAGAGAAAGGAAAGAAAAATGAGATAAGGTGTATTGTGACATATAATATTTTTTTTCCTTTAGTGGCTTAGCTTACTCCAGAAAGAAAAAGGTTTTATGTATTATACAAACAATATATGTTTACTGTCTCAGAAAATGTAGCTGGAAAAACTAAAAAAACTGTGATCTTCTGCTTCTGCTGTTGCTGATAACATCAGTTATTATTTTGTCTTGTCCTTTCCTCCATGTCTCTGTCAGAGCGATTGCCATCACATATCTGGAAAGGGCACGTGTGAAATATATGACATGATTCATTTCATCAAAGGTCAAAATGAGATGAAGCTTTGTCTGACCCTACAAGAACAAGTCACCCACCATAATTGCAACATTTGCTGCTGAGAAAACAAGACTGCCAACGCGCTGAAGGAGAAAACAGAAACCTCTGCAGAGCTAATCCAAACTCTGTGGCTGTCTTATTCATGCAGCGTGATGGTGTAAGGGCAAAGACAATAGCCAAGAGGGGAAGCTGAAATATACTTCTATGAAGCCACCACATAACCCTGAGAGCAGATGCAAAGGAAATCAGATTTCTCTGCTCTCCCTCAGCAGCTGCATACAGCAGCTGTTTTAAGCAGGAACATTATCCTTCTTCACATGAAATCTCAAAGACTTAGAAGCTCAAAGTAAAACTCACATTTCCCATCATCACATTGGTGATTCTAGTGCATCCCTTACCACTCAGCATATTCTGTAATTCTGTGATCATGAATGAGAGAGCCAAGAAAAAATAACCTGAGTCACATATCTTGGGCTTTCTTGTGTCTGGAAGAAAGAACAAAACCAAACCCCACTCTTAAGTGTCAGAGGTCATTGTCTCTTGTCTCACTCTCCTCTTGGGAAACTGGAGCAAACCAGAGGCTTTTAAGGTTCATCTGTCATAAGAAAACTTCATATTTAGATGTCAATTTGCACAAACACACCATCCCAAAACTGAACTCAAATGTTGATAAGGAAAAGTGTGGACAATCTGCTCTGTAGACAGCTCCCTTAAAGAAACTTACTAGTCATGGAGCATTAACCTACGTAAATATTTGATTTACATGGGGTGAATCAGAGAAAGCAATGACCCCACATTTCTTTAAGGGGTGGGTATGCAGTACACTATCAGATTAGATCTTCCGGTGCTATGTCTGCATTATAATATGAAGTTGAGAGCTTGAAATCTCCTCAGATCCTGTGTATTGCTTGAATTTCTCAGTAACCTAGACACAAAAACTTATGTGTCATGAAGAATCTTTGATTTTGATCTATCAATTCTGATTTGTCTATCAAGACATCATTTGGTCTAACAGATATTCTCCTTTGTGTCACTTGTATTCTTAGATAATCCTTCCTATATTAATAAGACTATACACAGCTGTACTGATATCATCAGAACTTGGTATTTTCTGCTTATTTTACTTTTTGATGTATTAAACTAAGATTTTAGTTTGCTTTGGTCTAATTTCTTCTCTTTCATGCAAGTCATGATAATGTGTATATCATGATGTATTTAGCTTCAGGCTAAGAATTAGGCCAGTCTTCATGTTGTGAGATTTTTAGCTTCACTTACACAGGTTCCAGTGTTGGACAGAATGGAGCTTTTGGCAGGTAAGTGAAGTAATCAGTTTACCTTTTGTTACAGATATATTCCTGGCAGTTAGAGCAAATAGATATTGTTAACAGCTGCTTAACATTGCTATTTCCTTCACTTATGTAAAATGTTCTCATTCTTAAATATCCATATTTATCTATATCCTTTTAACCAAAACAAAATCATTCCAAGATTTACACTGTGGTTAGATGTACTATATGTGATGCAAAGTTGCCATTCGAAGTTATATATCTTACTTGAATTGGATGAATGTTCTTACCCCAACTTTTAAGTGTCTTAATGTGTTTCTTTATTTGAAAACAGGTGCAGTGTTTTTTGAAAACTACTATCCTTTACTGATCTTTCCAGCCAGGAGGAGTGACATTGCTATATGTTTATGCCAGATGAAAGCTTTTAACTCAAAAATACAGTCTCTCTCACTCACATAGTATCCAATTTATGTGCTCTGAAAAAACCAAATAAAATTACAGCAACTTGCTTTTAAATATCATACAGAAAAAAACCTTTCAAAGTCAGCCATGCATGAAGGAAATATACGGAAGGGACCTTAAATCCTAGCTGCTGTTAGCCTGTGGATCAAAACTGCCTTTTATGTATCTTGAAAAGAAAACTTTGTAATCATCTATGCCATCAGTACTGACAGTATATTCACTGAAATCATTATACCAAAGTGCAAGGCTTGGGTTTATCTGAAAGGGATTGTTCATTTATTCATGAAGTAGAACTGAAAGGCTTCTGTGTAGTGTTGAGCATTTCTTTAATTAGTAAGTCAAGGAAGCAAGGCACGCGTTAAACTTTGCCTGAATAATATGTTGATTGTTTAAAAGAAAAGAAGAAACCAGAATATTTCTGATGGAAGAACAAAGAGGTTAATCTCAGGTATTTATTCTTAAAAGGTTGTCAAGAATTGTACTACACCTAAATGCATTGGGAAGACATTTATTAAGCAGATAAAACACAAGGGATGTTGGATTCACTCTAACAGTGAGACTAGGCAAACAAATGACTATTCAAATTTAATTTTTTTCTAAAGCCCTCTAGATAAGAATCACTAATCTCCAGCAGAGTTAAAACAGGAACTTGTAGGAAAAGACTTGACAGCATGTGTGTCTTCCACAGACCCACCTTAGAATGGCCAGCCCCTAGAACTGAGATGAATAATTTTTTAACATCTATTCAGTCAATTAAAAAAAAAAAAACCAAATCCTATGAGATGTCCTGCAGGTATCTGGTGTATATGCCTCTAAATCACTCTTGACCAAAGATAGTTTTCAGTTTATCTGAAGCATCATTCAAAGAACCTTACCTTTTCCCTTCCACTGATTTATCTCTCATGACAAAAATGTTTGCACGGATTTTGCCCATGAAAAGGCTGCTTGCCATTTAGAATAAGTTTTATCTATATGTTTGTTTTGCATCAAGGCCTAATTTACAAAACACTGGAGAATGGTGTACATTAACATTCATTAAGAAGAATGTAATAAATTTTATTCAAAATACAAGTTTGAATAAACCTGAAGAAATCTAAATACTCAAATGCTGACACTGTAATTTTATTTTGATAACCTTGGTTCCCAATTGATAGCTGCATATTTTTGTGTTTTAAACCTAGAAGAAAGATATATTTCTGAATATTTATGTATTTCTGTATTTTGTCACAGTTGCCACAAAATAGAGCTCAGAGCACATTAGAGATTTTCTGAAATTTTTATTTGTAATAAACCTAGGAAAATTTTGGACATCAATAGCAATATCCAAAAAAGCCTCTACTTCCTCTTAGATTTGTGACAATATCCAAGCAAGTTTATATTCTGGAAAGCTCTATTAGAAAATTTCAGACTCCAGAGAGTATTATCATGTGATGTCCCGACAACAGAAGTGAGCTCTGTGTACATTTCCAGAGGCCATTGGATTATCCAATATAGTGCACGTTAGAATAGAGACAAGAGTAATGGGAGTACACCAATCAAATCAATTTAATTTTAAAGGCAGAAAACTTAATGCTATATCTCTTTCACAAGGCATCTTTAAGCATCATAAAAATGTTTGCAATCCTTAACAGCTTTTAAAATCCCTTAGAGAACAGCCCATAGATCTTGTGACCATGATAAGAAAATTGTTGGTAATTTCCATCTAAGCAATTGTTACCTTTAGATAACAATTAAGACTGTTTAAAATTCTTCAAAAATCTTGAGGCAATTTTATAGTATTTCAATGTTAATTGTAGCATTGATTTTTACAACAATCAATACCAAAGATTTTTCGTTCAGAGTGTTTTAGAATAACATTTACACTTGTGAATGATGTTGAGTATAACCAAAAAGACAAATACAACACTCATAAAGCATTAAGTTTCCAGCAAATTCTGAGGGGAAAATAGATCTGCATTAACACAGTCAAAACTGATTTTAACAAGCACACTGTTGTTTTGACACAAAGCCTGGAATTGGTTCTACAAAAAAGACCTGAAGAATACATTATTATACATATTGCTCTATCCTGTTTAGGACCTTGATCTTCCATTTCCTTTATAAAACTTGCAATTTTTTGATGTAGAATACTCTATTAAATCATGCTCTTTAGATGTTTGGTGCTAGAGATACTGTGTCATTGTGGAATGAATTCCAAGAACAACTGTGAGACTAAGCAAAAATCCTTTACTTATAAAATTTGAAGTGTAAGAAGATACAAAACATAGGTGCAACAGAGAGTGGAAGGAATGGTTGAAGAACGACACTGTACAGTTTAGTAGAGGGTTTCCCTAGACAAGCATCATTTTTCTAGTGACACCAGTAACGGTTTCTAATCATATAGGAAATTATATAGGGTTGTCAATTCCATAGGAGATAATGTTCTCTTTGATATTTCCTTTTCCTTTTCAATCTCCATCTTAGGAACTTTCCATACCCAAGGTTTCATCCAAGATTTTTTTGTTTATAGTTGCCAAGAATCTATTTTTCATGGATTTGACAAATCTATTTCTGAACTCATTTGTAGTGTTTTGGTTTTTTTCCTCAGTTCCTCTGACAGTCAGATTCCCAGTTTAATTCTGTCCTGTGATTGTACGGAAAAGTACTTCCTTTTGTTTATACTAAGCCTACTGCTCATTATTATTTTTGAAGCCCATTATGCTATTAGAAAAGTAAACTCATCATTCTTTAATCATGTTTGTCATAACCTTTAGGCAGTGTATGTTACATTTCAATAGATATGTCTTTCCTGAATGAGATATTATATAAAATCTTAAAAAGTATTATCATATTAAAAAAAGTCTTATTTAAATTACATAGGAAACTCCTTGTCTTTCTGATAATTCTTTACTGAATTTATTCCAGTTATACAGTATTCATTTGAGATTGTATGACAAGAATTTCACTTTTGTATAATTTAGATCTGTTAAGCATTTTGTATTTGACTTAGAAGTATTTTCTTTTAGGACATTAAAAATACCTATTATAGTCATAGATATTTTTTCTAATATGTTTGCTCTTTTAAGTATAAACACAGCAACAGATAAATTCATAAGTGAATTCAGGATGCATCTTAATCTTCAGCCTTGTGGTCCTCTCTATATTAATGTAACTACATGAATTAGCCTACTATAGCAAAAATTGCAAGTCACATTATCTTTTTGTAATGCTTGATACATGTCAGCAAAAGGATTTCAATAATTTTCATTTCAGGATTAAAAATTCTTTAACATTTTAGTAACCAAGGGATATGACATACTTTTCTTATTCCTTTGAAGTGCACAATTGACTTCTAAATGAAGGAATTGCACATTTGTATCTTCACTTCCACATACACTCTTTGAATACAGCAGCTCAGTTCTTGGGGTAATGTAATCCCTGGGGTAGTTAAAGAGAATTTTTGAGAAGAAATGCTACCAGTGGGATTTTACAGGGAAAACCATTAAGGTTATAAAGAGATGTCAAAGAGAAAGAGATAAATAAATACAGGGTAAAAATGCATTTGTCAGCTCTGGTTCATCTATGAATTTTTTGTTATAATGTCTTCTATGGAATGAGATGTTATTACTAAGTTGTGTATTGCTCCAACATATCCATCCATTACAGTAAAACAGAAATAGCACATTCCATTAATCACAGACATGAGGTTAAATAAAGATGTAAGCATATTGGGAAAGCAAAACTGCAAGTGTACAGCACCTTGATATATTAAGCAAATGCCTTAGAAGGGGTTAGAGGTCTTAGAGAATAATAGTAGTAATAATAAGCAAAGTTTCATTAGCCATGCTTAACTCAGTAATACACATTTATATTGCTGCAAAGAAATTGATTGTTTGTCTGTTGCAGAGTAAGCAACATGTGGTACATAACATTTGGAATCAGAGGGAATTTACTGAAAAAAATGAGAAGTTCAAATTGAATCAATCCATTAGTTTTGATAAATATTCCTTTCAAATCTATTTTTTTTCCTTACACTTTACTAAGCTGCTCCTTCTACGTTACAGAGATGGATAAACACAGAATCCCTGGTCAATTTATTCTCATGTCAGTGGACATTCCACTCTCTACTTTTATAAAAAAAGGACCTCCAATATGAGGCAGGATAACTTTGTGGAATATTATACTATGACTGGCTGAATTTTATACATTAGGGAAGGTTGTTGGGACAATAGTCATTCCATTTTGTTCCATTGTAATTTTTCCATTTTTCCCCTTACTTTTTCATAAATAAATTCTTTTTTTTTTCTTTTGAGTTGATTTTTCTGCATCCTTTCTGTTCAACATCCATTTCCATTTTCTTTGCAGCATGGTTCAAAGTCCATCGTTGCTCCTAGCTACTATGGACATTTATGGTGTTCTGCAAGAGTAAAATAAAACACTTAAATAACAAAGTCCACTACAACGCCAGGTTGCAGTCCAAAGGATCAGAAATGTAGTCATTGATGCCTAACTGCATTTCCTGCTTGCATACCAGCTTTGAAAAGATTTGATCATGAGGTGAAATTTTTCCTTAGTATTATCAAGACATGTCCTCCTGCATAGGACTAGTTAACTTCTTGGTTCTATTTGGACACTATCATCAAGTTGACTTTTGCATTACGTATCTTTTGCTAATTTATCTACAGCACAAATTTCCTTTCTGCCTCCCTGACATTGTCCCTTCAAAGGCTTTTGCATTATCACCCTCTTGACTCTTGATCCCCCATGCCTGAAACTCCTGGCACTTTATAGATTCAGCTACTGTAAAGTGGATCAGGTCTCTGCAGACCTGGTACCAACAATCTCTTTTATATTATCTAGTTCATCAATCTCCCTCAAATCACTCCTTAATGTATCACCACCACCACCTCCTGCAAAAATATTTTAATTTTAATCTCTGTAAATATTTCAACACTTTCTCACCACTTTGGGTATGTGCTGTCTGACAGTTTTTAATGTTCCTAAGCTGGTTTGCTTGTGTCTGACCTACATAGCAAAGTCCTTGCGGTAAGCTCTGTGTCCTCTCACTTGTTTGTACAATGCTAAGACTACATTCACTATTCAGTCAATAATACAGTACATAATGAAATACTATCTATTTTAATACCACAGTTCTAAGCTTGAACTTTGGGGACAAGAGGATGTAAAAAGACAATTGGCAGTTTGGGAAACGGCTGAATTTACAGCCTAAGGGTGGAAGAAATTCAGTTTTCCCAGGGCAAGTGTTTTTTTTCCTCCTTGTATATCGCTTATGTACAGTATTTTTCTCTGTAATGTATTTGGAGTTACCCTCCAGTCTCAAGGAGATGCTAAGGCAACTGTGTTTCATATTCTTTCAAACTTTTTTCCACTCACATTAAAAAATAATTTGGCCCATTATCTTCAGAGCTATAGTGAAGCCTTACAATTAACCCTGAGACTAGATAAATTAACTTTATATTTTATTGTAACCTTAACACTTGATCTCCATTTACTCATCTTCATTATTTTCCCATCTCTGTTTCTTGAGTAGCCAGAAAACCTCCCATCAAGATTATTAAGGACAATTTCATGTTAATGAAAACATTTTTCCTTTCCACAGTTTCAAACCAAAATGACCCAGCATGTTCTGGAGCTATTCACTCTTCTCTTCTGACCTTGAGCCAGAAATGTAAGGTGCTGACCAGCGTTAATACGGTAACAATAACATCTTGGAACAAGGTTTGACTTTAGGAGCAGATGCTTTACCACATATATTTCTTGTATGAAGTTTTAGGAACCATATTACGTCTTTCTTTATAGAGGCATTACCTAGACATGCTACTATGCAATCAATTTACTCCAAAATTAAATAAGTCGGAGAGGACAAGAGCAGATGACTGTGCAACTAAAGCAATTAAAATTGAAAAGACAACCCAGCTGCCCAGCTGTGGAGTTCCTAGCACAGCAAAGACATGGATGTGTTGGAACAGGTCCCAACGAGGGCCACAAAGATGATCACAGGTCTGGAACATCTATCCTATGAAGACCGGCTGAAAGAGTTGGAGCTGTTCAGCCTGGAGAAGAAAAGGCTCCAAGACCTTATGGCAGCCTTCTAATACCTAAGGGGGACAAACATTCACCAGGGCTTGTTGCAATAAGGCATGGGGTAATGGCTTTAAACTAATTGAGAGTAGATTCAGACTAGATATAAGGAGGTATTTTTCAAAAAATTAGCATGGTGAAGCAATAGAATAGTTGTTCAGAGAGGTGGCAGATGCCCCCTCCCCAGAAACATTCAAAGTCAGGTTGAATGGAGCCCAGTGTAGTTGAAGATTACACTTCTCATTCCAGGCATTTTGGATGAAATGTCCTTGAAAGTTCCCTTCCAGCTCAAACTTTTCTAGGATTCTGTGGTACTACATTTTTCATACTTGCACTTCATCCACTCAAGACTTAGTTACTCTAAGATCAGACATAGACTACATAAGGAAATACAGGTCAATGAAAAAGATTTTACAGCTGGCAGCTGAAATCCAGTCTGCTTACTAAATATGAATACACACAGACTATTTCAGCACCTGTTAGTATGGGCTGCTACAACAATTCTAGTCATGTAATTCTCCTTCCCTTTTGCTGTTTGCAAACAGGTGAGAGATGAACAAAAGTTAACGGTTTGAAATTTAAAGATCAGGGAAACTAAATCAAAAGTTGTAGCCTCTATTCTTTACATTGTTAACAAGACATTGTATGACATTGGGAGGCACTTAGCTTCTTCATTTCCAAATCTGCAAATTAGATTAGTACTTGCCTATCTCATTAGTCAGAAGGTAAATCCAATAATGTGTGCAGAGTGTTTAGCAATTTTTAGAAGAAAAACTTCCTACAAAAGATGACACATAATCTGATATGGAGTCGTAGACCTGCAGATAATCTTTCTTCCAGAGATTTGATTTTGCTAGTTGATTTGATTACAGCATTTTTTAATAAAACACCCAGGGTACACTTGCTTCACTGTTTATGAATGTCTATCTGCAGTTGAAGATGTTCAGTGTTCATTTGCATGTATGACTTCAGATGATAGTGACATATAAATATTGTACATTCCTCACATTATCTGGCTTTCGATATTTTCTCAGATTCTAAGGTAAAGAAATAACTTTTTCTGACCTCTTTGTGCTCCATCAAAATATTTCTTGCCCAATCCTGCTTGTAAAACCTGAACTAGTAAAATTTTTTAAAAGGAACCTAGAGGCCATATATTTCTCATGTCCTGTTGAAAACCAGCTCATTCCCTTTGTTGTGACAAGCATCCTTATTCAAAGACCATAACACAAGCAGCAGAGATATGTACAAAATACTCTGTTGAGATAAAGTAAAAATGATATCAGTGTGTCAGAAAACAAGATGATGTGTGAGGGTTACTTCTGCTCCTCTGTACATGTAATCCAGAGGGCTGATTAGTTGCACAAGTTCCAATAATGATCAGATAGCATCTGATATAATCTTTCCTTTTCATTTCCACCTTTCCCTGTGTCTTTTCAAAATGCTGCCCAATATTTTTCCCTGAAGATGTGATTATTATACATCATTCTGTCCAAATTTCCTCTTCAATCCTAATTGCAAGTTAACAATAATAACAATTGAAAGATAACAATAAATGGTTTTCACATTTGTAGAGAATTACCAAAGTTTGGAAGCTTTGGCTTTCTATCACCTTCTAATGTGACTTGCTTGGTAATTAAATTACATCTTTTATGGCATGACATGACATCAGAGTAGGGTTTAATTGCGAGGTATGCATTTGTTAGTCATTAAACTTTGGCTGAATATTTCCAAACAAGATGAGGAATACTGAAGACATATTTTCAAGTTTATAACTCTTTTGATTGATTTCTGTGTACAAAAATGACAGAAGTCATAAATAATTTCATATATATCCTTAGAACCCAAGGATGTCTTCTTGAAGACCATTTATTTGTATCACATAAATTTGTAATTAACCCAATCTGAAAGAGTTATCATTTTACTAGGCAACATTGTACTCTATTCACCCTTTTTATAATCTATTGAGGAGAAGTGCTGTCAGCATGGTTCTTCTCATATCAATTCAATTCACAAGTTATAGAAGCTTGAACTCTGTAAATCAGTTTAGTTCATAAAAATGAGAGGTTGATGATAGGTAGGCATACAACAAGCATCACTGCATAAGCTTTTTGTCATATCAGTTGTTGTCAAAGTTGTTCAGTGAAATGCATTCACGGCAACTCAGTACACTGCTTCATTGAAGCCTAAATATATGCGGCCTTTCAGCTCCTGAAGTCAAGTCACAGGATTTTGTTCTTTTCTTTTTGTCTGTTTTCTCTGTCAGTAAAACATCACTAACATCAGATTTCTGCACAGTACATTAGGTAGAAAAAAACTAAATCTTCGTAACTGCTTCCTCTGCACAGTTCCCATATCTGACGTCAAATGACATGGTATCTAAAATATTCTGATGTCTATGCCAGTTGATTTATATTATTCCTGGTTATTCCCGTATATCTCCATTTTTTTAAGAAGCTTGCTGCTAAAACATCTCACTCTTTGTACTTGTTCTGGTTTTCATTTGTAGTGTCCCAGATACAGCTCATTATCCAGGTAGCCTGCATTTTAAAGGAGAGTGTAACTGCTTTTCTATACGTAACATTTTTGTGAAGACTTTTCTAAAGGTTCTATAGGTCCTTTTGAACATCAAAATCTGTGCTGACTGTAATACAGCAGTTGATAGAAGCCTTTGCATTACCAACTGACCAGAGCAGAGCGAGGGATCATGGTTTAATTCCCTGCTCTTATGGTTCCAAAACTACAAGTCCACTTCATGTCTCAACCAGATCTGACACTTATAAACTGTCACTTGCCATTCATAGGCATCATGCATGTGTAGAGAGGTTCTGGAGGATCCTGTACCTTCATTTCAAGTGGGTACCTGTAGCTGGAGTTCTGACAGGTGGCCTCCATCCCAGTTGTACCAGGAGGGAAATCACGTTCATGTCAGCAGTGGTGTGCTCAAGTGAATATTGCACAATATTCAAAATATTGCACATATAAGTACAAAGTAAGCCTACAACTAGAAGAAAGCTTCTAGGGCCCTAAATAGCTAATTTAAATATAACATTTCTTCCTCTTGTTTACTAATCTCCTGTCTCATGAAGGTATTTAAAAATATAAGAAAAAAATCCCAGAAAATTCTGGTTTTTTGTCACATCAGACCCGCTAAAATGTTGTCAGACACCATAACTCAGTCCAGCTATGCACATGGATCAAAAATATTCCAGAGAAAAATTACTGTTTATATTTAGCATTATCTATAAGAAAGTTAAATCATGAACAAAAGAAGTAGATTTAGCAATCCAGTAAATTTACCAGCCTGAATATTGATAAGCTTGCCGATACAAAGGGAGCATTAATTGTTCTAGGAACCATAAAGTCTATTAAGGATTCGGTGACCTTATCACAGATTACTTTTACTCCTACAGTGAAAAAACCCCACAACTTTCCCCTTCTGTTTTGACTTCCTTCTCGTTAAATCTGTAATCTTTTCAACATTGTCTGTGTTTAGAACTAGGTGGTTTTAAATTATGTCTCAGTGTTTAAAAAATATATTTATTCTCCAAATGAAATTCCTTTTCCATTGCTCCCTTTCCAGTGGGAGATTCAATTCATCCAATACTAAAAGTGATAGAAAGAGTAAAAAAATTTGGGGTCGACTACATCTCATTCAATCACATTGACAGTCAAGAACTTCATATTTTAATGCTTAATTTCTACTGATTCATAACTTCATTAAATATAGCATCCAGGCACATTACCTGCATTTTTATATTGACATAACTTCATAGATTAATGTCACAGTAGAGGAGAAAGGAAAATATAATAAAAACTTTCATAAAATATCAGAAAGAGAATGATTCCTGAAGACTTTGTCATATTGCAAGTTAAAAAACCTATGCATGAATGACAAATCAATGACATATCAAGGCAGAAACTATTATAAGACATTTTAGAACTTTCTAATTGTAAGTTCTAGAAAAGAGAAAAAAACTCCAGCATATTAATTAACCTATTCTCCCAAAAATACTTTCAGAAAAATGTATACCAAATTACCATATTTTATGGTAATAATAAAAAAGTGAATACAAAATTGTAAACAGTGTTGTTATTTGCATTTTCCATTATGATTTTCAATCTGTAAGTTAAATTATATATTTATATTGCTATAACTTGTTTTCACTATATTAATTTGTTTGCTTATTAATATTTTGTTGCTAAAATATATAAATAAATCAAAGGGAAATAAATATATCCAGCTGTTTAATCAGACTGAGTACTGAGCTTCCAGAAAAGTCAGTAGGAAATTTGGACTTATTTCAACAGTATAATGAGAGGCTAAAAGAAATTACTACTAGAATTATTATATAATAACTATATATATATATATCCTGTTGGATCCAATGTTCATCTTGTTATCCTGAACACAGACTTTTTACCCAGTGCACAGCTCCAATTCACACAGCAAGCAAAGCATTTCTGTATTTTATTCCAGTTTGCACAAAGCAGGGAGCAGGTGGTAACCCTCAAAAGGGTGGCTCACCAGCCATCAAACTTTACACTATTTATACATTTTAACAAACAAAGGCATCAGCATTCATTGGTTACAAATTGTGTAACTTTTCTATTGATTAGTACTCAAAACCCTTTTTTGCTAGTTCTGTCTCTCACTTCTCATGCTAATTAGTCCATAGGCCCCATTTGAGCCTGTGGTCTGTTTTAAGTAGGTGGTAAATGAGTGGTTGCAATCACCCACTACCAGAATTATCATCCCCCAAGTTAGTGCTCACTTCTGCTGACTTCACTCATGGTGACTCTCATCCAGACAGACCATCCATCTTGGGATAGTCTTGTCTTTTCCTTAAAACAAAATATCATCCAGGCATACAACGTTCAAATGTAATTGCTTAATCATAACTTTCCAGCTATAGCTACTGATAACTAAAAAAATATTGCAGTTTGATTCAAATCTTGCGGGGCCCAAACCTCGGGTGGGTTCAATATCAATCTGAAAGATTAAACACATGGCTTGCCATCTGCCACTTAAGCAGATGGACTCAGAAAAGCTTGGTGATTGAGGTTCTGTCTGGATAGGTGGAAGGTTTGTGTATTTATGTACCAGTTACCTGGGAAGGAAAATAAATGTGTTTGTCTGCTGAGCAATTTAACTGAGGTATGAGACAAAAGGGGAGTGTCTCTTCTGCTGGATTTAAGGCTTCCCCTCTTGACTCCAATCAAAAAAGTGGATAACTTACACAACACTGGTTTGAAGACTCAGAAATGTAAGTCGTTACACTTTTATAAATGCTCTTTTTTGAGTGCTTATGCAGACACTGCTGCTAATCTATGTCATATGACCAGTGGAAGAGGATCTATTGGAGAAACATATTCATTTAATTAACAAAAGAAAGAAGTAAGTAGAATGACTGAGGAAAATCCACCTTTTCATAGACACTTGAAAGCTGTAATATACCTCTGTGAGCTCAGAGAACAAGGGCAAGCACCTAAGAACTGACTTGGCAAGTCATGTTTTTGGTAATAGATTTTTCATGATTCATCAAAACTGCTGCATAAAAATACAATTGGCATATTGGGTAAGAGTGAGTGATATGCAAGATACAGCAGCAAAAGGCCTGACGGTTTCTGTATTTACTAAAGCATTTTGCAGCATGACAGACAAAGCTGAACTAACTGTGATTTACCAAGTTCAAAGTAACCACAACAGCAAATCTGGTGATGTAACTTAAGCATATGTTATAAAATCCTGCCAGTGACACTGGGTGTCAGTATGGGACAAACATTATGCCACTGCCATCTGCACTCGTGAGGGGAAAAGTAGTGCAAATATGGTTACCATGGAATGATGAAACACTAGAGGCTTAATATTTTCAAGTTAAGGGAAATGAGAGGTGGTTTTAGGAAATTGAAAGGAAGATGTAACTAATCTATAACCATAGCACTCTGCAGCACAAACAGGTCTATCCATGAGGCAGTTGTGGGCGCTGATCACAGTAAAGCCTACATAGCCACCTCTAAAACTATCTGACATGAATCCTGATTAAAAACAGCAGATTTGGGAGAAGACAATGTGAAAAGAATATTGTGCTGGATGCTTGCTGTTCCTGACTGCCACCACAGTTCATCATACTTCCCAGGCAGCTATAAAAGATGTATCCCTGATGTGGTTCTCATTTGTGGCAGTAGACAAAAAAGGTGCCCACGGAAGCATGACCAAAAGAATACAAAATTGCCTTTTTCCTAGCCCTGGCTCTCCTGGCTATCAGGCAGGAGTGGCCAGAGACATAGGTAAGAGTTCAGTGCAGAAGGCTCCCTGACACATGGCCTAAAGAAGAAAAGAAAACACAGGTAGCAAATCTGCACAAGGAAATACTGGCCCTGGAAATCAAGATAAAATTTTCTGGGATATACTGGATTAAAACTTCCTGTAGCAGAATTATCCTTTTCCTGTAAAGGAATTATCCTCTCTACAGTTATCAGTTGTCAGGGGTTGTTCCAGAGCTTTATTATTAGTCTTAGGTACTAGGTATTTTCTTTCCAAAGGTATCAGTCAGGACAAACACAGTAATGTTTGAAAGTAATTTGAGAGGTAATTCTTTTAAAAACATAGATGGAAGGATGATGAGTGTCTTATACATTTATATTTAGTGCTAACATTGTGTTGAAAGAGCACAGATACTAAGAGTATTCCAGCTCTTGACTCAGTTGTTGAAACAGGAAAAGGAGACATAACATCACTGAGTTCAAAGCCTCTCCAAACAAATTCAATTCTATCTGAGTAATTTTCCCTGTGAATTTTTAAACTAATAATGACATCATGACACAACTAAGTTTCATTAATACTAATAACATAAATGGACATAATAGCATTAAGAGAAATAGTGTTAATGACAAATGCATTATTATTCTGGGACCAATCTCACCAGTTGCTATAAATATTTTACCACCTCTATTACTCAATGAAAGAGCAGAAGACAAAAGAAAACTTTCAGAAAACAAAAAAAATATTTAAAACCTGGTATGAATTCCCAACAAACTGTCAAAAACATTTCAAATTCACAAACACTGGTGGAAAATCATTACATGTTTTCAGCTTTGGTAGTATGAAAATCTCACAGAAATAGAATTATTATTACAATATGAAACGCTACTGCAACTATGGCAGTATCCAATGAGAAGAGAAATCCAAGAGAAGAGTATTGAAATGGCGTTCTATTGTATGGACTCCCTTAGTCCTGTTTCCCTCAATGCATGTTTGGAATTATAATCTACATTTACAAATATGATACAAAAATATCATAAGGAGGGAAAAATTAAATTGAAAAGGGGGTGTACACGTGTCATACCTATGAAAGAGTTGATCAAAGAGGAGGAGTTTATAGCCATCAAATTACAGATAAAGTGAACATTGGCAATAGAAGAAAAAGAACCAATACAGACAGTTTTGAATTAGAAAACTGATAGACAGTGCTAAACATAGAAACACTGGGAAATGAGACTTCAAAGGTGCAGGGAAAACTCCTGAAGAATTGGTAAGAACAACTTCAAAACACTGCAAGTCAGCTGTCACAACAGGGCTTTGCAGAAAGATGAAATGTAAAGAAAATCAAAAGTACCCTACAGAGGACAAAAAACATGGGTGCCATAAACTTGTCATCTCTGCTACCATGGAATAAAAAGTGCATGAATACCCATTTTTATGCATGACAAACGTGCATACAGGATAAAAGGAGAGCTTGGCATCCACAGAAGTCTTTTAACTCTCAATTTACACCCAAAAATGATAGGCTGCTGATGCACACTACAGTGGCAGCTACTGCTGTTTGTAGACACATCCTTCTTGCAATACCTACATTCATGTCAGAAAGAGACTTGTCTCAGGCTGTCCAGGACAGAAGGCAATTAACCTGATTTTCATATCAATTTAGACATCTGCAATGATGCAAAGCCAGGGGATTAAAAATTGCTCTTCCTTGCTGTATCTGTTTCCATAATTTTATAACTGGCTAAGATAAGGGAAAACATATTCCCCTTCTACTCAGCAACATGGTTGTATAAATTGTGGATGTGGTAGAGGCAAGATTCTCAAGGTGTTATTCTGGATTGACTTTATCAGGGAATTCTCTCACTGTTAACAACTTGTCCTTCCTTAGAAAAACAAAGGACAAGTATCTTGTTTGAGCATTTCTGTGGGTTTTTTAATTGCTTGCTTTGGGCATTATTTCTTGAACTTCTTTTCATATCTGTTGGCTGGGATTTCACAGAGAACAATGATGTCCAACAAATCCTTAAGGTGTAAATGAAGCCTATTTGAACAAAAAAATGGGTCACTGGAAGTCTCAATATGAGCCAAATTCCCTGTTGGTGTAAATGGACGTCTGTTTCATTTGAAGACTTTGTTATAAAGCACCTTTATGGAAGTGAAGTTCTAGTTCTCATAATTTTGTACTTCATGAAAAATATTGTTGGTCCACAAAGAGACTCGATCTCTTCTTCAAATGAGTATGTGTCTATTCATATTTACACATTGATTTCATGGCTTTAGGTGTAAGATTAATAAGTAAATTCTATGTTTGACTTTAAAAATGCTGTTTACATACATCTAGGTTTTAGGGAGCTAACTAAGGTTGCTGACCAAAAGTAACATCTAAGCAGCCAGACAGAGGCTTTGTGAATCAGTCTGAAAGAGCTGAGCTGCCTAAGCTGCACTGGAGTTACAGTTTAGCTGATTAAATGCTGATTTGGCTCCAGGCTGTGACTCCCAATGTCACAGTGGCAAACCAATTTCCTGCCTGCTCTACACCACCACAGTTCATTTAAAACCAGCACATGAAGTTAATGCACTTTAAGTTAATACTGACCTAGGCCAATACTTTTCTAAGAAATTATTTGAGTGCAGAACATCCTAATTAATTATAGACTGATTGGAGCTGGTTTTACATTGTTACTAAACGCAATCTTGATTCTGTTCCATATTTCAAAATATGAAATTTTTTCCATTTCTCACAAACAGGTGATTCAACTTCTTTTCACCATTAGGGAGGGATCAATCAGTGCCTATGTTAAGGTAACCAGTGGAATATATAAAAGTACAAATTTTTTACTACTTGAGTTTTCATACTCTATAAAATGTAATTGTATGTAGATTCACAGATTGTCCTTGATCTGTAGGTAGTTTCCCATCAACTTTCCTGGGAGCTTCACATGTAAATCAATCAATCTGAACCACAGTCATTTAGCAGTGTATCATGGCTGTGCAAACCTTGATTTTGAGTTCTCAACATTTGAGTTAAAATACTACAATAATTTAGTAATGATTTTTTTTTAAAAAGCCCAACAGTTTTTTTATTTCAGCTGTATTTCATACTTTTCCAGAACACTTAGAAAAATATATAGGAGCATGTATTGAATTGAAGCAGATGTATTCCGATATGCTAAACTGCAAGAGAAAATTAAATAAACACTAGTGAAACCTCCCTTTGAAGTTAATTTCACAGATCTGTAAAATTAATATATATAAAAAATACTGGATTTAGATTGTTTCTTACTTGTTTGTTTGCTTGGGGAATTTTTGAATGCAACACAGTGTTGGATACACTTTAGAAACCAGGAGTCACTAACAGAAAAGTAGTTGTATCATTTATTTCAAAACAGCCAGGCAGAGTGTTCTGAGAAAGATCTAGATCAAATCCTGATACCAAAGAAAATCAATTTTTACAAAGAAGAGTTTTACTTCATCAAGGAAGTTTTGCCTGACCTTGCAAACAAACAAATAAGGTCAGGCAACAAGTTGACTCAACTAACCAAATAAATATATAGTTAATTACCTGACAAACAACTTACCTCTGAGTCCTTGAATTGTTGTTATCTGTTGGTCTCCTACACTTTTGCCTCTTCTCTCTCCACTTAGGACTTTAGGAGAATACAGGCCCTGTATAAAGACAGACATGATAATGTTTTAATTTATGTAATTGAGGTATAAAATTATTTTCTTTTTTCATTTGTATTGCTCAGAAGAGAGTTAATCTGTCGAGAACTAAAACTTTCAACACAGAGAGAGACACAATTACACAAACGTGTTAGAATAAAAAACCCCTCATTTTCATAGAATCATAAAATGTTTTGTGTTAGAAGTAACCATAAAGATCATCTAGTCCTATGGGCAGGGGCACCTTTCACTAAGCCATGTTGCTCAAAACCCTGTCCAACCTGGACTCCCAACACTTCCCTCAAATGCGGCATCCATAGCTTCTCTGGGCAGCCTGTTCCAGTCTCACCACCACCACAGTAAAGGATGTCTTATTATTATCTAATCTTAATGATCTCAAAGCATGAAGTAGAAAATAAAAAGAGGATAGAGTAGTATTTTCTGCTTTCTAAGATAAAAAGAAGTATAATGCAGCAAGATCAAGGTTAGATTTCAGGGCAGACGGCATTTTAAAAAAAGGACAGCAAAGTATTAAAGAAATTGCCTTGAAGTCTTTACAAGTTTCCAGCAATTGACCAGAAAAATATCTGCCAGAAAAAAACCAAATACACCCAGAAAAATGGACCAACAGCTCCCTTCTACATCTTTTCCCTTTGACTTTTTTTTACTTAATATGAACCTTAGGCTCCTATGCCTAGTTTGTCATTAAAAATTCTAAAAGTACATGAGATTCTGTGCCTGCTCTACTCCTAGATGTGAAGCACAGCTGTTGAGAGAGCACATTATCCTCTAGGGACATTGCTAAACAGCAAACTGGATTGTTCATGTTTGCAATAGCTAGAACATTAATTTGGATTGCTACTAAACATCGAAAATGTTTATCTGCTTTCAATGTTTATTAGGAACATAACCAAATAGCTGAAAGATATTCACTTTTTTTCTCAAGGTTTAGTTAAGTTCTTATCTAATTCCTGCTGTTTGACCTTTTCATGTTTCCACATATGCTACATTATCAATATTAAGCTCTAACACAGTAGGAGTACCATATCATGTGTCTACAGTCGACTTTGTGTTTAAAATTGCTTTTTAATATATATAAATCACTATATACACAATTGAATGGACAAACATCTAGCTAGTTTTGTACTTTTATTCCTGGTTTCAGAAGAATGAGCATACATTTCCACTGACACCACTGGAAATCTGTGATTGGAAATGACACTAGAAATCACGAATGACCAGAATCCTCACCTGTTCCCAAAATGAATTGGGCTTAACAAGCATCCAACTCTTTGGTGAAAGTAGTATGAAAACAGCACTTTTCTACAACTGTACTAACACATTAGAGGCAGAATGATTCACAAAAAAAGATTTACCATTAAGCAGCAATGGCTGTAACACCTTTAGTATTAGCAATTCTGGCGATTCAGTGTTCTTCAGCCAGGGTTGTCTAGGATAAGGGCAATCATATCTGCATGATATATTACTGCACCATTAAGTAGATGTGAAGCATCCATCACTGGTCATCACTAGAACAGGATATGGAAATCACTGAACCATTATTCTGTTCTGGAACAACATTTCTTATGGGCTCAAGCTCTTCAGCACTTGACCTTCAGCAAATACATGCATACCTAAAAATAAACTCATGAGTAAATGTTTGCAGAAGTGGCACAGAAGAATACTGACAGTTTTGGTGACAAATTTCCACTCTTTACTAACATATAAACATAGTTTAAATAGAAAAGACTGAAGCTTCAGTACAAGCTGCTATTCTTAAGGCCTGTCTACCTGAGGATTTAAAATAGTTTTGCATATTTATATAAACCAAAAGACATGAAAGCAATGCTGCTGCAATATGTTGCAACGTATTGCAGATTAATGTGCTATTGTGGAATAATACAAAGACTCTTAATGTGAAATTGCTACTGATATTGAAAAGCATAATTTCCCACCTTAATTCCAGCCCTAGAATAACTTGATATTCTTCTGTGGTCACAATAGCCTCTGATGCATTGTAGAAATGATCTCACACTTTTGTGATGTCCTGTCAAAATCCATAATAGTATCATAGGATACATCATCCTTTATTGTCAGAGCCTGATGACTCTAGTATAACTTACTTATTAGACGGGCTCTGTTAGTGGATTCTTATTGTTTGGGCTAACAGTTGTGAGTAGCAGAAGTAAGAAGAGAACACTTCCATACTAAAGTGATCATTCCAAAAAAGTAAAATTTTTTCCACCGATCAAAGGTTTACAAAACCATTAAAAATCATTTTAAGCTTTCGTAATTAATTTCAAGTCAAGTAATTCTTTACACCACTTAAGATTTGAAACAGAAACATAGTTATTTGGTTTTTCAGGGACATTTTTAGACACCTTTCTTGTTTTAATTATCTCCAAATTGGAGCAGCCTGCCTCAGAAACTTTCATAAAGGGGAGAAAACAACCAGTGGAGAACAGAGGAAAAGTAGTACCTTTTGGAGTTACAGAGTTCACATACAGGAATTGTCCCAAAAGAGCTGTTCCTCTGGGCTTTTAGAAGTTTCTCGAGAAGCCCTAGTTCATCTTGCTCCTTTTGCAATTAAAGAATCTTAGCAATTCCTGAAATCTTGTGGAACAAATGCAATTTCCTACCTTGCTGATTCATGCTGTCATGTACATATAGCATTCCTGACCATGAAATCATAATGAAAGACAGACAAAATAGCATAATTTTGCTCCCCATCTTTCACTTGCCTTTGGCCATGGATAGCTGAAACTTCAGCTTAAACTCAGTATCAGAACCCTTTTGTTCAATTTTCATATTTAGATTTTATAACTGTTCTGAACTGATTAACAAATTGATTTAGGTTTCCATGTGATCTATGAATGTTTTTCTAAGGTCTTTTCCCAAAGGCATTGAAAATGAAAGTAATAGATGAAGTATTCTTCAAATTGATTTCCTCTTAAAAAAAAAAAAAGGTTCCAGTGAACAAGTTCCAAATTAAAATGCAGTAATATTATTTAATCTTTGGCTTTAGCTGACATATATGCTTCTAAAAAAATTAAATCAATGGCACAAGTATCAAGTATCCCCTTAGAATTTTGGGATAGGATTTGTCCTCCAATTCTAATGTACTGTTTCTTACTACAGTTTATTGGTCTTCTGTTTATTCAGACACAAGCAAAATGAAATCTTAGAAAATAAAAGTAAATAAAATTAAAATAATAATAAAATAAAATAAAATAAAATAAAATAAAATAAAATAAAATGCAATCTTGAATCTAGAAGAATCATAGTCCCACCTGAGGATTATTTTTTTCAGCATATTTACCTTTTCTTACTCTTATTTTTTCTCATTACAGATCCTAAATATTTTTAACTTTGATTCATGGATTCCCACATGGGAAGGTATTTGGGTTTTATAAAGCCTAATTAAAGTCAATAGATGTCCCTGGGCATACAAAATTGTCACTACATCAAGCTCCTTTTTCAGATGAGTTTCTTGGAGGAAACTGGTATTTTTTAAACTTGTATGCCTAAAGCAAGTAATTTATTTGAAAGTGGCAGTATTTCCATAAGGACTGACAACTAAACACAACAGGTAACATGAACAGAAAATAATTTTGAAATAATTGAGCATTATATATTTGCACGATCACCAGTGAAAATAAAATTAGAGTACTGCAGCTCATGCAGATGTCTGAAATGTAAAAGGGAGATTGACAGATTGAAGAGAACAGAACGACTCCAAATCTTAACTGAGATACAAATGCAAGAAGAAGAGATAACTAAGGAGGCAAACCAATTTACTTCATCAAAAGAGAAGCCCAAGATATTATTTAATCAAAATATTGGAATACATCCAAGAAAATAGAATACCAACTTTTTAAACAATAGAAATATATTACTTTTATTTTTTAAAAGCCTGCTTTGAAAGTATTCGTCTTAAATCCATTCAGATTTATATCAAAAATAAAGGCACACATCTGTCATTATGAGAGTGGCTAGTGGGTCAACTCTCAAAATAAATTACTGAGGTAAAGAATAGTTCTCTGTTTCTTGACAACTTCATTTCAAAACTGATTTCCTTTCTTTAGAATACATTTTAGTCAAATAGAAATGTGACAGTATACCACAAATGAAATTGGAGGAAACTGTGTGGCATATAGTTCCACCACCAAATCAGATGGACATTTCTACATTTAAGAGTGTAAAAATCAGTGAATATATCCCCACTTCTGAAAATCTGCTTTTTAGGTAGAATAATGAACAATAAGGTATAAATCCAGTACACAATTCAGAAGAAAAAAAGTAGAACATTAAGGATATTGAAACACATATTTTAGTGAAAATTAAGGTCTATTGTTCGTGTCTAGGTACCCGAATAGAGCTCTTTTTGTTACTGAATTATTCTTCTTCCAGTTGAAATATGTTTTGAAGGAGAAAAATCAAGATGAAATTTTGGTACATTAACTGAATACCCTGAAAGATTTTGGGATGGCAACACCAAAGTGGAAGCTTATAATTTCATTCTCTGTTGCATCCTTAGTGACATTAAGTTTCCCTATAAATGAGGGGTACTTGAGAGGGACCATGGCCATCAGAGAGTGCAGGAGTAGAGGTCTGTGGAGAGAGGTAATACCTTTATTAGACCACCTTAGGCTTGGAGTGAATTCAATCTCCTGTGGATGCTGGCTGGGAAAGGGGTCAATTAATGCCTGCTGTTATGATGTTTTCTGTGGAGGGAATGACCAAAGAATCACTACTGTGCGCCTCTTGGGTCTCCTTCCCCTCCAGCCATTCTTTTCCCAGTGGTAAACTTCTGGGTGATTAAATGAATGGTAATGCAGCTTAAGTGCTTTCTGTGATGCATAGTGGGGTAAGGTTAAATTCCCTCTGGACTGTGAGCAATCAAATTCCACAAATAATTCTCAGGATAGAAATGACTAGATTTTAATCTTCTATGTCTTTAGATACTTTACAGGTGTATTCAGGATTTAATTGTAGATGCAGATATCCTGAAAGATGCTTATTCTACAGGCCAGGCAGACACTGTGTTTTGTATTGCTGGTGAAATGGATGCTAATATGGACAGGAACAAATATAGACACTTCAGAAATTTGTCAGGCTTAATAGGCATCTGTTTCTCTTCATATGAAATGAAATATTTTCTGATCAATATCAACATTAAAAATACCTTGTTTCCTCTTATTTGTCTCTGCATGGAGCATTTCCTTGTGTTTCTTTTAAAAGACTGTGTTTTACTGAAGGCATTATTTTGCTTTCATAAAGAGGACAGAATTGAGAAACTCATAATGCTCAGGGGCTTGAAGTCTTTCTGACTCAGTGTGGGAAAACAGCTTAGCCATACTTTTGCTGGTGTAGGTTCACTGACATCAGCAGGGCCAAGAACTAATCCTGCCTGAAGGATGTGCACAGCACGCGTGAACCAGAAAATAATATCTTAGCGGAAAAGAAATGCTTGTGAGCCCATTTTAGATGGAATATACTAATTGTTCCCTTGTTATCCTGCTCCTACACATTACTAAGAAACTTCTCAGTAAGCCTCTGAATGCAAAATAACTATTCGCCTGCTTGTAATAAGGCTTTCTCCCTGATCTATTGTACTGTACCGCACATTCACACACTACAGGAGAATAAGGGCCAATGAGTTATCTGTTGTCCAGCAGAACTAGATTGTTTCTTCTAGCTGTGCTCTTCCAGCTGTGAGGAAATATTGCCTCTAGACATGAGTGCTGCAGACACCTGACAGGGCCAGGCAGAGACCAGCCAGACCCTCATCCTGTTTCATTTCCTAAAAGCTTTGGAGAGTCAAGATGGCAGGTGCTGCTGAAAGGAATATGAAACATGTGCACCAATAACTTGATGAGTCAGCTGACTTAAGAGAAAACACTTTAGAAGATGTACAATATTCAAGAACAATATCTTTCATCCAGAGGTGTATCCTTGGCAAAATAAAGGATTCATTTCTCTTAGCTTCCTCCATGGATTTCTAATCCTCTTCATTCTTTCACTTTTGCCCCACAGAATTTTAGAGAGGCTCATGAATTTTCCAAAATGCTTAATTGACTGTTCCTGCATTACTCGCAACCTGTAGCCGAAAGGCCTGGGGAATAAATGGCTTGAAGCTAATGAGGAACTTTTACAACCCTTCCAGAGATCCTGGGAGAAGAAGATGGGCCAGAGATAAAGAGAAGGAAATATTTCATAGAATTAAGTGCAGTATAGGCAGGAGGTTACGTACAGAGTGCAGGATGCTTTATGGAGCATAAAATAGCACTATTGCTATTAGACCTGGTTCAGAAATGCAGAACTAAATATTTTACACTGTGAGAGAGACTGGTGGTGTAGTTTACTCTGGGGATTGTATTCCACAAAGAATGGTGAGATAATATGTTTTCCTGGAGTCCAGGATATTTTTCTCTCTGTGATGACGCGGCTTTAATACATTCAGGAATTCTGACTGGACTTTCACATTCTTCATTTCTTCATTCTTCATTCTTCACAAACCCTCTGACAGGTTGACCCCCTGTGTATGGATGTCATTCCTATGAATCCTACATTCACACTATTCTGAATTCTCTCCAGAAGGAGAATAAAACTCACCTTTGCTTTTGTCTCAGGTCACATGATGTTAGAAGAAAAAAGATCAATACATAATGCAATTGAGAATTTTGGTTTTTTCAGCCACTTCCACCCCCTTAAGAGGTAAAAAGGAATAACATTAGTCATAATCATTACAAAAGTTTGATTTTTTTAAAAAACAAGTATCATGCAGCAGGCTTTTTTCTATAGCAAAAAAAATCTGAATGCTTCTTTGAACTAAAAATTATATTAAAATCTACAGTGTCATAATATCTTTAGCTGATTCAAATTAAAGCATGTATCCAGTATCAATGCCATAGAAGTCAAAAAAAATATCTTTTTTCCCTAAGTATCATCACACATATCCACAGTTTCGACTGTCGACCCTTTGCAAAGTTCTATTCAAACCAGACACTGAATTTCTTTGACACTGAAAAAACTTTGTTTAGCCTCGTGTGGGAAAAAGGTGCTTATTTTTCTCTTAGCAATAGTTTTTGAAGTTGAGAAGAAGCATGATAGGAGTGGTTCATTGACGCACAGAGCTCTTCACTGCCCTCAGCACCTTTGTGCTGTCAGTATCCCGTTGGATGTCAGCCCGTGCAGCCAAGAGAGCATTGCTATTCTGCTCTGAAGAGAGGAGCACAGGGGTCCCTGGGAGCAGGGGCACAGGGAGGCCTATAACAGCCACAGCTGGGTCTCAGAGAGTAAACAGTGAGCTCCAGCATCATCCTAAAATGCAACATCCTGGGGGCTTCATATTCATCTCTCATCCTTTACTCTTCAGTTCTGTAAAAATGATCTGTGGTATACACATGATCTGGTGAGACTGTTGTTTAAGATTATCCACCACAGAAGCCTTATTTTTAAAAAATGAACAGCAAATCTTACTTGCCTAATGACTGCAACAATGGCAGCAAAAACAAGCAAAGAGGCAATGAAGGTAATCAGAAATACCTACAGTTCTTCCTGAGTGACTCTTTTTGAAACTGGAAACAAGCAGAGATGAAGGAAAATTCCACTGTTTCTTCTGGTTCTGTAAATAAAGAGTATTTTGCCTGAGTCATTACTACAGAGGTCCAGAATATAAAGGATACTTATTACATTTATTGACATGGACATCCTGAAGAGCTAAATGAATATGGAAAAGACTTTCTGTAAACAGTCAAAATAATTAATTAATCAAGGATCGAAACAATGAAAAGAGAGCATCAGTTCTTACAGAAAGACCAGCAGTAACTAATCTCACCAGAAAAGACAGATTTTCGATTTTCTTCTGCTACAGATTTTGTGCTTTGCTGTTTGCATTAGAAATTTCTTCTCCTTATATTTAAGCTCTTTCCCATTTGGACATTATTTGAGCACAGTTCTTTCTGTCTCATTGGACTACCAAAATATAGAAGACTTCCATTCTACTGAGGAGTTAATTTGTTTCTTTGGGGGAAAAAATTGCTCAGGAGACCCAAAATAATAAATGTGCCAAGTCTAAGCAGCTTCTGCTAAGAAGACATCAGGAAATAACTTACGACTCAGGCTGGTCAAGAATGAAATATCCAGTGTATCATTAAGCTTGAAAATACTGCTAGTACACAGAGTAACTTGGGCCAGACTTAGAAAGATGATCTTTTTAAAGCGCTAAAAACAGAATCCTTAATTAAACAATTTAGAAGTAGTCAGCAAGGAGATCATTAGAGCGATTTCTTAATTAAATAGTCCTGGTCCAGAGGACTGGGAATATATTATCACTCCAAGGATACTAAGGATTCAAGATATAGAAATTATTAAAAATCACATACAAACTTAGAGATATTGTAATTGTTCAGAGAAAGTTTTCTCAAAAGCCACATTCACAGATATATAGGCTAAAATAGTTGACTCCATTTATACCATTTATACCTTATTTATAAGTTGCACTTGGCAGAAAAAAAAGCTTTTTAATGAATACGTAACATAAAGCAGCATGATTATTTATAATATTAGTACAATCACATTTTCAGTTCACAACAACTAGAACAAAGAAAACCAGAGTTAACTTTTGACTTGGGTTTTACTTCAGCATTATTTTTCTATATACATGTAAGCATATCTTTACAGTTAAAAGTTCTTTTACAGCAACTTTAAGACATTTAAAGACTTAATAGAGATTGCACAGACTTGAGAACTTCAATCCCTTCCTTGTGAAATTTGATTCATATTAACTGTGTATTTTAATCACTAAAAAGTGATATTTGTATGATACCAGGTTCTGGATAGTTTGACTGTGAAAATTAGCTTTGAGATGTAACTTAATGAGTAGTCAAAAACTGTATACTGCGTAAAACAAAAACAAAACAAAAAAACCCAAACCTAGACTTTGATTTTCATCACTCAAAGGATTTCCCAAATTTGCCGGTGGTGCAGTCCCGCTGCCTCTGTGGTCTGACAGAAGGGCTGCTGGGAAAGGACCTCTCAGAACTTTTCCACCAGGCAGCCTGGCTCCTGCAAGGATTCCAGCTGGTTTGATGACCTTGGTCGTAACATGCTGTGGCTGAGGTCAGATCTGTGCTTACAGGCATCACTGCCCAGCCAAAACAGACAGATGGTGATGTGGGGTCAGGTAGTGCAGATGAATTTCTCTGTCAATGACAAACACAGCCAATATGAAACAAGAAATACATATTTTCTAAAGCAGAAATAAATTCAGGATAAAATGCTGAAAACTGCAAAACAGAACTTTTCAGGTTCCTGGCTTTATCTTTTAGTTTTGTGAAATTAGGAAATTATCCTATTTATTTGAAATTAATTTTATGGTGGAAACAATGTTTTCTCAGATGGCAAAAAAAACCACTGTAACGTCACAGAGTCAGATTTTTTATCCAGACTTGTAATTGTGTATGAGCTCCTCCTTATAATTTGCCATCTTTTGAATTCCTAAAGAAAGAAACCTTAAGACCTTCAATCTCAACACCTTCACAAATACTAATGCAATCTAGGATTAATTAATGATGAAGAACCTGAGAGGTTTAGGTCTCCCAGTTTGCCATGTCAGAGAGAGAAGCCACTTTAGAGTGGAAGAAATCTGACACATGGGAGCAGGTAGGTGAATACTGTAGCTGATATACCAAAACATGCTGTGTCCAAGTCCTGTGACAACTTGAAACATAATAAACTAGTTATATTTTCAGAAAGCAAATACTTCATACTTTCTAGGTGGCCTAAAAACTCACTAGAAATCTTTGTAATTCTGTGCATTCCAGACTCCTGTGTAACAATTTGTTGCACGCAGAGTATTCATCTCTACACAACTATAGTAATTGCCTACAGCTTGTCTTCCAATAACATCAGAGAGAGAAGTTATTAAGTGCCTGCTCCTACTCTTCTTTCCTCTGGTAAATTTTCTGCTAGTAAGTAAGCCTTCTCCTACACTATTATAAGTGTACAAGGATTTTTCCCTTTTAAACACAAACATGAAAATATAAAAAAGAAAACCATTACATTAGTACAGTTTTCTCTCCTGTTTGCCTGGAGGCAGAATTTTGACAAAGTCTCAGTTATTGACAGTTCAGCATTTACAGTGACACCAGCTTCGATAGAGAATTACAGAGTAAATGCTTGCTTTTTGTGTTAAATCAAAATCTGTTTTTCACACTGTTCTCCAATTTTTCAATATGACACTGCACAGGAAAGTTCTTTACTGCCATAAAGTCACTTCTCTCTTAAGAAGACATCTTGGTTATTTTTAATTTCTGAATAACTTTCACTTTTGCAAGCACTTTTTAAATGAAAAACCATGTAATGAGTAGATGAATGCTGCTCTACTTGTTTTACAAATAGAAAGCTCTTACACCAAAAAATGACCCACCTAGCCCCCCCAAAACCGAGACCGACAATATCTTCATTCCCAGGGCACTGTTTGAACTTCTCTCCTTCACCACACTGCCTGTTTCCAGAGCAGTCTATATCAGAGACCAAGTCATACATCAATTGATACGAAAGCAGAATTACATACCAAATATTTTGATACAGGCAAAATAATAACTTCTCCCAAAAATATGAAGTGCAGATTAAAAAAAGGAAGGAGATATATTAGACATCCTGAACCTTCTTTTCCAAATAGCCCAGAATGCAAAAGGTTTGATGAGAAAAACAGTGTATTTTACATTTTAAAAAATATTTAAATTTTTAAATATTTCCTCTTAAAAATAGAGAATTGGTTGTATCAAGCTACTTAATAAAAGTTCAATAATTGAACAGTCTTTGGTTATTTTTACTGTATACCACATAAGCCTTAATCTTGGTCTTTACAGGATGTGAAGAATTCTGGCATCTAGTATTTAATACAAATTGGATGCTACTTCTAGATGAACTACTCTATCTAAAAATATGCTACATTTTGTCAATGTTCAAATGAAAAGCTGTACAGTAGTCTTAAAAAAATGTCACATGAGTTTACTTTTCTAGATCCTGGAGCCGTTTAACTGCATTAAAATACCCCATTCCAAAATTTTACTCAAGTTCTAATTAGATAGTATAGCTAGTAACAAGATAGATCAAATATGAAGTTTCAACTGAGATTCTATCATCTCCACTGTGACAAGTGACTTAGCAGGGAATTTCTGATTACAGATAAAGCATTTCAGTGACTGCTGAGGGTGCCTAATCTGTTTGCAAATGAAAACCCCTTCAACAAAATGAGCCCTAGCAGAATTGAAGTACATAAAAAATTTAATCCATTTATCTATAGAAATTGAATATAAAATGTGATTAACAGTAATAAAGACTCCAAATAATAATGAAAAATATTAAATTTAAGTGTTTGGGAATAAACATATTTTTGAAAAACCTGCAGACTCCTTTGAGGTAAATATTCACTAACAGTGGCTTTCAGTGTCAAATGACAGTGGAAGTACTGCAGATTCATAGGTTAATATGCAATTTTTAGATTAGTCAGCAGGAGAGGCTTGCACTAAACACCACTTCTCTCATTTCTTCATATTTGTGAGAATGAGGTAAGAGAAGAAAATCACTACTGAGGGCATTTACAAGGCTGCAGAAAGCACAGCAGGACTTTTAGGGCGGTGTCAGCTGCTGGCACTCGGGCACTGCCACTCTCTCACCCGGTTCTTGGGAGTGGGAGTCCCAGAGCAGCCCTCTGATTCATTACAGCAGAAAGGCCTGGCAAGACAACCAGCGTGGCACAATTTATTCTTTGTGAAATACGGCCTCAAGTACAAAGTAACACATTCTGTTCAGAGAGAATACGCTCGCACATAACTAATGGAGACTTGAGAGATTTATTAGAGGGCAGAAAACTGTTCCTTTCTGTGCTGATCTCACTGGACATAAAACTATTTGTGAGTCCTATATCATGTATAACATTTTTCTGTTAGGTAAAGAAGCAGCTTGGCTGTAATAGAGATACATTTTTAACAGTGCTGTGAGAATAGTAGGTTCAGGAATTTTGAAATAATTAAATGAATTCAATTAACATATTAATTGTATTAAAAAATACACACCCTCTTTTTGCAATTGGTGTTTACTTAGTGTCTCATCTTCAGGATTAGGAGAAAAATGCATTTGACTCTCGGAGTTACTATTTAATTGTCCCATCTTTTGATGCAGTGAGCTGACAAGAAATGTGCACTCTACAGACAAGAGCAAAAAGCCATACAACAAAAGAATTAAGGAGGTAAATCCTTCTGGGAAGGATTGAAACAAAAATAGTAGAGGTGGATTTGGCAAAAGGCACCAATCAAGAAAGAAAGAATTCAGTGAGAGATTCTGCCTGAAAACAGGTGTCATGGACAAGAGCTTTTCTATTAGCTCCAGGGGGTTTTGTATCTGCTCCATATTTGGAGATGCTGTATTTTAAAATGAAAAGAGATTACACCACATAAGAGGCATGAAGCCAATTTTCCCTTCTTTTCCTCAGCGTAAATCCAGACCAGTTCATGAAAGATTTACAGTGATAGACTGGTAAACAACATTTGATCCATAAATTAAAAGATATAAACCTGAGATGAAGATAGGAAAAAGAAGAGATATAGAACTGGAGTGTGTTCTAAAGGACAAAAATTAGTGATAAATGAAAAAACTATCAACTTGCAATGAAATATAAATGTTAACTATCCCTTAGTATAAAAACAAACCATGCAGTACATTTTTGTGAATTTTCTCAACACAGACTAATAGGTTATATGAATAGCTCTAAAGACTTAACACAAACAAAAAAGAGCTGAAAAATGAATAATTTAGGAGCTGCACTGAAGAAAATAATTCTGTAGTCTACTTTGCCGCTTTTCACCTCTTTTTCTAGTGAATATTTCTTGGTCTGTTTCTTCTTCATTTTCACTGGTACCTCACTTTTTTCTCTTAAAGTAAAAAAGAGGGGTAAATAACATTACAGGGGATAACTGAATAATTATGTTGATGGTACAGCAATTCTATGGTTGTATTCCATCAGAAAGTGTTCAATAGCCCATTTAAGACATAGAAGAGGGAACTGGAATCTTGTTTCTTAGCAAAAAAGACAGAGCCAGGCTGCTGAATAGCCCAAAACATAAATTAAGGCATGAGATAAATACAGAAAATTTGCTTTTGCGCTTTCTAAAATATTATGCTGTTTTGTCTTTCCTTATTACCCATGTATAAATTATAGTGCCCTAAATTATTGGTAAAAAAAAAACAAAACACTTATGGTCTATACTTGATTAGTAGAAATGGTGGAAATAGATTAGTAGAAAGAGTAAACCCTTTAAATGGAGATGTAGAGATTTACAGAAAAATACCTACTCTGCCTTTTGGTTTAGGGACATTTACTTGGTAGGAGATATCTCCATGGTTTCTTGGCAGTTCAATATTCATCTTTATATTCAGATTAAGGAAATATTTAACATTATCGGAAAGTCTCTCTTCTTATTACCAAAGAAGGGTCACTTTTGTTTAAAAATCCTAATGAGGTTCATTTAAATGTTGTTACATAAAAAAGAACATGGAAAGACAAAAATGTCCATTGGGCACTGCATTTTAAGCTGATTTACAGCTGTTAATTGAACTTTTGTGTTTTCCTGACCATCTTTATACTTGTGTTGTCTTGGTTATATACTTCATTTCTAGCTCACAGAAAATTAGATCCACTGGGGTCTGGTCTATAACTGAGGTTTTGGTAATAAAGATATGAATTATAATAATACTATATTTTATGATTATGCCAGTGACATTGCTTTTAGTCACAAACAGAGTTTTGGGAATAACTATGCAAACAATAGAAATATTCAAATAAATTATTTGGCCTCATTCAATTGGCCTGAAAAAATTAATCTGTCCTATTATAATAATAATGTGGTATAAAACTTTTACTATAGAATCTGAAAAAATCTCAGTGCTAAACGAAAATAGCACAGTTTCTGTTAGGGCCATACTAGCATTCGTCATCCAGAAAACAAACAAACAAAAAAAGAAAGCATATCAGTGACTCTGAATTTTATATTAATTTTCTGTTCATAGTACAATATTAATTATGAATATTTAGATTCAAAACAGTTCACCATCAGATGTTTTGACAGATGTTTTGGCATCTGGATATGTTTTGAGACATGGCTGTGGTTCCACTGTTTGCTGGGTATCCTAGGGCATCAGGAGAAAAACTGGCACAGACTAAAGTGATTTCGGGGAAATTATCAAATTATTTTGCCACAAAATTAAGATTTCTGCATACTGTATCTGTTCCTACTTAGGTCTTCTGTTGTTTATGAGGTTTTCCTGATCCACACTGTGGTTGTGGCACTATAAGCAAGAGCTAGGAGTTCAGTGAAACCCTTCTGAAAGAGAATGACTTAGTGATGACACATGAATAATGTTTAAAATAATGACAGTCTGCATATTTTTTGGGGCACATGCCAGTCTTCTAAGTATTTAAACTGACTCCCTTTTTAAACTGTTCTGGAAATATAAACACAAAACCCCCCATATTTATGCTAGTATTGTATAACTTTGCTTAACCAACTTGAGCTATGAACTCTTCACTTTATTGAAAGCCATAAACATTCAAAAATTAAAAGGCTCTAATCTCATGAAATAGTTTTCAAAATGTTTTTTTTTCATTCTTCACTGCAGTCATGAAAGCCCACTTTTTCAAGCTTTTGTCTCTAACTTGAAGAACTAAACCTTCCAGAGGGGGGAGGTTAAGGTAAGTAAAAATGACCAAAGTGAGGCTCACAGCTTGGCCATTTGATTTTAAAAACTGGAAATCAAAGTAAAGCATAAAATACCACAGCTCAAATCACACAGGTTGATATCATGGACTTCCTTTACAACAACTATTCTTTCAAATTATTAAATTAACTCAGTTTTGTGAGTTAAATCAAACTGCAAATTCCTCAGGGCATGGCACAATCCTTTTTCAATAGAACATTAATACAGAAGGGACCCATTCCTAATTGGAATTCTTCAGCTTTTCTGTAATATAAATAAAAAGCATAATTAGAAATGTACTAAGATAAAAAGAAACAAAAGGTCTTGTAAATACCATTGAATGTTCCTGTTATCCTTGTGGCATTAAAAGTTCACTGCTTACTTTGTTACAGAGCAATTAAAGGCAGGTAACTTTCAAGGCTCAAAGAAAATGGAGTAAAGACATTCCATGTGCATGTTGTCTTTCATGAAGCCAAGGACAAAAACAGGTAGCAGACCTGAACTGAAATTGAGAGAAACACATTAAAATCAGTCTGAAGGATTGTCTTGAAGTACTGTGAAACTTCACAGAACATAAAGGTAAGAGGAATTTTATTAATATAGTGTGCTAATTTTATTGAGGGAAATAATTTATATGAAACCAGTAATTCATTTTTCAAAGACCAGTGCTTAACCAGTCAATGCCTGAGGAGGTGGGCACCTGTCAGACAGAAATGCTGGGATTAATATTTACAGACTGGAAGACAGGACGACATATTAGCTACTTCCCTACAAGAAGCGAATTAAAAGTCTTTTTCATTCTACACTCACTACAAGTAAGACAAATCTATCCATCAGATGGTATATTCATTGAATATGGTTCCATTAGCTCTTTCCCTCTAACTGAGCTCTGAAATTTCTACTACAGGCAACAGAAGGCATAGAAGGCATTCATTTATTTTCTAAACATAAGGCTATAAAAGTGGCAGTTTAGAAGCAGAAAAAAATATGCAAAGAAATGTTCTATCTCACTAGTGTTAATGCATAACCATTTACTTTATATACATAATGCAGTGAAAAATAAATTAGATGACAGATGTCTTCTCCCTCACACTTGTCAGTTTTAACATGAGGAGACAATCTAAATCACTGGCAGATATGTGCTATGGAAACACTGTGCAGAGGCAGTTAATTATTCCTGTCTGATAAAAAAATGCAATTGCATTATTTATTTTGAAATTACAAACACAGTAAACCATAAAATAATCATTATTGACATAAAGCTAACTCTGTTCATCTCCAGGAGCAATTAATCAATCCATGGATTCAGTAACTGATATTTCTTTATAAGTGAAAAGAAAGTGTCTAAGTGAAAAATATTTACAGAAGGTATATAAATGCTGCTGACATAAACCCCCAAAATTAATAATTGTCTTCTATTTAACTAGACCCTTACACAGGCACACATACTACAAAAATATATTATGTTTTGCTATAACTCTTTTAGAGGTAGAGTTATCACTTACTACAATTAATGCATCTGTTTCCTAGTCATAAAAGGAAAAACACCACCTTTGGGATTGAGGTTTAAGAAATGTGTTTTACACTCACACCTCTTTGATTTTCTAGCTCCGTACTAATTCTTCTTCTTTGTCAGAGTAGTAGGCTCTCTTGAAGGCACTAGTATTTCAAGATAGTGATGCACCTAGCAGAGCACATCCTCCTTTCCACCGTGGTATTCAGATGATGGGACTTGGTGGCAAATGGGGTACAGAACCTAGTTGGGAGGGAAGAAGAGAAAGAAAGACTTGAAGGGTTTTAACATCTAAGGAAACTCATACTCTAACAAAAAGCAAAATGAGAGAGAATGCAACAAAAAGTATTTTTCCAGTTATGCTGTGTATTGGTCACTCTTTTAAGAAAAGCTGTCTATCCCATGCATTACAGTCTGTGTCATTCCTTACTGCCAGAACAGTGATTGATGTACGGTACTGGACTAGAAAAGAACCAGTCTCTTCATTTTCTGCATGAGTATTTTCATAAAGATGAAGATGGGTGTTGAAAATTGAAATAGAAATGCTGAAGAAATATATGATTAATACATATTTCTTATAGATTCTTAGTTGCCAACCATCAGTGCATAAATGTACCCTAAAGCATATGTCTTTACCAAAGAGTAAAAAGAATGTGATTCTACAATGGAGTGAATACTATTCGAACCAATATTTTTATGATTACAACATAATAGAAGGTTATAAATGGAAAAAAATATATTACAGGTAGATAGATTTTATACATTGCTATTAGTGCATAACACAAGCATTATTTGCATCAGCTACTATGGTTTACAATGCCAGAATATCAGAGGAAGAAATTTTTTAGTAAGTAATTTACCTCAGCTTTGTCAGACAACCATTTCTCAACAAATTGCTGTATGTAAAGCAGAGGCAAGAATGATGGTAAACAGAAGCATGAATCATTCCTGAAACATGTTCTGAGATTTGCTGACTGGAAAGAGCTGCTGTCTCTACACATGCTGACTCCTCAGACACAGGTTTACACAGTCTGGGATTCAAAGTCCATCTCTCTCCTTGCTACTCAAAGAAATGCACTCTTTGGTTTACAAAGGAATAGGAGCAGGATGTTATTGACCAAAGTAATCTCATCTCTTAACTCCATGGTACTGACTGCAACTGTAATTCAAACTCCCTGTCCTGCAGTGAAAGCCTTCCGATGAATTATCTCAAGAGACTAAAGCAGCTGTCTCTGTAAATACAGCAGTTATGTTCCCCTGGGCCTATGATGAAACTGCTGAGCATTGGAGAAATTTGGAAAATAGTATTAAACTTGAAATGACTATCAGATTTATGTAATTTTAATTTGGTTTGGTATTGTGAGGAGTTATATGGAGATACGTATGTGGACATGATGATGATTTCTTTCCTTAAACACACCTTAAAAGTAACTGCACTTTGAATAGTCATAATTTTTCAGGTAGTGCTCATTTACTAGCAATTAATCAATGTTTTCTGGTAATCAGAATATAGATTATTATTTTACACTTGTAAAAATGAGGGGTTTTTCACCTTTCATAATGGACCACTTGAGATTAATTTATTCGTCTTTGCAGCAACAGAAACCCTGTTATATTTGTGATAATAAAAGTACTTAAAAGTGAGATAATGATGAAGACATGGGTTTCAATACAGATTTTACAGAATCCTGCAGCTCTCAGTAGGGCAAATACATCATCCAAAATGCACCCCGCCAAGAAAAAAAAAGAGAACAAGATAATGAAAAAGAAAAGAAATAGCCATTTGTGATTTGTAGTCCAAGTGTTAACCTTGGTCTCTGCACAGGGTAACATGAGAAAGTAAATTGCTAGTATTGCTCTATTTGAAAAGACAATAGAAGAAAATGAAAGTAAAAAGAGTTTATAAGATTTTTGGAAAGTAAGTGCAACAATCTCATGGCAGTTTAGTGAGAACTGGTCTTTAACTTGCATCTTAGAACAAACTTCTGAAGTATAAACATCTAAGAACTAAATGTGTTGATAAAGCAAGGGAGAATTACAAACATATACAACATTTCTATGATATAACAGTTTTACAATATTACGCTTGAGACTGTGCCTAATATTCAGTTTCCATGGGATTGGTCACAGCCTGCTGTCATTCATAATATATGATAATAAACAAAATTTTGTTTTATTGTCATATATATTTGATACCTTTTCATGAAAATGCTGGCATAGTTTCATGGACTCCCTAGCTGATCTATCTTCCTTTCCCATATATCTGTATTCAAAGAAAACCAGTCCCTTAAAAAACAAACAAATCAACCCAACAAAACCAAAAATAAACCCAACAACTAAACCAGACCCAAAACAGGCTGATTCATTCCTACACATCTAACCAAAAGGTAACATAAAGCTTTTTCTTGTGTTTCTATAGCGCTAACCAGAAGGGTAAAAATTTAGGAGAGATCATGCAAGCTTTTTCTGAAGTTTAGTTGCAACTCACTGCAGTCTAGAGAGTAGAACTGAACAAAATGATAACTGACTAAGGGTAAAGTCCCAGCATTTTCACTCTCTGAAGTGTTTTCTAAAATCTAATTTCAAGGAACATGGCTTAATGTAGCTGCTGTAAATAAGTTTTCTAGCCATGATTATGAGGGACTTTAGAGAGTTTGGAACTGTCTGGAATTCAACAAAGGCAAGTGCAGGGTTCTGCACCTGGGGGGAGTAGCTCCTGTACCAGCACAGGCTGGGGACCAACCTACTGGAAAGCAGCTCTGGGGAGAAGGACCTGGGGGTTCTGGTGGACAACAGCCTGTCCATGAGCCAGCAGAGTGCCCTGGGGGCCAAGAAGGCCAATGGTATCCTGGGGGGTTTTAGGAAGGGCATCGCCAGCAGGTTGAGGGGGGTGATCCTGCCCCTCTACTCAGCCCTGGTGAGGCCACATCAGGAGTGCTGTGTCCAGTTCTGGGCTCCTCAGGGCATGGAGCTCCTGGAGCAGGTCCAGTGGAGGGCAACAAAGATGAGTAAGGGATGGAACATCTCTCTTACAAGGAAAGGCTGAGGGAGCTGGGTCTGTTCAGCCTGGAGCCAAGTGGGAGGGGACCTCATCAAGAGAATGGAGCAAGGCTGTTCTCTGTGGTGACAAGAGGCAATGGGCAGAAACTGATGCACAAGAACTTCTACCTGAACATGATGAAGAACTTTACTGTGTGGGTGACCCTGCATGGAACAGATTGCCCAGAGAGGCTGTGGAGTCCCCCTCACTGGAGATAATCAAGAACTGTCTGGACACAATCCTGTGCCCTGTGGTCTAGGATGACCCTGCTTGAGCTGGGAGGTTGGACCAGGTGACCCACTGTGGTCCCTTTGAACCTCTCCCATTCTGTGATTCTGTGAAATATGTTTGAGTCTACGTAAGATCCTACACAGAGCCTATCTGTACATATGTTGGAGAATAACATATACTACTAGGAATCCTGGATATTGCATATAAACTGCATATGCATGACAGAAAACAATTCTGAGAGTTGGGAGACATATTTTAATGCAGAATATAAGAGTGGACTAAGTAATGACTTAATAATCTGAAAAAAAGGGAAAGTAAATATGATGCATAAGGGTAGTAGGAGGTGAATTATTTCATACAGAAAATAATAAACACACTGAATAAACTGTCAAAATTGAAAGTCTGGATTTTGCCAGAAGATAGATGAATTTCACACACTAAGCAGCAAAGCTTTGAAGTGAATATATCAAAAAATTGGAAAGGGCGGCACAGCAGTTCAAAAAAAATATGTTCACTACAAAGAAGTCTTTCAGGCTAAAAAAAAAAAGAAATAAAAAAAAAATAACAACTGCCTGAAATGCTGGTATTGCTGTTCTTTCCTGGAAGTGAAAGGCCTGGGGAATATCCTATTTGAAAATGAGCAAATGAACAAAATCTATGTTTTGATCATAGTGTTTGAAGTCTGACTCCTAAGAAAAAATATCAACTTATGTTCCATATGTTCAAAAAAGAAAGAAGATGGGATATTTTATTAATTTACAAAGAGTTTCAATGATATTCAAAAATCTGTGAATATGAACACTTTTAAGGTATTCATTAAGGAATTCAGGAATTTTTCACAAATATTGACTTTAAGAGAAGAGGAAGATCCTGTGTTACAAAGAAGTGCCTAAAAATACCTCTATAAAGGTTACCACAAATAAACAAATCAGTGGAAATTAAGATTGACTGATAAACAAAACTACATGTAAGATAGAAAATTTGGCAGATTATCATGAACACTGAAACAAGTAAGAGAATTCTTCAGTATAAATAGAGAAGAATAAGGTTAGACAACTACACCTTAAGGCTAGTTAGAGACTTAAAATTCCAAAAATCAAATAAAAACAATGGGTTTAATTTCCATAGTGTGCAGCAACAGTCAGAAGTGGTCAATGTCATTATTTAATGCGCTCAAGGAAACATTTGAAGTATATAGGAGTAAGTGTCTCAAAACCTCCCTAATTAAATATCAATAGAATGGTACTTAAGACATTAGATACAACATTAGAGATCTAACCCTCAGATCTCATTAACTGGAAACTGGTAAGACAACATAGTTAGAAGATCTGGTTTCACGTAAATGACATTTCTGTCATTAAAAACATTTCCTTTATAAACCCTGTAAATTATATTCCAGTTATATTCAGGAGTTAGATTTTGAAAAAGTAGCTATTATTTCACAGAAAATAATCAGCAGTGCTGCTAAGAATGGCATGCTGATACTTAACACCAGCTCCAGAAGAGTGAATTGTTGTGACAACTTGCAGGGACATCAAAAGCCTGCAACAAGCCCCCCACTTCCACATCTAAAAGGGAGCAGCTGCAGAGAAGGACGTGGTGGTGCCAGGTCACTGCAGTAGTAACATCAGAAAATAAAAGACAGTAGACACCTGACCCAGGACCTGGATGGGGTCCTTCAAGTTTAGGAAGACTGGCAGTGTCCCAGGAAGGAGGGATTGGAGGGATTCTTTTTCTGTTGTCAGCTTTGAATCTTTTTCCTTTTTTTATTGTAGAAAATTACGGCTTTCCCATGGCAATTCACAGAAAAAGGTGTGGGGATGTAGGATTGATTCCAGTGCTGAGATGTGTGCTACGATATATGCAGAAACTGTACAGAAATGCAAGTGTTACAAAAATTAATTGGAAATATAAAACATATAATGGGATAAATAAGAAGTCTTACCATAGGGACTTTTTTGCAAAAGTATATAGCACCTAAAATATATAGTATATTTAGTATATATACCAATAAATGAGAGCATAGCATTTCTGACAGGGAGAATGAAACTTAAGGACTTCATCCTAGGACTGCAAAGCAGGAAAATTTGCATGGTATCTTGCTTGCTAATCTAGTGTTTGCAGAAAATATAGATAAGTTAAAACAGTGATTGGGCATAATGTTTTTTTCTGAATAAAAAATAAATTAAAGCAATTAAGAAAAAGGGACTAATCTGTCAACTAAGAAATTATGTCCTTTCATCTTGTTTTTTGTTAGCAGATCCCAAACTCCTACATACTACTGATGACAATAAAGTGAATCTATCTACTTTGTTATCTCAATTCCTTCTGTCTCTCCATTTCCTAGTCCTTTCCTGGTTTTGAAAATGAGTTAATTGCTATTCAGTCTGGGTTTGTAATTGTATAGTTACACAAATACAATATTTTTCATGGCTGTATGGTTTTAACACAGCAATAGAGCATAACATCAGTAAGAAATAGAACACTGCAATCCTTGTGGTCCCATGTATGGTGTGACAAATATATTTGTGTCCCCACTTCCTCTTATAATGTAGAATGAAATCAGAATGAGTCATTTCCAGAGACAAATAATGGGTTAGTAAAAATTAAAGTGGATGGATGAATTTTTCTTCATTTTGCAATAAGTTATATCTTTCAGAGGCACAAACATTTGCATTTTTATGAATATAGCCCATAAAATTTTATGAAAAATTGGTTTGGATTTCACCCATGTCATGATTTAAGCCTGTTAGCAATCTCCAGAGCAATATTTCCTTTATGGTATAGCTATATGCTACTTTTCCTCCTGGGACACAGACAGAATGGCAGACAAGGAAGAAGCTAACACGGAAAAAAGATGCCAATAATATGCACAAGAAACATTTGCTATCTGGCAGAAAGTGCATATTCAAATCAGCCACAACACCTATATATATTCCAAAAACACAATCCAGACAGAGCCAACTATTGGATCATCTTTTCTAGAGCATTCATACACTATCTTGCTACTTGAAAATCCATATATCTCCATATTTTTTTTGTTCATTAAATCAATCAATTTGATGCAGTAAAACATCTTAATAGAGACTGAGCTCGAACAGTTAAAAATGATACACAAGGATGTTAAAATGATACACAATACTGGTACACAAGGATAAAAGCAATTATCTTTTTGATGAAACTTTTATAAGGACACATAAACTTTCATGCCAACACTCCAGTCTCTCAGATGCTCTAAGACATAGTCACTGTCATGTTTTATCTTGTAACACTTTCAAAGCCAAAGCTTTGAAAATTCTTCATGTCATCTAAAAGATGTAAAATGGAATTCCAAGATGATGATGTTTGAACATTATTGTAATTTTTATTCTAGAAAATATGAATGTCAACAAAGTTGTAAGGTTGACATCTTAAACTTGCGATACATACCTGTGACAACTGAATGCAAATTCATCTTCAGATTTTATAAAGATGTAAGAAAGCCCCTAGATTTTCCATGAGAAGACTACCTTTCTGCTTTTATGGATTGCTTTTCCCTATTACATTTTGTTTTAAGAACTTAGCTTACCCATAGAAGAATTTCTCCTTTAGGTTCCATTTTGTATTTATTGAAGAAATTGACCATTGTCATTAACTTCCATGGAAATTAAAGTTGAATTTAACTCTTTTGGAAAGAATTGCACACTTGTGTTTACAAAATCATCTGCCTAAAAGTTCTAAAATCTACTAACAAACAATTTGCTCTCAAAATCTATTTAAGCCTTTGGAGAAACTATTTCGAACACTGACTTATGCAGCATTTGTAATATCAGATAAGTCTTGTATCAGAAAGTGGAATGTGAAGAGGGAACAAGAAATCAGAGGACTGGTACCTTTCTACCACACGCTTTTATTCTTATTGTAGATACCACACAAGTAACATGTTGCATCCTGAAGTCTTGAGTCTGCAGCTGGTAAATTATGGGAACATGAGTATTACAGTTGCATCTACTAATATTTTTCTCACATATTTTTAAACACTATTACATAGAGATCCCAAAATGACAATAATACTGAGGGTGTTTCATAGCTTGCAAAGAAAATATCTTCTTCTTCTTTTTAGAACTCAGAGAAAAAATTAACTGTCTTAATACCAATTTTTTTTGTGTTTTATGAATCAGATAAAGCACAAATACAGGCAGTCCAGTTTTGTCTCATCCTCCAATATGAAGATATGTCAAGGATGAATTGAGTCCACTAACTACCTGCAACACAGATTTATTAGTCCTGCTCTATATTTTTTTTAATATGACTTTCCTACAGAATTAGCCAGTGAGTTGTTTAGTGTGGCTCCTGAGCTCTTGCCACAGAGATTTTGGATTCAGTTCCCAAACTGAAACAGACAAATAAAAGGTCCTTTGTTAAACGTTTGACCCATTGAAGTTTTTCTTTAGTCTTTTAACTAACAACATAGCATACAATAATCTCACCCTGAGAAGGAAGAAGCAGCAGAATCAACGTTATAAACTGACCACAACCCCTGTGCCCCACCCTTCTGTGCTGCTGAAATGGGGAAGAGGTAGAGAATTCAGGAGAGAAAGTAAGCCCATGAAGAAGGGAGGAATGGAGGAAGATGTTTAAAGATTTAGGTTTTATTTCTAATTACCCTACCCTGATTTGATTGGTAATAAATTCAGTTAATTTCCCCAAGTCAATTCTGTATTGCCCATGACAGTAACTGGTGAGTGATCTTTATCTGAATTGACAAGTCCTTCTTTCTATTTTCTGTCCCTGTCCAGCTGAGAAGGCAAGTGACAGACCAGCTGTGGTGGGAATCTGGCATCCAGCCACAGTTAAACCACCACAGATACAGTGAAATATAACTGTGATAAATGAATTTTCATAATACAAATAGAGAGGAAATTATTTTTAAAAGTGTAGATAATGGTCTGAGCATATAAAAGACAAAGAATAAATAGAAACAAATAGAAAAAGCAGCTTAACTTCTCACCAACACAACAGCTTTTCCCAGATGTCTCCTGGGTTTTTTGTTGTTTTTCTTTTTTAACGAGATTATTTCTATGGAGTATTCCTGGCTGAATGACATATACTGCATCTGAATGATAAAAAGAAATCTTAGCCAAACAAATACAAACAAGAAAACAAAATCACAATCTGTATCATAAATTAATTCTCTAGTTGCTCAACTTGAAGGTATGTCTTCCTGTTTATTGACAAAATATGTTTCCCAGTTTCCCCAGTTTCCCAGCTTCACAGAGGGCACTCTGTTCCATTGTCTCACCCTTCTGAAAGAATTTCTTCATAATGGCTAATCTAAATCTACCCTCCTTCAGATTAAAGGTACTTGCCCTTGTACTATCACTACATGCCCTGCTAGAGCTTCTGAAATGCAGTGTTTTCTTGATCAATCATCAAAAGGTACTATATATCAACTTACGTGTAGCTGAAATCTTTCTTTTGTTAGCTTTCAACCTTTTATAGTGAATTAATAACTGCATTGCTGTAATCTGTCTGGACAATAATCCTGGGATGATGTTTTCAAGAATGAGTTAAAAGTCTAAGAAAGTCCTCTTATTTAACATATATATAAAAATAATAACTTAGTTTTATTAAAGTGTTCAGAAAAAACACAACATGAAAAAGTATGTGTTACTTTCAGTGAGAAAAAGAATAGCGAGAGGAAATGTTGCACTGCTGTGGTATTACAGCGTGAATCATTGCCAAAAGATCTCTGTGAGATTTTGTAGGAGCAAAAAGTGATATCACATAAGAAGTTATTATGGTTCATAACCTTCTTAAACCATAGCCATCTTAACCTCCTAAAACTTACTGAAAAAAAAGGGATACTAAAATGAATAAATTCAAGCATACATGAGAGTTCATTAGTGACTTTCCTTTAGTAAGAGAAAGTAAAAATTTAGATATTTTATATGTTTAGTGTTAAAAACTTCATTGTCCAAAGAGGAAGTCACATTTGAGCTTAAAGAACCCTAATGCTACACAACCAAAAGAGCTCTAATGCTACACAACTAATAAAATGAAACAGGAATACTAAGAAGCATTTTGAGTACAATGGCTTTTGAATGTACTGTCCCCTGGGAAAAAAAAATAGTATTCACAAAAGATTGTCAAAGATCAAAGAGGATCATAGAGGAAAATTAATGTTTATTATTTTAGTCTTTTTTACTCTTTCTGTCTCATTTTGCTGTTGTTTTTTTCAATTTTTATATGGTGTAAATTACTGATACACATGCCATTTTATGACCCTCAAATAATGCAAAGAATTAAACCAGGTAGTTAGAATTTTATTAAAATATATGTTATCTATGGCCTGAAAACCAGCAACAGGAGTAAATATATATGTATTTTCTAACATAGTTTTTGCATTGCCTCATAATAACACTTTGTTCTTCCACTTCATTAACTAGTACCAGCAGTGGTAGTTTCATGTAATTGAGACTGTTGTCTGTTAAATCTGGTGTAAAATCAATTATTAACATATCTAGTTTGAGTATTTTTTATGTTTCTATTTTATGGTACATTCTGAAAGCTCTACAGTAAGAGTTACAGAAACTGAAATGAAAGGGTTTGGAATGCTGCACGACACTGCAGAGATGGGGTGGTCACAGAGGTGACTTGTGTCAAATGGAGAGCAAAGAAGTTAGAAAATATTTAAAATGGCTTGAAATTAAAAATTTATTGAAAAGTGAATGGATTGATGACAGTGTGGTTCCTTTTTTCTATTGTTTCTAGGGACCTAGGCATGCTTGTAGGTTCTTGAATAGTCCACACAAGGGAAAAAAAGTGCTGTTTTTAGGAAAGGTGAAGCACAGCCTTTTTTGGTTTATTACATTGTGTACCGATTGTAAGATTTTGCAGAAAACACAGAGGATCTAGAAGCTTTTAAATACATTACACTGAAAAAGTGCTTAACAATGATACAAGAGTTAAAAATAATAATGCAAGAAAATTGAAAACTTCCAGTAGAATTCACTGAACCGGAACAGTAAGTATTCTAAAATCAAAACCAAATAAGTTTTTTTTAGTGTGGAGATATTTTGTCTCTGTTTTCTGCAGTTGTTGCTAAGATAAAATGAAAGGCTTCTAAATTCATGTAGTCTAAAAATGCATAGATACCACAGCCTTAGAAGCAAGTACAAGATCTGTGCATTTTAGGAAAGGGAATAGAAGACTAGCCTTAATCTGATTTTCCAGTTTTCTAATGCTTGCTATGACAGAAGCCATTATAAACTAAATAAAAATTTTACCCACCCCTAGAAGGTACTTTAAACTTGTTTCAGAAGTCCCACAGAGCCCTGAGGCAGCTGGGTTTGAGGAGGACATGAGGTCCAAACACGTGGCTTTGAGGAAAAAATGTGATTCTTAGAGAACCAAGTTGTTAGGAAAAAACTTCATTTAGGAGGAGCCTAAAATTCTTCATAATACTCTAAAGATCAGCAACACATAGCCTGGAAGCTGTCATTCTGCTATTTGGGTATCACACATCCCTTTGGAGACTGGGATAGTTATGGAGCACATGGAAATGCTCACAGTGTGAACAGCTGTAACTGAGATGATGGATAGCACAGGTCTTTGCCACAGGATCTGAACATTTCAGTTGCTATGGACCATTAGTACAAACACAGCTCAGGATGCTCTGTCACTGACTAAAGTTGTGGTACACGGAAAGGCTCACACACAGCTCAGCCTTCTGCCTTAGACACTGCCTCTAAGGGCACTGGGAAACAGAAATAAAGGGAGGAAAAGAATACTCTGGTTTTTGGTTACATTGCAATTCTCTTGTGTATGTTTGTATAATATACCTCCCATAGTATAATAACCCCCTAGCCTGTTTTTAGCTGTCTGTCTACAATAGAGGATGAATAGCAGGATTAGAAACATCCTTGTTACAATTTTATTCCCTCTCCATGCCATTTTTCTCAGCACTGTACTTCTTTTCCTCTTCTGTATAAGATGATAAAAGAATGGAATACCTTTCCTGTTATCCAAGTATTCAGCTGAAAATAAGAGGATAATGAAAGAATGATTCAATGTCCATTTGGAAAGCCAATCAAAGTGAATTTTGATCTATTCTCAAAGGCTTACAAATGAGCTGAAAAAATCATTACATAAATCCCGATTCACAGTCCCTTTCAGTAATATGGATAGGCATTAAGTATACATGACTAGATTTTTAAGGGTACTTCCAGCTCTTAACAGTCATCAAATGAAATTTTCAAAGGTACCTAAGTATCTAATTCTCACTGGTGCTTATTTGCATCTTCATGAGCCTAAGTACCATAAAAAAATCCATCCTTTGATCATCATCAAGTGCATAAGGGAACTCTCAAAAGCATGTAAATAGCTGACAGATATTCATTCAGAAGAGAGGAGGTAGAAGGTAGAAGATAGAACAGAAAAATCACAGAATCACAGAATGACAGAATCACAGAATCACAGAAAGGTTGGAAAAGACCTTTGAGATCATTGAGTCCAATCTATGACCTAACACCACTTTGTCTACTAGACCATGGCACTAAGGTCAACTAGTCCAGGACTGGGCCAAATACTCATCCCTGGGGAGCATCACTGGAGACCAGCTGCCAACTGTATGCAGCACCATTCACCATCACTGTCTGGACCCAGTTCTTAACCCAGTTCCTGTGGGTGCCGCGTAATCATACTGAAGATGATCTGTTCCATAATCTTGCTGGGCACCAAGGTCAGGTTGAAAGGTCTGTGGTTCCCTGGATCCCCCTCCTGGCCCTTCTTATGGGTGGGTGCCACACTGGCCAGCTTCCAGTCATCTGGGACCTTGCCAGTGAACCAGGACTGATTATGAAAGATGGAGAGTGCCTTGGCAAGCTCTTCTGCCAGCTCCCTCATCACCCTAGGATGGATCCTAGTTTTTGTCCATCTAGTCCTGTGGACTTGTGAGCATCTAAGTGGCTCAGCAGGTCAATAACTGCTTCCTCCTGGATTACAGGGAGGCTATCCTGCTCCCTGTCCCTATCTACCAGCTCAGGAATCCAGTTGTCCTGAGGATGAACTGGCTTATTGTTGAAAACTGAGGGTTTGCATAAGTAGTTAAAAAAAACATGTGGCTTCATAAATAATCTACATTGCATGTCAGAAAAAAATGGCTCATATAAGCTATACAATATACATTTCCCCCTCCCCCCAAAGTCTTTGGTCTTATTTAGGCACAGTCCCCAAATCATAGTATATTGTAGCTTATATATTCCCCTTTCACTTGCCCTGACAATGAAGAAGAAGAAAACTGAAAAAACTTGTTTCCTGATTCCATTCAGTCTTTTGCAGTAGATGTAGGCTACTGCAGTGAGCATCTCTGGAATCCTTTCAGGAAGAATATTTTTTTCTTTACATGTCCTGCTCCTTTACGTTATATTTTTGAGACCATGTTTACCTCATTCTGCTTTCCCATAGCAGAAATGCCATTTCTTCTCAGAAGAGATTACTCTTCCCAAAATTTCAATAGCTTACTTTCTGCCCAGAATTCAGCTAACTGTATTTAAACTCCATTTTTTCTGGAACATGGAAGTGTATCAGTCTTCCAGATATTATTTGAAAATGACATGCAACTTCCTGCATATTCCTTCAGTTTAAAGAAATTAAATTCTATTTGCCAACATAATAGTTTGGGCTGGGATAGAGTTAATTTTTTTCACAGTGGCTGGTTTTGTGTTGAGCAAGGTGTTAATAATATAGAGATATTTTTGTTACTGCTGAGCAGGGCTTACAGAGAGCCAAGACCTTTTCTGCTTTTGCTACTGCCACACTGGTGAGGAAGTTGGGGATGCATGGGAGGCTGGAAGGAGACACAGCTGGGACAGGTGACCCAAACTGACCAAAGGGATATTCCAGACCATAAGGCATCACAAACTGGGGGAAAGAAGGAGGAAGGTATGGACATTTGACCTCCCAAGTCACTGTTACACATGATGGGGCTCTCTTAGAGATAGCTGAACACCTGCCTGCCCATGGGAAACAGTGAATTAATTTCTTATTTCCTTTGCTTATGTGTGTGGCTTTTACTTTCCCTATTAAACTGTCTTTATCTCAATCCACAGGTTTTCTGCCTTTCACCCATCTGGTTTTCTCTCTGATCCAGCTGGTGGGGAAGTGAGTGAGTGGCTGTGTGTGGCTTGGTTTCTGGCTGGGGTTAAACCAGTCTATCAAAATTCAATATCATTCAAGGAAAAACAAAACTGAATTAAAGTCAGTGTACTAGGAAAAAAAAAAGGAAGAAAATAAAAACTATATTTGATAGATTGTATCAACAAAGTTCCAATTTAATCTCTACTCTTACCATGCAACTATAATGTTGTTTCATCACACCTGGATGCTGATTCTTCTTGGATAAGATTTTCTGGCTGCGTAAGTGAAACAAATTACTTTTTACAGTTAGTGTGAGAAATTATGGTCACAGTGACAGTCAACAGAAAATAAAGGGAGTGTCGGAAGTCATCACTGAGGAGACGCAGAAGTCTTTCAATTACTCAAACCCACAGTATAGCTAACATCACGAATTGCAGACTTCAGCTTCCTGGCACATAAATCAAAACAAAAGCTGACTTCAGCTTCTCACCTGTAAGTACCAAGTGCCACGTGGGACCTGCTGAAACATCAGCATGAGGCTGGCAGATACAGTACAGAACCTGTGGGAAACTCACTCCCTCCTGGATATCTGTCTGGAGACTCAGCAGTAGATCCCATAGCATGTAAGAGGCGCTAGATAGATACGCTCAGGCAATGGAAGAAAGTCTCAGGAGCCTTCAGTGCTGGCAAACTGCAGATTTTTCTTCTGACAGGAAACTATAGTAATGCACTCAAATTGGAATGAAACCTGAGAGTCGTAGCAAAGCCTTAATGATGTCAGAGGAGGCAGAAGAAACATAGATGCATAGGATTTTATTGAAACTAAATAAAAGCTTCTAAAAACTGACTCAAAAGAAAGAATTTTTAATGAAAATTTGAAGTGTTTGTGATATTGTTTATAGTAACTTGTAGAATCAGTTTGGGTTTTGTAAACAAGACAGGAAAAAAATTGAAAATAAACTAAACCTCAGATAAATAATGTTAGACTTAGAGAATTAATAAAATGCTTTTCTTGAACAGATAGCTGAAGAGGAAATTCTACTTTTCCTATAATTAATTCTGTGTTGATAAATACAGTATTTTACATACAAAATAAAATAAGTAATGAAATACAGAATATTCAGCTTCATCTCTAAACTGTCTCTTTTTTATGAGATCATCCAAGCCTAAGGTTAAACATTAATAGCAAAGACATTAAATCGTTTGTGCTTATAAAGGGATGATAGATTCACTACAGTAGGATTAGTAGAATTAGTAATGGATTAGTAATAGTGGAATTAGTAATGACTTTGCAACTGAAGAATGCGTTTAAAACATCTCTAGCTGTATTTAAACAACTGATTCTCTGAAGATGCTGGCTCTATTTACTACAAAAAGCTTCTGTACAGGCTACAAAAAAGACAGAAATACAAGGCCAGGGATTTATTTCATTTTACATAAAGTTTATTCAGTATCTACTTTACTTTGCATGTTTTACAATTCAAAATTAACAGTTTCACTAATCTTCTAGTCTTTGACAAGTACAAAATACAATGAAATTATTATTTTCCACTTTTTACAAAACCGTTTATATTACTTTATATTGCTATTATATAAAATACTATTCCAAATACCAGTAAAAGGAAATTAAAGCTAATCTTCTGCCTAAATCATCTCTATGTACTTATTGTCAGGATGACTACATTGAACTTTCAAAATTTTGGACTGGAAAATAATTTACTACAAACTGACAAAAAAACTGGGGACAAAGAAAAAGTCTAGATATGAAGTAATATCAGAGGATAAATGACCTGTATCTACAGGAATTTTTAAAATTGGAGGTGAAAATAATATGTAGCACTTTTCACTAATAGTATACCTCAAATAATCTGACAGATAAGATTTATTAGCATTACCACAAATCTTGTCAAACTATAAATATTTTTTCTTTATAGATGAATCAAAAAATATGCTAAGAAACCAAAATACTTCAGCTGAAGTGACATTCTGATGCAAATTTTTTAAATTAGATACCTTTAAATAGAAAATGTTTTTATTTAAGGAACTAAAAAGTCTTTCCAGTGCTTGTGGTATCTATACAGCCCTTTCTACACAAACTCCTTTTAATGTCTGACTAATTGATAGGTAGGTGCAAAATTAAGGCCTCACACTCTGTCTTGCCAATGCAAGGCATACATAAAATTTGATTCAAACAGAATAAGCCAGCACAGTTTACATTAGAAAGATGTCAAAGTCCTAGGCCTTTTCTAATAAATAACTCCGGCATTTACAAGGAAAAGGGAACAGCAGAGCAATAACAATTTGTCTGGCATCAGTCTGTTCAGAATTCCTTCGAAGGCGCGTTGAGAGGGAAGTCTGCAGCACAGTCCCCCAGGAGGCATTGGCATGTTTCATTATGACAGTCCTTGGCAGCTCATCAGTTCTACTCAGGAAGTGATCGGCCCCTTCCAGCAACCAAACTAATTTGTTTCCTATTCCAGCTTTTTAGATTCCACACCCTCTAGCCTTGTTCTTTTCTCTCCAGTGCATCCAAGGCAAACAATCCCATCTGGGCTGTCCAAGCCAACCCTTGTCAAAGGGCAAATATGCACCATACCCAACATCACCAGCTGTGCTACTGTGGACACAAGAACTTGAAGGGAAAAGGGATGGCAACCACTTTCCTTGATGGTTAAAATTTGTTCACTAAAGTGCATAAACATCTGTCAAGTAGTTTAAGAGGAAAGCAGGCTTGACAGATATTTTTAACATTGTTCTCTTTTAATGAAATATGTCTTTCATTAAATTAATCATTTTTTCAGCCTTTCAGCACAACAAGCTTTGAGCTACCTTCAGAACAGTGCTCCATGAATGAGAACCTTGATATCTTTCTTCATTTAAATTCTGATCAGTCAGAATGCAATTTCTATGATGCTTCCTTAGCTACAGTTCTGAATTAAATTATGTTGAATTGTATCCACTTGCTATTAAGCATGCAGGTGCAATTAAGCCACAACTCTAAGTTTCTGTATTGAAATAAGAAACTTTCCATAAGTAATCTTTCACTGATACTACCACAAAGAGAATTGTCTGCCTTTAGCCAAATAAAAACCATGAGAAGCCCCCTCGAGAACAGTTTGAAAATTAAAACATTCCTGTCAAAATAGACAGGAATTCTGTTTAGTACCATCCTTCTTGGTTGGTAGGATATAGTAGCTTAGTACCTGGGATGACTCATTCATGGTGAAATACCTGTTCCAGAAAAATCAATAGCAAATGCTTGTCCCTAATACTGGAATTTTATAGGTCTTTGTATGTTCTCATTTCTTCTCAATAATTTTAACAAATTATTTAATAAATAGCTATTTTTACCCAAAAGTTATAGAAATAACCATGAGAAATGCTACAGTTATAATTCATGCAGGAATACTGACTACCATTAACAGTTATTTTTGAGAATTTTTAATGGACTTAATGAAGATGATGGAGACTGTACAGTAAATCATATCTCATTTCTGTGATCTGGGAACAGGAGCTTCTGTGTCACAACTGAATCTTTCCATCATTATAGCACATTTATGTTTTTTCTCTGCAACTTCTATATTTAGTATATTTACTGATAAATATCTGGTCTGTGCCAAGAAGATACAAAGAAACCATTCAAATTCATACTCATGTACTGTTTAATTTAAATCTATCAGTGAACTTGCAGTTATCAGCACAATTATCATGTCTGATCATAAGAGAAGAAGAGGAGGCTTACCTTGAATCTGAATTTGAGAAAGGAACATGATTCTGCAAACAGGTGAAGGATTTTCTGCCAAAAGAAGATCTCTAAAATGGCATTCCCCAGGACTACCTTTCTCTTGGCACCCTGATGATTAAGGAAGCACACACAACAGGTGGCACAGCAACTGAAAAATGAAACTCAAATGTATGATCTACCATACCCAGTTGAGAATTCAACTATACTAGAAAACTCCTCTTAAGAATGACATGGATTTTAAAAAACTAACAATTCCTATTGCCAATGCTTTTATTTTTGTTGGTTTTTTCTCACTAAGTATCTGTTTTATTGATACAGCTCTTTGAAACTGAGAGCTGCTCAATTCCACATGAATACCACAATCATTAATCATGAACACAACAGCATGGACCATATGTTGCACCTTCCTCTGTATGGAATGCAGACATTTGAAGGATAATAGACAGCATCACAAGTCTTAAGTCTTTTAATTTTGCTATACAATCTCTCTGGGTATAAATGTTGCACAATAATCATCAAACCATGTTTTTTGGGTTTTTTTTAAATTTATGCACATGTAATTTTACCTTCTTTTACAGGACCTTACTTAGCTCTCTGAACTTTGAAATCTCAGCTCAAACAAAAAATTTGTAATCATTAATCATTTCAGAAAATATTTTCACCAGTATTTCCCTTCTTTCTGTACTAACATCCTGTTACTCTGCTCTCAATGCAACAGCAGCTTGCCCTTGTACAGGCAACACTCAAAAGGAAAGGATAGGTCAGAAATAGAAATAGAATAGCAGCAACAGTATAGCTCACCCAAATAATTTATCTGTCTAAACAAATGCATCATGATTCAAAATATTGGTCTATCTTTATAAACAGTACAACTGTCTTCAGCTTTTGTCTTTTGTGACAAATGTGGCAAACCTTAACATGATGAGAGGGAGAAAGACAGAATGCAATAACATGATCAAAGCAGTGACGGAAAAGTAATAGCATTGTGTGGTTACTGTCAGTGACCTGATTTCAAGGGAAAGTTCTCATTAAATGCTTGAATCCACGCAGTGCATCAAAATTCTGAAAAATAAAAATGCAATAATAAATCTTACTTATTCACAGGTATGTAGAATCTCATTAGGCAGACAGTTGCCAATACAAGATTTACATATAGGATTATAACACATTCTTTAGTGTTCTTTAGAAAGAAAATCTCTGGCTGTCCTTATGACTCATGTAGATTTGGTTATATAAACTGATCTCCAATCATCTGTTTTCTAGAGTCAGTTTCTGCATTATAATAACTACAATAAATGCAACTCTTGGAAAAATATAAAGCATTAAAATATTCAGTAATCTCTTTGCAGCTTGCTCAAATTTTGCTCTAAATACACTGTGTAACAAATCTTGTCAAACATCCAGCACTGTTAAACCTAAAAAGACAGAAATAGCAGCACTCCAAGTGATCTGATTTTTTTCTCATGGTGTTCTGGCAGCTGAGCTGAAGGGAAAATGACCACCTACTGCCAGAGCACCAAGGGCAGCTAAACAAAATTTCACCCTGTATCTGCATCTGTGTCACATTTTTCATTTACTGGCAGGAAAGCTGAAAGCAATTCAAAAAGTTTAACATTTTATTTAGAATCTAGCATTTCTTTTGAAATAATTCTTTAATTATTTCTGTGTAGAAAATGAATTCTGAATGAAAATAACAGACATTGAATATCTTGTAAAACGTTTAGAACTCCAGGAGGAGGAAAAGGTTTATAGCTCTTCTCTGATTCTGGGAGCATTTTCCAGCTCTTAAAATCTTTCCTACGGCATTTTTAACTAATAATTTAAGTCTTTTCGTTGCATCCTTCTGTAATTTTTTTGAAGTATCAGCAGTCTCCAATTGTTCTAAAATTCTATGACTCATATGCAAAGCATTGGCTCACATAAAATCTTAGAGAAGCCTAATTAAGATGTTGTCATAAATAGTTTGAAAAATATTGGATTAAGGAATCTGTGTTAAAAGAGATTTCCATACACTGTCAGTAGCTTTGCATCATAATCATAGAATATAACAGAATCACAGAACATATGGAGATCGAAGGGACCCATCAGGATCAGCGAGTCCAACTCCTGGCCCTGCACAGGACAACCCCAAGAACGACACCATGTTCCTGAGAGCATTGTCCCAAAGATTCTTGAACTCTTCTGACTTGGTCCTGTGACCACTACCTTGGGGAGCCTGTTCCAGTGCTCAGTCATACCCTGGGTGAAAAATCTTGTCTTGTTATCTACCCTAAACTTCCCTAATAGTTTAATATCTTTTTACATTGTGTCACCCAAGACTGCACACAGCACTTGAGGTGAGGCTGCCCCAGTAGAGACCAGAGCAGGACAATCCCCTCCCTTGCCTGGCTGGTGATGCTGTGCCTGATGCCCCCCAGGATAGGGCTGGCCCTCCTGGCTGCCAGGGCACCGGTGACTCATGTTCAATTTGCCATCAACCATGACCCCCAGGTCTCTTTCCACAGTTCTGCTCTTCAGCCTCTCGGTTCCTAATCTATATACACAACCAGGGTTGCCCCATCCCAAGTGCAGAATGCAGCACTTGACCCTATTAAACTTCATATGGTTGGTGAGTGCCCAGACCTCTGATTTGTTGAGGAATCTCTGCAGGGGCTCTTGGAAAAGTAAACTTCTACCTCAGTAGGTAGAGTCCCACCATTTAAACTTTTCCCAATTTTTAACTTCTTTGTCAATCTAGTTCTATTCAGTCATCACTTGTCCCTGCAACCAAAGAGTTATATATTTTACCAGCAAACAAGCTGCTACAACCATCTGATTTTTCACTGCTTCCTGTATCTTGTTCTCATTGAGATCACTCAAAAAATGTTTTTAATCCTGCTGGTTTGGTCAAAATATCCTCTACTTTAAGTGCCCTGCTGGTTACAGCTTTATAAAGTTGATACAGTTGCCTCATTTTCAGACTCTTGAATAATTAAAAACTTCCTTACATTTCCACCTTTGTCTTCTTCACCTATATTACCTTTCTTTTCTATAATCTTACAGAATCCAAATTACCTCTCTTTGGGAGTTGAACATGACATCATTCTTGCTTTCTTAAAATATTCTCAGTACTAATTTTTGCATACAGTCTTACAAGAAAGGAAGTAATAATAAATTTATACATATAGACACAGTTTCTAATCTTCACAAGTGTGCACAAAAATCAATCCAATGACCATGTAATTGTACTTAATTTATTTCCATGCATTCATGGAGACTATTCATTTTAATTGTTTTTCTTGTACCAAATCTACGCTCAGTTTTGTGTCTCTTTTAAAGAAATAATCACATGTATGTAAGTCCGTCTTTGGGGATTTTTGGAAAAGAGAATATAGTTTGCAAAATTCACTTAATCATATTCACATTAGAAATAATGCATGTACCTTGTGCAACATTAGTATATGCAACAAATACCCAGAAAAAGAATACCTCCCATACATTCCTCATGTCTAGAAACTTCAGACCTATTTTGGTACTCTTCCAGAAACAAACATTTCAATCTGCAGTTCACTTGTTCCGATGAGCAATTCTACTACATAGGTATTGATTGTGCCTTTTACTTCACAAACTTCACATGTATGTTTCCTCTCAGAGTGTAAATATGTCAGTCCACACCTCACAGCTATAGTCATGAAGATTTCAAGGAAACAATAAAATAGCAATTTATCTATTTCACTGTAGGTCACCATGCACATGATACACAGGACATCTTTTAACTTGATAAAGCAACCAATTTATTTCTATCTTTGGATAACATCAAATGTCTGTTACTACCACAGCTATTCCAAATTCATGAATCCAATGGGGTTTTCTTTAGAAATGTTTTTTTCAGGGTAAAGTTTTTAACTGGGGCTGATAGTGGAATATTTGCAAAAGTTTCAACAACCAGATCAGCGGGTCACCATCTAGAGGAGAGAATTTTCATAGTAGCTGGCTTCAGAACTAACCTCGGACTAAATTCTGTAAATTTTATTCTGTTTTAAGCTTTAGTCTCACCTTTGCATTGGTAAAATAAATGGAAACATAAATCAAAACTGTATTATACATCTCTCTCATTTTTCTTGGACCTAGTGTCTAGCAAAAAGGCAAACTATAGATTTCTGAAGGTTATTCAAAACTTGGTTGTGAGTTCTGAATTAGGTTTTTTCAGTTTCCAAGATAAGTTCCATTGTACAACTGCAATGTGGATAATATGGATAATATGGATAACTGTTTCTTTCTTCTAATACAAAAATAACCTCTCCCTCCTCCTGTGAGATATTTGCAATATTGAAGCAAATAACTGACTTCTATAAAATATATTTTGCATCGTGATTTTCCAGGGTCATAAGCTATGAAATCAGAAAAATACAAGAACTGCAAATCTTTTAACTTGGTTCAAAATCCACAATAATAATTATATAGTTATATCAACTCTGCAAAGTGACTTTCACCAGGCCTAGTGCTCCAATATGTAATTATGTCATTCAGTTTTCAGTTTTGTTTTCTTTCTCTTTAAAGTGTATGAAAAGCAATATCTAGAGAGTTTGAAAGTTCATGAAATCTTGGCCTTAAGATGAACAGAACTTCCACTGATCTCAGCAGGTCCCAGGTTATCATTAATGTCTTTCAAGAACTATTATCCCAATAATTTAATATAAAACATATATAAAATATATTAATTAAAAGGTACTTTTAATTAATTACACTTTTCAAAAATCTTCAGAGAAGCACAACTTCTGGCTCTTGTTTCTCAGTCTAAAAGACAGGTCCTAGAACTCCTGAGTTTAATGGCAGAATCCACATTACCTCCCCTGCACATGGGGATAAATGGTAACATTGAATGAAAGAATAAAATCATTAGAGGCATTAAACTGTTATTTCATTCCAGGTTGGGCAAAGAGTTCATTTTAAAACAAAAGAAAATATCAAAGAAACTCTCAAAAATACATCTTTTCCCTTTCAGTTCTCTAAATAACAAACTTGATGGTACAAACAACTTAGCCCCAAAATAGACAAAATAGCATTAAATTTATTTGCAGTGCTTGACCAAAAGTAATGAGCATATTGAGCCAAATTTTTTTCTCTAAAAAATCAGGATATATATATATATTCTCCCCCATATTCATACCTTAAGCTTCTGAGACCTTTGTTTCCAAAATTGAGACTCTCTCCTCAGATAAAATCACAGAGAATCAATGACGGTGTTTTTGACTGTGTTTGTCACAGATAGATTGGCCATTCAAGAAATATTTTTCATGTAATCACTTTCCTAAAAATCAAGAAAAATCTAAGTATTAAGGACAAATATTTACAGAGTGTATAATCAGTAAAGCACAGAGTGGTGAACACCACAATAAATTTTAAAAAAAATTAGCTGGAGGCCTGAGGTAAACTTATGTAACTAAACTCCATCCTGTGTGTAGGTGCACTGGGGAATGGTGATGTTATACAGAGGATTTTCCCTCCACTGCACCCATATAAAGTAGTGCCAAAGCAAACTTCTTGTTTGTCCTGAAGCAGGCGAGCACACCAGGGAGTAGTAAGAAAAAAGCTTATCTTCTTTTGTCAGCAAAGGAAATGATCATGCTACTGACTGGGTAGCATAACTATTCCACTTCTAGCATATTCCCTACACTGTGAAGCAAATATTCTTTCCTTTTTTCACTAAAGAATTTGCTTTGATCTTATACACCTTTGCTCCTCCACCACATATATTTTCTTACTTTGAGTCCTTCTGCCCATAAAGAAAAGGAATACTCCTGGTCACAGTGTGAGCAGCCAGTCTGCACTGCCACCCATTCTGCACTTCAAGCACATTAGCTCTGCATGTAAAGCATATCTCACCTGTGAAGGCTGGGCTTCCTCTCCCTCATGCCGAGGGTTCTTCCAACATCCTTCACATGTAGGTGACCATTGACTTAGCCAGCACTAACCTATGGAGGAAGACTCTTTTTCTACTGCCCATGAACTCATCTGGCCTATGACTTCACTTCTATTTTCAAAGTACAGTAATGCAGTTACCTTGTCCTGACAGTAAATTCAGGGTGCATTTTCAACCAGCTCTTAATTTTGACAATTTGTTGAGGCAATTATTAAAACTCATCATTAAAATAATTTAAATAAATTACATAACCAAGACATGCTGGTGGATACCAAAACACTACCCAAATATCCTGTCTAATTAGATGTTATCAACCTATATGCAGCTGTTAACTGCTAATATCTTTATGCTGGTGATAAGACACTAAATATATAAAGCTCTTAAATGCTTCCTCTAAATCACAAAGTAAATTGCTTAGCCAGAATTAAAACTCAGGTATTCATTAAAACTCAGGTATTCATTAAAACTCAGGAGAACTTGTCCAGGTCTTGTTCAACTATGGTTTAAGTGCTTTCTCAATGAATTAGTAGAGTACACTGGGGGAGCACAGGAAATAACTTATAGTGGCAAAGCAAACCTCTCTAAACTTTCCTACAGAACTCAGTTAGTTGCAGAGGAAAAAAAAATAAGTCCAGCTAAAAAGAAACTTTGTAGTATCTGCTTTACAGGTGATGAGATTTTTATCCAATATGTTGTTGTTCTCATTGATTCATTAATTCTATGGAGCTGCATGCAAGTTTGCATTCATTATTTTACCTGTTCTGAACTAGAACAGGTTACAAGAGTCAAAAGCTCTATTTGAAAAAAACCAAAAAACAACAAACAGCATATGAGATAAGGCTGTACACAACAGCATTTGATGTATTACATCTCACTGGTATCTGACAACCCTTACTCCCTGGTGATGCAATTCTTTCCTAATAATTTAGTCTCACTCTATTAAAAGACAATTACAGATAATGCAGCCAGCCAAGTGCTGAAGGATGTCTAGAACAGTACTTGTAGAAAGGTTATCAAAACACAATTCTCAAAAAAGAAGTGTGGTATTGATTTTTTAATCATTTCAGATAGAGACTGTTATATAGATTTTCTAAAGGATTGAACACAGCTAGAAGAAGCCGGAAATGGATTCTCCCCTTGCAACTTCATAAGTCATAATAATAGATTTATATATATATAATGTATATTTACTGCTAAGTAAAGAATATAGCTAGCCATTCAGAAGTCAACTAATAATATTTAGATAAACTTTCAAATCTGATGCCATTTTGAATGTTACCAGACTTCATACTTCATTCAACTCTGGATGAACAATTATTTCAACATTATGCATAAATTAATACAAAATAAGAAGCATTATTTGAAGCTTTTGTTCTGTGCTGCTGTCATCTGGACTTTTGAGTTATGAGCTGGCTACAGAGTAAAATAGGACATTTAGTAGCATTCTGTTTCAGACAACATTTCTGACAAAAGGGGTTAGATTGACCTTCTGAATCTGAATTCTGAAAATCAGGGGAACTTGGAGCATTCGTACCTTTTTTTTTTTTTTTTTTGATACATAGCAGCATTGTTTGGAATCATGGTTGTCACTGCAGATAGGAATTTAAAGAAACAAGCCCTACTCAATAAGGCTCAGAGATGACAGATGTATTGCCACGCTACTGTCTTTAACCACATCAGTGTAGTTCACCATCCAGCTTGAAAGGGGCTTTTTCAAAAGGCAAACTGCTCTGATGTATCATAGGGTCTGTATGGGAATGATTTGTACAGTCAGCTGAATCTTCTTGCTCAACATGTTGGCATATTGCTGCAGAAGCAGCCAAGGATTTCAGCCTGGAGTGGCCATAGCCAGGCATGCTTCAGCAAGCAAGGAGTCTGCACACATCCCATTTCCTGTTGCTATCAACAGCCAAAGCAGTGATTTTAAGACAGGGTATTGTAGTCTTTGAAATATATTGAAAAACTTTTCAAAGAGTTTCGTCAAGATTGGTGCAGATGTGAACTGAAACATGAATGCGCATCTGAGCAGGAATTGATTGGGCGAGTTATACAATCACACATACAGTTATACACAGAGGCACTCACAAACTTTTACTGTGGTTTTCTACACCTATCATGGATTGTCAAACCACTGGTATGGTACTGTGTCTTTGTCCTTAAGTTTCGGGGAATCTGCCTCCTTTTTGTCAGTTTCGCAGAGGGAAGGAAATCATGAGGATGCCCAGAACAACAGTGACAGCAGCTCCACCATGCTCTTCAATGTTATCAAAAGACTGTTTTCACAAACACAGAACTCCAGGTTTCTGCATTTCAAGAGGCTTAAACAGGAAGCAGCTCTGTGGTACTCAGCCTCTATGCTGAGCCCTCCTTATTACCCTTCCTTTCCTCTGAACTTTAACTGTTGATCTCAGAAGTGAAATGTGTCCTAATATCTTTAAAAGTTAACATATTCCTGAATATACTGTTGGTCTCTAAAATATAGTAAATAGCATGCAATTTTATTACAATCTGACCATCCTGCCTATAGAGTGTACCTAAAAGGTTTTGATTTCAAAAGCATTTCTTACCACACATATTCATGTTAAGAAAAGTTTGTGGTTTAAAGCACATCCTTGACCATACTAAAAATAATGAAGTTGGCTCAACATCTGAGATACGGAAATGTCATCAAATGCACTTCTTACATATTCTTAATCCCCCAACATAACAACATCCTAATGAGTTCTAGGATTTCCATGAGCATCAGATATTTACAGTGTCCTGACAAGGCTGTTTGAGCACTGTCCCAGTGCTTCCTGCTAGGTTTCAATATGTTGGCCACAGGTCACCTAGCAACCATTAGTTTGGAGAAAAACTGTATTATAAATCTCATAAAAATGTTGTTTATTCTTTAATGACTATGATTTTGCAGTATACATTTTAAGTGTACATGCACATGGCTCCCTCTTCTGGAAAATCCACACAGAAAATAAGAACTATCCATTTAGAACTGAAGAAAAATAATCATAATAAAAAAGGGGATAGAAGGAACAAAATGGGGTGGGGGGGAATAACATTTTAAAGTAACGCAATCAGAGTTCTCATTTTCCTTCTCATCCTTTTTCCAGTCTTTTTGGTTTGTTTCGGTTTTTTTTTACATTTCATGACAATTTCACCTCGAATGCATCTTTTCAGCCATGAAAATGTTGGGAACAAAGACATCATATACGTTGTAATCAAAACACTGGTATCAAATAATGCACAAGAAACTGAAAAAAAGAGATGACAGAACAGATAGATACTACAATGGAAAAATGTTTGAGTACATAAAGTATCCAAATAGTGACATATTGGAGCTCAAATGAGTACAGAGGTGTTTGCCACTGTTTGCAAAATACATAAGAGATGAGTGTGACCCATATTCATGGGAAGGCAAAAAATGTTTTAAAACACAAAAGTAAGTTAAAATTATGAATTGAAAAAAATCTACTTCACATTATGTCTCCTATATAAAATGCCATATTTTTGGTATTTTAATTAAAATTCAATGAAAATCCTTTACAAGAAGCTTAAAATAAGAGATTTTTTTTCAGCTGTGACAGAAAAATTTCTACTGAACTAAGTTTTTTTATTTTCAAGGTTAAACAGTTTGATCAATGTACTCCAAATGACATTTTTGTTGGAAAATTGAAGCAGAAAATCAACTGTCTGTGTACAGTACATTTAAGGATGAATATAATCAACAGGATGAGGCTTAGAGCAATATCCCTAAAAGGTAGTACCATTACATTCTCACCTTTGATTATGAGGAGCTGCAGAGGTAAACTGACTTAAAGAAACACCAAACTACCCCATGTAGATGATTGACTGAAAGAAGATACTATATGGATATTCCAGGATAGATAAATAAAAATCATTTAATAGTGGAATAAGAACAAAGGGGATAAAATCCACCTCCTGAATTCAGCTTAATAAGATAAATTAGTAATATAAATTAGCTTGAACTGCAACATTGTTTTCTCATTAGGAATGTAATTTCTTAAGAGTGTTAATAGCTGAAGGATTTAAGCAGATGGACAAGAATTTCCACTTCATATAAGCCCTGGGAAATGGGATATTTCTCTTGTGATTTGGATTGGCTAAGCCAATGTAATTTATCAGGCGAGTAAACCCTCTTCATCAGTACTTTCTACACAGTTTTCACACAAAAAAAAGAGCTGAGTACCAACTTAAAAGCCTGTCTTTAGGATCTCAGTTTTTATTTTTCATTTCTATCTTTGGATTTTTGGATTTCCATAAGTTCCTATATTTTCCTCTCATAGATCTAAGCTCTCCTTATTGGAAAGTAATGCTACATATTAAATTAAGGGGCAACAGACAGCTAGTTAGAAAGAATATTGAATATGAGATTAAATCTTTAAATTTTCTTATTTCATTCCTTAGTTTAATTACAAAAATAATATAGGCCTTCCTTTATTCTTCACAGAAAACATGAGAAAAAGGAAAAAAATTCCAGTTTTTCTCAAAGATAAGGTCTTTCAAATAATTTACTCTGAAACTAAGCCATATTAATTAACTTTTTAAGGGCTGCTGTGCAGACAGACAAAAATTGATAAAAAAAAATTTAAAAAGCATATTTTAACAGTGCAATAGAACTCTTTAGAAAAGCTGAAAATTAAATGAGAACTGCTTCATAAGCAGCATCAAAATACTGCATGATGATGGATAAAGATGACATTTACAAGGTTTGGGAATGCAAAATGGTGAAGTTTACAGGAAATTAATCTAATATGGTAGACATATCATTTCTCACAGAGGCTGGATCATAATTCACCTGTCTTCACCTGACAAGGTCAAAATTTACTACACTGTACGCCAGACAACTGTAACTTGAAGAGGTTTCATCACATCTTAAATCAGTTTCTGAATAATTTCAGACATAAAAATCTAATTCTGTCGCAACCTGAGGATGCATCCCTGCTATATTAAAATGAAACTCTCCAAAACTTTTGATTAATGAAGAGAAAAAAACCTTTATCTACTTAAAAAGGCTGTTCATAATTAGTTTGATTTATCAGAAAGTAAACGAATATACAGTTTCCCCAGAAAGATAACACATATAAAAAAAACATCCCTTTCTTTCAGCTTATCAGCTGGTTTCAGACTAAAGTTTCATTCTGATTAAGGCGAAAACAACACAATCAATTTAATAAATGCAGAGGTGCTCTTTAGGGTATAGATTTCAAAATCAGCTTATTCTGTATATCTTATCTATTTTTATGGGTTCTTCTGAAAACATGATACACAAAAAAAAAAAAAAATCATTCAAGTAGAAAACATCACTATTTTTGGTAAGGGTAAAATTGTAGGACCATTGAAGAGGCTCTTCCTTTTTCTCATGTTTTCTGTGAAGAATAAAGGAAGGCCTCAACAGGATGAGGCTTAGAGCAATATCCCTAAAAGGTAGTACCTTTACATTCTCACCTTTGATTATGAGGAGTTGCAGAGGTAAACTGACTTAAAGAAACACCAAACTACCCCATGTAGATGATTGACTGAAAGAAGATACTATATGGATATTCCAGGATAGATAAATAAAAATCATTTAATAGTGGAATAAGAACAAAGGGGATTCCATAAACAGGACCAACTGGCTTCAATTCTGATGGAGTTCTTCCCTTTCTTTTTGATACTTTAGACCACTCCAAAGTCTGTTTTTCCCACCAGCCAGAGCCCAGATATAATCTCTGGAATTTCAGGCTGCCATGAGCCAGTAATAATTGGACAAGTTGAAGCAAGTACTACAGACAGTCCATGAAAATCACCAAATTCTTTGAAGCATTCCCTGAAGCAGGAAGAAATATCGTATCAAGCTTTGCAAGGATCAGCACTATGGTGCAATGGCTGATTTCCTGAATACAGAAAGGCATACTGCTGCAGTCATGTGCCAAACTTGTCCAAGTTTCCAGAGATAAAGATTAAAACAACACAAGTTTTGACAGTGGGACACTGGTTTTCATGCTCTAAAATTATGATCATCCACTGGAAGACTTCAGAGCCAAAATATTTGAATTGCTTAATAGCTAAAAGTTTTGTTGTGTAAGGAAATCTTAGATTTACCAGCCACCTTTCAGGTATCCAAGCTTATCTAGCCTCACAAAGCTATTATTCTACATAATATAGAGGAAAATATAGAAGCATCAAGCTAATCAAAGTGCAATAGATAACAGATGCATAGACACCCTTACTCAAATCCTTTCAGCTCCCTTTTCTGCTGGTAAAGCAAACAAAAGAAAGAAGTACTCATTTACAGCTCTGCAAGGAGCAACAAATCAGTAAATGCTGATCTTAAGGAGAGGAGGAATATTTCCCCGTGCTTTTCATCTTTTAGAATGGAAAAGAGGTGATGATGTTAAAGAATAAGACCTGGTTGATTCCCAATGGTACGTTTAGTAGAGAGAAAGCAGGTGGATGCAGAAGAGCTTCCCATTGCTGTTGCTGCATATCAGATACTTGTAAAGAAACAGGGAAAATGCTACTAGTACGAGAGTGAAATTAGATACCTGTTCAGTAAAATAAGTAGGAAAAGAGTGAGACAATTACCTGAAACTCATCAAGGTGCAGCTGAAGCAGGCCTTCAAAAAATTAAATATGGGTTTGGACCTAAAGGGAGTTTCCTTTTAAAAGTTAATTTCTCTATTCCTTGATCTTATGACAGACTATTTTAATACATGCTTTTATCTGTAAATAAATATGTCTCAAAATAAGTCACAGCTTTTCATTTTTAATATTTCAAGATAAACATGCTGCGCATTATATATTGAAACCATATATCACAGTCTATTTTTGCTCTGTGTAACAGAGGATGACTTGGTCTATTATCATTAGAGAGTTTATTAGATATCATTCTTTTTACTACAAGAACAACAGTCATTTCCTCAGATATAATGATGTGGCTACTGCCATATCAACAGTGGTTTTTTTACTATGCTACTGAATTAATTTTCATTTCCCTGGCAGTCAGGAAACATAGCCTACAATTTCCTCGCAGAGCCTGCAAGAGAAAAGTAAACCTTGGAAAAAGCCATTCTTTGGACTGCATGCTAGTAGTACCTGGAAGAGCAGGTTAGGTTAATTCATTGTTGTTTCAGCTTTTGAAGCTCAAGAGTGAATCAAGAAAATGAAATACAATGAGGGGATATTCTGCCTGAATACTAAGAGAGAGTAGCTTCAACAACCCCAGAAGCATGACTGCAGTCAGAGCATATGCCTTTGATTGCCTTATTGATGGTCCCAAAGTGATTTATATTATTATAAAGTAGACTTTAAAAGACATTCTATGAAAGAATTAAGTCAGTGATTTATGTTATCCTATTATGCTTCAAAAGCAGTTAATAAACTCCTGCTGTTTTAAAGACAGGTAGGGTATGGATTTGCTATAAAGATACAGCATCACAAAAACATCAATCTTGATGCTTTCTCTTTCTTTCCTCATTTTGAGAGGGAGTTGTACAGATTAGGAGCAGACAAATTGCAAGCAAAGGTGTCATTTTTTCTGCCTTTGATATTCCTGATCATTTATATGCCCTACTGTTCTTGGAGTGGTCACCATACCAGTTTTTGTTTAGCTTATTTGAATCCTGCTGTTTGACTATCAGTGTCTTACATTTTCTTTGGGCTAGAAGTTTTTAAACTCTAAAAATTCCCTTTTCAAAAATTTTCACCATTAAGCTGACTAGTAGGCAAAACCAAAGGGTTTCCAAGTGGCACCAATAAAAATTATACTGGGGGCTGCTGCATTCTCATCTCAGTTCCCAGTGCTGCTTCTGTTCCTTATCCACTGTAATCTTATTGTGCATTCCACTAAACCAAAAATAAATTTAAAAAATTAGGCTAAGAACCACATTTCAGGATTAGAATCTAATTCTCATTGAAATTAGAATCATTACATTTAATTTTTAATGACACATTTTTTATTAGATATCTGATATACAGAGATATCCAAAAGCAGCTGATAAGAATAACTGATTTTATAATATCTGCTTTTCTCCTTGTCTATCTTAACATACAGTTATAATTTTCATCTGTGGATAAAAGCAATGGATTAGCAAAATTAAAAATTGCATGGTTAGTACTTTGCAAATTTTCTCTGGAGACAAATATTCAGCAGAGAAGTTGTTCTTTTCTTTTTTTGATGTAAGTGCAAGGAATTATACGTGCAATCTGTCAACAAGTTAAATGCTTATACAATTTTCAGAAGTATGCTTTATTAAAGTATAAAATTCACATTTTGATAATATAACAAAAACATAAGAAAATACAGAGAATAAAACTGGTGGAGTATTATTATGCAATACTAACATATAACTATAATTATTTTTAATTAAATTCACACAGAAGCAGAGACTTGGTTAAATTTCTCTGCTTAAATTTCCTTTTTTTCCTCCACTTAAAGGTCTGTGGTGAAACTTAGCAAACAGCTGGATTTCACTCAGAGCATTAACCAGTGACCTTAACAGCTGCTTGGAACATGTTTAGCTAATCTGCATAACTAAACATCCATTTTAAGTAGCAAAGTTGCTACGGACAGTAGCAATTTGATTCTGTCTCCACCAACTCTAATAGTTTTCATAGATTGATCCTTTGAGTAGCACTCATATCACCCTGTGCTAATACTTACTGTCACATTCATAGTACAGCAAAATGGAAGCAGAATATCACAGAGATTTTTGAAGGTTCATGTTTCTCAAATAAATCACGATTTCTCATATTACTAGTATTCATGTTAAAAAAATTCTTCACCTCTTTCAAAAGTCTGCCAGTCATTTGGTATATTTGTTGCAAATTGGAATTACATTGCAGAAAATATATGGGTTTGGTCAAATAAAATAAAATTATATGGGAGCTAGCTTTCAAATATTCTAAATATGGCAAACCCATTAGACATTTTATTTGTGTGAAGCCTGCCACCACTTCACATGTGAAAGGAAGCATTAACTGAAAAGACTAAGATACATCAGGCAGACAGAATGTCACTAAAAATGTTTTCAGAGATCCAGAGGTTACGTATCATAAAAAGGTTTGCTAGTATAGCCTGCCCTCCTTTATCTATTCTGTAAATAAAATCAGCCACAGATACATACAAATTCTCCCTTGATTTGGGAGACAGAGACTTCCTGGATCAGCAAGAAGAAAGAAATGGTTTTAGAGCAATCTTTTCAATGCCAAATAAGTAATAAAAGTTACTGTAGCTGTCATGGATGCACACGTACATCACGGTTGTTCTCTTTCTCCTCTGTTCATCCTGTTGGAAAACCTACAACAGCAGAATTGATTTTGAAGCTAGAAAGTACCATTAAATCACATACCCTACCCTCTTCTGGCAATGCAGACAAAGATATACATTTATCTGCACTGAAGCCAACAATGGATGTAGCTAAAAAGTAATTTCCAGTTATGACTTAGAAAAGATATACAATTAATCATTTCTCTTGACAGTTTGTTAAAATGTTTTATTGTCTTTCCCATGGGATGGCATGGGATGGCATGGGATGGGATATTCAAGCCTATTTCTAAATTGTCTCTAAATTTCAGCCACTACACTTGTTATGTCTTTCCTTGTGAATCACTTTTTGCTGTTATTTTTCAGCAATGTAGAAAGTTTCGAAAAGCAAATCTATGCTCTTATCTGGTTGATTTAATTTTTCGCATGTTTCTTTTCTAGTTGTAATCAGTTAAAAATCCTGTTCCCCTATTTTTCTTTACAAGACTACCTTTGTTCAATCTCTGTTCATCTTGTTCTGTGCAAAACATATCAGCCAAGTAATTTTGATGTAGACATCATGGAAGTTAAATTCACTCCCTAATTTAGGACAAAAATATTTATAACTGACAGCTCTTTTATTTTAACAGAAATCTAAGTCTTGCCTTGATTAAAAAAAAAAAAACCAAACAAAAAAACCCAAGCAGATTAATGGAAGACAGCAAAATTCTCACAGTTTATCATATATACAGGTCTGTTCCTCAGCAAAATTTCAGAGAGTAACACAAACACTAATTTGACTTTGGATTAGTAAACCAGTACCTTCACTGGGCAGCTACCACCTTCTCTCAATCTGTAAAAAGCCTCTACCCCACTGTCATGCTCTATTTCTGAGTGGACAGCCTTTGGGAGGAGGTGAATAGACCTCTTGTGTTTTCCAAATAGAGACAAAAATTTCAGGACAGCAAAACCACAGTCATTACTTTTACTCAAGATATAGCACTTATATCCATACATAAGTTATAACACTGTTTTCTGCTTACAGTATATCAATACTATTCAATATTAATAAATACTGAGAAAAGAATGCTTACATGCATTCATTTGAATAAAAACTATTATTTCTATTTTACACTGTTGAGAACCTTTTCCATTGTTAAGAATATCTAAATAGGTTCTTTTATTTCACTTGTCAGAGAAATACAGCCTTGCAATTGCTGTGTACCTAGTTCACAATTCTCCGTATGGCTAGCAGGAAAGCTTGTTTAACCTGCAATGAACAGAAGAGTAAGCAATAATAATATCACTGCAATACACTGCAATTGTGCTACAAAGACATAGGACTTTGAAGCAAAATCAAAACAAATAGTTCATGAATAACTCATAGCTTTATATGTTTATATAGAAGTGCTCAATGAATAAGTTCCAAAACAAACATGTTCTTGCAATCAGAATATTTTTGTTTAATAATGTATAAAGAGAGACATGGCAAAATTTGCAAACATTATGCAGTGTAAATAGCCCATCTTCTACTCACCATAAGAAATAGAATAAGGTACAATGAGAACAGGAGATATGAAATGGCAACTAATCATGGTAATACTTCACTTTAAATGTTTATGGTCCCAAGAAACCACTGGAAAGAGTCCCTCAGGAGATGCTAGATTGAATGTGATGCATTTGCACCCAGTAAGCCATCTAGAAAAAAGCCTCTGGGGAGAAGAAATTAAGATGCTTATGACAGCTGCAAAGGCTGCTGATGAGTGAAAATGTCATCAGCTTTGACTGGCTTTTGTACACCACCTACTGATGAGCTGTGTGCTTTAGTTATGCCCCATACCTTTCTAGATCTTTTCATGCTGGCTCCACACTGCTTTGTAGTCACTCTTTCATCCGTTCACTTTTCCCCCCGGATGTTGTTCCCTCTCTTTTCCAACATATTGTCTTTCCACTATTCTCTAGGTGTCCTCTTAATCAATTCTTAACAAAGGAAAAAAATAAAAAACACACAAAAAAAAGCCCCTGTAACATTACAATGATCTCTCTGCCTTCCACAATATGCATTATGCACTATATATAACATCATTTTATGTATCCAGCATTTGCATTTTGTATTACGTACAAAGATTTTCAAAGCATTAACTGTCTTGGTTTATGTGTTCCCCCAGTGTTTCAGCTCTAAAAGCCTTCAGTGCACATTCCGCTTGATTCTGCTCATCTTCTTTGGCTTCCAGATCCTTTGGCATCCACAGTAACAAGAAATTAGTACCAGCCTAGCTCTAAACACAAATTCAAATCATGACTAAAATGTCTGAGTAACTTCCAAAGTCAAATAACTTATAATGGACGATAAAGTTTCATTCCACCTTCTAGTCATACACCTTGGCAATAACTCACTGGAAGTCAGGGATTCACAGGTCCCTATGTGACAAAACATTCCCTCCCTGTCCTCCCTCTGGTCCTGTATTTGGTTCAGCTAAAATAGCTTGAATCAGTGATCAGCTCTTAGAACATACAGCATAAACTTGGCAACAGGAGCATAAATGTGCATTTATCAAGCTAAGAACCTATTCTCACCACTTCCTCTTTATGTGCAAAATATGATCTCTATCATTTGAAGAACTGACACTAAAAAAAATGAAAGAGACACATAATTTTTTTCAGCTGAGGGTTATTTCTAATGTGCCTATGCATACTTACTGATCCTAAAATGAAATCATACCTGCAGAATGACTTTTTTTGAAAGTTTTGACTATTTTAGAGTTATACAGTGTTTTGAAGATTAACAGTGGTTTAGCTTCTAAACAATCATTTCAGAAATAAGCTAGGTAGCCAGTCAAATGGTAACTTTTCATTTTTTATTCCAAAGGGTGTTGTACAAATACTAGGATAATTATAGTTTAATTGCTAATGCAATTGCAGTTCAATCATTGCATTTAGAAACAATGTTGTTGATTGTATACTGAAGAGTGGAGACATGGAAAGGACCCTACATTCTACACACAACTACAAAATATTAAAATCCACAGAAAGTATTTTTTGTTTATTTGTTTGTTTGTTTAACTAGAGGAACAGCAACTTTCCTTATGCATGATACATTTCAATCTTGTGAGAAAATTTTGTCTTAAGTGTGCCTCAGTTTCTTGAATAGTAAGCTATTCCTTAAGCCTCTGAGTAAGATCCAGTAATTTCATTTTTGGGGGGAACAAATCCTACTGAAACACATCAAAAAATATACTCAAGTAAATCATCCTCTTTATGAAATTTTTTTCAGTTTGCAATAATAAAACTTTAAATGAGGCTGCATACTACAGCATATCAGAGAGTAACTACGAACAAAAAGTCCAGTCTTCACAGATATGATAGCACTTCACAGTCTTTCACAAAGACTGTGCCGTTCCCTGTTCCTGTTTAGCTGATGAGCTTTAATGCCACACAGAATATTTGCTGACCCCAAAAGATTCTCTGTCTCCTGAGAAGATGCTTCTCACAGTTCTCTTGAAAACATCGTTGCAACGTGTCATTTGCCTACCTCTCAGCCACTTGCTAAATGTAAATGGTTATATAAAATAGCCTCTGGCAGCTCACTAACAGCTGCTTTCAACTTTGCAGGGTAATACTTTTACCCTACATGTTGCAAACATTTGGTGTCTGATGGTGTGTAGTAGTTTCAGTTCGCCTAATTGAGGTTCTGCCAAACGCCATCACACTTACCAAAATTTACCTGATTTTTGCTGTGAGATAAGGATCAGCAGTAGGAAAAGCAGGCTCAAACTTTAATAATATAAGGAAAGTTTAGTAATAAACCTAAAACAAAGGGAAAAGTAAGAAAAACCAGAACAAAACCCTCAGACCACCTCCCTTCCGCCCACCTCTCCACTTCTTTCCCACTGACAACACACAAAAAAGACAAGACTTCAACTTCCAGTCACTTTACTACCTCTGAAATAGTCTCTTCTCAGTTCATTTAGGGAGAGAAGTCTCTTTTGTTTATACTATGGACTCTCTGTAAGACAGTACAGTTTTTATGGGTTCAGCCTCACAACCAACAGCTGTCTGGGAGGAAAAAATCTGTTTGTTGTGGAAGATCCCTCCCCCCACGTCAGTAGGCTTCCTACAGCTATTATAGGGGATCATGTCAGTCCATGGGGTAGCCTTCTTAGGATGAGCAGTTGTACTGCAGCAGTAAAGAAAATCCCCTTCTTCTGTGTCTAGCAACACAAGTTCTCCTGGCAATACAAGTTCTACAGCATTCCCCGAGGCGAGGGATAAGTTACAGCTTCTCTGTTCAAGTTTCTCATCAGGCTGTAGTTAGAACATCACATCCCCCCTTTGGACTATTTTCTCATATATTACAGGGAATTTATTAGCTTAGTCCCAACCATGGTTTCACAAAAGAATTTTCAGCTTCATTATTGAAGCACTTCTCATACTCCTCCCTCTAGGTGTCAGTTCTGCTTTCCTCACTGACTTAAAGTCCCCATGTTGTGTTTATGCAGGTGTCTTCATTCGTTCCTCTCTCTGTGCAGGGAAGCATGGGTGTCTGGAAGTTTAGTCCAGGCATGGAGAGAGTTAATCTTTCTCTCTCTCTCTCTCTCGTGATGATCACAGGGTCTCTGCCAGGCTGTTTGAAAAGTCTGAGCTGGATGGCAGAAGCACTCAGATTTTCAGTGACCCTGTTCTGCAAAGCTGGATTGGCCTGGTGGGACCGGCGTGGCCCGGGGTGACAGAGCAGGGCCCAGCCTGAGCTGGATGGAGCCAGCCCAGCCCTTGCCTGGGGTCTGGCCCTGTCAAGTGTAGCTGACATGTCGGCCTGGCTGAACAGCATCTGTCGAGAGTTCAGGCTGGGTCCTCCCCTACCTCTGCTGTACAGCCACTCCAAAACTCCTGGGGGAAGTGGGGGGAGGAAGCCCTAGTCTTACAGGAGAAAGAAGCAGAGGAGCTACTTCTCTCTGAAGAGCAGGAAGGCCAACAGGAAGAGCTAAAGAAATCCACTGCTTATATAGGGTTTCTTTCCTTGAAGGCGGATCAACTTTTAATTGGTTGGTCCATATGTCAATGTTCAAAACTACCTGGTTATCGGTCCTCTCTCCCAGGAAGGAAGTTGTATTACTTCCTGCAGCATGGGTCACTTCCAAGATTTTGACCCCTCTGGGCCAACCCAGGACATGGTGACATCCAACCTTGTATCAACTGTTGATCACATGAGCAAATTCCATCACACAGCAGTCAAGCAACTGACGCTGAGCTATAAAATGGCATTCATAAGGACAGCATCAAAGAAATGTTGACTTTTGATTCATTGGCATCCCTCACCATGTCTTAGTCATGTCTTTGAAATATGATTGTCTAGCTCTAATACTTTAACAATGAGTTTTCCTGACATCTCTGGGACTGTCTTGGACTGTGTCTAAGATTCAACAGCTGCCCACTTTGAAACCATTCAGTAAGATGAGTTGGTAAAACTCCTTAAATGTAGAATTAGTAATAAAACAAATTTTACCTTATTGGTATGCATCAGCTAGTACCTGGTCTTATTTTATTTCCTTTTAGGACTTCTAGAATCAATCACAATTGCATCAAAATGCTGAATTGCAATTGTTACAGACATGCAATATTGAATGGGAGGTAGCACTTTTCAGATCTTGTATAATTGTCAAGACCTTACATCTTGAAAAGCCTTGCGACGTTTCTGATGTTGAGTAGCTTGTTCAGCCAACTACAGAACACCAAAGTTATGTGACTTCAATGATCTTTTCTTTGAGGTGGGTGGGAATCACCATCTTTGGTACATCTGCTTTACCCTTCCGAAAGATGCCCCTGTGACCCAGGGAGAGCAGCAAGTTGAGCTGTAGCCCAAAATACTTAATTTGTAACTCAGGCCCAATCCTATACAGAGTAAATAAAGAATCCAAATTTGCTCATTGTGACTAGTAGGGGACTACATTACTCATTAGGAAATCTATTCATCAGTTAAGACATCAATCCGGAAAACTTCATCACTGTCATGAAAGTAGTGCCCACAAATATGTATTTGACTAGTAATGACTGTCTGGTGTGTATTAAACATTTAATGTTCAGCAGCATTACTAGAATTTAGAAAAAATGTTTTCTCTCTCTCTCTCAAACTATGGACATGTTTAAATAGTTCATTAATACATAAATATCCTAATATATAATAGCTAATAAGACTAGCTGAGATTCAAAAATTCTGATATTCACTTTTTAAACTACTGATACTCCGTTTCCTGTAATTATAGTCTGACAGCCTCCAATACAGATTTTTTTTCTTCTCTTAAACTGGTGTACTTTATACCTCTATTTGATCAAAAAATTGTTTTTCACTGAATGAACTTTATTTATTCCTATTTATTCCAAATATTTAATTAAAATATTTATTCCACTGCAATTTTAGAGAAATGTAGGAATCCACCAGGATGAACGGTCATTAATAGGTGTGATTACATTTTCCACAATGTATGTATTTACATACCAATTTTTACAGGGCCCAGATAATTGTCTCAAATGTACCCCTTAGAGTTCTATTTACAAATGAGGGCAAGTTGACATGTATTTTAGCACTCCTTTATTTTGTCAATATTCCCATCACCTTGGCTTGTTGCATGATGTTTTTCCTAAGTGATAATCAAGTAATCCAAGTCATCATTTTATCAAGACACAAAGATTCATCATCTTATTGCCATGATATTTACTGTAAGATCACTTGGCTCCCTGTGTGAGGCACAGACATTTACGAGACATCCACACAAAATGATTAAATGCCTAAAGGGTTAGATTTACTACAGAGGCACTTTCATGGAGGAAGAACACTCTTCAGAAAAGCACATCAGGAAACTCTTGATCACTGATGCTTATTTATGATTGTCGCATCTTTTCTTTATTGTTTAAGGGACCTGGTTGCTTTACCACTATCTTAGTAGAAAAAGATGACATGTTATATATCAAACAGGTTTTGAGTATAACTGGTAACAACCAGCTTAGATTTCCGTGACAAAAACTCATAGATTCTGCTTTTTGACTTGCAGCTCTAACTGCTCCAGAAATTTCCATAAAGCCTTATGAAACAAATTGAAACTACCATCCACCCTTGTATACATTTTTGTGATGAGATGATAATAATATTTAGAACACTGTTTGGTTATTTTTGTCAGAGTTCTGCTGTACCTCACCCCACACTAGAATCCAGAAACAGCAGCTCAACTTAAACACTTCTACACAGCTATGGAAGGATTTATTATGAAAGATTGTTTAGCCACAAATGGCAAATAAAGCCCAAGAAAACTCCCCAGTCTTATTGCCAGTTCCATATTAAAATGGTCCATTATATAAAGATGACTATTTATGTATTAGAATAAGGTGAATGAATGTTTTATAAAGGTTAGTCAGGAACATTAAGGAAAATAAGATGTGATATATATATATATTTTCCAAATGGATTTGTGCATGTCAGATGGTATTAATGAGGTAGAGGGAGGAAAGAGAATATGACAACCAACTCAATTGCAAATTGGTATAAGAAAGCAAATCATATGTACTGTTAAGGATATTTCTCCCTCAAGGTTCTCACAAACCATGGTCTATAAGCATTTGTCTCACATATGGTTTTTTTCTCTGAGAACCTCCTTCATCTCATCAGATTACTTAGTGAATTTTAAAACTAGGGCATTAATGCAAATATTGATTTCTCAAATTGTGAAGCAGGCTGCAACACTGCTGATGTTTCAACCCGTTTGGTATACTGAGTTGTTCACATTTTTCTGTATTTAAAAGATGAAAAGATTGTTTAAAATTTGACCTAAGGACATAAATTAATGTGTTTGCTACATTTCTTGAGCTATAATGTACTGGGGTTTTTCCATTTTATGATTGTATTTCATCCTATTCTGCTGGGCTGACAAAATAGACTTTCATCTTGTTGCTGAAAAACAGCTCTTTAAATTTTTAAAGCAAAACCCTTTAACCTCTCTATCCTTTATTATTGTTATTTTCACTACCACAAACACTACCTGTCAAAGATAGTACGTACAACAGTTTTTGTTGGAGAAAGGGGGTTGATTCTCACCACCAGGTGGTTAGCATTCAAATGGATATTCTTTGCAGGTGTTTTGTTGTTTACTAATCACAAAACACAAATAGGTGGTCAAAGGAATGCCAAAGCCAGACAATTCAGAGGTATGCTTTATATCCTAACGGTGAAGAAACAGAGGTTGATGAAGCCAAGTTTGTCCTAACTGTTGTTACAATAAATAAGTACAGTGACAATATTTAATGATAGGACACAAAAAGGATTTCCCAGTGGAAATGTCATATTTGAAAGCTCATTTATTTAACTTCCTTGTTTTATAACATTTGAAAAAGACCAGCAGAAAAAGAATATTGAAGCTTAAAAAAAATACATTAAGTTTCCTGTTGACAAAGATAGCCCTGCAACTGCATTATAACAAATGTTGTGTAATACACTTGAATATCCTTATTTCTCCAATGAGAAGGCCTGGAGCTTTTGTCTCCAAAGTTAAAACGCATCTCCATCAAAGCAGTTTCAGTGAGGATAAAGCTTAAAAGTCTTAACAGGCCCCAGAAAGTGAAAATAACCATTTTTCCCTTCTCTTACCCTCTGTTAATAAAGGTGAGATGACAGATGCAAATTCAGAGACAATTTTTGTATGAGGAACAAAATAAGGTATCTATAAAGAGTTACACAGGAATGGGCCTGCACCATGAATCTTCCCCTGCCATGAGTGCTGGTTTGGAGATTTTTCTATCACGAAAAAGCATAATTCAGCAAATGGATGCTCATTTGGACTTTCTTCCCTGGGGCAATTCAGGCCGGTCCAAGATGTACTCCTTCTAGTGAATTTTAATTATACTGTCCTAAATAATAGAAAAAAATTCTACCTAGATATATTTCTTTTCAGACTTAGAATAATAGAGTCTGATCACATATGTAAATAGTCATTAATATTTTATTAACATAAATCCTTTTGATACTTCCCAGTGTACTTTAATATTTTAGACTGTATCTTAGAAGTTGAACAATATGTAGACTAAATATATTTTCTGCACACCGTGAGATGTGTTTCTGTTTATTATGAGGGGTAAGAAAATCTGCATAAATTGTCTGTTCTTACTTATTAAAGGGACACATGGAATACAGGAAGAATGACTCTTTTATTTGAAAAAATTTCTTCAGAGAAAGTCACAAAACTAAGAAATTGGCTACCAGTAATACAGTAGCAAAGAGTACTTGTAACTTACTCTTAATAGTTTCCTATCATCTCCGAAGTGGAGCAGCCACAATATTAAAAGTTTCCCTCATTTGAGTAGTGTTGAAACCAATATACTCAATTTATTCTTGTGTAAGTCTGACAATCTCTGTGAACTAGAGATTAAATTTGTGTCTTCTATTTAAATGTTGAACTTCATAATCTGCTTAAAGTATATTGTTAAAATGCACTTAAATTTGACAAGTCTGTTGCATTACATAGATGATTGCATATCTTGAATGTTTTCATTTTTCACAGTACATAAAGAGAGTGCTTCATATAGATGAAGCAAATTAAATTGTCCTGTTGCCTCACTGTAATTTCTCTGTCTTCTGACTTTAAAGCTACAGTAATGTAGGGAATATTTTCTCTTTTTGCAGTAAGAAAAAATAATTGATTTGATTGATTGATTGATTAAATTGATTGATTTCTAATTTTACTGTATTTTAAAAATGAATTTGAGATGTGGAAAAGTTAGATTCCCACTTCCATTCAAAAGAAATTTGAAGAGGGCTTTTTGCCTAATTTCCCAAAGATCTTTGAAAAATTTCACCCTTGCAAATATTTCATGGAACTTTCAGTGGAGTAGCTAAATGGTCCAAACCCAAAAGAGTTTGCTAAACAGCTCGAGAAACACAGCCTGCAATACTTTTAATGTGGTTTCCAGAATGGAAATAAGTTCATTCATACATCTGAAGTTATATTTTTATCATTTTTCAAATGCACTCATAAATCAGATAGGAATTTTATGTCAGAGAACATCTTTATGTAAATCCACAGTACTCATTGGTATTTTTTTTTTTAAGCAGAACGATTGATGGACTCCTTTCCTATCCACTCAGTATCAGAAGAACTAAGCAAAAATGTTTTTTATGGTTATGAAAAATAAAGAAAATTAACTTTTGGCTGACATTGTAAAGTGTTTTGAGATTTACAAATGATAGCGTGTGGGGCACTGTATTTAGCTCCAGTTTTCAGAGGTTCCCAAACTACAATCTTCCCAGAAAAGCCTAAGTCAGATGTCTGCGCTCCTTTCTAGAAGTCTGGCCTGGTCTTTCAGATTGCTAAATATTTGTGTATTTCTGAATTCAGCTGAGTTTTGAAAAAGATTGATGCAGAATGTGATCTCACTATTCAGTTATTGCTGAATGATAGAAATAAGGCATCAACATTATTGTCTCCCTGCTTGTTGAAGAACCTAATTTCACTTCCTATCTCCTTCACAGAAACAATCCATCCCACATCTACAACACCTTCACCTAACTTTTCACCAGAAGAAACAAGCCTCTGAAAGAGCCATCATAAATCTAAGGTTTATGTCTTGATTAAATCATAAATCACTGCTTGGATCCTCAGAGTACATTCAGCCTGATTCCGCACGAAGGTAGATTTTAATATTTTTATATCCTAAGCTCCATATTTTCAAGTTTTAAGGAAATATTTATACTGTACTGATAATGTACTGTACATTTCCTAAACTGTTCCAAAAATTCAAGGAGCAAAAGAGAAATGGTATAATCCATTTTTGTTGTGACCTCAAAGTACCAGAAAGAGCCTTTGACTTCTTTTCTGTTCTTCTGGTTTGCTTTCAATAGCTGGTACCCCTTTATAAGGCATCTCTCACATTTTTCTTCTTAGATGCTTTCAATCTCCATTGCATCTAAACAATCCTCAACCACGAGTAAATCTCTATTCTGTGTAGGAGGAAATATTATTCCATTATGCAGAGATGACACAAAAAAAAGGCACTGATGCAGGGAATAAATTGCAGAAGTTATGTGGCAGAATCAAAAATAAACTTACAATCATGTTCCAAATGTACCAAAAGTTTTAGGCATATTTCACAATAATTTGAAAAAATGCAATGGGCAACAAAATGTAAGAGATTTACAGAAATCTGCAGCATAATCCTTTCCTTAAAACCTATGGCCCTGATGAATCCCATTTTGTAATCTTAACCACAAATTTATTTTTCCTAGAGAAACCAAAACCATGGGCAACCAGTAGCAACAACTATTTTTGATATTTCAGAAATGCATTCTGTGTTTTATACATGACTAGGATTACTTAAAATCTGATTTTCTTCCACAAAAGATGATGGAGCTGCAATAGCAAACCTGTCCATTTGGAAAACAGGAAACTCTCTAAGAAGCAGGATTAAGGATTTAAGGACACACAAGTAAGAACACTACGTGTTTATCAGTGAGTTTAATAAAACACCTTTGAGTATTGGAAAGTTATGTGTTTGGAAAGTATCAAACTGAGTATTCTAAGATAGTGGGTTGGTAATTTTGAGAGAAGTTGAAGAATTTTCTTCTTTCAAATCTGTTTCCCTGTGTTAAATTACCTTTTGATACTATCCATTCAGAATTTATTTAGTTGAGGCCCAGAAGCTTGACAAAATTTTTTACTGCTTTTGAACTTTCCATGCAGGATTTGCCTATGGTACAAGGATGCCCTAAGAGAGGTAGACCCAGGTAATATTGCAGCCAAAACTAATAGCTTTACTGTCTCCTAGCAACTATGGTACAGCTATTTCATACCTACAGAGGTTTCAGTAGTGCAGGGTTATGCAGAGGCTGACTGAAGGCTCCCATTTTCTCAGTATCTTGTTCACATGTATAAAATTTGGCATTACAATGATATTGACAGCTAATATCTTATTAGCATAGTTTTCCTGTGGTTGAAAAAAGGAATTATCAAGGATTACACCCTGAAGAGATCCTGGCATGAAACAATTCTAAACAGTTATTATTATACAGAGCCATAATCAGTTTCAACAAAGTGGCTGGGTGAGGTCTGCTTAACTCTAGAGGGTTATATACTGTAACCTGCCTTTGTGTTTTTTGCTTTCTCTAAAGATAATCTATGGCATTTCTTGTATATAAAACACTGTAATTGCTACATTGCAATTATTTCTAGCATGTACTCAGTGGAAAGAAAAATATATGGTTTGAGGAACTCTGGGTTTAATCAAATTGATTTTCTAACTGAGATGTGCTTTGAATAAAAACATAAATATTACCACATTTTACTGAAAACTGATTTATCTTTTCAGCAAGTTAGATAAATTAAATAATGTTAATACCAAAATAGCTCAATTAAAAATTCTGCATAAAAATCTAGCTGAAAATGATATGTCTAGTTGTTGCACAATCAGAAAACAAAGTAAGTATTTGGAAGTTGCCTTCTTATAGAGGAAGAAAGGTACGTGTAGTAAGTGCTCTAACAATATACTTCGGAAAAACTTGTCCAATGCTGCTGCTTAACAGACACACATTTTCATCGACCTGTGCTCTTACACAAAGGCAGAACATCTGTTCCCTAAAATTCAAAAGTAAGTATCTGGATTAAACACATTTACTTCAACTGACAATGGATGCTCCTTAGAGACAAGGATACAAACATTGATTTTCCAAAGTCCTTTGAATACAGATAGTGAAAAACAATGTAGTTTGTCATGTTCACTGACGTCTTGTTCCTGTTTAAAGTTGCTATACCAAGATCTGTAAAGCAAGTGTAATGTAAAGAAAGAAAATTTTGCTAAATTTACATTTGGATGACAACTGAATCCATTTTAGAAATACAGAAAATAGGAAAAGCCATATCTTTAAGTTGTAAGTCACAATGATATCATATATCAAAATAAAGAAAATGCTGCTAAATTCATGGATGAAATTGTATATCATTGGTATATATCAAAAGTTAAGAGATATTGCCAAAAATATGCTCAAATTGTATTTTCTTTTCAAGCACAGGTCTGTATCTGCAATACAAATTGAGAATAAAACTACAGGGATGCATGGACATAATTTAGTCCCATAGTACAGGCATAATATATACATAAATGCTTCAGATTTATAAAATATTAATCTAATATACCATTGTAGTCTACATTTTTACTTGAACCAGGCTTAAACATTGTTCCCCTTGCCTCATTCCCAAAGACACCAGGAGGCAAAAAGGAAATGAATGAGTAAAAATATCAGGAGGAGAACTGAAAAATCTAAATGCATTTCATTTCGCAGTACTGTCTGTATCTCTTATGGACAAATTGGCTCTGAGTGTAAGGTCATATGCTCAGCTGCTGTAAGTTTGTGCAAGTCACTGAAGGCAGAGAAGGAGAATTAATTTAATTTACACTGCAGAGGATCTGGCTTTCGGTCATTACATTGCCCAAAGCCAAAGTTAAGCTATGAAGCTTCATGCTTCTTATGGATAGATGAGGTTAGTTTACTCTCCAGGAGCTTATATAACTTCAGTCTGTCTGTTGTTCAGAAACAAACAAGATATAAGGCAGCTGATTTACTGAAATTAGACTAAAGGTGATTTAAAACAAGCAAACAAATTTTCCCAAAACTGTATTTATTTTGGGGAGAAGAAATTTAATATCACAGAAAGGAACCATACATTTTCAAGCCAGATATATTTTTCATACTTCATTGAATATTTATTTTGCATATAAATGTAATTGCATACAAGGGCTTTCTAAGATGAGTGATATCACACACAACATAATCTTGATAGATTACCATTTACATTTGGAAAGACAAAAATTAGTCCCTCCCAAGGTTAAAGCACCTCTTTGCCATATTGGGGTCTTTTCCATTTTGTGGCAAGATCTAGCATGTTGCCCTCTTAAAGAAACTACATTCCTACTATTTTTGCAAAAGATATCAATTTGTGTTTTGATTATGGAAATACTAATGCATTGATAACTCCAACGATAGCATTTGTCTTTAAGTGTCATTGCACTTAATACATTTCAAACTAAAAAAAAAAAAAAAGAAAACACTGTTTAAAATAGTAGCAGGATGACTTTCTACATCAGGCAGACAAGTTATGACTTTCCAGAGGGAACAGGTAATGTGTAGAGGTACAAAATAAAACCAAACTTACAAAAATGCCGCATTTGCACAGTAGTTCTCACATTGTCCTGCAGCAAAAATCTTTGCCTTCCTCCAGCCCAAAGGCTGGCCTGAAATATCAAACTGTAAACATCCCAGTGTGGATATGACACAGATATCTCTCATCCCTATTATAAAGGTCCTAATTTCCCAAATGACAAAAAGGGATTGCAAGCATGCTCACAGCTATGACCCAGCAGTTCAAAGCGGTGACTACCAGAGTGTTTACAAATGCACTTATTAGATATACAGAACGTTCTTTTTGTCCTCCAAGGCCATTTGGTTTGCATTACAGAAACTATCTGGAGGAAAAAAAAAAGAAAACTACAACAGCTCCTTTTCTTGTTCAAAGGAAATTTTGTAGCTGTAAGTGAAGATTTACTAGCTCAGCAAAGGGAGACTTAGAAGTGCTTATTTATGGGAAAGAATCTTCTTATGATGGGTGACACACTGAGGAAGTCACATTTTTTGTCTCATATCAGGGACTCTCAGAAGAAACACAGACAGGCAAATAACACAAGAATTCTTAAATCAAGAAAATCAAAAGTTGATACAATCAAAAGAATAAGGCAGATGAGAAATAAGCTATTAGGTTATAAACTTCTTACTGGTACAGAATTCAGTTAGCTGTTTTAACATTCACAGGCTAAAGATCAGTATCTTACCCCAACAGGGATGCTGTCTCTGAAAAACCTTCGCTGATAAGCTAGGAGCATATGAGCACCACTTATAGTTACAGTAATTTTAAAAATGTGCTTGTAATAAAAAAAAGTTGAAAAAAATTGAAAAAAAAAGACAAAAGAAATGAAATGAGAAATTACAAGAAAAGTTCTTTTTTGGAACTGTTTGAACTTTAGGTTTTCTTCTGAATTTTCCATAACTTGAGAAAATACTGGTTTGTACACCTAATACTTTTGCCAGATTTTAATACTAATTAAGTCTTTATATACTCCTTGTGAACAAAAGAATTTGTACAGTCAATGTCATCACTCAGAGGTCATATTTTCTCTTGTAATCAGCTTTTATCAGGATTATTTTCCTTTTAACAAATCACTGGCATTCAAGTCTCTGATGGGAGAGGCTTCACTAATTTTTAGAAAGTTCGTGTCTTCCCTGGAACAAAAAGAAAATAATTCACTTATAAGAGCAAAGGTCTTATTTAACTGATCACGCTCAATAAAAAAACACAAGAAGCCTGCTGTAACTGTAAAATAATATTTAAATTTATAGAAATATGTTGAAATTAGAATACAATATTTTGTATTACAATTTTTCAGTTTGCATTATATATTCCAATTGCTTTACCTCCTGTCAAAACTGACAAAAATTAAAGAAAAGCGTGTGTTGATTGGGCCCGCTTCGCAAAAGATTTGGTTTTGATTTGGTCTTTTTGACTTGCAATTTTTTTGTACTAAAATTGCTGTTCTTGATAGAAAATTCTAGAAGCACCACAGAATTATGAGAGGGGAAAGAAAATATCCTCTTTTTGTGCTTGTCCTCTGGACTGCTGGAGCTGGCTGTTTTGGGAACCAGAAATACTTGGTTGGGATCACATACAGGCAGTGAAATCTTCTGGCTGAGTGAATTAGAAAAACATAGGCCATGTGATAGTGCCACAGATGTTATAGGGAAAGGAAATGCCTCATATAAACAACTTCATGGAGTAACCATATGTTCCTACCCTCCAGACATATCTCATTTAAAGTCTCACATTGAAAAAGAAACCTTGGCAAATGCACTTTGTGCAGTGTACATTCTGCTCTGTCACAGAGATGGCAGTGGCTTCTTTCTAAACCTAGTTGGCTAGAAGTCAGAAATGTCAGAATCCATTACTGGAGATGTTCAGATACCCATAAACTCTCCCAGCTCCAGTGTAAAACGTAAGAAATGCCAACAATTGAATTAAAGTAAGCCTTTACTTACCACCAGGGTGTAATTTTTAAATCATTTAAAAATTTCTTTAATGATAATAAAATATAGAAAAATAAAAGCTGTTACAGAAAAAATATTTTTGTATCAGTTGCTATGATATTAACCACATGTAAGTCTAAAGCTTGAAGGTAAATTGACATATAAAAATCATAATTAAATTTATGGACTACTTAAAGTCCTGAAAAATCTATCACATTGTTTTATTCATTATGCTTCCAATACTTTGACTGTGAGTATTTATTCAATTCATACAAAGAGGGCTTCTGATAGTCCTAATATATTAATCACTTGAGGCTGACCAGAGCAGCAGAAATCATTTTGTCATCCTGTGAATATTTCCCATTCCACCTAAAGTTAAAACCAAAACCTTTAAATATACTGAAAGGAGCACACAACATCTATCAATGCCTGATAGACTGAAAAAGGGGTTCAAAAGATTTCTTTGCATCCCAGCAAGTGCCTCAAACACTTTAAGTTTCTGCTAGATCTCATTCTCTTACTTAGCTCACTTTTTTACTGCCATAACCCACTTACAATGGGACTTGGTGTTTGCTATAAATTCTTGTCAGGCTGAGCAATGACACCAGTACAAGTGTCAGGGAACCCTTATGCTTTTATTGTATAGTCACCTTAATTCTGGCCATTATCCCATATTTAGTCTCAAAAATGTTGGCTAACAAGCCAACATTTCACAGCACAGTTAACAAGCCCCAAATCCTCACATCAAACCTCCGTGCAGAGTAAGGGGTAGAATACAAATAAGCATATTTTTCGAAGACAAAGCCAGGGAGAGGAGAAATAAAGGCAGCAAAGAGAGAAAAATAAGAAAGAAGATCACCAGTCCTTGGATCCTATGTTGGTCCTGCTACATGGACAGCCCAGAACTCAGGTCAACAATGAGAGAAATACAAAGACAGCAAGAGGAAAAAGAGAGGGAGGCTTCCTATTATAGTTAACTTGGTGCATGCCTTTTATATAAACTATAGTTTTCACACCATTCTGTTCACACATGTAGTCAGTCCTTTTGAGTTCCTCAAGAAATGAGCTCAGACTAGGGAGCAGGAAAGACGTCACAGGAGCACTGAGCATGAGTCTCAAGGAAGTCGTCTCAAAGCAGCACTGCCCCGGCTCCATGGGACCCGCTCTTTCAATCACCACTTTCCTGTCACCACAGTCAGAATGTTTTAGATAGAACATGCCTGTGCCTGATCCTCTGCACCTGGCCAGTTCAGTCACTGACTTTTCAGCAGCAAGGCAATTGGGTTTGGCTCCAGTGTCACCACAGGGGCTGCACTTGATTGAATTACAAGCACAAAGTGCTCCCTCTGAGGAGACAGCCATTTCTCACCATCAACAGGGCAGTGTCCCTAGTGCTCCCATCCTCAGTGAAGAATGATTAAAGGTGACACAATACATGCTATGATTACAGGCTTTCTCAGGGGCAAAAGGATTCTTTCCGCAAAGAACAAATTTACTGCCTTTGAATAGTTTTTCTCTTTTAGTGTCAGTGAAAAAATGAACCAAACCTCCAGGAGTGCTTTGCTAAACAGTGAAACATTTATGTGGTCACTCCTTGTGAGGAACAGTGCTTAGTGCAGTAGGAGCATCTGCTTAAAGGAAACTGTGGGATAGGGATCTTGTACACATACCTTTGAAAACAGAAAGCAGGAGGGTAGAACATAAGATTTTGAAATCTCTTTTTTTTCTCTGTTTTATTATTAGGGTTATTCTTAGACATGCTAGAATTAATTTTTAGATTGATAATTATGGCATTTTTTTCTCAATAAAATTTCTTTGTGGAAATTAGTGTGCTATATTCCTATATATGTGTATATATTTGATAATATTAATTTTTATTTAAAAGAAACAAAAGTGCAGAATTTTGGTCCAGAAAAATCTCAGACCACTCCAGTTACCATGCAGTGGAATATACCCATTCCCTCACTCAGATAATTTTAACTGTTATGTAGAAAAAAAATCATACTGGAATGGTTTTATGCAAAAGGAAAGTTCAGCTATGTGGATAACTAGACATGATCCAAAAAATCATCTTTTCTGAGAATTTTTTTACAAGATATTAGTTTAAAAGCTCTCTATACATCCTGGAAAAAAAAAAAAAGAAAAAAATATAAAATAATTCTTTTTGCACCACTCAATCACTTGTGTGGCGTATATCTACATATTCAGGTGCACACCAAGGAAAATCATGGGCTTCCCAATGGCAAGAGCTTTATAAAAAATGCATAAAAATACAGTTATGCCCACTGAGAGTCACAAGTCATGCTACTGTAGATATTACAGTGACATTTTGAAGTCATATTACATGTAAGAACATAAATGAGTTTCTTTGTAAGATCAGATAATGGAAAGAACATCAAATAAATAGATGTATTTTAGATTAAGTGTTATAAAGAAATTCTTTACTATGAGTGTCGTGAAGCTGACTTTAGAGTGGTTGTTGATGCCCCATCCCTGGGAGTGTTCAAGGCTAGGCTGGATGGGGTCCTGAATAAACTGAGCTAGCAAGTGGCATCCCAGCCCATGGCAGGAGGGTTGGAACTAGGTGATCTTTAAGGTCCCTTCCAATCCAAACCATTCTACAGTTCCATAATTCCATGATTGTGTCTTTTCTGTAACACTCCAGACAAAATCTAGATCTTCTGTGTCACTAAAAAAAACTGCCATTCCCTAATTTTTTCTTGCTGGTTTATTTTTCAATAAAATATTTGCTATAAACATCCCTTTCCTTTTCTCTCATATTCAGTTAAAACACTGTTGTCACCTATACCTCCTCCTTGAGACACATTTTTCCTCTGATTTTTCTCCAGCACTATCGAAATTCCCCCATCCTACAACTTCAGCAGGAAACTCTGCTCCCTACTGCCAATATTTTTTAACTATATAAAAATTTACATAACAGGTCTCCACAACAGCAGCTTTTCAAAGCCAGACAGAGCCTAACCTGAGTCAACCCCTTGCTTGAACTATCTTTTCCCCGAAGAAGAGTTAAAAACTAGGGTAGAAATGGCAGAAGGATACCATCTAAGTCAGCAGAATACCATCCACAATCATAGGATCTATGACCAGATTCTACCATCAAATGTTAATGCAGGCACAGCTATATCTGTAATATCAGTAAACAATTTTTAAAATAATTACGAGAGAGCAGTGATTTTAAATTACAAGTGAATGGATTAAATCAGATGTGTGTATTTTTCTGATGAAAGTTGTGAGTTGTATATATTTAAAATTATTATTATCATTATTTATTATTATCTTTGCTTGATGTCATACTTTTTTCAAACTGGTAATTATGCATTATTTAACGTAAGAGAAGATCAAGTAAAAGTCCCAAGACATACATCAAGTCTCTTCACCATGAAGGTTAAACGTTTTCCTTTGTTTTGGTGAAATCCAAAGCTTTTCCACAGATTGCATAAGAGATTACTGAAATGGCAGCAACCCAATACTGTATGTTATATCCTGTGGCAGCTGGGTCTTGAAGTGAAACTGTAAAATGAAAATAGTTCTCAGGATGGTGTAAGAACTAAAAAAGGTTTGAGGAATCATTTGCTATTGCAAAGTATTCCAGATTTACAGAACCAATAAACATAACTTCCCATGAGACCCACAAGGAAGACTTAGCAACCAGTGCAGAGCACGTTTGATTCAGACATCTTTTACGCTGGTACAACAGCAATTCCACAGGCTGTGTGTAAGTTCATATTTTTATAACAGTAAAAACAGTTCGCAATTCAAATGTAATCTCACTAAGTTCATAAAATCTCTTTCCTGGTCTTTTCTCACTTTTAATCAGCAAATCTTACCATGGATATACTTGTTTCAGGCTTTGTAAATAACACATGATGGAAGCAAATATTTGAACGTAGTTTAGGCCATAAACTGGCATTTTTAAGAGCTCTATGTGTATTTTTGTCAAGTAAAATACGTTTTTACTTTAGTCTGAAGGTCAATTCTACATCTACTCACTTTCTGCTGGCTGCAAATTGTGAGATCTACTGAGTTCAGTGTTACAGTGTTACAGTAAATGTAAACAAGCTGATGATCCAAAAGCAATTAGGAGGAAAGATACTGAGGCAGTTAAATCAATATTGTGGAATTGACAAGTACATGCTGTTATCCTTATTCATCAGACAGGCATTATTTGTGGATCTCATCTTATTTTGGGGAGTAATGAAACTTCTTATTACTACTTGTACCCTATGTTTTATATACAAGTCTGGTTTAATATTTAATGCCTTTTTCTGAAGTCAAAATATTAGTAGCCTTGCAAGCTTACATTGCTTTACAGCTAGGACGCAGAAAGGATCACCTTCAACTACAAAGTTTATTTATTTTCCAGACTAGCATTCAGGTCATAGAATACAAAATCTCTATATCAGATATAATCTCTATAATGTTATATGATCTGAACCTGTATCCTGTGAAATGACTGAAAGAGATCCTAGGAGCTCATATTTTGACCCTTCAGTAATTTGGATATGTTTGAGTATTTTTAAGTGCTTACAGGAGACAAGTCAGAAAAGTGCTATGAATGGGAATTGTTGGTATTTACCTGTTACATCCAAAAGTATTACACACATTGCCTGAGGATCATTCAGGTACTGTTAAATGAAAGCTACGCCCCAGAGCTGTGTTTGAGGTCAGTGCTTTGATCAGCAGGTAGAACTAAAAATAGAGCATTTCTCTGAATGAATATGTTTGCAAATAAGCCTTTAGGTACAAGATGTCTGCAACTGAGTCCTTGTACATAAACTATTGCCCTCATTTTTACAGGCTGGTCCATTGAGAAAAGTCCTTTTTGTCCTTCAGCTGGTTTAGTTAAAATTTTTGTGACCAAAGAAACAATTCAGATATTTCTGTGGCATGTTATGCACCATCTTAAACATCTCAGATTATTTTTATTTCTACTTTTAATAAATTCAAAAAGAAAATTAGATCTAGAATAAGTTCTTGATAAGGATGTGATGCATTTTAGTGTTTTTACCAACCAATACAGTAAGTAACAATTGAATCATTTATTGGTACTGTTGAGGTACTAAATTAATAAATGAGCAAATTGATGTATACTAAGATACATATTCACTAAATATTCCTGTACTGTCATTCACCCAGAGTAAATTTGTCTTGAAAAGTCCAGAATACTGGCATTTACATTAAAAAAATCAAAGCTAAGGGGAACTGTTCATTTATTTAAAACTTATTGTAATTGCTGTGCCGCTCAGGTACCACTCAGAGAAGATATAATGTTCAAGATCCCTGCCTGAATTATGGAATAACAACTGGTATTAGCGAATGACATGCATATTTAAAAAGGAACTGGTTTCAAGTTTTTCAAAATGTTTTTCAAATCACTTATTTAGACTCTTATTTTGTATGCCTGACACTTTAAAACTGTTAGCAGATCCTGGAAACTTGTGAAACCTGTTCAGTTTTACCTATAATATTAGGTGGGATCAGGAAGAAAGCATTTTAGCTTTATACACCTCCATCTAATACTTTGCTCATGCAGTTAGATATACATTTATACTTCTTAGGGAATATTCAAAAACTATATATGTTATCTTTACTTACACTACAAAAATGATGAGGGAAACTGGACACAGGGAGAATGAGTAATGAAAGAATATTTTTTAACAACCTGTGTGTTATATTTGGGAACCAGCTGGGAGGTCACAGATACCAGCTGCTTGACATGCGTAGGCTTCAATACTCAGGGGATGCAAACTAGAATATTAACAGAGAAGACAGTTTGGTTTTCTTCCTTATCTGATTTGTCTGTACTATGCAATGATGGGAATAGTCATGATTCAACTCATCCTGACCAAAACTTTGTCTTTTCACAGAATTTTGACATGCACAGATGTAAGAATTTAATTCCACCAGATTTGCACTGTTAAAATATTCAGGCTTTTTTGTTTTTCCCTTGAATGCTTCTACTTATCAAATCTCTGCCATATGGATTCCATCGATTTAATACTATTTTCATCATTTTTTTAAGCTTAAATGCACAGATGCTGCCCCAAAGAAAGAGGAACAATTTTTATGTAAAAGTTCTAATTAGTTCCATGCCTCTCTGGGGCAATGATATATGAAAATGCAAGAAACCTGAAAGCATTAATGAGAAAGAGAGTTAATGAGTTACACAGCAACAAAGAATTGCCATTTCTATGTCTTGCTATAATATATATATATATAAATATAATTGTTAACACATGTTAAACTCTATATTACTTTGATTGTGAGAACCCATATAATTGATTTAATGAGTTTTCTGCAATGCAGGGCTGTATTCAAGCTTTTAACACTGGGTTTTTTTTCTTTCAAGTTGTAATGAGTAACAATCTCAAAATTTATTTTAGATGGAAAAATCAAAGTTTTAGTCTTTGATGTTCTTGACATCTTTAGTGCTTTCATTGTACATTAAATTCTGTTTGTAGCTGAAAACAGGTTAGGATAGGAGCAGTTATGTGTTCTTAACTACAGTGGAATAATATAGGAGGAAATGTCATGAGCATCAAACTAATTTCTGTACAAAATTAAAGCTCCTAGCAGACTGAGAAATCATCACCATTAATGTGGTATAAGCATCTGAATACAAATCCAAATCTAGCCTAGTGCCGGTAGGTGTAAGTTCTTACTCACAGAAAATTAATTGCATTGCCTCCTGAATTTTAATGGGAAGTAATTGAAATAGTTTATCACTTAAAATGTTATATTCACTAGCTTTTCTTCTGTGCATAAATTTTATTCGGTAGTTATGAAAAAAATAAAATCCATGAGAATATATGGTAACTTTAAAAAGGACAGCTATCCTGACAACAAAGACTCAAAACTAATTCAGAGTTCTCTCCAATCAGAAAAGAAGAGAACACAGTGTCTCTGTGAAGGCCCAGAGGAATTGTCAAATACAAGTCTAACCTATTTTAGGCAGTCAGATGCTGATATAGTGACACAGTATTATAATCAGGGTAGATAACTGTCTCTACTACAGAACAGTATGCACAAAACAGTAAAGGGTCTACAACTTAACTGTTTCTAAGGACCTAAAAAGTCAGGAAAATAAATTTATTGTGAAATAACCATATACCCTAAAGTACAATTAAACCATTGACTCACTGTATGACTCTCTACCCTAAATATGACTAATGTGGTTGTGTGGACCTCTTATGGTGCCCCTTGAAAACCTGGTGATTCTCAAGTAAAAGAGATGTTCAGAATAGTCAGGCTGAAAATTTCTGTAATAGTGACCTTGCAAGATGTTCAGACTTCTACCCTTTCACTGTCTGTCAGAAAAACAAACAAATCCAACCATACTGTACATGGTGAGGTCAGTGGTACTGACCTTAATGCTTCCACCTCTAAGAAGAACCAAACTATGCTGCAAAAAATGCCTTACATAGCACATAAATATTTTCAGAGGGGCAGTAAAAATGAACAGAGGTAACTGAAATAATATTATCATAAATAAACAGTGCAGTTGGTTCAGTACAATAGTTAACAGTGGATGGGCAGCAGGGGAAGGTGTAAGAAACCTGCTAAAAAGTTCAGTATCTGGAACCAGGAACTAACAACATTCAGATTAGCAATAAGGCAAAAGAAATGTATGAGCCTGTCCTGATTTAACCCCAGCCAGCAACCCATGTGTGGGTTTTGCTGTATGAATATATTTGATGGGTACTCAGGGAAAGTTACTGTTGACTCTATGAAGCAATACAAGTCTGCAAATATGTTTCAGTGTTTACACTTGTGCAATAAATATTACTTCTTTTCCATCCACTGTTGCAAGTTTGTTTCTGTGATTTGTATATGGGCATGTCAGGATCTTAACTGTTGTATTTTGGAGGTTGATTGTGTTTGATACTAAAGTAGATAGAGGCAAAACACAGGAAATTTTAGAAACTCAAAAACTGTGGCAAAATTCAACAGCTTCTCATCTTATTTGGATGAGCAGCATAAAATTTGCCAAACCTCAATAAAGCATAACCTCTACATTTTGTTTAAAATTGAAGGATTCTATAAAACCTAAACACACTTTTTCTTAGTTTTGTATTTTTATTATAAAATGTAGAAACCTACACACCCTTCTGATGCATTTTGAAAACCATTAATGAAACATGAAAGATGCAATATATCAGACCAATTCTACTTCCCAGAAGTGGAATAATCAGAAAGTGATTTCAATTACTCTTGTGGTTGAAGTGCAATTTATTATGATGAAGAGCTACTTTAGCATCATCACATGTACTTTCAGATTTCTGTGTAGCTTTTATAAAATCGAAACAACATTTCAAGACAAAATACTAAAAGAAAGAAATGTGTGTAAATAAGGTCCCACGAACTAGACATTATTAGACTGATGGAAAAGCACACAGGAAAGTGTCCTTTGGAATACATGAGTATTTACTGTCTTAATGTAGTCCTAGCATTTTTCTCTTGGGCCAAACTACAGGTTACTCATTTCTTTGGTTCCACGTTCCAATCCCCAAAAGGTAATAGGAAAATAGAAAAAAACATAGAGAAATTACAAAGGAAATGAAGCTGACACAATGCCTGGAGGATAAATCCTGTAATGAGAGACTGAGCGAGCTGAATGTAAGAAATTTAGGATGGTGAATACTAAGGGGATATTACGTGTTTCCAGCAGTTCCAAATGCCCTCACGGTGACAGTTTACATGATAAAAATCTCAGTCACAGTCTCAAGAAATGACAGATGAAGAACAATGTCTCGAGGCTAAGAAAAGTTTAGACAGATATCAGGAAGAAGTTATTAGCAGTGTAAGCAGTTGAATGACGGTGTAACCTGAGGTGCAAAGGGGAATACTGGCACTTTTACCACACACATTAAAGAACTCAGATTATAAATTATAGGAACAATGAATTAAGTACTCTTAGAAATACAGCTGCCAAAGTAAATGAAACATCTTCCTTTTTGCCCTGATGTATTATTGCTTTGGAATTAAAATACGTATTCCCTAAAATACTTGTTTTAAGAGGAAAGGAGGGTAATGTTCAATACTACAAACTAAATTTAAGATATTTTTTGATACATTAAATAATTGTGTCTTTCTCCTCCTTAGTTAAGATGCAAAATCGTGATTCAAGAGCAGTACATAGAAGAAATAGTGCAGATAAGAGGATCTGAGGTTTTTAGCAGTTGATAAAAGAAAGAAAAAAATGCTTTAATGAAAGGCTGAAATCAACCATTAGAGGAGAAAAAAATTGCTACCAAATGTAAATTACTTTTACTCCACAGAAAAGATAAAAGTTCAAAAGCTGGTACATCTAATCATTAAACATAATTATATTACGATTTATCTTGTCCTATTTGACTGGAACTACAAAAATATAACCCCAGTAAAATGACTATAGACTGAATGGACCTTAAGACTGAATCATCAGTCCCCTGAGACGTTGATGTATCCTTTATATCACCACTAAAATCCTTTGGCTCATGCTGAACAAAGCTTACATTTCCATTTTCATTTCATTTACCCTTGTCCTGTATCCAAAAGCTTTTATACTCCAGAGCCATCATTTTATATCAGTTGAGAGCATTTCATTAAAAAAAAAAAAAAGACAGAAATATATTCAACTACATCATTGACCTGAATACTTTTCAAAGGTTTGGTGAGTTATTCAGGTACTTAATATGCAGATATTCATAACTTAGTAGAGAAAATACATCAGATGGTTAAAATCATGTTATAGATAGTTCTTTCATTCAGTCAACCACAAAGCTTTTGGAGTAGTTAATAGTCATAACAAGAATCAGAGACCATCCTAATGTGCAGATATATTTCTCACATCAGGCAGTCCTGGTGACATCTAATCCTATTTTACTGTAGGACACAGTTCAGGAAAATGGCAGTTTGGAGATTTCCCTGTTCAGAGTAATATAATTAAAGTCAAGCAAATGCTCACATTCTGACCTGCACAGTGATATTTACCCAAACAAGAACAATTCTTTTAATGAGTTTTTTTAATATTGGGTAATGTCAATGACCAAAGTAAGCCCACTTCAAAATTAAAACAACAACAAAATACAAACAAACAAACAAAAAGTAAAGAAAACCCAGCATTTCTGGCTTGAGATAAAAATTAAACATACTTCCAGTAACAGAATGAATACCTCTTGACTATAACTTCTTTTATAAAGACATAAAGAGAAAAATAATTCACACTGGAGAAACTGAGAGATCAATAACTAACATTTAGAGGCACAAAAAAAATATCTTCATTTGTCATTACAATATTTATTTCACAGAAAATCAGTTCCAATACATGGAGATGAGATCTGCTTGGGTAATAGAACATTTCATTATTTCCTCATTTCTAAAGATGGCTGAGAAGGAGGCAGGACTAGTTATTGGGTCTTTCGATTTGCAAATATAATTGCAGTCTTACTCTTGGCTGTTAATACCGATTTACTTTTTGAATATTAGAAATAAAAACAAATTAATGATTCTTCAGACAGTTCCATCATTACAAGCTGAAATTTCACGACAGCTATTTCCTCCTACAGAACACTGTGGATGTTTTTCTGTATACCTTATAAGATTTGAAAGTCTGCTGTTTTTCAATTCACAAAAGGATTATTCTTAACCGCTTACATGTCCTAGCTTATTTAAAAATCAGGTATCCTCCAGGCAGCCTTATTTGTCACTCTCAGTAAAATGAGAGTTTTCATGCAACAATTTTTTTCTATGTATGCTATTCCACACCTAGTCATCTATTTGAAAATATAAACCTGGCTTCACATCCTGTAGCATGCAAGGAAGTTATCTCATTCCACATTATGTGAGAATACATCAATTTTCACTATATTAATATAAGCAGTGGAAAATAAATATTCATGAAGCTATCCAGTAATGACCAAAAAATAATAATATTCTGCTAAAAAATGGACATCTACCCTGAAAAAATAAGAGTTTTCTTAACATATGACAGTGAACCCAGCTTTAAATTGGCTTCTTCCAACTTAATATTATAATGTGTGACCTAACCTCCTTTTTCATAACTAATTAAAAATGCTGAATTATTCATGTTACTGATACCAAGAAGCCTTATGTGAACTCCTTAAAAAGATTCTGTAATAAAAATATCATTCTATCATTTTAAATGTGTTAATAGCCTATAATTCAAAATAGCATCAAATGTTTTAATGCATTTAAGACTTGCATAAAATGCTTTTCATTTACTATTTACTTTGCTTCAAAAAAAATTGGTAAGAGGATCTCTGTAGTGGAAATCAGTACCTATCAGCAACAAGGAAAAGATTAAGTGAATGTAAATAGATATATTTATTCTGTCTTTAACAAGTCTTTGTTATTTCAAATCTCAAAGGTTCACATTTGTCATGCAAAATTTTCTACAGATCTTGGACTACTTGTGGGAGGAGGGATTCAATTTTTTTTCATCCAGGTTTGATGCTAAACTGTTCCGCTTTTTTTGTCTGTGTTAAAACAAACCTCTCCACTTAAAAGCAGTTTCTATAAAATGAGTCATTTTAAGAACAGTACTTAGAAATTATAAAAATACTTGAAGTAATGCCATGGAAATTTTGATCAACTTCCTCCTGAGTTAAGAACAATTTAAAATGCAATTTATATTACCCAAGATAAAAGGAGATCTACTTTTTGCCTGGTCTAAAACATGCAAAGGATAAAGAGCTCATTTGTTTTTAAACTATAAGAACCTACATGCAATAATTATCACAGCAACTGCTGTGTCCATATAATAGTAATCAAGCACTAATCAATAGAAAGTAGATATTGAGCCTAAAAATAAAAGTTTTATCTGCAGAAGTATTCAGCTACAATTTTTATTGCAGGCATTTTTCACTTGCTCTTGCTTCATTTGGGAAACAGAATAGATTGCATTCTAGGTAAGCAGCTGACAACATAATAATACATATCAAAGAATAGAATGAGAACAAGGTCTGAAAGTTGTAAAGGATTAACTTCTTTACATCTGCACTTTTGTACCAGCTGAAGTAGAATAAAACCTATACTTGTTAATATTTCTCATTATGCAATTTGAGTTGTGTTCGACTAGATAATGGAACTGAATACTATGACCACTAATCATTTTCTTTTGTTCTCCCTTTTGGTTCAAAGTTGATATTCAGATTCTAATACAAAATCATGATCAACTCTAGGTTTACAGCAATTCTGCATTTGAAACATACTTAAAGAATCAATAAGATTTCAAGTAGACCTCTGATGCAGTGCATTTACATACACAAACAATCCTGGTAGACGTGCTCTATAAATTGCTGACAAACAAATAAAGGGTTGAATGGCAAGTGTCAGAGGTTTGTGATCAGCAGCACAGCGTCTGGTTGGAGGCCTGTCACTAGCAGTGCACCTAAGGGTTTAGACTGGGTCCAGTATAGTTTAACTTTTCCATCAATGACTTGGATAAAGGGGCAGAGGCCTCCTCGGCAGGAGGAGCAAGGCTGGCAGGAGTGGCCGATACCCCGGGGTGCTTTGCAGCCCTTCAGAAGGAGAGATGGGCACATGCTTGACATCGCTCAGTGGCTGCCTGCCCACGTGGTCAATGGTCAGAACCGTGATCTGTGTTTCTGCCATTTGGAGCAAAATTGTCAAGTCTGATTGAGAAGAACATGGGCTGGGCGCTCCCTGACTTCGCACTGGGCTCGAGGAAGGCCTAACAACTGAAGGGTGTCTGCAATGAAGGGGGGGACTCAAGGCTGCACTTTGTTTCAGTGAGACACAGAAGAGCCTCAGAAATTTAAACATGCCATGTTCTAATTTCGCTAGATCCTAGCCCAGTAATATAATGTAGAGCAGGAATATGCTAACGTAAGGAAGAACTCGAAAATCAATTTCTTTTTCCAAGAGGGAAAGACCAACTCAGTAGCTGTTCCCAAGCTGTGGTTCTAGATGTACCTCTTCTGCCTTCAGCCTCAGGACAGCTGTATTATGCACCCTATTAGGTTATACTGCCTAAGCAACATGTTATACCTCAAGTGCTGAATAATATTCTTTATCAGCAAGAGAAAGATCTTCCTTCCAGGTTTTTTTGCAAACTAGTCTGTATTTTAAACCATCACTATAAGCTGTTTTCAAAACTCCTTACCGCAAACACCTGACCTTATGGTGTTGCCATGCATGTTAAACAAAAGTTTAACATTTCTTAATCAAGTAGGAATAGAAAGCATGAGATATCATTTGTCACATAGTCTGAAATTCAAAGAATAAGGACTAGTAACTTCTACCCTTAGTTTCATGTACACTACTTAACTCCACTAACAGTTCCATTTTTATTCCTCAAATTTCTTTAGCCACAGCCCTAACACCACATCAGTAAAAATATTAACCTTCAGAGAAGCAAGAGGAGTCTAACAGCACACAGTAACACTGCAATCTCCAGCACTAGGACCCTTCTGGACTTTTAACATATCTCCTTCTTTAAAAACCTTTTGCATGCTAAATGATTTTAGACTCACTTTAAAGGCAAGAAAACCACAAATTCTTGAACATACAAAAATTATCTTTTCTGCTTTCCTCTAATATAAGGGTGGTGCTTTTTCTAGGCTACCTGTCAAAAGTGGTCAAATAACAACCCATGTGTAATGATTGATCATTTAGGTTATGAAAGGAAAAACAAGAGCCTGATTTATGGTAAAAAATGGTATTTTTCTCTTGAAATTACTGATTATCTTCTTTTAATGAGGCAGCAGATGACAACCTCATCACACTCGTACAGACACACTTGTACATCACACTTGTACAGACTTTAGCAATGGTTTTACAGGTAACCTATACAGGTCCAAACACCCAAGTCCTAATCACAGCTGTGAAGCTCTTTGAACAAGACACAGTGTGTGTCTCAGCCAGCAGACCGATGAGTGTGCACATATCCATACTTAGTCTAATATTCCTAAAGAATACCAAATATATTCATTGCTCAAAATTGAGTGAGACTACTTATTAAGTGCATTTCCACTGTAAGAAAAAGTGCTGTAACTTCTTTCCTAACTAGCAAGAAGACGAAAAACATTGTAAATTCTTATCAACTCAAAAAAGGCACAGCAGAGATTTAAGGCAATAATTTAAGGCAATACAAATTTTACTGTTCAAGGAAAAAAAATGAACAAATGTTTCTTAGAGGAAAATATGACTTAAAAATATAAATTATTTGTGATAAGGGACTATTGTTTTAGGTATTGTAAAAGCAACTGTGACTACTTTAGACTTATACTTCTTCATTTTATTTATTTTTATTTATAGAGAGACAGTATAAAAAACCCAATAATGTTATTTTACAAGACATAAAATATTTCTTTATTGGGGAAGGTGATGTAATTCAAATTTATGGAATCTAAGGTTTATGAAGACATAATTCTAATTTCTTTTCTTTCTCTTCTCCAAAGTATATTTTCTCCTATTCTTTATCAAGTCTCTTACTTGTTTTCAAATGGAAACAAGTCAGTGCACAATCTTGCCCATGTATAGAGCAATCTATTAGACTAGAAAGTGCCTTGCAACTGTCAAGAAAGTTTGAAAGACACAGTCAGAAAGTCTAAATCATCTCAGTAAAATGATACAGGATAAAAAGGCCCACTGAAATGAATTATGGACATCTGTGTAAATTCAACATTCATTAAGAGTACATCAGAGATCTGCAGTTGCAGATCTGAGATTAAGAATAACATCAGATAAATTAAAAAGAGGAATGAATTATTCAAATATTCATGGTGAGAGCATAAGACTTTGTGGAAAGGCCTTGTGGTATGCAAATTCTTAAATAAAACTGGAAGCCTGGTTTTAGAATTTTCAACAGTATAATTAACAGCCTGTATTTTTGCCTTAAATTTACAATGTTCTATTCCTCCTCTCATAATTTCCTTTTTTATTGCAAAGGGAACTTTTGAAGTGACAGCTGCTCATCATTTATGTTCATCAGTACTTATCATTTGTGTGGAAGCATTGATGGAGTCAGGTAAGCAACATGCAGGAACTCCAGCTTTTCTCAAAACCCACCATTCCCGAAAAGCAATACATTGTAAACTGACTGAATCAATGAAAATAGTTTTCAGCTTTAACAACAAAATAATGTTTTCTGAAAAATGTACCCTAGTGCATAACAAAAAGCAATTTTCAAATTATTTAATGAAACTAGCAGACAGCTTGCTTTGTGGTGTGCCATGCTGAGACAAAGTTGCAGAAGCTGTGATGCAACATTTCTGTTTGTTAACATTTTCCCATGAGCCTCCCTTCTGGTGTCATTTGAGAGTAAGTCATTTAGTAATTCTGAATTTAGTTGAACAGATGGTTTTTTCATGTTTATTTTACCACTGGGGTTATGTAATCTAAACTATGCCTGAGCAAAAAACAATTCTAAATATCAGTATTTTCTGCTTATTACTGACAACGTATGTATTGGTGATTCATTCAGTTGTAACAAAAATCACATTTGGATCTCATATAGCATCTGAACTATTCTAAGCAGATAGTATACAGCACACATTAATTATTAAGCATATATGATATAATTCAACTTTTATCTTCAGATGCAAAATTGCCGGTTTTTTTCTTGGCCCAGAGAAAAGAAATTCCTAAGCTTTTACAATGTTGTCAGGGAACATTTGATACCACTAAAGTGTTCATACCAATATGAATTCTACTCAGTCATGTATTAAAGTTGCCTTTTGCATAAACATTGAAAAGCAGTTTATTTTCTTCTCTGTACTAAAAAAAAGCTTATTAATGCAAAGTATGACTAGAATAAATCGAAAAGAAGAAATGAATAAAAAGCAGAATCACGATGAATATATTTCTTTGTAAATGTCAGTCTAACTGTAAAAATTCTTTAAAAAATCTGTAAAGAGATCATTCTTATTTCTCACTCTTTGCAAATACATTTGAAAGTAGCTTATGTGTATTTCTTCCTTGCAATGAACTTTAATGTAAAGCATAGTGCTTTGAAACAACTGCTGTTGAAGATTTTTTGGTTGGAGACAGGAAGTTATCTTTGAATTATAATTATTAGTATTTTTTGAGCCACATATGAAGATGTCTTAACCTTCAGACCAAAGTTGTATGACAGGTCAAATATTCCAGAAACTCCAGGTTGTTTTCTGCTTTAGGTATGTGGCACTTACGCTTTGCCTCATCTCTGGCATTGTATTTTATCTCGATACTACTCTGGAATCAAAATGCAGTTCCAGCACATATCACTTGCACACTGTAATTTTTTGAAGACACTCTTCTGGACCACCAGACACCAAAGATTGCCATTTCATCCTTTTAATCCTTCATATATTTTCTCAAAATTTCTGTAGAAAGCTCACTATTCATAAAGTATTCATTTTCAGGAAATCAGAAGTGGCCCTGAACCTAACCAGATTACACAAGACATCCAACAATTTTCATAAAATGGCTTTTCCATTTCCTTCTTATAGTTATAGCTTTGAACTATTATGAAGTAATCTCTGTTACTGTCCTTGACTTGTTTAAAGAGACAAATGCTTCACTATCTTTATCTGAGGTACCTGTATGCATGAATTTTGTTTTCCATTTTCTCATTTGTTGAACAGTGTTATACATTACTTGGAATTTAGGGTTTTGTATGTAACAATTCCAGTATTTTTTAGTTACCATACATGATTTAGATGGCTTTTGGTATTTCCAATGAAGAAAAACAAAACAAAACAAAAAACCCTTAAAACACTAGCTAATATTTAACTATATTTCTTTAAACTATATTTCTTTAAAGAGAATTATAATTTTAGAAGCACCATTATTTTTATTTTTCTTGTAAGGCTGACATGAAGCCTTCAATATAACTCCAGTAACGCTGTCTTTGGTGAGTCACACTAGTGTATTTGAGCCCCAAAACATGACCAAAAACTTAAATTTATTATTGGTCTTCATTCTTAAATTTAAAAGCATAAATTTAGCCCTTTTCAGGTTAAGAGCTAGGCCTACTCATTGCAGCTATTTCCTTCCATTTGTATTTCTCCAATTGTCTGAATCAAAAGCACCTCACATCCCAAGGAACCTTAAAAAAGAGGAGTGCGACCTGAAGAAGATCTCAGTCTCACTACATCACTTTTGAAGCAACATTTTGTTCTAGCAAAGATAGTCTTGCAGAATATTTGAAGAACATTTAATGAGCAGTTCCCATTAGGAACCCAAAAACAGGGGCGTAAGTGAAAGAAACTAAATGCAAAGCAGGAGAGATCACATCCAGGAAACTCCTACTCCAGAGTTAAATGTCCGAGTGCAGAATGCAGACTGACAACTGATTCCATCAGCTTTGAGTAAATTTTCAATTGCTATTAGTCCCTTGAACACCGACTCTGTAGTGTTCTTGAAGGCAGAGGGATGTTGAAAGCACCTGAATGGGTTTTTTTTTGAGAAATGTTGAGTCTTTTGGAGGATTGTTTTAGGATCTTTTCACCGTTTCTGTAAGTCTGACGGAGTTTGTCCTCTGAGGCAGATGAGAAGCAAACCGATAAAATCCCAACCACTTCATATATATATATTCAGAAGTCACCTTTTATTATTCTGGCTAGGTACCAAAAGATAAAGAATGAAACATTTCTTAGCACATATAACTTAGCCTTGCATTAAAATCCATTCCTAAGGTGAAAAAAAAGAGAAAGATTTAAGGGAGATTTCCTGCAATGAAGAAGGGTTAATCACCACAAATATCAAGGGGAAAGCACAGAATGTAAGGAGGAGTAGAATAATAAATCTTCCTGATTTTCTGAAGAATATGTTTCTGCCTCAGGTATTTATTAAAAAGTAGGTCTTTCAAAATACTATGCTATAGAAAGAAACCCCCAGGAACCTCCTCTGCAAGGGTTATTCTACTTTTTACATGACTTTAAATGGCCTGTTGAAAATGTGAAGAAGTTGCTGGTAGCTCATATATAGCTGTCAGTGATCACAAATAGGTCCCTCAGTGATATTTGACCCTCAGAAAAATGTGAGCAAAACCATGACTTCACATAAGACTAAAACTTTGTCAAAGAATCACTAGTAAATGTCTACCAGCAAATTACCCTTGCAATTAATTAGTAATGTTACTGCGACAGTATACTAATAATACAAATAATAATTTGACCATTGCCATTGAGTTTGAATAACATTCTGTAAAAACTGAAACAAGATTATATTTTATGTCATTATCATTATGAGTAAATGTGCAGGATACACAACACAGCCATGAACAGGATTTAGCTTTAGGGATTCATATACATAAAGGAGCAGCCAGATCCAAATATTCTGTAATCTACAGAATCAATGGCAATGTGTGGGAAAATTGTTCTCTCCTGCCCCAGGAAACTAAGTCTTTATGCTTAAAGTTAGTGAAACTTTCTTTTAGATATTTGTTTCATGCTATGGCATTTCATTCTGTTCAGCACTACAATACACAAAAAAAACAAAAACAAAAAAAAAAACAAACAACAACAACAAAAAAAAAAAAAAAAAAAAAAAAAAAAAAAAAAAACCAAAAAAAAGGAAAGTCTTCTTTTAAATACATAGGCTTTTCCCTAGTAAGATGCTGACTTACCCACAAACCTGTAAAGCTCTCAGGCATATTCTTAGTGTTTGGCAAAAGAATATTCTCCCTTAATTAGACTTCTTCAAGCTTAAAATAAGGATGTGCTCAGCTAATTTCAGGAGTATTCTGCAGGTCTCCTTTTGGGATCCATAGTCACTGCCTTAAGACAGTCATTCTTCACATGCCTTGCATGAAGTGAAAAGAAAACAACATTTATTTGTCATTTGCCAGTGGCAGAAGACTTCAGGATTGGTATCCAGAAGGAATGTCTCTTCTATAACCAGTAATTCTCTTGTATTTTGTGCACACTGCACATCTCATTCTCTTTCTTGTCACACATTTGTAACTTTAAGTAGATGGTTCATCATCCAGTAAACATTATGCCTCTTATGAATTTTTATCTCTGTTGTCTTATTTCTCTGTGAGAATACTGAGTTCTTCATTATATTGTTTAAGAGTAATTTGCTTTTTTTCAGTGGCACTGCACAAGTAGACAGGAACTTCTTTTTTGTACTAGATTTGTTGAGTTTGACATCATAGCTAGTTCTTGTTTCCTGGAGGATTGTTCCTTCCTTGTTCCTCTCTGACACTCAGGAGAATATCCCTTTCCCCCCACCAAATCTAGTTTAAAGCTCTGCTAATAAACCCAGGTATTAGGATGTTTTCATAACACATAAAGTAAAACAGACATTCAGATATACAAAGCATATTTGCTAAGATTTGAACCCAGAGAGTAATAGTGCACATTGAGGTCTTTGGTATAAATAAATTATGGCAACCTACTTCTGAAAAGATAAGGGGAAAAAATGCAAAATATAAGTAAAAAGTAATCAAGGACACATCCTTTCTAATTGTAGAAATGAAGCATAAAAGTGTCAGTCTGACTGCAGGACTTTGTTGCTGTCTGGCATTTGAATCAGTTCAAGAGATACATGGAAGTAAGGCCACTATGTTCAAGATTGCAGATGATAAAAGGATTAGAAGATGGAACAAGTAAAGTTGAATGGTACAAACTAAGTCAGATTTTGATTGTTTACATGAGCAACATAGCAGATGGTAAAGGTGTTTTGTTGTACAGAAAGATGCAAAATAATTAGCCTTGGAGCAAGAAAACAAGCTATACAATATGTGGCAAATGGCCCAATAATTTAGCACACTGATCAGGAAAACAATTTGAAGGTTATTATGGAAAATCATTTTAACCAGAAACACAAAGCACAGTTACGGTAAAAAAGGCAAACAAAACATTACTGTGAATGTGTAGATGGATAGCCTACAATAAAAGGAAATATGATGCTGTTATTGTGCACTTTCCATTAGGCTATATAGGAACTACTTATGCTGCACAGGCTAGCCATCAGGGGAAGAAAATAATGTTTTGAAGTGAAAAAAAGAAAAAGTCAGCAAAGTTATAATAAATGTTGAGAAATACACATTTAGAAAAACATGACTTAAGCATTAAGTTTATAAAGGAATTTATGTGATAGAGCAAGATGCAAATGCATTTTTCACTAATCCTAAATTCCAGATTTCAAGTTTAGAATCTCTGAGGACAGGTCCTTTTCTGCATACAAGTCATTATTGGACACCATGGTACTAGTTAAGGAATAAGATCAATAAGATTTGCATTTACAGTCCTTGAAAAAGATAATGTATTCCAGAATAGTTTCCTAAAATTTCCTCATCCTAACACGAAGCACTGAAACGTAGTAACAAATAAAAATAGATGTGCAAAAATTTTATGGTCATTTTGTCCACAATTAATGGCAATCATGCAAAGTAAATGGTGTTCAAGTAAATGCAAAACTCTAAATATTCCATCCCTGTATTAAAATAACTGTAATATTGAAGGCGCATTCAAGTTAAATCAGTAGAATCATCAAAATAATACTTTAGATATTATATTAATAAAGATGTTAAATAATTTTAGTCAGATTCTATCTTCAACTGAAATTCAGTAAATAATTTTCAATAATTCAGAAAGATAAAGTCGAAGTTTAAAGGCAAAAATTCTTTGCAAACATGGATTTTCTGTTCAGCTATCATCACTTTTTCTTTACTGTAAGACTTTGACTTGCTGTTTTTTGGTTTCCATGAAGATAAAGCATTTTCTTGCTTTTAAAAGCTACGTTTTTCTAATGCTAGCTGCATTCAAAGCACATAAATCACTTAGCATGAGGATTTTTTTAAAAATTCTATTAAAATAACTTTAGTATATGTAAACATTTATATTTAAAAACTTTTAATTCCTTTATGTGTGAGCTGTTCTTTAAACAAATGATTTCTTTACCTGAAAGCAAATCTACCTGCAATAAATGGTTATTTATTACCAGTGCCAAAATAATGTATGAGATAATAAATTCAGAGATGACAAATTTCATTGTTTCTAAATAAACTACTTATTAGGAGGCTACTGAAATTACTGTAGTCCCCATCATCTGAAATAATACTGTCACCTTCACTAAATCTTCTGAGAGTTTAGTTCTGTTGAAGGTACATATATATATATATGTATACTCAGTCAGATAAGGAACAATTATGTGAAATCTCTTCTGTATCTACCCTGGAGGGATGGTGGACAACTCCCTTTCTTAAAGAGCACAATTGTGGACTATCTTAGTAAGATCAGTTTCAAAAAAATTATCTCCTTTTTACTAATATACTCTCGAATTTTTGAGAAGCATGATAGTTCAAGGTCCAGCACATTTTTTTCTGTAAAAAATTCTGCAGTTACCTGCATAAACTTGTATTGGTTAATCCTATTTCTATTTTGTCCCACAAAACATTGGGGTTTTACACCTCAAAATCCCATGCTTCATATTTTGGTGCTCCTAATAACTGCATGTCCTTTGTGCATCCAAAGTCACCAGAATTATGTGTTCTAGAGGAACAGCTAAAAATTCAGATAAATACATGGTACAAATGAAAGCACGAGGGTTCGTGCTCTCTCACACCATGAATAATATTAGTATCCAAAGAAAAAAAAGATATATTTAGACAAAATATCTCAAATTTAGGTATTAAGTCCTTGTTACATGATGCAATTTTTACTACTACAGCAAGTGGATAATAGAAAATCGAGAGGCAAAAAAACATGCATCCTCACTGGAGTAAGAAAAGAAATCTGAGAAGAGAGGCCTGACATCATAAGATTGAGAGCAGCTCATTCACATATTTTTTGTTAAAGTTGAAAGTAAGTGTACCTGAGCTGAATCTGCCCTAGGAAGCCTTTTAGTGTACATTGTGATGGCAACTAGGCAGAGTCCTTCTGCTCAAGTGCTATGTATGATGGGAGTTTGTAGAAACTGGTACGAAAACAGTAACTACAGGGAAACAGCAAAGTGGTTTTGCTGCTTCTAAGCCTGACGTGATACTTAGGCAAGTGATTAGTGCCGTTGTGATGTCATAAGGGATCAGAAAGCACCACAGGTGTAGCATCTTTGGGATCCCCTGCTTCTGTGCACCACGTGGCATTTTCAGGTGCAGTGCAAACACCTGTATCGGCTTTCAATATTTTTACATGTTTTGAAAATATTAACCTTATGCTTGCACTTGGCCAAACAATTAAACATGGGATGAACTTTAAAAAATTATTAAAAATAATTCTGTGATGTCTTTTTCAACTAAGTCCACATTCAGCTGGGTAATAAACCAGGTGTTCCCTCAGATTATTTAAGAGGATAAAAAAGCAGGATATAAAACAGAATACATCAGTACATGCTCAACTGTTGCCTTCATCTGTTTAATAGATACATAGAAATAAGAAACTCATTTATAACAGTCAGTAACTCCTTGAAAATGAAAAAAAAACCACAACCAAACATAAAAACCAGGTGCATTCATCAGATGCTCAATTTCCCATAAATCATTCAGTCTACTGCAGTAATAACCACCCTCTAGGAAATATATGAACCTGGTGCCTTTACTCTCTGACTGGTTAGATTAATGGCAAATCCCTGTTTTGAGCTTCAAATTACTATTTTTAGATGATCAATTAAGTTAGACTATGCGTAGATTATCTAATCACACACAGCTTTTTTAAATTAAGAAGCTCTCCAAGAAAGAGGTTAATTTAAAATATTACCCTCAATAAACAGTTCTTAAATGTGGTTTTACACTCAGCTCTCCCCATGAATGGACAGTCAGTTTACAACAAAACAAACAATCAGACATTTGAAAGTTATTTATTCTTTCTATTTTCCTCTGGATAGAAGTGGTCAGTACAACTCAATTACAGTGATATAAATGTTTAGCCATTTCACATTTTTTTAAAGGCTTTTTTCTCTGAACCTTATTTAACAAATTCAAATTAATTCAGAATCTCCACATTAACAAGGATAACAAAAAATAAATTTAAAAAGACCCCGTAAACATTTGTATTTTGTCTTAAGAATGGCAAGATTGTAATTACATATTGCTTTCCCTCAAGCATCCCTTTTAATATTTGTGAGTGCATATATTTATTATGACATCATAAACCTGTAGAAGAGAAACAAAAGGTGATTTTTTACATTTACTTATGCTACGAGCAAATAAGAGACAGTATCCTCAAATACTTTAAAATTTATTAACTCTTAACTTTATTGGACAAGGTTAGATAAGAAACAAATATTTGTTGCATATGAAAGCACTTCAATATTTTTTATTCAGTCTTTCAAATAAATTATCTATTAAGAACAGTACCTGATTATACCTCATCTAGAGAATTTTCAAATTATTTAAAATGAAAATAATCAAGCCATGCTTGACAAAAACTGCTCTGCAAGTTTCTCAAGTCATATATGTTATCAAAGTGTTTTTTTCTGTTTTAGAATAGGTCTGAAAGGAAGATTCAGACTGAAATAAAAACATTTACTTATAAATACTACAGATACAAAAAAAGGTATCTATTCACTGTTATTAGCAAGAAATGTTTTAAACTGCAAAGAGATTAGATTGTTTTATATAACAAAGAAGGAACAAAATCTGAAGTTTCATTATCTAGCACAAGGAAATTAAAAGATGGGGGAAAAAAAGTCGGATTTTTATAGCTAAAATTGTTGAGTCAATCAGTACTCAGTTATTTTCTTTCTTCAGTGCACTACATTTTGACATTATGATTTGTACTATTTTATGTTAATGGTATACCAGCTGATATTGCTTTTGGTTGTGACAAACTTCATAGAAAATGTGCACAAGGAAAGCAGGAGAGTAACCAGCTACTGTTCACTCAGTATAAAAAAGAAGGAATTGTCCTCTTTTTGGTATAATTGGCAGGTGGCACAACAAATTTATTCCCTATCTTTCCATTGCCCCTTTCCACCCCACTCCCATCAGTAAAGTCCATAGCCCGCTTTAGCAATAAAGAAGTATTTATTCCAGAAATAGAATAAATACTGTGCATCTACATGTAGGCATTTCACTAAAAGATTTGTAAGAAAAAAGACAATGAAAAAAGCTGAGACTAAATAACAAGAAAATTCTAGCTACAAATAATAAAACTCTGGTGGTAGAGGCAATGAGAAAAAGCTTAGAGAAAGTGAGGGATGAACACAAAGGATTAGACTCCAAGAAAAGATATCTTATCACAAAAACAAAATAAACAAAAGAAAAAAGGCTTTAACATCCAGAAAGACTGAATGTGCAATTCAAGCTATTTTCCTGAAAAGTATAATGAGTACTATGCTGTTATGTCAGGTGTATTTTCAAGGCCTACAGAATGCTGAATTTAATTGAGTCAAAAGATTTTGCGTTGGAGCACAAGGACACAACATACATAAATGATCAAACTTGCCAAGAGTAGAAGGATGAAAGGCAAGATCTGCTAAAATAATCATACAGTAAGTCTTGAAAGTCAAACAAAACTCCCAGTGCAAGTAAGTGCAATTTTCAAATTGTTCATATATGAATGGAAATGGTCAAAAGAGCCCCTACTCTACTTCTATAGAACCTTCATTTTTTATGTGATTGGAGCGGAGGAATATTTTTAATGGTTATTTTTGAAATTGTGTTACAGTAGAGGAAAAACAATTTCCTGTGTTTTTCTAGTATTCTTTACCTAAGAGATCAAATGTAATGGTAATGACTGAAGAATAATAAAGCACAATCATATTAACCTCTCTGCCAAAAGAACCTACAAGGCTGCAGTTTATATTACATAGATATTGTTGCTTGTGACCTAGGAACACAGGTTACTTTTAAAATAATACAAGAATAAAATGAAGTTATGCCATTTCTCCAAAGAAATTTTTCTCAGTGCCAAATTACATGGTGTTTCTATCTTCCAAAACTAAAAAAAGGCAGAAGGAGAAGAACTGACAGAAGAAATTCCAATCCTCTGACATATTTCTGCATCAAAAACAAAAAAAAAACTAAAGAGCTTACTACCATTCCAATAATCTACTATTCCCATTTCTTTTGTCTGTTTATCCATTAGTGAGGACAATACTTGATGTTATAAGCTTGTAGGTCTGGAGAAGAGATTTTAAAAGTTATTTTTTTCTTCACTCTATTTAATCATCCAATTTCTTAATGATTCATTTATATTATCCAAGTGTGGCTCTTCAGTGCAATTCTGTTTTAAATTTTTTTGCAAATTTTGAAATCCACCTGCACAGCTGGAACCTTTTCAGCTTAAATGTGTGTAGAATACGTTCAGAATACATTGTGCCATAAAAACAATAAAACCATGTTCTCTTTGGAAAAAGTCTGCTTATTACTGAATATTGTTGTATTTTAGAATTTCTATTAAAATGTCTATTTATTAACTTTCTTATCTGTAAGGAAAATATTCTTTTCAATTTAAAATATTTTCACCTCATATCATTAAAGTGTCAATATTAAAACTACTTTCAAGTTTTTTTCTGGTGCGATTTTTTGAATGATAATGATAGTGCAGTGAAATTTGAAAGGCAATGAGAATTTGAATGGGAAAATTTGGTCCAAATTATATGGACTTTCATTAGTTCTTTATATATATGTTCTTTACATATATGGCCTATTTCTCAGTCGACATTCTGTGTACTTCTCCGAAAAGCATCCTTGCTTGTATGTTTAGCTAAATATTAACCTGCACTTGGATTTACTAAATACTTCAAATTTTGCCATGTGTATCACAACATTTTAACTGTAGACAGCATTTTACTTTCATATATTTTGCTTTGATGACACAAATTCAAGACTCCAGATGGATGCATCAATCGCAGAACCACAGAATATCCTGAGTTGAAAGGGACCCACAAGGATCACTGAGTCCAGCTTCTAAGTGAATGGCCCATACAGGGATCAAATCCACAGCCTTGGAGTTATTAGCGCCCAGCTCTAACCAAGTCAGCTAATCTCAGTGTCAATAAACATAACGGAAACATTAAATACAAAGGAATTAATATTTTTTTCTTTAGTTCAACAAGAAAGGGAAGAAAAATTATTATAATAACCTAGCCGCTAAGCCAAATAATTGTTCATGTTATTTGAAAACAATTTTTAATCCAGACTTATTATTGAATGTTTTTCAAGCTAATATATCATTCCAGTTTTTTAGGTTTCTCTAACGCTTAGCATTCTGTTTCTTTGTTTTCAAGTCTGCTAAGGTAAACAAATCAAAATTTCTGCCTACTGTTCCTCATCCAGACTCCTGGATTTAATAAAACATGTGAGTCTTGTAATATGTCATCGGTGTAGTTTTTCAATAGGACAAGATGCTCCATGCCAAAGTAAATTTGTCAGTCACAAAATTTTTAAAAAATTATAAAAATTCATGAAGTGCTGAACCGTGGACATTTAGTATCTAGACTTACTGTCAATTATTGTGATGCTTAGAACCTATAGCAACTGTCTACATAATGCAAGAAGTTGTGCTTATGACAGATTGAGGGAGTGGAAAGGATTAGTTGAGGACAGACTACCACATCATTAAATTTAGCAAAAATTGTTCAACCTTAGAAGCATACAACAGGGTTTTTACTTTTAATTAAGTTTTAACTGCTGTTTATGCAAATTTTCCTCTAAATCAGTATCAAACATGTCCTAAAGCTATTCATACATATAGCTAATTCATTCTGTGCTTGACAATACTGCTGCTGAAGCAATGTCAGCAAAATGGCTGATTATATTAGATGTGGTTGAGGCTCATTTGCAATTTCTGATTAAACTGCTTTTATTGTACTAGATTGTAATGCTAATCAGAATTAGCTAGGTGCTGAAACATGACCACAACTGATCACAGAATAAGTTTTAAGAAGATCAGACAGAAAACTAAAAATGGGACTAACCTGCAGTGTGTTTATTAAGATTAGAAATAGAGTAAAACAAACTACTACTCACGGAAATATTAATTTTGAGATTTCATTTTATATGACTCAGAGGTAGAGGTTCAAAGGCATGACTTTGTATTTTAATTAAAATTATACAAGGCTCCAAGGTAAACATTTGTTCTTTATGCTTAAACAAAAGGACTTTACTCTGTGTTCAAATATAAAGCAGGATCAGTACCCTGCATAATATTTTCCTTTTTTCCTGTACCACAGTAATTACATATGAAGGTTTGAACATTCACAAACTCACCATTCAGCTTAAACTCTGAGTAGTAGATAATGCCAAATAAACCAGACGAACGTGCTTTAGGCCACTTTTTGCTAGGCAAAAAGTAACAATGCTCTTAGTCATTTTGCAAATAAGAATATAAAATAACTCCCTTCTGCCAGGAATAACTTTGTTTAAGCAAATCATTACCTTATTGTTTTTTCTCAGTACCGAGCATAGAGACAGTTTCTAAGAATTGGAAAAAACCCTTCATCTTAGCATTCAAAGCTTCTGGCTTCCTATGGGGTAATTCAGAAACACCTAAGCAGAGTGAAATAAGGTTCCTTGTCACATGAGGGCCTGCTACCTGCCAAGCACAGTGAAACGCTGGGGCCAGTGTAGTCAAAATACCCTTGGCTGACTCTTACCAAGGCAGGAGCAGTGCAGCCACGCCAGCCCCTGGAAGTTTGGCCAGGCGGGAAGGTGTCCTGCATATCCCTGCTGCTTCCTGAGCACTTCAAGGCAGTGGCTCCTGCTGTCTCAGGGAGCAATTTCAACATCTCCCACAGGCAAGGAGAAAGAGCACCTGAGCTCCTTATCAGTCTTTCTTCTGTCATGCAAGGCTCTCAGGGCACTCAGAGGTGTATGACAGTCCCAGGTTCACAGAAGGTCAGAGAGAAATCTGTTATCTCGTGGGTGAGACACTCTCTCTCAGAAGCCTGAAGCAGAACCCATCTCCAGAGAAAACATCTTTGAGTCCAGAGGAAAAAACTGATCTTCATTAATCTGCAGCTCTTGTCTCAGGCTGCACTGTAATGCAAACCCCTGATTTCCAGAAAGGATGAAAATGGTGTGTCTTCTCACTTTCTTTTTCTTATAGCTTTCTATATTTTTGCTTATAACCTTAGGATCATGAAGGAAAAATTAAAAGTTGTCTGTGACTTGGCAAAAAATAAGGACACAATAAAAACTGTTCGGTCTTTGCTGAAATCCTAATGCTAATTAGGCTGTTTAATTAGACTGTTTCTAATTACTGGTATTCTCTTTGCAAACAAGAATGACGGTGTCAAATATGCTGAATTAAAATAGTCCACTGATTACACACTGAAAATTATGAAACTTCGTGCTTCATTCAGTATGTTCACTCACCTCTGAAAGGATACTTTTTGAAAATTTATTTTTTGAACCCATTGTGATTTTGATTTCAGCTGTCACAATAATTTCATGGAGTTCCCTACTATTCTTTTCCATGTATAATTCCTATAAAACAGTGAATCAAGAGACTACAATTCATCAAAACCCATTTTTTTTCCCCCAGTAGGTTTTAGACTCAGTCTGAAAGAAATCTTTTCTTATTTAGTCAAAAATAATTTATAAAACCTTAGGTTAAATAAGGTGACCTTCAGAACACTCATCATTTAGAAGGACTGTTGCAACTGAAGATGTTACTTTGATAGTCTCTGCCAACTGTTTCTAAAATCCTGATTAAAATAAACCTGAAGAATTTATTTTCAGCATAAGGGCAAACTTTTACAAACTTTCAGGAGTGAAGTAGCATGCTATTTATCAGTCAAATGTAGGAGTTGACATTCTTTTCCATTAGCTTCTGATTAACTTGAAATATTACAGTGAAAAATCAGTAGAGAACTTATGAAAAATACTTCATCTGCTCTTAGATAAAAGAGATTAATGAAACTTACTTAAACTACCTCATTCTGGCTTTCACTCCGTCGCCATGGTAAGGTGATCACAAACTCCTAGTCCATGAGACACTCATGCAATGCCTGCCTTGGGAAAATATCTTTTCTTGTTATTCCAGGTAAGTGAGGTACACTATGCTTGCTGCACCATGGGCCATTTAGAGCAGTATAGATGCTGCCATCACTCCACATTGCCTTGTCTTTATTTCAGAAATTCGGTTCCCCCTAACACTTTCAAATGCAAAATTTAAATAAGGAACAGCTAATGACACCAATTTCAGACATGCAGAGCACATTTGCCAGTAACCTGTGGCAAGAAAAAATGAAGAACCCAATAGACAGCCAAGACTGAAACCCACACCATAAACAGAAAACCTACACTCCCTGTTAACAGAGGCAACAAAATTATTTCTTCCAACTTCTTTCTCCATTCATAGCTTCTGTCTTAAGATGATGAAAATGAGATGCCTAATCTCAAATGTTCAAAAAAATTCTGAGATCTCTTATATATGACAAGTATTACAAACTTTCTGATTCCTGCAAAAAGTGAGGATTTACAGCACACTGTGCATGATGCCCTGGAGGCCCCTTAAACCAGTATAAATGGCATTGGAGATGAAGCAATTGGACTGATAGATCAGAAACTTCCTGCAGAAAGCTTACAAATAAATGGAATAAAGACACTTGAGGGAAAACCCTCTCATTTTCTAACACCAATAACAAGCACATCATTGGCTGTGCCTCATATTCAGTGTATTTTTAAAAAGGGGCAAATATGGAGCCTCCAAAGTCAATGCTTATTTTAGTAATAATATACCCAGTCACATACAGATTAACATTGATACTGTAATCCAGTGGAAAAAAACTCTGTTTTCATGATAGTTATAGTAGTTCAACCCTTTATAGAAGCAGGCATTGCAAACTGTACCATCATTCACTCGAAATGGGATAAGGGTAGACAGAGAGTTGTTCCTTGGTGCTGCTGGATGGAGATGAGAGAAAGCCAAAAAACTCTGCAGGTTAACAAATGTGCTCTAGAAGAAAATAGAAGTCAAAAAGAGGAAAAAAGGTATTATGAAAGTACCTATTGAGGTACTGGTTAGAGAATATTTGGAAATTAAATCAGTGGAAAAGGCATCTTTTTCAATTCTTCAGGGAAACAACTTCATTTTAAAAAAACTAGAAAATTGTCAGAGCTAGAAATATCTATTTCTATTCCCAGCCCCAAAGAGTCCAGCATCCTAAATCTTAGTCTGCCATCCAGGACAAAATTATAAGTTCCTGAACAAAGCATTAGCAATAATTTTATTCTTCCAGAATCTCTTCATTTGAAGGAATAAAAAAAAATAAATATTGAAGTCAGGAAAATCAATACAAGCCTGTGAACATTTTGTACTGCTCCTTTTTCACATTCCAGCTGTTTGTTTGTACTTTTTCTTAAACTTCATGGTATTAGCTAAAATAAACTATTCACTGAATTATTTGCGTTCTACCTTTTCATTTTTCCCTTTGTTTTTATTGGTTTCTTTACCCTGGAAGTATTGCTCCCTGAAGGCAGTCAGGACACCTTCCAGGGTTTATTTGAAAATATTGTTAAGAGTAGAATAAAATTTACATTCAAAACATGCTGCCATGAGAAGTAGTGTAGACGGTTTTTTCAAAGCCCAGAAACTCTTTGCCACGGAAGACTGAGTTTTGCACAGAGGTGAATGTGTGAGATCATCCAGTATCACACAAAAAGCTTAGCCTTACGTGTTACAAAGTTGTCTTGTCCTCACTGAAATAGTACAAACCATTTTATAGCTTTTTAAGAAATTATTCTTGCCTTGCATTACTTTCTTTTTAGCTAGCCTTTTGAGGAGATATTCCTTGTGACAGAGCCTCTGCTAAGGGTTGGTGTATATCAACTATTTTCCACCTCCCCTTTTCACATATTTTCCTTTTCCCTCTGCAGCTCAAAGAGAGTCTATAATGTCTGCCAGTTCTTTGGCATTGTAAATATGTTACATTCTGTTCATCTGAATCAAGAACACCGTGTGACTAAACATATAATTTGAATTATGCAGCTATTATTCTGCAAAAGATTATTTCTGCATACCAAATTCCCTCTGTGCGAAATATCTTTCCATTGTCCTTTCTGATAAACTGTGATTTATACAATCTAAAAAGGACACAGTTAATCTGGTGAAGAAATAACATCACATGGAATAGGAGCCGGGGCACTGAGCAGAATTAGTCAACTGTTTACATCCTTCACTGCAGAAAAAATAGCTGTGTGAAGCTTCAGATTATACAGAAGTGTCAGGCTGTGCAGATGGCAAAATAAGTATCCTTTAATGCATTATAACTTTGTCTTTCTCAGGGTGCAAAGTAACCTTGCAGTTCCTCCACATTTTAATGACATTTCAGAAAGCATTCGTGAATCATTTGCCACAACAAAGCAGTAAAACTGGAGAAAGGCTGATTTTTCAGGAGAGACTGAAACTGATGATTAATTTGAAACTTAGCACATAAGAACATAGCAACAAGGATTGTTAAATTTTTGGGCTAGAATTGAAATGAATGTTTAGAACAGAAAAAAAAAAAAAAAAAACAGTTCATAAAATAATGTCATTTTTCTGTCCTAAATTTGCCTGGTGTCCGGGAGCCATCTTGCTCATATAATATCAAACCAGCAGCTCCTGATGGCAGAACAGACTATGAAAGTGTCCATGGTGATGGGATGGTGCTCCCCATGACAGATGTTTGCCATTGTTTAGGTAGGATTTTCCTTATATTCCTTCCCTTCATCTCAAATTCTTATTGAGCGTGCTCCCATACTCTGCCATTTCCCAGAAACTGAAAACAAGACAGCACTTTCTTGGCACGAGAGAATGGCAGGCAACAGGCAGCACGGTCTCTCAATGCATTCAGTAGAGCTTCAGCTTCATCAATTTCCCTGCCCAGAGCAATAAGGAAATAGATACCACAAACACAATAACACACATAAACTGCCAGATCTCAAACAGAATACTATCTTTACAAGAAATTGTGGCCAGTGCCACACCCCTATCTTCTGTTCTTTGACACTTGCCTAAATTAGATTAGATACTGAAATGGTCTTCAATAATTTTCAAAATTGGAGAAATTTTTAAAAACTGAACATCAAAAGAATCAAAAGGTACCCTTCTCCTTACAAACTCAGCTTTCTGGAAAATCTGAACAAGATCATTATTCCTGTATTAAGGATTTTGTGCTCTTGCAGAAGCAGAGTTTGTTTTACAGATCTAAGTGAATTTTAGTATCTGAATATTACAGTGTTTACAACAATATTATGCTTCTGGTCTGATCAGGACATAAATATAAAATGAAAAATTAACCAAATTAACTACTGTAAATATACATTTGAGATTCAAACACAATTGCTTATTTCTTTAAGCTATCTCTGTGGGAACAAAGTCCCAACTTTATAAGCCAACACATTTTCATTGCCACATTCTCAAATCTCACGTATTGAAATGGAGAGGCACAGAGCCAGGATTTGCATGAGCTTCCACAGTATTTCAAGGACATTTTTAATGTTCTAGAAGATGCACAGGACCATTAAGACCTTTTCTATGTTATCCTGCATTTAAATGAGGGCATCATTTGTCTGGTAGCACTTACAAAGATATGAATATAAAAGAACTATTATGGCAGATCAAACAAATCTTACAGTACTCTGAACATTATAGGAAAAACATTAGTGGGCTATTTTCTGGTCAGAAAGTAGCAAATGGAGCTACTCTGGATTCAGATTACAGAGCCAAGACCAGAAATTAGCTGCACAATGATCAAGTGATTAATATATTCAGTTCTAACATGTTGAACAAAAGCTCTAGAAACATGTGCAATAATAATAATTATGGAATACACAGGCCATTTCCAAAATAAACCTGGTACAATGCAATCCGATGTAATAGAGACATGATAGCGAAGAGAATAGTGCAAAATAATGCAATGCCTGTTTTATAAGCCCTCCAATAGTTCTTTAACAAAAAAAAATATTATAATGAAAATAAAAAAAATTAGAAAATAGAAAAACTGAGCTTTACTAAGTAGTTTTGTTAAAAATAGGGGAAATATAAAAACTCCCTGCAGAATAAACTTTCCAAAGATCAGAACCAAATTTTCAGGATTTCAAAATTCCTAAGAAGTATACCTAACATTTAGTGTGTATAATTATTCTTCTAAATTGCATAAAGCACACAAATGTAAAGATTACATAAAGTAACTCTTGGACAGATTCATTTAACTGTATTTTTCTTAAATAATGGTCTGTGCAATCTAACTCAAACATAGGCAAATCTATACTGCTCTGTAATCTACAATATTTTCAAGAATATTAAAGCAAGTGTCTTTGGTTTCCTGTCTGGCTTTCAAAAATGTTTTGGTTTAGAGTCTTGTTCCAGAATATAAAATTTAAGCAGAAAATAACATTTTTACTCTTTTCTTTCTCGGTAATGAAGGGGCTTATTCCCATTAACAGTCATATAAACCTTGAAAGTGATTTAACTGTGCCCCTCTTTAACTTTTCCATGTCCAAGGTTATGTTTTTCAAAAGCAACAGCAGTTTTAGCTATTTCACAAAAACTACAGCAATTTCAGTAACTATTTCATTTCATAAGTGAAGCAGAAGAAGGCTTTGGGTTTCTTTTTTACTACAGTCAGATATGTGGATAGGAAACTGGAAATCACCTTGAATTTGCCTGAAAATGAACTGTTCACATAGCTATAGTCACAACTACCTGTCCTTGATTCACTCACAATCAGAATTTTAAAATCTATACTCTTTGTGTCAGCCTCACTTTCCATAGCTCATAAAGGGACTTTGTTTCCATTAACTATGTTAAGACTATTTCATACCCTAAAATATTACAGGAATACCAATATGCTGCATTTCTGCCTATGATTTTTTTGCTTTCCAGCTGGTCTGTCTTCAGCTGGATTCTGCTGTGCACATTAACTCATCTTTTCTCCCCAGCAAGTGATTCATTTTTGAGAGCAGCCACTGACTGTTTTTAGAAGCTCACTGCATGACTTCTATAATTGTTTTTAGCTTCATCCCAGCTCTCACTGACATAGTAGTCAAAGCACCCACTGATTTTAAAAGTTGAGTATCAGATCTGCTACTTGTAAGAGACTTACTATGAAACAAGGGCAGCATCATATGTGAGAATGCCAAATAATGAAACAGAAGGATGATTTTGTGTGGCTCCTTGAACCATATCTCACATTCTCTTCTCATGTCTCCCTTTTCCCACTGGTGTAAGATAATGCAGACTGATGCTTCAGTTTTGCCTTCCTTAAAAATGTCCAGGTTGAGCTGAGGTGTACCAGTGAATCACCATAAAGTTTTGTGCCTTTGTTCTTAGATCTTGAGCGCAGGTAAGCAGAAAATCAACCTCACTTGTCCCAGCTTGGCAAAATGTGTTAGAAGACAGTATGATGTATTTTAGCTTATAATTTTAACACTGTCGCTGTAAATCATTAAAATATTTCTATTGCCTTGATTTGGAAGGAAACTGTAGTTTTAAACAATTATAATTTCTGTCATGAGTTCCTTCACCCTATTTGGTAAAATTTCTCAAATAAGTCTCAGAAAATTAATTTCCCAAGTAAGTAAAATATGTCCTTTTCCCAGATTCTTAGTTCAGTTTTACTATAAAATTTTCTGTACATAACTCAATTTAAACTGCATTTTCCAAGTGTCTCAAAGTCACTGGATGAGAAGATATAATGTCAGGTGACATTGTTAATCTGGGTTTTGTGCAAGAATATATGTAATGTTATGAGATTCATTAATTGAATATCATAAAAGCACTGGCCAACAAAGTTAATATTTATTTATGTCTTTAGTTACATTCAATGTCACTTTAATACAATGTTTTATATTGTTATGTGACTGGAAATTGGTTTGGTTTTTTTTATCTATAGCTCACCAGCTTTTCTGTTTGAGAGGCTGAAGCTCTGATTGAGCTGATTTTTTGTAGATATTGCTGTGGCAAATAATTTGGTCTTCTCTTTTTTTGCTGTCACCTTTCAAGAAGAGCAGATCGCTTTTTCAAATGATGAAGAATACGAAGATAGTTTGTATAATTACACTTTAAAAATGTAATATGTTTTCATGTTATTTTGGATCCAGTAAATGACAAGTTTTACGGAATTTTTCAAAATCCATTTAAACTATTAAACAGTATTTAGACTACATCAAGATTTATTTCTTAAACACATCTCCTCACAAAAATCATTCAAATGCTAAAGGATAGCATATTATCTTTGATTAGTTTTTCAAATCAGTTCATACAGTTTTAAAATTGGGCTTAGCATAGAAACTAAAACTACCAGCAAATTAATAAGATCTTCCTAGTTCTTCTGTTCATATTATGCTGGGTAAGACATTCTATAAAGTCTCAACCATGTTTGCAACCTATTATCTGGTGACAAATCTCAGTAGCAATAGAAAGTGAAACCTACTTAGTTAGATACTATGAACTGAACCAAAATCCACATAATCTATGAGCCTTAAAGGAGCTGACGTGTTGCCAACTTCAGTCATGCATTGCTTTGTTATTCAAATGCCCCAAGCGAGCCTATTCACTTGTGATTTCTCATATTGCTTTCACATCAGGGTGATTTTCTATTACATCATTTCTCTAATAATACATGTTCATAGCTGCAGGTTAGTAATAAAGGAAGAAATTGACCTGAGGAAATCTGAGTTAAGTATTCTGCCCAGTGGCCTTGTAGAAATCACAAATGAAGGATAGCTGCATGTTCTGAATAAAGCAATTTCTTTCTAATGGATTTTCTACTGAATTCTTTTCTTACTAGTTGTAAAGTTTTATATAGCCAGTGTATAGCCTATGTCCTAAGGCTGAAAGATTATGACTAAATCTAACTAATAAAATTATTAGTTTCCCTCTTAGGCTGACAAAAAGAATTTACTTCTTAACATAGAAGAAAAAATTGATTAGCAGAAGTAGAGATTATATTAATATATACCTAGACTGTAGTGTTACATTGCAACACTTGAATAAAGGAAAATGTTTGACTGACTAAATTTCCCACCTTTCTTTCCCACCACTTCTATTTGTAGCTCACTGTATTTATTCTCTTATTAAAATGGAATTAATACATGCATATATAACTCTTCCCACTATTATTTTAATACACATTCTAATATTTTTAAATTTCCAGAATTTGGGAAGGGAAGTCATTATTTAAAACTCTGATAGAGTGCTGTAAATGCAGAGGGAACAATCACTAAAATTCCTTATTGGAAAATTCCAAGCACATACGAAGAAAAATATGCCACTGCGTGATTAATTTTGTATTGCACACAGCTCAAGCTTAGATACTGAGCTTGATAATTCCTAACATCTGTACATTCCTTTATTGCACTCCTTTTATCTGCAATTTTAAAATAATCAGTTGCTAGACACTTTTTCTACTTTTTTCCTTTTCATTTGAGTTATGCAACATGCCGTTTTTCTCTTTTTCTTTTTGAAATAACTTATAGGTACTATTCCTACTACTGCAAGTGAAAGGCATAAGGGATTTGCAGTGGCTTTTAGCCCTCCTGTTTCCCCAAGGTGAAAAGAAAACTGAAGATTAAGTCTGTGTGTGCGAAGGACTGTTAAGTTTTTCTAACAGCACTGGACCCTCTGTTTTTGTCAAACAGGGTACAGCCAGAGAGTAGAGAGGAAAGCAGCCTTTGCATAATTTCCTCCAAGGGCATGTGTTGAAGAGAAAAACAAAGGTACAGATGAGAAAAAATAAGGATCCAACCTACTAAATTATAATGAGCAAAGAAAGATTAAGCAAGCAGAGAAAATTGCACAACTCAATCACAGTGGTTTGGTTTAGGCCAAATTTTAGGAGTGTCAGAGCAAGAACCTCATGTTCATTCACTTGCAGTGAACATGATTATCTTAAAAATGGACAGTGAGAAAGGTGTCTAACCCAAACTACATCATTAATATGTTTAATTTTCTTTATTTTTAAACAAATGTAAGAAATAAGAATTAAAAAAATAAAGACAGCAAAACTGCATTTGCAATGATTCAGGTTTGTAAACTGTGTTTTAACTCTATAGGCTCAGTTTTTCTCTCTGGCCATTTTATTTATATGCACTAAGAAAACTCTGAACTTGATCTATATTCCTTCATGATTTTGTCATACTCCCACCCTTTCCTTGAATACTGCTAGGATCACACTTGTGGAGCATCACCACCTCTGAATTAACAGCTGTAGACATAGCTCCTGGTCTTTTATCAAAAACAGCATCCATAAGTGTTATAGCATTCCACAGTGCTCAAAACCAGATCCTGCTTACTTCATGACAGTTTTTACTATGCTTCCCACCAGTGAAAAAACACCAATAAGAAAACCATGTCACAAGCTGTTACATGGAAACTGGCAATGTACAATTTAACAATTACAAAAAACCCCACATCTATTCAAGATACATATCATTTATATGTGATAATATTTCACTATGCCACACCCTCTTTTCCAGTTTAATTCTACAAAAGACTTTTGTGCCCATATTTACTTATTTATAAGATGCACTATCATTATTGCTTAAACTATATGACACCTGCTGGTAAATTTTCTCCTTCCAGTACAAGGCAGTGAAAGTTTAGAAACAGACAGTAAGATTTAATATATCCCAATAATTAATCATAAACCAAACCAGCTGCTTTTCAATGTATATAATCATGGAAAAAAGCAGCTATCATAGTCACATATGAAATATAATTTCATGCTGAAAATAGGAATTCTGTTACTAATGAGTGAGTTGGAATTTAAAAAACATCAATTTATTATCAGATGAAGCCAAGAGAAATACAAAATATACTTTAGGATTTCCATACTCCATTTATCAGTGTTTATTACTTGTCATTTACTTGGCAAAATAGCAGTTCACACTGGAAGCAGAAGCTATTACAAGCTTAGACTGATAGTCAACATCTGCAGATGCTGTTTCAGAGTTATTTATTTTTCATTTACCCATCTGTTTTCCAGCCACTAACACACACCAATTACTTTTTTCTATTGATTTTAAATCCTTAGGAAACCTATATTCATAGAATCATAGAATGGCTTGGTTTGGAAGGTAGGAGATCCTCTAGTTCCCCACCCCCTGCCATGGGCAGGGACACCTTCCATTTGACCAGGTTATCAAAGCCACCTCCAACCTGGCCTTGACCACTCCCAGGAATGGGGAACCCACAACTTCTCTGAGCAACCTATGCCAGGGTCGGAAATTCTTGTGGTCTGAAATTCTTGCCAGTAAAGAATTTCTTCCTAATTGCCTATCCCTACAAAAATCAGGATTTTTTCAAATAAAAATAAAATACATCAGCTTTCTGGTTTAGCATAGAATCATAGAATGGTTAGGGCTGGAAGGATTTCAAGCATAATCCATCTCCACCCCCCCGTCACCATGGGCAGGGATTCCATCCACTTGATCAGGTTATTCAGAGCCTCATCCAGCCCGGCCTTGAGCAACTCCAAGGATGGGGAGTCCACAAGCTCTCTTCTATGGACGTGTTCCTGTTTTTTCCCTCTGAGAAACTGGGTTCAAAGTTCGTAAGAACATATGAGAATCTCATTTAATTTATTTTCATTTCAAGTAACTTGTATCAGTTATTAAAGTTACAGCTTCCCCTCACTCCTCCCTTGTCAGAAGGTTTAAATGAATAAAAAACAATAAAATTCTTCTGCAGACTAGGTTATTCATAGGGACAGTTTCAAGCTCATATTTATTAAATAACCTCTGCCCAAAACAGTAGTTCAATGGACTAAAGTACAAGGGAGGAGAATGCACTCAAGGAGTCACTAAGTGTACCCAGACTCCCACTGAATTAATGACAAGGTAAATACCTGAACAGATCTAAAGCAGCACAAAAGGGAGAGGGACCTTTAGTAACTTCAGCAAGTTGGATAGTTTAAAGCAATTCTTGGAAAAATCTTTTTCTACCTCTGTTTATATCCACTCATGTACATGATAATAAATATCATTACTACCTCCTACTTTGATAGAAGTAGTGCTAAAAGCAGGATGGTAAAAAAATATTTTTCCCTGTAAGTCTATATATTTTTAAAATTAAATATATAGAAAAATCAAATCCTTTGCTAGTTTTGTGAGAAAAAATATCAGTGAACTATTTTACTCCTATACAAGACCCTTTCCTGAACAAAAAGTCACCATATCATGTTTTCTCCAAAAATGGTGAGAGACATTGAGTGTTGGTAATGAACAAGTTAGGATAAACTTAGAATAAAACTAAACTCAGTCACATTTCTCTTGTCCTCTGTTGTTGAATGAAATACGCTCTCTACCAGACTGCAGCTACAAGATAAAGGCAATTTCATTTAAAAAGAAACACAGTTCACTGGGGCTTTTCCTTCACTTTGGAGTACAAGTCACTTATATTAAAACTTAAGCAATAGTCTTAGATAGAAAAAACTGTTCCTATTAAACAAAATTTAAAATTAGCATAACAGGTTAAATATCTTCAATCAATTGCTGCTGGTTTTGTCAGCTGATTTCTTTCCCTCCTGTGTTTCAGAGAATCTTGTAGAGTGAATTGCATGAAGGGCTCTGCAAACCCTATGTAGAAATAGAATGTTATCCAGCAGCTGGGTTTAACAGGTTAATTATTTCAAATTTTCTTGATATTTCACTCAGAGTTGGAGTGATCTAACTTCTGCAAGAGCTGAGTAATTTAGAACACTTGAAAAGACTATAAACCATGTCTAAAAAGCAATTGGAAATTGGGTGGGTCAGGGAGTTTCAAAACTTAATTCATTCTCCTTTCTTTGCCCACCACCCCAACTGGCAGTTTCATTACTCTCCCTGTAGGAATACTCACCATCTCTTTGCTGCTACAAATGATTGTTAGGATAATTAAGATTACTGTGTTTCATTAGATATGCTCATGGTCAGAAGCCTCTTTCATAGATTTGTCCATTAAATAGTAAGGTTTGTGGAAAGATTTCCTTTTAAAAAACCAAGTAAATAAACCCCAGTTGGAAAGTTTTAATCTTTCCATGCTGGTTTTTAACCTTCAGATTTTTCAGGTGAATGAAGCAACCAAAAAAATTGTGTTGCTAATGCTAAGTGCTGATCGTTAGACTCATCAAGGATTTTTCATATTAGCTTACAAATAGTTCATGCAACTTTAACCACTGGTATGCATATGGCAATGCTGACAGGAAAAGCAACAAAAAATAGACATGACCAACTATATCCTACAAGTTCTTTTGCAGATGTAACTTTTACATCTATGTCAGAAGCCATCATAAAATCTAGCAGAGAAAATACTGGCAGAATAGTTCAATTTAAAAATTTTCAGCAATTTACTCTTAAAAATTTGCATGTACAAGTATCTAAATCAGTTCTGGTGTGAAATTAAGGGGTTCATAAATGGATTCACAAATCAACATGTAGTTTGTCTTCTACATCAGCTTGATGAGTTTCTAACAGCAGTTGTTAAAAGCTAATTGTTGTTGAAGTTTGCTGTAATTTGAAATGCCATCAGTAAGGTAATTCTTAATTCAGCTTTGGATAATCAGTAACCCTGGCCTTGTTTTATATTGCAACAGGTATCGAAAAGGACATCACTAGACAAAAGATGAAGTACAGAGTAAATTTGAAAGAGAGACACAAGGAATGACACTGGAAGTAAACTGTTTAGAAAATGAAAGTTCCTGTCTTCCAGCTCTAGTGAGACAGACTAAAAAGGAATGAGGATACATTGGAACTGTCTGCACTTCATTTGCACATCCTAATCATGAAGGATAACACAGTTTGTTATTGTGCTCAGTTCCATCAGTCAAATGCTGGAAAGGACCTAAGCCATCAAGCAGTGTCCCTCTCTATCCTACACACAGGATGAGCATTCATCAATATTTGCACAAAATTCCTCAACTATGAAAACATATTTGCTTTATAAAAGATGTATTGATTTATAAAGATTTATATGATTTATTAATCATATTCACTTATTCATTGCTATTCTTGATGCTCTTTATATTTAAAAAAATGAAAAAGTAAAAAACGTGGTTTTCTTTGCTAAAAACACAGAAAATGGCATTTAAGCACATAACACAGACTTACCTTTGAGGAACATCCATGTCAGTGTGAGTATTTATACACATAACAGTGAATACTTTTCCTCTACATGTCTTTTTGCAGAGACAATTTCTATAACCATGTGATCTAGTAAACTAGAATTTCCTTTTAAAATTTACATTATCTACAGTTGAGTAATTCTGGGAGAACATACAAACAGAAACTGTGTTATGTTAAAGATTCTTCTGCCAAGGAGTATATCATCATTATGTCGATTTATTCAGCATAAATGTTAATCACTCAGTATAAATTGTACAGGATTTAGGGACTTCTGATGTCTTTTAAAAAGCCAAAGACCTCAAAATTATGTACTTTATCTAAGGGAATAAAATTTATTAGCGTTAAGTGATACTTAGACATGTTTTTTTTAATTTGTTTTATGAATTATGCAATGTTACAAATGAATCTTATTAGTTTGATTATAACAGAAGCAGTTGGAAGGCATAACATGCTTCCTCATTAGCCTTTAGCCAAAAGCAAAAGGCTTATCCAAATAGTTTTAAAATATGGCAAATGTCACATGGCAGCCCATTGATAATGATTTCCAGAATAATTCTTCCAATTGGGATTGACAATGTTGAGTTGGAAGGACGGTAGAAAAGAAAAATATAACACCCCAAAACAAAACAAAGACACCTAAAGCTATGTGGGTGAGGGAAATAATAAGATTATAAACATTTTTGTATACAAATTTAGATCCTAGGTTTGATCCTGTTCTCCTTCAAATTTAAAATCTTACAACATGCTGCATATTATGAGGACTTACCTGATATTTCCAACATGAATTTTTATGAGATAATACACTATGGCAATAATGTACATGTTGAAATATTCACAGATGTGACCAGGTATTATAATTACATGGGGTTTGCATATTAATTGCAACACATACTTTGGTGTAATTATATATATATATGCAATCATATAGAGCAAAAAATATAATCACATTCACAAAATAAAAGCAAAAACCTATTTTGTATTCAATATTTAGTGTTGCACCTTATGCCCCACTACTCACTGTAAACTTCACTGTCAACCCTATTCATTTTAATCATCAGCAATCTGGACATAAGGAAAAGATGTGAATTCATCTCTAAGGTACAAAGGTGCTTATGATTAAAATGAATAGGATTGACAATGAAGTTTACAATGAGTAGAGAGGGAAAGCTGACAGGAACAAATACACAGGGTGTAAGATAACATTTGTAACTACGAAGAAAAAAATCTGTATTCTCAAAAAAAAGGATACGTCATGGGACAGAAATAATCAAATAATCAAATATAGAAATAGGAAGCAAACTTGCATTGCAAAGAGTGACAAGAAATGCAATCAATCAATAACATGTCTTCCTCTTAGTAAATGCTAGAAGTCTAAGAAACAAGATGGAGGATTTGGAATGTGTGATCCAAAATAAAATACCAGTTTATTATACCAGACATATTGGAAACTTATGGGAGTCAATCAATGTAACTGTGTGAAAGCAGAGCATAAAATAATCAGAAAAGATAGAATAATTTGAGTAATAGGAACTGTAATTCTGTGTCTTAAATAAATTATCAAATCAAACTAACCAACCTGTAAATTAACACAAAATCTGCATACTATAAAATTCTAAGTCTAAATTTGAAAATAATGATTTGGAGTTTATGTCATCAACGAGCCATACACACACACGCCCCATATGCAATATGCTTAGAGAAATCAGTGAGGCACCAAAGGAGGCAAATAATTTATGCCAGATTGTCATCCTGATTTTTACAGTGTGCTGTGTTGATACTTAGTAGAACAGGTTCTCATAGATTTCACGTAAACATAGTCCATGTTTTGCTAACTGGCCAAGGATTGTTTTGTACCTTTAGTTTTGTTTGTCATTCCTTTCCCAAAGGCAGAGAAAGTTGATGAACTGGGTTTCTCACCCATAGAATTAGAGAGGTAGTAACTCATTGTCCAATCCATAATTGTATATGAAAACGTATAAATGTAAAAATAAAGAGAAACTGGCTCTCTTCAGCTCTTCTTCTCTCCTGCCAGCCTTGGTGGCTCTGTGACCTAAGTGAGTGCCTAATTCTTTCACATCCACCCGTATGACACCAGATAATTTCCACTGTTCTGAAAATCTGGACAAATGTCATGTCAGAATATCATCATATAGAGAAAAAACTTGTAAATGTTATTGAGGATTGTATCAAGAAAAAGCTCGTTAATGAACATCCAAGTTAGCATTCTAGTTACTGAATCTTGATGTGGATCTACATGATGTATGAGAAAATCTCATAGAACTTTCAAATCTCTTTCAAAAGTGCCAGTTTTTAAACAATGATCACAAAATCAAATATACAGCAGATTTGGGGTAGAAAGAAAAACCGAGTACATAAAATTTCAAAGAGGTAAATCACGGAAAATAAGGAAGTTTATACAAATTAGGTTTAAGAAGAAAGAATAAAATCCTTAGAAGCAGTGTGGACATTACGTCAGACACCACAGAAGTGCACTCCCCTTATTACAAAAATCAGGATTTATCATTGCTAATCACCTACATGATGAAGAAATTGTAATGAAGTTTCCTTTCAGCATTTCTGCTTTTGAACAAAAGAAATCAAGCAGAATAGCTATTTGTTTTTCTGCCTTCGAGTTCAAGGTTAAAACTGCACAGCTTTCAGGAATTGTGTGCGATACCCTGACTATTCTCCATGTGATCTGATTACTTACCACTAAATATGACTTTAATACCTCACTGGCTTGCAAATAACTGTTCCACAATCCAACCTTTATTGTAATAGTACTTGAGCTTGGTATTTTTATAAGTCCATTAACTATCTTTCATTTTCCAGCAACTGGAACTCAGAAACACTACTAAGTTTTATAGCTGAATAAATACATCTATTATTTCAGGGATGAGAATAAAAAGCACACCAGAATTTCTGACAAGAAATATCAGGAAGGTATTGACATTAATTATAAGAATTGGTAAAGATAATGAAATTTCTTATATAGATTTTGCAGCAAAGAGGGGATTTAACAAAGAATACACATTCAGTTTCAGGATGCATCTAGCTATTAAAAAAACAATAAAGTATTTAAGATCAATCAGATGTTGTAAACATTGAAATCCTACTGAATTACAGTATATTTCTGTTACACAAAAGTTAGTAATGACAGATTGAGTATACATAATTTTAAAGAGACTGAGATGAAGCCAAGCAGAAATGTTCTAAAATATCATTAGGAACATAAAACTGTCAGTGATTACATTATTGTTCTGGAAGTGAATGGTAACAACACAAAATTATTTAAATACTTGAAGTGGAAGAGATCAATGAGGAAAGCAGCTGAAGGAAAAGCAACTGATGATACAAATTTATACATATGAACAAGGCTTTGAAGACAAATTAAATTAATTCTTGTACTCGGAAACTTAAAAGAGAAATACAAGAAATATAATACGATCTTCAGTGAGCAAAAAACAAAGAAAGCTGAGAGTTATCATAACAGGGGTCCATTTCCTCTTTTCCTCACTATTAAAAACTTGATATGGTCTCAAAGTAGATGAGTTGCACAAGATTTTTAACTACCTATTAATTCAGCATCTTCAGGTGTTAGAGACCAAGTTTTTTGGGATACAAATCACAGCCTCAGCTACTGAGTGGATGGACGAGCAATACAGGCATGTAGAGGAACATCATCATTCAACTATAATAATGTTTTGATTCTGAAAGAATTTAAAGCCAATTAAAAAGCCACTATTGCCTCAGCCCTTTTATTTTTCTTTTCCTTTCAGTGTAAACAGAACACTAAAACAGGTGTCTATTCCATGGTTCGTTTAATGATTTGGCAGCAACTTACAGTGAGGTTTTTGGAATTGGCTATCTGGAATAAGCATATTTAATAATATTGTAAGTCACTTGGTGAAGGAATTTTTACACTGTTTCAAATGTGATTATATTAAAGAATTACTTTTGATCTCATAGAAATAATCTGAATTCAAGCTAATTATTTTAGGCATAGATATAGAAAAAAAAATTGCCTTTGAAAAAAGACTAAATATGAATAAATATGTTGTATCATTAATAACAGGAAACAGCACATCTCAAATCTGAAACAAAAAAGATGTGTCATCATCTTAGACAAAAATTACCAAGAGAATCTTGGTAAACCTAGAATATTATCTAGCACAGACAGCAAGCAGGGAACATCTCTGTAATGTGCAGCTCATGCCCCTTGGGTCACTCTTCCACAGGGTGCAGTCCTTTGAGGTCAGGCTACTCCAGCATGGACCCCTCACACCTCGAGTCTTTCACAGGGTCAAAACCTCCTCTCAGGCACCCACCTGCTCTGGCCTGGGTCTCCTCCACAGGCTGCAGGTGGATCTCTGTATCTTTGTGGCTCTCCATGGTGTGCAGGGGCACAGCTGCCTCCATGGTCTGCATCATGGGCTGCAGGGGAACCTCTGCTCTGGCACCAGGAACACCTCCTCCACAAACCTTGGTGTCTGCAGAGTTGTTCCTCTCACTTATTCTCACCTCGCTCTTCCCTGGCCACAATTATGTCTGTGCAATAATGGGGTTTTTCTTCTTCTTAAATAGGTTATCACCTATTTAAGGCATTACCACCATAATTGGCCCAGCCTTGATCAGCACATCCGTCTTTTGAGCTGCCTGGAATTGGCTCTGCCAGATATGGAGGAAGCTTCCAGCAGGTTCTCACAGAAGCCACCTCTGTATAGCCCCCCCTGCCCCCACTACCAAAGCTTGGCCATGCAAACCCAATACAATTTGTAATCCCATTTCCCTCTCCTACTCAAAAACTGATTTCCAAGAGAAAAATCTTGTTCATTGCCTTTTAAAACTTTTCTATTATTCTCATTTTAGCTATGGATTATAAAACAATATTGGTCAAACAGCTAATCATGGAAAGAAAGATTATGCATAACCGTACTATGTCTCAGCAAAGAAAATAAATGAAACATGATTATAGAATCACTCAACAGATTTGATGTGATTACATATCTTACAACTCTACATCTAAGGAGCAGCAATTATCCAATTATGATTGCTGTAAAAGCACAGAAGAAAATATAAAAGATATAAAATGTTCATTTTAAAGTAAGTACAGCTTTCTCAGCAACATACAGCAGGGAGAACAAAGAATCTGAAAAAAAAGTCGACTGACACAGCCCAATGCAGCAGTCCATCTAGGTCAGCCCTGGGGCAAACAGAAATTAGCAGAAAACTGCTATATTAATAAAGGACTAGGTGGATAAAGGACATCATTATGACAGAGACAAATGCAGCCTCAGAAAATTTGCAGATGACACCAAGCTGAGTGTGGAGTTTACACACCTAAAGGACAGGATGCCAACCAAGGGGACCTAGATAGGCTGGAGAAGTGGGCCCATGGGAATCTCATGGAGTTTAACAAGACCAAATGTGAGGTGCTGCACCTGGGTCAGGGTAACCCCCAGTATAGACACATGCTGGGGATTGAGAGCAGCCCTACCAAGAAGGACTTGGGGTGGATGAGAGACTGGACATGACCCAGCCATGTGCATTCACAGCCCAGAAAGGCAAACGTGTCCTGGGCTGCATCCAGAGCACTGTGGGCAGCAAGGGAGGGGGGGATTCTGCCCCTCTGCTCTGCTCTGCTCTGCTGAGACCCCATCTGCAGTGCTGCATCCAACTCTGGGCTCCCTAGCACAGGAAAGACATCAAACTGTTGAAGCAAGTCCACAGGAGGCAACCAAGATGATTAGAGGGAGGGACCACCTCTCCTATGAGTAAAGATTCAGAGAATTGGGACTGTTCAGCCTGAAAAAGAAACCAGGGTGACCTACTTGCGGCCTTCGAGTATCTGAAGAGAGCCTACAAGAAGGATGGAGAGGAACATTTTGCAGGGGCATGTAGTGAAAGAACTAGAGGAAATGGCTTCATTTGGAAAGAAAGTAGTTTTAGATTTGATATTGGGAAAAAATTCTTTACCATGAGGGGGGTGGTGCACTGATGCAGGTTACCCAGAGAAGATGCTCCATTCCTGGAAGTGTTCCAGGCCAGATTGGGTGGAGCTCTGAGCAACCTGGCCTAGTGAAGGGTGTCCCCATGGCAGGAAGGTTGAAACATGATGATCTGTAACATCCTGTCCAATCCAGGCCATTCTATGATTCTCTGGTCAAAGTGAGGAAGGCTTTGATGTATTACAGCACTATGATGCATTACAGCCGTACATCACTAAGGAGAAGGCATTTGGACAACACTTTTCATTAAATACAACATCAAGGAACAATCTTTCTGATGTTAAATACCCAGCTGACAGAAAGGCAGTGACTCAGTAAAGTTTCCTTTTAGAGACACTTCAGAACTCTTTCTAAATAAAAAAAAAGAAACATAAGTAAGAAATTAAGCAAGGCTAACTTACATCATTCTTTTAAAACAGCTTCTTTCCATAAAGTGATTATTGGGATTGTACCAAACGAACAAAAGTGAAAAGCTCCAATTGATTCTGGAGCCAGAATATTATTTCATTACCTTGCATAACTTATGCACAATTTAGACACAGTATAAATTACTGCAGAAGTAATATGGAGCTACTGCTCCAGGTGTTAACTACAGAACAGTAGTAGACATTTTGTTATTGCACACAGACAACCTCCCAGTGTCTATTGCGCAACTTTAAATGTGAATCTGATCAGATCTGCACACTACTTACATATGGGAGAATTTCCATAATTTTAAGATACAGAATCTGTCCTTGGTCTCTAGACCATCAAGGTATGTGTACCCTGCACTTCCATAATAGGTCAGGGGATTTTTCAGTAAAGAAACACATTTTACTTAGGAAAATTAGTACTGTTCTATAACTCCAGCAAAGATTTTTTAAAATGCAGTAACTATCAGTTATACTGAATTACTTGAAACTATCACCATTTGCAACCCAACTAAAGAAATAATTAAATCATGAGAAAAAATGTCATTGCAATCTTTATCTTCTCCACAAACATATTCAAGATGATGAGAACACCCTGAAGGTTCACAAATCCCATCTCTAAAAAATGATGGAAAAGAGTCACAATCTGCTTCAAGGAGAATGACCTCTTAAAATCATTCTGTCACACTAAGAGGAAATTTTGGTTTGAACAAGTTTTTTGAGTCAAAACTGGGACAGTAAAGAATCTTGTATACCAAAACACACCAGTTGACTTTACCCAATTCAAAAATACTCTACATCATTCAAAAGTATGAAGGCAGCCTTCTGATGGTGTCAGAGTCAGTAAGAACATCTTAACACTGTCTCACAAAAACTAACAATGCACATGTCATGTACAAGATGAACACAGCAGTGCTATGCCTCAAAGAGCTGTTGCCTATGTACTGACACTCACAACATTTATCAAAAAACTTGTGCTGGTTTTGGCTGGGGTAGAATTAATTTTCTTCACAGTAGCTAATACGGAACTGTGGTTTGGATTTGTGCTGGAAACCGTTCATAACACAGGGATGTTTTAATTGTAGCTGAGCAGCACTTGCACAGGGGCAAGACCATTTCTGATCTTTACCCAGCCCTATCAGAGAGGAGGCTGTGGGTGCTCAAGTAGTTGGGAGGGGGGAGAGCTGACCCCAATTTTATATATCTATATATATATATATGGAATATCCTCATCTCATATGGCATCATACTCAGCATATAGAGCTGAGGGAAGTAGAAAGGTGGGATGTTCAAAATGGTCATGTTTTATTCCCAGGTTACCATTATATGTTATGAAGCTCTGCTTTCCTGGAGAATGGGTGAATACCTGCCTTCCAAACCTTGCTTTGGTTTGCCTAAGTGCATGACATTTACTTTGCCTATTAAACAGTCTTTATCTCAACCCAAGAGGTTTGTTTTACTTTTATTCTTCCAATTCTCTTCCTGAACCTACTGCAGGGAGTGAACAAGCAGCTGCATTAAGCCGCAGGTTCCAGCTGGGGTTAAACCACAACAAAACTTGATATGTGGACTAATGTTGCTAAAAAACCCAACAAAACAAACAAACAATTCAAAAATCAGAAAGTAAGATTCATGGATTAGTAGCTGACTTCTGAAATAACATTTTCATTTAACTGTTTATGTTTAATCCCTGAAAATTATTCTATCAAGTTATAACAATGTGTGCTATCCAGAAATGATGATTCACTTCTGATTTTTCAAGCAGAATGAACTGTGTGAGATCAACCTTTACTCTTAAACAATAAAAATTTTCTAAGCATTTGTATCTTAGCCACTCCTTCAGGAATTCCCTTTATCAACACACAAATAATTATTTCTGTCTTCTGATCTAGCTAAAAGTAGCACCTACTGGCAGGTCACTGTCAAAAAATACAAGGCAGTGTGGTAAGTGTGCTTTGGCATTTTTAAAGTCCCTGCACATAGTAGATTATCAGTTACAAGAGAAAAAACAAGATTTCATATGCAACATTGAGATATCCCAGACGTTCTGGTTTATGACATCAATAATACAAAACTAGTGTTACTAAGGTCTGGATTTGACCAAAAGGAGATAATACTTACCATATCTCTTAATGTTATCCTAGAGATGATCCAAACCTAAAGGAAGGATTTTATTTTGTCACACAGTTTGGATAAAATCTGACTGTCAGAAATGATCACAAATAGATTACATCTGAAAGTCACTTTTGATTCCTTCAGTGCACAGAGAGAAATAGGATGAAAACCGACAGAGGTGGCTAATGTTGCAAAGTAGAAAAACCTGCTTGTCATTCTCCCTTCACAACATTCAGTAAATCAGGAGTTCATCAATGGATCAAGAAGTAATTTCAAAGACTAAGAAAATTTTTTTTTTTTTTATATTATAAAAGGTTTGGTTATCTTATTGTATTGCTTTATAGCCTCAGAATACCCAGTGTATTACAGATAGCAAGCTCAGCAACCTGCTTATATAATTTTTTGTTCTGGATGTCACAGTTCAGTACTTTGTTTAAATTTATGTGTAAAATATGCTGTGAACTAAAGACTTTTTACTGTTCAGCTTGAAAATTCAATTTGAATAATAGCAGCATGCAAGTGCATATTTTCTTCTGCATCACTGGAAGTTAGACAACATCATTCAGCTTCTACAATTAACTGAAGTGACACTAAGATCTTTGCAGCCATAATGGCAGTGATAGGAATATATTAGAAGAGAAATTTAAAGAAATTCAGTAACACATGGTTTAGGATGCATTGTAATGACAGTCATCTGCCACAATTTCAAAACACTGGCTGCATAAAACAAAAGATTCCAATAGTGCATGACAGAAAGGGACTAAAATTATTACATCCTCCCATCTTATTTATTGCTGATGTTTTCTGCAGCAAGTAGGAATATTGGTTCATGACAAAATAGAGTTCCAATCCCCCTCTTAGAGATACCTTTTCCTGACCCTTTTACTACATAATACTTCCTTACTAACATAGCAGTTGGCTCTGCAATTCATTGATTGCACTGACATTACTATGATGATAAGGACTACTCAGATAAGTGAAAGAAGAAAGTAGTCCCGTACTTTGTCAAACTGCAGGAATACATTGGACTGTTCTCTGAAATCCTAAATGACATGTTGTCCTAATGACCTGTGATTTTTTTTTTCTTAAATTCACACCAAGGACAGATGATGCATGGTTGGTTGGACGATTTGTGCAGAATTGAAGAAATGAAGGAGGGGAGAATCGTTAGTTTTTCTCTTACTTTTTGCTATGTGAATTTCAGATTTCTTCCAAACTAAGTAATGTTTTAAAACCCTCAGGCAATATCACACCAGTAGTTATAATTAAAAGTTTTCAGGTAAGTACTGTAAATTCTAGAGTGAAAGTGTTAAGTGCAAAGTCTTGTTGAGTTTGACCTCTTTTCTTGTTACTATGTGGATTTCCATGCTGACCCAAAGCCTACGAAACAACACAAGCTTTTCTTTCTTGTTCAGTGGGCTTGCTTAACAACCTGCAGGTAAAGCTTGGTCATTCGCATGAGCAGAACAGCACTTTTAATAGCATCTATAACATCAGTGAATGTCAAATACAATCGATGTATTATTTTAAAGGGCATATTATGGTTTTCAATGTGTAATTGGGTAACAGCTGTGTCAAAACTGGAGATATAAATCAATCCTGCAGTGCTGATTCTAGGGAGGCCTGGAGAAAACATATTTCCTGTCCCTAATATTGCTCATTAAACCATTGCACTGTCCTGTATATAAACTGCAGGACATTCAACATATCTAGAGTGTCACAGAATGCTTATCTGTTCTATGCTTTACCTAGAGTTGCTTCTAAAACACAAGGAGAACTTAAAAGTTACCCTTGCACTGGAAGAGATGAGCCTAAGATATGTGTTACTAAATGTATTTAAATCATCTTTTAAAATTTGCTTGATACTGGAGAAAATGCAGAGATTAGATAAATAAATATGAAGACTGAAAACATCAAACCAAGTATTTTTCCATCCTTCACAGGTATACAAAAGCAATGAGAGACAACAAACCTTGAAACTCAAGAATCTTGAATGGTTGCCACAGCTACTGATATCAGTAGTTTACGTTTAACTGAAGTGTAACTTGTTCTCATCTGACATGTTCCAGAAAAAAAAATCTGGGTTTGATTGGAAAACACCAAATGCAAAGACCAATATTCTACTTGATAGTTTGTCCTGCTGCTAGCTCTTCCCTGCATAAACAGTGTCAAACATAATTTTGAGTTGTTCACCCACTAAAACTCATTTCTTCTAGTGCTATCTTTACACAGTGGACTTAACAGCCCTTTAAAATACAATATTTCCTTCATACTGGAAGAAACGCATATTTACAGAGATATTTTTCTTAGAGTATAAAACCATAGTCTTCAGAATTTTGAATAATTTAGGAATAGTTTTCTAAATTTTTTTCTGGATGTGTTTTGGCTGAAAATGTGGAAATATTTTAATTCATTAATATTTTTTGATAATTTCCACACAATATTGTTGAAACTGTTGAACAAATATGAGGAAAATAGTGATACACTATCGCTCTCACCAGTTAATGACTAATCCTATATCTCTAATTTCCAGAATAATCCAAAACCTGCAATCTTATTCATAATAGCTCCTAGTCATAATGGAAATTACAGGGGAAAACCAGCAATGTATTCTATTCCTGTTTTTATTCTACAGAATAAAAATAAATATTAAGAAGAAAAATATAATGGACAAAAGTTCTTCCCATTATTATCTTCAGATGAACAAGGAAATAAAACATCTTAACTGAGTTTTGACAAACTCTTAACCTAGAAGACAACTTACAAGAGGTTTCTACAGACCTACTATGTAGCTTGGAAGATAGAAAAATACTTAAATGCCTCTTGAAGAATTATCTATTAATGGTATGTGTACCAATAAAATATTGATTTTTTTCCAAATGAAGAAATCTGGTAATAGGTATAAAATAATTTGGCAAATCATCAGGTACAAATGTTAAACTGATAAATACCAGATGAAAATAACTCAAAGTTTCACAACTGTGTCCCCCATACAAGGAACAAGAGCAATCCCTTTCAAGCAGTACAGCAGTTTGATCTACTCTTGTGAAGGAGAAAGGAGGAAGAATTTTCTGCATTACAAAGTTGAAGCTATTAAGAGCAAAATCTCTTACAGGAATCTATCACAATTTCCATTTCCTAGTCATGCCTTGCATTCCTGTCTAAATAGGGTACACAGACCTTACCCTCTGCATTCAAGGATCTCTGCTTTAAAGGGGATATGGGAAGGTAGAAGACTGCTTGAATGTCATCTTTCAGACAATGAGAGAACAGCTATTTGAGCACATTTTAAAGAAAGAAATAATGCAAAAATCAAGCTTTCCTTTGATGCCTTTGTAAATAATTTCAGTTTATTATTTATCATAATCATGATACATTTTTTAACAGATAATGGAGGTAGACTAGATCTTCCAAAAGCAGAATTGTTGCATATATTTAAAAGTGAAGTTCACACACCGACTGTAGAGCAATTTTCCACTTCAAGGAGCCATCACATTTCTTTTATTTAGGTCATATAAATTGTGTAATTGTCCTTCTCAGACATAGATGGTCTAGCTTACATTACCTATTCAGCATTATTTCCTGTAAAATCAGCAAAATACTGATGGAAGATTGATTCCTCCAATCAGCTGATACAGCTTTGCAGCTTTAGTACCACTTCTAAGAGAGGTTCATCAGTCAAAACAGTTTAATAATGCTAAAGCTAACACACTGAATTTCTTTCTTTTCTGCTTGTTCACTTAATATGCTCTCTGTTTACATTAAATGATATGCAAAGATACGTTGCAACTGTATTTTATGGCAAAATGTTGTCAGATAACATCAATACCATCTCCTAAGAAAATCAGGTGTCTGAATCACCCTTGGAAAACTGTTCCTATAGGGACAATAATCCTATTTATTTTGTTCATATTTTCCCAAGAGAATTCACGTTCTGGGCTCCTGAATATCGTGCCAATATGGTTCTCTACAGTACCTCAAGACAAGTCCAGGTAAAAAAACCTCAGCCTGACTTTATCAGTTGAAACCCACAGCTCAGGTAATAGCTTATGAACAGAAGTCCAGTGTGAATAAGGAAACAATTCTGTATCACAGAGCTTTTATATATTCTGATTGTGATTAAAGAGTAGGTCATTTTTCAAAATGTCAGACAGTTTCTTATCAAAACGAGAATGACACAAGATGCACTCTGTCTTGTGTGACTTTGAGTCTCAGATGAAGTCACTGAATTCAGTAAATTAAAAGTAAGTTGTGGTGGATATACTTTGCAAGACTTACTCCTTCCCTAAAATCTGTGCTCTAAATTGTCTTCAATGCTTTGAAGTAGTGAACTATTAGCAGAATTATTAAGTGCAGAAAAAATGTATCTAAAATTAATCTCTATCTTCTGTGTGGTCTTTTTAGCAGCAATAATTTCACCTAACCAATAAAAACATCCACACAAAATATAGAGAAAATTTTGCACCTCTGAAGTTATGAAATTACTTGGTCCAGTGGTGAGTAATTATAGAATTCAGAGCCAGCTCTGACTGTGGCATTTACAATGTTATCTTTAAATCTCCCTGGGTTCCTGTCCAGTTCATACACTATCCCCTAAGAAAATTAATCATGTCAGGATGCCATATGTGATAAAGCACAGATTTTAATTTTAATTTAATGTAATCCAGAATGTTGCAGTTAGAGGAGAAACGCTAGATGCTACTCACAGATTGTGACATTCTTGTTAGGCTTCTTTAGGGTGTGAACACATCGGTGAACATTTCAGTCTTGAATATTCCTGTCCATTCAATAGTACTGTAGGTTGCAGTTTAATTACAGTTCCTTGCCACAGTTGTTTTCCTTAAATTAAGCTACTGATAAATACGATAAATACTGATACTGATAAATAAAGCATACTTTCAAAAGCTGCTAGTAAAACAAATAAGATTTTAGGGTTCAAGAAGAAATTCAGTTGAACATTACAGAAAGTCACAAAAATTTTGTAATACTGTAAAAAAATTATAATAGACTTCCATACACTACTATTCTCAGTAGATCTAGGAGCCACTATTTTCAACAAAAAACCATGATAATACAATTCAAGATGGAAATTTATTCTTTTTTTTTTCATTTTTTCCATAGTAACTAAAATCAGAGTTAACATAAACAAATGCTACTCTGAAAATTTAACTGCAAATCCATTAGCAAGTTTAACTCCTATGTCCACAGGATTTGGTCTGCCAAACAATTACACACATGTATGCATTGGATTTTCAAGAGGATTTTAATTCAAAGCCTGTTAAAGCACCTAATTTCATATTTCACACATGCATTCTCTTTGGGAGCAAGACAACACAGAATACTAGATCAGAAATAAGAAGATCAAAGATAGAATTGTAAAGATAATTTTCTTTACATTTCCTGTGTGACTCAGAACTGTGACTCTCATAACTAAAAACTTTACACAGTATATTTCACCTTAGCAATATTCTTCATGCATCCTGACATATACCTCCCTGAGATGCTGAGTGATACACATTTCCATTAGACATTTCCTTTCATTTTGTACCTTTTGTCTACACTCAACTGTTGTTATTCAGCTATTTGTGCAAAGTGTCTCTCCCAGCAAAGCAGATTAAAATTATTATCTAATCAGGTGACAGATATTCAAAGCTAGTTTACGTGAATGTCAAAGTGCAAAGCACGGCAAAGCAAAATTAGTTACACTATTATTACCTGCTAAAGAATTTCTAATTATTTCCAGTAGTAATGAAACTTCAGAGAGAGAGCAGAGAGCAGACTCCAACTTGACCAATACGAAATTAAGTTATTTAATAAATACATTACTAAAATAAATTAATTAATAATAGATATCTAATCCACTGCATTAATGAGTTATGAATATTCAGTTTCTGAGGTTCTAAAGAAAGCCAGTTTTCATTTTAGACAGAGATTTGTCAAACTGAAATCTGTATAAGGATTGTGGAGATGGCTTCAATGGATCAGAAATATTGTTGGCCCATTTAAATGTTATTTAAATTCATTATTTTTCATTTGATATCTCATCTTTACTATAGATTAGAATAAAAAAGGCATATGAAACTTGGAGGGTGACATCAAACTTCCACAGATAGTCCACAAAGAGATCTTAATTTCACATTTTGCACCAGTGTTCAGTTTTGTTCCTGGGAGACATTTATTCATAAATATAATCTTACAAAATGGAAAAAATTACTTTGTCCACCAAGTCTGTCCCTTTTGGTTTTCTTATCTTAGCTCTCCTGCTTTCATACAACAGTCATTTATCATTTCTTTGTTTGAAACTTATCTAGCACTTGGCCTAACTTTCTGCATTCAACATAGCAGTTTGATATTTTGTAAAAAATTGAGTTTTTTCATTGTATAACACTGTTTAAACTAACTTTCTATTCTTCAAAAAGTCATATATTTTGTATTACAACTTACTGTGAGCTTGCCTTTGTGAAAAACTTACCTGATGTGGTTCTATTTCTTTTGCTGTATAAGGAACAGTTGCTTGAAAGAAGAGACAACTGTTTCTCCTTATAAACAATTAAAGGATAATAGGGCCATCACAGTTCAAAACAAAAATACTTCTGTAGTTGAACATGACACTGAAAAATCAGCTAGTCAAGGCTCCAGCAAGCACAGGAAAATTCATAAAACATTTTAAATGTGGAAAGGTCAATAGACATTCAAAGCAAATATTTTTCAAACAGAGATTAAACCCATGCATTACCTCAAGGGAGATCTCTCCTGTAATCTTTAATTAGCAACATATGACAGAGCAAATGACATGACAGGAAAAATTTGTAGTGAAATGTAACACTATTCATTGCCTATAATTGGGACTAATGCTATTTTAATATTTATATTGCTTTGAATTTCATACAGTACTGGGAAATTTCAGGGGCAATGTAGCACTAATTTCTTCACTCCCACACTCATTTCCCTACCTACTCATCCTGCACGACATGCAGCATGGCCACTGGCAGTGGGACAAGAATAAAACAAGTTTAATCTGTCATATATTCAAAAGCTGGACTCAGAGCATCAAAGAGGAAACAGGTTTTTATATCCATTTATACTGTTCAACAGGCATTTTTGAAAAAACTTGTCATTCCACTTAGATCAAGATCTCAGGGTACACATGTGATTTATGTAACTGAAACAAAGCATTTCAAAACTTCTTAATATATTTAACATTATCCATTGAGGATATGATGCATTACTATTTGGTTCCTAGCCCTAAGAGTTAAAGACTTGGCCTTAAAAAAAACCAAAACAAACAAAACCAAACACAGAAACCATAAGGTTATTCCACATGAAAAATATCACATATCTTTAGTATTTTTCTCTCCAATTGATATGAGTAATTAATTAATTATCAGCAAACTGATTAAACATGAAAAAAGAATCAAAGAACCAACAAAATATTCTGTATTCCTGCACTGAAGTTTTGCCTTTAACTCATGTCAACATGAAATTTATTTGTACTTCTAATCACTCTATACAATATTAGTAATGAAGTACATTACCCTTAAAGGCATTATTTTTCCCACAGAGTGGGACCCATTAAAAACATCTAAATAAAATGTATTAAAACCATTTGGCAATGTTTTTTATTCCATTTTGACCGCACTACAAATATTTACAAAGATAAATATTCACCCCAAAGAGAACCTGAGTACAGATTAGAAGGATGTAATGGTAATAGACTGTAACGGACAACCTCTCCCTTATAACAGCATTAAAATTATCATAAAATACAATGAAAATTAACAGGTTGCATGTTTTTGAAGACCTTGCATTTACAACAGTTTCAAACAAATGGTCCAAAAACCATTTAAACCTGAACCTTTCATGGTAAGGTTGCCCACAACTAAATTCTTGCATGTGCCCTATTAGTCACAAGTGGCTGTAGAATTAGGATTGAGGTATCCAGAGAGTTTAAACACAGAGCTGAATATCTTCTTTCAAAATGCAAATTAACTCAATCACCTCTTTCAAGTCTGCACAGTTTGTGGTTCTGTAATTGTTAAAAACCAAATCTTAAATGTTATCCAAGCTTCTGCTGTGAGTTTTAAAGCTCAAAACAATAAGGCTGATTCAGTTGAACACCACAGCTGTAGACACAAGGACATCTACACTCCAAACCCCCAACTATGGCTTTTAAAATTAATTTATTTCATAAATTTTGCATGTTAGATAATTTTCAGAATTTTTACTTTGTTAATCTTTTATGTGTTTATCTTTGTGTAATAAAAGATATAATTTTGCAACGTAATTTTTGGCATCAATGGTAGCAATCACTGAAAAAAAGTCATGAGCATCCTGTTGTCTCAATTTATGCTACTACCTTTAAAATTAATCTATTCTCCTGCTTTCCTTCCACTCCCACTTTGTGACCACTGCTTAGTTCAAAATCAAATACAATAAAATTAAGAGGAAACAGAATTTCACATATGAACTTAATTAAATAATTCAGAAGATGAAGAATTCCACATCAGCAATCAGGTTGGGTTCATTTCATGTATTTTTGTCTCAGAGCCTTGGGGAACAGAAGACTCAGCCACTCTTTCAGAAGTGAGAATGATAGCAAATAATAGTGCCTGCCAGACTGGCACTTTGAAGTGGGGGGGGGGGGGAGGGAAAGCACACCTCTTCACCATCAAGGTAGAAGCATCACTAGTGCTAGTGTCTACTGAAAAAAAGAATTATTTATTTCACTGGCCATATTCATAAGCCAACAATAAGTTTAATACTTTGTTGAATCAATATTAAACCTGAGAGCAGTCAAAACTTCAGGTATCATACTGTTCTTCTAACATGAAAAATTAAGACTCTGAATTGTACCTGAAGTTTAAATAACAATGGGATTTGAAAAGAGAGCCTTTTATTTGTCAGATATGAATTAATAACTTCTCTGATAGAATGCTGAGACAGCAAAGCAAATATACACAATGGGTTCATTTTCCCACGTACACTGCAACATGCTGGTGACATCTACAGCTTTAAAATTTGTAAAGCTACTATTATCACCTCTCTCACATACACCAATCCTTGAATAAAGTGTTTAATTAAGTAAACTTGTTCTTCCCACTTTCCAGCTCTAGAAGAGCTAATTCATGCACTTAACCATAAGAACATTAAATTATACACGAATGAATATTTATATCCTCTAAGAAAAACATCAAACATCAAAAAATATCAAATGTGCCAGTGTAATTTATCTCTTGGAACATGTTACCTGCAGAAAAGTAATTCTTCATACAACATCCGCTCCCTGCTCTAAAGAAAATTTTCTCTAAATATTCTAGAATGCTGGTAAATCCTTTAGCTGTTATAACTCAGAATACTTAAATATAGTCCAAAAATGCTGCACAATTATGTGACAATGCAAACTTTCACACATTTCATAATTAAAGTTTAATCCTGTGGTACTCTGATCTACAAATACTTCTCGGGACTGTTATTGGTTTTCAAGATTGGTTTGTTAAAAATATAAGAAAATTCACCACCAAATTAACATTATTTCCTTGGAATCATAGAATTGTTATCTTTGGAAAAGACCCCTAGTATCATTAAGTCCAACCTTTGACTGAACACTACCATGTCAACTAAATCATAGCCCTATGTACCAGGGTCAAAGAGGTCTTCAGTTTATTGTGGAGCCAAGAAAATAAATGGTTGCCTTTATTTTGTCCATTAGAAAAATCCATTAAAGAAATATAATGTTTGCAAAAGCCCCTTCCTCTTACACTGTGGATATCACTCCTGAGGAACACAGTCCTCCAGGGCTGCCACAGTTACAGAAGAAAAATCTGTACCCGACCCAGCTGAAGATTACCCCCAGGAAACACCTGAACAGCCCAAAAGGAGAAACATCCAGAGGAGAGAGCAAGGTGGGCAGAAGAATTCCCACACAAGTGGCCCACAAACCCCTGTCCTGCCAAGAAAAATGATTGCTGCTTTTCAAAACAGCAGAGAGTTTATGACACATGCAGTTTAATTTTAAAACAGATTTCAGCAATCAAACCTGAATGCCTACATGAGCAGGTATCACTCCAACTACATCTAACATTTTATATGACCCAGCAAAATACACTGCATTCAGATACAGAATTACATTTCCATTAGTCTCCTTAAATTTATCTGTAAACGTTTAGATCATTTCTTGCAAGCTTAAGGCTTCCAAAGTGAAACAAGTCTGGAAAGAATTTTTAAAAACTTATTTTCCATGAGGAAATTGAAACAGGAATGGGAATTGAATGGAAAAGGTGGAAGTGATAGGAAATGAAATAATTTTACAGATAGGAAAATACCCTCTATAATGTAACCTCACAAGACAGGTACATAAAGTTCTGAACACTGTTCAGCTGAGACAAAAAAAGGAACTGTAAAGTAACCATTACAAAAATCTATCCTCTAACAACCCTTTTTAGCTGTTCATGTGAAAAATACTACTGTGAGCCATTTACAGAGAAGAAGAAAAATTAAAGTGCAAATTACCTCTAAAAGCTACAGTTAGGGAAGACAGACATCAGAACTGGCTCTTGTTCAGAAACAAAATATCTATTGCTACTATCAGTCACATTCATTTGGAGTCTGCATTTTTAATGCTTAGCAATTTTAAACATTTTTTTTCTCCTTCCGCTATTGTAAGGTTCATAAAACATAGTTAATTTTGTTTGAATTACATTCAGCTGAGAAGTCACAAAAGTGTCAGGTTTTCACCTCTTGCAAGATATTTACTTTCCTGGTTTTTGGGGTTTCGCTTTTTTCATGTTTTGGGTTTATTTTTTCCCCCTCCCTCTCAAGGGAAACCTTGGAAACCCTCATTGCTGTGACTAATTAAAGTAAAAAGCTTTTTTGATAACTGTTGCTAAACACCTCTCTGCTATGCTCTACATTAAATTTGAGGTTTTTCCTTATTTCATTATTTTCCTGCACTTCTTAAGGCTTCTTGAAGGGAATTAACTCCTGCCATGAATGAAGTGCATAGATGTTTGCATTAAGCGTTCAAGTCTACTTCCAAATGAAAAAGCCTCAAGCTTCAATACTTTTACAGCATTGTCCTCTGGTAGACTGAAGGGGGAATTGGCAAATCAGTCAAAACACTGTGTTCTGAGCAACTTCATTCACTCCCTACTGGCATGTGGCCTAACTTCAGTTAAAGTGCAAGGCCAAGGCCATCACCTTTATGGACTGACTAGTCATTTTGGGCAGTTCAGTGAGCATTTTGAGAGCATGTATGTGTATGGCATCTTCAGAAATGCTGAACACTTTGTCAAATCTGGTTCCATGAGGGCATTCAAACTGGACACCAAAAAAGTTTAAGTGTCTCATAATTACACTATTCTCAAAAGGAAGTTTTGCTTTCATAATTCTTGGGTCCACTTGGTGGTTGAGGGAGCATAAATTGACATTGTTTCCATAACATATGTACTTTATATTAAGTATATTTTATTTGCAGTGGTTTTATGTACTTTATCAGTGCATATTTCCTTAGCATGTAAAAATTAATCTTTTAATATTTAAGAACACAATTATGAAATACATCTTCACAAGCAGGGTAAACAAAACACTTCTAATCACTTACATTTTTCCTAGTGCCTTCATTGCATACATTCACAAAACTGCATCAGATAAAACCAACTTTATTACTGCACATCAGCGAAGAAGAAAAAAAAGAAATAAAATACATCATGTATTCTACATTTGCCACCAATTTCACTCTCAGCAGGGACAATGTCTGTTGGCATTCAGAAGGCATTAACTATGCTACAGAACTACTGGAAGGAGAGATCCAAAATTAACTGTATTCCAGTTCATTTTGATGGTTTTTTCAGCTTTTCGTTTTTTCTTTAATCATCCACTTGGGTATGCAGTAATGAGTCTGACCCCATTATACCCAAGATTTAAGAAGACATGTAGGTGATATGATATTCAGGTTATTCAATTATTTGCATTAGAGTTGTCTCATATTTTCTCAGGTCTCACTGAAATCCTATAGCAAGAGCTGACATTTCAAACTTCAACTGATTGCATAAAAAAATACCTGTTCTCAAATCCATTTGTTATGTGTGCCACAGCAGTACCATCAAAAAACAATGAGGTCCCACCATGCTGGGCACTGTGTGCATAGCATGAAGAGTCTGTACATGAAAACAGAGCAATTTACACCAAAATAGCGAGTGAGGGATTGTGACACTGATGAAAAATGTGAAGGACAAAAATTAGAACCTTAAGGTGGTGTTCCTCATGTAAATCCGATATGCATACAGGAATAAAGTTTTGAATCTCTAATTTGAGGTTGGAAGGGGAGCATGTCAAGGTTTAGAAACTAGGCTTCCTATCTGTTAATTTATTTCTCACATTACCATGGAAACAATCTTTCTGCATATGTCTTCAGGGAGAGGAGAGGGAGGGCTGAATGAGGACAAATGCATTCATTCCTACATAGAGGCGCATGAATACACCATCCATGATTTCCAAGGCATGCTGCCATTCCTGTATCAAAGTAATGCTATTCTACATCTTTTTACTAAAAAAAATTTGTTAATACTAGCTTACCTGTGTGAATGCAAATTAACTCAATGTTAACTACTTCTAAAAGCTTACTTGAAGTGTTGAGATGCTGAACCCAAATGGCAAAAGTACATGCTCAGAGATGTCAAAGATACCTCTTGATTTGCTTTAAAGCCTTCAATGTCAAGTTGGTAATAGTTGTGCATCTGAGTTGATGGCTCTCAGTCCAATGGCCACACTGATAGACTTGCAAGGCAAAGCTAATAAATAATTGATCTTTTGGAGCCTTGCATGGATGTAGTGTTACAACTCACCCCAGAAGGCTAGGGTAACCCAGATTCTTATTAATAGATCCCTTGGATTAGATTGGAATGAAATGACACTGAATAATCAGTGTCTATAAATATTTATATATATATATATATATATACACACACACACACATATGTATGTGTGTAGGGTTTATTTTAGAATGACTTGGTTGCAATGGAAAGAAGGTGTGTAGCCTTTTTGGTGATTATTATCTACAGTAATACAGCAAAATGAAAATATAAAAATAACAATGTAAATAAAAAATAAAAATGCATAAGGAAAAGAACGAAAAAGAAAGAAAGGATAAGAGCAGAAAGAGATCACCACCTGTGGGTCCAGCAAAGTGTGCAAAGTCCTTTACTGATCTTAACAATGTGTGAGATGCTAACCATTAACATCTCAGTCTTTCACAGTGAGATAGATATATTTTACCTTCTAATGTCATCAGGTATCTTCTTACAGCTCACCTCTGTTGACAGGTTCAGAACTGACTTTATGGATACAGAATTTGTCATCTTAAGAATTTGTTCCCTGAGTACCTTTGCTACAGAAACCCATTGTGCACTATAACCTGTTTATAGAGCTATCTGCTCACAGGTAACAATACATGTGTATAATTCTTATTATTTTGGTCTCAGAACTGAAAAGCTGTGGCCATTGGCTTGGGCCGGCCAGCCGCCCACCAGGGTCTCAGACAGCAGCCCTACGGCGTTTACAGCCAGTGTCCCCGACCTGAGCGGGTTCCCTGCTGTCGGGTCTCTCGCCCCTTACCGCAGGCTGTGTCCACCCTTTTTGGTGGTCACTGTAACCGAAGAGCCGGAGTATGGTGGGAGGGTTCTTTCACCCGGGATAATAGAGACACTATGCTGCCAGCTCTTTGGGCACCCAGGTGAAAGACCTGGGGCACCTTCTGCACCAGACTTTTATTGAGGGATTACAAACCAATCACTGATGGGCTTGGGGGAGGAACCAGGGAGGAGTCGGGGGACAGGAACCAGCTGGGAAAGGAAGGGGGAGGAGAAGGGGAGACTGGCAGGGGATAATACAATCAAATACTGAGTTCTGGAGCCTAAAGGTTATAAGACAGGAGAGTGGCAGCTGGGGACAGGGTAGCCAGCCCCCGGGAAGCCCGGCCCATCTACAGGACAAACCACCCCGGGCTCTGCCCCAGGAGAGTCCCCAGCCCCGGGCTTCTTAGTGGGGGGAAAAGGGTTTTCTGGGGACTTGGAACCACCACAACAAAAAGCAATAAAAATTAATTAGGATAAAAACCAAAAGGAGAACCTTTTGGATTTCTCATAAAAATCAGTTATTTTTGAGACTTAAAATTAAATTCTTTAAAAATGTGCAAAGACCAAATTTCAAATTAGCCTCCACTCCCCAAAACAGCATTTTAGTACAGCCTTTTAGATTATCCTGCAGTGAACGAGTTTATTAAAATCATTCAAACCTGTAGAGATACCCATAAATATCCTTGTGACTCAAGAACCTGGTTTGTTATCACCCAGGTGAGTGATGTAACCAGGCTATTATGATCACTCTCACATGCTTTTATTCTGCTCTAAAAATAACATTTTGTTTCAAATGAAAAAGCATCAATTGGAGAGACAAGCAAAATCTCTAGTTCTCAAGTCAACTACTTTCCTAGACACTGCCTCTTGCCCCCTACCCAAAAAAGCCAAAAACCTCCAGGAGTCATCCCCAGAGAGCTTACCATCTCACTGAGAACACTACCCAAAAACAGGCTATTGTCTTAAGCCACTGGAAACAGATCATTCATTCTCCATTCCCTGGCCAAAGTTAAACCCTAACACAAGCAGTAACAGCACAGCACTGGGCAACAAATTATCCCTGTAAAATAAAGTGTTCCTCACACTAGTTAGTGAAAAAATATATCCTGGCTACAGAAAACTGATAAAGATACCAGCTGCTCTGTAAAATAAATCATTCTGAGCATTTCTGGTAAAGAGTTACCTGAAGTTGATGATTATGTCCTCCTCTATGCTGAATTCAGTTTTACTTTTCTTTCTTCTGCTGCTGAGACAGCTGTGCTAACAAATGCTGACAAGAACTTTTTTGTAATGGTTTGAAAATTCCTCATAATCAAGGTCAGACAGACAAATATAACATGATGGCTGGCACATGAATGCAGCAAATACTTCCTGCAGGCTCTAACGTGTGTCTATTTTATACTTATTCAATATTTTACACTTTAATGAATGCCCTTGTTACACCTTGGCTACTATTTTACATTACTGATTTGGCTGATAAACTTTTAACTTATCTAACATTGAGTTTCTTTACATGTTCCCTTGCCACATATGCTTGGAGGACATGACAGCTCAGAAACTACTGAATAGCCATGAGAAAAAGATTACATTATTTCAAAAATCCCAAGCCCTTAACTAAAAAAATAGAGGGAATCTGTAATTTTCACTGTGTTACCATTCAAGTGAGGATTATTTGTATGTAGCATTTTCTGCTTCTGATTTTGGCTGATCTGAAGATTTATACAGAACTCAACAGCTCAAAGAAAACAAAGTAGCAGAAATGTAGTTTCCCCACTTGTAAGACATGCATTTAAATGAACAATTACTCAGACTTTTGGCATAATCTGTAGTATCAGTGCAGATCATTCACTTCTGAACACATTATAAAGAAGGGTAGTAAATTTAACTCCTGTTTTGTTGTCAAAATAATGACTTGAAACTTGAGAACAAAAAACAAAATCAAAGTTAGAAATAGGTATATTCATTTTCATTTACTGACTGAAATTCCACAGACATTCATATTTCACAAATTTAGGCCAAATCTAACATCATTCTTCAGTTTATATATCCTGGACTGTTTAAGGATACATTTTGTTGTTTCATCTGTAATCAGAACACTTCTCTAACTCCATAGGATTTCCTTTCAAGAATGCATTTCACTTTTTTTTTTTTTTTATTTGTACATTATTTTATTTTTATCAGACACCATGTTACTCTTGACTTCAAGAATCTGTTAAATGGCAAGCATTCACTCATGCGATCGTGTCACTCCCATGGAAGAGTCACATAAATAGTGAGTCATTTACCAAAAATCTATCCTTCTTTCTCTTTGAATCCACATTCTATTAGTCAGATATCACATTGATTATTCTACAAAAAATCATTAATTATCAAGTAACAAGATATTTCAGGTGTTCAATTTGCCACCAGATGGAGGCCACATAGTCTCAAAATGCAGTAGAAGCATATGGCCATTAAATGTGAAAAATGAGTGCAAGTTTTGTAAAATGGCTACAGAGTACAACCTGAAAATCAAGCCAAGCTCCATATGTGTCTAGACTTCAATTGGATTTAAATTAAACTCACCATATGCTTTTAACCTGCAGAAAAACAGTCTGTGGTTTCATCTGTATGAATCTCCTCTACCAATAAAACTCCTGCTGACATTGTTTTGCAATATAAGGTTTTGTAGAAAACACACACACGGATAATAAAAATTATAGATCACCAATCTTAGAATAGAATATTTTACTCCATTTTAGACAGATTTTCTTCAGTAAACGACCAGTGTTTGCCTTATTGGTAAGAGTATTTTTAAAAGAAAGTCATTTCAGTATTTAGATGAGATCCAAGTCCCAATGTTTCCATAAGGCAACATAAAATACTTTGCACAGATTCACAGCAAAGGAAGTGCAGGTAGTCAGTATTATCTCACACAATGGAGAAAGTGAGACAAGCAGGAAAAAATGTCTTCCTATTCATTGGAAGTCTAATAAAAACCTTGGATTACAATTCAAGAAAATTTGAGCCAAAGCTAGCGAAACTTTTTTGCAACATGATTATACTACTCCAGGAATAAGAGGCTGAAAGTATGATGAGGAGAAGAAGAAAAGACAAGAGTTAGGAGACCAGGCTTGCTGCTGCCATCACTATTAGAGGCATGGGAAGGACTGGGAATGACAACAGCCAGCAGAGGGGATTAAAAGTTCCCTGAGAAATGATCACTAATCTACTTCCCTCCTTCCAGACACAGCAGTGATTGGCAACTTGGCTGTCCTGGACCTGGTGTAGAGAAGAGACACGTTTCTGGAGGCAGCAGCCTGCTCCCCAGCAGCTTGCACATGTTGAGTCAAGACCTGTCCTGACTCTGGCTTGGCCAGCCCCACAGCTGCTCCACTTGAGCACTCTCAGACACCTTGAGCAAGCAAGCATAAAGAAAAGGTTGAACAGTACCCTCTGATGCCAGATTTTACATTCCCTGCTCTAAGAAGTAAAGCTAAGATTGAGCACAGAAATAACCTGCTTGGCTGTGATAAAGGTAACAGTAAAATGTGTAAGTTTTTCACTGCCGTTTGAACCACAATTCAGTTCCTGAAAATTCGATTTCTTGTAAACAGATCTGGCTAAGCAAGAACTAACCAAAACTAACTCATATTTCAACACACCACTTCTTTTCCTTTCAAAATGCAGAGCAGCTGGACACCAAAATCAGAAAGAGAGAGAGAAAAAAAAAGTCTTATGACCAGCTTCTACCTTTTGTTTCTCATACACAATCCTCTGAGGATCAAAGATGTTATACAGAAGGGGCAGTGTGAAGTTCATTCTGAGTTTATCTGCGAAGAGAGAAGTTTTTTTGTTTTCTGTTGGAACTTTAAATGTCTCTTTTCCTACTGAGCACTCTGCAATATTCTTTTCTATTGCTATGAACACCAAAAGAAAATTGCTACTTATGTCCAGTTTGTGCAATCACACAGCCAAGTAGTTCAATTTAAAACACAAAATAATGACAAAAGGGTTTATCCTTCTTATATTTAGAAATTTGCAATTTTAATTTCATTTTAGGCCTTGTCTCTGGCCCCTAACTCTTGCTGTGAGAGTGAATACTCCTATTTTATAATTTTGATGCTCCTGTTAAGAATACTAAGGACACAAGTTGGAGATGAAAACATAAGTTTTAATGTAATTCGATCATAAAAATGGACAAAATTTAAAAATATGTTCCCCCAACAAAGTATGTATACAGCTTTTTATTGTAGACTGGGGGAAAAATCCAGTATAAATTTGTTAGAAGATAAAGATTTGTCATCAGTCTGCAAATGAAGTTCCCATTAGAGCCTTAAAACACATACACCCACACCTAAAAGCCAGTAGTGTCACTTCAGTGGAAGGACACATGACCTTATTTTGGAGCAGGGAGACAAACTGGGGTCTTCCATATTCCAGTCTCACTTGGGTAAGATACAGATGTCTCAGTCTCTCAGAAGAGAGGTGGCCAGTGGTTGGTGGATCAACCACATCACTGCAATGCCACTGCTCATTCTCTGTTACACTTGTGCCATCTGTCCCCTCACCCACAGGACTGTTTAGTTAGGCAATCCTTTAGAAGTACATTACATGACTGATGGAGATTGTGGAATACTGGAGAAGGCGTGGAAAAGTAGTCCCAATTCAGGTTATATAATCCTATGTACTGTGTATTGTATTGACTACAGGAAACAATTGCACGTGTATTTTCAAAATATGCATATCTTTCCCCTTTCTTCTTAATTTGTAACTATCTCTCCAGATACAGCTAACGTGATAGTGACTTTAAACAGATTTTACAGCCAAATAACCTTAAAGTGTGGCAATCAGTGCCTTTTAACACTCACAGTCTGATTTGTGAAACAGGATATTAAATAATAAGCCATCTGTTGCTCTCAATTTTAATTGTTGCAATAATTATGTATTTCTAATTGTGATCCTAATTTAGATCACAATTTATCACCAGGAAATAAAAGGCACTATTTGTTTTCATCAAATTACTGAGTTACTTTTAATATTTTCATCTGTTCTGGTACAGAAACAGAGACCAGTTCTTGATTAAACAAAAGCATACTTTTGTACTTGAAAGAAGTCTGCGCATGACAGAAGCAAAGCAAAATTACGTCAATAAGCCAAGTTCATCTTGAGGCCTCCATTTCTAGAAAGCACTACTCAAATAGTGTCAAGCAACTGCTATGCTTGCTAAGACATAAAAAAAAAACAATAACCCATAACATAAAGCCAAAATTATCTATAAACATTATAAACTCCTTGTCATGCCAGAATCTATACTAGGCCCACAAATGACCAGAGAACTACTCCCAAAATTAAGAAAACCCTTTGACATAAAGAAAAAAAGGGAGTTGCCCTCTACATTCTTTGTTTCCTGGAAATGGGAATAAATCAGAGGAAACAGGTGATCACAAATGGAAAGGTTCCTCAAGAAAATATCCTGCAATCTCTACTGTTTGGAAGATGTCAGAGTCTGACTTATTCAGTGAAGATCCCCTTGCCAGGAACACAGTCCAAAGTGATCTGAAATTAGACAGAGCCCTATGCTTAATAATCCGATCACAATAACCTCTGCACAGCTTTAGAGAAAAACATTATGCTAAGATCAGAGTCAGAATCTCTACCAAAACAGGAAGTTTTAAGGGTAGAATATTGCTGCAAACTTCCTCTTAAAAGTCATGAAAGTTAATGTATCTCAGAAAGAAGCTGTATTGGCTAGGAAATATACTTGAAACTATATCTGCTTACTAAAAAGTTTCTATACTATATGCCATGACAGAAACTGAAGCATAAGAGCATCATAATATCTTTTAGGTATTTGGAAGTGTCTTGATGGTATGACAGTATCAAACATGTTTATGTTGTGCTTAGTCAATCTACTTTACATTTAAACCCTGAAATCTTGATATAAACTTTATTAAAATTAAGAAGCATTTGACCTTTGTTTCAGGCCAACAAAAATTTTAAAATATTCTGCCACAAGATTGAAATGAGAATGACAGCATGAATCTTAATGCAATCTAAAACAGTCCTTGTCTGAAGTCAGAGTGAAGAAAGAGATAGGCTTAAGCTTTTTCCAAATTTATATTCTCTCTATTCCCTTCATAGGCATAGTATGCAGTCTTCACCAATCTATCCATAAGCAGCAAATTCAATTTTCAGTAAAACAAATATTTTCCATATGAAAATCAGAAGATAAGGAAAATACGTAATTTTATTAATAAATTAAATATCTCCATGAGAATTACAGCAGATAATAAAAAGAGATCATGTTCAAACAGATTACCAGATTCAAATAAAGAGAGCTGTTCTTTTTTTTTTCAATTGGATAATAAATCTCAGCTAAAATACACCTCATGCTTCTGCAAAACTCTGCAAATTATTTCTACTGAGAAAGATTTTCCTGTTTGATCATGCAAAATACCTGAGCCAACCAAAAAACACAGAAACCACTAAGCAACTGTCGTAGAGATTGCCAAATTTGTTTTTCAAGCTGAACTCTAGTTTCACCATTAAACGTTACAATTTACTCATGCTGAGAGGTATTTGAGACAAGCATAGGAAAACTAAGAAGGCTCCTGATCTATCACTCTGTGGTAACCATTGGTAAACACTAAGTTTGAATGGCATCTCCACAGGCTCACGCTTAAAATACAGCCTGAACAGCAACAGTGGGGATAGAAGAAATCAAGCCATGAGAGGAGTTGGGTTGAGGTTATTTCTCCCCTTCTGCTCTTTTCAACAAGGTTAAATTTGGTCAAAGCTCAGATAAAAAGCAGGAGTGATTTATAAACATTTTCTGTGTAATTGAATGTTTGGAACAACAGAAATAATTGTTAACTTGTTTATTTGTTTGTTTTATTTGTATTCAGAAACAAAATAAACAAGGCATCATTTTTTAAAATCTTATTTATTTTAGCCTTGTAGAAATGAAGAGAAATTAAGTGATAATAATTTTTTTGTCCCTCATTTGTTAAGTCCTTTCTACAGGATTTAAACTGTTACAGTGGTGGAGTGTTTATGTTGAAGTACAGAGCAAAACACACACAATGCACACTTGTCCCTGCCCTCAAGATCTAACTAAAATTTAATTACTATATAGTGTGTATGCTTCTCTTTTAACATTACTTTTAGCCACATCTTCAATTTGTCTCTTTGTCATCCAGGGGTGAAAAAAAAGGGGGGAGTGGGGGAGGAGGTGGTGGTTCGGGTAGGGCAGGAAGGGAATTCTATTATGTCTAATATCATTATTTTGTAAAAAGTACCGAATCCCAACAACAGCCTGTCCCCAATTTTTTTAGAAAAAAAAATACCAAAGCTAAGGAAGAATCCCAAAACCAAACAAAACAAAAAATCAGCACCACAGCTTGGCATAGGAATATAATTATAAACTTCATCCAGAAAAAAAACAGTAAAACAAGTATTAAAATCTTCACAATCACAACTTTGCAACTCATGTCTCCACCATTTCTTTTATAGTAGTTTTTTACACATGCACACTAGTGTGCCCCACCTGGCAGGCTGACACATCCACTTTTTATACTACCCCTGAGCTCCAGACAAGAGACCAGGAGACAACAGCTATAAATTTTGCATTGCAGTGTCTGAAATCACAGTTTTGGGAAGTTGGTTCTTCTGCAAGTACTAAAGCCACACATGTTAGAACTACCTTCATGGTGATTGTGAGAAATGTTGATGACAGAGGCCAGTGAAGTACTGAGACTGAAATCTTTATTTTAATAAACACTTTTGCAATGATTTGATAAAAAAGAATCAGTGCAGAATGTCATTGCTTTACTGTGTAACTCTTTATTGAGGACCAAATCCTCTCTACTTTATCCAAATGATAAAAACTACACAGTAAGCATTCCCTTTTTTCTGGTTACAAATCTTAGACTTACTCATCCCTTTGGTTATACACCTCTGAGTAGGAAGGAGTGTTAATGATTTTGGTAGACCAGCATAGGCAACACTACCACTAAAAGATTAAAAACATTCACTTAATTGCTATCCCATTTCCAATGTTCTAGTCCTCCACAGAGAGGAGTAGCCACCTGTTCATCCCCACTGCACTCCCAAAGCACCACCTGCCTGCTGAATTCAACACCAGGAGGAAATTTGAATATTAGTTCTTGGTAGTATCAGAGAACAGAGCGTTCCCCATTTTCCCCCAAAGACAGGCATGACACTGAATTTGCACAGTGTCCACAGGGCTTGTGGAAAAAGTAAAGGTTCCTGGCAATGTTTTCTCTACAAACAAATTAAGAGCCAGGTCTCTATGGCAGAATTGTTACTGATATAGGTAGCAGTAGTTTAAAAAATTGCTACACAAAGCTGTCACTGCTTTGGCCATTTCTGATGCAAGCAAACATTATCTCCATGAACTCTTTCCCTCTTAAGTCTTTCCTCAATGTTTTAAGTTGATTTTTTTTTCTCATATGAAATAATATTCACTTTCAGGCCTGTATGCATTTTGAAAGTCTTGCCAAAAAAACCTGAATCTTTTGATGGTCCTCAAAGCAAAACTGCTTCTCTTGAGAAAATGTTACATTGGTTGAAGCACTGGAAAAAGGCAATAATATATTCACTTTGAAGACAGATGAAATGTAAAAAATACTTCAGAATTAGGAGGTGTTGAAAACAATACAGCTTTCACAGCATCAAGATAAAAAACCCCAGCCAACAGCAGTCACACACATATCAGATTATATCTTTTTTTCTTCTCACTTGGCTTCTACAATAACCAGGTCATCTTTGACAAGTTTTGCATTCTGGAAATGCACAAACACTAAAACTATCCAACCTCAGGGTTCGTAAATTTGCAATTATGACATAACAAATAAAAATTATATCTTAGGATTTCATACTGCTGAACTTATATCAAACTTTTCTTTTACTATGCACTTGTTTTTCTGGCTAGATTTTTATGAATGGCTGGGTGTTGAAAATATTTCTGGACTTATTTAGTGATAAAGTGGCTGTTGCGCATATTAAATATATATTATTCAATATATAAAATGTGTCTCAGGTTACAAGCAAAAGCATTTACTCATATTGAAGACGTAGAAGCATAGACTCATAGAATCAGTTGGGTTGGAAAAGACCTCTAAGATAATTGAGTCCAGCCATTAGCCTGACACTGCCATCTTTACCACTAAACCATGTCCCCAAGTGTCATCTACACAGTGTTTGAATGCCTGTGGGAATGGTGACTAAAACAGTTCCCCGAACAGCCTCTTGCAATGTCTGACAGCCTTTTCTGTGAAGAAATTTTACCTAATACCCATTCTAAACTTCTGGCATTACTTAAGGCCATTTCCTCTCATCATATTTATCATCACTTGAGAGAGGAGACTGGCCCCCACCTCATTACAACCTTCTTTGAGGTGGTTGTAGGGAGTGATAAGTTCCCCCCTGAACCTCCTTTTCTCCAGACTAAGCCCAGCTCCTTCAGCTGCTCCTCACAGGGCTTGTGCTCCAGCTCTTTCCCCAGCTCCACTGCCCTTCCTGTAGTGAGGGGTCCAGAACTGGACACAGCACTCAAGGCATGGCCTCACCAGTGCTGAGCACAGGGGGGCAATCACTGCCCTGATCTTGCTGGCCACAGGATTGCTGATCCAGGCCAGGATGCCATTGGCCTTCTTGGCCACCTGGGCACAGCTGGCTCACGTTCACTGAGGTCGTCCAGGGCCCCCAGGTCCTTTTCTGTTGGGCAGCTTTCCAGTCATTCTTCCCCAAGCCTGCAGCACTGCCTGGGGCTGTTGTGACCCAAGAGCAGGACCCAGCACTTCACCATATTGTACCTCATACCACTGGCCTCGGCCCATCAATCCAGCCTGTCCAGATCCCTCTGCAGAACCTTCCCACCTTCCAACAGAATAACACTCCTCCCACCCAGTTTGGTTTCATCTACAAATTCAACTTACTGATCGTGCCCTCAATCCCCTCATCCAGATCATCAATAAGATATTAAACAGGACTGGCCCCAACACTGAGCCCTGTGGAGCACTGCCAGTCACCAGCTGCCAACTGGATGTAACTCCATCCACAACTTCTCTCCACCCACAGCCTTCCAGCCAATTTCTTACCCAGCAGAAAGCACATATATCCAAGACATGAACAGCCAGTTTCCCCAGGAGAATGCTGTGGGAAATGACATTCATCATTTCATGCTAAATTTTCAAATCACAAATTAGCATGAAGAAAGCTCCATACTGGCAGGTAATTCAAAGTCACTGAAGAGAAGCAATGCAGTTAAAAAGTTTTTGAAGGAGGTCATAAAATATACCATTTTTGCATCACTTTCTCAATCTTGATTTCTTACACAGTTTCACAAGTATTAATGAGCTCACTCAGAATTATCTGAAGCAGCACAGGCTTGAAAAATAGGAAGTACCTATTAGTATTGGCAAGCACTGAAGAGTTAATGTTACTGCTGGATGATTACCAGGGGAGCATCAATAGGGAAAGAGTTCTAAATAACTAAACAAATGGATTCAGTAGTATCAATTAAACCAAGACTTCATCTCAGTGAGTTTCTTTTTTTTTCCATTTTCTGTCTGGTCTTTTTTTTTCTATGCATATACACAAAAAGCATCCTTTTCTGCTAGAGATATTTTTCCTTTCCATTGCATCCAGGTAAGACCAACTGGGACTCTACTGAAGGGGTGAATGACAGGTTACTGTGCCCTCTAGTGAGACTACCAGCTTCTCCAGCTGCTAAACTGATACCTTATCAGGAATCCTGCACCACACAACCACAGGATTTTGTAGTCTGAATGCAGACAAGAGGAAAAATACAAATTCTTGGACAAAACTTGCTCTCTACTGTAAGAAAAATGTCACAAGTTATCACATGAAATCATCCACAAAAGGCATGAGACACAAAGGATAGCAGGAAAAATATTTCACAAACTCCTCAGTGACAAGCAGAAAATGAAATGACAAGCAAATAGAGTTTACAGACAAAAACCAAAAAGAATATGAAAACTTTATTCATAAATATGAGCTTTAGCTTCTAACAAATATCTGATAAAGATCAAACTTGCTGACAACTAGCATCAGTAGTGGTCAACAGCCAGGTTACAAAAGGTGTAGGATTGGCTAATTATTCTCAGTTGATTACACAGCGCTGATGAAATTCAGGCTACAAGACTAACTGTTGGAGGAGTCAAACACAGTTTTGTTTTTGAGAACTAGTAAGGGACTAGAGGGGTAGAGAAGATCAGAAAAATTACTTGGGGTGCTCTTAAAATGCAGTAAAAGTGGGTAAGAGCAAGAGAATTATAGACCAGTTAAATATTAATTCTGGGGAAAATACTGTCAAAAATTCTAAAAACAAGCTGTAAGCACTAGAAAGGAGAAGACTGATGGTCACTGTGAAAGACAAAATATGTTTAACTCATCCCATTTCTTTTTGCAGGACAGTTATAGGTGTTAGTATAGAGGTAAATGCAATAGGAGGAAGATATTTTGTCTTTATCCAGGTTTTTGACACTTGTTTAACATAGCATGTTCATACCACAAAATAGGCTAAAATAGTTAGAACAATAGTGTTGCCCAGGAAGAGTCATTACTAGTTCATTATCAAATGGGGGAACACACAAAGCAAGGTTTTGCGTGGGTCTGTCCCACTCTTGGAACTATTCAGCACGTTTTTAATGATTAGGATGGGAGAGCACATGCATTCAATTTGCAAGCTGAAAGCAGCAGCAAACACATCAGACAGCAGAATCAATTGGGATTTGAACCACACAATACACTGGGAGAAGGCCCATAGAAAAAGATGCAATTTACTAAGAGTGGAGGCAAAATTCTATACCACGCTCTGTGGAAGAAAGGAAGATACAATGAATCATAATGTGATCAGGAATCATGAACATCAAGCTGCTAAAATACATACACACAATTGAAACCTCATTTTAAAGTGTGAAATAACCCTCCTACTATCCAGCTGAAAGCTTACAAGCAAAGATTAGCACACTTTCCAGTCTGGTCACAGAAACTGAGGGATACAAATCAAATGGTGGTAGGACAGTCGAGTGGTGAGAATGATCACTGATTCAGAATACAGAATGCTTTTCCTTAGAGAGTTTTTCAATAACAAGAAAAATCTTTCGTAGTAAGGAAAATTATATATTGAAAGAGAACGTGGAATTGTCATCACTGGTTATTTTCAGAAGGAAGTTGAACAAATACCTATCACAAATACAGTTCATCCTGCCTTTGAACAAGGTCTGTACTTCAAGTCTTGTTTTCTGTAACAGACTGATGTGAATTATTTTACAAGGACAGGAAACTGATAGACAGAACTCTAGGTGAACCTCATCCCTAGCTGAGCAAACTTTTAGTGTGTAAAATCTGTTCATTTATAGCGGCACATGAGGCCATGCACATTTCCCTCCCAATAGGATTGAAAAGTGCTCCTATTTCCTCTCCGTTGGAGTAGAACAGAAGCTGCAAAAAGAGGTTACACACACTTAAAATCTCTGTATGCTAAACACTAAGTAAGCAGCTTCCAGTTATAAGAACTTACGAACACATTACAAAAATATAAAAATTAATCTACAAATCTGTTACTAAGACAGTGATTAGAAGTTTTACAAAAACTTTATTGTAACTATAATTCGCATTTCTTATATGAAATCTCCAGGTCACATGACTGAGTTACTGTATTGCTCTCCTTAGCAGTAAAAGTGACATTAACTAGTGCTTGTAGGGCTTATCTTCTCTCAAAAATCAATACCAGCAGACAATTTAAACTCAATGAAATAACCTTTGTGGTAGTTCTTTAATTTTTCTAAGGATACCATGTAATTGTTCTTTAGATGTAGTAGACATTTGGTCTCAGAGTTTTGGAAAACAAAACCAAAAATTAGTCACTTCTTGAGCCCACATTTGGGGACAATTTGCTTTTCAGGTGCTATTTTCCTCAGAACATTGTGAAAAAAAAAAACCCATACATGAAGAGGCCTTCTTTAAATAACTGCCTGCAAAATAACAGCTAAAATATGTTTCTAGTTCTTTTCTGTAACTCTTCTGTGACTCAAAAATATGGCAGAAATGTTATTGAAGCAGATAATATTCCACTATGTATATTGCTTATAGGGTTAGAAAATTTTCTTTGAATCTGCCTAGGTTGAGAAGCTGATATATTGTTTGCTTGTCAAACAGCTTGAAGAGCTAGACAATACCATTAGACATGGAGTTGAAATAATGAATGAATGGATAGATGGATTATCCTCATCTGCTATGTGTTGTTTGCTAAAGCCATTTTAGTAAGACTCTCCTGCTCCTTTTAGTTATAAATTGTCTCCAAAACGTGCAGTCATCTAATTTAAAAACTAGACCTCCATACCAGAAAAATAAAAATCACAGTAGCAAATAAAGGTAGAAAAGTATACTGCATATTGTTTTCCTAGAAAATATTTCTATATGACTTGAGTTAGAAGCCACCTCTGGAATATGAGATATATTCCTCTTTAAGGACCTGATGATTAAGCTGTAATTATTTAGAGCCATTCTGACAGTCTATTGCTATTTCTAGCCTTATCACAGTTTTTTTTCTGCTTCTACTCCTGTTCATTTTCTTTCCTAGACATGAGCAGTCAACCTTTCATGGTTTCCATTCAGTCTTTGAGTGCCATATATTTTATTGTCCTGATTTCTTAACATTTGCTATAATTATCTGTGTCTTACAAAATTTATTTTGATATCTGAATGTCTTCACATGTGGGATAGTTCTCCTATTATGTTTCATCTCTTTTCAACACTTTCTAAGTTTTTCGTATTGGATAGAACAGAGAATAAATGCTAATACTGAAATGAAAAAATAATTTTTAAAAAACCACTAAAGAAAATGACTCCTCTATTATCTTTAGCTGGGCCATAGCCAAACCTGATGTCAACACCTTTGAAGAACTAGATAGCAAAATCACTAAACTGACAACTCTCATTTTTCATGAGTACTATAAAACTTTATGATTACTTGGAGCTTTATCACATGAAGGTAGACTGATTCACAGCTGTTCTGGTGAAGTTTCTCATAATAAGCCTCTATATTTTAATCAGTTAATGCATATCCATCTTGGCATCACTTTCCTCATCTTTCAGAAACTGTCCTCTGTAACAGGGTTGGGAAATCGTTCAGGTGGATCAATCTTCATAACAGGACTTAGTATCATTTGTATTTCTGGTAGGATAAGAAAGTTTGGAAAGATGGACAGAAGAGAAAAGGTTTTTACAACACATAAGGTTCATAGGGCCAGTTTCTCTATTCTCGATGCTCACATTCCTTTGCTACTTTAAAGCTTACATTAATGTACTAGTAATTATCTGAAACCCAAATAAAGACAAAATATTTCAGAGGCAGATAGTCATATATTGTAACAACTTTGCAAGTGAAATCCTGGACTTACAACCTTTTAATGTAGCCCTGGAAATTTATTTTTAGAGTAGTCAACAGACACAACAATCTATCAGAAGACCATGTTTCTAATTTCAGTTATCATTCCACAAAGATAATAGGTACCTGTTTTATCACTAGTTAATGCAGGTCTCTATGTCCTCATTATAGCTTAAGATCATCAAATGTGGAAGGGATACTGAAACTAAAGGAGGCATAGACCTTAATATTTCCACCAGAGAGACATTTGGTCATTTTTAACAGCAAACTAGGGCATTATTCAAAGTGTGATTCAAAAATAGACTGAAGACATGAGTCAACCTCTCTTTTATCTACTCTTCTGTGTCATTACCACCGTAATGTTACCTTTAGTGAGGACTGAGTGGTCTGCTGGGTTGCAGTCTAATAAGAGAATTATTCATATACTTCATTAACCAAAAAGCCTATAACAGATCTTTTGCTATCATTACACATATAATGAAACTGCCTCCTAAAGAATGTCATACACTTATTCAAACCAGCTCGTTCTGTTTATATAGTAGTAATATTTCACAGTTTAATAAATCATTTTCTCTGCTATCCTTCAGTTACCTAAGGGCTGCAGTATATATTGCAAACTAGCAGCCAGTAATATATTTTAAAATTAAAACCACTGAGTTAAGAGTACAGTAGAAGAACCAAAACAGTTTTTCAATCTGCAGAAATAATAGCAGCTCCAATTTATCCTGATTTTAGAACAACACATGTTTAAAGTGCAAGATCCCTTCCTTCACAAAACAAAATCTGATTGTTAAGATCTGAAAGACCAATGTCCCTCAAAGTTTAATCAGTGTACTTCTCTCTCATGTGGTATCTGCCTCAGAGCTAGATATCTAATATAGTATTTGCACAAATTCTTAGCCATGTCTTTCTAGAGGAAGATTCATCCCACACTAAAACAGATGCCGACAAATTGCTTTCCTGTGTCTTTTTAGAAGAAGAACCACAAAACCATTTCAGTTGGAAGGGATGTCTTGAGAACCTTTAGTCCACCCTCCCAGTTTAAACAGGGGCACCTGTAGCAGGTTACCCAGGACCACTTGAGATCAGCATGCCTCACCTACACATTTGTTTGCATCATGTCCAGCAACATCTTAAGAGAGGTAGCACTGAGCAGCTTCTTATCAGCTTCACACCAAATGCCTCTGCCGTCCCAAAATTAGGTCTATCCTATAGCCCTAAGACCTGGGCTTCTCAGGGTATATTACTTCACTCCTATAGATTTCAAAGCCTTAAACACTGCACAGCTAGGGATCCGCTTTTCACTTCCTCTGCTTTGACCAGTTTGCCAAAATATGCTTTGGCTAGATGTTTAATGCTTTGCAAGCATCAGAAAAGTGATGTGCTGGAACTCAGAAGAATTTTCATGATCAAAAACCTAATCAGATATGAAAAGGAGGCTAAACTACTTCCAGTGATAGTGTCAGGTGGCTATGGTTACAATTCAGGAGATCTATAGATCTGTACTTAGTGGCCCAATCATTCTCTTCAATGCAATTCTCTCATAATCCTGTGCAAAACTGAACACCTTGGTGGAAATAACTAAGACAAGAAGCTCTCCCCTTCTAAAACAAACTAAACCCTGATGGTGATGAAAGGCTGGCTCTGAGAATTGTCGGACTAAGGAATGTATGAAGGCTAAGATAGGAAAGAATGCAAAATCCACAACAATGTATGATTCAAAGGATGCACACAAATCACCTGCTCTATAAAGAGACTTGGTGCACAAATCCTACAGAAGGACCTTCCCTGAAAAATATGAGTTAACTCCCTTCATCTCCAAGCTGGAGGTTCAAAAAAGTATGCAATGCACCTTGTAATATTGTTTCCTTCCTATTATTTAGCATGTTAGACATCATCCAGTTCAGCATACTGACTGTTATGACCCACATCCTAGCACCTAACTGACCCTCATAGCCACTCACTGCCTAAAAATTCTGGCCACTTCCACAGAGATACAGAGGCCATTTTACAAACAATGAGCAACAAAGTTCCCAAACAAGGCTCAGCATTTTGAGTCTTGTCCCAACCTGTGGTCCATCGTGCTGACTTCACTTTCCCCACAAAAATGAGAATTTGTAGTGGGAGCAGGGACATAACCCTCATTAGTGAAGTGATCTAGTTTCACTTTGAAGTATTCATAGATCACTGCAGTATTCCTTTTAGTCCTGCATGATGTGCAGTATACTTGTGCTTACTTGAGTGAAAATAAATTATGGCTTTGTACAATTGATCAGCAAATATTTATTGAGAAAGAAATTCCACATACTAATTCTGAGCTTTCTCTTTGGCACTTAATGTAAATAACAGAAACCCACTTGACAAACATATTTACACCCTACTTGTCTTAATGTATTACCCCTCATCATTCCAAACCAGCAGCCATCAAGCGGAATCAGGACAGGCCATTGATTTCCCTGCATTCAACTCTCTGCATATTTGTTTCTACACAATACAAGCATAAATCAGCACACTCTACAAAACGCGAGGGTTTTTTTACATATAGATGTATTAGTGCATACCACAGTACTAGTACATTTGTTGCTTCCATCCTTTATGCTGATGACATTTATACCAAATGGAAGTCTGTAATGAAAGAGTTGACCTCCGTCTTGATTCTATCCTTAGGTCATGGTATCTCAGAAAAAAGAAAAAAAAACCCGGGAAATAAATCATCATTCTCTTTCACGGTACATATTTTCTATATTATCTTCTTTAGGTCAATACTATACTCCCATTTGTAGCAAGGGAATTAGGGGAAAATAGATTGTTAAGGGTCTGATTAAATATTTAATCAGAATATGCCCACCTCTAATTCCCTGGACAGAGCTCAAGAGACTATGAACTCCACAGGGAGCTCAGTACATCAGGAACAAGATCAATGTTAATTAGAGCAAGATACATAAACTTCTTCCAAAGTGTAAGACACATGATAAGGAATTCAATGCATAATTTTGAGACTGGTATAGATAACTTGAGTTGGGGGAATTGAGTCCACTTTTGTTAGTGTTTCCATTAGCAACCAAAACATTTATTCTTAGGTACAGCAACATCAGTCAGAAACTGAGATGCACAACAAGAAATTAAGAAACACTTCCATCATGTGGCCATTAAAAGCCAAGTAGTTTTTCTTCTGTTGGTGATTACTATAAGTATCTATTCATTGCAAAGAAATAGATTTTCTGCTCATACAACAAATAATGGAATATCACTGCAGTTATAGTAAAGATTTTTCACTCAGAGAAAAAGATATTTTTGTAAAGGAGCATTATGATTAATAAGAAAAAACTCTGAAACGGATCTTTTTCTTAGGAAGTGAACCACACAGTAGAGGTAACTGGTAAAGTACAGTTAAAGGCCAAAAGAAATAAAAATAATAATAAAAATAAGTCCTAAATGCATATTTATTATCATGGATAATTTAATGCCAGCTTATTGACATAAAATCCTAAATATTTTTATGCTACAGAAAGTCCTTAACCATGATCAAAAAAATAAAGCTATAGGTGATAGACTAGAAAAGTCACTCATCTTCCACAAAATTATGGAGCAAAATAGAAAAACTGATTGCATACAGTTGTGAGAATTTATAGAAGGTGACCTGACAGGTGCAGGACCATCTCTTTAGATACTTCATTAGCTATATATAGTTTTGCTTTGTTGTTCTGGGATTCATACACTCCTAAGTCAACACAAGTATGTACACAGAGCCACAAGTGTGTGTTGTGCTGACTCTGAATAATTTACATTTATCTGATACCACAAAACTACAGAAAAAATTAGGGTAGCTGATGACCTCCTTGTAACAATCTATCTTCCCTTGTGAAGTTTATATGCTAACAAATGTTTCAAAGGCTAGTGCTCTTCCTGGGAACAGTGTCTAAACAAACATAGAAGTACTGCTTTTGGCAGCAAAAAGTAAATTAGACTGAGGCAGACAGTGGAAGGAACAATACTGAAACTGATTTGAAAAACTTCTGCCTGGATTCACCATCTTTCAGCACAAAAAAAGCCATCATCTCAGCAGATATATATACATCATGAGCTGGGGGGTTTTTTGTTTGTTTGTTTGTTGTTTTTTTGTTTGTTTTTGTTTGGTTTGGGTTTTTTGAGCGTTAGTTCAGTTCCCTGAAGATAAGCATTTTCATTTGGACTTTGCAAAACTACATCAAAAAGAGGCAAATAGTTGGGCTATAACTTAACATATCCTTAACGAAGTCACAACTTCAAGTACCAATTCAAACATTTAAGCTGCGACTCTGTCAGTGGATCCATTGTTAGTAGTGCTGATAATAGAATTTATAAGAGCACTACGGACCACCTCTGTGGTATACATAAACAGAGATTCAAAATGGATATACAATTCATGTGCGAGGTGGTTTTAACGCTGTTGTCTCTGCTTCAGAGCCACGTTACTAGTTTGGGGCTCTCAGATCACTCTCAAAGTGCCCTGGAGAAAAAGATGGCCTTCATTTTTATTCACTGCTATTCAGTATGGTGCAGAGCACATAAGTACCATTTACCAAAAGAAGTAACACAGTCATTTTCACTGTAAAATCCTCATACATTCTTTGTATAAGGAAATACTGACTAAAATAAAAAAATATAGAAGGTACTGAAATTTTAACCAGATATCCTTCCCATATATTTATTTTGTGATTTGGTGCAAAATTAAAAAATCAATTTAAATTAGTATTTCTACAAAATAATATATTAAATATTGTAAAAACATACCTTGAATTTGTTTGCTTTTATACAATTAAGAAAAATCTGAGAGTATTTGACAATGTTTTTATTAATTAATAAATCTATGGATCTTTTTTTCCTCCATAAGAATTATCAATTCACTAACTTTCACTGTTGCTGCAATCCAATCTCCAAGAGTTTATGTTTGCCATTACCAAAACTGACAAGTGAAAATAATTTCATCTAGAAAATTTCTGGTAAGCTTCCTTATGATAACTTCTGAGAGAGAAGGCCAAAGATTGGGATGGGAAAATTGACTTTAAATTAGAGTTGAAATATCACAGTGTCTTCATTACCTAGCAGTTACAATCCTATTCCAAAACAGATTGCTAAAGAGATAACTAGAGAACTTCTTAATTAAAATCTTATTGATGTGCTGTATCTACAGAGATAATTAACTACAATACCAAGTTTTGCATACAAAAACATATTTGTCTTGCCAAAGAAATAATTGAGAAAAATTACTTGGTGGTTAAGACTTGATGTAGATATTTTTCGTCAATTTGCTTCTGTTATCTGCATAACATCCTAAAGAGCTTCAATGACTGCAGATTTTTTTTTAACTGACCAAGAAACAAAATACAGATGAGTAAAATAAATGTGCCCCTCTCAATAAATTAATTCAAGGAAGGTAAGTTCAGTTGAACTGTGAAATGGCCTGTATTACTGACATTTTATGTGCTACCCACATTCATCAGCAGAAGCTGTAATATGTTTCCCTATTTTAAGCAGTCAATGAACTACTAAATGTACTTTTCTATTTTAAGCACAAGTTTCTCAAAAATTCCAAGCAGACCTACCCTTGCTGCAGTGCACATAAGCCTCACAAGAGAGCTAGTCACTATTTTTAACCTTTGAGCACTGGCAATATTTGTGCACCCTTGTATCAGATTTTATTTTTGCTGCCAGACAGCAAAATAAAAGACAAAAGGACATATTGTAGAATTTATCCATATTTCAATGGTCATTTTAAAAAATTAGTCACAGAAAATACAATATCAGGAAGTTCTGAAAACACATTCAGTTCACAGATTATTCAGGGTCTAGTAGAAAACAAAGTTCAGCAGGAGGTAGAATTTAACTACTGGCTGTTGGACGCATGAGTATCTTATATTAATTAACACCAGCACATGGGAACACCTCAGTAGTGTTATGCCTATATTTGACTCTGATTATGGTCCTACTCTAAGTTCAAATACTGGGAAATATTTTCTAACAACTGTATTAGCACATCAAACATCCAGAAAACATACAGACTGGAAGACAAGATGATTTTTTCTATTTCAAATAGGTAAGGATGCAGTGGATTCTACAAGTAGTCTTTAAAATACAGATATTATGACTTAATCTGTAGATAACCTTACTGAACTTGACTGGACTGTTTCAAACACAGTCAAGGAGAAATCAAGCACATTTTTCTTCATATAATAGCTCACTGACCCTTCAGGGATTGTCATTATTTTTAACAAGTTAATAGTTATGCCATGTTAAAAAAATTTTAAAAGGAATGGATTTATCGGTGTAAAGCAACTCACTCATTTAAATTTACAGCTAGTAAATTCATTACCAAATAATTTTCAAGGCATTAAAAATGAAAGTCTTACTTGAGATCTGGTTACTGATGCAAGCAATACAATTTTCTTTGGAATTTTTCTGTCCAGTACTGTATTCTGGAAGTCCATTATACCCATAATAAATAAGCATACACATGATAGATAAGATGTATAGCCAGGGGAACCTTCTTCTGTAGTTTTTGTTTTGCCTGTGTCTTTAGTCTTCACAAACAAAACACAATGCATTGTATCATCTATTTGAATACTCTAAGAGCAACCTAATTGCAGTTTCCCATTCCTGATAGGGATGACAAAGTCGTTATTTGAAAAGCTTAAACATCATTGGAGCAGCAGCTGACAATCAGAAGTAGACATTTGAAAATGGATTCTCCAAGCTTTTGAAGTAAACAGTCATATGGCCTATTCCACATCTAAATGTTCAAAATACAGTTTGAAATCTTCAACAGAAGCAGCTAAGAAGAGGTATTCCCTCTAAACGCTTTATTTTGCAGTTACTGGAGCAGTCACACAGATGAAAAAAAAAAAAAAAAAAAGAATAAACAGAGTATTCTACCTCAGTGCCATAGAAAGAACCCACAAAAAAACCAGAAAGAGTTCTTTTCTTCTCCTATACCTTACAATGAAGTAAAGATTTACTGACATCAACAAAGCAACCATTTTTCAAAATTAAGACCATTTCAGTGTTCTTGATAAATATATGGATATGTATAACTCCTCTGGGATCTGAAGGTGAACAAAAGATAAACACTATCATATGGAAGGGAAAACATGAGGTGGTCTAAGAAAATCAGGCAAAACCAGGAAACTATCTGAGGAAAAACCACTACATCCCAAGCACAACAAAGCAGAGAATACCAGCATAATAAAAGCTGCCGACCAACAAAATTATTCATAAAAAATTTCACTGGACAGGAAAGGCTCCATTTCAAACCTCCCAAATATGAAAGATCAGAAGAGGGCTGGGAGAAAATTACACATGATCCTGTTAATATTTTCACAACCCCCAATTAGAAACTTTCACAATGGCGATTTTAAAAGACGTACAAAGCAAAATATTGCAAAAGATGAGCATAGAAAGGATGGAGTCTGCTTAACATTCAAACGGCATAAGTACAAATATGCAGATTATATTCCTCCCAGAGCATGCCTGATCCTGAACTGATTTAAATGGAGAGTGAAAATCACAGAGGTGTCTGAGACCATTAAACACATGCTAAGCTGTAATAGCTTTTGTAAGTACAGAGATTTATTTCATGGGGTACAACAATAATCCTTGGTATTGTGGGAAAAATAGTATATTCATCCTACTCTTCCTAACTTTTGGAGACCCAACTAGATTGCAAAGTTAATTCACCTAAGGATTTAGCCTAGAAAGACTAAGAGTAAATAGGACTTGAAGGAAGGAAAAACATGTTAAGAAACTTTATGTGCTTTCATACATGTCTTTCTTCAACAAGATTCAAGTCAAACACTTATTAGATGCGTGTACCTGAAGATGCAATAGAAAAATAAACTGTTTCCAGTTTTTCAGATCTGATGGAATTTGGCTGGCTTATCTTAGTGAAGAAAGGTGAACTTCTTCTTAGTGAAGGAGAAAATGCTATGTATGCATGGTTTGGGATGCAATATCTTTTACATTTCTTCAAATCCTTTCAAAACAATATAGATTTGCCATGTACTGTCCACCATGATATTACAGAAGCATTAAGGCATACACTAGTGTTTCTTATCATATTCCTATGTAGTGTCTTTAATCCAGGGCCTATGTTCCAGAGAGCTTCTCAAAATATTTTTTGAAAATTTATGTTACACCTGTAAAATACATTAGGGGAAGAGCAGAATTTACTATCATTGTTTTCACCGAGTGGAGAAATCTGGAACTATGTTGAAACAGATTCAGAAATTTGAGAAGGAAATCTTGAAAAAAACAGAGCAATAACTGTATTCAAGGACTTTGAGATAAATTTGAGGAGGGATAAACATAGTCACTTTGGAGTCAAATGGATTTGCTAAGAAATGCTGTTGGAAAATAGCAAACAAAAAAGTGAATTATATAAATTTTGAAATAAAATATAACAGAGGGCAAGGGAGGTAAGAGAAAGAGACAATGAGCAGAAAAAAATAGGAAAATAAACAGAGCATTATTTCAGCATGTCCAGCTACCCTCAAACTGTTGGGATATTTCACTTACTAAATTATTTGAGGAAATATTGAAGGACAACCAACAGAGAATGAAACTATGCCACTCAGTGTTAAATGCTAAATTTAGTTAATTTTTTTCAGCTCTATTATACATAACTCTAAGTACACCATCTGTAAGTTAATGTGCTGTATCAAGCACCTATGTATATGTGTGTGTGTGTATATATATATATATAAAATATCCACAACCCAGCTGATATGTTTATTCAGAGCAAGTCAAACGAGCCCATCACATCAAGTTAACTAAAGGTTAATAAGCTTTTAAGCTTTGGGCACAGGATATATGCCTAACCCAGAAAGAATGAATAAATCAAGTACACACTACATGACAGTCACATATGTTTTTCTGAGAAAACCTTAAGTTTGATGATCTGTGACAAAACTGATGCTTTAGAAAACTAAGAAACCTCACAAATTCTTTCTTCCTCTGCTGCCATGACTTATGAGCTTTCTTGACACATGTATTTTTTGCATTGCAAAAGTCTTAAAACCTGTGGATCTAGGATAAACTTCCTATAAAGTCAGAGAATATCATCTGGTAAAACTTTTCTAAACATGCATTATCTACCCTACCTGAAAACAACCATTGATAGATACCTGAAGAATGGATCAATCCCTCCACATATATTAACAGGATTTTTTTCTTTTTGGTTTACATACAAAGCTGAGTACAAAATTGAGCGTTTTCCTCCGTCTCTTTTTCTTAAGTTAGTGAAGATATTTATGTAAATTTCCCTGACTGGTGTGTTTATTTAAAAGATATTCGAAATAGAGTCCCCACTGTATTGTTCTGTCAGGAAAAGCAAAAAGAATGCAACTGTTAAAGAAATGTGAAAAACCATTTTGCAACTACATATTAAAAACCAGACACCAGGCTCAAATCATTTTTCACCAGGATCCAATATATTATACCTATTTTAGTTTCATTAAGTTGAACCATGATCACAGCACTCTTCATGGCATTCAGCAAGGCATAAGTTATATTTAAACTTTTTGTTCACATCTTAAGAGAAGAAATTAAGATGGCTTGAAAAGCTCGCCACAAGTGAAAGACTAATCATATTCAAAAATTAAACGTACCTTGCATCTATGTAAAGAGATATTCCCCTACATAAAAAGTTATAGCTAAATACATCAAAACTATGCAAGATTAATCTTTGCAGACAATGGAAAGAGTGCATTGGGTGAAAATGTAGACAGTTTGTCTCGTAAAATGGGACATTTTGCAAAACTATTTGATATGGAAAATATCTAATTTGGGGCAAAAGAGAAAGATTGGTATTTTTCATGTCTTTCATCTTAAGCAACACAGCCTCCTTGGTTTACCTAATTTTGTTAAAGAACTAAAGATTCATTTGTCCTAAAATTCTGTCTGAGTGATTTCCCTTCTTTACACAGAGAGCTGTTGAGTGCCTGGAAGCAATTTGTGGGTAATAGACTAGAGATGGCCATTTTGGTAAATTATTTCCTTAATGACCCTTTGCTTCACAATTTGACTAATGCTGCTGCTTTCATTTTCCAGTCTCTGCACTATTTTTTGTATAACCTGACATAAGTCAGGAATCCCTAGCCTTTCAACGCATGGTGTACTCCCTGGAAATTGATAAATAGATGTACTATTTGTTTTGTGAAATTGCTTTCAGAAAAAAGACTCAGTAAAGCAAAGTCTCCCAATACACACTGGCAATATGGAAATCTGTTCTCAAGAAAGGTTTTTATACCATGTATTCAGTTTATTCTACCATTGAAATGCCACTGAAAATACCTGAAAAACAGTAAGTATAAAAATCTGTTTTATTTCAGGACTAGGAGGGCAGAGAAACTATGAATTTGTTGATTTATTAATGTAATAAACATTAGAAGTTTCTTCATACATATAAAATATTGATGTATAAAGTTAGTCTTTGAGACAGGAGAAAAAAAATGAAGAACATAATAGCAATTTTGTTCATAGAATTTATACCATTTTTCTGTTATTGTCAGGATACGCAATGGACACTGACTAACTCTTCCAGTTAACTATTTTAATAAAAATCAGTTCAGGTAACAATGTACTGTTTCTTTTCTGTAACCCACCTTTAGTTGATTTCATATACTTGAATTAATAGTTTTCTGTCATGGTCTTAATTGAATGACTGTTCCTCATATTAAATTGCTTTTCTGAACCCTGTACTTGTGGAAAATATTTATTCTAAGAATGAGGGAAAAAGCCTGGAAAAGCTGTTATGATACATAAGCTATATATCTACAGTCTGTATTTTGTTCACAGTTTTAACATTCATTTTAAATTCTGTCTGTTAGGAATTTTGTGGAGGTCTAAGAGAGAGAGATGAAAAAAAAAGTCAAGTAAGCAGAGTGCTAGACATAATAACACATGGTTTGTTTGTGTGATCTCCAGTGCTCAGTGTCCTCTCAGACCCAAGCTCAAACACACACTGGATCAGAAACAGCACTTACAGCAAAAGCCTTTCCAAGCCGATTTTTTGTTGTCCCAGTGGTGCTTCTCAGTGTTATAGCACATTCCTCATTCCAAGCATCAATAATATTTAGCGACTCACCAGCAGCTCACCCCAAGGAATCTCCAGCTGGAAAAAAGTTTATAGTTTCCTTATGAACTTTTCATTGCTCATACTCTGTATCAATAATTGATAAACCTCAAGACCTCGCTCTAAACTTCTCACTGTAGTAGCAGTACGTTTCTCTTTTTAGTCCTCCTATAATTTTAATCTGAGCTTTCTGACTGTTGGCTGCATTGCAACATGACTTACACCTGTCTTGGACTTTAATTAGCTGAAATTTTAGCTGAACTTATATTCGTATTCCTGATAATTATTACATTATTGATGTGATCCAATTTTAATTTTCCTACAAAAAACTATATGCTGAACATTAGGGAGGATGACCAGTTTATGAATTCAATGTCCTATGAGGCAAACATTGCACAAAAGGAGCTAAAAGACACACTCAGTACGTTTCTTTCAATTTTACAGACCAGAATTATTCATGCGTTTGATAACTTATTTAATTGAAATAATTTATATCAGCATTAAACACCTTTTGGTTTTAAATTTTAGGTTTTGTTATGTTTCCATGCATTTGAAGATAAAAACATACAGGAAATAATAATCCACTAAGCAAACAATACACTTTTCACATGCCAGAGAGGATATGGAGTTACACATGGCAATAGATATTTCAAAGTAGTCATTCATATGACTTTAAATATCAAAAATGCAATTAGATTTTTCATGGAAAAGAAGTCTATTTTCTTCCCAGACCTTGGTAGCTAGAAACTTCTGCTGTCCAGTACAAAGGGAAGGTTGAGCCAGTGGCCAAGTTTCAGAGCATCATCCAATGCCTCTACAGGTAACCCACATCTCTAGGACTGCCAGCACACAAGAAACTTTCCTCAGGGACACCTTACACTTTAATGAAACACAAGACAGGGAAAGCTTAATAACATGCCTGTGATCTATAGAAAAACAAACTAGCTGATCTTTTTAATCTCTAATTCTACTTGTTATTAAAACTGTGCATATGCTGGAGGGGAGGGTTAGGGTACAGAGAGTAGGTATGTCCTTTAAAACCTAGCTGACAACTTCAGCCTGGCTGTGAAAACAAATAGAAATGGAACAGAAAGTAAAATACCTAAAACAGAAATTAAATACCTAAATAAAGTCAGGATGGCTTCAGGTTCCTGGAGCTTAATAAAATTCTCTTCTGAATCCTGAGCTTATTGCCTTCAACAAACTCACTAAGAGTCTAAAGGGGATTTGAAAGATTTCATTAGCTTACAAAAGGACAAAGATAAATTTACAGACAAGTTCCTCTTTAGACTGGAAAAAACCCATCAGTTGTGTAAGCTGTTTGAAGGGAAATGACAAGTAATAGACAACACCATTTTTGGGGAGGAATCAAGGGGAAAAAGTGGTGGGTGAGAGACTGATCAAGATAGGCCTACCTAACAAAATATGAATAAAAACAATGTTTGATTCCCTGAAATTCTTCTTAAGGAGATCTTTACTCAGATGTACAAATTGGTATGAAAACTAGTCTTAATGATTAACACCACTGAGATCAAACCAGTCTAAATTCCTGACCCAATGGAAAAGTGGCAGCAAATGGGACTTTATATCTGCAGAAATTTTAAGCACTCTCACATGATATTTCCATAGGCAACAAGGGTAAAAAATAGATTAATCTAGATTCAAACAGGCTGTCTTCTCTTTAGTCCTTTTGTATTCAGTTATCTGAAAGGACAGAAAGAGTGGATTTGATCCAATTTTGGTCAAACATCCCTAAATACTGTATTAATATTTGGGTAATAAATTTCATATTTAGATTTTATAATCTGTTAATTCGAAAAAATAACCTCTACTCCAAGTATTTTTGGAGTGCAAAATTAGAAATGAAAAATTTTGTTGATAAGCCAGAAAAAGAGCTCTAGAGGTTTCAACAGACCTCTCTCCTTTGCAGTTGTCACAGGACAATAAATGCAAGATACGCAAACACAGGAAGATCTCACAGACAAAGCATCTTCTTGCTGGATGGAGAGCTATACCTCAACAGAAGGATCCCACCCCTCATTTCTTATATAGTCCCTAGCAATGAGGTGGTAAGAGTGAGGTTATATGGCGACATATGGAAATTGATACTGAAAAACAGGGAACAGCAATTTAAAAAGCACCATCTATGAAACATAAGCAGAGTGTTTTGGCTCAGAGTGTTTTCTCTAGCCATTCATGTTTCTCTCTACATACACATATGGCTCTTAAATTATTTATTTGGTCATCAGCCTTAAGCCACCTTCTGTTTTGTGTGGGGACATCATGTTTCAGAATTATTATTCCTTTGGACAATGGGGAATGGTTTGACACAAAGTTGGTGCTCACACAAGCTGGACATTAGGTGTATAATCCAATTTTGCAGAGGTCTGATGAAATACCAGGCAGACTAAAAATATAAAAAACTAAAATCAGCCCTTCAATCATTCTGGTGCATATATGTTGAAATTACTACTAAAATTGAGATCCACAATTGTAGAAGATTGTCTGCAGTAAATAACCAGAAGCCTGTTGTTTTCAGCACTATTGCTCTCAATTCAAAAGAAAATTTATTCTGTTCAGTTTTGATGTTCCTCCTAAACTCCGCAAAATTTTATACATTTGTTTGACAACAAATTCCAACAAGATCCAGTAATATATTCATGATAACTCAAAATCTGAATTCGCCCCAACCTTAGAAACGTCCCATCCAATCTAATTTAAAATAAAACCTCCTAAATAGAAGATACATTATATATTAAATAAACCAAACAGCAGTCTTATTCATGTAGCTTAAACCTGGAATCTCTCTCACCTTGACAACTTTGACAGAGTATCTTTTGTCAGTTGTTTGCAACAGGTGAGGTAAAGTAAACAAATTTCCAGGTTAGAAGGTTTGAGCAACTGATACAGGATTCCATAAAGTACAATGACTTCCGAGGGGTTCCCTGTTTCATATTCCTTTAGGAGTAATTTTGTGTGAGCAAGTGAGCATAAATCAATTTGTCTGATGAGTAAAATACCCTTAGAAAAAAATATTGTAGATTTTTGGCTAGGGAAAAAGAGAGCATTTTTTTAAATTATAGTACTGGTTTCTCTTGTGAAAGAGGGAGTTGGGACCATTATGGGGACTGGCCAAAGCTAACACTGTTTACAATAGAAGCACTTTTTCCTTTAACAACCTGAGTCCTTTTTTCTATGTTATGTTTTCCTGCCACTCACATATACCAAAACCAATTCACTTTAATTTAATTAATAATTTAATCAATTAATATTATATTAAATATGCATCACCAGACTATTGAACTGCAAGAATGTCATGAAATACCATGAGCACAGCCACACTGATGTTAAGAAGGGGAAAAACTAAAACTAAAACAAAGTATCTGAAATGAGAAAAGATACTCAGAAATACAGAATGACATCTGGCTAAGCAGCTTTCTTTCCACTCTCCCCAGCCACCCTTTCCTTTCTTTATTAAAATGCTGAATTACAGCTAAAACTACTACATCCTGAGAAACCCAGAGGAATAAGAAAAATCAAACTGCAATGAATTTAAAGCAGATAAATTGTGGGTACTTATATTTCACTTAGGAAAACAAAAAATCCTGCCTAAGTTTGGAAGCCCTGAGCCTCAAAGATCATACTTTTCTATCCCATCATTTTAATGGCAAAAGTAGTTAAAGTAGAGCAAAGGAAATATAAATCAAAATAGACTCCAGTATTTTCTACTCTCTGAAGGATTAGTAGATAATTAGTAAGGCAAATGAAAAACACTTCAATAAAGAAATGTTGCTAATGGAAAACATGACTATATTTTACAGATTTAAGCACCTTGTATTTTCTGAGTATTTATGCAGCAAAACAAACAAAAAACCTGTTTGTAATAGAAAAGACTCTGCCACATTGGGTTTATAAGAAGTTCAGAGTAGAGAGAGTCTTCTCAGTTATTTCAGTGCCATAAGGAGGAGAACATCATAGTCTGTCAAAAGATCAGAGCATCAGAGCAATGGTGTAGGACCAGAGGACAGTGGGAAGAAATGAAAGATGCAGTTTTGTTGATACTCCATGCAACTAACACAAGAGAATCTGTACCTGTCTGTCTGACCAGACATTTCAGTATTGGAGCATTAAAGTACCTCCATTATTCCAGAACTAACTAAAACCATAACTCCTTCATCAGGAAGAGAGGAGATGCAATGATCACCTTGTAAGAAGGGCAGTATGCACACTCCTATATCAGTGCAGAAAAGAAATAAAACAGAAAATAATTCTATTTGAAGACTGCATATTATATGCACAGACACATGAGCTTCTGCAAATCAGAAAAACACAATTTTGGCTCAGTGAAGGAATGAGAGTTTCCCTTGAAATAAAAAAGTGCTTCAATAATATAAAACCAACTTGCCAGCCTGATATTAGTCTTCCTTCTTAAAAAAATCAATTTGCTTTTCCATTGGAGTCAACACACATCAAATCACCCCTCACATCTAAGGATCGGACTCATTACATCTAGAGCAGATTTCGAGGAGGAAAGTACACAAGTGAAAAAAATAACTTGAGGAAAACCATAGCCCTGAATTGCATAGAACAAGAAGTCTTCCTCTCTAAGCAGCCTACATGACAGGAAGGTTCCATAAGGGAGTTTTAGAATTTGAAAAGAGATTGATATCATTTTATTTTAATTTTTTTACAGAAACCATAAGTCTAAGACCAAAACCAAACTGTTTTTCGACAAAGGACTTGAATTATCTATAAGCAAAGCATGAAAACATGTACAGAAAAAGCACTTTTAAAAAATAAGAATGTTAAGAAACCCATGTTCTCACTTAAAGATTGTTTCTATATAAGGTTTTAATCTACCCTAACTACTAACCAGTAGTAAAGTCAAAGATTTCTTTCCACCACTTCAAAAGGTAGCCCAAGTCTGTGATAATGAGCCAGGCTACTGAAATGCAAAAAATCAGTAAGTGTGAGAAAAAGCATCAAAAGAATAAGTAGTCACAATTGTTCCTATCCAAGGAAATTCTATATACCAGACACTGACCTGACCTCAATTCCACACTCTTTTATTACTCTGTTGAATTGGTTCAAGTTTGCTCCAAAAACTCCTTTTCGTCAGCTTCCCATCTGTGTTGACGTCTGTCACAAGGCACTTCACTTTTTAGAGATGTCAAGAATTCAGAACAGCTTGATACTCTTACCTTTGAAGTCAGAGCCAAGTATCTTAATAATAAAAGATAAAATGAGAGGTCAAAAATCTTTTTTCTCAAAGAAAACTCAGGTTCTTACATAGGAGCTATATGTTTGCCTCAAAGTAGAGAGTGACAGGTCTACATGAATACTACAATCACTGTTCCCACAGTCTTATTTCTTCTCCCTTTCAATGCCCCAAGCAACTATCCAACTTAAGGTTTTTGAACAATGACAGCTGAAAAAGAAGAGTCTGATCTGAAATCCAAGGAGCTGGATTATAAGTTCAGCACAAGACAACAATGAACGGCAATATTTTTATATATATATATATATATATATAGTATTATATATATATATATATATATGTCTATTTGATTGTCATTTGCCTGACTCTGGACTCCTGGATTACAACAACACTTCCTCCATAGCATTCTCCAAGGCATCTAGTCATGCTGCATGCAACAGAAGAGTTTTACATAAAACAAACATCTGAAGGTAAAGGTGAATAAGCAGTCTCAAATGGCCCCAGCCTTACTGAGCACCAGGTCATCATGTTAAGCAGTTTAAGATACTTCTAAGACTGGGTCTTCATACATGGCAATATTTCCACAAACAAGTAGCAGCAGGGGCTTCACAGAGTTCTGGGAAACTAGTCATGAAGCCTTTCCTACAAAATATGAAGGCTCCAAATAAAAATATTTGTTAAAAATTTCTTTTCTCATCTCTTTCCATGCACAAGGAATAAATATATCTGGAATCAAAGAGAGATTTCTAGCAACTGTTTTTTTCCCTGTCCTTGTTTACACAATATAGCTGTGCTACCTCCCCATAGAATAAGAAAGCACATAAAAATCAGAAAGGATGAATTAAAATACAAACAAGGAGAAACTGAACACTTTTTTTAAGAATGGAAGGATGTTAAAATCTGTGGCAGTCAGAAGTGTGTGTGCTAACATTACATTTTATATATGCAACACCTGAAACAACTGCTGTAAATGTAGACATGTCCTTTCCCACTATATTGAAACTTGCAAAGTTCATACCTTGCTTTGTCTGCAGTTAGAACACAATCCAAGAATTTTTTACACCCAAATATTGACAGGAAGTATTATAGATGAATCTGAAGGAGAAGTTTTAGGTAGTACATTTACAGTGTTTTTAAACTACCCCTGTTTAGACAAGAGTGAAAGAAAAGGAGAAGGTAGAGCTGTATAAAAATCAGCAGTAATAATAATGCCCATAGCAAAATAATGCAATGGAAAAATTCTAGTGCAACAAAATCAGGCAGATAAAGAGAAATGAAAGCATCCTTTGTCTTCTGGTTTCCCTCATAAGGTAAATAATTCTTTATTCTTGCAAACAGAACAACAGCAATAACATTTCCACTTTAGAAATTGAATATTATTAGCTAATTCATCTTCTAAAATTTAAAGGCATGATAGTTAGAAAAATTCCTCTACATTAAATCTACATGAAATATAAACATACTTAATTTTTACAAAAGTCATTCTCTCAATGTAAAATATTCCCCAGAGAGGGAAAGGTAAGCATTTTTTCTAACCAGTGGCATACTGAAATAATTCACAACTTAACCAAATCAGAAAGTTTTCCAATGTTGTTGAGAACCGGGAAGCACCAGCTTTTTCCAAGTCTAAGATTTTAAGAAAAATTCTTTAATACTATATCAAAGATCTCTATCTCCCAACATTGAAAGCATCTCTCTTGAACAACACAGGCACAAAACCTATCCACAAGGACTGAAGCAATTTCACCTGCATCACATCAGCATTTCTCCATGGCTGAGTACACATGGCTGCTACAATTATTGGAATGTTTCCTCCTCTCTTCCATAGATGTCAGACTTGAAGTGTAGAAAGCCATAAAAATGCATCAAGGAAAGAAGGCACATTGAGCTGTACATATACAATACTTTCATCCACTGGAGATGATCAGAGAACCAGCCTTTAACAAAAATCCAAAAGGAACATTTCTCTTTTGTTTCAATTTTTATTCTCAGACATCCATTCTCCCCACTCCAAACTTTTTAGCCAAGTCCAGGGCAAGGCACATATGTGCAAGGGCTTGCTGACCTACTCATAGCCTGTTTCAGAGAGCTAGGGATGGATTACATTTCTTTGTGATTCTACAAAGAATTGCAGAATTCTTTCTTTGGCTACAAGATTTCTTCAAATAATAATAAGGCTATGGAATATACATTCTAAAATATTAACAGGAGCATATTTTAATGTAGATTTTGTACAGAAAGTAATACTGAAATTTGTGTTTGCGTGGTATTTTGTATACAGGGACACATAAATGTTTATGCTTCAGTCTAAAACAGTCTATTATAGAAAGAAAAGTCAATTCTTTATTTCATGTAGTATAAATGCAATAAACTTCTCAGTCATAGCCTGTCAGTTGCTTGGAAAAGCATAATAATAAGATTTTGGGCCAATCTGCTCTATTACAGTACTATAAAAACATGCATTCCATGTCTGATGTATCCTAATTATTCTGAATGTTAGGCTCCTTTCTCCCTGTTTGAATTACTATATTATTATTTATTCAAAGAGTCAACTTCTTCCATAAACAGTATTTTAAGAACTTCTGTTAAATCCAGATTTTCAACATTCCAGTGCTTTTTAAATTGATCCATAAGGCCTTTATTCCATAAGTAGAAAGCATAGTTTTATCACTAGATTTGCATTGTTTGAAATCTAATAAATTATTGAATTCAGGCTAAATAAAGGTCAAACAATGACTCATTGCTTTTGATCTGGAAAATGTTGCTCTTTGACTTATTCTGTAATTGCTAACAGCTTTTTGACGTAAGTGTTCATGGTGTGAAGAATTGATGGCCATTTTTCTAGTGGTTTTGGATTCATTTGTCAATAGTCCACAGAGTTTCAATAAATATATTATCCAGTGTTTTTTGTACTCCGTCTACAATTCTGTAAAATAATAATGCATTGATTATTTAATTGCATCTTTTATGTACGGTATAATATTAACTTACTTTCATGATAATTCTAAGGTTTTAGAGAAAGGCTATAAATCAGAACTTAGACCCAAGTACGGGACACTCAGCTCTGGGCAACTTTATTTTTAATCAGAGCAGATGTAAAACTGCATCTCTAATCTCCAAATGGCTCCATAGATGGAAGCATATGGAAACATAGCATAACAGCAGGTAGAGTCCTTCTTAGCATTCTCATAAAAGAAAAATAGACTAAGGCAAGTTTGATCTACTACTTTGATCACGCCTTCCTACCAAAATTTAAATTTGAGAGGTGTGCCACAGAGTCACAGAATAGATTCTGCACTTGTTGCCCTTTTTTCTGTACAAAAAATCAGAAACTTGGCCTACTTTGAAGTCCAGAATCACAATTCTGCAGAGGGACAGTAGTCACAACATGCCTCATAGCACAGATCCTCAGTAGAAATGAGTGAGTAGGATGATGTCTGGGTACCCTGCAAGTTAAATTCATATCTGCATTTATTACTCAATATCCCTGAAATAGAAGTAGTGAAATAAAAGAAAGATAACCCTGACTTTAAAGGTTTGACCTCGATATTGCTGCCAATTTCCCAGATAGTAAAAATGCTTTGAAAAACATCAAATCAAAGACTACTTTCATGCCCACCTGTAGTCTTTGCAAGACCCTCAACATCAAACCTTCCATTATAAAATACCTACCACTGTAATAATATCACAGCAAAACACCAAGAGACTGAACAGTTCCTGCAACTTAAGAACCAAATTTGTCAGTTTATCACAGTGTCATATTAATTTGCCATATTTTTAAAGCTTAAGGTAACATAATATGAATTGCTACAGAATGACCCTTAAATGGTAGGGGGATTCACACCTGTAGAAGTAAGCTGTTCCCCCTGCCAGTGAACAAGCTCCTTCAAGAGGGAAAGAATTCTACTTTTAAAACATGTTGGGTCCTGATTAGGGGGATTGTCTTTTAGAAACCTATCAACTGAGAAAATAAAGGAAAAAAGTAAGAAGAAAATTATAAAATGAGCAGAGGTCTTACGACTTTAAGATGGGAACAAAATTTCTTCATTAAAATCATGACTTTCCATGGAGTGTTTGCTTACTAAACAAATGGAAGAAGAAAATTTATTGCGTCTATAATATAGAGAAAAATCACTAGTATCACTTTTTATGCTTTATTCAACATTACACTAGACTTCTCTAGGTTTGGGGTTTTATTTTTTGCTTTAGTGTTTAAAAAACTCACTCCATTGCATCATTTTTTAAAATGTCATTATGCATAACTTAGGTGACAAAACACTCACTTTTTTCAATGTGACCTCATCAGCTACAATTCCATACTAAGCTGTCTCAATTGTTGAGTCATTAGATGTAACTGTGGAAGATTGTTAAGTACTACAAGCCTTACAGTACCATGGGCTACCTTTTATTCATCCCTTCATGTCGTGTTTTGCACACTCTGTTTGGCAAGGGAGGGTGTGGAGTGTCTATCCCCAGAACTACACAAGAAGCATCTGGACACTGTCAGTGACCCTGTCTGAGCAGGTGGCTGTACCAGTCGACCTCAAGAGGTCCCTTCCAATCTCATCCATTCTAAACCTGGTACTCTCCAAGACACTAGCAAAAATATTTCTCATTTTGATAGTAAAAATGCAAAAGCCTTTTCTCATTGTATTTCTAGCTATAATTGAAGCACCATTCATCAGGATGCTATCCCAAAGAATTAGGCAGTTTGAGAGAGAGTATGAATTTTCTTCCTTCCATCCTAAGCTGCAAGCTAAAACAGCCCATGACAATAAACATAAATATTTTGGGGAAAGAAAGCAATCTGGAGTGCATGTACTGGTAATGAAAACTTGTCTTTAGCATTGTTTGATGTTAAAACTAAAGACTAGATCTAAATTCTTTTGTAAAGGATTTCTGCAAACAGTAAGATAATTTATATATGCAGGTAATCTGCCAAGACACAAAATCAAACAAAACCCAGAATGAAACACCTACAAACTACAACAACTGAGCTTAATGAATATCTCAGAGTTGTGATACAACAGACCTACCACTATGCCATTTGAATGGCTGGCTTCATACTTGTTTCAGAGCTTTCCACTCAGTATATTTTCTTCTGTGGGTATGCTGTGTACATGCATCTATGAATTAGGTACATAGATTAGGAACCAATTTTGTAGGCTACTATTCTTTACAGGTTTTGTTTCATAATCCTTATGAAGGGATACAAAGAATTAATTACAAAAGAAAATTAACATGAAAGACTCCTCAGGACAAGAGAGACATGGAGCTCCTGGAACAGGGTCCAGCAAGGGCGGTAGAGATGGCAAAGGGACTGGAACATCTCTATTATGAAGAAAGGCAGAGGGAGCTGGCCCTGTCCAAAGAAGAAGTGGCTGAGAGATTACCTCATCCATGCTGGTAAATGTCTGAAGGGAAGGTACCAAGAGGATGGATCCAGACTCTTGGTGGTGCTCAGCAATAGAACACGAGGCAAGGGCAAAAACTGATACACAGGAAGTTCCACCTTAACAAGAGGAAGAACTTCCTTACTGTGTGGGTGACTGAGCACTGGAACAGATTGTCCAGAGAGGCTGTGAAGTGTCCCTCACTGGAGATACTCAGGAACTGTCCAGACACAATCCTGTGCCATGTGCTTGAGCAGGAGGATTGGACCACTGTGGTCTCTTCCAGCCTCACCCATTCTGTGATTCTTTGATATAGAAAAGATAGAAAAGGTATAGGAAAGCCAACTCTGTCTGTCTGGTTTTTCTAAAAGACAATTCTTATGAAAATAATTTGGTGTTCTAAAGATAAAAATCATACTGTAATAAATATAGTTCTGTTAGATAAGCAACTATCTCTAGCACAAACACCGAGAAAGTAGAACAGCATTCCAGCTCCCTCTACTGGATTAGATTTGTTACATTAATAACACTGTACTTGTAAGACACTTTCCTTCATCAGACTCTTGGACATATCAGGCAATTTCTTTTAACAAATTATTTTTCTTTAACACAACATCTAAAAAACCATTTTAAATGGTATTATAATTCCTGGACAAAAAACCTAAAACTGAAGGAAAGCCAGACAACAAAAACAGATTTTATGCAACTATTCAAAGCTTACAATGAAATTTTCTTATGAATTATCCCATAAATAGGTATCACAAGTCACTAAATGCTTTTATTATTGTACTCGTAAAATTTATATAATTTTTGCCTCTCGTACCTGCTGGATAAGATGTTTCAGAGATGAAAACCAAAAACTTCAGTAGAAGGTATAAGTCACCAACTCCTTAAAAGCAAAACCAGAGGACTGTTACATAACTGACAATTTAAAATCTATACTTCTGTACACTGAAAGACTTTCAAAAACCCAAAACCAAAACAAGAAAACTTCCATTATCTTACATTGTAAACTCATCCTCATCAGCAACCTAGATCACAGCCTTTTCTCCTCCTTCCCTTGTCAGGAAAGAAATTATCATTTTATCGTTTTTGTGTGTGTATTTTTTCAGCACAAATCGAATCTGACTGCATCTCCCTTAATGACAGTTTCTCTAGGTGAAATCTTTACCCCTAAACCCCTGAAACAACAGCATTTCTTTCTGTGGCCTTCAGTTACTCTGTTTCTAATTTAAATAATTGCTGACAGTGAATCTGCTTAGGGACTAGCAGACAATAGACATCTCAATTACTATCTCAAGAGATGAAAAATTCAAAGGAGGAGCCCTATGATACTTTTGTTGGCTTTTGCTCTACACTTAAATCCAGATCCACTTATCTGGGGGGAGTTCAAGATTAAAGGATGATTAGCACAGATGAAGGGATGCCAGGTCTAAAAAAGACTCTGGTCCTTAGAAATTGCCTGAAACTGTAGAGGTTTTAACAGTAGTCTAAGTGAGAAGGCGCTTTAATTTTCAGTAATGGAGAACTTTTTTCCATTGAGCTTCCTAACAGTTAAACAAAATTCACACACAATTGCAGCTGAACACGTTCTTCTCAAGTATATTGCTGTGTCTTGCAAGTTCTTTTCCCTTCTTATTTACTTTACTTATTTTCATTTCATAACTAAAGAAGAAAAGAAAAGAAAAAGCTGGTTCAAAATAAACACGTAGCAAATATTTTAGTCGGATAAAAGACTGGTATTTCAGCCAGCATGGAAACAGAGAACACATTGCTCTAAACAAATAAAATAGTTGAAAGTCATTATTACAAATCACAAAGTACAGCATGTGAAGGACAACAAAGAAGCCCATTAAGCCAATACAGACTTGAGTAGTGATATTTACAAACACACTACTGAAAAAATGTATATTGTTATCAAATACATATAAAAAACTAACTTTAGAAAGAAAATTGAAAGTTATTTTTGTCCATCCACTGACACACACTTATTATTATTATTATTATTATATCCACACACACACTTATTATTATCATATCTTTAAGCAGGGAAGAAAAAATAAAGTGAGAACAAGAAGTAAATTTTGAGACCTTACTCTCCACTTCTTTATGGCTTCTCATCGTGTTACACACAAACACAGTATTACTTGTTTCAAAAGCAGTTTACCAGTAAGAACTGGCATTTTTAATTAAATCAGTAGTAAGTGTCCTAAAAAATCTTGTACCACATTCTAGAAGACTGTGAATGTGGTGATATAATCACATCAGGAAAATAATTTCACTTCTTTGTTCTATGTATTTGACTTGCCAATATGGCCTCTACCTGTTCAGAGTGTCTGATAAACATTTATAGCAAAAAGGTCTAAAAGAACTGCATCCTGGGCAGTGAAACTTTAGAGAATTGAAAAAATATACATCACAGGTTTATATTATTACTAGAAATTCCACAACTATTCAGATATTCATTATGGGGGGAGGACAGAAAGGGCTGTAGAGGAAAGATGGAAAGAGAAAGAAGGAAGAGATCTGCCAAGGGAGGACATAAAAATATGATAGTATTGAGATTTCTCGCCCTCACTCTTTAAAATCGTCACTGTTTCTCATCCTGATTTCCTGCAGATAAGATCAAATAATTTTAAAAGCTTTCTGGGGAAAAATGACAGATTATGTATGCATGTTTATATGCACACACATTCCTGAAAAGAAAAGGAATACAACTAAATTTTTCTCTAGACCTAATTACCGTTAATTATTATGAATTTAAAACAGCTAAGCTCTGATTATTTCAGAAGAGCTTAATGGAAAAAAATGCACTTTCACTTCACAATCCTTAAAGTTCCTTATGTGCTCAAGTGAATGAGCATGGCAGAAGTATGTGGCACCTTGGGTAAGTATCTTTAAATATTACTAAATCATCAATGTTTTTCCAAATAGTAACTAGTTAAATAAGACCCAATAAGATCTTCTATCACATGGCTGAACTCCTCTCTATGGACATTTATATCCATTTCTTTTACACAGAACATAAAGCTGTTTTCAGAACTGATAGTGTACAAATATGCTGAATAGAATTTAAAGCTTATTTACTCAAATTAGCTGCATGTCTGATTTACAGAAACACTATAACAATGGACACTAACTTTACTGCATTTTCAGCAGCAACTGAGCGACTCTTCCACACATTTGAAAAACCTGAGTAAACACGGACAGTGAAATCTCTTTCCACCTTCAAAGTCATATCTCCTACAAACGTATTTGATATGAACTACATTGCTTTTTAATCAGCACATACCTTTCAATTACACAAAAAAATTTGAGCCTCCTATTCTCTTTCACACTTTCCCATCAAAATCTTTACATACACATTGGAGGCTTGCAGGAGTATTCCCTGAATTAACTATAATTGCTAATTTATGAAGAAAGCATGTCTCTGTTTATGGGACAATAGGGAGTTCTTTTAGACAAGGTTAGCCTGCTTGCTATTGTGGCAGTTCATGATTTATTAAATTTGTGCAAGTTATTTCAGTTTGAAGATAAAAATTATAAGTAATTCATTTAACATGAGGCTACAGTCATGATGAAGGACATAGTTTTACTAATAAAAGAGAAAAATCAGAACAATGTTCGAAAGGTTTGTTTCTTTTAAGTGGAGCCATTTTAATAAAAAATATCCGGTGCAGCACGTTGATGGTGAGTTTCTTGAATTTTCTTATATACAAATATGGATAATTCCAATCTGCAGCAAGCATGTCTTTGTAAATTTGAAATCAATCAGAAATGGCCCACTTTTTTAAAGTCACCTATTCTTTCAGCTTGCAATTTGCAAGGTGAAGTCAAACATCTGTCACAAAAAGCAATGTGAAAAAAGGAGTGTATCATAGTGACATCTACATAACAACCTTCAGGAACTTATAATATATTGTCCCTTTTGTCACCAGCTCAGCCATACATGAACAGATATGACATGCCTGTAGCTCAGAAGTCATTATGCATATTAATTATTCAGAAAAAGTCTTAGAGGGTTGAACATGTCTATGCTCCTGAGTAATTACAAAGTGCAGTCTGGCAGATGTGGATGATGTCTAACAGGAAGTTCTCCATATGTTTTGGAAATTTTCTGTCATCTGCCTTTCTAAATTCCAAGTCAAAGAGGAAGAGAGGAAATGGCACACAGATGTAAATAAATAACAGAAATTTATAAAAAAACAAATAATGAAAAGTGACATTGCTCATATTGAAATGCAGCCAATTACTAGGCTACAATATACTTTAAAAAAATAATCATCATATCTATACTAATAAATGTCCCATTTTAAGGATGTCCACATGAGTTTAATTCATACACAAGTATACACTAACTTCACTAGATCTTCAGATTCCCTAAAAGAACACAACACTGACTGCCTATCTGGACATCATGCTCACATTGCATTAAGGCAGAAGACTTTTACCTTTCTGGCTGTCTACCAAGACAGCTACTGATATTTAACCCAGAAAATTTTAGAATTTTCATCTGGGCATCATTCTCAGACAGAAAGTTATTTTTCCTAGGTTCTTTTTGTTTGAATTTTTGTTCGAGTTTTTGTTTGTTTGTTTACCCTTTTTGATATATCTGGGATTAAAAGGAAATAATTGAGCGTGTAGAGTTAACCATAACAAAGTTAATTGCATACAAACAGTATTACACATTTATGGTCCATTTTTATTTTCCAGGTGTTCCTGACAGAGCCCTAGAATTGTGCAACTACTCAAAACTCTTCCTGCCACAGAAATGTTTCTGAGTGCCACCTCCCAGCCTAGTGCGGGAAGGGTGGGTGAGGAGGAGAAGGAGAGGAAGGGAGGAAGAAGAGAAAATAAAATGCAGGAAATAACCTTGAATTTGTGCCAAAGCTCAGAGCATTTTAATGATAATAAAAATGAAATTATTTTGTCATTGTTCTATACTTGAAAGAGAGATGAAATTGTCACAGTCCACCTTCAGCAAATATTTCCTTTCTTCTCACACTCCTTTACTCATAGTTTTGGTGATGACACTTCCATCAGGTAAAAAAAAAAAAAAAAGTTAAAAAAGTATATCTTGCATAAGCAACAGCATTCTAATATTTTGGAGTGATACTTGTCCATTAAAGACTTGCTCCCTGTTAGACATGGTTAAGAAAACATTATAAGAAAAATACTTGTGGCAGTATCTAAAGCCTGACATCTACAGACAGATCTGTCCTGCTGTACAGAAGTTTTCCAGATCTAAGAATACTGCTGTCCAGGCCTCACAACATCTCTAGTTTCCAGATACAATTAATTGCTACGTTGCAAAATAAAAAATGGCTGACAGAAAGACAGAACTCGATGCAGACCCAAGAGGAGAAGTGATTCAACTCTCTTAGATAACCAATACAGCTACAAAAAACAGAGAGTACCCAAAGGGCTACACTGCATGGTGGGTCTGAGCTGAACTATGTCAGTAAAGAAACTTCATTGGCCACAAAAACAGGAGCACAAAGATCGGGAAGGAGTGGGGGGAGCAAACAAACAAAACAGGTGAGGACAATTTGAGTGCAGTCAAAGAAGACACAGAGGGATGAGCTTTGTTGTGCAACTGGTTTGCTGTGCTGGAGTGCCTGGAGGATTTCTGAGCAAAGTAACTTGGAGATTCTGAGGAACACAACCCCAAAGCTTTTTCAATAATAAAGGCAAAGTTCAAATCAAAAGTACAAATTTCATTCCACAGCCTGTTTATTTTATACTAATGTTAAGTTTTTTGGTAGAGGACAAGTGGAAGTAAATGTTTTGGTGGATTATTGAAGGTTTCATAATTCCCCAACTAATACTAGAGCTGACTTCAGTACTCTATATAAATATTATACCTGCAGGTATACACTTAAAGGAATGCTGTATTTTTCAAAGAGGACGGTATGCTGGTGATCAGACACCAGATGTCTCAGGCTCATTGAAGTTAATTTGGAATTCCCAATCAGGAAGAAAATCCAAGAATATGGAACACTTGGATAGAGCTGGATTAAAAAACACTTCAGTCTGCAGACATATTATTAGTCTGTTGCCATAATACTTACATTTCTAAATGAAAACTCCCCATTAGACAACTGGAGACACCACATCATCTCTTATATGATTTTCTGTTTGTTTCTCTAGGTTGAGAAATGGGCATGTCCTGAAAGTGCAAGAATTTTACACATGCCTCTACATCACCCTGACACACAGAAGCCAAAAAGTCAAAACCTATGGTGTCTAAAACCAAGCCATTCAAGTTCTATTTTGCATCTCATATTCACACTGACTTGCCAAGGTCACACAGAAAGCACATAGAGCTTAGCCTGCCTTTGGTTTAAGCCAAAAGAAAGCAGTACTCTTACCCAGACAATATCCACAATATCTTACCTACATTATTTACAAAACAAATATGCACAGGACATAGGACATGGAAAACATAGGAAAGATCTGAAAGAACCATAGATTCATAATACAAGTCTGTAGGAGGTAATTATGCACCATAGTTGGTCTTTCACCATTAACTCAGGAAAATACTAATTCACTAATTGCCAGAAAAAGCAAGGATGTGTTAAGCAGTAGGATCATTCCAAAATGCCATTTTTCTTTATAGTTTCCCTAAACATCTGCTCCTTGTCACTATCCCACACAAACATAACTGAGAAGATTATTTTTACTGTGTGGTTATGAGCTTAACAGTAAAGAGAAGGATAATGACCACACAGTGACAAAGGAAATCAAAACCAGACAAGCCTTATAAGCATGAATATAATCCTATTTAAATGTATTGCAATCTACATGAAAGCTCTGCAAGTGTCAGCACTCTATAAAGTTAAAAGAAACTTCTTTTCTTCAGTGTAACTGGTTGTCTTGCAATGGCCTGTTCAGTTATTCCTCATCTTAGCAGTAATAACTGAGCCAGTATAAGAAGAAATAAGCATCCTCATGCCAGTATGCAAGGCTGCCAGAGCCAACATTTGCACTACTGTTCCTATGAAGCCCCTGGAACCTGGGCTCCCTGCAGCAGAAGTGTGAGAAGCACAGCTATGTGCCTCACTGAGGAGTTTGATGCCAGCGTATTCTTCAGCCATTGAACAGAGCCACCAAACATTTGTCACTGTCACAGCCTGTATTTTATGGAAGAGGAAGAAAGCAGAGGGATAGACTATGAAGGCTGGATATGAACTTTCCAGCTGAATACAGGCAGAAGAAACAAAGCAGAAGAGAAGATAAAGCCTTGGCTGCAAAACAGAGATTAGAAGAGAGTAATAAGGTAAGAAACCTTAAAAGGAGGTTTTCACTGATTCCCAGTTCATTATTTACTTGAAATTCCAGATTAAATCATTGCTAAAAGAGCTAGCAACCTCAAAAAATAAGCTTTCCCTTTCATACTGTTATCAAACATGGTGAATTCAAATTAAACACATTTTCCATATATGTTCTTTTTTTTTAAAGATAGTCAGGACTATTTGATCTGTGAAAATACTTTGGGTTGTATTTTTTCATCCCTAAAGAGAAAGAGAATAAAGATGTTTCCTTTAAAAATACAATGACTTTGAGAAAAATAATGAATTGTCTATCACAGCTTGTTTCTCAAGACATGGAGGCATTAAGCTTTTCTGTTAAAAGAGGACAAAGTTATTAGGATCAAAACATTTTCAACAACATTCTTTTCACCTTCATCTGCCTTCAAAACATCTTACAGTTTTAATAAAGCAAACTTTTATTTGAAAATGGTTTTTTTCTCTTTATTAAATTAATCCTGCATGTTCAACATAAAATGTTATTTTAATGAGCAGTTATGTTATTGGGGCCTCTAAAACACAAGTTAAAAAGACCTATTTTTCCTGAGAAAATATTAACCTATCACTTAAGATAGTTGATTGTTATTCATTATGGGTAAAGTTTTCAGTAACCAGTGTTTTCAGGTTTTACTTTTATTTTTAAACTGTGATGTAATTTAGAAACAGTTCTGCAACAGAGAGCCACTTTGCTTTGCAAAGTAAAAGTCCCCCTGGGGAGAAAGAAGTTGGATTTTTTAAATATTAATGTCAGTATTAATATGTATTTCTACATGGTTCAGAAAAGAAATCTTAACAACATCACCCTCATTACTATGACATTCCACTGAGGAAAGTTATACAGGAAAGATACCCACCTGGAGACAAATACAATTCCTTTTTTAGTGTAAAAATTGCTCTAAAAATTTGCAAATATCTGAACGTAAACATCAACTTACAGCAAGCATCTTTGGTGCTTGAAAGTCCCATTAAAGGACATGAATAAAACATTCACCTTCAAAAAGGCAAAATTACCTGTTCAGTTAAGCACTGCTATGAAATGCTAGTTGTATAACTAACAGTACTTCATGCTTGTCTGGAGGATGTGAAGATTGTCTGGCATGCTGGGAAGCAATGGAGCAGAGGCACATGAAGGGCTCATTTCTTTGGCAGAAACATTTACCAGCATGGAAAAGAGATGTTAGCCCCAACATAAGAGAATGCTCCAAACGTAGTCTGAATCAATCCATTTGACCTCATTATTCCTACCTTCACTTACCAGGTTGGTTTCAGTTCCCTTAGCTCTCTCCCCTTGCATTCTCCCAGCACAGCTTTGTGGTGCTAAGCCCCTGATGCCCAATGACAAAGTGGGTATCATCTGCATACTGCCTCAAAGTAATTAGTAAAATACTGAGATTTTGAGAAAAGGCACTCTAAAACTCTGCATTTATTGCATATTTAATCTTCATATTTGTTCACAGAACGTAGCACTAATAAGCAAAAAACACCGTGTTGCTGTTAAAACCACACACAGACATTTGCTTTCCTCAATTAATAGAAACATTCTCATTGTATATATAAGCATGAGAATTAAAACTGTCCTTTGTTCACGAAGTTTAGTAGGCTTCAGATTGTTAACATTATCCTTGCAAGAGCACGATCCAATTACAAAATTACATGAACAATTTGTCAGTAAATATTGCTTAAATAATACTAACATTAAAGAAGTCTTTGTATAGGTGGGAAGGAAAAAAAAAAAGCAACACTTGAAAACCAGATAGGTTTAGTCTTAAATAACACTGGAACTGAATGACAAACACTTGATGCCTGCCTTGTCTGACTTCACTATTCTTCCTAGGACATATATTAGGCCAATGATTATTTTATCAAGACACATTTTTTGGAAAACTTTCATTCTATTTTAACCTCACAGAACAGAGAAATTAAATTTTATTTTTGAGTAAATAAAAAGTGATTAATCAGCAACAAGATGAGTGCAGACCATATTCTGGTGTACTCATTGAAATGAAGCAATATCTGCTTCCACAGCTCTGTAAGTTGGCTTGATGTGATCAGCCCAGCTGAATCTGGGTTCTGCTTCTCTAACTTCCTGCATAATTTCTGCAAGATGAATTTTTATTCTTCTTGGTATATTCTATACTTTGAGTATATAAAAATATTCTACAGCATTAGTAGTCATAAAAAAGTAACATTACTTGTCCATTGATTTTTGTCTATGTAACATTTTTAATCAAACATGCTTTTGCCATGATTTTATCTTACTCTGAAATGCTTCCTGATGTCTGGTTTGTACCACAAACTAAAAATACCTGATAATATTTCTATATCTTTAGCACAAACACAACTCCTAAAACACTACATCTCATGTTTGAAAATAAGAAAAAATATTGACAACAGCAATAGTAGATTTATACAGTAAACAAAGACAATATTTGCAACACCCAGTAACAATGTAATTTCAAAAAATGTAAAAGTCGAAACAGAAGTCATCTTCCAGAAAACACACATAAAACAAGTTTGCTTAATCCAACAGCAATTCCAGTGTTTCAGGAATACAGACCTAGTCTTTATCCAAAAAAATAAAAAAGCAAATTAGAAAGACAAGCACAATTAGATAAGTAGCAATAAATATTAGTATTTCCAGCATGATTTAGTAGCAGTATTGGGTTCTTTTTACTCCAACAGTAACAAGGCACAACAGAGTGAACAACAAATAAAGGTGTCTCACAAATTTTCACCAAAAACAAAACATGATTAAGTCCTTGATTTAGTACAGCTCAAATTTGCAATCCACCTACTTGAAATCAGTTCCCATGCTAGAGAGCTTGGGTTTTATGCACTACCAAGCTTGTCCTAACTTTTTAAAGGAAAATCTTGAAGGTAAGGAGCAGGAATAAATAAATACTCCTCAAAATTTGGAGATTAAGGTATAACAGGAGACCAGAAAGGTACAGGTGGCCTAAGAGTGGCAAGAAATAGCATAAGTGTCTGATTTCTGGTATCAAGAACAGGTGAAACCTGCAGATATCCACAAAATACAGAACAGAATCCTACTCAGAGATGGTAAACAAAAGCTTCCACTCCAATCATGGACCATTGGCCAGCAAAAAGAAATTAAGAAGGTCAAAGAGTTTGCAATATTTGGGAAGAAAAAGATTTTCTAGAACTAATTGAATTATTAGCTCTAGGAAATAAAAATATATATTAGTATTCGCTTTGCATGTTGTGTATGCATTTTTGAAAGTTCAAAAATTTTCTATTTTATTCCATAAAAGAAATATTAATAAGAAAAAAGTGCTAGACCATTTGAATCAAAGAAGAAAGAATAAAGAAAAATATCCCCAAACAAATAATACCTAGGGATAGAGTCAAAAATGTATGCTAACAATCCAATCAAAACCTGCAGCTCTCTTTGAGAGATTTTTTCAATTTTTTATTTATTTATCTATTTTTAAGATGTTGAGAGAAACCTGTCCCACCATGGGAGTCTTTGGTGTAAATGAATTACTTTCACACACTAGGAAGATATGCCAAACTGTCTATCTTAATACGTTTTGAGAGCTACTGAATCAAGCAAGCTCCCTCTTAAATTGAAAGATTTTCAAATGCTCCTGCAAACTGGAGATGTACTTCAATGCTCTCAATAGTAAGAGAACACTTTCCTTTTTTTCTTCATTTTCTTTCTGCAGAAATTACACTTTTTCTGTAGAAAAGACAGCTTTGTTGTAATCATGGGAGATGTTTTCTAGGTAGTTATTATCTGACCTTCTTGTCACACAGGAAATGAAGCAACATTGTTCTTTCCCCTTGCAGAGAAAAGTGGCAATCATTATAAAGCCATTTCCAGGAAAACTAATATGAATTTTGTCAAATGCATTAAAGTTCTAAATTCGGTATATAAATAAATCCCAGAATTTTCTTTGCTTAACTTATTTTTATCAATGTAGAGCTATGGCACTGATTTATATAATTAAATAGCACCAATCAGTGAAAATATTTCTAAATAAAAATCTTACAAGTAGATGAGTCAGCACGAACTACAGAGTTCACTAACTCACTTTCATTTGAGTTAGTTAAAAGACACTTAGTTGCAAGCATAAATGAGGTCATAGCAGACTGATACTTCTAATCACAGCTCCAGAAGAAAATTACCTTTAACTATTTTTTTTACTTACATGGAAGAGCAAATGGATCATTAAATTATAAAGAGAAAAAGTTAATCTTACTGTTGGAACACAGCAGGTATCCACTGAAAGAAGAAGGCATAAGGCATGAAGATGGATTTTGAGTAAAAACCTGCAAAAGAAGACGTGTTCTGGTATCAGAGTTCTTGGGGTTCAGACTGAGGGACAAGCACATGTGAGTCACAGAAAGATCACTATTCACTACAGATATTCAGCCAGTACATTTATGGACATTTTCCAAGCATACCATTGACAACTATCATCATCATAAATTCAGCTATCTACAAATACAAATGCTGTCTTTTAAGGCTCTGCTCATTAATACAATTAATTGCTGTCTGAAAGGTCTTTAATTGCTTCACTGCTGCCAGTGGTGACAAGAGAGTGCCTGACTGGTCTTTGCTCTTTCACAAGTAAAATAATCTTGCATTTCAAAATCCTTACATAAATATTATGCTTATTGAAGACCTTAATATTTCCAAACACTGCCTTTTTACAGGGATTTTGAGGCAAATTTTTTGGTCTTTCTCAGTTTACATGATTTAGATAATTGAATCTACAGCTATTCCCTCCTATAAAAATATAAGCAAGATTTGACTTTTCCTTTCCTTTCATTCCATCATGAACTATTCAAAAGTAAATGTACAAGTCCTTTTAGTGAGTGAACAAGAAATTCATTAGGCAACATTCTTTACTCCAAATTGTCGAAAGTTTTTCAAATAGACAGCTTACAGTTTGTTTCCTGATAATGTGTTGAACATTTAGAACAGAACATTGCTTAACTATCTGATATTTCTGAATTCACATACCTTTTCTCATTTTTTTTTTCCTTTGGTTTAACTTGGAGTTCTCAGCACACCTAAAACTCATCAATGTTATTGCCAGTTCTCTTAAAGACATACTTCAGATGATGAATCATTTCTATCATCAGAGAAAACCACCAATAGCTAGATGTAACATAAACATCTTCACTTTGATCAAAAATTATTAATAAATTCTAAATTTTGTGGTGATACCTCCAGCCAATATCTTATGGATCCTTTCATTCTAATAGGTATCTGTATATGTCTAGGGATGTCTGTATTTAATATTGAATAATGTCCATGGTCAGTCACTACGTTCAAGAAGATTGTGAAATCCTGGTATTGATTTGGGGCACATCTGAAAGGAAACAACACCCTGCAACACCTTTCTGCCTTCACAACTTTAATAGCTGCAGCAAACACAGAGGTGGTTATACAAAACAGCAGGCAAAATATCTGACACTGCCTTTGGCTGTATCTTGGATACATTCCTATCTTCTACAAAATGTTCTTTTAATGGACATTAAGAGCATTCAAACCTTCTAGAGAATTAGGCCTGAAAATGTGCAGTACTAAACTTTCCAAGACGAGAAAAAAGTCCTCCTCTTTCCCTTTGGTTTTTCAGTCTAAACTTAAAGATGGTTTCTTAACACCTGATTTGCCAGTAATCATCTGTTGCTAGTTCCAGCTGATTTCAATGGAATTTCCACACAGCAGGCAAAAATAAGCCTCATTCCATCTTACTGCTCTTAGAGATTTCAGTCAAACTGATGAAACGATGGAGCATCAAGAGCAGAGTGTGGGAAAGGGGCAGGACACAGCAGAGAAACATAAGGAAACATAGAGCAGGTTTCAATATCCATACATTTTAATCCCCAGAGGCAAAGGAAGAAATAAAAAGAAAACAGAGACAAAAAAAGAAAAATTACATGAAGATTATTAAAATACCTCAAACAAACAGGAGAGCGGAAAGCCAAATTGAGGTCATGTGAGGAAAGTTGAACATTACTGGCAGAAGCATAGTTTATACAGTGTCAAGCAAGGTCTACTATGTTCTTAAAATCAGGCTTTGTCCTTCTCATGTCATGAATCTTGTTCAAGGATGTTATAACTGATATGTTAGAACACCACTGATCTATCATAATCTTGCTTTTAGTGGTTTTTACCTCAATCCAGGTCAGAAAGCAGATGTAGAAAAGTCAGCTTAGACTTCATCCATAAAACAGTAGCCAGAAATTTAAGTCTTTGTTTTCATTTGAACCTTACCCTAACATAACTCTATTGTTTTCTGACGAATATTAAATTCTGTCTCCATTAAATAGTTATGCTAATGGAACTCTTCAGTCCTCCAACTGAAAATTAACTTAGGTTAGAACACATCATACGTTTTGTGCATTTCATAAATAACCAAAAGAGGCAAGCATCAAAATAAGGCTGCAGTGTCTGGGGGCAAAATGACCTGAAGGGAGCAGATTTACTTTGTAATATAGACAAAGATGAATTTCGGGGTTTTACTCTTTAGCAATAGGCACTGCAAATTATTATGCTGGATACAGACATATACAGACTCCAATAAATAAAGCAGAACATCAGACCCTAAATTGATATACTTCGTTGATAGCAAAGATGATAGTAAACTGTTTTATCACTGAGAGCAGCCTGCACTACATATGGTTGTGGCATGCTTTCATGCATTTATGCTTTTTCATATTCAGGCACTATATATCTGTCCTTTGAAGCAGCCTATCCAATTAATCATCCAGCTTCCCATTCACAGTTTTAAAGATACCTCAGGCAAAGGGTGTTCTCTCAGTTGATCTATTTGTTGTTGCAGCACCAGTACATTTTCTGTGCATAATACATTACTTAGGGCCAAGAGAATAATATAAATACTAATAATAAAAGAATTGTTGTACATCATTCTCCAGGAGCCTCATAAACTTATCCAGCTGCATCACAAGCAGTTTTCACATGCCTTAAAGACAGCTCTGCACTTATCAGAGTCTTAATACAACTGTATATCTACACCTGACTTACTTCAAAAAAGTAAGCAAGAATGTTTCCTCTAAGTACTAAGCAACATCCACAAAGCAGCTACAGGGCTCAATTGTTTTGGCAGACATGGTTTCACTAATATTTTGAGCATGTTTTAATCTTTCTTTGGTGTCCAGGTTTAATAGTTGCACATGACTTTTATTTCAGGTTATCCAATAAGTAATGCTTATATGCAATTTTCACAGACATTCATCAGAGAAACAAAAGAATAAAGTAAAAAACAATTCTAGATTTTCCCCAAATTCTAGCTTACATTTAAAAGAGGGCACTCACAAATGTTTATTCGCATGCACAGACAAATCAAACTGGGATCCCAAAGACTTGCATATTGGATCCTCAAAGTAATCTCTACAGTTCATGTAGTTTTACACCAATCATAGAAGTGATCCTGCAAAAATTTTATCCATTATGTAACTGTCTGTGATTTTGTAAAAATGCTTAACACATACTACAAAGTTAAATCAAAAGGACAACTTATGGTTGTGCAATAAAATAAATTTTCTTGGCAATTGACAATTTGTCTTTACATCTGATCAAAATGCTTTCGCTAAAAATTCAAGTTTCCTTTGTAGCCACACAGACTGTCCAAATTTAACATTAATCCTTTTTTGAGTGAATTAGGACTGATAGAAGCTTGGCTTGACTATCCAGAGGAACTGCAATTTAAAACCAGTGTTATCAAATTACTTATGAATTAAATATTTTTCTAATTTTAATTTTCAATTTTAAAGCTATGAAGAGAAGCACCAATACCAGCAATTCTCTTACTTGGTGAAAAGTGTACAGGATGAGCTTACTGCCTGTGTTACATCAGTGAAGTTAGTTGCTAGAGAATTAACCTGTGCAACACACAGGAAAGAATAACTATTCCTTTAACCTACTCTTTAGTTAAGACTTGTGACATATTTCCACCACTGCCATCAAGAAACATTAGTGTTCTTGACTGATGCAAATGTGGACTGATGCAAAGTGTTGCTGGATTTTCACTCATCTTGAGATTAGGTCAAGCCAGAGGTTCCAATTCAGCACCATATTGGACTTCATAATAAAAAAAATTTCAAAAGTCCCAAAGTAATGACAAACAGTTAGCTTGGTATTTGAGTCAAGGTCCGAATTATTAAACAGTAGTTCATTTCTAGCAAAAAAGAATTATTCACTTCTATGTATCTCAGCATCCTCATTTTTAAAAGAAGAGATTTCAGGCAAGAAAGCTAGTACCATTATTTCGATATGTAGTTGTCTATTTAAAATAAAGGAGGGGGGTGGAATTAGCTAACTCCATACGAAGCGTTCATATGAATCCAAATATTTTTGTTTGTGAAGTTCCAACATAGTGGCTAAGATTAACTGAGAGTGTTTGTTTAAGACCCAATAATTTCTTCAGGCAGTCTCTTTACCTACAATTTCTGTTCATAGTCCAGTAGCTACACTTACAAATTTATGCCAGAATACTCCTCCCACAAAAGCACAACCTAAATGAGTCCTGTAGGAAACAAGAGGGCCATTTACTTCATTATCTATTTTTGCCCCCGTTCATGTGTGTAAGAATTCATGCTAATTGGCATGTTTTGCCACTAGTGTTTGTTTATTTATTTTTGTTATTATACTTTAGGGAAAAATATTAGGATATGCATCAAGAAAACAGAGTATTTAACAATATTACAGTACTTGGAATTAAGAGTTATTTAAAACCAAATGAATGTAGCTTGTAAAAAAAAAAATCCTCACACATTTTTAGCTGATTTCTACTTAGTCTTTAATGTCAGCTTTCAATCACAGTTAATACTACCCAATTTCCCAAATCTGTATAAGGAAATTTCTTTATTCTGTCTTCAGCATATCTGACATATTTCCTTGTTCTAGCAGGAAAACATGAGGTAGAGTCTCTGTTCCATGATTTTTCCAGGCATGGAGGTGAAGTTGACAGGTCAGTAGTTCCCTCGATTGTCTTTTCTTCCTTTTAAATATTAGTAGAATGTTTCCCTTTTATCTCTTATCCCACTTTCTTGTGCCTCATATAAAAACAAATATGGGGAGTCTATTTCTCAAGGGAAAAAACAATCAAAAAATAGCCACATAGTTTACATATTCATTGTACTGTATTATGAAACACACATTTGATCTCCAGGTTGTACTTGGAAGCTCTTGCCAGCACCAGCAATATATTCAGTGTACTTAAACTGCAATGAAGAGAACAAAAAAAAAAAGCCCTACTGCTTTTATGTCCCCAAGGCAAAGAGATTAATAGATAGCAGAGCCAGCAGAGACTTTAAGAGACAGAATCTTCTAAGAAAACTCTCTCAAATGGGTACACAAGAATAGCCTTCAGTTCAGGATTTTTCTTTGCGGAACTAGCACCTAAGAAACTATCACAAGCAAGATTAAAACTTTTTGGAATATACTGTCCTATACATTATCAGTTATCAAACCCTGTAAGAGAACCCTGGACAATTTTGGAACAAGCTGAGGACCAAGTTTTCACATGAGTGTACAGTAGACTTCTCTGAGGATTAACACTCATTGGTTGTTATTGGAGGAAAACACAGAAAGAGTTTTGAGAACAGCATCTAAGCACATTTTTCCTAGTCACCAGCCTGTAGTCATGCTTCCTTTCATACTGTTTCCCAAAAAAGCACTAAGCTTCTCCAGAGGAATTTGGTGGTGGCACTCCTACCTTCACACCTTCATGCCACACCATGTGGCTGTTCCTAAGTGGTCTAGCATGGAACTAAATAAAGGCAAACTCTTGAAGCTCTCAGCTAACACAGGTTTTTCAATGGATTTCTTTTAAATCTTCAACTCATGACCTGAAAAGAGAAAAAGGAAAGTGAGGTTTAAGTTGTTGCACTAAAGTGGCCTCTTCTGCTACATGGAATGAGAAGCAAATCAAAGTAGCCTAAGTACTTAGGACTTCAGAACAATATAAAAAGCATCTTTTTGCCACAAGCTGCTTAATGTTCTGAAAAGAATAGAGTACAGAGGCAAAGCAAGCTAAAACCAAGACAAATGAGGACGATGATAACTTCCATCAGATGAAAAAACTGAAGAGGAAACAAGGCACTGTGTTGCACAGGGTGATGTGACCAAGTCAGGCAGCTCATGGATGGATTAAATGAATAAAAGTGTGCTTTGATGAATTTCACCATTCAGAATTAATTTTTTATTTCTGTATTGTCAGAGTCTAATTTTGCTGTTATTTTACTTGAAGTAAAAAAGAGGTAAATAACAGATGCACTCAGTTGTTAAATTTGATAATAGGCAGTTGACCAGCTTTGTACACATGATGAAATCACAAAGTTGGTTTATATGTACATTTCCTAGCTCACAGAATTTGCACTTGTAAAAATAGCTATTGCTCCTGTCTTGTAGTGGGATACGTGCAGTGGGCTCTCCTGCAAAGCATCTTATTAAAACTTGATTTCTGTATAAGCAGATCTCTTTTGGCTGAATAATCTTCACATGCATAAGCTATGCAAAGGAAAAAGCATCTGTTGGAACCTCTGCTGGAAAATTCAGAAGACACAATAAACAGTCAAAGTCAATTTTCCTTTGTTTACTTCGCAAAACAGCACAGGATGCTGAATTCAGGACAAGCATGGGAAGAGTAAACAGACAGATCAGCTGTTTCACAATGATATTAATGGTTTCCAATTCAGACACACATTGTTTTTACAAGAACATCTGCTTCGTAAAAATTAAATTCAGTACAGAGACATGGATTTTAGAAATCCTAATGGCTAACAGTATGTTCCTAATGGTTAAAAGCATATTTACTTTCAGGCAAATACAAGTCGATTTTTCTGGTTAATAAGGACTGAAGTCTTGCTCACTTAATGCTGTATGCAAACCAAATGTTCAATAAGTCACATTCATATTGGCTTGGAATATGAAAAATGTGAAAAAAATGCACAGAAGTTTTAAAATATCAAAGATGAATTTAAATTGTATGCAATTTTTGTCTTTTTTCACCCCATTCATTTTAAAATCAGCAGTTCTGTTTGTGTCTTCCAAAGAAAAATAAATGCCACATACAGGAGTATTAGCTAAGATTGCAAGAGACTATTGAGAGAAAATTACGAAGCACTAGTAAAGGAAAAATAGAATGGGTCATAACCTTACAGGGGTTGAGAAATAAAATTCATAAGGTGGAATGAATTGGAAACATTCTGCATCTAGGAAAAAAAAAAAAAAAACAGGAAGAAGCGCAGAGATAACAGGAACTCATCACACCAGTACATCTAACCTGGAAAAGCTGCTATTCCTGTCACTGCAGGTAGCAGCTTAACGCCAGCCTATTCATGTATTAATTTACCTTTTGTTATATTGAACTTATACCTTATTGTCTTGGTATTCCCCAGCAAGGAGTTAAATACCATACCAGCTACTCTCCTCTCCCCAGTCTACTTTCATCATCTTGGCATCTACATGTTTCTAAGAAACAGTTGAGTGTAAGGGAAGAAGCAAACTACAAAATATTCCCAATCTGAAGATGCCTACACAGGTCAAATTTTCTAGATATCTATCAGATAAACAAAACAAATGCAGACCAAAAATTATGTCTGTTTGTTGAGAAATCTGAGCTATGGGAAAGGAGGAGAGAGAAGTATTAGCTGTTTTTAAATACTTCCATCTTTATCTAGCTTTATTCATAGAATTTTGTCCTTCCAGAAATAAGAACCTGTGATTTTCACACTACACACCAAAAAGTGATACATCTCTTAAAAAAATTTTTTAAGCAAAAAAGCAAAAAATTTAAAAGTAGACCCTGTCAAATATGTAAACATTTATAAAAGTTTAGATCTTATTTGAAATTAAGATAGAATTGTCTTTTCAAAGAACTGGAAAACATAGCTCTATATTATCAGCTCCAGTATCCATTAACTAATATTTTCTATATATGCATGTCAACATTTTTTTATCCTTCATAAAATTCATATGATACTAAAGCAAATCCAAAAAAATTCATGATGAATTATAGATCACAGCTGGCAATTACTTAAGCATTTTCCATGAGAAAAGTCCTTTAAGCACACTTCGTGGAGTTCAGGATGTCCACTATCTAATGGCCTTTTGGCAAGGAGTACCAACTACTAAAAGATACTTAAGGAAGCTGAAAACTTTAGTCAATTGTAGGGTATCACCTTGGAAATTGGAGCTGTCACTTGAAGATTTTAAGATTATTATAACGTAAGCACAGATGTTAAAAGAAACAAGGATATTGTAGATTCATTCAAACAGTAGAGAGAAAAAATAGGAAATGCACTGAAATAAGTAATCAGGAGTTAAAAGCTATGCAACTACAGGGCAGCATTTGCATTTATGTGAGCACAAAAACCCATTACTTTTAGGGTAAACTGCTCAATTCTATGAGGGTTTTACTGAAGAGAAGTCAAAAAATAAGAGGAGAAATATATTCTACTGTACACTTTCCCATGGTATTGGAAAACCAGACAAAGAACCAAACAGAGCAATGAACTGAATTGAGAAAAACCACATTAAAAAAATCTAGAAGATACATACTGACATTATGACACAACATTTAGATATTATTTCCCTGTGCCTTCCTCGATGACATATCTTTGCACACTGAAAAGACACAAAAGAAAACAGACTGCACAGACTAGCCCTACAGCAGTGCTAATATCTTTCTATAAATTTTATATTTTCACATAATCTCCAAAATTCCACAGCCTACTCTGGATTTTAACACATTGGGATCTGTTCTAGTACATCTGAAGTCAAACAAAAATGTGTGTGTTCTGAGTGCAGACTCACTGAGATGCCACTTGCTTTCTAAGTCATGCATTTTTCATAAGCAGAGGCATTTTTAAATGACCACTACTACAAGATATTAAAAAAAAAAAAACCAAAAAAACACCAAAAACCCCCCAAAACAAAACAGAAAAATATCACACAAAAAACAATTAACATGTTCTTAAGGAAGAACAGACAGATACATTAGATTTATTTCTTCAAAAGTTGACACACATTTTCTCAAAGATGTTTCTGCTACACGAAGGCAATAATTAGATGTCACTTTAAAAAAGTATAATGTTAAACACAAGGAAATGAATGTCTCTCTACATCAAGTAGATTAACCTTAATATGGTTCATCTTTATGCAAATATCACAATGAGTATCTGGAGGGTCATAATTTCCTCTGCTGCAAAATCTGTGAAAGTAGTGTCTCAAGTCTGACTTCATGAAGAAAAACAGCAGTTTCCACTATGTCAGCTATTGGCAAATCTCATAGTGCATGAATTTTCCCTAGTTCTACATTGCTATCTATGTGTATGCATGTATACCTCAAAAACATTCCTTTTATCCATTACTAAGAATTTTAACTGCACAAAATCAGTAATTGCCAAATTGCATACCAGTATTATCAGTCCAGATTAAGCTCTTCTTTAAAAAGAAAACATTTTAAAACCTTGCCAGTGTTTCAAGTGACCTGAAATTTTCTACAGGTTTCATCTATAGGATAGCACAGATATTTTTAAAGGACCTAGTCATTTTTTCTGCAAGTCAAATAAGTAAACACATAGATACTCAAGTAATTCTAAGAAATATCTAGGATTGGCATCAGAAAGCAGAAAATTTTAAATTTCTTTCATTGTGAGGTGGACAGAAAACCCTACATGAAAAAAACCAATATGACAAAATTAAAATCTGTTACAATATTTCCTTTTCTGATATTTTTTCATATAAAATATTTAGACATCTTTTGTAATAGCAGGTTATTACATTCTGTAAAATTAATGGTACATTTTTGTCTTTTCAAAATAATTTCTTTAAAATTTTTATGAAAGGGTTTTCAATTTTACTACAAAGATAAATTCCCAGAATGTAGATTTTCATTTATTTAAGGAAAAATTTCTTCTATTGTTTAAAGCTAACTGGTAACAAATGAGCACTTCTTGAATACTTACAAAGTAAGATCTTAAAGCTCTTCTGAGAATATTAACATCACTGACAAAGCTTCTTAGCATACTTTGATTCAGTTACAATGTTTTTGTACCAGGGGAAAAAACAACAACAACAACAAAGCCCACAAAATTAAAAAAAAAAAAAATCCAAAAAAACCCAAAAAAAAAACCCTCAATAGGCTTTATATATAGCAAATTGAAAAAGAAAATTCTACCTTCTGCTGCTACAAATTAGAAACCATCAGAGCAAGACAAGCAGTGAAATCTCTCTGGTTTCATACATAGTCTTCTAGATAAAAGTAGGTTCAAATGATTTGGTGAATTACCATTTCTGGAGCTTCTCACATAATTTGATCAGATAAATACGCACAAATATAAATGCCAAGATCAGTTCAGCCATTCATACAGGAAGGCATCAGAATGCCCTGTCCCTTCCTGAGTACACAGATGAGCACAGTTCTAATTCCTCCCCTGTGTGGGAGCCTTAGAAACAGCTCTCCCACAACAGGGAATTACAGGATCCTCAGGTCACAAAAGTGACATTCTGGACTTCCGACCTTTTACCTTCATATTCACTAATTCTATAAAGCAGGAAAAAAAACAAAATAAAAAGGTTTTCTCATTTCAAAAAATCACAGTGTAATAGAGCTTTATAGCAGACAAAGCAAACTTTTGAATCCACTTGCTAACAAGTCTCTCATAAACCCACAGTCACTGCTAGCAATACCTCACTCTGTATCAAACCAGGTCATTGTCTCCCAAGTGGAGTGAATATACTGCTCCTTTGCAACAGGAACTTTCACTGTAAAATAATTAATACTTCTATTACCTGCTATTGGGCTGATGCCACCAGGCATGGAATTGTATAGTGACAATATATTTGAATTAAAATATGTCAAAGGAATGTAAATCATCTACTACAAGCATACAGATACTTCAGGGGAAAAAAATTAAAAACCAAAACAAAACAAACAAAAAACAAACAAAAAAGGAAATAAACCAAAAAAAAAAAAAAAAAAACCAAAAAAAAAGCACCCCAACAACAAACACCTCATCATCCAAATCTTTACAAGTATTTTATTAAACACAATTTCTTCAATCTTACTCTTGCTCAAAATGAATATAAAATAGAGCAAATAATTCTCCATGTTCATCTATGCAGAATTTGTTACTCAGTTTCTCATATTCATTGTTCTTTATCCTTTTAAACAGAATTTTGTTGAGAGAAGAAAACACAGGGGCATTAGAGAATGGATACAGCAAGGAGTAATAGACAAAAGAGGAGCTGCAGCAGAGGTTCCAAACATGATCTAATGGACAGCCTTGGAAATCTCATAAATCACAGAGATTAGTAGATCACAGGTGACAGAAACTAATTATTAACATAGTTTTCTAGATTGGAAACAAACACTAAGTCACACCACAATTTTGCACCAGAGTTGACATGACCCCAAATCCCAGTGCCTGCCCCAGGGGCTCCACAAAACAGAATATTCAAAAAAATGCCTTTTTTGTTCTGTAGAAAGAGATATCATTTTAGAATTTGCTGATTTTGTTGAAATATTTTTAGAGTACCATACAGATCAGAGATGGTTATGTTCTGTGAAGAAAACATTTTAATAAACCATTACAGTTTGCCAGAGGAAGTATAGAATTCTCTCCCCAATTACAAATGATGAAAATTTTAAGTAATGTAAACCACACTGATTCTTCATTAATAAGAAAATGCTGAGATCTTCTCCAGAAAACATAAAAACACGTCTTAAGTATAGTTGTCCTAATATTGATCATCTAATCTCTTTGTAAAATAACTTTTCTCAGGTTTTCTTTTAATAGAAACATGATATAAGATAATTATTAAATCTCCCAGGAAATCATCTTTTTTCTTTGAGGCTAAAAATTTTTAAAAGCAAACAAAGTTAATTATTATGGGCACCAAAAAAGTCTATTTTTTTTAAGAAGCCTGCATCTTCCTTATATTTCTGCATTGTAGAATGTTGATCATATGTCAGCAGTAATTGTAATTGCAGGATTCACCTACGAACAGTATGAGAACTATTTTCAAAACAAATCCTGAAATATGCCCTTTAGATAGCTTAGAAAAGTAATAAAAGTGTTAACTCCTTCAATAATGTAAAATTTCATAGCTTGATGCAAAATGTGACATCACAGTTGCTTTCTAGTACATCAATGGTACATTGATTAGAGTATTAACTGTGTGTAGAAGTCACAGCTTCTGACACAAGTACATACTCAGCAACTCCAAGTTGGTAGCAGCTGAGATATCTTGCAGTCAAGGAAATGGAATATGCAGCCTCCTCCTGTGTTGATGACAAATGAAAAGTAACATCAAAAGTATTCTCGCTTTCTACCATTTAGATCACTACAGAGAAGGGAATTAAAAAAACTCAGCAGAGGAGAACAGTGACCACAGGCACGTTGATACTCAGCTATCCCAAACAGTTAGTTTGAAGCTAGTTTGGTCTGTCTTGCTACATTAAAATCAGAAGAGTAATCTCACAGGGTAATAAAAATGCAGAGAAATGTGATTTTTATTGGAGAACTGCAGAGGAGTAAAGATAGTTACATGCTTAGATTTATCACAGGGAATTGTGAGGACTCCTGTCCTCCCTTCCCTGTGTGAAGTCTCACTGATGCCTTCCCACTACCTATTGCTTGACTCCTGCAAAGCCAGGGAGATGCTTCACATGCATCCAGCAGCAGAAACCTGCTGCCTTTCCAGCCATCCCTCCATTGGAGACCCAGCATTGCCACACACTCACTGTGTGAACATCTCCTAGAGGTCAGAGAGGATGCTTCTCCTCACTATGGTCACCAGAGGTGCCTCTTTCCCACTGAAAGAATTTCCTTCAGGAAACACGTGCTATTTCCTGCTGCAAATTTTCCTAAGGCCTTTTTTTTTACCCTTTCAGTCAGCAGCCATGTACATACACATCATCGTCACAAACACACAGAATAAACTGAAGGTCCAAGGTAAGCAGTTTGTGGTAAAATAAAGAATATCCCATTGAACAACAATTTTCTGTGCTAGAAGCGAGTAAATTTCTTGACAAAAAAATCAGCTGAAATTCAGAATGCTGTGCATGAGGTGTGTGGAGAGAATACACCCGAAACAGTAATTATTGAACTACATTTTGAAAATTGCAATATTTTTACAGTAACTCTGGCAAGGAGAAGTATTTTTTTGGTTTTTTTCCCACTTTACAAAATGTGAGCATAAATTATCATCTTACTAGGAAAATGTCTTGTACAGCATCACATTCCCTCAGTGTTAATTCTCAGTCTGTATCTCCCACTACAAGTGCTGTAATGAGGTATGAAGATGACACTGAGTTTTCAAATTAGATTTTCAACAGCTAAGAATCAGTATGAAAATTAGAAAGTCTATTTTCTTAACCAATTCATATTCTCTTGTCGGGAGTATGCAAGCCAACCAATATCCTAAATTGGATTTTGTTTAAATGGATGTATAAAATTGGATTTTAGGAGTATAAAAAAAGACAAACCTTAATTGGTTTAAGCTGGACCATTTTCTTCAGAGAAGCATAAAGCTGGAACATTATTTCTTTGAAGAGGAAACATTAGATGTGTTGTACTGTATTGTGCTGTCACTTAAAGTATAAACTATTTAACCACTACTGCCTTTCAAGCTCCCAGTATTACAAACTAAAAAATATTTCAAGATTTATAACAGACAAACATATAGTTCACAGTATTATTCCTGTGTTATAAATCAAAAAGGTTAAAATAGTCTAATATAAACTGTAATTCATGAATCTAGACCATGCTTTTTTAAAGTTAGCAGAAAAGTAAGACATTGACACAGAGAAGCACCTTAGAAAGACCCAAGGGATAACGGAAGAAAATGACAATAAGTGCCAGAGTGATGAATATCATGAAGTCAATCTATTAAAGTCAAGGTGATAATCAGCAAACAGCAGAAAATAAAAGCCTAAACATACTGGTGCCTAGGTATTTCTTACTGACTTAGTGACTTGATCTAAATGGTCCTGGTGCTGTAGCCATCCTCTTGTCATGAAAAGTGAAAGATAATGTCTTTGCTACTTGCTGGAAGCAATTGCTACCTGTAGGGTAAATTGGTTATAAAGTGATCTCATATTAAAAGATAGGGGTCTGTCTTGTGTTAGCTGAGTCACCTCAAATATGTCAACTATCAGGTACAGAAGAGTTTATTAGACTCACTTTTGTCCTTCATAGGCTTGTCATCAATACAAATCTGAAATTCATAATACTATACTTTTTTTTTTAATATTCACTTTATAAAGACCAGTACTTTGCCAGTTTCTACAAGCATTCTACAAATAAAGACCCCTCTGTTTCCGTATAAGACACAGCCTTTGGATGACTGTTTCCCACAATGCTCAATATATAGAGTTAAAATGAAATCTGACAGATTATTCAGAGTTTTTATTTTGTTGACAATACAAGAACCTTCTGAAGACTGGACTTCTAATTTAAACTCTCAACTTTCAAACTTAGCATCAGGTAAGACAAATATCTCATTCTCTTACTACTAAAATGAAACAAGAATGTAGTTCTTACCACATAATCTTACATTACTTCTTTTCAAGGAATAACGAAGACCTGAGCAGAAATAACTGAGCAATATATTGGACCCACTTCACCTCAGAATAAAATAGGCATTCCAGTGGTTTGAATTTATACATTGCCATAATTTGAAGGAATGTAGCCAAACCAGAGAATCAAAGAACAAGTTGAACAAAACCTGTGGTCATCAGCTGATCATACTTCTATTCAGAGCAGGGCCAAGCTAAAACAGACTGTTCAGGACCATGTCAAATCAAGTTTTGACTATCAAGGTTGGATAGTCAAGCCTCTCTGGGCTACATATTTCAGTGTTTGATCATCCTTATGATAAAAAATATAAATCCATATATCTAATCTAAATTTGTTACCCAGAAGTTATTCAGACTTGCTATCCAGTAGAAGACTCAGCACTTATTTTCTAGTTGGTTAGTGCTCTGTGTTTTGGTGCATGGGGCTGGTCTGTACAATTTTGCTTTCTCTCAGTTTTTTCTTAACAAAATCTGGCCCATTATCTACTTACATGAACTAATAATCAGTTTTCTGAATTATTTTCCCACTTGTCCACTAAGACAAAGATTTCCCTATTCATGGGGACAGATGGTGAGTACTTACTAACTCTTCATTATAATCTGAAAGTAAACGTTGGCTGGGGATCAAACAAGCTCTCAGTATAACCTCTGAGGCATATGGCTGATTGAACCATTATAAAGACAATTAAATACTTAGAATGTTAAATTAGTAAAACATACCTAGTGTAAGAGTGTATTGAGCATGAACAAATACAGCCTGCTTTTCCACCTACAGAGATAATTATAGCCTGCAGAAAGCTTAAGAAATCTGTGCAAACATTCTCCAAGTACTTTTCACAAAATCAGTGTTCAGGACAGGTCTCAAACAAAAAAAAAAAATTTTGAAAACTATTACTCCTGTACACAACTGCAGGTTTTTTTTACAGCTGCGTATGAAGTGTTCAACAGAGAAAGCAAAGACCTATTTCTGACGTTGCAGAAACTCTATTAAGGCTGTGATTGGAAACTTGTAGAAAATCAACTTGTGATTCATTGTTATAAAATACATGTTACCTTAGATGAGATTTCTGTGCTCGAAGAGTTGCCCTATCATCTGACATAAATTTCTTTGAGACCAGAAACAAAATTTTATGTAGAATTTGTGTATGCTTGTTCAGGGTGCTATCAGATGTATAGATTGTACAAATTGTGGGCACATAAATAAAGACTCAACCATTTCTCTTACAGGGGGCATAGCATGTAACAATAGAAAGCCTGAAGAAGACATTTTCCAACAAAATTACTCATTTTTAGTTGCCCTCTTTCTCTTTGAAATGTGAATAGTGGTTTAAGGCTTCAGTCCATGTATTGATGGAGTTCTTGATTCTAACAGAAACTTCATATAAATTTTTAAGAGGCAATTGATCCTGCTTTATTGTTTTGGCAAGATAATAACAGATGTTACTAATTATTATTTTTAATGTGAATCTCATTAAATACTTTAGCAAAACGTCTAATAAAGTCAACATGCATTATTCTTCTATTAAAATTTCAATGTTTATTCTGTTCTCATTATCCTGTATGGCTGTATTATTTATTTGCCCTGTAAAAAAATATTCAAGTATTCACAATGATTCTGCTTAATTTTACTCCTCCTATTTTGAGCACAACAATATATTAAAATTAATACTTTAATACAACTATATTAAAATTAATACATTAATTAATTCATATTTCTTTTAGGAAATTGGCTAATAACTATTAATAATATTTTCATTAAATATCTTGCAATATTTATAGATGTTGCACTTTTATATTCATACTTCAAAAGTTTCATCATTTTTCCTTATATTTATTATTACTTTGATAAAAATTAAAAGCATGATAAAGAACAACATTAAATTTTTACTGAGCCATCTGAATTACTTGGTTAGCAGAATGCAGTGAAAATGTACAATTAGCAGAACCAAATACTAGTTGGAATTAAAATTAAACACTTCTTTTTAAAATCATAAAGATTCTCCTCCAAAAATAAAACTTACCTCATAGATTTGGACAGCCTTCACTCAATCAAAAAACAAGACGCTCATCCCCTATGTGCTGTTCAGCCAGAGACAAACATGAAGAAGCAGAGAATTCAACTTAATTGAGAGATAACTTCAAAGGGTAAAGACATTTCCAAAACAGAAATGCTGCAGTCTCATTTAAGAAAGGTAATTATAGTACAGAGTCACAGTTAGTGTTCTACAGAAGTAATTTCATCCTTAGCAATATTTTCACTACCCTTAACTTTGAAAAAGTCCCTGTTGGGCTGAAATTTCTCACACATGGTCTCAGCCCAAAGGGTTATTTTAAAGTTTAAATTAAAATGTTAAGAAAATTGAGTCACTAAGTGAATTTTTGCACTAAGAAAAATGTTCTAATTTCTAGTCTTCTAAAACTGTTGCTACAACTCAGAACAATTTATTCACTGACATGAATTCAACTTCTGAACAAAGCTTTTTAACATGGACTCTGACTTCAGCATAGTTTGTACATGATATGCCAAGAACTCTGAATGTTGTATAATAAATACTATCCTGGGCCAGAAAAGCTGTCAATGTCACTTCTAGTTACTACTCTCTGATTTATTTGCTTCAAAGTCAAACCAAGTGGCACTTCTTGGATGAGGGAAGAGCAATTAACAATCCCAGGCTAAAGAGAGGAGACATTCTGTGTGTCCCTGTGGAGACACTGTATCTGGCAGTAGGTCAGATCCACAGATCTCAAATCTCTCTTTGGCTCTACAAATGCTGTATAAAGGAGATGGCCACTAGCAAAATGCATGGTAAATCAAACACAGCTATGCTGGGAACTGATGACACTTAATGGAGGACTGATAACTGGCAAGAAAATTATGCTTTACACAGAGCAGCCCACCTATGTCCTAGTAGAGATCAAAATCCCACTTCAAGTTTTATAAGACTTCCTAGCATTGTCATCTGCTTTCTTTTTCAGGACTGTGTGGCAGATTAATTGTGGTTGATCCAGACGACTATTCTTCAAGCAACTAACTACTAGTTTAAAATAGCTCAAGAAATATTTCAGAAAGATGTCCAAAGAGATAAAGAATCCACCACATTTTGTACAAATTACTCCAGCAGTTCATCAGTCTTCCTAGAGAAAAAGGCACATTAACCTGAATTTGCATGTGCTCCATTAAAAGCCCTTAGACAGTGTGATATCAGACGTTTTGAAATATCTCTCTTAAATGAAGTAGATGGAACTTTCTTGATCAGGCAAACAGAGACCTAGAAATGTACTATGTTTGACACATAGGTCAAAATGAGATTTTTTTTTTAAGTGAGGAGGCTTGAAAATTAAAAGGAAGAGAAAATATTTTTTTAAAACAAACAAACAAAGATCTTCATTATAATAGGTCAGATTTTACTGATTTATCTTTTCTTTTTTCAGATTCATCTTCAAGTATAAATAGTGGACAGTGGAGATGATTGTATTTAAAAATCTGTTCAGAAGTGGTCACTCCAGAGGAGAAGTTATTGTTTCTAAGCATAGCAATGGTGTGGGAGGAGCTTACAACCAAAGATACCATATGAAGGGGCAGGCAGAAAAAGAAGCATCAAGTATGGAATACTGTAAAGCACAGACCTTGGTGAAGGAGGAAATCAAAACAAGATTTTAAAGGCAACCCATAAAGATAAGCATAATTATTTTGACATTTTCTGTGAAATATAGAATTATTAACTATGCAGAGGAATAGCTTACATGTTGCATGAGAAATATTCAAATCTGAATTGAAGCAAGAACTGAGACACATAGGCAGTAACTCATAGTTCTCATACCAACAGGTTAAATGTTTATTGTAGTCAAATGGTAACTAAACTCATGACATTCACTTTACATGATGCATCTCTTAAAAGTCAGTTATTTTATGGAGGAGTGTAAAAGCATTCGGCCATGATTAAATTAAAAGTAGGTGTACCTGTACATATTTTTTAAAATACAACAGACATCTTTGGCTCAATTGCCTAATATTTTTACATTATTCATTTCACCACTAAACAGCTATGAGAGACATCCCCACCTGCATCTACTTAATTCACTAGAGATGCAACTTCATCTTTTGCTAAAAGTCATGAGATCTTTTGGTATTCTTTTTCACAAGGACCTTCAGGAGTGAGTGATAGAGATTGTCACTGAAGAGGGTAGGACACTTCTAGCCTTTGGCAACAAATCTGGAAGATGGGATTGTCAAATAAAATAAATACAGGAACAAAGCTTTAAAAAAAAGAAAAAAATAATAGCTCCCATGCCTTGGGAAATCACCTTCATTCAACAGCTGAATCAAAAGGTTTTTGTGACCCACTGAAGTGAAAGACAAACTCCTGAAAAACTAGTACTGTCACTCTTTTTCTACAATATTTTTGTTCCTCCCAAGATGTACAGAGTAGAACACTAATTAAGAAAATAACTACTTTTATTAATATCTATCAAACAGAAATTCACATCACTAAACAAAAGGAGGACAAGTATGTTTATAAACTGCATCTTTTTTAGTGAGGATCAGGACCTAGAAGGGTACAGAGTGCATTTTGCTTTTCATGTGAAAGAAGGGTAATTGGCTTTCTTCATTCTAAGAAATATGCTAACTTAGCTATTTGTAAGGTCTTCCAGACTAGGAAAATGTGAAATAGGAAATCAAAGCATACTCATTCCATGAAGAATAATGGAGCTGTGAAATGTGAGACTCAGCAGTCTAGTGAAGAACATCATCAGAATATAACCATGACATGGTTACAGACTGTATAGCTTTTGAGAACGCATGGAATAGTTTACCAAGAGCTATCTTTTGCATAGCTGTGGCCTAATACAGCATCCTCAGTTTACATAATAGTATGACACTTTCATATGTTAATTAGATTTACAGAGTGAAAGTCCTGACCCATTTCATGTCAGGATATGATTATAGCTTTTATTGTTTAAACAAACTATGAAAATACAAAGGAAGCACTGTAATTATGTTACATTATAATAAAATTAAAATTAGCTTAGTCCCAATTCACTGTGTAATTTAGTCACTGTAGGACAATGATCAAAAAGGGTGGCTGCAAATCTGAAGAAAATGGAAAAAAAGTATAAATAAACTACAAAACAATATGACTAGGATATTAATCAGCATATGAATATGTCATTCATTTGAGATATCTGGGTGGGTTCAGAGCCACTATAGTGTATGACATGGAAGAAAACCTCTGTGGCTCAATATGTAGGAATGCCTGATACTTTTTCCTAGGAATAGTTCATAGCTCTAAATAATGCTAAAGAAAAAGCCTGCAGTTATATGAGGTCATTAAAAGTGGGCTATTTCAGGCAAATGCAATGCCCAAATACCTACTGAAAACACAAACTCTGTAAGTATTGAGATGAATATTTGATCTATTAAAGATGAGTGTAATGGAAGAGGAGTCAAGAGGGATATATATCAGGAAACACACGTAATTCTGGTATCTGCAGTGACTACTATATGCTTAAAGTCTCTTGCAATTTTCATCTCATGTTGTCAAGGTTTATGGGCACTCAATCACAGGGAAAAGAAACTAAGGTTTAATATACAAAAATGTCTAAAAGTTTTTCATGTGAATTATAAACCAATGCAAAATACACGTGGAACAGGAAAGGGGGATTGGCCAGAAATTTCTGATGAAAAGGAATAAAGAAAGAAAGCATTTCATATTTAACAAGGCAGAACTCTAAAAAAATAAAACCATACACATTGTTGTTTGCACATTTTAAGACTCAAAGATGTTAAGTTCTCCTTATTAATAATAAAATAAAAACAATTAGCTCGGGCAAATTTTGGGTGGTCTAAGAGGCCTGTCATTTTTTCAACTCCATGAGTGGAATCATTATTTGTGCTATGTTCAGAACAGTAATGACATAGATCCACCCAGAAAAATAGACTGTCATTAACTTATTACTTCTTTTCCAAACCTGAGTTTTTCTGTTTGCTTCAATACAAATTGTATGTTCATCAGTTTTCTGCTAAATGCAACTTGCAGATGCTGATGAAGAAATGATCAGCCCATCACCATTTCTGGCCTTTCAAGTACAGTGCAGGAATTTCTGGCTTTCATTCCCATAAGAAATAAAGTACTTTTAAACCATTTCCAATACACGGAGACCCCAGAAGTCAAAGATCAAAGGCTCATTAAAATACATTAAATTACAGCTGTGCAATGAGCTATGAGAATGTTATTTGTACATGCTCTGTACTGGAAAAAGAAGAACACTAACATGTCATCACTCTAATTCTCATTTAGTCCACTCAGCATTTATAAAGGCAAAGAATTCCACATTAACCAAATATCGCTAAAGATCTACCAGGTCTGCCTCAAGGGTAAAAATGCATTTAGAGTTACTCTCTATGAATCTAATTGGGATTGGGGCAGGGGGTGGGGGGGGGTCAGGAATGAACTTTTATTTAAATTCACTACCATGAAATAAAAAGCACTGAAAACATCAACACTGATGTCCAGAACTTCTTCACAGAAAAGGATCTTTCCAAACTATATTCATGCAGCCACACCTCACCCAATCACCTATTAATTTTCTCCTAATTACTGCAAATCTTTCATTTCTTATTTACAATATGAATTATTTTTACAGAATCAAAATCTTGCTGGCCAACAGTTTCAGTTGGTGAGAGGTCTTATTGCCATAATGGTCTTAATAGTATATCTAACATCCATTTTAAAATTAAACAGAATGCAATTGTTTTCAATCTAACCTAAAAAACATTGTTTCTGTTTCAAAAGTGCACATTTAGAAGGAATGCATCTGCAAATCCCTTCAGATCCCAAAATGAATATATACATTGAATTTTAAAGGCAAATAAACTTTTCTTTTAAATCTAAAAAAAAAAAAATCACAGAAAAGTTAAATTAGCTTAGCATCTCTCCAAAAATAAATTTAGGTTTAGGATGACTTGACAAAATGGAATAGGTAGGAACCAAGCTTATTGGCTACTATTGGATGCTCTTATGAAATGCAATTTGTTTCATGCTGAGTTCTTTCAGTCTCACACATCATCATGTCTTATAAAGGTGTTGCAGGGCATATTAGGCTCTCACATAAGTTGGAAAGTTTGTAATAGCCCTGCCTAGGACATTAAGACTTTAAAATAAATGGGCAACCTTGAGTAGCAGATGAAGCAAGAGAAAGGAAAGTTATTACGATATAGCTGAATAATCCCATATTGTGTGGTGTCATTAGACAGGTTTGCTCATTTGCAGTGTGAGGTCAGCAAGTAAAAAGCAGCCACCTTCAAGCAAAGTTTTTAATGAAAAAGTCTTGGTTTCATCCTGTGGTTCCTTTGTACCAGGGGCCTCTTGTTTTGGTCAATCATCCAAGAGTCAGAAATCGGCACCTCCTGCCTTCCACCTGCATGTTTCGGGCTTTGACTTTCAACCAAGTTTCTATCTTTGTCACTAAGACCTGGTCTGTGGCTTACCCAACAAATTATCATGGATACATTTTTATTCACTTTCAACAATTTCATCTTATTTGCAATATTTACTCACCTTTCTAAAATACCAGTGTAGTAAGTTACTTTTTTTCACAAAATCTCTTGAAATCTCTCTGCTTACGAAGGCAGAGAAATTGGAAATTACAAGAGTGTGAGTGAGTACCAGAGGCTGCTATACTTACCCAGTGCCTTCCCCAGCAATTCATTATCATCTCTATAAGGCAGCTAGCAGAACAGATCGCAGTGCTTCAGGACTATGGCAGAGCAGCACTGGCTTCCAGCATAAACCAGCTCTCCAACTGGAGAAATTAGCTGCATGTTATTCAATTCACTGCACCAGCATCTTAGTGGGCACTAATTAATATTTTATGTCTGTTAGCATGACTTGAGCACAATATATGCATTTTCATCTCAACTTGACTATCTTTTCTTTCAGGGAGCAGTCCATGACAATGATACTTAGAGTTACAAAAGTTTTATCAAGAGAATCATAGGTCAGTATTTCACCTACTCAGTGAATGGCATTGTGATTGTCACAAATTGGATATATACTGCTTAAGTCACATAATCTATGATGGCCATTTCCTTCCACTGAGTAACCAAGGCTATTTCTCTATGATAGTGTAACTAACTTCTAATTTAAAAAAAAAAAAAGCCTTAAATTATGCTGTGTCCACAAAAAATGCACTCTGGCTCCCTCAAAACCTCAGACTAACATTTAAGTTCTTACTTTCTAGACATACCAGATCAGCTCCTAAGAACAAAGCCTTAACACTTCAGATGGCAGATGTAAAAACCAACAAGTGCTGTTCATTTTTTACTTGTGTAAAAATCACTCCAGAAAATAGCTGCTGGCATTGTTTCTTACAAATACACATTAAACTGCTTGCAAACACCAGCTCCTCTGATCTCAGAGTTCCACCCTCCGCAACCTTCTGCTACATGGACCAGCACAAGGGCAGATTTACAATTCTTATATGTAGTATTCTCCAGATCATTCTTCCAAGTTGCTTCTCCAGATACAAGCAGTTGAATCAAATCACAGAACTGCAATTAACACAATTTTTCAACAGTTTAAGAGTAACTGAAAGGGGTTTGTTATATTTAAATACCCATATAACTGAAATGTCTTTAAATACTGTGAGCAAGTTTTTCAGCAATTTCTGGAGGAGACAACAGAAGGAAAGAAAAGATATGATCAGTTTTAGTGTATTACTTTCCATTGGGCCATGTTAAAAAACACTGAGTTATATTATAAATAACTTACAAATCTTGAGCATAGAATTCAAAATCCAGTTCCAGAATATAAAGGTACAATCATACAGCTGGAAAGGTCTTAAAAAGCATTAAACCTGCCCCCAGAGGTATCTAAAAGCACTGCTTGCCAGTACCTAGCTATTTTTAGTTTGCACTAACTACAGATAATGTTGAGTGTTTTGGAATGCATTAGAAGGACAAAGAACTGTAAACTACTTTCTGCACCTTGGTCAGGCTGACTTGTGTTCTTATAAGGGAGTCTCCCAGTGAAATTAAATAAGTAAACTTCACATGGAAATATATGTATTTGAGATCTTGGTCTTATATCCAAAACACAGTGAGAATAACTTTAAATATTATTAAAATCCTTTTACAATATTTTTATTGTTTTATCAGCCAAAATCCATTTGATCATTTATAGCTCATACACAATAAATATAAGGGCCTAGTAATTCCAGGAAATTGGCTGTGTAATATTTTTCCTCTTTACTCTTATGCTAGAATCTAAGCAGTTAAGACAAGCATATCCAGCTGTTCCTCTGGGTAGCTCACACTAAGCTCAAGTAGCACAGGAGCTGTAAATCTCCAGGAAACAGGCTTACTAGGATACAGACAGAGAGAAGGCACACTGAATGTAAAAGATTGTGAGCAGATCATTCCCTGGCTGGAGTCTGCCAACAGCTGCAGCTGCCTAAACTTAGCCCATTTCTGGGGCTTGGTTCAATGCTCAACGTGAATGCAAAGACCAACACAAAATCCCCAGGGGGTTTCCATAAGAACTGTTCATTTTCCTTTCCTTCCATAAGGATGTGTTTATACCTCAAGTACTTTAACAAGCCTTCTGGACAAAGGTCAGCAAATCATTACACCATTTTTTATTTTTTAGGATTTCAGTCAAGGCAGAGTTTTCAAAACACCATGTTTTACCAGCAGGTATCAGAAATGCAGGTTATTTTCTTGAGAAGATGAAGAGTTATCTGAGGCCATCACACAGTTAGATTTAAACCTTTGTTTTCCCTGTCCATATGAACAACATTATTTTTCCTTCCTATATGATTTATAGCGATCTCTTCATGGTCTTCATGGATCATTAGAAAGTGCAATAGCATTTGGGGGAAGTTTTGTTATAAAGACTGATATCTCAAATAGTCCAGCCATACTTAGCATACCAAAATAAACAGTCTTAGGCAGGTGTTGAGTTTTTTTTAAGGTAATTTAAGACAAAAAAACAGTCAATTTCAAGTGAGCAGTAAGTTAAAATTTAACATTATGTTTACTGCAATGTTACACCTTAAAGGCTAAACTTAATAGTAGAGTAGAACCATTTACTTTATAAATTTCATAAGACTTTTTTTTCATGACACATTATCCATTCCCAGATTTCCAGCAATTATTCTTTTCCTTAAGCTGTTAATCATTTGAGCTTTACATTGTAGAGTTTCTCTGGTTACATTTGACAATAAAATGTGAGTATTGTATCTACCTTTGCTTAATAAAAAGGAAAAGAAAAAGCAAAATCACAGTGAGTAAGCTCTTCTCAAAGGTAGGGGGTGGAAGAAAAAAAAACATATTTGAACATTTACAAGTACAATACCTGATTGTTTTGGAAAGTGTATAGGAACATACCCACATATACCAGAAATCTGTTGAAGGAAAGAAGTGCAAATGAACAGCACCTGAATCTCTTTGTGTTCTCCAAAATGTAGTCCAGGAAGTTAGCAGCTATTAAAATATAAAGATGTGCATTATTAGTGTACTTATTGATTAATAAGTATTAATGATGGGACATATAGTATCACTGCTATTTACCATGATGTAAAATTCTTTACCATCCTTAAACACTAGATCAACCAATAGCAGTGATCTTATAAGAAAAAATTTGCATGGATTATATAGAAAAAATAGTGATTTGAAGAAAATTAGTTCTTTCATCAAAGCTCAGCCATTTAAGTGTAAGAGATGCATTTCCAGCTCATGAATCAGTCCTGTGAAAATTTGCAGTCTATGACACTGAATTCTGCGCTGGTTCTAAAAAAAAACAACAACAAAAAAAAAGTCAATAAGAATAGAGTGGAAATTAATCTTGATTTATCAGTAAATCCTTTAGTGTTCCTAAGGGAGCCCCTTACTGTTATGTGAAGTCTGAAAGTCAGAAAATAGATTTATGTTCCATTTAATTTGTTATCAGAATTCCAGGAAGTTATTTACTAACTTTTCAAAAATATGGAAAATTGAAGATTGGCTAAGAACCCAACAGTCTCTTCACACGAAGAAACTGCATTTTTTTTATGTTTATCACTGTTAAACATAATAGAAGAGATGGAAAATTTCAACTATGCTGCAACGATAATTTTTTTTTTAAATAAAATTTGAAGATAACACGAGAATATGACCCTTGCAAATGTAAGAAAATGTGCAATAAAAATTCTTCAAAGGTGGCCCACAGAATATCACACATTTCAAAGAATTCACATAGGCTTGAGTGTATGGATGGGGAGGAAACATCGAGGAATACACTAGACAGTGCAGAAAACTGGCTTTGATCTTATAAGGAAGCAGGGAAAGTAATAAATACAACTTACAAGGAAATGTGATGGGGTAAATTGCTGATAATATAAGCTTTTGCATTTTAAGCTCTTTAAAAAAACTTTAAAAAAGGACATTTAAATAATTAATTCAACCTTTCCAGTGCATCAGTGCTTCCTCACTCATGATTCTCTTCAGTCATTGTGATCTAATATGTGTAAACAGGTCTGTAGCATTTGACTTGGTGTTAATCTTCCCTATGCTTTAGTAGGGCAAAGAAACAGAGGGAGGTTTGGAAGGTTTTTATATTACCTACAAAGGGGGTTGGAAGAGCAGAGATCATCCCTGGCACAGCTTTAACAATGGGGTAAGGGATCGAGCAATGAGACTGAGAAAAAGACAAACCTAGAGGAAGATGGAAAAAGGACTGAAGATTGCCTACAGGGACAGCTGGAGTTAAAACAGCTGCTGAAGGGGAAAAAAAATCAAACCAAACAAAACCAAACAAACAAACAAAACAACTAAAACAAAAAGAGAGAAAAGTGAAGATGTGTGCCTTCTGGCAGAAGAGATGAAATTAAGGATGTGGAAAAGGCAGGACTAGCTCTAGCTAAAAGTTGGTAAGCAATCTTGTACTCAGAAAATCTAATGCATGAGAGCAATGACTTAGACTGAAAGAGAAGAATTTTGAAAATCCACCCCTCCTGGAAGAAAACGAACAAAGAGTCCATCATATCCAGAGTTCATTCCATTCTCGAGCTTAGAGAGAATTCCAAATACTTGAACTTCATTGTATCTCTGTGGATATAGTACATTTCTCAGCCTATCCAACATGCATCTTTGTAGTAACTGACAAAATATTTCTGAGGATCTATCCTAGTGTAATAGTAGTTCAGCAGTAATTTAGTAAATTGTACAGAAACAAGACACTAAAGATACACCTTGCTGCAAAAAGTGGAGTACACCAATACACCTGAATTTTTTCTTCCCTCCTACGCTCATGGGACAGAGCACAAGAATTAAGATGCATCACTTGCATGATTACGTATTGTCTTACCTCACTGAATATGCAAGTGAAATCAGCAGGAAGTTACTGCACTTTGTGCCTGTGGGTTTCAGCATATTGTTCCACATGTTCTCTGCTCTGAAAACACAGTAATTCATTTTTCTTTTTTTTTTCTATTCAAAATGATCATCATTATTGCACCTGATCTTCTCACAAACCTTAAATATTAAAATACCAATGAGAGCTAACTGAGTGAATATATTTCTATTTTACAATCTGGAAACTGAGGCTAGCAGAGCCAAAACCATTCACAAAACCATCATCTCTAACACAGAACTAGAGCTCATATTCATCATCCTCTTTGGGGGAGCACCAAACATCACTCAATCATAGAGCGACGACAAAACCTATACAGTGCATTTTTATCTGTTTTAAGGCAGAATAGAACAAAGTTTTTCAGTTTCTCTGTCGTTACATTTAAGTATTTGAATGTGAAGATTATGTCACAGAGGTAATGGTGGAAGATACAGCAAAGACTGAGGTGCCACATTTGACATGTCAAGGTAGACTCAAAAACAGGGTTTGATTGCTTTATGAGACAGGATAAGGGGGAGGAAAGGAAAGAGGAATAGACGGAAATTCTGTTTCAGCAGTTTTTGACCTTGTCAGCAGTAAATACATTTCAGGTGAAGATCTGTACACAACAGAACAAAATTCCATTAATTCCCTGTTTCTCCTTCAGCAGGATTTCGAACTGGAGTCCAACTCCACAGTTTTTAAAAAACATCCCAGCTTCAAGGGAATTGAAGATGCACCACAAAAGAAATTTGCTTCAAGTAAAATCAAAACCATAGGAAGCAACCCTGCAAAACTTTAATTCAGAGTAAATCAAATTGAAAAGGAACATTAAAAAAAAGTGAGACAAACTTCCTTTGATTTTAGGAAGCTTTGAATTTAGACCTTTTAAACCTAGATATTTCAAAATGAACAAATTAAGTAAAAATTTAGGAACTTGACTTTCAAGTTAGATAGCAAACCTGCGACTATTCTAACTTTGAGCTTAGGCTGAACTATTTTTCACTATGTGCAAGATCTTAATTTATCTGAGTATCCACTACATTTTGTCACTGTCTAGATGGAGAGTATAGTTATTGATTACCTTGCCAGAAGAGTCAAGATAATGAAAACTAAAATTCTCGTATAACAGACCTATTCAAATTAACCTGTCCTAGGAGAAGCAACATCAAGATCATTGTTTGCAAAATCCAGAAATATCCCTTGAAGTGACTTCTAATAAATAGTTGTACAGTATACTATCTGTGGCCTGAGGTAAAGACAGTAGTAAAAGACAACAGACATCTCTTGAATTCACTAGAGTTAGGAGCAAGCTCTTATAAAGTAATGCCATATCATTTGAGTCAAGAGTTAAAAGCTAGGGACAACAGCTCCTATTTTTATATGTAAGATTAAAATAGTGCTTCTCTCCCAGATCCCAAACAAAGCCAAAAATCTTTAAAGAAAAATTACTCCTTGGTAATCAACTCACTATAAAACTGTACTGTCAAAGAAAGATTATGATATTTGGGGCTAAAGAGGACATGGAAAAAGTACATCACTGTTTCCCCTCCCTATGTACATATCACTGAATCCAGCAACAGGACAGTGGTTTGACAGAATCAGAAAGATAGACAAAGAAGTTTAAGTCACAGAGGAACAGAGGAAATATATATTAAAAAAAAAAAAAAAATCAAGCAAACAACAACAAAACATCCCCACAGTCATGGAGCAAAATTAAATAAAGCACAAAATAAACCATCATGGGAAAATGGTTTGAACCCCAAGCAGCAGAAGTTCTGCAGCCAAACAATGGGGGAATTGTGTACAAAGAATGCACTCTTGTGAGATTTTTGTTTTTACCTCTGAATGCAGCTACTGGTTCAAGTGTCAGATAAATTTCAACCAAAGGATCTCTGTTAAGACTATCAATATTGCACAGAGACTGTAATTACACCGCCCATAATCTTGTTTATTAACATGATAGGGCAGTTCTTTGAATCACAGTCCTATTTATGCCTCATTGAATGAAGTCTTAATTACTGCCAGTTACGAAAATGCTATTAACATGTGCTTAAGATGTATCTGGTGCATAATAAGATTTATTAAGATAAGCTCACTCAAAATTTTGCATTTATATTTTTATATTTATCAAGAGCTGAAAAGTAGAAATTAATATCTTCCCATATACTTTCCATTATTAATCCAAGTGTTATAAACTCCTGTGTGAATTAGATAAGGTCTGTAGCAGCAGAGACTTTCAGAGCAGTTCAATGCACTTTCAGCACTTACAAACTGTGCTGAAAGAAGAGACAAGAGTCATTTCTTCATCATAACTCAATATGGCAATACAAAAGGGCAAAACAAAAAAAAGATAATGCCAGGAAGACAACACAGATGCCCACACTGGCAGAAGCCACCAATACTCACGGTGTCCTAAAAGCATGGGTCTGCATCTTTTACAGCCACATGCTTCCTGTACGTCCATACTCACCATGTCAGCAAGTAACAAAATGTTATGAATTACAAAAAGCAACATAAAAGTTATGAATTGTCCTAAAAGTAAAAATGGCTCTTCACGATTATCAGTTCATTATTGTGCAGGTACTGCTTTATCATCTGCATAAGTAGACTTTTGTGGTGACAAAATGCTTTTCAGTATCAGTAACTACTTTGGTATGTGTTTACAACACCTTAATAGATAAAAATGTAAAATGAAGACATAACCTACTGAAACCAGGTTTGGAAGCACGTCTGATGCTTGATACTACAATTAAATCCTTCTAGCTCTTTAGTGGGTAGAGTTTAAAGTAAAAAAGTAAAAAAACTTCATTATCTCCTTTCCTCAGCTGAAAAATCTTCAATACTTGTTTGCTCATACCTTCTGAGACACATCTAAATATTTAAAGATATTTGGCAAATAAGAAATGTAAGTCATTCTAAATTTTCCATTAGATGCAAAATCTTGTCTAGGGAAAGAGTAAAAAATCTAGTATTAATAGTTCACATCTGTCACTACTTACAAGAATATTGATCCTAGTTGGCAACTTGAACTTATATAAAGCATTATCCAGAAAATTTAGTTCTAAGAGAGATTTTGACTACAATATCTTTTGCTTAAATGTACGTTCATTTAGTCAGAGCTGTAAGTAATAATCCGATAAACAAGTTCCCACTCAGGCTGACTTCAATATCATAAATAACAGTTAAAAAGGAAGACTAATGAAGGGAATGTAAATGTTTATCCAAGCTATGTATGCATCACAGACACTTTGCATTCAAATATGTGTATCTAGTATCAGATACTTGCACAACACATTTACAAGGGGATGCAATGACCCTTTGATTAAAACACCGTGAATATAACTCTACACAAGTCACGAGCAAATATGTCGCCAGCCCAGAAGAATTTTTTCCTCTGATGAACAGTAGCATACTTCACTATTAGCAACTCATTTCTAAACTACTGTACACTTCTGCAAAAGCTGCAGAATAGAGGAAGAAAAAACAATCTAGAAAGCAAGGCAGGAAATCAGTAATCTGCCAGGGATATGAAAATATAGTTTTCCTCATCATTAACCTTCCCATTTATTAGGGCTTGTATTTCATAACAGCAGTACATACATGCTTCAAAAAGCAACATCATCAAATTATGGAAGCCTCTATTGGTCATGCCTCTATACAGTTCATGAAAACATCTACTGTGTCTACGTGGAGAGTCACACAGGCACCCTAATTGAGCTGCTTGCTGTGGTACTACATTTGGGAGTTTTCCATTTCAGAGTTACCATCAATTACACACAGCAACACAATGAAAGGCCTCCTATTTAAATGCAAGAAGCAGACTAAATTTCATCCCATATCACATTCATCTTTTAGAAACTCAAGGAAGGTCCTCTCTGGGTTTTACACTAAGGCCATTAAAAGTAAGCACAGTCAAACATCAAAGGATGTGTGAGTTTCTGCTCTTCATGAATATACTCCCAATTCAAATCTATCTTTTTTTTGAGCTTTTGATTTTGAGTCACTCTATTGTCACTGAGGTTATTTTGTTTGACTGCTAAGGAGATGGCCTATACTAAAGTTCAGCTCTCTTTAACTCCAGAAACCTCTCTTGGGATTAGCCCTAGACAAACCCCAATACTTCAAATGTTATTCAGTAGAATTGCTAGCCATCAGTCAAGGCAACATGGAATACCTTGCCTGGCAGCTGCTTGTTTTCAAAATGCCAAAACCAATATGTAGTTTGTCACTGGATCCAAAATAAGGAAAATTTGTTGCTGCTTTCAAGCTTGAACAGTTCTAAAAAACTACCAAACAAATAGTTAAAATCTCTAGGCAACATTGCCCTTTTTGCAGAGCCTTGCATACTTACAGCAGAGCTAATGAGTGTTCTTCTCTCCAAAAGACTGCCAACAATGGGAAGGGGGGTTCAGACTGGCAAATCAAATGCATGGATAAAGAAATACCCAGAGATTCTTCCTGACTGTAGAAAGTCAAAGTACGTACATAGAAAGCATTATAGTGTAACAGTAAACATAAGGGTAAACTCCACTTTCTAAAAGGGTATTCAGAAACTGCAGAAGAAATTAGGGAATGCAGCTGAAACTAAAGTCCATGAAGGCTACTATTAAAATAAATTCCTCTAATGCTTCAGTAATCACTTCAATATATGTCTTTTTAAGATTCCATTTAACACACTGTAAGAAAATTTTGAAGTATAATCTTAGCATTGGCTATACATTCTTCATCTCCATTTTAAAAGTAACCAGAGAAGTAGAAAATGAAAAGGGTATTAAATGGCTCTAAGACATTTGGGTCCAAGCTTTTGAACATTTGGGACCTCTAATAGCAGAGAAAAATGACAAGTGTCTCCGAAATCTGTGGGAGAATAGATTACTGCCTATATTTCAGTTTGCAAACTCAAGAATTTGTCAAGCAGAATGGAAGATGTCAATTTTGTACATCTCATCTGAGCTACACACAGTGCCTCTGCATCAGCACTTTGTACACCATTTTTATTAATTAAGTAGTGACTTGTGTGCCATGTCATTAACCAGATTCAGACACCATGTCATCACATGGAGAGACTGATTCAATATTGACACAGAGGGACACATTTCCATCCACCAAATCACCAAAGATCTATTTGCTTTAAAAAGACTAATGAGTGATGGAGAGGGCTGTTAGTAAAATGAGAAGATATAAGCTGTTAATGCAGTCAATCATTCAGTCCTCTGAAATAGAAAAGAAATAAGAAAAAAACAGAAAATGAAAATAAAAGGTCAAATTAAATATGACTAAAAATACAATTTTCTTTGATTGAAATGTGAAAAGTATGATTTTTTTTTCTTCCACTGAAAGCATTTTCTTGCTACTGTACCCATTTAATATACACATTGTGGCAGTAAGATTAAAACTATTTGTACAGAAAGAGGCAAGTATTTTGCCACAACTCTCATTTTTGTACTCCTGAAAGTGTCACTCCTTAAATTATTATTTTCTATGCCAGTTTACAAAATTAATATGGACTCCTCTACATAAGCATAAAAACTCTAAGGTCACACAATTTATAATGCAGCCAAGAATTAGCTTTTAGCTCTTGAAGCACCACTATGCCACCATGTAGCCATTAGGGTTTGGTTTAGTATTTTTTTAATCACTGCTGTGTCCAAATAGGGCAATAATGAAATTATCTCAAATGGTTATGCTGTTTTCTCAGTAGCCTGGATGTCTTGCTGGAAGACATAAATGTCACAAGTCCTCCAACTGAAGTAGCTGTTGATGCTCTTAGAGTTCACAGTAACACTATTTTCTTTACATGTAGCTTCCTGCTTCTGTTTTGAAAGAAAAGATGCCTGATATGTAAAAAAAAACAAAAAACTGTGGCTTTTTTCTGTGCAGAGTATTTGGCCTTCACTTTTCCCTCACCTTTACTTTCTGCCATCACCTCTGTTAGATACTTCCAGATTTCCAATAAACTCCTGTCTGTTCACCCATGCACTGAAATTCATTAAGGTTGCCACTTGCCTGCTGCCAGACCCTTGGCCTTCACATTTCCTTCTTGCCTCTGGTCACAACTTCTGCTAAGATCAGCCTTCTCTGGCCCCTTTTGTTGTTTTGTTATTAAAAAAAAAAATCACACAGAGGCAGAAGTCATGCTGAAAACAAAGATGAAAGAGCATCTGATAGCTGGAAGCAAGATCAGCAGGAATTGCTTTTCTAACATCCCAACTGGGTCCTCCCTTAGGAGGCAGAAATCTTCAGTCCTTATCAACTCAACATACAACAGAACGGTGAGAAAACATTTTCGTGGATTTATCTGGGAAACATTTTAGTTCCACAAATTACATTTCTGGCTTCTCAATCTACACCCTCTATCTCTTACAGCAAAACAGACTGCATTGGAGACACTAGCACCAGAGTTAGCTGTCAAGCCCATTTTTGAACTAAGTCAGTTCTTTTCCACTCTTCCTTAGTTATAAATTTCTCCTCTACACTACTTTTTTAAAGTCTTTCCAAGACAAAAGACACAAGTGTAAGCTCTTGAATAAGCTGTTAAGAAGCAGATATTCATAAATTCTACAATTTCTTGTAAAGATAAATTCTGATCCAGCACAGACACTCTCTGTACCCTTCAAGAATTTAGTGTGAATTTTGAATACCATCTTCTTTTAAGTACATTATACAACTATCCTTTTTTTCTATAATCACAAATTGGTTTGAGTATAAAATTTATCTTTTTCATTTAAATTTTCAAATAGTTACCAAAAAGATATTCTGGTTGGGAATTATACCATGCATCTTTCACATGAAGGGAATATCTATTCCTTTCACTTTATACTCTGGAAAATGGAGTATGTAAAATTCACTGGTATCATTAGTTTTTCAATATGTTGTTTCTATTCTGCTGTATTAAGCCACCATGATGTCTAAACAAAAACTAATGCAGTTATTGGAACGTGAAAATAAAATAACAGCCCAAAACACAGATGTTCTTTTGCACTGACAGTATGGAAGTCACCTGAGCTACATGAAAACACAGTTGTTAAAGAGCTATGAAAAAGAGAAGCCACTAAAGAATTTACTTCAAACTTCATTCGGCCTGTTTGTTGTCTCACCCACACATATCCCAGTTTTCCCCATAAGACAGAGTCAGCTAGTTAAATCATTGTCTGGTACAATACTAGTGTATTGATGTTATCTGTTGTTCTTTGAGGATTACTTGACTTCTGTAAAAGCATAGGCAGGGTCAGTTCCTATTTGGTCTGAAACTACTCATACTCAGGGGGCAGGTGGAACAAGAGGCTTTGATTTTTTTAAGTCATTCTTAGTTTTTAGAACCAATGCTGCCTGAAGGCTGTGGGACCCCGAGTGCTACTATTGCTGTATTTAGAGAGCTTGATAGAACTGCCCATTCTTAAGGCTTGGTGTTGCTGATGTGGAATTCTTCTCCATTTGAACATTTGCAACTCTGCTACTAAAGCACCTTTTTAAAATTCAGAATTTATCTGAAGTTTTTTTTTTTTTAGGTCACATCACTGAAGCTTTGAAACACCTTTTTTGTCTCTTAGAAATGTTCTGAAACCTTAATTGGCATCACTGGATATCTGTCACTTTAGCCTTTCAGATTCCAAGAACAGATTTCCTCAGTACCTTGTACAGCTATTTTAGCTTCAGCTGAACTGAAATACTAAAAGTGGTAACACTTTGTCCTGGAATGAGACTGAGATGGATATTGTAGGTAGATGTTCCCAAAGTGGAAACTGCATAGCTTAGGTCAAACCTAAGCCTTCTCTGGTCCTTTCAGCCTCAAGTACAGGCACTGCAACTATGTGGAGACACTGACTATAACCATTACAAAGGGGTTTTATTGGTACTTTGCTGTTTGCCTGACAGTGCCATAGCAACCCCTATGCTCAGCATTAATTTGTTCTGACCACAAGTTCTGCCAGTAGAAAAGCTATAACTTAATTTTCTTTCACCTGAGAAATAACTACGTTTCATTTTTATTCTCATTTGTTCTTTGCTACTTTTCTTGTTTCTTAAAAGAAAAAAAAAAAAAAAACCAAAAAAGAGAAAGGGAAGAGCTTTGTATTGTTTGGTATTTCACAAAGATGAAAGACTTTCCCCAAAAAACAGCACTTCCCTTTCAAGGCTGTAACTCTCTATTTCTTTTGTTACTCACTCTCACTTAATAAAATCAAACTTTGCTTTTCAAAGACATATTTAAGTCTCAATTTTCTTCCAAAATTCAGGAAAAAACCCAACACAATGTACATTGCAATGGTTCCCTAGTTCTGTAATGGTTTCCCAGTTCATGAAATAGTGAATGATCTTCTACTATTTGGAACAAAAGGAAAAAAACTTATGCAAAAGTACTGATTTTGCCACAGCTTTTTTTCATGACTTCAGATTTTTTAAAGCTGAAAACATTCAGTCAAGGCTAAATTTTAGCCTTTAATCCCTCTTTAGATTCACCGCCATCACAATTATTTAAAATGTACCTTTTAAAAATTATTATTTTTTCCAACTTGCTAAGCAAATCAATTTCCATATGGCTGTTGCTTTTCTGTAGAATATTTCGAACTGCTCAAAGGATGAAGCCAGAGTTGGCTAAAAAAAAAAGCTGGCAGAAGAAAGAACTTTTACAGTAGTTGCCACTGAACTCTTCACTATGCTGACTCTTTCAAAAAGTGGCATATTCTGAAAGGAGTCTCCTGACCAATTTTTACACTGTTTGACTTTTCTGTACAAGGACTATGCTTTGCATGCAACAGCCAGTGATGTACAGAAGAGAACAAAAAGAACTCTATGCTCTTGCACAAAACTTCAGAAGTCAGTCTTTCTCTCTCACACACTGAAATGTTAAACTAAGCATCAGTGATCTGACCACTACTTTCAACAGAGGTTTCAGAAACAGAACTACAGAGTTCAGCATTTCCTAATGTAAAAAAATAACTTTAAGGTGCTTTGGGAGAAACTGAAACTTTCAGAAGATAGAGCAAGGATTCCCCCTAGTGGAGAAAATGTAGACTTTCCACAGACTCCCCATTTTGGCTTTAAAGCATCAGGGAATATTAGTGATAATTTTAATGTGTCAGGAGTAGCTGCAGTCTTACTAGCATTGTTAAGGGCTGCTAAAATAGTCATTACAAAAATTGGAGAGAAGTGACTGCAGAAGAAAATTAAAATCACGAAAAAATAGTAGCAGATTTTATTTGTCATAAAGTCAAAAAAATTAAAATGTGTGGTGACTACATTAAAAACTGGACATAGCAAAGCATGAAACCTGCTCTCCTGGCTTCATATTGCTTATTATACAGTCATCAGAGAACTTCTTAAAGACCCACTGGAGATAATTTTGATTTCATAATGCTGCACTAAGGTGAGGGCTCTCTCATACCCACAACATGGTCTACCATGCAGGTTGGTCCCTCTGCTACCATGATTATACTATCCCATGAGATGGTTCCAACCAGCAAACTAGAATCCAGGAAAGGTCTCCAGATTTTAAATTTATATATTATCAAATGTGAAACTACTTATTTTTGTACTTGAGTTTCATATTCTATTTACTTGTGGCTGTTGTTTTTAAACTCTCTTCTTATCATTATTATTGAAAATTCAAAGCTGAACCACTGATTGATTGGGGGTAAAAAAAATTTTACACTTCATTTTGGAAAGCTATTTTCTTAGGTACTTATATAAAATTCTTTGTAGATTTTATATGCAAGTTTTTCACTACATAAACTTATGAAACCAGCTATACCTACAAAATAATTCCCCTTAGTAATGTCAGATTATCATACATCCCTGTGTAAGGTCAAGCCAGGCCTTAGAAGAACTGCATCTATTAGGGTTTTAAAACTATGACCAGAGCAAGAGTTTTCCAGACTTACTTCCAAAAGTGAAACTTCAAATTTTTGACACTGTTCACCTTGTTCTTCCCACCTAATATAATCACAATATAAGATATCAAAATTATGTTGTGAAGAAAAATATAGTTCCAGAGATGAAAATAACTTTATTACTTCAGTTAATAAGACATTCTTTGGTTTTCTGTAGAAATGGCATTTATTAACCATAGCTACATGTGTCTGTATAGAAAAAAAGGATGTTTTAATTAAAAACAACAACCTGAGGGACATTTTTTTCTTCCTGTGAATGAGAAACATGATTCCTTTGAATAAAAGCATAAGGGCAATAGGAAGCTAGCTGATACAATGGCAACACAGGACCCTGTCGGATTTATATATTCTTCCAAAGCATGCAAAAACAGTTAAAAAAAGCTAAGCTTTAGTGACCTAAACTTAAAAAATCTATAGTTTTAATATCCAATAATACTGCAAATAAAAGGCTTACTCCTGAAAATATGGTGACTTATGGATATGCCATTTTCTCCCTAGCCATTCTTTCTATCTTAAAATACAAAATAAACGTAAGCAAAATTTTCCAATTATTGCATACTTTGCGGAAAAAGCTACTCAAGCTGTTTCTTTCCCAGAATGCTAAAGACATTTCAAAGAAATGCATGTAAACTCTCCAATCTGCATAACTGTAGAAGGACTTGTTTAGTCAGAGATGCTAAGTCTTTGGAGACACAAATTTATTTGCCTTATTCCCCAGAAACCAAACCTGGCTGGCAACAGCATCTGTTGGACCCCCCAACAGTTCTTTATTAACTGCTTCTGAATAAAATTATATTTTGAGTTTGCTTCTTCCCAGATCAGTTACAGGGAATGATGAAAGCTGCAAAGCAAAACACATCCTCTACTCAGAAAAATCACAGCTAATAGGATAGTCTGATGGACTCCACAGATTTGTATTTCACATCTGAAACTCAAACAATGCCTGCAGGAAGGTATGTGGAAGTATATAAATACATCTCCAGGGAAAAGATAAGTTAATATGAGACAGACTGATTTTAAAATCTTTGAATCAAACACATGTGTGATCTAAAGAATATTTATATTCTGATTCATAGTATGAGCCCAGTTATGATCCTATTTTCATCACAATTTTTCTTTTTTATGGAAGGAACTTCACCCTCTGCTCTTTTCTCTCACTGCAGAAAGTAAGAATTAGCAAAGCTGTATGTTGAGAAATCTACAAGATCATCAGAAAAAAAATTCCTGTAGTCCGTGAAATTTCTCAGCAGCAGGGCAGGTTGAAGAAGATAATTTATTTTTATATCTTTGCTAGCTTATGATTCTTGCATTGATTCCCAGTCAAAGATTTTTCTGAAAAAAAACTAACTTACCAAAAGCATAAAGGAGAAATTATAGTAAATATATATGAAAATAAAAAGCAGCATTAAAGACATACAGGAAAAATCAGAGGAAAATCAAAGCAATTATTATACTATGTTGTTTTGCCCTGACATCAAAAAAATTGCTTAATAAATGAAATGGGGAAGATCATAGCATTCATTTTTTGCATTCTCATTAAGCCTTGTTATTTTGCAGATTGAAAAAAAGGTTGAAAGATTAGAATATTGGAAAGTCAGCTTTCTCTGTAGACTTGAATTCATCATTCAGCATGATGTTATGGATTATTATTTAATTGGATGATTTCAAGGCTATAGTGAATATTGCTTTTCATTATTATACCTCGCATAACTTTATTCTGGGGTACTAATTTACCTGAAATTGAGCCATTTAATTTGAGGCAAAGCAAAAGAGGTGAAAGCCCTCCTTTGGCTTTTGGAGTTCATGTTCACAGCACAAGCTTGCAGAGACCTCCCACCTGGTGTGGGTGGGACAGCCAGGAAAATGATGTGTGTCTCAGAAGCAGTTAATGCTCAAATTGAATTACCAATGAGGGAGTCAGTGTTGGTCCTCTTCTGCTGATCTCACCTCTCAGACTTTGAGGTGATCACCATGATCTGTGGCCTTTTGTACTTTCTCACTCTGTCCAGGCTGACTATTCATTGTTCCTGGTGAGTCAGTTCCAAAAGTGACCCAGGTACAACTGCTCACTTTGTACTTGTTCTGCAGCTGTCTTAACTGCAATGTTGCCACATTATTTACCTTATGGTCTGCTAAATGTTAAATCAGCAATTTGCTAAATATGCTTATGCTAAATCCATATAACCATAAGGCAGTAATCAAATAGTTGATTTAGCAATTCAGCTAGTCTCCATCTCGCCATTAAAAATGCTAAATACATGTGTGTGAGGTTGGCAATTCATCTCAGCTCGAGGGTCCCATTCCCTTTGCCTTAGTCCATGACCTCTTCCAGCTTTCAGATCATTTCCCATACAAATGCAGAACTTTGCAGATATAAAGAACATGAATAGGTAGCTATCTGAACATAGGGCAAGTTAGAAGTGCATTCTCACGTTTGAGGATTTTTACCCAAATCGTATTTTGTAAAAATACAAACACAGAAGCCAAAACAAATCAAATTGCTGTTGGACTGAAATGTTTATAACTTTCACACCCATGACTATATACAAGATCACATGCTACATGTAAATGCAGTCATTTTAATTCTCCTGAATACAAACACAAAAGAAATGGGAAGCAGGCAGAAAGAGTGGGAGCATTGACAGCAAGGTGTACAGAAAGAACAGCAACAAAAGCAGCAGAGGAGAAGGAAATGGGATGAGAGGGGATTTTGATTTCTCAGAAGGATGAGTGTGCAGATAAGGTTCCTAAGACGCCACTTAGGAGTATGTCTGTGGAAAATTGAGGGCAGTATGTCCATTCAAGGTTTAACCCACAAATAACCACAAAGTCATTTTCCACAGTTCATTGTGGGGATGAGGGCAAGATAGTAGGGGAAGAGTCAAATTCAGAGTAGTACAGAACTGTTTTATCTGGAAGTGAGTCAGTGAGAAGACAAGAACTGTTTCAAATTATTTTGCTATCACCACAGTACTGTCTTCATAATTTGGATGATTTTATAATATTTCCAGAATCACATCTGAATCACAGCTTTCTAGTTAGTCTGTATTTCTTTTAATTTTAGGAAAATGGAATGCAAAGGTGCAAATTATGCAAGTTCAAAATAGTCAAAATATACTTGCTTCCTATAATTAAAATAATTATAATTAATATACTTAATAACAACTGAATTGCTATGCCAGACAATTTCTCAAGACGTTTTCATATATCAGATAGCACTACAAACTACCAGATCTAAGAAGTTACTTCTATATAAAGCACAAAAAATACTGTGATAGTATGGTTTACAGTACACAAAGCTTTATTCCTTCTTTTCCACTCTGAAAATAAAGTGTCTGTATAGGAAATCCTGAGCAAGGAGGCTGCTGGGCATATCTAGCAGAGTTTAGAGAGCAGGATGCTGCTGCAGGGTGCCCTTTATGGGAGGAGGCCATGACAGGACAAGCGCTAGTTTCACCTTCTCCAGACAGCTCTGAAGCAGGTGGAAAACTTTCATTGTTCACTAGAACTTACACCAGTTGGGGAGCACAAGGTGCCTTTGCTCAAACATATTAATGGAAGTGACATTCACAAGGGACAGGAGATGTGTAAGAGTAGAAGGCGAGGACACGTATAAGAAGATAAATGAGGTAAAGGGCTTAGAGAACTGTGAGGGTGGAAACAGAGGAAGAGAACCAAGAGACAGGTGGATGACATTTTGAGGGATGCACCTGGAGACATGCCCTTGGAAGGAGCTGCTCCATGCAAGAGGAAGAAGTCTGAGAAATTACAGCCCATGAGCAATACCTTCCAGAGCAGAGACAGCCCCAGGGTCTGCAGCACAGAGGCAATCCTTGCCAGAGCAGATAAAAATGTTTAAAAAGCAAGAAGCTATGAAGGAAAACAAGGAGCAAGAAGTAGCAGAAAAAAAATTCTTATACTCTGACCTCAGCTTACTGAACTGTCTGTGCCCTCACCAAACAGATTGAGACACATTGAGTGTTATGTGCTGCAAAAACAAGCAGAGTTGACGCTGTGAGTGTAAAGAAGAGGAGTCTGAAGCTGAATCTGGCAAAGGAGAAGGAAAGGTGATAACTTCAATGTTTATATAAGCTCCTTTTCCTTCAATACCCAACTCAATAATTAAATTTTACATTAATTAGTAATAACTAAAAACAGTGAAAGTCCCCAAGTCAAGACTGGGTTTGCCTGCAACAACATCAAGAAATTTTTGTTGGGAACACTTGACCTTCAGAAGAGAAGTGCAATGTTGGAAATACCGAAATTTTTATAATTTAGCTGTCTCCCTCTTTATGAACGAGACCTTCCTGCCAGAATAGCTGCATCAGCTGATTTTCTTGAACAATTCCATCTGTATGTCTTTCTCCTCCTGCTCCCTTTGGTCTCAGGTTCTACTGTGGCACTTGAAGAGCTTCAGAAGGTTTAAGTTTCCAATACCATCAGTTGCTTAAAGCTTCACCTGTCTTTACATTCCCTCTGGACTACATCATTGATATATAAACTGCAGCAACCAGCCCACTAGGTTTTATTCAGTTAATGAAAAATTATTTATTATTTCTCTTCTTTTATGTACTCTTTTCATCTTTAGTAAAATTGTCTAAAACTTGTTATGCATTTCAAAAGCTGCTTTTTGTACCTCTTGAAAGAAAAAGCACAGAGACAAAAAAAAACATTACAGCCAAATATCATTTTACTATTCATCTTGGTATAAAGGCAGAATTGATTTGGCATGTTTGTTATTCCATGAGTAAACTTACAATTTAAATTCCAACAAAATATATCCATCATCTCCCTCTACAAAATGCTAGTTCTGAGAACACCTGTCATAGCTTCCAATGCAGAAAAAAAGCTAACACATGGAAACAGAATTTAAACATAGCACCAGTAAAGCAGGTTTGGGTGTCTCCATCCAAGGCTTCGTTCTCAGTCTCTTTCTGGAAATGAAAATTTTCCACACCTTCCTGCAGCAGCCTATTTTCTGGTTGTACTTTCTAAGCTGTTGCACCTGTTTTACTCTGCAGTGAAATCACTAGTAATGCTTCTGCCTTTCTAGTAAAATGTTCTTTGCTCTGTGAAACTGCAGTCTATTCCTTGCTGAGTGAGTATCAATGGAATTCAGCTGGAGCCAAGTATCAGCCAGTCTAGTATTCATGAACAGTAAGCAAAAACTGGATGCTTATTGGCAGTCACATTTCTAGATGTTTGATAAAGCATGTCATTACATCACTTGCATAAAAACTTTTCTTCATTCCCCACGTTGCTCAGATTTTTAATGTATTAATTATAGAAAACAAAACAAACATAAAAACATACACACACCAAAAAAACCAAAAAACAAAAACCAAAAAAACCAAAAAACAAAAACCAAAAAAACAAACAAACAAACAAAAAAAAAACCCACAGACCACCAACAGACTTGGAAGGTGGGAAAAAACTGACCAGAGTGGCATAGAAGGGACATATTTGCATATTTGCTTTATGTTTTGTGACCCTTCTGGAAACAAGCATTCTATTTCATCTAGTGATGTGCATTTCAGGCAGCAGAGGGAGTCTTTTATTCATTAGAGCCACATTCAGTTCCACTCATTTACTCTCAAGCCTGATATTTGGGGGATAATTGTTTTAAAGGTCAGGGCCAGCAAACCAAAAAAAGATTATCAAGCAGAATGTTCGCTCTTTCTTCTTATTCAGAAGGGATGGAGAACTAAGATCTTTTGCCATCTAATTGTCACTAATGTTTTCTCCGAAAAAGAAGAAAAATGTTAATCCATGCTTATCTTTCCTCATCTCAGCATTGGTTTGCAAAGGCCTTGAATGTTTTCAACAAGAGGTAGTAAAGATTTGGCTGCAGAAGACAGGATTTCTTTTTTTTTTTCCGGGACATGAAACAGCAAGTCTTGCGAATAATGGCTATTTACCCCCAACTCTTTGCACTGTTGCCTCCATCTATGTACTGTTGCCATTAGTATTGAGAGAGCCATTGTTCATTGTAAGAAAATATAAAAGAACATCATTATAAGTTCAGATTTCTACAGTGGCTTTCTGGATGGGTTTTGATCAATGCAGGAGGACTGCCTGAAAAGAGAAACATTCTCCAAGAGAGTGTATTACACAGAAAGAGTGCCCTGACACTGAAAGGAACCGGGGGAAAAAAGGTACCTACCACTAGGCTAGACAAAGGGCACAGGTCGAGGCCTTTTCTTTGAAAGCACTGATTAATGTGAGGTCCTGTTACCTGCTATAATCATCGTTTTGTTCTGAGTGAAAGCTTTCCTACATTCCTAATTTGTCTGAGGGATGGCAAAAGAGAAAAAACTGTCTACCTCAGTCCAAGGGTGAGACAGTTTCATTTTGCCTTCAGTTCAAAGTGGTGGATACAAAGGGTGCAGGTTGTCGTACAAATGGTAACTGAGTGATTCCCGCGACAAGCAGCCCCTGTGGCTCACATCACTCAATAATTTACTATTTAACTTGATAAGAAGGGGCATTTAGGTGGTTTCTAAATAAAATATTATTGTGGCAGAGTTAGCAAGAACGGTTACATTCTGTTAAACAAAAATCTCCATTTATATGCACATGTGTAGTCTCCTATTAAAGAGAAGCTAGATAGATGCTTGCACAAAATAAATCTCTGTACTTGATTTTTCACTGTGAAATATAAAACAGGCTTGCAATCCCTGCTTCCTTAAAATTAGTAAACTAGGTATGCGAGGGTCCTCATGCTGTTATCATGAAAGCCCATTTCCACTTGATTAAAATGGGATTTAGAGACATTTGGGGCAGGAGGGGAGCTCAACACCTTTCCTAGTGATGGAATAGCAAAAGGAAACGCAGGACAGACAGACTTCTAGGACTCAGTCAGGTGCCTAAATTAATATAGAATGAATACATGTTAAGAGCCACAGGGTACAGAAAGTAAAATACAGCAAGACTCCACTAGCTGCAGTTGTGGACAGAGTAAAGTCAGTACTCAGGTTTGTCTATGTCAATAGCAAAAAGTAACAGTTTAACTACGTCTAATACAAGGAGTCACTGACACTAGGGATGTGTCTTGCCTAGGGTGGGAAATTTTGGGGCTATCATCGCCAAAAGTATGATGTCTTTCTCCATTATCAGCAGATATTTTGCCCAAAAATTTAAATAGATTCAAAAAAGGTATGATGTCTCATGCCACTCAACCACCTGCTTTCTTCAAACTCTGCCCAAAAATGAGAACCCTGTTTTTTCTTATTCTGTCAGAATATTCTGTCATCCAACTAAATGTTGGAATTTGGAGATGGCACAGGAGATGACTTTTGTGCTGCTCTGAAGCATGGAACTTATATTACTCACAAAGCATGTACAACATCTGCCACCTGATATAATCATACAACAAAACAACTAGTTTTCTAAAAAGTATTTTCGTTTAACACTACTGGGAGAGTCAAGAATGGATATAGTTCACAGGCTGTGAATAAATCCCTGAAACAGGTATTACCAGGGCTAAAGAGAATATGTGAAAGTCCCTTCACAAATACACGGAAGATGACAGCAACAGAAACTTTCATATCTTCTGTTACTTCTAGCAAAAGCCGTGAACATCATTATTAACTAGAAAGGAATATAACATTTTGACTGTGAACTAGGAAGCCAGACAGAATTCAAGAGTTAGAGGACTTGAAACAAACAGAATCCCCAGCATGTTTTGTTTTTTAGTGAACTTCACCTGCACTCGTTGTGCAGGTGAAGCCATTCTGCACTTCAGATGGTAAGCACTGCTAATCAAACAATAAACAAACTCTTTAGTTAATAGTAGTAGTCAAGTACCAAAACTCAGCAACGCCAGTATGAAGTACAATGCACTTTGAATACTAAAGAGAATCCCTGCTCACGTAACAACTCAATCTACTGATTAAGCTGAGATAACTAATCATTTATTGATCTGATAAATCAGGTGAAGTATTGCTGGTGCTTGATGCGGTACTTCAACTTTTATCAATGGCCCTTTTAACCTAATTTATAGAGTGCAGGCAGACATTCTTGCGTACAAAATGAGCTTTTAAACCAAAATGGGATTTAAAAAATATAAACCATTGCCTTCTACAACTCAATGTTTAGCAACCATTTGGTGCTTTGGACATTGCCCAACGAATTTATGGTAAACACTGACGTGTAGTAAAGATTACATAACATTTGTCATTTTACTTTCCTTAAAAAAAATGGAGAAAACACCCCCTTGTGCAGGGTGTGGACTTTTACAAAACTTCACCTATATCTGTATAAGCCAACCAATCATGAAAACATAACAACTCTTTTCTCTTCCCCCCCGTACATATTTAAATTCAATTATGTATCTTTCTCATACTTAAAACTCTATGTTTTGCGTAGAGATGACATTTTGTTTAGATATTCTGTCACCTATGAACTTTATCACAAATACTGCAACTTGCATGGAAGCCCCCCTTATGCCATGCAAATCTCATTGAAAATTCACCCTTACTTTTGTCCGTTTAGAAGACCAGAGAAATCATTTGGATCACCCACAACACAAGCTTGGTAGCATTTAGCTGCTACAGGCAGCACCAGAAGGCTATGCAAGAGAGCTAAATTAGCCAGCTTATTTACAACAAAGTAGCATGGAATCAGGTAAGTATCCCACTCTTGCTGATTATGAAATAGGGACAAAGGAAAAATGAGACCAAGGAAGTGAAACAGATTTCTACTCTGTACTGAACAAGGTAAAAATCCTGATACAAGTTACCCCACATTGTCTGTAGGAAATGTAGATTTTGGGTTGTCTTTTTCTGCATTTCACATTTGCGATCTCATGTCAGAATATTGCAGTTCAAACACTTAAAAACCAATAACATGCTTACAGAGGGCTGCATTATGTTAGAAAAATATTGCATGTACAGACTAACATTACTGACACAACATAGGAAGCATGAAACTTAATTTAATGCATCCTGCAAGTTATATAATTTTTTGTTGATTTTAACTTTGTGCATGACTGTTTATTTTAACAATTAAATTATTTGCTGATAAGACCATGTGCTACCTTTAGGTAAACCAATTTAATTAACTGATTTATATTAATCTGCAGTGAGGTGTACCATAGGAAAACAGATATAATCCCATGACATAGTAGGTCTGTTGTATCCTTGACTAGCCCTGATGCAAGACATTTCCTCATGATGTGTAGACAGCTCTGGACTTTTAAGGGGAAGACACCCTTCAACAAGGCCAGATCGAGTCACAAGAATGTGACTACAGCTATCTGCAAACCTAAATGCCTTTTTCTATCCTTTCATTTTCACTGAAGCTTTGAAGTAAATACGAAAAGAGCCAGAACTGAGCAAATTACCTGAGGACTGAAACATTTTTGACATAAGTCTCAAATGCAGTTCAAGCCTTTTATACTTGTTCTTCGTTGTTCTAGTTTTGTTTCATCTCAGAATGTGAGTGATGGCAGTGATGATGGAAAGATTGGACAGCTGGCCTCAATTCCCCATGTTGGATACAGATAGGAACACTGTGAGGTGCCCTCTTTCAGGAGCCTCAGAGCCTGTGCAGCAGATACATTTAACTATTTCTTTCTGAGGGAATTGTGCAACAGGAAGGATCCATTTCACATCCACTACTTCAGCAGGTTCTGTATGCTAAAAGATTTCCTCTCTAAGTGAAAAGGCTGTAATTTCAAACCCAATTGCAAGTAATGTACCAAATTTGCTGTGCCAACATGAAACATTCTCAAATCCCTTCCCTGCCATAAGTCTCAGTAAGAAGCTGCTGAGCAATCTCTACTTTGGCCTGTTCACAAAAATGGGAAGATGGTTATATTTTAAAAATTGTGCACTAAGTCTAGGACAATGAAATTTGCAATGAAATCTGATGTAGAAGTCAAAACAATTACTTATTCCAACTATCATTTCTAGAAGACAGTTTTTATTTAATTCTGTCTCTATCCAAATTATAGTTGCCCCTGTTAAACTACAAGTTTGTGTTTTGCTTCAATTACCACCTACCATATGTCCTATGGCATAAGAATAAGAACTCCATCACAATATAGAAGGATGGAACCAAGACTAGACTCTCATATTTTCTGCCTCAGCACCTTTAAAATTTGTAGAGTAAGGTAACTGGCCTAAGAAACCAATTTATATCTTCCCATTGCATCACTTACAGGTTGAAGCAAGAAAGAGGGCCTTTCCACACTCCTACTGGCACAGGCAAAAGAGGGGAATACACTGAAAATTTATGATAATTTTTTACAAAGCCTTGACTCATATTTAAACTACCACCATTTAGGGCTTTTAATATCACTTATAAAATGTGAGCAAATATGTAACACTTGATGGGTAGGGGAGTGTTGCTCCAACACTCTTGGTAATTATGCATCCTTCTGGAATAATAAGACACAATTATTAGATACATTATTGTATGCCATGCTAGATGTAGCAAGAATGGAGCTGTTCCACAAGATAAGGTCACTGAAGAAAGCAGGACAGTGCCCTCACTGTCAGGATGCAGTCCCAGGACCCGAGTAGATCATGGGTTGTAACCATCAAACACAGGCAAGGTGACAAGTCAGGCCTGAGATCAGATCAGTAAAACCATTCAGGACCAGCAGGGACCAGAGAAGAGAAGACACAGATCTGCCCATGACTCTGCTCAGGTAAGGGTTGAAGCCCAAGCCAATTCAGGTTGGGGCTGGGGAGTGCAGTTTATATGTGTCCCCCATAAAACCTCAATGATATCAATTAGAGCATTATTTGCACTTTTTAACCACCCAAAAAAAGCCAAAATATTTCACAGGTAAAAATAAGACAGGTAACATATATTAAGCATCTTTAAAAAACAAAAATACTTATTCAAGTAATACTGGATAATAAGAATTCTCAAAAAAAAAAAAAGAAATGCAGCAACTATTCAGATAACAATGTTAGTAAGTTATTGTCACAACTTTCTCTCCTGCCTCCAATTTTTAATGGCTTCTGAAGCCAAAAAGGCAGGTGCATTACATTCAGCCTCAGTGTGTTAGCAAACAACCTCCAGAGCATGAGAACAGATATTACATAAGACAGCAGTGATAGACAGAAACTTAAAAGGAAACAGGATAAAAATCATGACAGTTCACAGAGGCCTCTTGCACAGTTGGCATCTAAGAGCCAGACTTAAACTTTGATAAAGAATGCAATCCAAATTCTTTCTTTTCACTGTATGCCAACACCTGACATTGCAGGCTTTCAGAGATTGTCACCAGTTCTTTTGTTTTTGCAGCACATTAATCTTACTTCAGAAAAGGTGTGACTTTTTGTTTTTTTTGAAAATCTGTGTTGGCTATTGTATTGGGTCTGACTGGGGTAAAGCTCACAGGCCTTACAGTGCTGTGCTTTGCTTTGGTAGCTGGTGTTGATAACAGAGCAGTGTTTTGGCTACTGCCAAGCTGTGCTGTCCCTCTGACATTCCTTCCCCCACTGAAGGGGATGGGGGGGGCAAGATCCTGGGAGGGGACACCAGCAGGCCAGCTGACCCCAGTCAGCCAAAGGGATATTCCATACCATATGACATCAGCTCAGATATACAAGGGAAGGGAGAGAGGAGGAGGAGGAGGAGGCACTCAGGGCTGGTCCATGTTTGCCTCCTTGAACAACCATCACGTGTGCTGGAGCCCTGCTTCCCAAAAAGTGTCCGGACATCGCTGCTGATGGGAAGTAGAGATTGATTGTTTTCCCCTCTGTTCTTGAGCGCACAACTCTCAGCTTGCTTGTTCTGTTTTTCTCCCCGCTGTAATAAAACTGCCTTTTCTTACCCTGATAGTCTTTTTCAATATTATCCTCTTCCCTCTCCCAGTGGGAGAGGGAGTATAGAGTGACTGAGTGGGTACCTGGTACCTAGCCGGGGTGAACCCACGACAGCTATTTAATACTTATTGACAAAACATCAGTAACTTCATGTGGGAAGAATCTATGTGCATAGTGTCCTTATTCCTTTTGAATTATCATCACATCTGTGAGTTCTTAGACACCTGTATACTAGTAATAATACACAAGACTACATGGATTTAAAAAAAAGAAGAAGAAAGCCCTTCTCCAAGGAATGTACAGTCTCTATACAAGTGTAGGGACAGAAAATGGGTAAAGTGCCAGATTAAAGGACTACACTGCCCCAGGAAATGAAGAATTCCCTTTATCACTTGAAGAAGCAGAATAAGAGATATAAAGGCAGAAGAGGTCATGTATTGCTTGTGCCAGATTCCTCGTGATATCCAACTTAAATTTTATTTTGTTAGTGTAAATCGTAATATTAGCTACATGATAATCTCTTCATAGTCTGTTGTTTCTGAGTTTTCCACTGCAAAATATTAAAGCAGACTGTTCTATTATTAATTTTTATAACATTTGCATTTATAGCTTCATAATGTGTCAGAGAGCTTTACTAAATTAAGTTTAGCTTACCTGTAATATCTGAAGAATATGCATGTTAAATCATAGCCATAGGATAGTGTGAGTCGAAGGGTACACTTAAAGGTCATTTTGGCCAACCCCCTGCAATGACCAGGAATATCTTAAACTAGATCAGGTTATTCAGAACCTCATGCAGGCTGGCTTTGAATCTTTCCAAGCATTCAACATCTCTGGGCAATCTCTTCCGTGGCTTGACCACTCTCATTGTACAAATCATCTTCCTTATATCTAGACTTATCACCCCTATTTTAGTTTAAAATCCTCACCCCTTGTCCTATTGCAACAGGACATGCTAAAATCATTTCTTGTAAGCTCCTTTAAGTATTAAAAGCCCACAGTCAGGTCTCCCCAAAGCCTTCTCATCTCCAGAGGTGCTCCAGCCTCCTCTGGACCCACACAAACAGGACTCCAGAGCCAGACACAGTATTCCAGGAATATTGCAGAGCAGAGAGGGAGAATCCCCTCTCAGCCTGCTGGCCATGCTTTTGATGCAGCCCAGGGTATGGCTGGCTCCCTAGGTTGTGAGTGCACATAACCAACTCATGTCCAGTTTTTCATCCACCAGTACCACAAGTGCTTGCAACACTCTTTTCCTCAGTGCTATACAGTGCAAATTAGAACCCAAATTTCCTAATTTTCGGTCCTGGGATATCAGTTCAAAAGCAGGCAATTCTGAACAGGCAGGATTTGGAAAAATGACTAGGACAAAAAAATGTAACATGTTTTGAATTTGGACTGAGATCATTGTTCAGCTGACAGTATTAAAAGCTCTTTTCTCCATTCTACTCATAACGAACCATGACTAGATAACACAATTTAGTTCCTTACATGCCAAGAAAAAGCCTTTAGGCTATAGATGTTTGTATTTCCTATAGCAAATTGTGTCGTATCTTCTAGAGTATTGTGGATGTCTTAATTTACCAGACATAGCATCTCTTATTTATGTTAAAGTCTCATCATGAGAGAAAAGGCAGCAAATTTATATTGGATCTAAGTGCCTAGAGCAAAATGGATTTCCAAATTTTGCATGGAAAAATAACCACACGAAAGTCCTTTCTGGAGACGTGGAAGTCTCAGCAACTGGAGGCCAGTTTTCAAAAATTTACCCTCAAAACCAGGTAAGTATAATTTTTCTTATGAGAAGCCATACAGGACAGAGAAAAAATAAAAGCAAGGAAATGAAAGGACCCACCATGTTGTGGGAAACAGAAATACTTTGTTGATTTCAGAAAGGCAGGTGGCCAGACGTTCAGATGAAGATTTGTCTAAGTCTGCTTTTTTAACTCAAGAACATTGCTTCATCATGTCCTGGTTTTGGCAGTGATTTTTGGTTTTTGTTTTTTTTTTTTACTGGCGAAGGACTGTGTTTTGGGTTTAGGATGAGAAAAATATTGATAACATGATGTTTCAGTTGTTGCCAAGTAGTGCTTATACAAGTCAAGGACTTTTAAGTGTCTCATGCTCTGAGGAGGTGCCCAAGAAGCCATGAAGGAGCACAGCCAGGACAGGTGACCCAAATTATCCAAAGGGGTATTCCAAAGAGCAGAACAGAATGGATAGTGATCCCCAAATGAGGGGTATTTGTCACCGCTCAGGATGGAGAGCAAATAAATAACTTAAAAGGGCATAAATACAGCACTTACTCTCCTTCACCTTCTCTAATGGATCTGTGCCTTCCTTCAAATCCTAACACATCTACCAGAGGCAGAAGCCACTAGGAACAAGTGATCCCTCATGTCTTTGCCACAGCTCCTCTGTGACAATGCCTAGACGCAGAAGAAAGTTGCGTGGAGAATATAACGCAAGCACAAATGCAGAAAGAGAAGAAAAAATATCTACGTGCTATGACAGCTTTTGGCATATACCTAAGATCTTCATAAGAAACCTAAAAGGGAAGCTAAACATTGTCATAGCAGCTCCTTTTCGTAAATGAAACAAATCAATTAATTTATGCCATGAATTCTAGCTCAATTTTGATTTACTGTATTGGCAGCACAATAGGTTCACTAATTCCTAGCAAGACACTTACTTAATGTACTCAGACAGCAGAATAAAGAAAAGTACAGGCTTATCATTCAGCTTATACAAAAAGAGAGCAAAAACAGCTCCAAAATGTTTCTCCATATTGAATGATCTTAAATCTTTTATTTTAAAACCAGAACATTTTAAGTTCAAATGCATTTTTTAACAGATAGTATGCTCAATATAAAAAACTAATGAAGAATATTGTAAGTGATCTTATGAATTGTGGATCTATTCTAGACAGCTGTAACTACTCTTAGTCCAGAGAAATTTTGTGTGAAATATTTCACTTTGAGATGACCTATTTTTAAAAGGTTTGTAACAATCGGCAGCTCTATAATATTAAACCCAGATACTTTTCTATCCATTTTTAATGCCGCGTAAACACTGAAAATAGTTGTTAACAGTCATCTTGGGCTTATTTATATTTATTCTGGTTTTAACATCCGCATTTCTTTCAGATAATATTTCAGCAGAGGCTAATCACTGACAACCCTGTACTTTCTTTTTGTTTTAGTTCAAACTTTTCTGGCAATAAACTCAACCTCTTCACTTCTTTTTCCTTGCTTCATTGTTGTGCACTCCTCATACCCTCCACCATTAAGTTATCTTAGCTACCTGCTTTTGCTAACTTGATTTCACTTTCTAAATTTATTTATTTGCCATACCAGATTTCTCCTAACCTTCAGTGTTGTTTATTGTGATGCATCTAGTAACAAAATATTCAGCTAAAATAGATTGAGAAATGTAATATTCCTGACCTTTTAATTTTGCATATTATCAAAATGTTTACTGTTGGCTTGCAGCAGAGTGATACAGAAAATAGAGGTAGATCTTCATTAACTCATGAGTAGCACTTAACATTTCTGATGGAAATTGTACTATATAAATCACATTTGCATTTTATCAGTTAAGGTTCCTCTTTTTCATACTTCCCATGCCATGTACTGTCAAGTATTCATCCAGTGCTAAAGATGGCCAAAATGGCTAATCAAAACTCCTAGCACAAAAAGAATTTAAGCAGATAATTTGTTGTCACCAAAGGGAAGAGTTCAGGGCTTTTTTCCAAATTCTGCATGCGTTCTCTTTTTCCTGGTCATGCCATAGCACTTCTGTTTGTCTAGTCTGCCAGACTGTTAAAGCTAAAATGCTGAAGTTGGTAGTATGATAAAGTTGAATTGCCACCTATAGTCTTTTTCTCAGTTACTAGAAAGATGGTGTTTATAAAATAGATTTACACTCGGTAAATTGCTTATTTTATAGCATGTGCCATAAAACAGATGGGTCTGACTGGCACAGTTACAATTAGGGACAGTGAAGCATATGGTAAATCACTCAAACAGTGGCAACTGAAAACAGTCAATTTAATTAACCAGGGCCCTGTTATGCCTTTTCAGACTCAAATTAGTATTGCTAGCATTACCATTAGCATTTGTATCTAAATGCCAGATTTGCTGTTACATTTTCATGCCCTTGAAAATAAAACTGCATCTATGGCCAAAGCTCTGAATGTAAATTTAAACATTCAAGGATTTGCTCAAATAGTAGCTCTAATTTGATAAGCATTTCTCCTTCAAGCACTGTGTTGAACTCAGAGAGCTCCAGCTGTAAGTTCCTGTTAAAACACAGGTTTGGAAATCACCCTCGTTTCAATGGATATCCTTTATTTGAAACCTCATGTTTACTGAATAAGAATTACTTTGAATAGCTCAGTGCATTAATCAAGCAAAGTCCTGCAAATACTTTTGCTGTTACTTCTCATTCAGCTTTGGCAGCCTTGTCTCTGTCTGTGACCAGAGGGTACAGAGTGCCTTCTGCAATGTCCGTGGGTGCAGATTTCTGCTGCTCTCCTTGTGACATTACATAAACAGCCAGGCAACTTCTGTCAGGTCACCTCACTGATTCAGATGAAAACTAACCTGGCAACAACAATAAAAAAATTTGTGTGGCAACACACATAAAATAGGTTTCACACATCCTCTAACTGCAAGTAGGCTGTGGCAGACATGTACAGCTTAAAGTAGGGAGAAGAGCAGGACAAGTCATTTCAATGTCAGACTGAAACATGCCAGCTGAAGCCATATCTCAATAGGCAGATGCTCGTGTAAGATTTTAACTCCAGCACTGACTTAAGGGCTGACCTCTGAAATTAAGTTCCATCCTATCATTTTACACCTATGTCCTATTGCTTATTGAAACACACTTAGTAACCATTGCAAAAATTTACTTGGATCATAGCTATTAAAAATTAACAGTGGATTTCCTCAAAAGTGCAATTTGAATTGATAACTTCAAAATATATTCTGAAAATTTTATGCTTATCTTTGAAGCATATAGAAATAAATCAAAAATATGAGACATCCGAGGATTTCTAAAGATAAAAATCCAGTTGACTTCATTAACATGCATCATCCTAATTTTGTCAGGATTTCAGTTAAGCAGACAAATAAATAACATCTATTTCTTAATACATTATCTTATTTCATTGCAACTGAACTCATTCTCCTGTCCTTAATGCACACTGTCATTGCTGTTGGCTTTACATATATTTTAAATAAGTATATCATCTACTAACATCTCCTTTTGCTTTCACACTTAAGAGAAAAGTAAGGTACCAGCTCCCATCCTTCACACAAAACCCCAACTCAAAATTTAGACTACTCTAAGACTTTGTTTCCCCTCTACAGCAGGGGAAATACTGTTCATTAGGTTTTGCAGATGGAAAAGCCAAAGTGTCTGATTCCCTGTTGCCCTTCTCTTGCTATGTGGAGAGTAGAAGTTGCTACAATAGCATCTTGGATTACCTGGTCACTAAAGAGCACAATGTAATGGAAACAAGGTTGAAAGAGTTCAAATTTTCAATAGACAATAACTAGAATGATTATTAGTATCAACATTATTAAGAATTTTTTGGTGTTATCTTTCCCTTTGCTTCAGTACAAGTGAAAAAGCCCAGGACAAGAACCTGGCTCAGAGAACTGCTGCTTCTTGTACAAACAGACAAAAAACATACAAAATTCTAGATATGTATACGCACACTCTCTAAAGGATATAAACATTATCAAAAACAAATTAAGACAGATAAAAAAAAAATGTGCCATCTATCTTAGAAGAGCTATTTATCACTGTAGGACTCCACAAGGTGAAACAAGCAGCGTCATTTCACCACAGGAGAGTGTCATTTCGCAACCACAGCTGAGGAATTGTGGCTCACATCAGGAATAACACAAATTTATCCATTGATTGAATAAATATTCTCATCTCAGAGCAATTTCAAATGTTACCTGGAAGGTCTGTGTGCTTTTCAAACTTCTAGCTGCACTTCTGAAGGAAAATAAGCAAAAGCTTTGTTAAAATTTGTTAAAATGGAGTCATATAATGAAAAGTACTGCTTCATATTACAGGGTGAGTGTTATATTGAAAACTGAATTCCCTCTTCATAAAATAAAATTAATTTAACTGCAGCTTCAAATACACAAAATAAACCCTGTACACCTTAGAGCTGAAGTTCAAATATTGTTTATCTGGACATAAACTAATAGAAAAAATTCAGGAAGCAAGTATACCATCAGAAAACTATTAGGAAATATTAGGAAAGTTGGAAACTAAGGCCCACAAACCAAAGCTTCTTCAATTCTGCACCTACCAAATCTGCCTTGACAAGCAAAAAAAGTTGTAAACATGAGCCTTGTAAAGGCAGATGCACATCCACTGCATATACAAAGAACAGTAAAAAAAATTTGGAAAGGTGTGAATTGCTTCATTCATCTGCTATGATAACTCTGAAACCTATCTGTAGTAACCTAAAGATACCATCTTTAGATGGAACTGATACCTTATACAAAGCTTATAATATAATGTACTGTCCTTCCAAGGGAGGTGTCCTGAACAAAAATATTATTAACTACTATCTTAACAGAATTATCAGTTTAATTTATTTTAAAATCCCAAACACTAGTCAGAAATGACACCTATTTTCCCCTTTTTTCCCCCCAGGCTTTCAAAGTCTTAACTTGGTTTTTTTTTGTCAAATACAACTATTTTAATACTTGATAGTTCAGAATGAGGTTTATAAGGTAAAATAAACAGATGTCAAACTGTTTTGTGTGGGCTACTCCAAAGATGTTTTATTTCATGTTTCATTTCAAAACCTCTGTTTTCCTCTATTTTTCCTGAAATGGATGTAAAATATCCACATTTGTTATAATATATACTTATAGTTAAATCCATGGGCCTAATAATGGTACTGAATCCAAACACGGAAAACACACATGCGTTTTACTACTCACCAACATTAACTATACAACACTAACATCAACAATTTCTATACTTTGACTTACAAGGTATAGTAATGTTTTAAAAATAAGAATGATACTGCTGACTGTGTACTGCTTCAGCACGGGCAATGAACAATACTGCAAAAATGAGGTTTACGGTAAAGCTCTGGCTTTAAATCATAGAGAAAATTACTTTGTCTTCAAGATCATTGCAGTAAATCAGCATTTTGTTCACTTTAAAATTAAATTTACCATGGCAGGGAAGCATTAACAGCTAATAGGTTTGTTAAATTTGAACATTTGAGGCTTGCTATTTCAAAAAAATCAACAAAAGCAAGGTCCTGAGAAGGAAACTTTGCCAGTAACTGGTCGAACAGCATTACCTGGCATGACAGGAAATCAGCACGTGGCAACAAGCCAACTTCTAAAGCTTTCATCAGCTGTTTTAATCACCAAAGATTATTATTCCAACTTTAAGAAGCTTATGTGATTTATCTTCGTGGGTCTGACAAAAGAAAGTCAGCAGTCATTCCAAGAGAGGCACTACCATTGTGCTCTGTGATATCTTAGACTGTCAGGAAGTAGTACAATGTACATGATACACTCTGTGTAATCCTTACATTCATGATTGTATAAGCCTCAAGAGAAAAGCCCTATGTGATGATGATCACATACTTAAGTGAGAAATTGAACATCATGCAGGACCAGTGTTCCTCTTATTTCTTCAATGAAATAATTACACATTATAGAAATACAGAAGAATCTATGACTGAAAGAAGGTTCATTCTTCCTCTTACAAAGGTTACCACAAAGTCATGTTTTCTTAGTAGACTCTTTATTCCTGTTTTGAAAGGGCTACTGTAAAGAAGTAAGTTTTTAAGAAGCTTGTAACAGAAATAATTGATGGACTTCTGGTAAAAATTACATCAGACTATGTAAAATACGCTTACCATGACAGATATTGCAAGAACCGAGACTGTGCAGATCTGAAAATACAGGATGATCACCGTTCCCTAAGCAACTGGCTCCAACCCTGCCCTGACAGGCATCCCTACCTCCATCCCCCAGCATTCCCAGAGGGATGATTTAGCCTTCTTCTGCGATAGCGGGGCTCCTCCTCACCCCAGTGAAGCTGTATGAGCAATGGTGATAAAGCCACTGACTCACAGAATGCGACCGTAGCCTTCAATTGCTATCACTTTGATTCTCAGGACAAGTGGTGACCTACCTACTCTATCAGATATTAAAGGTCCCAAGACACTAGGCTGTATTTCACTCTTCTCAGCTTCAGAGAAACACTCTGAAGCTGAATAGAATCATTTCAAGCTTCAGTATAGGAAAAAAAAATTTGGAAATTTATTAAGGCAGGCTATATCCAGGTTGGAAGGAGCTCTGAGTGACCTGTCTAGTGAAAGGTGTCCCTGTCTACAGCAGAGGGTTAGTACCAGATGACCTTCAAGGTCCCTTCCGAGTCAGGCCATTCTATGATTCTCTATCAATGCTAAATATTAGAGTTGAGGGGGTTGTTGGTTTGTTTGGGGTTTGGTTTCCTTCCTTTTTAATAGTGGAATATTTAATATCATCTGGTATGTGGTTGGACTTAAAATTTGGAATCAAAGGATTAGCATCCAAGCTGACCTGAAATCTTGAAGGAAATAGAAAGTGGATAAAATAAGCAATTTTATTCAAGGAGATAGATGTTTTAGCATTCTATATCAACCTCCTTAAGTCAAAAGCTTTCTTACTATTATATGCCATTGGAGACCAAGAATGGTCTTTGACTGCCTCCATTAAAAGGTCCATCACCTGCAGCATTTACTGCATAGCCTACTGTCAAGAGGATGCCTTCTCATGCTATTCACTTATTATTAATAAAAGATGTAGGGGCAGGCATTTTTACAGATTCCAGTAGATCTGTTAAGGCTAGAAATGTAAGTCATTGTTGGTATCCAGTGATAGAAGATTTAAAGCTTTATTAATAATTACTATAAGTAGGAAATTGTTGGAATTACCTTAAAAGGCCTCTCTCTTCAGACTCTTTCTCACTTTCATGCAATATTGCATTTTTCTCATAGATATTTTATGCTGTCATTTTTCATAAAGTTATGAGTTTTCCACATAGAAGAAAAAGTTACCACAGTTCAGTTCTATGGAGCTTAAAGTTTTATACAAGTACATTATTTCTCTTTCATAATAGACCACAACTGTATTTCTTATCTGGGTCTAAAAGTAGAAGGCAATGATAATTTTTAGCTCAGAACAAGACTTACAGCTTCTAATGAGACAGCTAAAGAATTAACTAAAAAGATTAAAGCCTGAACAACCAGTGTACCACAGAGTTGCTATGAAAACACATCTAGAAGAAAGTCTGTCAGCTTTCACTCCTTCCCCTATTTTTATAGAAACCACAGACACAACTTTCAAGTACTTTGTAAAAGCTGTAATTCAGCAACTGTGCAAAGCTTCTGGCCAGTACTACAAACTTCCTACACTTCTGCTAATAGAATACTGACTTTGATAGTAATGTTCTTTAAGGTATAAGTCTACCAACACCTTCACAACTTAGAAAATAGACAAGTCTTGCATCATGCCTTGTCAGATCAAATAGTTGACTAAACGACGTAGTAAAGGGACCCCACACAAAGAGCTGCCTGTCAACACCTTGCCCCTTTAACCTGTAGTGTCTGCAGATAAAACTCCTCTGTCACTCATAACTGAGAAAACAGCATACCACAAAAACAAAAATCATATCAGACCATTGAGACTCAGCCTGTTTAATAGAGTAACAGAATGAGCAGGAACAGCTTATATGACAGCCAGAGGACTATCTGCATTTTGAACCAAACTATTTGGTCTTTTCCCCCTTTAATAGCCTCTCCTTTTAACTTCACACCACATTTTTTCATCCTTGCTTGCCCTACTCTGTTTACTTCTGTCCCACATTCATTTTATTTCATTACAACTCTTACTCCCCACAAAAAAACCCTCCAGACTGATATTTCCTACATCATACTGTTACATCTGTTCACTCATTATAACTCTTTCTACACCAGCCTACATCTTTGTTCCATCAAAAATTATAGTACAGTGAGAGGAAGCTGGAACGGGGTGGCTTTAGATGTTTTGCATTTGAAAAACACTGCTGAAATTCATATATATTGTATAGATTTATTTTTGCCTGTCTTCGGGACTGTTAAAATATTTCTTCTCCTCTGACCATTCCCTCTTTCACCTGTGGTTTAATCCCCTTCCATGAGGTTGGGACACTGTTAATACACAGGAAGCTCAGCTTCATGACAACACCTGCAAAACTGATCATACTCTCATTTTCCACCTGTTTTATGCACATGAATACAACCCCATTTGCAGCAATTGCAGTCTAAAGCAAAACTGCATATAAAAATGTGCCCACACCCACAGGCAGAAACCAAGAAAGTGACTAAAACAGTTCATCACAACTTCCTTGGAATTGTTTGGCAGGGATATTGTGAACACTGTGATCACCTATCAAAAAACTCTGTGCATGTACACCTTAGGAAACATGAAAAAGAGGAATGCAAATTTGTAGACCCAATTTCTAAATCTCTTTAGTAAAGAGATTACCAGTAAAGAAAAGAGCTTTTAATAAGAAAGCACAATCTAATAGTAGTTAAATCTGTATAAGTCTAACCTAAAATCACCACCTTAACAGAAATTGTTAAGAATTTACAGAATCTGGCATAATCAGTTGCTCTGCATTTTCCTGAAAACCTTCCAAAAGGTTCAAACTTCAGCTTCAAATTACAAAACATAAACTACAGGGGAAAAAATTATAAAACTGAACAGGAATAGCCCTTGCTATTTTTCTCACAACCATTACAGTTACCATGTTTGCACGTCTCATGGACACGGGGAACAAAGGCAAACTTGACTGCACCTGTGGTGAATGGCAAATGCAAATGTCAGACCCTCACCTTTGAACATTCCCAGTGTTTGCAATTTAGTGTCTAGTTAGCATTCACCATCCCTTTATGCTACCTTCTTCCATTACAACAGTGAGGAGGCCTGAAATAGAGCTACAGCTTAGTTATATATTTCTGATTTTTAAAAAAATGACTGTCATCTATTTAATATGAGAATAAATAAGCAATATGTATCCTAAGTCTTATTTTTAAATTTTATAAGGTCTACAGCTACAGAATTAAGTTGTACTGACACATTGTTAGTACTCTTTATTTCACAGAATTTACTTGAGGTAGTCTGAGTTGAAAAAGCACAAATTCACATATAAAGGGAATTATAATTTTTAGGATATTAGAACTTAAAAATTTCTCATATGCACCCATGTATGACACATTGTTTTCTCTGCATTTATATCAGATTTCCCACAACCAAAATCATCTAGGATTACAATTAAACATGCACATGTTTTTTAAAGGAGGCTAATCTTACTTCAGTTGGAAGTAGATAGGGCTAGACATTAAAGTCTGTGTGAATAGTCCGTTCCCTACTCGGACTCATGCAAGCTACCTGTCCTCTGAGACTCTGATTTTGCAGCTGTCATCTTTCCCAGCATTTGGGCAATGAAGGAATCTTTTGTTCCACTGAAAAGTGGTGCATTGTTCCCTGCTCAGGTGCCCAGAATAAAACGTATAAGGCAATAATACAACAAGCTTCTCTCCAGACTGACTTGAGGTTTGCTTTTTTCTTTCCCTTGTGGAAGATTTTTAACTGAATGAAACTTCCCTTGCTCAGGTGAAGAAAAATTGCAACTTCATATTTAAGGTCTTGAAGTAAGCAATAAAGATTTCAAAATATTTTTAAATGGCATTAAGTGTGTAAGCCGTACCTAGTCCTTTTACAAATATAACAGCAAATTGAATGGTTTTATTTTGCTGTGTGTATTTCAACAAAAATATCCAGGTAATTTCCAGACATTTCCAAAACACTGCTCATCTGCTTTTCTTTATTCCAGTACCTAATAAGAAATTCCAACCCTGCCCATTTCCCTTAGCTTGATCCCCCTTAACTGCTGCAGGAAAGGCCTTCACAATTGCTTTTGCCTATTTCATATACTTTTTTGATCTATCCCATTACAGGAAAGGGCTGCCTCATCACCTCTAATTCACATGGGCTGTGGAAGAAATTCCCTGTGAACACACATTATCTTATTGATCATATATATATATATATAATATATATATGTATATATATGTTTCACTCTCTACAAGATTTCACAAGGCAGACAGAACCCTCTAAAAAAAGACAAAGATTTCTTTACTCTGAAGAACAAGAGTCTTCATTCTGAAAGGAGAGAAAACATCAAGCCACAGGTCTAATAAGTGGCTAAATGAGAGCTCAAAGAGATGAGAACCTGTAACTCACAGACAGTGAGTTTGCATTGGCATATTTGCATATTGGCTTCCATTATGAATGCCCTTTCAATGCAAATCTCTTAATTTTCCTCAGTTACTGTGCTTTTATTTGCACCAGAGTTGTCTCAGACCACATAAAATGGATCCCTTTAGGTGAACAAGGGTATGTGCATCTTGCTAATACCAAAATAAACAGGTCAGAGTGCCCCAACCACTACTTGGCATAGAGACATGGGGGCCAGACTAGACCTAGCTTGAAATAAAACATCCAAAACATGCACAATGTGGGTTGTGGGTGCTCAAAAACCATTGGTTTTCTTTCTAGAATTGTTTCTGCTTTGCTGCTTATTACTAAAGACATAGTGTGAGAGAAGCAGACAACAAATACAGGCCTTACTAGATCAAGTTTACCTGCTGGGCAGCAAAAAGTGTTGCACATCATTTGAAGAAACCATAAATGTCACATTTATAGAAACCCATTACCTGTCAGTTATCAGGAAGAGAGTTAAGGATAAGCCACCTTTATTTCTAGTCTATCTGGGTGTCCCTTTCTACTGCAAGACTCAGTTATTCTTGTCATTTTAATTAAAACTGGCCCTTATGAAAAAGCTCAGAGGCTTTTAAAATCCACAACTCACTGTAAAGCAAAAATATCTATGCACAACCATCTCAAAGTCTTACCTGACCACAGGGGTCATTAGACAAGCACTGCCATGGGATTACTGTACCGGCCTGAAACACAGCTCTCAAAAGTCTAGGGACAGCTCCCACACTGCAGAAAGAAACCAGAAGGAACACAGAGCATGCAAGTGAGTGGTGCACACAGTATAAAGCTCTTTATCTAATTTACACCCTCCTGAGCTTCACCCATGCAGGTGTGTATGCTCTGGATTAAAGGGCACAGCACGCAAAAGGACTCATGATGTAAGTTCGTGATGTAAACTATCAGTTGGGTTCCTAAATACAATGAAATAAATCATGTTTAATGCCATATATTCTGAGTATAATATTAACCTCTTTCTGTGTCAGGAGAATATGGTCAGGTCTTAAAGATTATTACATGCATTTCTTAGCCGCAGGCTGAACATAAGTTCCTGTTCACTGCTTTGCCTATTTTGTAGCAGAGGATGGTACAATGCATGGTGTGTAATGCTATCAGCTCAGAACAGCAGTGTACTCATCTTGACCTCAGTCACATGAGAAACAGAAGGTAGATACAGGTCATTAGGTAGCTAAGTCTAGAGCTTACTGCTAGCAATATTTAGTATTTGATTATGTTCATCCTGACAAGCTAGAGAGGCTATAAAATGTGGTTATCGTGAGAGCACTTTTGAAAGATGTTTTCTGAATTTATGATAAATAGCTTTATTTACCAGCAAATATAGATATAATTTATAAAACTTTCACAGTTCTGTGAAGCGATAAATGGCTTCTTTATCTGTTATATTAATTAAAGTCCTTAGGATAGCAGTAGTTACTCAAACTCAGCTACAGAGTCCTCTGTGGTACATTTCAGTAACAAACAGTCTCAGTGAAGAACCCTCCTGTGTTATCCTACAGTGATCATGTAGTTAGAGAAACAATGGTTTTGCTGGCAGTGTATTTATTTCCCATCCTCTTCCTCTTGCTTTCCAAAAAATCATTATCCATGCAAACTACAACACATCTTTCCTCCTTGGCTGCTGTTGTTTAGTCCCAGCTTGCAAGCTGCTTATTGCTGGATTTGCTTACTTATGATGTCTGGCCTACAGGTGCTCAGAAGGTTTTGTATAGCAATTAGTGGATTTATCTTTTAACTCATTTAATACTAACACTAACTAACCCTTTTTATTAATTGCTACATTATGTATTTCAGATCATGAATTTTGTAAATTTCATTAAAATATTGGAAACACAATCAGCCACAGCCATACATAGGAATTGTAGGTGGAAGAAAAATTCTCTATCTGTACAGAAAGATAATCATCTGCCCATATTTGCCACTAAAATATTGATGAAACACAGTCTTCCAAAGACAATTAGTACTCTTCAAGAGCACTCTTTGGCAAAAGGACCAGAACCAAGCCATGCACTTATTTTCTGATTTTAGCAACATACTTTTTAAGCTGACTGATTTCCCACATAAATTTACTTTTTTTCCAGTAGTTGCTGCAAGTCATCCCAATTCCCACATTTAGGAGCAATTAAAGGACAGTGATGTTTCTGCAAGCATTCAGCTATTTAGCTTTTTCTCTGCACTTGTCAAATATGCTGAAAAAGTTACTTCTGTGATAATTTATGCATCTGCATGACACAGGTTTGGATTTCTTTTAAAAAGCAAATAGATAGCAAGAAATGCACACAGATTAAATGGATTCTCTTTACAAGAGACAACATGCCATGAATCAGGGGGCAAGTCAGCCATGAAATTTGCTCCATTACACACACCACCTAAGCACATTTCCATTATGGCCTGTGATTATTGTTTCACCCTTCACACTGAAACTCAATTTGATGTGATGGAGATTTTAAGTACTCTGCAAGTGTGTTTATATTATCAGTCATTTCAACATAGGATTTAGACAGACAGAATTTTAATAGCATTACTGTTACCTCTATTCACCATGATTTTTAGCTCACAACTTCTGTGCTTTACAAGAACATCTCCTAGTAATAGTCTGTCATGATTCAACCTTATAGCCTAGCATAGCATTGAACAACATTTGACAAGATGGTAATCAAATATTTAAAGGTCAAGACTAAGTACTTCAGAATATTAATTTCCATTAGAAAGTATGCGTATATTTAAATTCAAAGTATAGCTTTCTTTCAGCTATTGTTCCTTTCTACCAAGAAAAAATATTTTTAAAAACTTATTTTTATTTATTAGAAAATCATTAACCCTAATTTCTAGAACATCTGCCCTCATAGGATTATAATCCTATTAATAACTCCCCTGGAAAGTCAGTGACAACTTTAGCCTGCAATATTTGTGATTTTGTCTACAGAATTAAAGCCAAGGAAGACGGGAATATTAGAACGCAGAAATACCACTTCAATTAGAATATTCTTACATCCTGAGAAGCTTTCAGTTATAATAGAATAAGGAAATAGAATTACATCATTTTACAGAAAAAAATGTCACATTTCAGCCCATGAAGTTAAAAGGACACAAATTTTGGTTTCTGGCTAATTGTATCCTGGCCACGTTTTCTGGCTTTATCTCTAAATACGTAATTTGAAAATATTTCTGATTAGATCCATGGGAAAAAGCATATTTTTTTCGTCTCTTGCACAGCCACATGAACGTCATTCTGCATTTTGCAATCTTCAGGTGACACACTGTGTTCTTCTAGGTTAAAAAGCTCAAAAATATCCAGGACTGTGTGCATCAATCTCTGTACTTTGACCAATAGGAAAAAGTCTTTGCAAGAAAAGCTACATTCACATGCTCAATTCAGAGAAGAAACAACATATGCTGACCATTTTGTTTTTTTCATTCATTTTACCATCAAACTGAGCTTTTAATTCACATACAATCTTCTGGACTAAACATTCGCCTTATTTGCTTTTTCAATTCACATGACCAATCACTTTTCTATGAGAAGCAGCTTACAAGAAAGGAAATACTACTGAAATGCTAATCATTTGGCTAAGCTCTAACATTTTACACCCCCTTCCTTTGAAGAGAAATATATGTAAATCTACTGAAGACTAACAGTTGTCAGTGAAAGAGTTTTGAGGTTAATAAGTTTTTTTTGTAACCCTATCAACTTGCAATTTGCCTCCGTTTCAAATGTTGGCAGGTAAGTTTTGTGCATCTCAACAGTTTTGCACTGCCAGGGCTTTAGCTTAAGCTCCTGTATTTTCTAAGTGGTTAACCACCCTTCTTTGATCTCTGTGAGGCCCTGTCAGGTGGAAGTTCTCTTAAATCCTCGAGCATATTTGGGCCCTGTTTGGCTTCACAGCAACTTCACCAGTAAGTGTACACATGCATCCCCTACTGTTCGGGGTTTTTTCACAGAAATACTTGCAGAGTTAAAGGCAAAAGGTAGAAAAACATATGGCTTACCTCTCCTATGTAATGTAGCACTTGCCATAAAGAAAATGTTAATCCTTCTTGCAGAAATATAAAAATTGCCTTCACTCACAAACACTCAAGAAAATAGCATCACTTTTATTGTTGTAATAATAACATAAGGAAAGAAGTCTTGCTTTATTTACTTTTCTAAGCTCCAGACAGTCTACCAGAGAAAGCAACTATTCTGATTTGGAGACTTTTCAGCTTAGGATCTCTTACTCTTCTTTGTGTAATAATTTTGGATATGCAAGATAGCATTAAAGCGTTTATGTATTCATTCTAGGATTACAGTTTACAATCTACTGTTTTTCTACTGTATTATTGCCATTGGAAACTAATTTTTCCCTCAAGTTGTAGAAGGATTTCTCATTCTCTCTGTTTACTGGAGGTACTTTTTATATACGCTACTCTCACATGGATAAATGCTTATAGCCAGGTTTCAGCAGTATATTTCTGCTCATCTGCTTTCACTTTTTAGTGTCAATGTACTCTTATGCTTTCTCACTTTTCCAGTATCCTTCTCCAAGTTTTCACAATTCATTGAACAACAATAAATAATAACAGATTCATACAGGACAGAAAAGTGATAGCAGTGTAATCTCCAATTCATTTGATGGTGCTTCTCTACATTTCTGCCTTTAATAGATATGGCCACTCTAAATCAAACCAGAGGAGCTATCTAATCCACTTTCCTCTCTAAACCTGACCACTAACAGGTGCTTAACAAGAATATAAAGGTGTGGATACTTACAGAATAACCTGTGCAGAGAAAATCTCCACACTGCGCTCATGAATATGCATTAAAATCCACCTGGAGAAGTTTCTGGATAACAAATTACAGAATACTTCATATTTACAGTAACAGACAAACCTTTTTCCAGCACCTCAGAGATTTGCCTACATTCAAAACAATGGTTCTGTTGCTAAACTCAAATATAAAATAAAAGTATTGCCTGACACAAAATTTGTGATCTGTCAAGATACAAGAGTATCTAATTAAGCTAAAAATCACCTGTTACTTCAAATTCTACCTTTCATTCTCAATTTCCACTCTACAAATACAAAAGCAGCCATGGATTTGAAATAATTCTCCAGAGATAAATGAACAATCCAAGTATTTCTCCTCTCTTTCAAAAGAACCTGCCTATGAGAAGTATTTAGTGATTCTTTAGCAGCTATATAATTATGCAAGATAATATTTGTGTAGAAAATTATGCCCTTCTATGGTTGAATTTTTCCATGAGACTTGGCTGAGGAGTGTACTGGGTCTGGCTAGGATTAATTTTCTTCATAGTAGTTCCTATGTTGCTGTGTTTGTATTGATTATTGCCTACTGCACAGGATATGCTCTGATCATTCTGATCTCTATCAGTTTTATTTTGCAGGCTGAGGTTTATAAAACAGAATTTACAATGAAGGCACCATCATGGGAGTAGTTACAAATATACTTCTACACAAGCAGTGTTCATAGCTGAGCAGAGTCCAAATAACTTATTCTGACTTCTGAATTAGATGCTGCATAAAAGGCAGTGGAAGGTAATGCTGCTGTCCTTGTGAGCCTGAGCTTTAATGCATTGGCAAAGAATATTGGCATATGGTCAAATGTACTAAAAAATTGCCACATTTATGGTGCAATAAAACAAAGCTGCCTTTTCTTTTAGCAGCTAATGATATTTCTATGGATTTTACATTATAACTTTGTTTTCCTATCCCAGAGAAACATTCATGAATATAAACATACCAGAAGCCCCAAAGTTAATTGTCTATAATCAGAGATGAAATCTAAACCTCTTTCAAACTGATTTATTCTGCATTTTCCCTGTTTCTAAATCTCATGATCATTTTTACTAATGTTCTCTTCCTAATTCTGTTCAAAACACGGGTTTTGCGTGTAATATTTAATCCCCTTCATTTCCTTTGGCTTGCTAATTTGTACGTATAACTTTTTAAAACCCTGCCTCTGCATTTCTCTTACTAAAATCCATGGGAGCTTTTGCAGAAAAAGAAAGTGAAGTTTAATTGCTACGATTCCATTTCCTGAGGAGCTCTTTCATTTCACCAGGAAATGACTAGGGCTTATACAACAAAAGCCAGGTAAGAACTGTTATTCTGTTTCAGAAGGAATGCCATTTGTACGTCTGAACCAAGTCAAAAGGTTTGCATTCATTTTCTTTGTTAGTAAAATGATTCATGCTACTCTATTATTCTAGCGGTATTCGCATACCATTTTCACACCCTTAAATGGCCATCATCTCTCTAATCACTGCAGATTAGAAACTGTTCTGCAAACTGGGGAAAGGAGCTCCCTGCACTTGCCTGGCTGCAGAGGAGGCCAGTCAGGGAGCTGGAGGCCAACACGGGTGCCAGGAGCACAGAAGGAAGGCGAGGGAGCTCCATCCTGCCCCCGGCTCCCTTTCTCACGGCTACAGAGGAGCTGGAGCCATCTCCAGGGCAAAATGCCTGCAGCTGCTGCCTCCAGGACAGGGAGCTGGGGCCCATCATGGTACCTGGCTGGCTGGCCGAACACCCAGACAGGAGCAGGGCAGCTGGAGGTATCCCCAGCCGTGGGCATTGGGCATCTCAGGTGGGGCCGGCCAGGCCACGCTGGGATACTGCTCCACAGGTGGGGTCAACCCGAGAGGACCCATGGCTGGGCAGGGCAGGGCTCTGGGGGGCTGGAGACAGAGTACTGGCAAAGCAGAGAGGTTGATGTGTTTCTTCACTGAATCTAAGTGCCAGGGGAAAGTTTCTGCAAATCACAGGAAGAAATCCTCGGAAGGGAAGCAGGATAGCCCAAGCCATGCATACACACACATTACTTCTAGGTCCTCGGTGTGGGGATTGCCTGTACAGCCAAATCATGGGGGAGTCAGTATTTAACTTGTGTGTCATTCAGCTGCCTAGTGAAGTCAGTTTTTACAATGTAATAGAACAACTTTTCATTTAATATGGATTTATTACTCCTTTAATCATTATTATTTGTCTTAATTTTGAGCTGTGATATGATCTCATCACATCTTTCCATGCCTGTTACTTAGTCTGGGAATACTTACATTGAAGAGATGTCAGATACATCATTTAATTCAATAGTTGTTGAAGGTCAGCAAGTAGCATTAAATCAGGGACATACCATTCAGTTTTAAAAATGGAAAATGTGTAAATTTAGTAAACACTGCATTTAACAGAACAATAAAATAGACCTATGCATTTTTTCTCTTCAATCAAGCATCATTTGTACCGTGTCTATCTTATGAGTTTCACCCAGTTTCCTTTCACCAGTGGCTGACCAGAATCTGCAAAAGTTCTTCTTTTGGAGAAGAGTTCCATGGCTGCAATTGATATTTTTTATTAAATAAAGGTAAAAGTATATAAATAAAGATTTTAGTCATTACAAAGATATCATTAACTCAAAAGAAGTTCTAGAATTTACTGAGAAATTTTCCACAACGTGTCAGCTACTTCATTAAAAAGCATTGCAATTTTCTGTATGTCCTCCAGGTGTAGCATTTCCACAGTTCATGAGCAGTATCTCGCTCTCACCACTGATAACTCCGTGCAAAAAACTACATATAATTTTAACTTGCATCCAAACAGTCTCAATGACTTCAAAATATTTGCATAGGGTTTATACTGAGATGGAATCTGGCCCTATATCTATAAATTAACTGTTAATTTCAGAGCATTTTACTGGAGATGAGTTTAACTAAAGCTCAACTGGAGCTGACAGTTGCTATACAAAATAGAATTTTGAAAATTCATCAAAATAGAAAAGCCAAAACACATTATAACTGGAGCATAGATCTGTCTGGGTTGAAAATGAATTGAGCACTGAGGTAAGCTAAACTTCAGAACAAGCACACAGATCCACATTCTTCTACCAGGCTGAACATTTACTTACATGCTGGGGCATGCTTTCATTTATCCTGGAGCTATGTTTCTCCAAATGTCCAGGTCAGGCACAGTTTAGAGTATTCTGAAGCTCCTGTCTAGGAGCATAATTGTGGTTTTATTAATGAAATTCAGAAGGTAGTGTGGTGTATCCATCTCATCTGAAGCTATGGTGTTAACACCTTTCACAGAAAAAAAATAATGCACTGAGTTCTCAAAATTTGCAACACATTTTTTCTAGAAGACAATTCACAACTGCAGCTGTTACATATAATAAAACATTTCATTGCCTGTTCTCAGAGTTGAGCTGAAAACAAAACAAAACAATCCACTATTTTCTCCAATTTTCAATTCCCTTTATAGCACAATATGCAGATAGTTTTACTGAAAGAGGAATGTGCCAAAAATATTAATTGAATTAGTATATTTTAATTTTTTTATACAAAAAGTAAAGTGTTGTGTTTGGGTTTTAGGAGCATTCACACTACATTGTACAACATACATAGAAGTTCTAGTCAACCAATCTTATTTTGATTTTTGTAGTCACTTACTTTCATAACAAAAATATTTGTTTTTTCAATTAATTAATTTCATACCTGAAAAACAACAATGTCTTGAATATACTGTGATAATGAAAATATTAAGTGAAATATTACAGAAATAAAATATAACAGTGACTGGGTCAAGAAACTAGTTAAATGATGTCTCTGAATGTTAATAGCGTCTAAACAGGTTTGTCATACTCTAACTAGAATACCAAAACCAGTTTTACTTAACCTGATATAAGTTCTGTTTAATGTTTTTCCTTAATGATTTCAGGCTTAATAAGCTGTCTTCTTCTTAATGACCTTAGGAAAGCCAACTGAGAACCAGCAGTTCCACATTATAACATCTCTGGTTCGCTTAAAGCCTAAACACTGTGCAGATAGCTGAAGTAATGGCTATCTCAGCTGACCTACCAGTAACCCCTGTTTTGACCTGTAGGAATCACCCTCTCTCCAGAGGGCAAGAAGTAATTTCAATTATGGGGCTTACTGATCCTTCTGTTTCAGTGGAAAAGTTTTAGGTAGGAAACATTTCTGGGGCTTTCCTGGCTTTTTACATGCTTAACTTCTCTGAACTTTTCTTTATGACACTTCATTATCCTTCCCTCAGAAAGAAAATTGCAAAAATAATGTAACAATTCAAAACCTCAAACTTGAAGAGTGATGTTTTTAAATTGTCAGGAGTAGAAGGGAAAACACGTGCAATGTTTTCCATACTTGCCCACAGAGCCCTACTAGTTGACCAGCTCAGGGAACCCTGTATCTTGCCATTTGCAGTGCTGTTTGCATCATTGATTGTCACTATATATTAAAGACCATGTAAATGTCTTCTTAAAAAAAGGCAGAAGATTCCTTACTGTGTCAAGAACATTCCCATTTGCTGCAGTGTCTTTTTAATCAAAACAATTTGGCAGTCAACCAAGATCAACAATGTAAATAAAACATATAAATATACCTTAACAGATAAAGGTACCAAAGGCACAAAAAAGTTCTAAATCAAGTCTGAGATTCACTTTTTCTCCTTTTCTGGTATTCAAAGGTGTTTAGGGTGCTGTTTTATTCCTTCAAATGAAGTAGATCATCACTAAAGTGACCGTGACTCATGTCTTTCTTGCCCTTACCTTGACTCATTATGTGATTAAATTCTGCATATTTCCCACTATGTGGCATCACCTTTTTTTAGTGCCTCAAACAATACATGTAATAAACCATTTTGGAACGCATTTAATAGAAAACACACTTTAGGACAATCAAATCTTCAAAACTGTCTTATCTTCCTCAAATTTCCACAGGACCTAGGAAATGGGAGACCACAGGAAAATTCAAATACTCTTTAGGGAGTATCATTTTATGTTCATTTGTTCTCAATTCAGCAATGACAGCATGGTTTCCTTTTGTCTCCAGGGAGTTTTCTTTTATTCCTTTTGTGTCTGGGCTTATGGTCCTGTTTTCAGCTGGGACATGAGTGTAGACCTAAGCTTAGGTTCTGTTTTGTAGGAGGTGGTTTTCTATCACTGCCACATTGCTCTATCAAACCAACAAGAAATTGGTCCCAAATTATTACAGCACTGGAGTCTCTGTATTCCACTGCAAATCACATCAATATTCATGAAATTCTTAAGTAGCATTTAATTACTTAATTGAATAAGAGGACTTTCACCATGACGACCTGATACATCACAAAACATGAAATTATTCAGGTATCTTCTTATCCGCGTGATCTACAGAAAAAAAACTTTAGAAAGTGGCTTGCCTAGTAAAACAAATTATTGCTTTGATTAAAAAAAATACCATAATTTATATGGCTTATTTTTTTCTAATATAAAATTTGTGCATTTCATCTCTCTTCTAACAATGCAACAGCCATAGCAGATTAATTGGCCTTACTTGGATAACAATTCTGTTGCTAACAGAGCATGTCCCACCATTTGTAATTTGAATGAAAATCAAAGCCAATACACATGGTATTTCATCCAGTAAACATGACATTCCAGAATGTGAATGGGAACAATATGGGCAAATTCCTGCTTTGAAGTCAGCAGTAATCTCCAATAGACCTAAGCAGGCCACATTTCACTTGATGAGTTCTACAATCTGTCTCTAAATATGGCTGTAAAATCTGAAAGTGAATAATTGACAAGCTAGGCTAAGATGGAATGACTTGACAAGTGTGAAAACCATTAGAAATTCATATATCTGTTTCAATGTTTCCTGTGAATTTGTGTTTCATGATTGATAGATATTTTAAATTAATTAAAATAAAAGTAAGCTCAACCATTATGAGAAAGTAGGCAAGCCACATGGAGAGAGCATATTCCACTTCATGGTCTGAAAAAAGAACACTCGTGCCTTTTTAAACAGTAGAGAATCCAGTCCTCAGACAAAATTACTGGATTTTTTGATGTCTAATATGTTAATTCTAAAGAAAACAAGATGTTCAGAGCCTCTCTTACCCTTTCATTCTCTTCCTACTTTTCTCCTTCCCTCCTCAACTCTGTCCCTCATTTCCCCTTCCAATGTGACTTTTTTAAAGTCTAGGAACATTATAGATTACATCTTCTTTTTCTGTAAGAGGTGAATTATTATAGCCTCTCCATCTTCTGCCTGGTAACCTGCTTTCATGAAAATTCATTGATCTTTTACAACTCTAACCCAGATTCAAATTTTTTTGAAAGATTAGGGTATTTCAGCACACTCAGTGGTATTTACTCACAAATGCATACCTATATTAAGTTTGCAATCATTTTTGTTGCAATGAAGGCTGTCAAACATATTGGAGGATATTTTTTTTCAATGTCATCATTTTCTGTGGATATGTACATCTCATTGAAGTGCCATAAAGAAATAGCAAGGATTTTCAGCATGTATTACAAAACAGCTGCCAAGAATAACTTAAAGTGATCAACCACGAAAACCACTAGCTAGAAACAACATGAAGTTGAATACATTAGGCCTCTACCTTCAGAATTTACATTACAAAAGTATGGATGCTTACTCTGTGTGGGCTGAAGAACTAACAATGAAAACTTACTGTATTGGGTCCTACATATGTCACTGATTCATAATCCAAAAAAACTGTCTGGTTCCCACTGCTCATAGATTTTTTTCTCTATATTTTCCTTCAGACGTTTGCATGCTTATAATCTACCAGAGACTCTTCAGAAAATTAAAAGCTTTGAGGGTTGCTACTAAAACTTAAAACTGGAGGCAGAGGCCTGTAACATAGAAATAAACAGAAAAATACCAGTTTCATTTGGATCAAAACTTTACCTACTTTAGAGCAACTTGCATATTTAAGGATATAAAGAGTGTCTATTGGACTTAAATACATCAAAATTTTAAAAGGTGTAAGAACCACAAACTTCAATTATTCTGATAAGCACAAATTAAAAAAATTATTCCAAAATTCTCAGAATTCTGTCAACTTGGCTGTTTTGGAAGTTTATTTAAAAGTTTAGGATTAAGTGAAATACAAATTCTCTAGAACTGGTGTCTATTTAGCTGCTTGCTGGCATCTTATTTTAGGGCAAATATGCTCCAGGTGCTTCTGCTCTGCTCTCTGTTCCCAGACTGTGACTGAACTGAGCAGCAGCATTCAAAGACTTTAACCTTTAGACAGTCCTAAAAGCATTCCACATCCTCCTGAACACCACATAAGCCAATGTGGTGTTATATGCACTGGACCTACAGCCACATCTGATTCCCAACATGCAAACTCTTACTTGGAGGCTTTGATAGACTGTTAGAAACTACTAGGAAAACAATATAAATGCTGCACACAGATTAGCAGATCATTATTAGCCCTTTCCACACTAAAAGCTGAAACCTCCTTGATCCTAGACTATAAAAAGGCTTCTGAAGCATTTTGAGTTTCTCTTTGATTCTTGGCCCAAGCTTTAATTTTCTCACAGTGCTGCAGCTCTGGGTTTCATTAGGGATATCATCTCAAATTCCTTTGTGCCTCTACTTGTTTGGAAGTGTTACTTGCACCCTCATGTTGGCATGCTTCCCCGCCTATATAAAAAGTTAACTGATGATATCAAAATGATTTAAGCCATGCCTACTAATGAGCATACTTTGTTTTTTGCATCCAATTTGGTCTTATCATTAACCTGTAACATAAAAAAAAGCTTATCAGCTATCTCAAAACAATGTATTTGTTATGATGTTATTCTCAAATTCTTTATAAATATTTGTATTTTGCTGCATTTTCAGTTAGTTTATTTCTTTATGGAAGTCTATTTTCAACTTTTCCACATTTTCCAAAAAATGTTATTTTTTATTTATGTTGAATGTGAACTCCTTCTGCACATTAAAATCAAGAAGACTTATACCTTGCAAATGTGCACCAACCACTCCAAAATACAATACATTAACACCTGTACATGGAAGGGAATAAATACAAGAACAGAAAGTCTTACTTGCAAACTCTTATTTAGCAAATTTCCTATAACCACATGGTAAGCATATATTAACACTACTGTATATTGAAAGGTCAAACTGGCCAAAATCCTGATATTTCTCCAGGTTCTAGAAAGACTCAGAGGAGAGGGAAAGAAAAACACAAGAACACCAGACTCAATAGCAGTAACAAGGAGATGAAGAGGCTTTTCTGATGCCAAGTTGGATCTTGAATGTGAAAGCCTGACAGAAGAGAAAAATTTATCATAATCAGAACAATGAGATAAGGAAAAAAAGTTCATTGTAATGATAGTAATAATTAAATTATTGCTTGTTTGACATAACAGCATTGTGGATCCAAGACATTATGTCAGTGAAATATAGTCCTAGAGACATTTTCTTACTTTATTCTAAAAAAGTTTCTTGAATTCTTTGACTGTGAAGTTCCATAACTGATTAAAACTTACTGGCTGCTATGATCAGGACTGAGCATAAGTAATGGGGAAAAAAAATTTTGTAGTCTACTAGTCTCATAAAACTGTCCTCTGAGGTATTGTTCACTCTTAGGTTTGGATTTGGGGCTACTTTATATCTCTTGTCAGACTTCCATTTGTCTTTCTTAGGATGAACTGTTTAGGGAAACTTTCGGCTGCAACAGCACAGCCTTTTCAGAGAATGATATTTTGGCACTGAAAAAAATCTTCCACTGAAAATCTCCATGCTTTTATCATCAAGAACAGAATGCCAAAAGTTGTCTAGGCACTGTCCATGATGTGACATGCACTATTTTCTGTCTCTGAAAAATTCCCTTTTTTGTGGTTGAATTATAAGCCTTTCAAAGACAGCTGTTTACACCTGGTCAGTCAAGCTTTCCACGATTCCACTGGCACTGAGCACATTGTTGCCAATGAGATGCAAGGCTGTAATAGGACTTCTTTATGATTGCTCCAACTAATAGCTACATTCTGTGACACAGGATGCTGGAGCTGAAAGCAAAATGACCATTTCTCCTACTCTCAAGTACCTTTCAGCTGGCTCCAACACAATGCAAGAGAAGAGTGCACTACCTGTCTTGAATGCAGGAGGGTGGCAAGTGTGGAGACATGGCTTTAAAGTCAGCAGACAGAGAAAAGTGAGGAAGGAACTGCAGAGTTAGGGAAATATGGGAGCTGTAGAAGAGGCTCCAGAAAACACAAATTTTTGGCTCACAAAAATGGACAGAGTAAATTTGGCTTTTATCCCTTTGTGCTTCAGTTCCATAGCTGCAAAAATGGAACACTGATAATACATTTTCAAAGGGAAAATAAAGATAGGTTTAGGAGCAGCCATGAAGCAATTAGCTGATGTGATAAGAGAACCAAAGAAATTCCCAGGAAAAGAAATTAATAATTCTGCAGTCAGTCAAGTTTTGGATGATGTAGCATAAATAAGGCCTGAGGCTAAACCACATAGTGAACAAGATAAAAAGAAATGTTGGATGACTATTATTCACTCTATAAGCCAGAGGTCTCCTGGGAGAAAAGCTCTGTGTGACTGTATAATTAAAGATTATATCATAACACATATGCACAAGGGGATGAAATAAGGCTGAGCGGGAAATGTTCATTCCTGTCTGTTCTCCTTTCCTGACTTTTAAAATTTTAGATCTACTATTTCATATGTCATGTTAAAATAATAAAGCATTTGTGATTTTTTTTATAAGGATAGCAAAGGGAATTTTTTTAGGTATTAAAATTAGTATTAGCATTGTAAGCAAAAACTGTTTAGTTACGCATTCAAAAAGACAAAATAATGCCATTCTACAAAAAGACCTGGTTCAGAACACTCATGTATAGCTGAAGTTGCCTGGTACTGCTTCATTCATATTGAAATTATGATCATGTTACATGTGTTTCTCTTCTCCATGATGTTTGATGAAGGAATTGCAAAGCACATCAGACCATAAGTCACTGAGAAACCTGGTGCTTGCCAGCATTGTTAGAGAGCTGAAATTCTATCAAAACCTCTTTACCCTCCGAGTTTTCTTACCATCTGCTGTTTGATCTTCTCATTCCAACAGAATCCAGGTAAACTTTCTGAGCAAGTTCTTGGCTTTCAAATACTTTGCCACTATCATCTTTATAATGAACATCAGAATAGACAAAGGAAAATCAGCAGAAAATGTTTCCAATCCGTCTGCACTACATGATTACTGGCATTGAAGTAGCTCTTGGACCAAGACAAATACAATATAAACCACATACTGAAAATCTAAACACAGTTATTTGAATGATGTCAAGACAACACCTTGCTCTGCAAAAACTTAATTATTTCACTACATTCTTCATAATTAATCCAGCCTGGATTCCCTCTGAATAAAAAGTTAAGCTTCATTCATATTGGAAAGAAGAAAAAACAGAATATCTATTCTCTAATGAGAGCTGGCTTTCTTGTGTCAATAGCATGAGTGAAGCACTACTACTTATAGGGGATGACCTCTTCATCTTAAAAAATTACAGAATCATAGAATGGCCTGGGTTGAAAGGACCTTGAAGTTCATAACAGTGCCCAGGGATTGACTCTGCTTGACACAGAGGAAGTTGTCACCAGCTTCTCACAAAAACCACCCCTGTAGCACCCCCACTAGCAAAACTTGTCCATACAAACCCAGTGATCTTCATAGCACCATGACAACTGTCAAAAAAAGGATACTGACCATCTTTTGCAAAGTAAGAAAACAGGCTTCCCATCTATACACACATATAAAGGCAAATACTTTTTCACAGTATGTTCTCACTATTAGATCTGTTCAACAGAAGCTACTTTTGGTTCAGTTTCATTATTTTTCTTCTAGGAAATATATAATGTGGAGAAACACTTGACCATGTCACATCCCTTTATTACCTTATGTTCAATACAATACTCATCAAAACCAGGTTAACCACCTCTGACTGCATGGCAAAAACTTGAACATGGATTACAATCTACCAGATCACACAACATTTTGAAGATGTGGGGATGTACAATATGTATCTCCAAAGAACAGGAGGGAAGGATAGAAGGCAAGAACATCTCCTTTGTAGTTATTCTCAGCTGGTTTATGTATCATCTTGTGTACTTATACAAACAGTATCATATTCCCTGTTTTCTGAAAACATACATTTTACAGGCATCCTGAGAACAAACTACAGCAGCCACCTTCTCTTTTAGGCACAGTTACTAAAAGCATTTATCCGTTTTTCTTCAGTATTTTTTCTTCAGCACTTGTGATATGAATTTATATGAATTTATATTAATTGTGAATACAGTGATTTTAGACTTTATGACTAATTTTAGGATATTGCTGGGAGAAGTGGGAATCTGAGGATTAGGATATGATAACCATACATTTGAATACTTCTGAGAGCCTTCCTAAGTGAAACATTTCCCATTCTTTGAGATCTGCTTTTTGAAGAAATTATGCTTAAAAATTATTATTCTTGCACCCTAATATTTTTCTTCCTATACAGATAAGCAAAGACTGAAATTAGTAACCCTCAGATCACCTTAGAAACCGCACAAGTTTTACTTTCTGCTATTTTTCAATCCTGAATTTCCTATTATTTTCAAATACTGAAATTTCTCCAGTCTTTAATTCCACAGTCGCTTTCTTCTTAGCTGTTTCTCAACCTCAGCAATTCCGAAAGTATTCCTAAACGTTCCAGATCAAATATAGTCAACATATATTTAGAAGCTTTTTTTACCAAATTAACAAGTCTAATAAAATAGAAACATTTATGTTTGTCAACACAAAAACCAGGTCTATTCTAACAATAAAGTTTACACCCCTTTTGGCACCTGAACTCAGTCTTAAATTTTTTTCTAATGCACTTTACAGAAAGTTAATGAAGTCATTCTGTGTCAGTCATGTTCAGACATGAAAGTGATTCAAAACACAACTTTTGCGACTTTCAGTTTAGGTTTCACAGGGCAATAAACGAGTTTGCTAATACAGAACAATTGTTCAACTTGCCTGATTACCTGAGGAGAGGGATGATCCCCAAATGGACTCCTATATCAGACATTAAACTGGCAGCTGGTTAGCATTACCAAAATGAATAATGAAGTAGCACTGACATCTGGATGGGTTCTAGGCAGGCGCTGATGTATCAAGATAATGTCTTTGTTTTAAAGACTGATCCTTTCAGTGTCACTGATATGATAAAATGCATCTTCACTTAAGCTGTGAAGTGTGTTATGGAAACACGGAATTACAGTAACTGTTAAAAAGATTTAAGGGAACTGAATCATAAATAAAATTTCCTCTCTCCATGTCCAAGCCAAGTATTGGCATGATGACATAATGCAGTAAACATCCCAGTAAAATGAGAGAAAGTCAAGTTTAACTCCTCTAAGTGCTTTGAGCTTATGACACAGCTGATAAAATCTTCCACATACAAAGTAACTTTTCGTGTATGATTTGTCAAGACTATATAGCTGATTTTCAAGGAGCAAATGCATTGCTGTATAGATTTCCAGTGAGATATATGACATAGTTTTTAATTCGGTTCAGTGACATGGAGAGGAAATTATAGAATGTGACCTCACATAATAATATTTTCCTGTGTTTTGCAGTAACAGCTTAGAAACACATTGACACCATGAATTTCTTGTCTATGATTGTTAAAAGCATCAGTACATTATCTTTACACACACTTGAAACAGCATTTGATGAGTTAAAAAGAAGCCAAAACCAGTTGTGTGAACTAGTCCCCAAAACCTTGCTCTGTATTACTACAATCATTATTTGAGTGGGTGTTTACTAATAGAATAAATAGCAGCAAAGTGTCACTATTTTCTTCTTGTTGCTAAAATATAGATGTGTGTATGTAATATAATTTTATATATATATATACATATTGTATATATCTATAGGTCTAATTACTGCTTAACACTTTGAAAGGTTTTGATGTATGTCTAAGGTTAAAATTAATCAGTTATCTAGAAATCACTCAGAGGATTCCATAATTTTCACGGAGGCAGATTGACATCTTTACTCCTTGTGTCTTAGAAAAAGTGAACTAGTTCCTCACTTTCCATACTGCTGTGTCATCCAGGAATACAAGGATGCTGTCCTGAAAACCATTTCCACACCAGGTCAATAACTGTAATACAAATTGGAGAGTTTTTCTAGAACTTAGTTTGGTACCAAGTGGAAGGGTTGTACTTTCTTTCTAACAATTTTAATGATCAGACTAGTCCAAGCAATTTCAGGGAAATCCTTGAGGGAAAGAAAACCTTTCTTGAACTTACTCTAAGTTTCTATTCTGAATGGTCTCCATGCAAAACAAAGTCAGTCATGAACAACAATTGCATGAGAGAACAGCTATTCAAAATTAGTTTCACACTCTTAAGAGAAAGGGACTAAACCAGTTGCTGATTAAGTTTTATAATTATTCAGAAGGCCTTATTATACTTTGTTCATCACTTTACAGAAGTTAAAACAGTGGTAGGTTTTGTATGTCTTAAGAGTTACTTGGATGGGAAAAAGAAATTACTGTGCCAATTCTATTGACACTGAAGGCACATAAATCTGCATATGAAGACATATAAAATGTCTTTTGCATATGTAACAGATTTTAAAGCTTTCTATATCTCTCATTATTTATTCTTTAACATCACACACATAATTTAATTAGAAGTGAATTTTTATCATAAAGGCAAAATGTTCTTCATTTTGCCAGGACATCTATCAGATTTATAAGCTAAGATATACAAGGCAGGTATTAAATGAATGCATTTTTTACACATTTTTCTGCTTACTTTTCAGTAATTGCAGATTTTATTAATTATCAGCTTGCTGTTCTTTACCTCTTAGTGGCTGTTGTTGTATAGGGGATGATCTACAATAACATAAACTATCAAGTAAAAAACCCCTCCATTTCTTAGATTGACAGACATAGCTGTGCTAGTCTTTTTAAACTTAAGACCAGTGAGAAATAAATTCTGTTTTATCCTATTCAGCCAAAACAACAAAGCAATGGGGGGTTTTCCTTCAGATTTAATGTAAAAGTCCCTAGATGACAAACACAAAGGCCTAGATATCAAACAGGTTGAAAATGCTGATGTTTAACACCTGCACTGTGTGAGGGCCAAGAAGTAAGCTAAAGCCTTTGCTAACCAACACACCTGCTTGATAGTTTTTAACCCTTTCCTCTTCATTCTCAAATGTCTTGTTTAAAATAGGAGAGGAGTGTAATAGAATGATGCAATCATAGAGGTGTTAAAGCACATTCTGCTTTATTGTCAAAATGTATCAAATTCTATTTTATTTGTATTAAAGGACTACCTAACCTGACAGGTTTTTAATAATACTGGAAAGGATTATTTATGGCTATAAACTTATGGGAAAAATGTCATACAGGCTGTGTGGAACTGTTTTCTGTGTCTAGCAAATGTTTGTATTATCACATGGTTATATCTGACCAGGCATATACTGCAAAAAAACATGAGTGGTCTAATCATTCTCCCTGCTTTTCAGAGACTGCAATGATATAGTTAAAGACCATCCAGCCAAAGCTGAGCCCGGGTATCTACTGGGTCTGCTTTGGCAGTCCATAAGCACTGAGTGTACATGCTGATGTGCAGAGGGCTTAATGTCACAAATGAATGAACAAGGGCCCGTGTTGCAGCAGTTCTTACATTCCAATATTCCCCAGTCCTTCAAAAACAAGAACACTTCACAGTTTTTCTTCTGTTACAATAAATACTAAAAATGAGATTCATCTTTTTAGGTCCTCAGTCACCTTTAAGAAAATCCGCACTGGGTAATTGCCATTTTCAATAGAAGCAGTTTGCCTCGCTGTGAAGACTTGTGCGGCAAGTGCAGAAAATACAACATTTTAAGTTGATGTCACTTTCTGCTTCCTTCACTATTCCATGTAGCAAACATCTTCTAGTGTCTTCCATTACTACTTGGAAGGTTTCAAATTCATTCAAAAACTATCACTGTACACTGGAATAACATGAGATATTGCATGTGGTAGATAGTTCTACTTCTTACAACAGTAAGCAGGGTAGAGGTGGAAAGGATGGACTCAACTAAGTACAACTATAGCTGTGCAAATTATGCATTTTGCCCACACCTAAATGACACTAAAAAATGATCACACCAATGGAATAGCAGCAGGAGCTGTGATTTTGTTGGAAGCATGGGTAGAAATTCTTCATGTTTAAAAATAGGTGGTCCTATCTAATACCAGGAACTCAACTTGGTTTAAATGTGAAGCATATTTGTGTTTTTTCCACCTTTGCCTCCGTGTAAAAAAGTCATCTACAGAACCACTCAGTAAGAGCTCTTCAACTCTTATTGATTCATATGGTGCTTTAATTAGATGAAGGGCTGGCTATCATTTAAGGTAACATAATTTTCAAGTCCAAATCCCAGAAGGGAATAAATTAAGAAATTAATACCCTGATGATGGAGTTTCCTCACTTCATATGGGTCAGGAAGCAATTCACAGAAAGTCCTAAATATGGAGAGTTTCTCAATAGCAATTTGAGAAAGGTTGACTGTTCCATAAAAGAAGCGATTTGAATGAAGCGCAGAGGATGTTGGCCTCTAAATAGGACTTTAAGAGTGTTTAAAAGTGATGAGGAATCTAAGGCTGAACACCCATGTTGTTGCTATTACATGATCTGGGTTTGTATATCCTTGTGCTAGATACAGTAAAACAGCCAACTTCAGCTTCATGTCTTTTCTCCATAAAATCACAGTCTGCACAATATTTGGCATATGGAAAAGGGTCCCCTTAGGTTACATCACTTAAAGGAGCTACAATACAAGATCTTACTCCTTTGAAAGGGTACCAGTCTGCTTATAAAACCTGTCAGTGAGATTGAGGAACTAAGTGTTCAGAGTTAAAACCCACTGAAAGGTAACTCCAGAGCGTGGAGTCTGACACTTTTAGACACAAAGCAGAAATCCTAGCTAGTTATGAGTCCCCCTCAAAAGAGATGAGTTTACCAGAGCACTAGACTCCATTATCAAGCAAAACATGGGCAAGTATGGAGTTTAAGGAATCTGATAGACTGCTATTAAAATGGTGAATTCACCCCTCCTTTCTCCCTGAGTGTATTTGGTATTTATTTGAGAGAAACTCCTGAAATGTTTTCAACAGTGATATAGCAAAAAGAGTTTTACATGCTCCAACATCTCAGAGGCAAGGACATGCAGCATTTTAATATTTATTACTTCAACTAAGACATTCTGGTATGCTTCACAAGAATATAAACAAAATTATATCCAAAAGTTTGAAAATATCTGTGTGGAAGAAAAGGCAACCCAAATTTTCTTTTGACTTGCCACCTCCTTTAGCCCATCCTTTTAACCTCCATTTGAACTTTGGCAGTAGTTAAATTGTAGACTGATGCTTTAAATGGAGCTTAAAAGTGCTGACAGTGTTGGAATAAAGGTTTGAACACACTAATAGGTTTTAGCGTCTGAAACTTTTGAAAATCTGGCCCTGAGTGTCATGGGTCTCTCTGAGTGGATTCCATCTGTCCCATAAACTTATGTATTGAAGTGTAATGCAGCCCTTTGATCTTCCTTGTGTGAAGATCCTCATGTTCCATAAAATCAACAAGATGCTCTCATTCACTGAAAAGCCAGATCTCAGACTTAGTGATTGGTGAGACTATACTACTTGCTAGTGTATGTGCCTTTTCCCCTTTTGTTTATGTCAAGTTCCAGCTGCAGGATGACCTCACAAACCCTGTTGAAATATCAAGTGCCTTAACCATTATGACATAGTCACGTTAGAATAAAATATTATGCTACATGACCGTATTATGACCTGGCCAATATTAGCATAATATCAACTGTAAAATAAATACTAATGGTTGCACTCTGCAGTAAAACACAGCATAGTGAATTAATAGACACCAGCAATGTTTATTTGTCTATAGTGAAGTGTTTTGATATCTTTAGGTGCTCTTTAGTGGAGTTTGTTAAACAAACATGGCATCTAACAAGGTTGCTTCCAGTTAATATTGCCATAGTTGGAAACGGGGACTGAAAGCCCACTTGCCATAAGTCCATGGCCCAGCGCAGAGCAGATTCGTGTGCAGTCTTTCCATGCTGAGACACTCAGCCCTACACCCAGAGCTGCCACCAAGCTACTTAGAAGCTTTCTAAGACCCCCAGAATCGCCACTACAGGGGAAACCCAAACAGGGCTGGATCCCAGCTGGCCTCCAACAGTCCCAGACAATGAAGCACTATGAGCCCTCAGGGGATCCCCTTATCCTGCTTCAGCATCCACATAGCAGTGCTGCTGTGTTTGAGTAATTTATGCAGACAGATATAGGGCAGGAGTTTCCCTTAGTGACTGTTCAAGTTCATTCAAGAACTACACTGCATATCCACAAACACAGCCCAGGTGACCCTACTCCTTGTATCTTCATCCCCAAAATTCATTTAAGGCCTTATATGAAACAAAACAAAAACAACCTCTGCCACTGTAAATACTGTGTTTAGGACTATATATTACACAGAAAATAAATCTATTATGACATGTGAAATGAAGTTTCGCTTGAGGTTTTCACTTCCTATCTTCAGAGAAAACCTTATTCATTGTATTTATCTAGCTCACAGTTTTATTTAAATATCACCTGTATGATGAGGGTTTTATCCAGCTGCTTGCCATATAATCAGATTGTTCTAATTTTAAAATACAATTATTAATAATAACATTAATTATTAACTTTAATAACATTGTTGATTTTGCTATATTAATAAATAACTAATTTATAAAAGTACTATTTTCTTATTACTAAAATACTATTAATAAAGAAGTTATATCCTGCATTATACCTCCAAAACAAGTGACAAAACCATGAAATGCTTTCATGTAATTTACAGTTATTTCATTAGATGGCAGTGTTACATTCAAAACAAGTGTTTTATTCTTTTACACATATGCTTTTTATATTCACAAGGAAGAGTTGATCTTATGTCACATGATAAACTGTACATGTATATATACATTTCTGAATATTCAAATCTTACATCTGGAAGTGTATCTTAAAATTAAATTCTAAGTGTTAACTGAATCAAGACATTATTCTACTTGCCTAAAATTATACCTTAAATAAATAAAATATGATTTACCATCATCTTTAACTCCTAGGATCTATTCAAGAAATCTGTGCTCCAGAAATCAGTGTAGTCAGAGGAATTATGATTTTAAACAATCTTTATATTTTCTTGATCCTTAGGACAGCTAAAAATCAACTCAGCTCCAAACAAAAGTTTGAAACTGCTTTAATAAGTTCCTGTAAAGAGCCTTTACAATGCCAAGAATGATAAGCTATTTCTCTTGTATCATGGATATCTGTGCTGCCCTTTTGCTATACTAAAATCTGAATACATAAAGTGACGTCAGCTTGCTTTTCAGAAAATCTTATTTTTCTAGAACTGAAAGCATATCTGAGAATTTCTTTCCTTTCCTAATTTCTTTATAGTCCTTTCCTCCCTTGATATGTCTATCAAGGAGGAAGAAGTAGTATTAAAATAGAAAAAAAAAAAGAACTTCTGTGTTAAGAGGCACTAAATCTAAGAAAGATAACAAAATATTTGGTACGACCGATAGTGAAGTAGAGCAAGAAGCTGGAGGATGAAAGAATTGTACTGGGAAAATATCATTACAAGCTCATCCTGGTCCCATCTTCTATCCTTCACATCTGACATTGGACATTACGTAGGATGTTGAGATCGATGGACAGACCCTCTCATTTGACCTGGCAGCACTGTCATAGGGAAAACTACTAACAAAAATTATTCGTGCTATGTATATGCTTCTTTTCAGGGTATAGGTTGTCCTCAAATGCCCTATGCTGAAGATGATGCCTTTTTTTTTCTTTTTTTCTGTCAGAGAATAAGTTCTACCACCAAAACATACAAATTCAATTTTCACCTACAAAATCTGTTCAGCATTTCAGTCATTCCATCCATGCAGACTAAACTTTTATACTTTCTGTCAACAGGGTTTCAGTCTTGCTGGAGGAAAATGATAGTAAAGAACTACACTAGTTCTTCTTCAGCATTTCTTTATCATCAATTGTTCTGATAGTAGCAGCACTTTTATACGGAAAAAATATTCCCCGTTTAAAAATGTGGTTTATTACTCTCTCTCTCTTCGCATATGCCAACATGATGCCCACATGGTTACTGATGTACTGTTCCTTTGGATTGCACTCTTCAAGGTTACAGGACTAATACTGCAGGTGCCTGATAAGAGAAACCACCCTCCTTAATGTTGTACTGTTCTTCCATGTACAGAAGTCTCAGGCAGTGCGCTAAAGTGGATTGTGTTTGTCTCACAATATTCCTTGAGGGATTTCCATTTTTTAAATAAGGTCTGATGTGACAAGCATTTTAAGAATCTCTGGTTCTTTAGAATTCCATCTATTCCTCTGGAAAGGCATGCTATCAAAATGCCATGTCCTTTACTGGCATTTACCCTGAAGGCTGGGAAAGCATTTCTGCGAAAGGTGGTGCTCTGAGTATTACAGAATTACAGCAGATGTGTTACAAAGCCCTACCTCAAGCTACTTGTTATTTTTGCACCCTATCTGAGCTGATTGGTTTTTCCCACCTGTGTGAAATTAGCATGTTTTCCTTCTTTTTTTTTTGTAATTACTAGTGTTGTGCACCAGTATAAGGATATCACAGATTTGGCCACAAGTTTGTGTCTCTGATAGAAATCTCTTTTGTGCCCTCTCAGTGTTTTCTCTATTTAAAATGTCATGATTTTCTGCCCACCACCTTTCTTTTCAAATTTCATCAAAAATAAAGGATTCTCTTCATTTAATTTTCTGCTTCACTTTATTGGCAAGACACTCAACTTCAGAAAATTAGAAAGTAGCAAACTGACATTATTATTGGCCCTTTGGGAGAGGTAAGACTATATATCATGTGATGAGATGATGCAAGTATACTAAAAATAGAAAGAAAGTACACAGGTAAAGGAAGAAAATAGTTATCTTAGTAATTATAGCATATGAAAAGAATTTTTTTTCCCGATCTTTTCCTGTTTTTTCTTATCTACATGGCTAGGAACTTTACTTTTTCTACCATGATAATTTTAATCTAGTTAGTAGAAATGTAACTTTTAAACTGAGGTCTTCAAAAAGATGAAACCCAGAATGATGATGATGATGATGACGATGATGATGATGATGATGCTGCTTAAAGGAAAAAGACATTGCAGATCATGTTTTATTTGTTTGCTATGATGCATCAGAAGTGGCTGAAGCTCCCAGTGAAGATGAAGCTCTTGCTAATGGCTCTGTAGTGTGTGTCCTTTCAAGCTTTCCTGGTGAAATACCTTCTGGCAAAATTTGTCTTCTCATTGGACACAATCAGATAATAACTGAGATTTGAAACACAATATTCTCACATTCATGTTTATTAATATATTCATGCTTCAAAATAAAATAATAATTTATTGAAACTTTTTTTTTAATTAGGAAAAATTTAATGTGCTATAGAGCCATCAAAGGGATTTAGGAAATTTTAAGTGTAAATTGTAGACATGAAAGACTATAGAGATTAATAACTCTAATAGTTTGTTTTATCTACAAGTGAATGTGCCAGACCAGAACTGAATATATAGTCCGAAGTCTTTAGGTTTTTGTATAATCAGACATTGATGACAAAAGAACTGCCTTACTATAAAATTATAGCTTGATCAGCATTCCCTATCAAATAAACTTGTGTTCCCCACATATTTCGTAGAGTGTGAGAAAAACACCACTATGTTTGCCAGTAATCACCTTTTTCACTATTTAGCTGGCAAATAAAATGGAAAGCTGCACTGCAAGAGGCCTCAGGTGCTGTAGCTCAGAGAATTTAGAAAGGAAAAATTCTACTGAATACTCTTCAAAGAAAAAAAATCATCTGCCTTTTAAGGGTAGGCAGCCAATGAGATCTGCGTCAGACCAGACAGTTTCTGTGCTTCCCAGCTATATAACCAAGGGCTAAACACCAGTAAGGCAGTTTCATCTCCAGCTGCCTTTGGGTCCCCTCCCTGCACGCACAGCTCTGCTGCCCTTGCTCTTCAGCGCACGGCTTGTGCTCAGGCATCCCGCGTGTCCCAGCCTTGCTCCTTCCCCTGCTTCAGCTGCCCCTCTTTGCACAGGAACAGCCTTAGAGCTGCAGGTGAAGGCAGCCACACTGGGTGAGGGGTTTGGCATGTCTTCCTTTGCAGTAGGAAGATGTAAAAGCAGGGCGCACAGCTGTTCAAAATCCAGAGCTGCCTCTGACAATAAACACTAGACAATACAAGCAACATGAGCACAACCATCATCAGAAAAGTCCAGGTCTCTCCAATGAAACAGGAGGTGCTGGTTGAACAAGGAATTAAAGCTATAGTTTCTAAAAATATGTAAAAATGCGTAATTAGGAAGACCTGATTTGCTCATGAAGGTGAATGTGCTTACGAAGGGAAACAGGAGGTTGTGTATACAGAATAAAAACTGATGACTGACAGATCAACCCTTGGAAGGATTCAATTGCTTGGAGAGCATAGTTTCTGTGAGTAGTAGGGACATGGGACTGGAAATAGTTCTCAGTATGTTAACCCCATCCCGTCATTCTTAGTGCTTTAAAACACTGTCTATTTCTGTCTTAGGAAAAGAGAAGCAGAAATATTAGCCACTTATGATTTAATTAGATGAGTATTACCATATATTTCCCACAGACTTAATTTCCTGCAAAACTGTATATATCTACTTCTCAATAGCATGAAAAAATAAATTTTACACCTCAAAAGTCAGTAGCAAAATACATTAATTTTAACATCATTAAACAGTTATGAAGTTTGTATAGAAAAGCAGAACATCAGCCAATTTTCTTCACCTTTTTCCAGCCATGTGAAGGAAAACCTGAACAACAACAACAAAAAAAAAAAGTTCAAATAAACCCAAAGACCAAAAATACATTTCTTTTGATTATTTTTACCTCACTATCAGATTTCTTCTGCTGATTTGAATAAGTTACCTAGGAGAAACAACGTATAAAAGTCTGTCTTCAGATCTCTGATAGGAAATCCCCACTACAGCAATAAATATTGTATCTTTGGCAGGCAATTGGCAAGCTACCTTAATCATGATAGTCCCTGGCTGACAATCACACAAAAGTGAGACGAGAAAGTATATCTTAAATGTTTCAGCACTTGGATTTTCCTAACTGCTCCTTTCAAGTTCTTTATTAACAACTTGTATATAGATCAAAACATGCTAATTTCATCATCACTGGCCAGCATGATAAAAGAATCATAGAAAAACATATGGGCACACTCACCAACTTTTTAAGCAACCAAATCTTTCATAGAGCTATTGAAGTTTCTTCATGAGATAAAAGCGTTTTGCTGTTTTGAAACAATACTACCTTTTTTTAATATGAAAACATATGAGACTGCTGTGTGTTATTCATCATCTGTCACCTTTTCATTTGAAACACTGTCAGGGGGCTGCCTGAATATGCAGAGGTAGCAAGGACTACTACACTGCACAACCAAGAAAGGTCTGGGGTTTGATCCTGAATGCACTAATAGCCCAAGGCAGCAAGAAAAAATATCAGAAATATGTACACAATACCTGGACATGGGATGCACCTTATTTTTGCTAGCTTGAGACAGTCTTAAAAAGCATTGCTGAGCTGCAAGAGACCTGTTCTCAGAGACACTCAGGGATAGGAAATGCATCCTAAAGAGTGACCTAAAGAAGGTGAGGGCAGATAGAATAGATTAAGGCAAACATTGCTAATAACCTAGAATTAAATAACTTGAGCTTTTCGAGGTGTATATATCATGAAGAAAAACTACATTAACGTCTACTTACCCTTTATTGTAGCTGTTTGTCCAGCACCATCACAGAATAGAGAACACTTTACATAGCTAAAATTAGCAGACACATTCCTAGATAAAAGAATTTACTTCCTCATTACAGTCAACTTGAGAAGTTAACTGAGGTTATAAGTCACAAAACCACAACCACTATGCAAATGTGAGTATCTTGAGCACAATATTTTGTAATAAATCAAATGTAATGTGGTGCTTGCAATGGTACTTGAAAGAGAAATGTCCATCAGATGAGAACTTTATACAACTTCATACTGCACCTTACAGTGTTCAGCATTCACAAGCACAAAACTCACCTCAGGAGACTAAGATTTTGGAAAAGATACCCATGGCATCATGACCTAAAAGAAAAATTTTGAGTGATCAGGTACTATGCCACACAGAGCTCAGTGTTTGCAGTTTCTACTTTATGCATAAAGGTAATACCATAGAATTAAAAGCATTTGTCGAGCATTTGGTGACTGTTAAGTACTGGATTCTAGATCATTGAGGAAAGTTTAGACAAAGCAAGCTTCTCACAGCAAAAATCTATTGTTTATTTGTACAAAGGAGTATAAGATAATAGCAAGAGTAGAGATTCCTTTGCATTAACTGTCAAGAGATCAATAAGAAAAAAACCAGACCTCCAGACCACTACACTGAATCACAGAGGGTAAAAACTACTTGTGGAAGTTTGACTGGAGGGCCAGAAAGACAGCATGGCTTTGTACAACCAAGACAAGGAGTTTCCTGAACAGGAAAAGCTACCATTTGACATTTTAAAAACCAAAATCTGCTCTAAATAATATCTGGAATACAGTAGGTTACAATCATGCTTTCATATTGCTGTGTTGAAAGTTACCAAAGGGATAGATCATTTTAATAGGCCTAATCTGGAACAGGTTAAAATTCTTGATAAATTATACTGTTACATGTCTTATAAGAGTTTTCTGCATTTGTTTAAATAAATGATTAATTAGATATCTTTTTACCTTATAGGTGTGAAATTGAAATATAAAGACTTAAATAGGTAGGCCCAAGTTCTAATAGCTATAGGAAAAGGCAGAACAAAGAGCAGAATGCAGCTATGAGTTTTCATGCTGTCATTGGATTATGTTAGTTTTTAGAAAGATTAGATGGCCAAAGCAGTGCTAAATCTATGAGATGAAGACCGAGTCTTTGTCCAGCTGAAAAGAAAAAGAGGATTTTGTTGGAGTTCAAAACTTGATAACCCACCTGATCAGTAGGTTCTCTAGAAAGGAAATCTTACTAGTTGTGAAAATCATCTCAGAATTTGCAAAAAGTCATGAGAGTATTCTCCTCCTGTCATTTCACTTCCAAGATATTTATACCAACCTTCCACCCATATCTCTACTAGAAAAGGAAATTATATTTTCTGGCTTCAGCAAACTAGAAAACATAAAATTATCATTAGCAGAATATTGATGACTTGTAGCTAATATTACTTAATGTTTTTACCCAGAAGCTTCTGCACAATAGGTGTCAACTGCTAAAAACTCTGGTTTTTAAGCAGTTGCCTACCACCACCTTCTGATATCTCAGCCACCTACAGATGAAACCACCTGAAGGCAAACCTACCAACCTCAAGACTCATGTTCATGTCTATTGCACTTTATAGCCACTGGAATTAGAGATGGATGGAAGATCTTACAGGAAAAAGAAAGAAAAAAGCATGTCCTCCACTCCATCAGCCACTGAGGCTGTCATTGCCAGGAACAAGAGAAACACTTGAAACTAATCTGAAAAGCAAAGTTCATAAATATATGCTAGAGTAAATATAGATAGATACATATAGATATAGATGCATATATTTTAAGGTTTACATTTGGGATTCAAATACGACTTACCTAATGTGATAAAAATGGGTTTTATTTGTAAATCAAGTAACACTCCTGACTTGAAGAAACCCATTAACGTAATACATGGTATGTGATACTTTAAGTGAAATAAAACATGATTCAATTTTGCTGTAATTAGACAAAATATATAAAGCAGGACCTTACCACAGGAAGAGTTTTACTAAGCTCACTGTCAAAAGACAGTCTTTCTAACATATTTACTCCTTTCCCCATAAATTGCCTTTATGAGAGACTTGCTATAATAAGAGAACAACAGCAATAGCATTTTTGGATATGTTCAAAATACAGAGAGCTACTGTCACTGCTGCTTTAATTCAGTGTTTTCTCTTTTTCTTGCACTTCCAGAATGGTTCTAGTGACTGATCAGGTTGCAGATTAAACAGCTATTTTGGCAAGCTGCCAACCAATTTCTGTTTGAAACATAATCTCTCTCCAACCAGCAGTAGAAGTAACTGTTTGACCCCTTCCCTGTTTGGATACTTTTTTCTTCCTATTTGTGCGCAACTTATAGATAAAGATGTCATGTTTAAGTATGCCTCACCTGAGGAGCTTTTACAACTTTCTGGTTTTCTGCCCACGAATCTCTGAATACTAAGAAATTACAAAGGATTGTCAAAACTTATGCAAAGCTTTGTATCAAAAACTGAGTTAAAACTAGGGCTGTAAACCAAATTTCCCAGATTACCATTTAATGGCATATAACACCTTCAGAATGTTCTCTTTCCCTCTCTAGAAATATATTTATTGCCATGACTGAGACAAGCACTGACACTGCATACACTAACAGCAACAATTCCGTCATGGCTGCTGAACATACTACTGCAAGGAAAATTGTTTTAAGAGAAATGTCTTATAAAGTTTACATTTATGCAGACATCCAGGAAGTGAAGATTTCCACTGTCATATTTTTCAACATTGGGAAATGTTTGCTTCTCTTTTCTCCCTCATAAAAGGAAATAGCCCAGAGGAGAATTGATAGAGGAGAATCCCTAGAATGTACGTGTGTCTTACTCTCCTCCCAGTGAAGTACTCTCTCCCAAGGTGGCAGTGTCTTATCTCATGAAGCTGTTTTGTTATGTTCATATAACATGAGTCTTCAAATGGATCCACTATTTAAAAAACTATCAAGTAATTGCAGAGATTGGAACAGTGGTGAAGTCAATAGTTTTTCTCACATTAAAAGTGAAAGGAGAAAATGCAGTAAAGATCTCCAAAAGGTCTCCTTACTTATAGCATCTCCATGCATTACGGAGCAATATGAGCAAAACTTAAGCATCCTACCACCGTGTTCTCATTAACTGACACAGGCCTGGTCCAGTACATTAGGGCAATAGTAAAGATGCATTTATGGTGTATAAAATTGTCTTACCTCTGTTTAGTTCTTTTCTGTATGGAAAAAGTAGTATGGCAAACCTAATTTGCAATGGTATAACTAGAGCCATAACACAGTGGTACCATTAAGTTTACATAAGCAGAGAAGAATAACCAAATTACACCCATTGCTCCTATAACTGCTGGTAAAGGTCAATGCTTAGGTAAATTTTACAAGGTTACTGAAGCTAGATCAGATGCCTATGAAAAAGAGAGAAATCAAGAAATGAAGGTAGCTGGAAATTAAAGCTATGATGAAAGTGTACTTTCTCACATGTCAGAAAGTAAATTCTGCCCAGTCCTGAAGTGCTACCAGAGTGCATGGCCACACCAGGGATTTCGGTTTTCAGATAGAAGCAATGAAGCTGGCTATCACACCTGATTATGAAAGATAATATCAATAAGCTTATGATAGAAAACTTGAAGATACGGACAGGATCAAACTGCTCCATGCAAACACAAATGGTTCAGACCAACGAAAGGACTGTGGACCTTACAGACTAGCTGACCACTTTTTCTGATTATATGAGTTTGTCTATTAAAAAATACCCATTTCCAGAGGAATTTGAGATCTCCTATATCTGGCAACTATTACAGCTGGAAAACTTCCACAGAAGACTGTTTAGAACTCTTCTTTTTGCATTCTGATCAAGTGCACAAAGATTGACAGAAGTAACAATTTCACTTCAAATATGCTTAAAAGTCAAGCTTCCTCCTGGCTTTCAGAAAATCTTTTGTATGACTAGTATATTTTTTCTGACACGACTTGGAAAACAGAACAGCAAAAACCAAAATATATGAAGAAATAAAGAACTGGCATGGAGCACTCAATTTCAAACCTGCTCTGAGATCAAAGGGCCAGATTTTACAGCTTGTAGGAGAATCCACAAGAAGCAGGAAGTGGACCTGTAACTGCTACACATACTGAATTAACTGTCTTGATAGTTCTTCTTCCCAGGGAAAAAATAAATGAGGAAAGGCAGAAATAGGGCAGCCAGTCATACAGGAATTTGTTTTAAGATGTGGCATTTTCTCTGCCTTCAGAGATTTCCTCTGAACCTTGAACATTGTCACCTCCTTCATAGGTTACTCCCTTCATAGTATTAGAGCAGCCCACCTCTTTCAGATTTATACAGTCACTAAAATATAATGAGAGTTAAACTAGATGATTTATTCTACTGGTTAAACAGGACAAACCTCTCCCTCTATGCTGTTGGGCTTTTTGAAGTGGGAGTGAAAACCACACACAAAAATACCCCTAATTCTGACAGCTAGAGCTATTAGTTTGACAACATATAAAAATTGCCCTTTTGAGGTGTTACTTTTGTATCCACCATCCTCAAACTAGAAAAACATTAGCTGCATCTGAAGATCATGATGGACAGGATGTAACAGAGAGCAAATAAATGCTGCAAGCAAAATGAAATAAGGAACCTCGATATATTTCTTCAATGGCAATGTACCAGAACTAAAAAAGAGGCTGTGACAGCTTTTCAGTGCTCTGGGGGTTTTGTACAGTCATTCGTCACCATTGCACCTGCTCTATTGTTTTGTTAAAGGTTTATTTGTATCTATCTAAAATGGAAATGGGGCAAGCATGTATCATTCTTCTTTTTCTTCACTTAGATATTGGGCATGTGTTTGGATCCAGAAGTTTCAGATGATTATTCACCATTTAGAGGTATCCTCAGTTACTGTATCATATACGTGAAAAAAAAAATGCACAATGATCATAACAAGGTTGATTACAGCCCTTGTCATCTTCAATGTACTTTTGAAGATGAACAGTAAACTGGTAATCCAAAGAGAGTGAATTCTTCTTGCTATGGTTTAAACACTGAGTGTGTTTGGCAGAAATGCATGGGAATTCTATCCTAACCAGCAGCTACTTCTTTTTTTACATAATTTACATGGAACAAGCTATTTTTTAAGATGCAGAGGAAATTTTTTTTCTATTTAAAGCAGATACTTTTGTCTACAGCTATTGATCTAATATTCACTCTATTGATATAATATTGATCTAATTAGTTGAAGACTAATGGGACTCAGTGCCACCCACAAAATCATTATTTTATGATAAAGTGGAGTGCATTAAAACGTTATTTACTAAGATGTTGTCAGTGCACTGTTGATCTTCCACTTCACATTTTTCAGAAAATTTAAATTTTTATATCAATAAGTTACATATTGTTAGCAACAAAGTGCTGAAACATATTTTTGTGTATCTGCATTTAATTTCTCTTTGACAGAAAGTAAAATGATGTTGTTAACAGTCCATCAGTAACCTATGCTCATCCACTTCTCACTATAGAATGGAAGAAGATCTAGCACAGTGAAGGTTATAGCAAGTGTGCTATATGCTGGAAAATGTTTTTTGTTCATACCTTGACTTTATATAAATGATGCATGTGCATGATGAATGCAAATGAGTTATCTTGAGCAGGAGCCCACTGGGAGAATTGGCATCTGAAACATGAGACCGCCTCTGGTACACCTCTGGTGCCCTCTCCTGAGCTGCCTTCCCTGCAGTTTTCCTGGGCCAGCCGTGTCCATGCAGGTGGCAATCAAATGACAGCAAACTTCAGCAGGTTTAAGTCTAAGTCATAAACCTGTCATTAACCCTTTGTATTCTCACAGAGCAGATTTCCCCATCAGTTAATATTCAGATGAGTTTATGCTTCATAACTGACAGTCCTGAACTGAATTAGTTTGATGTGCCTGTTTTATAGCTGTAACTAGCACAGAGACACAGCTCATCTTTGTTCTGACAGTTTTCACAGAACATCTTATGCTGAAAATATTGCCTACGTGAGGAATTAAGATAAGAAAGTTGTCTTCTTAGGCTTCTGTGTACTCAGTGGAGAAACCATCCTCACTCACAGAAGCTTTTTGTTCAGCAATACCTGAAACTTCGTGCTCTGAGCTTGTTTCCCCTTAACCATATTGATAGGAAATATAATTAAAACATGAGAATACCACATGAAAATTTTACAGAGAATAGCTATTTGTGTGTTAGTAAAGATAGTAGGAATCCTTTGGCTAAAAACCATCAAGCATGTTGTGATTTGCATCAAGATTTCGAGAGTTAATGTTACTTTTTCTTTCTAGGTAATTGCAGTACACTCTTCACAATTGTTGCAGGTTTGAAATGTTGCACATAGTGTGCTAAGAGACTCTCAGTTTAAAAATAACACTAAACCAAAGAAAGTGAAGTAACTTTTAATTCCCTTTTTAAATGTGCTTTTGAATTTAATACAATCTGTAAGGCACTCTCATAAGTAAAAAAAATTAAACATTCTTTTCCAAATAAGGACAGTTACAAGGCAATGCTATGCACATAAAATATAAACTTATCTGTAACTGATAAACAATGAAACACGAATGTTCAGGTTTTGGATGCATTGCAAGGTAATGTCATTTCTGTATCATGACACTACTCACAGTAAATATTGGCACTGTAAATGATTTCTCATTGGGGTTAGGAACTTGTATTCTCTTCATATCCCAGTAAAAAATAAACTCTTTAATAAATAAATATATAAAATAAATATATGCTATCTGGAGATGTATAAATAGGTCCATCCTGAAGAAAAGTTCCAGCTTTGACTACAGTGTCTTGACATCTAATGTCCATCACTAAAGTAGAGCCAGTAAAACTTCACATCCAGTTCTCAGGATTTATTACTATTTTACAGTCCATTTCTCTCTATTTCTTCCAGCCATTGTCTCATCCATACGATGTAGATGGTTCCTTGCTAATCTACAGGCCACAGGTAATCCAGACAGAATTGCCAAGAGTTTGTTATGTTATAAGAAGTCCCACATCCTCCTGGTGACTGGCTACCAAACCATTCAGCAAGTCTTGAGGAGGCTGGTCCATGCTCAGCTTCAAGGCTTTGTCTCCTAAATCCAACAGTTAGAAAACAGAGGCTTGCCTTTCACCAAGTAGGTTCTTCACATCCAGCATCCTTGACCTCCACAGGTTCCTCAGCTGGCATTCCCATGAAAGCACGGGCAACAGCTCCAGTTTGCTTTTTTGCCAAAGTTGCCTCTTTCTTCAGCTGTATCCTAACACATCTTTGTACAGTTCTGGAACTCTTTCAGGATCCACAGGCCGGGGCAAGAAATGTGTGAATTTCTGGTGTCTTTTGGATCTTGCCCCATCTCTGGGAGTACCGTCTTTGTTAAGTGCTACAAAGTACCTCCGCCCTGAATCCCCATGTTTGTACACATTGGATGAGTAAGTGTTGTACCAGTTTTCCTCAAATTGTTCCCTGAAGATGCACTCAGAAGTTAGTTTCTCCTACAGAAAGAAAGACAAAAGAAAAATAAGTAAAGCTGTCACTAGATAATTGAAGACATGAAAAAAAATGATAAAAATAAACAAAATGCTTTAGGCTTTGTGTAGCCTTACTGTTCATTTAAATGTCAACAAACCAAACCCAAGAAGAGCATGTAGACCTGACAATGAGTTTGGAAACCTGGACCAGTACACATACAACTTTGGAATTAACCATGAATTAGTTAACAATCATTGTAAGAAAACATTACTTATTTATGATTTAATTAAAATCCATCTGACTTACAGGAATTATATTATGTAGAGTTCCATCTTGGGGTATCTACTATTCTAGAAATGAGATTTGGTAGTGGGACTCAGATGCAACGTAAGAGAGCAGGAAGGTATTTCCATATTTCTTTGGAAATCACTTTTCCCATTTTAAACTGGAATGATCACAACCAAAGGAAGTGGAGAAACAGAATATTTTCTCTCAAGATGTTTTAAAACTTGAAAGAAGAGTAGGACTGGTATTATCCTGATAGCATTGTAAAAATTAATTCTATTTTGTTGAAGTATCCAAGATTATACTTCAAAAATACATTACACATTTCAACAGGAAAAGATGTTAGTGTTTTGAAAGCAGAAATTAGCTTCTTGAGGGGTTTGCATTGTGTTAGGAAGCAAATCAAAACCTGAAGATGCATGAGCTGATATGAAAGTGGTACTTACAGAGCCATAGAGTTCTCCCTTCTCATTCATTCCAAGGTAAAGGCCACTGTCCACACCTCTAATACTGACCAGTCCCACTGCCACACTGATGAATTCAAGGATACCTGAAAAAAAATCGCTTTAATTAGTTTTGTAACCATACAATATATAGCATCCAAAAACACAGTTGAAAACAGATTTTATATAATATCTGTGCATATTACAGTAAATGTGGCCTAGTTTCTCTGAAATTTCAAACACTATGTGAAAATGTACACAATGCTCACAGGAAAGCAGTCTGAGAAGCCTCAACTAGGAAAATGAATCCTACACCATTTAAGAAACTTTTTTTAACGTATAATATGAAAGGATTTTATTCAGCACTAGAGCTAAAGCCATCACTACCATGCTGTTGGAGTCTTTAATGATTGTATGCTATTTGCTAAACTGCTTACTCAAATATTGGAAGATAGGTTTGAATTACCTGAAAATATACTTTACTACTTCTACAGAGTTATCTTAAAAAAATACATCTATTATTAGGTCGTTTGAATGGAAATCAAAGTACAGATGGGAATTTTATATAACAGAATCTACCCACAGAAAAAGAAAAGTATTTGCCAAACATCTTATCTAGCATATGGGCCCACACCTCTTGACACAACTCGTTGTCTTTAGTGCAGGCTTTTTAAGTACGTGAAAAAGCTGCTTTTCTTGCTACTGTTTGGATTATAACATTATTTATATTACATTTGCCCAAAAATGTAATATATATTAATAAAGTATTTGGGAGACGAGGTACTATTTGAAGCCTGAATTTGGCAAAGGTAAGCCAACATACTTAACCAATTGATATGCACAGATTACAGCACATACAAAACATGAAAGAAAGGGAACGTGTGAACTGGCTTTTTGGAAGTTGTTAACAATGTAAACAAAGCCTCAAAAAGAAGTGCCAGAATCATATCTAAGATATTGCTGTTCAGCAGCAAAACCACAAAACATTTTAAAAACCCCTGAATCTAAGGTAAATAGTTTTAAATAGTGCAGCTGATTATGACTTTTTGTCTGTTTACTATGTATGATTTCAGGACCATTTTCACTCTCAGACAGATGGACTGTCTGGACTATAAAATAATTTTAAATAGTTTCAATTTTAATTGAGCTTTGGCAGATTTCTTAGTTGTATTAACAGCAAAGAAAATAAATCCTTTACAAAGAATAAGCATTAAAAACTGTATCACATATAAATCATCCTAGTTTTTCAGTTCATAAAGCACAGAGTCCCATAAAAGATTTGGAGGTATTTTGTCTTTCTGATATCATTTGCAAAGCCACCCTTTTCCAAAAGCATAATAAGCAGGTGATACAACCCACAAAGAAACCACATCAGACAAACCCGCCGGGAGTAGTGGTAGAATAAAGGTAGTACAATCCTAAAAAACCCAGTAAATGTTAGATCTTTGGCTAACTTGATCTTCCTTTTAAAGCAAAGATTTATTTCATGTTTACACGCTGTAGGAAATCTTCTCTCTGAGAAGAACTCTCTACTGCTCTTCTACCTCTTAAAACATCCATGTGTTATAAAAGCAATTAAGAGCCATTCCAGCAGATTGTTTTGACTATGAGGAGGATGATAGTAAGCTCTTTAATCGCCATTTTACCACTGCTAAATCGATACACACCAAAACTCTCATGCAGTTGACAACAGCAAGTTTGCTCAGATGTCCAGCTTCTACAACTACTGTAGAGGATTTACTCCCATATCACAGGAAACGTTTATGTTTAGTGGTTGTCTTCATCTCCTTTGGATTTACTGACAGAGAAAGCTGGCTGGGAAGCATTTTAAGCACTTGATCAAAGAGACATTTTAGGCTCCTCTGCTTCAGCTTTATGTCCTGCGAAGCAAAGCAGTCTAATGCAGCCCAAGGATCAGCATGCACAGGTCTGTGACCTACACTGTCTTACAGAGACTCAAGTTGCTCTGATCCCAATAGTGAATACAATAAGGATCAGTCTGACTCTCGACCATTCCCACTAAACCTACCGGTGTATGCATGTGGTCACAGACCCCCAGCACAGGCTGAGCAATGCCTATCTTCTGACTCACCTGGGATGCACAGCCCTCCCTCACTACCCTGCCCTGGTGCAGACCCCATGGTCTAACGCCGGAGGGTGAAGTCTTTCTGTTCTGAGGACTCATCCACCTGCCTCAGCATCACATCTCCCTCCCAAGAGCACGACTGCTCCAGCCCAGATACCCGCAGAGGCGCTTACACACCCATACACACCGACACCCACACGCACGCGGGGCCGTGCCGCAGACGCCTACCGAAGAGGCTGTGGTCCTGGCGGGTGCCGCGCACGCTGCCGTCGGGCAGGATCTGCAGGTGGAAGCCGGTGCGGCAGTACAGCTGCCGCCGCCGCAGGATGCCCTGCAAGTGCGCCAGGTCCGCCGCTGCCGCCGCCGCTGCTGCCGCCGGGGCGCGCCGGTCCCCCCGCTCCGCTGGGGAGCGGCGGTCCCCGAGCAGCGCCGGGCGCTCCCCGGCGGGCGGCAGCAAGAAGTGGGCACCCACGGGCTGCCCCAGACCGTCCAGGCCGCCCAGGAAGCCGCCCACCTCGGCCAGCGGAGCCATGCGGGCACGGGGCGAGCGGGCTAGGGCGCGGCGGCGGCAGAGAGCGGCTGCCGTCCTCTCCCGGTGGGCATGTGGGGGTGCGCGGCGGAGCCCCAAGCATGGGGAGCCGGCAGGGCCGAGCGGAACCGAGCCGAGCGGTGCTGATGCGAGCCGGTGTGAGCCAGGCGGGATGCTGTTCATCAGCCCCGAGAGTGTGTATATATATACGGCGGTCCCCTGACATATGCTAATGAAGCCGCTGCGGGGAGGCCGCGTTTGAAATTGTAAACCGACTCCCCCTCCGCTCGCACCTTCCTCTGATCTGCGGGGACGGTGGGGAGGGGGCTCCTGGCGCGCCCCCCGCACGCAGCCGGGCGCGCACACGCGGAGCGGGGGCGGGGGCGCGGGCGCGGTCCCTGCGCGGAGCGGAGCGGAGCGAGCAGCGGGAGACGGGCGGGAGCTGCCGGAGCATTACGTGGACAGGTGCAAGGAGAGGCAGGAGGGAAGAAGGAGAAAGGGCGTTACCTGAGGGTTAGACCTGCCCAGACACACATGAAAGAAAAAACCCAAAGATCTGACAGTTTTACTCCCTGTTTCTAAAACGCTAATAAAATGTACATGCATTACGCTTCCCTTTTATCGCTCCAACTACAAGGAGGGGAATTTCTAAAGAAATTGGCATAGTCAGGGAGGTGCTTTCCCCTCTGCAAATTCTCCCTCGCATTTAATTTATCATTAATGTGACACAAAACTGATCTATCGTATTTGGGTACTGACAGAAGATCTTAAAAACATAGATGGGCAACCCCATCATTTGGGATAAATATTTACAAAACTTGCAGAGAAGAAAAAAAAAAAAAGATTGAGAGGTGGCTTATCTAATCCATCTTCTTTGGGGTTTTTCACTGGGCCCATAGCCAAGGTCTGTGAGCATCATAAATTAGCAATATCATCTACTGAAAGATCCCTGTTGCATTTCTTCTATGTTTTGAATCAGTTTGGAACTTTGTTGTCCTGTTCCAGATGAGCATATGCACTTTTTTCATCCCCAGCGTAGAATGGTTCACACATAAAAATATATTTTGGTGGAACACATATTCAGTCATTATCACTAATGGCAAAACAATGCTACATTAAATCTAAGCGCTTGACTGTTGCCATCTTTCCTGCTTTTCTGTAAAGTCTAATGAATTTTAGGGTTTAAATGACACGACCTATCTTAGCATCTAAGACATGCAGTTCTTTGCCCATGTTAAAACATGGTATTAGAGTATAAAATGTAAAGATCTTTCATAGTTAATTCTTTTAAAAGTTCAAGAGAATCACTTGCTGGTTTAAGGTTTCATTTAAACAAAAAAGTTGCAGAGAATCATGAGAGATTAGTTCTCTCGTCTTGCTTCATGGTCTTTTCAGTCACAGTCTAAATCTGAGAGATCAAATGGATTTGACTGCTTACCTTTATTTGCTATGGAGAGTATAGGGCTAATTAATTGGCAGGTGCTTTAAAGCAGGTAATGTGACACCTTTTCATCATTGCAGTCCTAAGTACTGCCCCTGTGTGCACCTGAATTATAAAAAAGGCTGCTTTAAAGCAAGTGATTTACTGTGGAGGGATTTAAAACTGAAAAAATTAATGCTAAATACAATGATCAGATAAATCACCTCAGAGGAGAGCACAAGCAGACCTGTTCTGAAGGCAGTTACAGATAGATGTTATATTATTTTACCTTTCAGATAACAGGAGCCTGTCATGTGGTGGGACCCAAAAATCCACCATAATTGAGATTTCAAAGCACATCTGTGTAAACATTATCACATCAGTGTAAAACATCAACCAATGAGCTTTCTCTTTGAAGCAAATCTACTTAATTGTAGTGCTAAATCAAAGAAATAGATCAAAGTTGAATAATCTATATGGCACCTATTTCTCAAATAGCCTGTTCACTGATTACTCAAATACACCAAAAACGTTTGAAACAAACATCAAGTATTTTTGTTGACATGACTGGCAGGTCAAGATCAAACTGTTCATCACAGCTGTTAAGTTGCAGGACATGCACCAGGATGGCACAGTTAAATGGAGGAGGGAGGTATATTGTTCTGAGCCAAAAGATGCTCCCATGCAGATACTGTTCCTGGGTACAAGCAGAAAAAATACCTTGAGTCCTACACACAGTAGAGGGGTCTACAGTTCAGATAACATCACTGCCTCCAGTAGAGAACGGCTAGGGTTATTTTGAAGAAAAAAAAGTCTTCAGCCATCACACACTGAAAGACCCTTATGGCTAAATCTTTCCTGTTATATAATGGAAACATTTAAAGTAGAGTGGAACACATAACACTGATCTTTTCCGAGTGGAGTCTTTAATGTCTGGGAACTAAACCGGTTATGCTGTTTCATAAAGTACCAGAAAAGAAACAAAAAGATAAGATTTTTTTTGTATGTTTGCACTAGTCATGTGACAGGAAAAGATAACGCTAAAGATTTTTTTTTGCACATTCTGAAACTATACCATGGGAAGTTAAATAATTTTGAAGAGTTTTTTTACAAGAGTACATAATTCAACTTAAAGTATACAGTACAATCTAATCGACTCTACGTATACTTCCTAGAGACGGCACTTTCAGTGTCATTGAACAAATATATATGTGGCCAAGTTTTTACTTCCAAGTAGTCAGGACTTCTACAGACAACATAATTACTGTATATTTCCTAATAGCATGTTGTCATAAGCAAAACCTAGTGGCTACCAAGGGAGTGGAGGATGTAATGGACTGAAATCTTTCATAGATAGTCTGTATACATATGGAGAGACAGATCACTCTACATATCTATGAAGCTCCTGCTAACTATAAAACTTTAGGCCCCTGAATTTATTGCACCTTTGTTAATTTTAGAACTCACAACAGTTCTGTGCCAGCCATAAATTTTTAATGGTAAAATATTGGAAAGGGAAGGTTCATGAATACATGAGAAAGCAAACATCTGGTGGAATACAAAACATGGAGTAGCACATAAAGGGATATGTCCAGCTGGAGATACCTGTGGATCATGGCCAGTTCCAGATTCTTCCAAGATCTGGACACAAAAATATGGTTCTCTGCTTTCAGGAAGGTGAGCGGAACATGCACAAGTTACAATGAGTGCCTTTCTAAGTACTGCAAGTCTGAGTGAAAAAGATGTATTCTTGTGCAGAATTCACTAGGAAGAAAAAACCAGATAATTTCCAAGGCTCCATGTAAAAATAAGGCCATAATCTGATTATGTAAAACCTTTAAAATGCAATACATAGAGATTTTAAAAACACTGATAGCTTTCTCTTCTGAACAGATATAGTAGTAGGTATGTATGCATGTATACATCCATGTACATATATATATATTTAACTATTTAAGAAAACTCAGATGAGGGAAAAGCAATGATGAAAAGGTTTTTTTTTCCTGTGAGAAGGAAGTTCTACATTTCTTACACCTTCATGCTTTGTTTCATTTCTTTAATCGAAGACAGAAATTCATAGGGCTTTTTAAGATTCATTATTTTACTGTCCATGTTTTTGTGGACACACATGAATAAATTCCTACATGTGCAGTATGCAAAAGAGAAGCTATTGCAGTGAGCACACATTTACATGGCTACATCAAGTGAGAATAGACTGTTTCCATACATCAATATTAAAATGCCTCATTTGGCAGCTTTTTTATTTGTCCTGTAAGTGAATCATTGGATTAAAACAACCTTAATTTATTTAAATTACATGCTTCCTGAATCTGTGCATACAAGATGTTCAGACAGCTTATGTCTTCTGACTTGCTTCACAAATAAATTTTGCTCTTGTTACTAAGCAAACACCTCACCAGGGAAGTTCTGCCTAAAATTACCTGGGTGTAAGTATTTGCAGATGTGAATTGGATTTTTGAAGTGAAAGAAATTTTAGCCTAAAGGTGGTACTGAAAAGTCAGTAAAATGTGGCTAATCAATTTCAGGGAAACAGTGTGAACAGGGACATAACTCATGGTTCATGACTACAGTTCAGGTGACTGATGAGCTTTTAACAGGTTTACTCTGGGACACCACACTGAACAAAAGTGGTTTCACTTCCAGTCAAACCAAAAACATAGACAATTTGAAAAAGGTAATTGTATAGGTGAATGATGTCTCCTAATGAGGCAGCTAGAACTGGTAAGATCCAAGAACCGTATTATATAAAATTTTCCAGACTGGATCCTTAGTCATGTACTTGCAAGAAAAGTACTCGTGTTTCAGTCACACTAAGCATCAGAAACTATTACTGCCTTGACTCCTAAATACTGGTCTCCATATTGACCTTTAGTCGTTTAGTACAGAGATGTAACTCAGATCTACAGACAAGGATTTTGCCTGGGAGTGATACATATAATGTATTTATAAAATAAAGCAGTAAATGTAAAAAAAAAAACCAAAAAACAAAAAAACAGAAATAGTTTTTGACAGATGGGAATAATGAAGTCAAGGGAATTACTTGAGGAATGAATTGGCTTATGGTATTCTAAAATATTGAAAGAAATGCAGTAAATCTATCATTCAGCCCAGATACCTGCCTTTCCAGCCATAGCTCTAAGGTAACTCAACCTTGGCCATGCTTGCAGTTGTTTGATCTGACAGACTGTCAGTTGACAAATACGGCCACACTTCTTCCTTGACACATATCATAACCATGAAATGTTCCTTAGGAACTGAAAATTCACGAGAGTGTCTTAAAAGGTATTAAACCAAGTTATCATTTGTGTCTTTTCTGAAATCTTGTTCATAATAATATAAAAAGTCATTATAGAGATTTAGGGGGGAAAAAGGGATAACTAGCTGAAACTTGAGGAAAATGCACTTATGTAAAGAAGAAAAAGACTGAGACTGTACCACTGCAAAAAAATGCCATAAGGTGTGCTGTGTCTTGAAATGTTTGTGTGCAGTTTATGAAGTTTCAAGGTAATGTAGGTGGTGATGCAGGTTGTACCATGGAAGAATGCCCTAACATGAAATGCCTGACAATATGTATTGCCCATCAGCACCAAGTAGGAACAAAAGACCACGCTCATCTTTCACAACTGGTCTTTAACACACAACTAGTTCTTGATAATACTAAGGAGGCTACCTGTCGCCAAGAATACTTATCAGACTGCTGGCATGGCAAAGACACATCGCAGCATCGTGTGGCACACTCCCCCGGGAGCAAGGCCATGGAGTAACGCGGAGAGGCTCTGGGGAATGATGCTGAGCACCCGCGGCACCCACTGAGCGCAGAACTGCAGCATAAGCACAGCTCTGCCCCGCTCACGGCGGTGCCCACGCATCACCCTGCCCAGGCACTTTGGCTTGAACTGCGCGGATCCACGTCCGTGCCGCTCCCTCGTGTTTGGTCTGGCCACCTCGTATCTCCGCTACCTCGGCCTCGCCCCGCCGCTGGCACGGCACGGCACGGCACGGCACGGCACGGCACGGCACGGCACGGCACGGCACGGCACGGCACGCACGGCAGGTCCCGCTGCCTGCCACCGCCTTTCCCGGGAGCTGGAGGCGGGAGCGGCGCCCGCGGGCGGCCCGGCGGCGGCGCAGGGCGGGGCGGGGACTGCGGGGCCCGCTCGGTTCCCACCCCTTCCCCGCTTCTCGCGAGGCTTCTGCCGGCACCGGGGGCTCGGTGCGCCGGGCGCTGGGGCGGAGCGGGGCCATGGCCGCCCTGCGCTCCCTCCTGCGGTGGCGCCGCCGCCTGGCGCCCGCGCCCGGCGCTCCGCCGGCCCGGCGGCTGTGGGGCGGCGGCGGGGCCGGGGCGGCGGGGCCGCGGCGGTGGCGGCGGGAGCTGGGCTGGGCGGCGGCGGGGGCGGCTTTGGCCGGGTTCGCGGGGTACCGGCTGTCCGAGCGGCGGCGGGAGCTCCCCCGGGAGCCGGCAGCCGCCGAGCCGGCCGGGGCCCGGGCGCTGCTCCCCATCCCCGTGGCGGCCGCTGCCAGGGAGACGGTGACGGTAGGTGTGTGCGTAGGGAGCCGGCTCTGCCGGGGGCGGCTCTCCGGGAGGGCGCTCCCCGGGCTGCGGTGCAGAGGTGACCCTGCGTGGAACCAGCCCCGGGCCGGGAGCGAGGCAGGGCCCAGCAGGAGCTGTCACCCGTCGGGAGTCGGGCTGTCACCGCAGCGCGGCCGCGGGCACTGGCGCGCCTCGGCTGCGCCTCGCAGTGTGAACCCTGCGTTTCGCCCCTGGGGCTGTCCTAGTCGAATCTTTCCTTGCTAGAAAACGCTGGTTTGCAAATGGAACAGCTTCTGGCAGTGCAAACCCTGAATTTGAGTTTATACGTAAGACAGTTATCTTTCTAATGTAAAATTTCCTGTAGAGTGAAAGGTTTACGCTGAACTTCATAAGAAAGTGACAGCACTGTGTCAAATAACGGTTCAGTTGGACTAATTCAGCGAAAACGCCAGGGGTAACAAGAAAAATTGACGTTAACCTGGAAAATGAAGTTTCTTTTGATGAGGATGAACTCGTGCACCGCAGCATATGTAACATATGGTAATGATAGTGTTGGGGTTTTTTCATTTAAAAACGGCAGGAGCTGTGATTAGGCAGTTTGTCAGAGTGGCATCTGCTAAGACTGGAAGTCAGTGGTGCAAATGGCCTGCTTTCTCTATACCGAGTTTATTTTATACTGTATTTGAGAATAGGATCTACATTTTTGCACTGGAGGCCTTGTGCTTAAGTATGAATGTTGTTAGCCCTTTTGCCCTGCATTGTTAGCTGAAAGGCAGATTCTGTTGGCAGCATCCTTTATGAAGGGAAGCTGAATTTGATATTTTTGATTGTTCATGGTCTTGTGTCTGGAGTGTGTTACTATGGCACAGAGGACTGAAGACAATTTCACTTTCTCATAGTGTTTTGATTTGACAGAACTTTACATTGTTTTACTTAGCCAGTCTTAATTGTCAGTTTTCATTAAAGGGAGGTATTGCTGCTGTACCTTTGAAAAATCAATGAATTTACTTGGATGTATGATTATCAATTTTCACACACATCACTATAAAAGCACTGAGGTTGAAAATTAAGAACTAAGTTTATATTTTAATTGGTGTAAAATTAAAAAAAAAAAACCAAAATGTAATACCTATGTGTACCTATTTTTTGAAGACAAAACACTGGCTTGAAGGCAAACACCTTGCTTCTGTGTGGAAAAGGGCTCTAATTAATTTGGTTTTCTATTTGCATAGCAGAAAATTTGAAAGATTAACTTGAAATACATCCACTTAGATTGTGTGGAATAAATCCAGACTGACATCTGAGAATATTAGTTTTATGTTGCAGGTTTTTATTTTTGAATGATTGATTGATTGATTGATTGATTTCAGACTGCATGTCTGTGTGCTCAGGATTCCTGAAGAAATATCCTTTCAATTAAAGCCCCCTAAAAATGAGGATCAACTAGCTGTGGAATTTTTTGTCTGAGGTAGTTGGGTTCGTGTGCTTTTTTATTTTTGACTCTTGTCCTGCAGAATGGCTTGTGGGGAAAGAGCATAGTTTGAAAGCTGACCTAGAGAGGGAACTACCAAGAGTAGTTTGACCATAAGGTCTATTTGTGATCCATTTATAATTGCCCTCTAGACCTGTGATAAGCACCAGCTCTTTCACTACAGATTTCTAAAACATATCCAGAGGTGGAAAAAAGGATGCAAATATTGTGTTCAAATTGCATTGAATGGTATTCGTGGTATTCTGCAATGGTATTGTATTGTAACATCCTTTGTTAGAAGGCTGAATTAGTGTTACTGCCTGAGTGGCACTAACTTTTTAAATTCCTAATTCTGAGTGCTGAACTTTCAACTTTCATAGAGTGTAACAGTTTTAAAAAGTCTGATAACTTTGAAAATAGAAAATTCTGTTGTAAAAAGTCATAATGGTGTCAGTCTTACTAGGATCAAGGTTGGAGCTCTTGGATCTACTGCAGAGTGTGTTTAGAGTAATCATTGGAGAATGATACAGAACCTGCAGCTTCTGTATAGATGAGTTTGATGGAACTGTGATCCATGTTTTGCTAGGATATTTTTACAGTTTTATCAGGTACTGACCAACAAAGAATGATGAGGCTCAAGTATCTTGGAATTCTCTCCAGCTGCTTTTGGATGTTTCTTTATTCCTGATACACAAAGCCTGGCACTGTTTTCTGGGGTTTTCTAGGTTTATCCTTATCCCATTTTTCTATTTCCCTAGTTTCCTATTTAATTTCCAATCTCAGGCTGCTTTTCATTCCACCAAAGCAAACAATGCAACAGCTTTTCTTTTTGCTCCCTCCATCTAAGACTCATTCTTCTACTTCATCCTAATATTTTCATTTGCATGTTTCTTCCTTAATCTTTCCTCTAGCAGCATGCTTTCCCCAAATGCTCGTTGGAAGCAGGAAGCGGTGTCTCTGCTGTCAGTGTCTCTGTATAGAGATCTACAGCAGGTGGTAGAAGCAATTACACTGAATGTTTCTTGCATCACCCCTGGGGGACAGAATAACCACTAAAAAAGACCCTAGTACTGACAGCAAAGGGACCAGCCCTTGCAAACCCTGAAATACTTTCCTTTAAAACCCAGACAGCTGTGATATATTGATTTGTATAAACATAGACCTGACAGAGAGTCTTAACATTCCTATAAATATTTTGGGGGGGGGGGGAAATCCATCTCCTCCCATAGATTTTATTTCCTCCCATTGCTGTTATTTTTTTTAAAAAAAGCCATTCTGAAACATTAATTGACAATGGATAATATAATTTTTAAAGGCTAACACATAGTTTATAACAGAAAACAGTATCACAGTGTAGAATATTCAGATATTTAGAATAGTTATGGCTGTCTCACCTCTGGCATTGTGGTTAACCTTGGCCAGCAGGCACCACACATCAGCACACAGCCACTCCCTCATCTTCTAGCAGTGGGATGGGGAAGAGACTTGGAAGTGTAAAGGTGAGAAAACTTGTGGGTTGAGATAGAGACAAGCAGAGCATAAGCCACACAAACAAAGGAAAATAAGCTATGCAAATAAAGTGAAACAAGGAATTGATTCACTGCTTCCTGTGGGCAGGCAGATGTTCAGCCATCCCCAGCCAAACATCCCCCGGCAAATAGTCCCTTACATGCAACAGTGACTTGGAAGATAAGTGCAGTGAATGTGTGTGTCCATTTCCTCTGTCTTCCCCAAAGCTTTTATTAGCAAGCACGATTATTGTATGGAATCTCCCTTTGGTAAGTTGGGGTCAGCTGTCCCAGCTGTGTCCCCTCCCTGCTTCTTGTGCACCTCCAGATGACTCAATGGTGGGACAGTATGAGAAGCAGGATGAGCCGTGACACTGTGCCAGTGCTGCTCAGCAATAGCTGAAACATCTCTGTGTTATCAACACTTATGGTCACAAATCCAAAACATAGCACCATACTGACTGCTGTGAAGAAAGTTAAATATCCCAGCCAAAACGAGTACAACACCTAGTATTGAACACCCATATGTCTTTCTTACTTTTTCAGAGGAATTTTTGTAAAAGTGTAAGAAGTGAAGTGGTGTTCTTGTTTCATCCAGGCAGCTCCAGTGGACAACAGAATAGTTTTATGATACCCCCAAACACTAAAGAACAGGGGTTAACCTAGTTTACATTTTGGCCACCAAAGAACAACTTCCTTTTCTGGCAGGTCACCTGCTTCCAGATAACATTCATATGGCCTGTGAAAGTATTTTGAGTTGTGCTAGTCCCAGTTAGTATCCCTACTGCTCACTTTTCTTCAGATTCTATCGCCAAGTTGAAATAATGCTTGGCAGTGACAGAATATTTAAGTACATAAAGTTATCATATATATCTTGATAGTTGGTTGCTTTGTCCTACTACTGTCTTCTAGGATTTATGAGCCAGGAAATTTTGAAAGGGTTTTTAGATTCCAAGACTAATAGTGATGATTACACAGATGTTGATAGGACACCTTTTTGACCAGTTCAGAAATGAGGCACATCATTTGAGAGTAACTGGGAAAAAAATGTGTTTGAGACTTGCAGAGAAACAGTGTGTCAAAATGGTCTGCATATCTGTTTCATGTTCTGTGAAATCATTACAGTATGACATCTGATGAGCAACAGGTTTGTGAGTTTATGTACAGGTGAGTAAGAAAATTCTGTTTGCTAAAAGTCAAGTAAACTCTGAAATGTGTCACCAGCATGGGGTCTGTGGTGTGGCAGACTATTTGACCAGACAAAGATCAAACGTGTACTTGCTTGATGGAGCATAACATTTGAGGTGTTCTGGTGGAAAGTAAGATTTGTTGCAGAAGCAGCATAAAGCTAAGCTCCCTTACAGGATTACTTTTTCCCAGATGCTTTTTGAGAATAACTCTGGACCCGAGGGCTTTATACATGATTACTTGGAGTGAAATCTTGGACACTATATTAAACCAGCAGTTTTAATTCCAGGGGTGCTGCCACGGAACATTTCAGAACCAAAGTAAAATTCTGCACTCAGAACTGCTAGTTTTGTGTCTAAAAGTTTTGGTGAAGCCTGGGAGAGCTTCACTAGCAGACAGCTCTTTTAAAGTCTAGGAGATGATTATGCAGAGCAAGAATCTCCTTGAAAGAACTGTTATTTTGACAGTGACAGAGTTCCTCAGAGGAGTTAATATTTGTCTTCTAGTTCCTCACTTCCAGAAGTTGAGTGTCATTAGTAAAACTTATTAAAATGGTCTTGGAAATACCAGTGACACCTCTTTGTACTCCTAAGAGATCTTTGATGAAATCATGTTGTCATTATGTAAAGGTAGTGAACTCCAGGCCTCTGTTGTTTTGGGATGTTCTCTGAAAATCACTTCTTTCAGAGATTATTTAGGAATTTAAAGAGGGGCAGGGAGAGACAGACACAGAATGTGTACTTTATTACATTTCTTGAAGGCACAATCATTTCCAGGAGAAGGAAGCTATATACCTCAGATGTTTCCAAAGGGTTTTTCCCTAGTACCTCAGCAGTACTGTCAAACTCCCACTTTGTTAAAATAGTCAAAGTGTCAAATGTTTTCGTAGCAGCACATTTCTAAGTGCATTGCATCACATATTTCCATCTCTGTGAAATGAAGAACAAGATTTTACCTCCAGAAAGTAAGGGAAGCTCCCCTAGGGAGGAGATGCTCTTGCCATGTCAAAGAGGATGCTGTTCCAAAAGATGTGTAAGCATCACTTTTCCAAAAGCCACTTGCAGCAAATGCTGTTTCATGAGTATTGTGTGTTTCATATCATAGGTCAGTTGCCAAATGTAGGAAGATGGTTTGCTCTTTGGCTGTTCATGTCTGAAGCTCCTGACAGGCGTAATCCTGAGAAGGATACTGCTTGCCATCCAGCTGTAGGTTGGACCTACATTAATTCTGTGTTTCTCATAATGTTAAAAAAGGATGGTACATTTTTGGGATGGACAGATCCAGCTACTAGTGTGTTTCGATGCTGCGTGCAGTGAAGCAAATGAACATCTGGAGCTGAATGTACATACTGACTAAGGCTTCTTGAGGAACTGCTATAGGTGAAGTGGCTCCCTGTGACACTAATGCAAGAAGGACTGATATATTAGTTACATTGTTACCCCAAGGATTTCCTGTAACTGAGTTATAGCTGAACATGGCCCTTTTTATGGCATTTTAAACACATTTCAGCTTCCTATGCTTGTAAATACTTTAATATAATAATGTCCTTATCTCAGTGAAGCAGGATCAACTAACAGAATTGCTGGCTGTGCTACATCTAAGTAGTCTGCTAGAAATACAACTTCAGTAAGCATCAAAACAGTTTTGTCTACTTTGGGATTTTCCCACACTGGGAACCTGACGGTTAACCTTTTGGCCACCCAGCATGCAAACAGAATTGTGCTACTTTTATCTACATGGGAGCATATTAAATAAGCCTGAAGTCAAATATAAACGAAGGAAGTTAGGAACAGCATTGCTTTGAAAACCTTTGTATTTTAATAATTTGCACGGATTCTCATTGATGGAAGACAGATTACTTTGCAAACAAAAATTCAAAGAAAGTTACTCACTTGAAATAAATTAAAGATTAAACTACTGTAGCAAACATATTTTTGACTGCAAGCAAAATGTACCTTTAGCAGTAAACGTTGGCTTCTTTAGCTAAAATAGACTCTCCTTTATCTCAGTTGGAAAAAGCAAGAGAACACTGATTTGACTTGGAACAAAGTTGTGAGGTTTTATGTGATACTGCTGGAGCATTTTGCCTCACATGAACACACAGAATGTGTATTTGTAACTATTTGTTCTATAAGACATTTGCAATTTTTGTGGATATTCTGAGAATGTGGGAGTTGGAGTATTATTCTGGGTTTTGATAATAGATTCTTGTAGATTACTTCTGCAGAGCTTTATGAGCGTGTAGGCATCAAATATTTAATTTCCAAAAATCCTGTATCTGGCATTTAAGCTTATCTCTATGAGAGAAGTAGATTTTTTGTCACAAAATAAAATGTACTGATTACTGACCTAATGTTTCACAGGACTCACACTTGACAAAGAACATTTCTTTTGTGTTTTTTAATAAAAAGAGTTATGAGGTACTGCTTTATCTTCTGCACTTTACTCCCAGTGAATTGGAACCATATCATTGCCATTTTTTTATATTTTCAGATAGTTCAGTTTCATAACAGCTGCAAAGTTTTAGCTATTTTAATGTCACTGTGGGCTTGTGCCCTGTATTAGGCCTTGGATTGTGTTACAACAGTGTAAAGTTATTGCATGGGTTTCACTGGAAGGCCATACAAGTTAATTCATGTTAAACCAAATTCTGAAAGAAAATGTTTCTGAAGTAAGACAGCCAGTAAGATGTACGTGGAACATGGGACCAGAAATGGAGATTAGCATGTGCTTCAAGGAACTTCAAGGAGTACATGGAGACCTTTGGTGAGAAGACCCGATCTTCAGGGCATTTTGACTTGTCTCTATTGATAGACACCGTAGATGAAAGATGAACCCAAAATGGGAGTGGGTTTTGATCGCTGAATTTGCTTGATAAAAAATCTAGATTTTCTTCACTCAAGTGTTTGCTGTGCTTAGAGAGAGAAAACACTAAGGGGTGTCACTCTGAAGAGGTTCTGCAAGGAATGCTTTGACTTAAAAATGTCAATTGTCTGTAACAAAAACCTTCATGTAAAGGACTACCGCTTTGTGACACATGCTGGTATTACAACAAGTAGGACTCTAGGTGGCCCTCTTTAAATACAATACTTGCAGAAAAGAGTTTTTAGTAATTATATTAAGTCATTGAAACATGTTAGTGAGAAAGCATTATCATCATGTCTTCATTTGCATAATAAATTTGAAACTTTTGAGACCTTTCTCAGATATTTTTGGCTGTTGTAATAAGTTTGTAGCATAGATTGACAATTACAGCACACACAATTGAAGAATTATACTCTCCCTTCAGAGAAGTACCCTGTCAAATCACTATTTGGTCTTCAATTTAATTTTTACTTACCTTGTTTCAATAAAAAATGTTTCCCTCTGTTTCCGTTGCCCAATTGTGGTTTGTGTGTAAGTGTTGAATCTATTTAATCCATTTCAGAACAGGCTTTGAAATGTCCTCCATTGGAGAATTAGGTGTGTGTATACAGAATTCTGTTTTAGGGAAGAGCAGAAAAATAGGCCAAGATAATTTTTTCTCTTCAGCTGATTTAAACACCCAAAGCAGGTGCTGTGTTCTCTCTGCAGTCCTTCTGCAAGAGTATGGCACAGGAGGATAGGGTGAAATATGGAGCAACAAGGTACCAGAGTTTGAGGAAGGAAGGGCAGAAGGATGATAACCATAAGTTGTTTGATTACAACTGTTAACACTTAAAACTTTTTGAGAGTAGGGAAAAGGTAATACATTGTTTGTGAGTTCTTGTAAGCTTCGGTCTTGCCTCTTTATTATCAAGTTCTTGAGTTGTGAAGTTGGAAAGATGGAAAGTTTGTCTGCCAGCTAGATTCTTGGTTTCAGCTGTGGACTTTTTTCCCCTGTATTTCTAATAACAAAGCAGGTCAGTGTATATGTGCACTGGTAAACCAGAGATAAGCAGCTATGCCTAAAATTAAGGTAAAACTGCTATATGGAGATTTGTGACTTTCTTAGTGATAGAAATGGGCGTGTCTGTTTTTTAAAAGTGAATTCTAACATGGTACAAGGTCATAGTAATTAGTAGGCATTATCACCAAGAGGATTAGTAAATATGTAGCATAAAAAAATATACCTTCATTTGTTTGTCAGAGAGATGTGCTTTTATGAAAGTTTTTGAAAACAGTTGCTAATCACAGAGAGATTTAGTCTGGATAAGCTCTTGAAACTTCAAATAGAAATTGGAAACCTAGTGAATGCTGTTTACTCCTTCACCAACAGTACCTTCCCTGAGGTATTCAACATCTCCTTTCTGGGTCTTGTTCACAGAATCATAGAATGGTTTGGTCTGGAAGGGACCTTAAAGATCACCTAGTTCCAAACCACACTGCCATGGGCAGGGACACCTTCCACTAGACTAAGTTGTTCAAAGCCCCATCCAGCCTTGCCTGGAACACTTCCAGGGCATCCAACGCTTCTCTGGGCAGCCTGTGCCAGAGTATGACCACTATTCTTTTCTTCACAATAAAGAATTTCTCTGCTGTCTTTAAAGCCATTGCCCCTTGTCCCATCTCTATGTGCCCATGTAAAAAATCCCTCCCCAGCTGTCTTGCAGGCCCTCTGTAGGTCCTGGAAGGATGCTGTAAGGTCTCCCTGGAATCCTTCAGGCTAAATGATTCCAACTCTCAGCCTTTCCTCACTGGAAATGTGCCCGTTGTGTCTATTGCAACAGTAAGATTGCCCAAGATGGTCATAAATATGAAATAAAACAATCGAGAGCAATTGGTGGTGCCACTAAGATTTTCACACTTGCCTCACTGCATTATCATTTGCAAATGTTGGGGAAAACAGAAGATGTTTCATTGTGACGTGTTGAGATGAATTTCTTAAATGAATGCCTGAAGAAGTGCGTGTCCTGATTCTTAATTAGAATATTTGTTAGTTCCCAGTAATTACAGCTTTTATAGAAGAGAAAATATTCTGTATGCTACATGAATTATTAAGCATAGTAGAAGTAGTGAAGCTCTGAAAAGAAATTAGAACAAAAAAAATATTATTTCCAAAGATGGTTTTATTTGTCAGTTTGCTAATTGTGTGCCTGGAGTCTTTTGCAGCCAAACTTTGCTTTTATTTGGACATTTAGTGTATGGACCAGTGATCCAATACATGTTAAGCCTTGGTTACGTTTATTTAAATTTATGTTGGATCAGTAGCAGAACTAATTTCTTTTGATTCTTTCAGCTAAAACCCCCAAGTTCAAAATAAAGTGGTGTTTTTGTTCCTTGGAATAAAATTATGCTTAAGCTCACAGTTTTCCCTCACTTGAAAGAGATGGAACTCGCTGCTGGAAGAGGTGGTATTTTCTTTTTCCATAATCTGTAAGCTCCTGTGGCCTAGGTTTTGAAACAAATAACTGTTTTCATGGGGTAGATCCAGGCATCTGTTTCGCTTAAAAATAACATCACCAAAAGTTCTCAGACCAGTTCGCTTATCCAGTTTGACACTTGGAAAAGTGACCAGAGCAAGGTCATGCAGGTATTGAGCCTTTAGGGAGGTACTCCTCTTTATGGAGGCAGGCTGTATTCATATCAGGTTACAATGATTTTGAGCCTGAGCCTGAAATACTGGCATTGCTATGTAGTCAGAGGGAAGCTAGACTGAAAAAAGAGGCAGAAATTAAGGCTTTGCAGACCTGAGTGCTGACAAGCATCAATTTTAAGCATGTCTTTAAGATTCCATGTTTGCAGTATCTTATTTTTTACTTGTAGTAGCATAGAGTCCTTAAGATAGTGTTGAAATATGTGTCTGAGAATTTAGCAAATGCTTTTCTGAGAGTCTCAAGCAAAATATTAAGCAGTAGTACCTGAGACAGTGAGAATTTCTTGAGAGCAAAGAATCTCAACATGCTCTCTAAATACTGACAGTGATCAAAACTAAAATGATATTTGAGAGATACATTATCTAGAGATTTCCCTGATTGTGTATGATTGATTATGACTGATTACAATTGATTATACATACAGTGTGTGTAATATGGCCTTGAAGCTGTTTCTTTTCTAAGAATTAACTTTGCAGAGATATTACTTTATTACTTATGTTTACAACCTGAATGTATTCATAAGAATGTTTGCAATAGTGATAAAATAATGTATGTATAAAAAGAAAGATTATTAAACTTCAAATACAGGGATAATCAGTTGTGTCACTACAAGCTCTATCAAAACAACTTATTGTGTACTTCCCACATGAAGGCATAGCTTGAATACCACTGGACTGCTGAAGGATCAGTAAGACCAAAATATTCAAACAGTGAGATAGGACAGAAATATTTTGGCTTGCATGTGAGTATGTTAGAAAATAATTGGGCTTCTTTCTGTAATTTTAAGGTGACTTTGTAGGCTTTATTTTTTTCTCTCCATATTTAATTTGGTAATCATTTGAAAATTATGAAAAACACGAAACCCTGTTTTAGAGCTGCTTCTCATGCAGAAGTGCAGAGTATTTGCAGAGCATTCTACTTAAAACTCAATAATTGTATAAACCTTTCTCTTAATCTTACTTTCTATGACAGGTTTGTCTATTGAAACAAAACATTTTCACACATACACACATGGAGCAATGATTTCAAAAGTACTAGAGACAGTCCAGAAAGAGAAATACACAGTCAATAGTCTTTTGTCCTCATAGAAGGCTGGCTGAAATGTCCTAGATAATGTATTAAGTAAAGACTCCCTTATTAAAAAATTACCTTTTTTTTCCAAATACAAAGTGTTTGTCCTCTTCTAGACACATTCATCTTCGATGTTTCTATTCTGCACATCTAATTTAATCTCCTGGTTAAAAGAGAGGCCATAAAATTTTGTTTGACTACAGTAGTCTCACCAATGTTTTATTTTTTAAGGATATTGCTTGAAAAGCTGAAGAAAAGTGAACCAGATTTTTGACTGCTCAGTATAAATGTGTCTTTGCTTCTAATTGCTGAAATCTGTAATCTGTTCCTAGAAGGATTTTGGAAAACCAATTTCTGTTTTTATTTGAGGACAGTTATTTCTTAGTGGACAGCCACTGCAGACATCTTCCAACTTATGTTTGGGTTTAGATGCCTCTCTGAAAAACAAAGTGCACTTGTCTATTTTCTTAGTTGTTAAAAGAAAACATAGTATTAGTTAAATTGTGTGTTCCTTAGTTGGACAGATGTAGAATTTTAGGAATACTGTATCAAATGACAGGAATAATGAGCAAGTTGGGATATTTCCTTGATAAGATGCTGCATTCCTATTTTAACATAATGAGAGAAGTTACCTATATGATTGCTCTTCCTTCTAGGAAACAGTTTGGGTTTGGTTTTCTCATCTCTGAAAAAATGTTGAAGATACTTACATTTTCTTCAAGATAATGATTTCACAGAGGAGCTTGCCTCATTATGGGCTAAAAAGAGTTTTCAGATACCAATAGCATATTTTCTGTTAAAGATTTGGCAGTGTAACAGAAAGATGTGAGAATTTAGAACATTTACAGTTTTGTACTACCAAGTTTGCATGTAAATCAGCTGGATGGGAAATATACTAGAAACTCCTGACATGAACTCTCGTGATATGTGAACTTAATGCTATAGTATACTTTTGCAACTCAGAAATTGTAATTATGCTCTTCTCTTCTTCAGTTCCCCCAAATACGGTAGCTTTACACTGGAGTATGTTATGGAGGTATCTTGCCTATTACTATCAAAAGCTGCACTCTATATGAAGAAGCAATATAGAAAAATGATTACTCTCTCCTCTTCTGGGAATATAATAAAACTGAAATAATTTTGGCAGAATTGTTTAAAGTCTGCCTGCTGACGTTAAAATTACTTCCTTGAATTAAAGTTGCCCCTTCTATGATTCAGGAGCTGAAGTTCTCTTTTTAAAATTTTTTTTCTTCTGAGGTTGGGTAGTACCACCAATTTCAATGCACAAAGATTTGTTGCTGAAGTTGTAGAAGACTGAAAATGATAGCAGTGAAATCCCAATTGTAGTTTCAGCTCTTACCATAGTAAAATACTTGGATGTGTTTGACTTTATGAATTATCACTTTTATAGTTACAGTTCTTTTATGGTGACTGTGGCAATTGTAAATCAGAACAGTTTTCATAGATTTAAACTGTGTCCTTTTGTCTTTGAAGGTTACAGAAAACAGATCAGACCTTGAAGATTTACACCTTTATGCAACTCCACGGGAGCAACGGTTTCGCAGGTTTGCCAGTCTGGAATTTGAAGGGCAGCTATACATGACTCCATATGACTTCATCCAGTCTGTTACAAGTGATGAACCCAAACGTAAGCTGGAGTTTTATAATGCTAAAACTGCCAGGGAAAATGTCCATGGTGCATGTTATTTTCCCATTTGCTTTTGATTCCTACTTCTGTTTCGGATTGTAGTAAAAAGGTACTACATCTTCCAGAATGCATACAAACAGTATTCTGATTGTTACTAGACTGTAAACATCTGTATGCTAGTTAAACATTCTTGTCTTAAAGGTCACAAACAGCTCAACGGTCATGAAAGATGGCAAGTTAATTTGTGCCATTTGCACACAGTTTCTTCCTGAGCAGGCCTGTATAGCTGTAAAACTCTTGCTTCCTCTTCTGTAGTTTCTCTGTAAGCAGGCAACATATACGTTCTCTAAAAGACTTAAGCTAACATATAGTACATAACTATATCATGGCTTTCTAAATAACATGCTTTAAGTAAGAGTTTCAGTCCCCCAGGGCATCAACTTTCTACACTTAAACATTGCCAGTGTTAGTACTATGTGTTAATTAATGAAAAATTAACTATCAGCTTTAGGTCATTTATTGTAAAATCTTTGCTTTAAGTATCAAAGAGTGACTAAATAGTAAGGTGATCCCTTTCTGCTGTAGTTTGATTTCCTGGCCCTCAGGCTTGCAGTGCATTAGTAGCAGCACACAACTTCTTGGGAATGGGAGTATCTTTGCTCAGGTGTGACATGTATAATCACGAACCTTAGGTTTTCCTTTCTTAAGTCCACACCACAAAGCTAGTATAGAGAACAGTCAAAAGCAGTGCTGAAACAGTCAGAGAAAGCTTAAAGTTCTGTGCAGATGTTGGATTTTTCCCCTTTGTTCTCTTAATAGTAATGAAACAAGAGGAAAGAATTCATCCGTGGCACATCAGTGATCAAAACTTCTGTAACTTTTGAATAAAGATATAATCTCATTGTAACAATGAAGACAGAAGATAGAGCTTAGATGGTGAAAACTTGCAAAACTTTGAAACTCCTACCAGAAAGCAAATCTTTTTATTTTTTTGCTTTGCTGTTGAAAGAGAGGAAGCAGATTGCTTATCACACAAATTAATACAAATACACATCAACACTTTATTTCCTCTGCCCAGACCTTCAATTCTTCCCTTTTTTGTTACTGTGGAGTTGGGTTTCACTGTGTATGGTCATGACGCATTTGTGCTACGTATACTGGATATCATAAAAACATTTTGGTTTAACTCTGTTTTATGACAGTTTGATTGGCTAGACCACACTATATGTATGGTTTTCTATTAAAATTTTTCCATGCTAATTAAATTTCTGCTTCCTTCTCTCACAAAGCAAGTATTCAGATTTTAAAAACAAAACCAAACCAAAAAGCATTAAGCTCATAAGGACATTCTGTTTATCTCATGGCAAAGGAGATGAGATCTGGAGTTGAACAGTCAGGCACCCTTCTGAATTCAGTGTAGCAAACCTTGTTTCTATCAAAATCCCTTCTGTTCATCCAGTTCACCTCTGAGACCAAAAACAAAACTAACCTGGATGTCTTTTGGGTTTTGTGGTATCAGAGATTACATGGCTGACATAATTATTTTAAAGGATTATATCTAAGTAGAAGTGGATCACTTCGTTCCAGTGCTGGGACATTGGGACAGAAGGCTGATAAATAGGAAGTAATAGCTGAAATAGATGACCCACAGATTACCACATCCAGCTTCTCACCTCTGACTATGGTAATTTTAACCTTTGTACTGCAGCATTGCCAAAGTGCCACTTTGCCTTCTTGGGCAAGTCAATTTTCTGTCTTGCTCTGTTGAAAGCAGTACATTTAAGGCAGGCATTTTCCTAATAATGCATTCTAAACATTTTATTTTTTATTTTTGGAATCTTTTTATAAATAACTTGCAAGTTGTATATAATCGGATACATTCAGGCTGACATACACGACCTTCTATATTTTGCATAATAAAAAAAGAATGTATACCTGGGTTTTTTATGAATGAAGAATAGAAGGGTCTTGAGTTTTGTCAAAAATGCCCTTTGAAGCATAATAATAGAAGCTCTTTATGTCTGCTTTATGGAAAAGCTAATAATACTAGGCCTGAATGAGATTTGTGATGGAGTGAATGCATCTGTTGTGATTGATTTCACTTTGGAGATCATGTAAACCCTACAAAAGTCAAGAGGGTGTTCACTTCCTTTTTTGATTAAACGCTAACTAATATGGTAAGAGTATATTTTCTTTTATAAAATGTGACTTTTTACACCAGGCAGTTATTACAAAAAATATAAAATGTTATAATTGACTTGCTTCTGCCTTTATGGTGTCGGCTTTCATTTGGGAACATACACTATTTTTAAGAGTCATTCTTGATACATTTTTATAATCTGAATATGTGTTAATATATTTAGAAAGCAAATTAAGAAAAGATGATGTTATGATCTAATTATTAAAGTTCTTTAGAGATACCTCTGCCCGAATTAAGGTAGAAGCGAGACCATATGCCAATCAATAGTATGGGTTTTATTTGATAGTAAATATGAGAGAGAGAGAGAGAAGAAAAGAGAGAAAAGAGGGAGTAGGGAGAAAGATGGGGGGGACAGAGAGGGACAGGGACAAAGAAGTATCACCACTCCGTGGGTCCCACTGGTGTCCTGATGTCCTCTTCAGCTGGTCTTGGTGGTGGAAGTCCCCCAAAAGCACAGAGTGCCATGGGTTGATATACACTCAGGCCAGGTGGAAATGTCCAGGCATGTCCCCCTGGGGGAGGGGGCAGCCTCTAGCAGCAGACTCTGCTTGCATCACGTGCAGTCCTGTGGTGCAAGGCGTCTGGGGAGCACTTTGGGGGGTCTGTGATGGATTGTGACTCCCCCTCAGCTGCCTCTCACGTGAGAGTCCCATGGATGTGGCTTGTGGGGTTGGGGAGGCTTCACAGCTGGGCCAGTTTGTGTACTGGAGGATGTGTGTGTATTGCCTCTGATCAGAGGTTACGCCATCCTCCTCCCCCCTTCAGCTGGGGGAGGGCTGTGCAAACGTGGCTTCTGTGAGCTGTGCTTTGCCCCCCCACCCCAAACTCAGCCAGAAATGATTCTCAGTACAGCTGGTGGCTTCAGCCTCTGTGGACATATTCTTTTCCTTCAGACTGAGATGACTGAACAATAGGCTTTTCCCTTTATCTAATCTCAGCAGTTTGACTCAGTTCAAGGTCCCAGTCAGGTATCTTCAGGGAGGCTTCTCTGATATATCAATGTTTGAGGCATGAACTATTTTCAGTCTCTGACAGATGAAATCTAAAAAGTTTCCCAGAGTGCTAACTATAGTAAATTTAGCCTAATACCGAGCTGTAAGAAATGTATATATATACACATAAATTTTCACTGACCTGTCTAGAAAGAAAATATGTATATAACATATGAGACTGGGAAATTATCTGATTGGAAAATTAGATATATTTATTCTCCAAGTTTTTTATGGTAGGCGTAAACATACATCACTTTATGTGGCAAATGAGGTGTTTTTAGGGGACTTTATTTAAGAAATTAAACTGAAAGCTTATGAAAATCTGTTACCTTATGTTATGATGTTGTTTGATATAACTCCACCATAGTTAAAGTGGGATTTGTTCTTGGTGCAAACCTTTGCCAAGATGTAAAATTAAAATTTCAATCAGTTTCTAACCATGAATTGATGAAATACCATAGTGGGTAGCTTGTGTATTGTTTTAATTATTTAATGGAGCATGGAGTTCATTATGAGAAAAGGATTTCTAATAATACAGCGTGTTTTGCTCTATAAAAAGAAGCCTTTACCCACCAAAAGGTGATGGATTTGACCACATAAAATGCTACTTTCTGGACCTTTGTGAATTCTGATATTCACAATGCCTTATCATAATATCGAATCTGTAAAAATATTTGTCTTAAGAGGGTGGTGATGAACCTCAAGTTCTGAATTCTTGAATGGTTATAGACAACTCTTGTTCAATTATAACTACCAAAGAATTGAGCCTGATAGAGGCTGGAAAAGGAATCTGAGTTGGTAGGAAGGGACAAAGGGTGTCTTAGCACTTGGTGTACTTTCAAGTGCTTTTTTTCTTTATTTGCTCTAAAAAGTATGAGTAGTCCATGAAGTGAGGGTCATAATCCAGGTCTCCTTACAATCTGCATTTTAATACTATTGCTACTAAATAATTACTTCAGAATACTGATACCAGGGCTTAGCATGGATGTCCTCTATTTCCTGTTAAATGATTTAAGGATGTATTTTGGAGATTGATTTAGAGTCTTTTCCCTCCTTGAAGCAGAGTTGGATTAAAAACTATACATCTGAATTGGTTCTTTAAAGTTAGGGCCTCCGGTATGTGTTAAGTTAAAGGTTTTTTTAATAACATAAAGACAATTACGCTCATGAAGCAAGGCCATTCTTTTTCTAGAAAACACAGTATACATGCAGTCCAGTTTTTGTGACACCACATTGGCATAACTAAATTCTCTGCATTCATAATTTCTTCTTTTGTTGCAGATGCTAAAAAGTGGCGATCCCTTTCAAAGCAGGTGGGCAATAATTCCTGTATGCTCTTATAGCCATACATTTTGGTAGTTGATTTCATTCGTGATGTAAATGTAGAGGCACAGGGCAGTTTAATTTCTTCATTTTTGTCACTTCAGATGCAGCTGAATCCAACATCTCAGATACTTTAGCAGCTGTGCCTGTTTTGTTGGATTTACTGGCTTTCTCAAGCATCTGTCAGTTTCTCCCTCAGTCCATACCTGACTGCATTTCTTAGTGTCTAGGGGTAACAGGTATATCCAAAACTGCCTGAAATACTTACGCCACTCTCTCCCTTTTGTGCTGTTTAAGTGCCTCTTAGGTTTTTTTTTTAACATTTGTATAACTGCAAAAGGACTCTGTCTGTTTCCCTGTATTTTAAGTAAAGTACATTCATATTCATAGGTGAAGTTTGCTTTAGTTCTGGTTGTTCAGGTGTTTTAAAAGAACCGTTGCTCGGATTTTGTATGAAAACCTTACTGAAATCCAGGGAGACTTATCCTTGGCTTCAGTCAATATGAGCAGTGGTGAGTTATTTCAGCCACAAATACTTTGGATGTCTCTCTACAGCTCAGCAAACACTTAGTATTCATGCAGATGAGTAATTTTTGCAATAATCGTGTGTGCAAAAATTTATGGAGTGCTTGAGTACTTCCAAAATCATTGCGGTAACTGAAGTTAAATTAACTGGTAGATTTGCATGCAGTTCTTTGTCTTTTATATTTATATCCTAGAATTTAATCATACTCTATTAATTGCTTCATTAAATACTGAAGTATATGCTTTTACATTTTTTAAACCTTACTTTTTAGGAACTGAATCAGATTCTTATGGAGACACCACCAGTTTGGAAAGGATCATCCAAACTTTTCCGTAATCTTAATGAGAAAGGTGATTGAGGTCAATTTATTTTCCTGTACCAAATTATCACTCTATGAACTTTTTTGTGATGATGTACTTTAATCTGAATCACATTTTCAAAAATTAAAAAAAGTGCTGGCTGTTGCTTTCCACATTTTACAGCGTGGAAAAGTTCCGTGTAATCTCTGCAGTGTTTTAATGTTGCCATCTTCCAACTACCCTCATTAAGTAATTGGGGACTCAGGGTTTGTTAAGATGATGTTTGAATATTTCAGGTTCAGTTTTTTGCCATGAATGATCTCTGGACTATAGACAGAATATTCCAGTAAAGAAACAATATCTCTACTTCTTTTCAGTAGGTTCAATAATGTGATTATTTCTAAAGACAGTAGTGGTACCTTATATCACTGAATAAGCATTTTGTACACAGCACAAAGAGACAGTTTCAGAAATGTTATATATTCCTTTAAGCTCTGCAGATGAGGGCTTTGATAGCTTTTAAAACTCTCACTATTGGTAAGTGAAGAACCAAAAGTCACTCCTGGTATCCTCTGTTGTATTTTTTTTCTTTCTTAATAAGCGCTTCAAAATTAAAAAAAAATAGGGAAATAAAACAATGATGGCTTTACAGACATTTAAAAACTATTTATGATAAATAATCCATGTATTTCTTTGCTTATATTCAGAATGGCAAAGATCTGGTGACGCATTTGAAATATTTTTAAAAGCAGACACAAGTACTTGTTATAAAAGGAACAATTCATGGGTGTTTAAAATAAGCAGGCCAGCAACAGAATTCAGTCAAACCTGTGCATGTAATTGGTTCATGTAACTCAAATGCAGCTCAAATTTATTAAAGGAGTAAGTAGTATGGACATACTCTAAGAGGAGGCTCTCTAGTGCATGGAGGCACTCACTTCTTTTTCTTGAGTCTGCAGCCAGAACTCCAGAGAAGCAGAAGTTGGCACATCTTTGCATTGTATTTCAGTGTACTTCTTTGCTCTAGGCTGCTTTCTATATAGTCAAAACAGCTGACTTTTGAAATATTAATTGTATAAAAATTCAGCCTCAGAATCTGTTAAATCAATACATTATCAGTTAAAAAAATGTTGCCTATTAAGTCTGGAATAAAATGTCTGCAACATGTGCAGTGTTGATTCTACAGTATCTTAGTCCAATTTTCTACCAGTGAAGTTCTATAGAAGTTGATGGAATTGGTCGGCTCAACCTGTTAAAATAAGAAGGTAAAATCAGTAATAGACTTTAGCAGTTGGATATCTTTTCAGCATGTTTTATGAAAAAATGAGTTCTGTTGCCCAGTTTTAGTGATAATAAAAGAAAATATGATGGGTCTTATGACTGATAACATAAACTGGCAAAAGAAATTGAAATAGAATTCAGGTCTTCTTAGCTATAATTTAGTCTTTATTATTTTGTTTCTTACTCTTTTTTTAAAAAAACATGCACATATGAAGCAAGTAGCAAAAGCCTATGGCCATTTCTTTTGCCATAGATTTATGTAATTCAGCTGAGGCACGCAGATTTATGCCAATTGACCTTAAGTTTTTGTTACATTTTACCCTTGAGTGCCCTCCTTCTCTTCTTTCTGATCTTAGTGTAAGTTTTTCTTACCCTTCAATCATCATTTCAGAGCCTCTCTCCCATAACACTCAGAGCAATCAACCAGAACTATCTGTCTGCAACTACAATGTGCCAGTACAAACAAAAGGAGAGAAGGCTTTCAAGGCCATTTATATTGCTTTCTTTGTATCTGTGATGGACTGCTTGACAACTGCACATTCTTCCTGTTTTACAACAAAGAAGGTGCCATCAAAAAAACCAAAAATATATATTTACATTTGTTGACTGGCTATTAAAGAATGTTTTCCATCCCTGAATGAGAACTTTTGAGGTATCTGATTTCTTGATAGGTGCTTGTCCAAACAGATTCAAGCAGGCCTTTGAAAACTTAATTTCTGCAAAGTGCTGAATAAAATCAAGAAGATAAAGCATAGAGCATGTGTTACTTAAATGCCTGTATTTAATCATTGCTAATCTTCAGTAATGTGGAAATTGAGGAAAAGAGTAGGTGGTATTAAAAAAACTGTAGTAACTTTCCTAACTAGGTCTTCTAGCAGTAATAAAATACTGGTTCTGAAGACTTAAATTTGCTCTTGAATCAAAAGATAGGATATGAAGTATAGTGGCAGTAAAATCTACATGAATTATACAATGTTTTGAGTTTTAATTGTACAGGTTTTTCAGTGCAAAAAAAATCAGATGATTGCTTACCTAGTTTGTCACATATTCAGTTAAGTCAGATTTTAAAAGATATTTAAACATCCAAAGATATGGCTGTTTTTGGAAAAACTTTTGCACCTGACTTGGACTGAAATCAAGGAGACAGCCAGCAACTTCTGAAAATCCCAGCTGATAGACATCTTTACTCTCAGGCATATAAATTCTTTTTTTTCTCACTCTTTTGAAATAATCTAATATTGTGGACTGACTTAACACTTTTGGTTTTGGAGGACAGACAAAATCAATTTGTTAGAAATCAGGAGTAAGTTTTCCTAATTCAGCCTCAAAGATCATTTGAGCTAAGGGCTTTTGGGAGAGCAGAAAGCCATTTTTTTCTGATCTTGCTGAAAAGGCACAAGTACAACTTATGGTACCAGACATACTATTTGGGTATTGACTTTAGCTCTAATTTATATTTTGCCTTAATCACTTCTGAAGAGAAAAGGAAGTGCCATTGCACAGTGTGGTTCCCTTTTGTAATCTTGCAAAAAACATGAGATCAAGTTTTCAGTTAATATAGCACATGCACTTGTAAAGCACTTATTAAAGTCAAGAACTGTATACAAATGGTGTGTATCAAGAGGAAGCACTATTAATGTTCTCAAAGTAAATGTTTTCATACTGTCAAAGAGTATTATCATGAATTGCTGGTGGGGTTTTTGGAAAGAAAATTGAATAAATAATTTATATTAGCTTTTAAGAGTCTATCCAGATTTTGCTTAATGAGCCACGCTTCATTGACTGTTGTTTTATTTGCCATGTTTAATGTACTCCTCCCCTAAAATACAAACCCAACCAAAAAGCCCCAAGCAATAGATTAATATTGTAGACAAAGAACTTACTGACCAAGTTGAATAGTTACATTCATACAAGTATGAATATGCATATGCACATGTACAAAAATTCTCCTTATTTACAGATTTAGTGTTTTCAAGTTTAGGATGTGAAGACAAGGGGAAACTAACATGGCATAACTTTTTTTTTTTCTCTTCAGGTGTGATATCTTACACAGAATATTTATTCCTCTTATGTATTTTAACAAGTAAGTATTTTTGGAGAAAAAGTCTTAAGAGATTCTGTACCATTTCAAAGCTCTGAATGTGTTATTGTGTGTTAAATTACACTTTCCCTCCCTGCATGTAGAAAAACTGCACCATACATCTCTGTCCATCTGAACCTCTTTTGCCTTTCTGGAATCCTGTGTTATGCTTTATTTAAATGCATTATTATCTAGAGTACCTGTTAGTGGCTGTTGAGGAAGCTGTGCCATATATTCCAGCTAAACCCCAGTTAAGGGCTTAAATTTGTTTTGTTGTTTAAAACTCCTGCAAAATTTGTAGCTAAATTTGCTGCAGTTCATAATGGACACTGAATATAAGGAGAATAGAAGGATACACATTATTACTGGTGTGTTTCACCAATTGGTGCATAATGGGTAACATCAAAGAGTCAGTGGTAAAATATAAAGTATTTATGTCAGAAAACACTAACAAAATTGAATAATTATTCTTCTATCACCCATAAAACTGAAGTCAATTAACTTGGAGTAAACTAAGCCTGGTACAGACTTTTTTTTGTATTTTAAGAGGTATTTTCTGGGAAGCAGCAAAGAATTTTACTTGTCTTTCACTTACATGTAATTAAATAATTTCAATTGAATTAATTAGTGCTGAATGAATGGATTCCTGTTATGAATCAGAGCTGCAACTTGACCCTGAACCCTTAGTATCTTCCACTGTGGGATCAATGGATATTGATATCTTCCATTACATAATTCGTTCATATTGCAAATCAGTGGGTGTCCCCAAAGTTTTGCCTTAAGGCTTTACTTACAGCTACCTTCCAAGTCACCATGTTTTGGAAATAATTTAAAATTCTAATCTGATCTCAAATTTCAATGGCTGTAAGCATGTAAACAAGAAGATACTGGGTGTCTTTCAGCATAACATTTATTTTGACCAGAAGTTGTATCCTGTACCTTTTTTTCAAAATCTTTTAAAGTGTCTTTTAGAACTGTGTTTTCATAGAAAATATCTTTTCTACAGGTCTGTGTTTGTAACATAAAATGGACTCTACCTATGAACTAGCACTCTTTTATGAGATAATATTCTTGGACATTTCATGTTCTTATTTCTATTTTTGTGAGCATGCCTTCTCTTTGAATAATATGGGTTATACTGTTTTACAGATGCTATGATTTGCATTTGATATGTACACAAATATCCTGATTTAAATTAGTTGAGGGTCTGGCTTTTATGAAGGGACAGCAAATAATTTCTTAGAGTATGATACTTGCTTTATTTCTAAGGAAATAAATAATTGAATGTTTGGAATTTTTTGGCAGAGCCACATGCAGGTTTTCGAATTGCTTTCAACATGTTTGATACTGATGGCAATGAAATGGTGGACAAAAAGGAATTCTTAGTGGTATGTGTATTTGCAGTTTTTGGTGTAATTTGATGTAATTTGTTGAAACTAATGTGATGATGTCAGTAGTCATGAGAATACTCTCTACATTGCTAGCTATTCTTTACTGAATGTAGTTGTTTATTTCCCTTACTTAATATAAATAGTTATTATAATGTAAACTGTAAATAGAAGTTCCTTCTCAGAGTGCACAGGAGTGTTGTATGTAATTATTTTTGACGCTTAATTCTAGTTTTTATTCTGTTTCTTTTAATTGCTAGTGTAGTCACAGATAGGCTATTAAAGTAATAGAAATGTTTTAATGGTTAGCAGAGTTATTTAATTGCTATAATGATGAAAGGACTTGTAAAAGAATCTTTTGCTGGGAGACCACCTCACTTGCCATTCATTCTGCTGATAATTGCAACTGACCTGAAAATACTAAGTGACGTAATGTGACACTATCATCTGTTTTGGACAAGATTTGTAATGAAATAAAACATACTGTACATATATCTAGTTCAGCCCATAAATCCATATGCTGAAGCAATTTGCTAAGCTGGGGTTCAGTGAGTTCTTTTTAAGGAGAATATTCCTAAGAGTGAAATTGACTTTGACCTGAATGATTTCCATGTGCTTTGGAACAGATGGCAGGGTATCTAGAACTTGGCAGTAGTTTGATTGCATCCCAGGTTTTGTTACATTACTAATTTGAATGATAGAATTTTTCAAATTAGAGCTTTACTGTGTTTATGGCTTTTAAGCAGTTCTGTAAATTAATCTTATTATTTAAACAGAGTTTATTTTTTTCAGGTTAGAAATTTAAACAGTTCTAAAAATCCCAGACTTTGACAGAAAAATTCACGTTGTTGAATTTGAAAATGAAGAAAAATTTGGCACTTGAAGGAAAATCTTTGAAAATCTTAAATCATCACTATATTTTAATTTTTATCATGATAAATCTGATAATTGCATCTTAAAATTTGAATGCTTCTTAATTTTTCGGGTAGTAGGATACACCAAGTTCAGGAGAATGATCTTTGCACTACCAAAAGGGCTATTATAGATTTATGTTCATTTAATTTATTTTCTGATTTCAAAAGAAATGGGAGGAATAATTAATGCCATTCTAAATGAATGCCAGTGATTGATTATTTTAAAAAAAAGGAAATGCAGAGAATTGACCACTCAAAGTTAGGGCTTCTGAGTTTACAATGGCTATGTGGCTTTGTGGGGAAAAAAGTGCACCATAAACCAGAGATCTCTAAATTGATAGTGTCCATAGGCAGAAGCTGTCTGGGATTATACCGAAGCACTCAGTTATGGTGAACACAGGTTTTGATATTTCTTTAGAAATTAACATTTAAAATTTTGTGGCTAGTGGTATAAACAAGCTTTCTGAAGACTACACAAGGCCTTCATTTTCTACCAAACAAGTACAGACAAATAAAACACTTACAATAATTTAATCAGATGTTTGAAAGAAAATATATTTGTGTAAAAGACGAATTTTTTCTTCATACATTTTTGTGTAGTTGAGCTTACAAATAAATACAGTAAGTACACATAAGAAAAAACCCAGTGCCTTACTGAAAACGATGGAGCAAAATACAAAGAAAGTAACAGACACGTGGAATGTATTTAATTGTCAGAGCCCAATTTATTTAAATTAAAAACACCCTGATTTCCTGTGTGTGGTTTCTAAATTGATTCAGATAAGCTATGCTCACCTCAAGAAAACAGAAATATGGAAGAAACTCTCCTCAACATACTGGACTTCCTTCAGTTCTCCTTTTCAGAGAAGTGATATCTGAGATCTGGGGACTTGTTCTGGTGACATGGCTTAAGCAGAACAGGTGTCTGCTTATATTCCAAATTTATTTTGGAATGTGACCCCACTTGCAAACTGTGGCATGCAGGTCATTTTTTATATTCTGTTGCAAAATGTACACATCCTTGTATGTGCTAATTCTTAATAAGCATCTCCTCTAATTGGAAGAACAAACCAGCAAACATTGGATTAATTAGCAAAAGGAAAAATAGAGGAAGGAGAAGAAAAAAAAGCAAGCATCTTTCATGATTCAATTAAACAATGTGGTGGAATAGACTGACAAGTTTCTAAAAGTAATAGGAATTTCCATTACAACAGCTAAATTGGAGGAAATTGAAGCATGAGGCTTTGTCTTTCAGAAACTGATGCTAAAAAAGAAATAAAATAAGCATGTAAAATGGGAAGCAAGTACAATATTTAACTATAGATATTGCATCTTTCTTTCTAACTATGCTTTTATAGTCTTCTTCATGTCCTGTATTTGTTCTCTGCCATGATCCTGGGCTAAAGTTTCTCCTTATTCTTTTTCCATTAGCAGACTTGGTGGATAAAAGAAAGAAAGTAGAATTTTCAGACATTAGGTACACTGTCCTCTATGCATGATTGTATTTAACAAATTTGTATAGATTAAAGTTGAGTGTAGCTCTGCTTCATTAGGTGTCAGTGAAAAATTAGATCAGAACCCTTAAGTCAGAACATTAGATCTGACGTGAAAAAGACTAAAATAGATAGGTAGATAGATTTTTGTGAAATAAAAGTAAGTATGAAAAAAGAAATTGATTCAGTGATACTGCAGCTGTGATAGAACTGGCCCCAGAACATACATTTGGCAGCATCTTTACTCACCTTGTTCGCTGTGTGCCTGGAAGAAGGAGACTGTTCAGAAGTTGCCATTTGAACTATCCCGACATTTGCAAAATATTTATCCATTAATTACAGGTAGCTATCATAAAATTGGTAGTAAATGCTATTTTTGCAAATAAAGAGACTTTGAAGAGCTTTGTTTAGGCATCACATGTTATGTGATTCTTGAGGAAAACAGTATGCGAAGAGTTGAAAAATAATTTATTTTTTTCATAACAGCTGTATTGTGTTTGTAAATTAATTCTATGGTGTTTGTGCTTTTCTCTTTGCGTATGTCATAAGGATGAGGTCAGGGAACAGATGGATTGTGTTGCCTTGTTACTGGAGATCTTGTTTTTGCTGCCTTCAGCAGTCAATCTCATTATCCTCTTTCAAACAATGTTCCTATGAAAGTACTCCTAGACCCTTTTTGCATTCACTTTTTTACTCACTGGTATCCTATAGCACTCCTTCTGAACAAAAGATCCATTTCCAAAAGTTTAGCAAGTGCTTTAATAATGCATGCAACAGAATCCTACTCCTTTTGCCTCTGTGGCGGGGGAAATACATCCAGGGATGCCTTGCTTTCTACAGATCTTTTTTAGTTTTTCAATTACTGCCACTCTTCTCTCCTGCTTGATGGCTTGTCACTCCACTTTTCACAAGGGATTTTCTTTCTATTTCTCTCTGTTCATTTAACTTTTTTCTTTGCATTGTTCTGGGTTGAAGACTGTGTAGTACTCTATCCTATCATGACTCTTTCCTTGTTGGCATAAGTTACACTAACTTGTGCCTGTAAGTTTGCAAAAAATTAGAAAAAATATACCGAGGTCGGTAAATTGATCCCATACTCAAAAATAGGTTTTATGACACACTGGTCTGTATTTGCCTTATAGGAAATTCCAGAACTCAGCAGTCAATTTTGGAAATTCATAAAATGTTTTTTGTAAATGTGTTTAGTTGGTACTTAATCACTAAACACTGAATTCCTTCATTTTTATGTTGTCATGTGCCTGCAGTAAAGCTTGTTGATCCCTTTGTCTTAGTCACCTGCCTTCTCTGGAATAAAGATATCCTGAAATTTAGTTTGGAAAATTTTCTTGCAAAATTTATCACACACACTTCATGTTTCACATTCCAATCCTTGTGGAGCTCTGTGTACATGCCCTTACAGTATCAGGCTTTAGCAGACTTCTGGTAGGTAAAACTGGGCCTTTGAAAGGACTGTCACAATTGTATCTGTATGCCAAGGTGTTTGGTTCTGAAAATACCATATTCTGGATAGGACAAGTTTCTCAGATCAGGGTTTATTCCTTTTCCAGCCCACTTAGAGGTTAAAAAATGCTACACATAACAGTACAATATTTTCACGTGCAGTTTTTTAAAGCTGAAGTTCTAGTAGAGATCTAGATGGTATCATAGTTAATACTGCTCTCTCTTGCTAAACTGTGACAGCCTTTTCTAATGTTTTGGGAACATTAATTGGCATTACTATAAATAAAAATATCTAAATAAAACAGATACTTGCAAAGAAAGATGAGTACTATCCAGTTCTTACTCTGAAGATTTTACAAAAATAAATATGCTTAAGAATCTGTATGTTTGAAATCTTGTATTTGAGGTTTTCTCAGAAGTCATGTTTAAAGCTCTTCATGTTGAGATAGTTGTGAAAGGGGTATTTTACAAGACCTGAAGGTATTCTTTGAACAGACTTGAAAAGAAAGGGTACTTGATAAATTACTCTTGAGCAGTAGTTTGTTGCTGCTGAAGGGGAATGTTTCACCCCCACCAGGTGTTTCTACCCCTCCCTTGTGCCAGCAGGAGTAAGAACTGATCAGATTGGAAACTAATATGAAAAAAAGATTGATCCAGCTGACTACATAACCACACAGATACTAATTAGAACCTGACAAGAAAGGATGTGCCTTGAGGTGATGAAAAAGGGTGGAACTTCACCTTTTTATATTGGCCATATTGGCTAAATAGGATGTTCTTAGTATTGTGCTCCCAAATAGAATTGTTACCCTTACTTTGTGGAAAAAAATTTCCTTTTTTTCCCTTCTGTGTGATGATTTAAGTCACAGAAAGAATATGAAGGCATGAGAATGAACAATAAACCATCACTGAAACTGGTATTTCAGGAAAGAACTGCATTTGAACACTATTTGTAATGTTCCTTGTGATGAAGGATGTTGTTATGCATGTGAAACAGGTTGAACACTAAATATGACCAAAATGGTTTGGTTTTCAGCTCCAAGAGATTTTCAGGAAGAAAAATGAGAAGAGAGAAAAAAGAGGAGATGAAGAAAAACGTGCAATGCTGGTAAGTAAAATCAGAAAAGTTGCATCTCGTAGTTTGTTTGCTTTTTTTGATGTAGGACAAAGTTATCTGTGTATATATTTCATTGAGCACTTTTTTAAACGCAAAATTCATGTTGTTAAAGAATATGCATAACTTTGTATGTAGAAAAAAAATAATACTTAGCCTAAACTGCAGTTACTGGTAAAAAAAGAATAAGTGGTTTATATAAAGGAAAAAATAGTGTTTAAATACTGTAGTACATGGTATGACAGTAGCATTGATTACATGAGGAGTTTAGAAATCCAGTGAAAAGTGAATAGTTGTGACCCAGTGTTACTGTCTATAATAGTGAGAGATCTCAGTGGGAAGACCAAGCTATACACTTGCTTTCAGAACTAACTGAAGCTGTTTCAGAACTAACTGAAGCTACTTGTTATCAACATAGTAGTTTTAAAATAGATTATGAAATGTTACAACTGAACTTAGATTTTATATTCAAATTTACTTTTTTACTAAATAATGCTTATGACCAATGCAAAATATATTAATCTGAATAGATTTTTGTGGATTATTGGGTACTCACATAATGTCAAATTATATTTCATGTGAGCATAAGAAAGGTAAGTCAGAAATAAGTGAGTCTGTGGTGGTCAGAAATAAATGTGTATGAGGGATGGCAGCAGTAGCAGGTACTTGTTTTACTGTTGGAAAAGTAAATATCAGGGAAAAGTCTCTGTCAAGCCCACAGCAGAAAAAAAAAACCCATGTTCATTTACAATTCGCATATTTATGGAAAAAATTCCATATTATAAGAAACATATAAGCAGAGCTTCTCACAGTGTCCATTATGCTTTTGCCAACATCAATGCTTGGTCTCAGTTCTTTGTTCCTGAAACCACAGGAAGTACAATTTTCAAGAATTAATACTTCTTAAAACTCCCTGAGGGAAAAAAAAAGGATTTTTTTTCTTCCCACTCAGAAAGACCTGTCCTGGTCAACTTTTCAAAACTGTAGGTCAGATGTTGAATCTCTCATAGACAGTTTATTTTGAACAAGGGAAACTTACACCTAAAGGAAGAGCTTTTGGAAAATGTAAAGATTGTAAAATGGTACATAAGTCCTGAGGGTAATCTCTAAAAATCTGTACTTCTCTTTTGAAAATTTGAAGAGTAAGATTGAAAATAAACCTTTTGTTTTTTTCACTGTCATTTTGAAAACAAACAAACAAACAAACAAAAAGACTTATGAAATATAAAGTAAAGGTTTGCTTGTCTTAACCTATTCTGTTGTCTTTTTTTCCCCCTTCTTTTGTCTTCATTCTGACATGTGATTCTTGGCTTGGCCCATTTTTGCTGTATGTCAGCGTCTTCAACTTTATGGATATCATACTCCTACTAACAGTGTATGTACTCTAATTATTTTCAATTTATGCAGTCTTCACCAGTGAGATGAAACAATATGCTATAAGAAAATTTACTGTATTTATCTTTTTCATCGAGTAAATTATTTCTGCTGATCAGTAAAAATACGAGGAATCTTGACTTGCATAAAAGATTGTTGCATGCATGCTGAACATGCAAGCCTATCCAAAGGAAAGGTTGTTCTCTATTTATATAAAATGGAGGAAACAGTATTTTTAAGGGAAAGTACAAAATATGTTTCAATAAAAGATAGACATATTTTTAATTAATGTGTGTAAATTAAGTCATCCTGCATGAGTCATTGCATCTCTTTGTTTCTTTGTGTACAGTGTGAATAATTAGTCAATTGAATCTCTCACCTCTTTGTTGCCCCCAAAAAAGAAACCTGAAGAGAGCTTTCCTATTTTTATGCTTCACCTACAGAACAAAGACATAAGAATTGTCAGTGCTGGACTAGGAAAGGATTTTGCAGAAAATATTCTCTGTATTACTTGGGTAACAGTAAACTTTATTTCAATCATTTTTGAGGGGTGAGAAAGAGAAGCAGCAAGAGATCTTCTGAGGTTTTTAATGTCTTCATCGTGACTAATTTCTGGATCATGGCAGAAGTGAAATAGTTTTTAAAAAACACTGATTTTATGTTCATATAGAAGAATTTATCTTTTTGTGGAATTATTGTGATACTCAAAGTGAGGGGATGGAATCCAGGAGAATTAGATGACTACTGAAATTCCAATTTTAAAATTTGTTTCTTTATATAATTATTCACAGAAATGCACATATTTATTTCTTGTGAAGCTGGCACCTACAATTTGAGCAATATGCAGGAAGTCTGTTGAATTAAAAATGTGCAGAGGACATGACATGCGTACTGCAATGTTTTGAGAAAAACGTAGTAGAATATACAAGGCCTTATGATTCAATAGATTTCAGATCAGCCTTTACTGCAGTGAAACTTGCTGGACAGTGATTGCCATATTCCTATGCTGCCTTCTATTTCAAACTGAAACCAAACTAGTTAGGCATTCTACTCATGTAATTTTCACCCTCAGTAAAAAAATCTCCTTCTGGACTCCAGCCATGTCCAAGCAGTTTATCAAGATAATGCCCAGGTGTGTACCATATTTTTTGTCCTCCTACTATCTGAATGGAGCTCTCCATGCAAAGTAGACTCAGGTGTATAGGAATTCAGTAAATCCCTCATCCCTGAAATCTGATATTTTGGAATTCTATTTCTCTTACTGAAACAAGAAGTGTAGCAGCCTTTTGTTTCCCTTGATGTCCTGAGGAGCTGAAGATACCCAGGTTCCAAGAAGATGCAAACCTAAAATGTCTGGGATAGTTCAACATTCTGTCTCATGCATGAGGCCCTTCTCCTCACTTCATCTTACAAATCAGTTCTAATTTTTTTGAAGTATTGAGGTCCATAGGCCAAAGAAAGCATATGGTGGTGTTTTAAATGGATTAAATATTTTACTATTTTCATTTGCATAGGTTAATTCTTTCAAGTCATGTTCTGGTGCATACTGCATTTGTGTCTAAGACTGCTTTGGCATGTACTGCATGAGTGCTTTCACTGGCCAAATGCCAACCAGAACATGGTAACTATGATGTGATGCATGTAATGAAAATGAAATGTGCATGCCCAGAAGTACTAATTCAATTGATGAAAGTAACTCCAGTAAGAGAACAAATTCAGTGAATACTTAAAATAGATATTATAGAATTGGATGCATGAAAGAATGAGGAGTTCATTCACATGACAAGGTAAGTTTGATCATCAGACATGCATAGTGTTTTCCTGATAAGTATGTTACAGTTAAAGTTGAACTTAGTAGGCTTGTTTTTTGCCTTTCTTTGTTGGTGCAATGATGTCATCATAAATATTAGATTAAATTAATTTTATATAACTAGTTGTATGGTGATATTTATATTTTGACCAATAAAAAAATTAATTTTGGAAGTATATAAATAAATAATTTTTGACAAAACAGAATTGATGGGAAAAACAGTGGCAAAATGCTGAGTTTAAATGGCCATTTTGACATGTACTTTTAGTAAATAGTTTCACTTTATGCTTTCTCTAATTTATTTTGTTTGGGAAGGTAGAGTTTGGTGATACTTTTGGTGCAGCCAGGAGTGTTAAGAAATAGCTGTAATAGACCAGTGTTGCTTTCATTTACAAAGTGTCATGTAACTGGTTAAAATTTCACTGTTTGGAAGCAAGAGAACCAAGCCCTGCTTTTGAAGATCAGTTAGAAAATATTCTAAAGTTCATAAATGGTTGTTCTATTGTTTTGTGTTTTTCAAACAACTGTGCTTCTTGAAACTACAGGTTCTTAAAACAGAAGGAGAGGACCTTGTCCCCAGGAGCTATTGGGATACTTTGAGACGTAGCACAAGCCAAGCACTCTTTTCAGACCTTGCGGAGGTATAAAACAACCTCTCTGGTCTCTGGTCCATAAACACACTGCTATTTTATTTATTCTGTTCTGATTGTTTTCCTATTTTATGCACCTTGTTCCTTCTTTTCCTTTTAATTACTTTTTTGTTTTAAACCTGAAGGTTCTCAGATCAAATGCACTTGGTTCTATGCAATGGGATAATTGAAGGTTGTGATTTCTAAGAAAAAGCGAAGTTACCTTTTCAAAGAGTTGGAAGGTGAAGTCCCCTTCAGTCCTCACTATAAGAAGCATTTTCTAACACTAATAGTGATGGCATTTCACAGTTAGAGAAGTAATACATACAAGTAATACAAGTAATATCATTTAGGCTTGGCCCAGTGATATGACAACTTTATTGAGAGTTGTAGCCCTTTAAGCTTTTAATCTTTATGTCCTTTATGTGCTTCTTATGTATATTATCAGAGCCTATCTTCAGAAAAAGTATAATGCAAAGATTGTTTTAATTATTAGAGAAAACCAGGAATGTTTTGAGGTAACCAAAACATTGGTCTGTCTTTTTTAATATTACACAATCATTATGGAGGCCTAGAAATAACACTGAGCTGTCAAATTAATTTCCTTAATGCTTTAAATTCTAATAATTCTTGTTTCATTATCTACTTCTACATAATTGAGTAAGATATTTCTTTGTATTTATCATTTCAGAGGGTCAGAAAACTAGATCACTTAGGCTTTTTTGTGCCACATACAGTGAGAGTGATTGCTCTGCTGGGAGTGGCATTAAAGGACATACAGCAACTCCCCGCTGACTCTGGTCTCAGAGTTCCATGTTTCCTAAGCAGGATCTTAATGAGAAAAGAACAAGGAACTGAAACTGACCTCCAGAGTAAAACAGTCTTTTTCCTTGGTTTGTAAGCAATGTGTGCTTCATATTAAAAGTAATTAAAATTAATTAGTGTTTCGTCCCTGCTGTTCCCCTGCAGAAGCTATTGGATAATCAGAGAACTTAGATGGACTTATCTCTTATTTCCAGGCTAAATTTACGCGCAGTCCCTTTATACCAGTCTGTTGTTCATTAATTTTCAAAGGACTTTTTCTTCTTGAGTGTTAATCTTCTTATTCATGGTTGTGTTTATAAATGCAGTCATAGCCCTCTGTTTTAATTTATTTGAATTTTAATTATGGGCCAAACAAAATAAGGTATTTGATTTTTCATTTAAGGTAGAACCTATGTTTCCTAGGTATCAAATAAGCCTTTTCTCTATTTCTCTCAGCTTTTGTTCATTTGCCCTTAAAAAAAACAAAATGTAGTGTTACAGAATTGAGTTCTATAACAATATTTATAGCAATATCCATAGTAATAACATATACATAGTAATCTTGCAGTAAAGCAGTATACCCAGCCTATCTTCCTTTGCTTCTATGTTGATGAGTTTCTGAATTGTTAGTCCAGTTATTAATCCTAATTTATTAAACCAAATTTTAAAATCCAGAATATCAGTGCTCTTGTCTAGTCAATAAGGAGACATAGAGGGGAGAGAAGGCTTCTCATTTAATTGATTATTCAAGAAGCTTGGGACACTGAGTTTTCTGAATGAAATGTCATCTTAATGTACAGTTAGCTGGCATGAATTCATTCCCAAGTATAGATGGACTTAAGTTTGGTGATCTCTACATGTGTTCAATTTGTAAAGAGAGAGGTTTTTTAATATCCAATGCCTCAGACTATCTGTAACTAGAATGTAGTTGAAGCTTAATAGCAGCTATACTCAGCAGTGATTTAAATTCTCTGTGAAGTGTATAAAAAGCCTGTCTGCTCACTTGTAAATGATTTTATGAAGAAAAATCGTGTTCTGCATTTTCTCCACTGACAATTTCCCACTTCTCACCATAATTACCTTTATCTTGCTTGGTCTGAACCAGCTGGCTCTCATCCATATTCTTATCTCTTCCAGATACTCTTGCATCTGAATAATATTATAGCTATTTGTAGTAAGAAAGTGCCGTAAAGCAAGGTGACACTGGAGTCTGTGTTGTTTCATAGGCTTTTGAGAAGGTTATATGTAAGGTGAAAAGGAGAGTAAATAAGGTTTGTTGCTATGGGAATCAAAGGGTCTCTTTGGAGAGAAAAGTTATTTATCACAACTAGTTTCTTTCTCAGACAGTGTATAATACTGTTACTGTTCTTACTAGTTTGGCAATTCCACTGTCCTGTTGCAATATGGCAGTTATCACTAAATTCAATTTTTGGGTTTATTCTTAAATTACTAAGTAAAACTGGAAATCAGTAGGTTAATTATCACTGTTGGAAAAATCAGGAGTTTGCAGTAAGACAGCTCTTTTTAAATCAAATCATTATATATATACTTAATTATTGGAATATGTTGGTAAAAGTGGAATCAGTGCTCGTAAGTGTTACCTATTTTTAGTCAGCTGTTAATCAAGAGCTTGAAATTAATTTTGCAGAATACAAAATAAATAGACTTTATGCACTTCAGGTTAGAAAACTGAAAGGAAGAGATACTGCCATTATGCAGCAAGTCAATAGGGTGATTGAAACACTTGTCTTCAGTTTGTCTCTTTACCTGCATTTGTAATCCAGTTAGTGTAAAGGTAAAGAGAAATGAGCAGGATTTTATTCTCATTTAAATGACTGCAAAATATAATTCGATCAAAACTGAGGCTCATATTTGTATACATGGAAACAGGTGAGGTAATTTAATTTTCACTGATCTAAAATAAGTAAGTAAAATTAATTTTATAATGAAAAAAATAGTAGCTTTGAATGATTAAGGCTTCTGGTTTGATCCTTTATCACATAAAAGAGATAATTTATTTAATGCTGTCAGTGCAGAAGGAGCACGAGAATAGTTTTCAGTTGCCTGCAGTTCTTCGGAGAAGCATATTGAGTTCAGTTTCTGCAGTGAGGTTTTTGTTTAGGGTTTTTTCATTTAGTGAGGCCAACCAAGTGGGAATTGTGAAAAGACTTACAGATTGCATTTTTTTTTTTAAACGGTTCTTTAGATATTGGTGAATGCAACCTAAGTCTAAGGTTTTGAAATGTTTTTGCAAGATGAAAGGCTGTAATTTAACATTTGATATCTTTTCAGTGTACTTGAGGGAAATTGTTTGAATGTGCTTAGGGATTTAATTGCTTAAAAGACATAAGAAATCAGGGTATCTGCATTTCAGTATATTGTGTCCTGTAGTGGAGGGTAACAATATTAAAAGACAAATAGTGATTACTTTTCTGAATTAGTTTGCTCACTTGAAGAGCAGAGCTGTCTTAATTGAAGGGCATGAAATATCTCTACCTCTATATACAATATGTCATCTTATTTCTCCCTGGAGAAGAATATGAGAATAAAGAGGAAGCTAGAGTACATGAAATACAATCTTGAGAATCCTAAACTGATTATACTAAAGAAGAGAAAAGTCTCTCTCATTTCTTTAGATTGGATGTTGAAAGGAAGGGATTTGTGTTGTTACTGCCTTGTGTGTTCCCTTGTTGTTGATACATAAATAATCTTAGTTAATATTGCATTTTACAGTTTTTACAAATCAGTACATAAATTTGAAAATAATACAGTATATTTTAGAGAATGTAGATATTAAATGCTTTTTTATGGTACACAGTTTATCATGATGTATTGCATATTGTTCAAAATTTTTTCCTGGTTTCTTCACTTAGAGTTTCTCTATCTGTTAACAAATTTATATCCTCTTCAGTGAAGAAAGAGTCAGACTTAAAGGACTCTGAGTGTGGCTTGCAGGTTTATACATGTAGATCCTTATAGAGCTGTATAAACAGTCTTCTATACTTACGGTAGATCCCACAGGTTTTTAATCTGTTGTTATGGTGATAAATTAGTACTGTTACATCTCCCAGATATTTTCCCAGATATTTGGTAGGTTTCTGTTCTGTGCCTTGTTTTGTACTGTGACACTAGAGTCAGCAGGCAAACTTCCTAATGGGTGGTAGCTTGCCCAGGAAGAGCAGAGACTGCTCTCCTACTCTTTGCTTTTCATAAGGTCTTATCTTTGTAAGAAAAATGAGAGCTTGGACAGGAGGTAATCCCCAAGCAGCTGCAGTAAGTGGACTAAATACTTTACTTTTTAAATTTCAAATGTTAGCAGAAGCATGTTAGTGCCAGAAGGACAGTGTCATGTTGGACTACTGTGGCTTGTTCAAGAACTTTATGTTACTGAATTATTCTTCTAGTTCTTCCATGTATTAAGAGCTTATTTTTAAAAGAAGTAAAATCAATGCATATATACAACAGTTAAGGGCAATGAATATGTAGTAAAAAAGTGGCATATTACACAGTCACTATACACGGGTGATGGTTACTTCGGTTTGGATTCCTGTTTACAACTTTTGCTATTACAAATGGTCAAAATTAGCTGGCTTTCTCTTCTAATTCTGGCCTTCAAAGTCTTTTGTTATTTATTAAGGAAAAAGCATTCCAGTCCTGCATGAAGGCCACAACCCAGTAGATAAGGAACATTCTTAAGAGAAGTAATTCAAATATTGCTTCATTATTTCAACATCTTTCATAATTCTGAATGCATTTTAAATGCATTTGGGCAATAACATTTAAAATGCAGTTTTCTGCCGCTTACAGAAAAGAATTGTGTAAAGTACACCTAACTGATGTGATTTTGGAACACAATCTCATACTTACTTTTGAAATATAGAATAAAAGTATATGAACTAATGTACTTTAATTTTTTTGTCATTTCATAGTGGAAGGGAAAAGATTGTGTACAAAGGGAGTTACATTTATGGTTTACCTTAACTGACAACAATTTTTTTTTTCCTCACACATTTCTGGTTTTATTTTCCAAACCCTTCCCCCCTTCATTGCAGCTTCCATTACATCAATCTGTTGGTTTAACTGTTTTCTACTAAATGCGATTAACAGCTAATGCTATTTTTGTGTGAAAATTGCATGGCAAAATTAATGTAATGGATTTCAATACTAAAATCTTTTTTAAGACTATAAACATAAAATACAAACTCTTTTAATAGAAAAGTCTATTGTGATGATAGGCATTCTCAGATTTTACTTCTGTACCTGATCCAATCATGACCTTTAATTTTTTTTTATTCTAATATTTAAGCGCGCTGATGATATTTCAAGTTCACTGTCAGATACTACACTGCTTGTACACTTTTTTGGCAAGAAAGGAAAAGCTGAACTGAACTTTGAAGATTTTTATAGGTGAGTCTCAACTTTATTAATTCCTTGTAAAAAATATTTGTATAGTTGTTCTAATTAATGTGTGCTATATTACTATACACATAGCTTATGCAGGTATCTTTATATGGTTTATGTTCCCTTTGTGTGTATTATATACACAAACAGCAAAATAATAAGTGGCCTAACAATAAAAAGTCCTTTTCCAATGCTGCTGCATTTGCAAATTTTGTTAGCATTTTTGTGTTTAGTTAGTTTGGGGTGGAAAGGTTATACCCCATACCTGTCCTTATTGGTAGGTAGGAATTCTTTAATGGTTTTGAATTATTTGTATTTTTTCCCCTGTTTGTCAGTGCTTTAAAAAAAAACTTGTGTGCATCTCTGCACTTAGGGACATATTTAAATGCAAAGTTTTTCTGAAGATATCATTCAGGCAATTTAGAACAAGTTTCTTAGGGTAAAAGTTAAAGCACAATGGAAGATATTGGCTTAGTTATTGTATCAGTAAACAGCGAATTTAAAAATACAGGGAGAGTGCCATAAAAACACTGTATAGTTGAAAGAGATACAATGTTTAGTTATTGCTTCCTCAGGAATATTCCTAATATGTATTGTCTTTATCATTTTCACTTACCTCTGTATTCCAATCAATCAGAAGTTTGCAGAATATTTTGCCTTAAATAAGAAATCCTGAAAAGTATTCAGTATTTTACATAATATAAAAACTATATTATTAAGTGAAATCACGATTTAAGTTCAAAGTAGGAAGCAGCAAAGAAGGTAGTTTTTCAAAAGGCATCTAGTTAAAATGGTACAGTTTGTGGTTGATGAAGAGATGAACATGAGCTGCCAGTGCAATACTGTGACCAGAGCGCTAATTTCACCCTTGGCTGTAGGACTAGGGCATCACACATAATCAGGGAAGTTACATTTCCTCTTTATAGGTAGCTGTTTTCATATTTGGTGTCCAGAATATACTGAATGGGTTGTTAAGTTGGGAAGAGTTTATAGAAATCTCATAAGAATAATGAAGTATTTTTTAAAAAGGGTTAGACTGAAAGACTGCAAGCACTCATCATACTTGGCTTGTTAAAAAACAAACGTAAGGTTAAATTGCAAACTTCAAGTAACTACTTGGGGAATAAATTTTGGGAATTAGTTTAGTACCATGATGGAATTTTGAGTTTAGCATATACAAATAAAGATCTGCAACCCACTGAGGAAGAGAATTGGGCAAACACAAACTAGAATTAGTCAATGTAAGTATCAGTTTTAATCCTTACTAACACATTTCATCATTGTGTTAAGATTGTTGTACTGACTAGAAAATATGTCGATATAGATAAGGGATTTACCAAATTTACCATCAGTGCTGGAAAAAGAGAACTAATTTGTGTAACATTATTTGGCTCATATTCTATGAGTCTTCTAGGGACATGAACAGTAGGAATATATAATATGACAATTTCTTCATGTTTTGTTTGTGTTTTAGATTTATGGATAACCTGCAAACTGAGGTTCTAGAGATAGAATTCCTTTCCTACTCTAATGGGATGAATACCATCAGTGAGGAAGACTTTGCCCATATTCTCTTGAGGTATACAAATGTGGAAAATACAGCAAGTTACCTGGAAAACATGCGCTGCAGTATTCCTGAAGAAAAGGTAATTGTTCAGCAATGGGCCACAGCAGGCAGTCCCAGTGTCATTAAGATGAAAATACAGCTTTGTTGGGCTGAATTGCATAGCACCAGGACTTTATTCTGATCATAAACTGTGTGCCTGGTTTTTCAGATTACTTGCTGAATAAAAAGTAGAAGAGTAAATAGCATAGAATTGTGTTCAATAAGATTTAGCTGGTTATATTGTTGAAGTTTAGATAGAAGATAAAAATAGAGGTAAAATTGCAAAAACCGTAAGACGTTAAAAAGAACAAGTTTCTAGCAATGAATTATTAATAAAACCATTTATTTCTTTCTTTGCACTGCCACTGGAATAGCATCTCTTCAGAAATAACATCACATTTTATCTTGTTTTATAATCTTAACAGTGGATTGCTTGTAATTATTGTTGGGTGTGTGGGTTTTTTAATGACTGAAGAGACAGAAATGATAATATAAACAGTAAATGTAATGAGGTAGATAGTCCTTGATTTGTTTAACAACAAATACATTGTCAGAAGTGTATCTGGGAGAAATGTAGTAGCAACTACGCATCAGTGATAATCTATAGGATAACATTAAAAGTAGCTCTTCAAACAAGGGGTGTTTTGGATATATGTCTTCTGTTTGTGCTTACAGAAGGAAGATCAGATTATTCTGTCCTAGAAATCTAACTCTTTCCATAGCTATATCCTTTCATAGCATTGACAGCAGAGCTTGTGAAGAAAAGTAATAAATCAGTTTGAACTGTTCGTTTGGGTTTTTTTAATTTGAGAAATGACATTGTAATTTCAGTCTTCACAGTAAGATCAGTCAACTGACCTTATAGAAGCACACTCCAAAAATCAACAGTTTTCTGTTCAGATATGTGGATTATCTGATTCTTCCTGAGGTTGTACAGCAGTTAGGGCCACTGAAAGTTAAATATAACTGGGAAAGCAGGGCTGTCTCTTTTGACCAGATTAGGTGTAAAATGAAGTAGTAAGATTGTGATCAGAGTTCCTGCTCAGTCACCCTTTCCAAGTTCCGGGTCTAGCTGCTGAGGGGCTCAGATCAAACTGCTGTAAAAGGTCTGTGCAGCTTTCAGTACTCAGAGCCAAGACAGTGCAACAGAACTGCTGTAACTGCATGGTTCCAGATGGAAATCTAAAAACAATCTCACTCATTTTGGGTCTTGTATAAGAACAATGATATAAGTATCAATCACTTGGGAAACTGAAAAACAATGACAGTTGTAGGCATAGAGAAATATTTGAATGTCAAAGGTGAAGTTAAGTAAATATAAGTACAGACACTTTCTTTTGAGAAAGTGTTCTTTGACGTTCATCTCTAAGTCTGTCTGTGTCACAGGAAGTATTCCACTGTAGTTTCCTCTTCTTGGTCTCTGGTGGGACCATCGGTTAAGGAAAACTTCTATGTAGAAAGCTTTGTCACTCAGTTACAAATTTGCTTTTATGCTGTCTTCTGGGAATGTCCTGGCCTGGTGCAATATATCTGTATGTCATATGCTATATCTCCATTAAGTGAAACAAGACATTGTTTCATGTTTTTCATAACTTTGTATCATTGGCTTGGTAGATGTGCTGCCAGTGCATCTCTGATGCTGGCCACAGGCTTTTAAGAATGGGACTTTGCCTCTTAATGCCATGGAGGTGTTGTTCGTATGTTATTCAAATGACTCTTGTCATAACACTGTAATTTGAAAATTAGAAAATGTGCTATTTCATGACAGTGATACGCTGCAATATTAATACTAACCAGAGGATTCCATTTAGAAGAAAAATTAGTTGAGTCTGTAAAGTAATAGGCCCCTACTCACACAGTTGGCATTGATAGTCTGTACAAAGAAGACCCTAAAGCAACATGATGATCTTTTGTCATATTGTTATCACATTGAAATGTTCAGCTGGCATGCTGCCTGCTCATAGGATGTTTTCCTCCCTTTACTAACTAGATGCCAAGCAGTGATTCATTTAAGTTGGCATCCTGAATTACTACGGATATCAGTTCCTGAAGAAAGTCTGTATTTTTTTAGCAGCATTGGTACATTAATCTGAGTTTTCTTTGCTGTAGTAAAATATAATCTGTCCATATAAATAAAAAAGTTAGGTTCCTTTTTTTTGTCATGATTTAACCCCAGCCATTTACCAAGCCCCACATAGCCATTTGCTCACTCCCCCCCACAGCAGGATCAGGAGACAATTGGAAGGGTAAAAGCCAGAAAACTTGAGAGATGAGAAAGAGACAATTTATTAGGAAAAACAAAAGTCATGCACGCAAACAAGATTTTTGCAGTAGACTGACCTCTCACACTTATATTTTGCGTTCAGAATTTTTACAGACAAATTGGTCCACATTAAGGATTTGTGAACCTAAAAATGTCAGCTCAAGACTTCAGTGGATGTTTTCTGCAATTGTTATTTTGCAATAGTACCTGAAGCTCCTGGCTGAAAAATGAAGTTTCACTGATCTAGGAATTTCACAAATGCATGGCAGAATTATTCCAGTCCCATAGAGTTTTCAGTCTAAACACAGTGCAAGAATTAGAACTTGGACACATAAACTAATAGTGTCAAATGCAATGAAACAAAAAGACAGTATTGATAATATTAAATTAAGATTTTAGGATAAAAATTTAAATAAGGAGGTGGTTCTACTTGTATATATGAGAGTTTCCTCCCAGTTGTGAAGGATCTGCTTGTTGAGAAAAGCAGTTCATGATGGAGATGAGCCAAGCTCTCCAAAGAGTTTATACATCTTAGCTAGTGGTTTGGTAGGATCACTTAAGCAGGGATTTACATCTCAAGTGTGTGGAGACCTATTAAATTCTTCTGCTATAACAATATTATGCTGCTCTCCACATTTTCCACAGTCCTTGCTGTTTCATATGGATTTGCATCCAACCTCTGCCATCTTCTCCTCTGGCACAAACCTACATTTGTATATTTCCTTGTTCCACCGTTCCATAAAGACTATGTATATGTTTGAGGAGAGACATACATCAATGTTTTAGTTTAAACAACAAGGCTCACAGGTCTTACTATTGCCTTCAAGTATATTTTCAAAGAAAAGCACTAAAATAGGATAAAAGAATGAAAGCAAACAGAAAAATATCTAGGAACTATAGTTAAAGGGAGATCAAGGTTTGACAAAGAATGCCATTCCATGTTCAGAATGGGTGAGACCAATGGAAATTTGATACAGGCACTGGTCCTGGCTTAGTTCAAAGTCTCATTTTCAGGTCTCTTTCAGAATTGATTTAGAGATAGTTTATTGGATCTTTGGATCTCTAACTAAGATGAGAGACGAGCAGAACAAATATTACAAGGAATGAAGATAAAGTAAGCTCTTCTAACAAGAACACTTTCAGTGAAACTTCACAGAAGATATTTTAAAGTCTAGTCAAAATGCAATACATTTTTTAAAAAGCTGGACAAACCCTGCAGTACTTGATCCTTGGAGTATCAGCTGAAGGGGCTTGGATATCTAAATCTGGATATGTAAAATTTATATGAACACACTCACATACATATAATAGTGGTTTGCAGGTTTTCAGTAGTAAACATACTCCACTGTTCATCCAAAGCTAGACTTTTTATTCTCAATACTGACTATTGTATTGTAGTAATCCTGGAATTCCTAAAAATTGCAATGGAACAGTGTTTTCAACTGCTCTGGTGAGAACTGCTGTCTTGTTGCAGTCACAGAGAGGAAAGTCATACTGCATTCCTCAAGAAACTCCAGTTCTCTACTTTATTGACTTTACTACAAATCCCTTTTTTTTCAAGGGGTGTGGTATCTGTTCTTAAATGAGGTAGACATATATAATTGCAAGGTTTGTTTATTCAGTTATTATTACTACTGATAATTCCTACAGTGCATATTGTTCTCCTGTTTTTTAGGGTATCACATTTGAAGAATTTAGATCATTTTTTCAGTTCTTGAACAATTTAGAAGACTTTGCAATTGCAATGCAAATGTATAATTTTGCAAGTCGTTCCATAGGTCAAGGTAAGTATCTGTATTTTTATAAAAATACATTGATACCCATATAGAACTGTTGACAAAAATGCAAATATGTTTTGTATTTCCTAGTTTGTAGTTTTAATGTTTCCAGTAAAAGGCTAAAAATGCTAGGACTCCAGCTTTGAGAGGAAAATGCTTGGTCATATCGTATGAGATAGTGTGCAAAGTCACGTAAGTGGTGGGCAAGCTGAATGAAGAAGAGTTGTCCATCAAATCCTACAAAACAAGAGTTAAGAGACACTTGATGACACCAGTGAGAGATCAGATTAAAGCCAGCAAAAGCATTTCTCTACACAGTGAGCATCTGAAACGACCTTCTACAAAGGCTGTAGAAGAAAACAGTGTGACAAGGTCCAAAGAGAAATCGGACAGATTTTTAACAAATCAGCATGTGGGTACTAAAAGAACTAGGCATGTATGTACCTACTGAAATCCTTAATAAAACAGTTCTGATGCCTGGGGGAGTGCAAGGTGAGCAATATGCCAAGTGGTCAGACTTGGGTGTTCTCCCCAAGTAGCCTCTTCATGGGTCTGACCCAGTAACACCGGCATAGTCCTACCTCATGTGGCCTTACCAAGGGATATTGTGCTCTATTTCTTGGGTTCTGTTTTGTGTCAAATAAGTGAATGCCATACATGTGACATAGGTTTAATTATAATACAATTTTCTAATTTTGTTATTGCACATAGTATAGTATATGCTATAGACTGCTGTCTTTTGTGTAAAATAATTGGCACCAATTAAGCAGTGTAATTTTATATCAGTTAAGAAACTACCTGTTTTAGAACTGTGAAATTCAGTCCTAAATTTCACTTTTTCGTATTTTCTGAGTATTTAAATGTAAAAACTCAGGTTAAAAGTTTACTTATATTTCAGAATATGCTGTTCACAAAGTACCCTTAAATTCACCATTTTACATTTTTTTCTGGTGTTCTCCTTATGCAGATGAATTCAAGCGTGCTGTGTATGTAGCCACAGGTGTGAAGCTCTCACCACATTTGGTGAACACAGTGTTCAAGATTTTTGATGTTGACAGAGATGACCAGTTGAGTTACAAAGAATTTATCGGCATTATGAAAGACAGACTCAATCGAGGGTTTAGGGTAAGGATTCTAATTTTTATAGTTATCTTAGTTGACTTTGCTACTTACCACTACTTTAGCATCTGTAGCACTTGTAGATTTCAAAGCAGCAGTGCATATGTTTAAAGACATATGTTTTATAGAAACACTGAAGCAATCTGTAAGATAAAATCCTTCTTAAATTCTTGATTTTTTCAAATTAGAAAGCAATACTTAGAGGACGTGATGTACCTTTATAATGTGCAAACCAAATTGGAGATGAGAAATGCCCTGTATACTGTCATTTCTTCTGTACTGTGTGATTAATAGATAAGCAATAAGAATTTTAACAAAGGCAGCAATTATGTCTGTATTGCTTGCAGAGAAAAGAGAATTTGTCTCTCTCACGCTCAGGAAATTTAGTGAAAGGTCAACTCTAAAGGCTCTTCTAAATCATTATGTAAAATACCAAGTGCTCATAATGACAGCTGGAAAGAGTTTCAGCAGAAGGTAATTTTAATTTTCAAATAAAGAATTAGTGAAGTGGTGCTGAACAACACTGTGTTCTAGTCCAGAGTGGATTTTAATAATTAAACCCTGTATCTATGATATTCAATTATAATAAGCTGGAGGGCACGAAATTACTCGCAGTCATTTTTTTCTTCATTAATGTAAAACGGTGTTCTAACTAAAAACCTTACTGCGTTATTGCTTAGACATAAATCTTAAACTGTATTATGGTTCCTAAAGTCACATTCCAATATGTTATTTCTGTAATTTTAGTTAATTTTAGTAAGCTTCTTAAATGTAATTTTAGAACTTTCTGTGGTGTTGAGTCTAATAGTTTACTTGTTATTTTGTAATATTATGATCAAACATAAAATGTGGATAACAACCACTGCATTTGTAACAAACTTATTTCCTTGTTGGTCCTCAATTCCTTTTATTATGGTGTGGTAATGATGATTGTTTCACAATCGTTTCAAGCTGTTCAGCTATGTGTTTTAACTGTTTACTAATTGTAAATGTGCAGTGTATGTTAATTTAACCAGCAAACAGTCTGCTTACTAAGTAATTCTTGTATTTATTACATGTTCCTATTTCACAAAATGCATGACAGGAATCACATATAATTTTAAGAATCTATATCATCCAGCACTATTCAGTTTTATGTATGTATCTTGCTTTTGCCTGGGCCACTATAAAATATTCCAGTGGACTGTAAAAAAACTAAAAATAATAGTCAATATTCAGAAGAATAACACAGTCTTTCATAAATCATAATTCGAATTTAAGTTAAATACTAGAAATCTCCTGGATTACATAGGATATGGTGATTTGGTCCTGTAATTCAGTTAAGTGCATTCTCTTCACTGATCAGTAGTATTCCAAGGCAATTACAGTACTAAACTGAGGCATTACAATTTCCAGTAAGTTTTCATAAGTGTCACACAAACCAAATTTTTCCAAGAGTGAAAAATAGTAAAAATTCTGAAAAAAATTGCCCTAATAAAAAAAAAATACGCTGCAAAAATTTTGCTTTAATAAACACCCCCCACCCACTGAAGTCTTGGTTGTGAATGAAAAACAGAAAATGCCTAAGAACCCTTTTCCCTGAACAAATTGATAGAAAGTATCATTAATTGCTTCCTATTGTGTGTGTGTTAAAAGTTACAGAGTATTTAGTGTGTCCAAAACAAGCAAAACTTTTCCCTCTTGCTCCTACAATGTGGAGGGCTCAAACCTCGTCTTGTGCTAAATCAAAACTAACAAATTACTAACCTTTTCTTTATCAATAACTGTGTTTTGAATCCATATGAAAATTTGGTCAGTTCCATTACACAGATAAAAGATCATAACTTATTCAGTATTTTGTAGCAACATAGAAATCTTGGCCATGAGAAATCTCAGCCATGAGAAATCTGAACCCATTTATGAAGTATAAATGCCTGATTTAAATGTTAAGTACCCCACAACTAATGTCTGCCAATTAACGTAGTGTCTGATTATCTCTCCGAAAACATCCCAAAATAACAGTTTCAGTTAGGCCTATGATTTGAAGTACAATTTTACAATTAACATCTTGTACTTTGCAATTCTACCTTTTTAAGAGTTGTTTCATAAATTGTTAGCCCAGAATCTTGAGGCGATGACAGGATTTGGTACTGGGACCATGTTTTTTAGAAAAGGGCATTTTGTGGTTGTATAGTCAGACTAAAGTGAACCTTCTTAAGAGCAAAGAATTACACAAGTCCAATGAAAATGCAGTTCTGAAACACCACTCAGTATATACCATGTGTGTCCTATTTAAAAGCTTAGCCTTGAACTTACAAACTTCAGGAGGGTCAGGTACTAGCTCTAATAGGAGCACAATAAATGTTCATTTTAATACAAATTTTAGATACGTATTTGGAAAAGTAAATGTCTTAAAGACTTTACCAAATGAAATTTCTCTTTTTCTGCAATTTAGTAGCATAACCTGAAACCTGGTTTTTGTTTTAGTAGTTGGAAGCAAACTCATATGTTAAGCTGCCATCAAGTGGTCAGTCAGAATATTGCCATGAACTTATTAAAATGTTCACATATGAAAAGCTTTAATTTTGCTTACTGTTTAGTTAAAATAATAATTTCCCTCTCTTTTTCAAATTTAAAAATATATAAGAAGATTCCCTTTTCTTTAAAAATTCCAATTTTAAACTGAAAACTTGGACCTTAATGGCAAAATGACAAACATTTTGCATAACACATACTGTACTGGATCTCCTAGCTATTTGTCAATTAAAGCCATTTTTTTGTATTTTCATGATACCGTTGTCTTATGCTTACCCCTGGCTGCCTTCACATGTTGTCTGCATCTGCGCACTTCTCCATCTTCTGCTCCACAGGGCTACAAACCTATTCAGAGGTATACTACTTTCAAATCCTGCGTGAGGAAGGAGCTCTATAGCAGATAAATGACGGTATGTGTTAGCCACCAGTCTGAGTGTGCTGGCATGCCTGCAGGAATGGCTGAATGTTGAACTGTCACTGCTTTTTTTCCTGTTTCAAAACTCAGGAATAGGTTATGTGACTGCAAGCAATGTAGTAGCTCAAGGCATCATGTTGTGTTTTTAACTGAAGCAATAGAATTTTATCCTGGAGTTGGTAATGATTGACTCACTCTGTCACTTTTCTGTGAGCCAGCTGTGATTTTGTACTGTGTTTGAAATTAGGAAAAGTATTTTTTCATAGTTTTTGTTGCTGTTTTCTGTCTGTCCTGTTACCTCTTTTTAAGTAATTTCTCAGGTACCTTTAGCTAGCAAGTATTTACCAAGGAAGATTGTAGAGGCAGATTTTTCTGACTTTCAGTGACTTGATTCTACTTTGATTTGTACTGTTACATTCTTGAAAGCAGTAATGTATCTATGGTGTAATAATGCTGTACCAGCAGTTTTGAAAAATCAGCTCTGTGTCCACACATGATCACCATGGTTGTGTTCACATATCCTCTACCTGAATGTCTATTCGTAGAGTTCGATTGTACTGTGGCTTTTGGTGTAAAATCCGGGGTGTGTGTATTCTGTAGCTGTTTTGTGAAACTGTTTGTCACACAGGGGACACAGACACTGCATTGGTAGACATTTCTCCTCTTACATAAAGAAGAGTTTGCTCCTTTGCAATTTAAGGTTTTTTCCTGCTTTCATGTAAAGACTTTGCAGGAGTTGCTAGGAAGGCTGTTGGCTCCCAGATGAGTTTTTTACAGAGGGGAGGAGCAAAGAGATGTACACCATGACAAGCAAGGCCAAGAACAAGCAAAGAACAAAAAGTTCTTTGGAACTTTCCAGACCTTTTTTTCCTGTGAAGTGTCACATCTTTTGAACAGGCTGGTTCTTTGAAATTCAGCAGTAGAGATGGCTTGGGGCGTGTGCCGGGGTACACAGCTGATTTGTCATACTAGAAAGATGAGTTCTGTTTGATCTGCATATGCTCTTCTTCCTGTACATGTAACATTTAGCATCCATAGGATTATGTCTTTATTATTTTGATTAACTATTAAAAAGGAAGCATGATTTTAAAAGTATTAGTACTATAAACCTAATACTGAAGCATTGTACTAATATATGAGGAACAGAAGTGAAAATTTGATCTTAACAAAGCATCTGGTTTCTCCACCTTACTAATGGGAAGTGTAAATGACTAATAAAGTAGTTTAAACAGTATTTTAGTAATCCAAGTCACTAGTCACTTGAGAGGAAGTCATGGCTTTAGTTAATCTTACATATCATATTTTTGAAACTTTTGACTTTCAAAGCTTGCTTTCTTCTTTTCTCCTGTATTTTTAAAAGTAGTTGTTAGGAGTACTTTGATTTTTGTCAAAACCCACATTGTAGTTTCATGTCAATTATTGTTTAAACTGTAAACTTTTCAAGATGTGGAACAGATATTACAGGAAATTGGTGAAATGCTACACAGTCATGATGCTTCCCTAATAATTCCAGTGAAGGGTATGTGACTAAGTGGAAGAAAATGTAGTGACATAAAAGAATCCAATGTCTAATCAACAAACTTAATAAAATTATCTTGGTGACAGAAAGAGAGACTGTGGTAAAAGCATCAAGTGTACATACATCAACATCTTGTCAGATCTAAATTCAGGCACTAAATTAATTAATTCATATGCTGAGATGATGTAAACTGGGAAAAAAAAATGTACCATGGAGATTTATAAAGGGAGATGTTGTGCATTCTGTATAAAGTCATTCTCAGAAAAAGTTGAATTATGGCACATCTACACTACCCATTTGGAGACAGAAAACTAGGTTAGTTCTCAGGGCATGGGCTTGGCAACAGGCAACCTCACTAAGTTAATGTAGAGGCCACTGGTTGTTTACTCTGCTCCTCTTCCCACCGGGAGCTTCTGGATGTAACAAAAATTCTTGTACCCAAGCTTGCTTGAGTAGGTCTGTATCAAATACCTGCTGCCTGTGCACTGAAGAATACAATGTAAGCCTTGTATATATAAAATTCCCTCTCCCCTGCTGACACATTGGTTTGCTACTGCTCTTCACTTCAGTAACTGCTTCTAGTCTCTTATAAAGAGTCAGAATCACAGAATTGTTAAGGTCAGAAAAGACCTCTGAGATCAAGCCCAGGTGTTACAGTGACATAGCCACTTGTTGGCTGTTAAGAGTTCCTTTTTGTGCAAACCTTTTCTTAACTCATAGTATTTCTTCAGATTTGTTGTAAATTTCTACTAAAGTTTATTGCAAGTGACAGTTAATGGAAATGGAAACTTCAATCAAGGCGTATGAAGTGATTCGGTGGAAGTACTGTGGAGTAGAATAGAGATAGTTCTCTCGTTGCCATATATTTTGCAGTGAAAGTGGATTTACATAATTCTAAAAATCATGATTTTCCATTTAGTTTATAAGTTGAAAAAATAATAAAAATTGAATAATTGGAGATCTGAAATTGAACAATTTCAGTGGGTAATTAAATTCCAGTCTGATGTCCAAAGAAGCACATAAATGTACATGAAATACAAAAATCAGCTGAAACTACATCCCACAATTAGGTGCAGTACAACTACTATTTATTTTACTTTTTTCCAAATATAAATATACAGTTCATTGTGCTTTGAAACATTATGCTTTTCTATGGTAAATGTAGATCTGGTGAAGGAGATTAAGATACTTGGCATGCTTACCACAGATTATACCCTACTTTGAATTTGGACTCTGAAAAGTGATAAACAGCACATTGTGCTGTATGTCACATATCTCTAAAATGCACTAATGCCATTACACCACAGTGTAAAGAATGTTGTACCCTTAGAATAAATAATGAAAATTTCTCCTTGGGGAACAACTGTACGAGCTGTGTGTGGTCCCTGCAGGGCACACAGCCTGACGGCATTGGCAGGTACTCCTTTGCATGCACTGCAGGGAGAACTGAAAAAACATGTTTGTAGAGAACTGCCTGACAGAGCACAGAGGAGAGCTCTGCTTTGAATGTCTTGTGGAAGGATTATCAAGGAAATTTCTAACAAAGCCCTTTCAAATTTCCAGAAAGGGATGCTAGAGACCAATTTATGAAGGAATTCAAGTCCATCTAAAGCACTGTTTGCTAAACTATTCATGTGCTCAGTAACTGTAATAGATATTTAGGCCATAACTGATTTTATTGACTACTAAAGTACTGAAAGTAACTATTATATCACAAATGTAAATCTAGAAATTAATTTCTATATACTAGTAATTTTCTGAGAATCTTAAGATTTTTTTGTATTACAATAACTGATTTCTGTTTTGAATATTGTGGGGTTTCAAAATTTCTGATTAAAAGCTTTAAGGAGGTAATGGTTAACAGATGAAAATACTACCTTGATACTGAGTGAGGAAGGAAATTTATTTTGAAAAAGACATGAAAAACTGAAGCATGGATTCAGAACCTCATTTCCAGCCATTTCAACTACAAATTGCTGTCTTCTGTAAACACTTCATCCTGTCAAGTGAGATTAAATTTGTCATGTAGCTAATCTTTTTAAAGCTTTTAATTTCTATACTTTCCTAGTACACAGCAATTGAATGCATCTATTGTAAAAGCTTTAAAAAAACCAAAAGAGGCTGTTGCTTACTGTTTGAAGAGACTTTTGCTTACCTCTTCTCTAAAGCAGAGAGGTGAGAAGCATGTGATTAGGCACACCTTCCTGACTCATCTTACAAAAGTAATTGGAAATTGCAAAACTTGGGCTTTTGATCCTAAACCTGACAAGAAGCTTAAAAACATACCTGTATACAGCAGGAGGAGAATGTTCCAGTGAAATGTGGAAGCATTGCAGAACATGTAGACAAACTCTTCCTTCTGTGGATTTGGTACACTGAGAGTAGATATAACAACAGTGCATACATTAGAAATAAGTAGATGAACAGTCAGTATTTCAGCATTTCCTTTAATGACTTTCATGAACATTTCTCTGAACTTGTTTCATAAAATAAAAAATAAATGCATATCTTAAAGCACAGATTAATAAACTAAATATTCTTTTGTTAAATAATGCAGTGCAATTTGCAAGTAATTCATTTTTTCATGAGATTGACTATAAATCTCAGCTAAATTATGCATTCATCTAAGTATTGTTTCTAATATTTCATTTAACATCTGCATCATATACTACTGTGGATTAGATTGTGTTCTAAATGTCTGCAACTTCTTTATAAGCTTCTATGCTTTTTAATTAAACAAGATGAGGGAGAAGAATAAATAGGCCTCATTATCTAATGGTGGATTATACTGTACTGCATTGTGGCAATATCTTTAACATCTTCACTCAGTTCAACCAAAACAAGGTATTTGGACAGTCTCACCATGTGTCCTGGTTTTAGCTAAGAGTGAGTTAATTTTCTTCCTAGTAGCTGCTACAGTGCTGTGTTTTAAATATAGGATGAGAACACTGTTGATGACACACTGATGTCCTGGTTGCCATGAGCAGTGCTTACACAGAGTCAAGCACTTTTCAGCTTTTCACCCCACCCCACCTGCAAGGAGACTGGCTCTGCACAAGGGTTGGGAGGGGACACAGCCAGGACAACTGACCCCAACTGGGCCAAAGGATATTCCACACCATGTGGCATATGCTCAGCATATAAACTAGGAGGAAAGTGCCTTCTTTCCCCAGTTGCTCTAATTCTTAGTATCTCTTCATTTATTTACACTTACTATGAAAATAGACTTGTGGAGTTAGGAGCAGTGGAAGAAATAATGAGATCCATTGATAACCACAGAGAGCACCGAGCAGTGAATCTCCCAGGCCAGCCCTTGGCCAGTTTTCCTCTCCGTTCAATGGACAATTTTTTGTGTTGCTGAACTACAATGCACTTTAGTATTAAGGTAATCTAGTATAAAGAAGCTTTCATGTCATCTGCCCAATATGGTATTTGGATTTTGCTGGTGCCTCAGTTTAATGAACATCAGTAATTTTCTATGCTTTTTGTTTGGTGTCCTAGGTGAACTTTTTAGTACAGTGTCAGTACAAAGAAGCAAGGAACGAAACTAGAGAGGGAGCTGGACATACTTGAATAAAGAGGAAATACTTTCTTGCATCTTTTAATATAAATAGGCTATTTGTTGAATGCTAACTGTGTGCTGTGAGGTGAGGATGCCTTTTGAATACTTAATCTATGTATAGATTTATAACTCTCATTTTACAGAAGTAAATTTGATATCTCATTGTTTTAATATTAGAACATCTATCTAGTATGTATGAATCTGAATAAAATTTAAGGTAGAATTAACGAATTTAGTGGATGGTATCTCTTTTCCAATTGTACGTTTTTCACTTTTCACAGGAGACTCCGAAGTATGGTTGGAAGGAATATTACTCTTGTGTGATGACTGTAACCAGTGAGCACCTCAGAGATCTATGGAAGCAATTTCGGAGGCGAGATATGCTGAGATAAAGGAAGAAAGCAGGATTATCTGCACTGGCTAGAATTATTTATTCCCATGAATTCTTAATGAAGAACAAACTAACCCAGGTGAATTGTGAATCTTCCAGCTGCAGTAGAAAATACAGGACTTCTTTTCCACTTAGTGTAGTGATCATCACCTCTCAAAACTGCTTTTCAGTATGTATTTTATTTAATTGATGAACTAACTATGCTGTGTGAGTGGCAGAAGCCTTCTTTTGTAAGAACACCTTTTCAATATTATTTTTTATTATTTTGAGATGAATTTGTCATTTAAAAGGAAAAAAAATAAGTCTTACACCTGGGCAGGAAGATGTTTGGCAGTGAAGAGAAACTGCCTGCATCAGCTTAGACTGTGAATTTAGTTTCAGAGCACTATTAAAAGTTTGTGCTAAACTGAAAATGAGACTACATTAAGTAGCATAACAATTATATATGAGTTGAATGGACAAGTTAAACTCTTAGAAGCTGTTACTTTACAGAGTAAAGCTGTTACGGTTATAATGTGAATGATAGGTATTTACCTAGGAAGAGTACTGTATGAACTACAATGTTCAGATTCTCCAAGTCTTATTATCATGTTTATGAATTTATCCTTTAAAAAATCGTACAGATTTTAAGATGTCTTACAAGCAGTATGTCAAAGAAAAGTCAAAATGTTCAAATTCATGTGACACACACTTTGTAATATTTATTATAAATTTTATTGCCATACGCTGGTATGTTTCTGGTAGAGTACAAATTCATGTGTTTCTTGTGAATAGTGCACTTTTATATGAAGTGGCACTGAGTAGAAATTATAGTTGTCTAATTTGCTACTCTGGAATGCAGTATCTGAAAACTAGATAAATAGCTTGTGTTTCTGTCAAACAAAAAAACAAACCAAAACATTAATGCATGCAGCAGTACGAAACAACACTAAATAATGTTATTTGAATATTACTTGTTTGCTATTCAGCAACAGCATTTTTCCTTACTCCCTATTAAAGTTTTCTTAGGTAGTAGGGATTAAATCCACACAAACAAGAACACATATTTTTTTACACCCTTCTTGAAAAGGTTTACTGGACATTGAATAAATCTATATCCGTTTAGGAACAGACTGTGCCCTGAAATACTTCTAGCTGAATAGACATATACTTAAACTAATGTCAATAAATTGTCATCAGAAGCAGAAATATTTGGTAGTCAGACAATCAAAACAGAACTAAAATAATGCTTTTAATTATCTTACTACTCCAAATACATGAAAGAAAACATTTTAAAATTTTATTCAGTGCATATGTTGCTCAACTATCATTTTATATATCATGCGAATAGATGTATGATAGCTGTGTAACAGTGCACCTAAGTTTAGAAATGCTTAATTTATAGTAAGATATATCTCTGATAGAAAAATCAAAACAAAATAAGAAGTAAGCTTTTTTTAAGGAATTCCACACTGGGAATTGTAGAAGAAAAATATGTGCAAAGTGTGGCTTTTATCTGAAAAAAACCCCCAAAACCCAAGGCAGTTCAGAAAACTATGAAAGGATGATACTTCAGTTAATATTTCATGATAAATAAGTTAAAAATTTCCACCTTGGTGTCCTCAAACTATTGACAGCAAGAAAAAAATCAAATAGATTGAGATAAAGGTTCTTGAATTGACACAGGAGAACACAGATAAGCTGCAGTCCCTGTGTGATCATTCAGGGAATCATCTGTATTCAATGTATCGTCTCGGTACGCAAAACTGTCTCACTGCTTCTTGTCAGCATATGCAAAACCCAGTTTGCTACTTCAGTGATGAAGGACAAAGAAAAGAGAAGAAAACATTGGGAGTCACTGAAGTGGTTTCCATCCTTCCTTTTCATCCATGACTGCCCACTCACAGTGATCCTCCCCTTGGAGGAAGCAGCAGTACCATCATCATTTTGCTCCTCCACTGCCCTAGGCAATAGTGCACTTTGCTTTTATGGCTGGCTTGAGGCAATTGTAGCATTTTTCTATATATTTCCTATCTATAGTTACTTAATATAAAATAGAATGTGAAAGTGTCAGATTAGTTTTTAAGACTATTTTTTCTTCATGTTTAATAATGTTATTTAATATAAATATGAATATATACATATAATATTCTTGTTTACTTCAAAATAAATGCACTTGAAACTAATTTTCTTTGTAGTGGTATATAATTCAATTTTTTTGTCATAATAATGTATTTTTTTTGGTAACATGAATGTATAAGCGCTTTGAATTAGAGCGTCTCACCATCACAAAAAAATAAGACTTGTTTTCTTCTTTTAGTCATCTCTTTAGATAGCTTTGCTTTTCAGCCACAGAATTCTGCATGAAAGACCTGAAAATGCAAGGACAGGTGAAAACGAGGCAGGGTAATGGCACATGCCATCTGCTGTAGAGGCACCCCTTGGATAAGCAACAGTCACTGGACTCAATAAAACCTTATTCAAAATCTGCAAAATTCCTGGCAGCACAGAAGCCGTGTATGCTGCAACTGAATTATGTGAAAGGTTGCATAAATTAGGGCCTTGTTTAAAACCAGCTCTTGTTCTCCTGTGTAAGTTGAGAAAACTGTAATAATGCACGTAAATATTCAGAGGATGCTTAGGAACTGCCCACAGATGCCCAGACCAGCTGGGATAAAATGGGAACTAGCAAACCTTCAGCTTTGGGTAGCCTTGTGATACTAACCAACTTTTGCCTGAGCTGTGATGAACTCCTAGCTCCTGGCAGAATATCCTGCAGTGCAGGCTGCTCCCTGATAATCTGCTGATGTTTAAGATCCCAGTGGCAGTTTCCCTCCTTGCACATTTTAGCACTAAGTGGATACAAACTCCTTCTACTGAAGATTCTTGCTTTGTATGACATAGAACGTTATCAGACTGAAGGGAAAAAAAAACTATGTGACTTTCAGCATTTTGTTAGTCACACTGCCTGGTTTCTACAGTTATTTGATCTCTTCTTCTCCTCCTAAATATCAGGATATAAATACATTGAAATAAAGGGGAAAAAATTATACAGGAATTTTTCACTTTGATGTGACATCGTGTGATACAATGATCATTACCTAATGATATGTCTTGCTCTCTTGTCTCACTGAGGATATATTCAAGACAGTTTTTAGGAAAATAACTTCAGACTAATACTTGCAGAAGGAAAAGAATCAGACCAAAAACTCACTATGCAAAAATGGATCTGGAACTAATTTGTAGCAATATCAAGTTCAAAATCCCCTTAAAATCAAGCCAAAACTTATATGAATATTTTCTAATATGTGTGAGGTCTGAATGTATGGTATTCTTCCCTATATCTGAGAATCCATTACAGCATTTGGCACCCTGAACCTGTCAGCAGATAGTGCCCTTGGATATATTGCATTCTTTTTCTTACACATACAATTTAATACATGAGGGTGTGCTTTAATCTTGAATGGGTAATGTTAATTTTCACCACTAGTTTGACTTACAAATTCCTCCCACAGATGAACATTATAATTAGCTAGTAGCATTCCATGAAAATACTAGTACCCACTTGAATTTTTTTATTAAAATACATAATTTTGTACATATAAATATTAATAGAAACATCAATATATTACTCCTGGGGTTTTTTAACTCTAACTCTGATTCAGAAGCTACAACCTAGATTCAAAAAAGTATGACACTGTAAAAATACACTTTCAGGTATTCAGATCTCTGCAATAAAATACAGAGTCTGAAGTCAGTTATCTAGGCTTTACAAAAAATGCCTTGCACTTAGAAACCGTGTGACAAAAGCCAGTACAAGGAGCACAGACTGGAATCCAGAAGTCTCTGCTGTTTCGGGCAGATGCCCTAAGAGGCTGCTGAAGCATTTCCTTTCTCTGGTGTTGTGACCCTTGCAGCCTTTTTCTATCATTCCACGAAGACAGTGGACAAACTACCAAAACTGGCTTACAGACTAGCAGTTAAAACATTTCCATGGGAAGTGGAAAGAAAATGTGGCTGTTGCTGCAATTTGTGCAGACATACTATAAGGATCTCCAGCAACAAAAAGCATGAATACAGGCGGGTATTTCATCCCTGGACAGCAGCCAAAACTAGATGTATGACCAAGGCATGGAGCGGCTCAAGTCTGTCAAGGCATTTCAGGGCACTAGCTGTAAAAGTAAGTTTAAATTACCCTGTCTAGCGCAAGGAGAAAAAAAAAAAAAAAAAAAGAAAAAGGAGGTTATCAGATTGATGATTTTAAATTTAGATGTCTGCTTTTGGAGTCAACCATTAAATCACATAACTTCTACTCGAAAGGGCAGAAAGCACTGGAATGGTGCACACAGCGTGGGATAAGATTTCTCATACAGCTCTTGAAGGATTTTCTGCTGCAGGGGTTTTGATTTTTGCCTAAGCAAAGACCTGCCTGGGGGCACTGTACAGATCTCCATTGCACAAGAACTAGTACTGATTGGAACTGGTTTAGCTTTTTCCCATGTTTCCCACCTTAACAAAGGGAAAAGCAGCAAGGGAATAAAAATTCCCAGATGAATGCATCTGGGAAAAAAACAATGCAATGAAAAAATTACTGCTGAAAGTGACAGAAGAGTGGGTGGATAATAAGCCCAAATAGGACTTGAAAAAACTTCCCTGAAGGCAGACTTTGACAAATACAGTATTGTATCAATACAGAGGTAGAAATCAAGATATTTGAGGAAGGAATTGGAAAAGAGATAAATGTGCCTCTCCTGCAGAGAACCAGGCAAATTGCCACAAAAATTAAAGAAAAAAAAAAAAAATCCCACAACAACAGTTAGGTTTGGATATCCAAACAGTTGTAAATAATTAAGTACCGAGCCAGGATGAGAGGGAGAGCAAGAAGTTGAATACATCTGGGCCAGCCCTTCAATTAAAATACATTTGACAGCCAGCCTGGGACTGGGGAGGCTACTTAGCTGCTTGTTTTCATGTAGCCACAAGCCATGAACTATACACAGATGGTTCCTAACTCCAGCTGGGATGCAACATACATTTTTCCAGGTGATCTCTTACGCCAGAAATGTTAGAGAGAGATTTCTTTTCCTGTGTGTGGTAAGTGTGGTCTGACACCTAAACTTTCTGGAGAGAAGCAAGCAGCACAGTCACTGTCAGGAAGGCCCAAGAGCATCCCTGCAGAGCTGCTGGTTCACCTAATGAGTGGTGTGTGCCTGTCAGGCTGTCTGTGTGTATTCCTGCTTCTAGCTGCTGTTCTATGTATTGCACTTGTGTAAGAGTAAATATGTGTTTTCCTGTCCTACTCTCCCTCCTCCTCTTGCTGCTCCACTGAATACATGGGATGTGGTGGGGGAGGAAGTATTCCACTGTATCAGATTGCTTACAGAGAGGAACAGAGCCCCCTAGACTTGCAAAGGAGTCGTTTTTAATTAGGACTGCATGCTAAGGGTGTCAAGATGCCTTCCTTCAGAAAGAGGCACGGTTTCCACTCCCCAGTCTCCATCTGAACGCAGCTGGAATCTACCTGTCAGAGCACATGGAAGGAGAGAGCACCTGCTTCGTTAATGTCATCTGATTAAGGACCTTATCAAGTGAAATGACAATGGGAGGAAGCCAAACATGCAGATGTACAATGCACCCAAACAACACTCACAAAGACAACAGGGATAGCCCTGGTCAGCCAGAGTGCTTGGCAAGGGTATGTGGAGCAGGAGGATGCTTGTTTCAGAAGATCAGCTGCACAACCACCTTGTCAAAATGCAATGAGCACCAAGCTGGACAGCTGGTGATTTGGGGACTATGGAGCAGGCAAGAAGGTCTGGGATCTGGGCAGGGGTATCAGACAACCAGGGAGGCCATGCCTGTACTTGGGGGTCTGCAACAATGCATGTGCTTGTGAGGGCAGAGGGGAGGGAAGTGTGTGTGTTTTCACAATGTCCCCCAGCCCTGTTGGCCAAAGGGAGAAAGGGACATGGCTGTTGGTACTTGTGTGAGCCCTGTGCAGAGGCACTGTTGAAGCTGCTGCTGGTTGAGCAGGAAAGGAGCAGCCACCTTCACCAGCCTGGGACAGGGACACCAGGTCCCCATGCTGGGCTCCAGCAGGGAGGAGGATACCCAGCCCCAGAGCTATGGGTGGCAACCCCTTCCTTTAACATCCCTTGCACAACTGGGTACAGAGAATAGTCAGAAGTGGTAATGTTAGAAATACCCAAATGTATGCCAGGAGAGACACATTTTAAAAAATGTACCAGCAATAATAACTTGCATATACCTTACCTGAGGGGAAAGCCTGAGTGGTACCACTTACGACAAGAATGTTTTGTTTCGATTTGCCAAACACTCAAGCTGCCTCCTCAAACTCCAGCTTCCTTCAGCCCAGCTCCTGACAAGAAAATTACCTTCATTTCCTCTGTCTTTTTCTTGCGAACATTTCGTACAAGCAGCAAAAAACTGTGCCCCTCTCACTGTAGAGAGACAGCCCATGTACACTGATTTGGGAAACCTGTCCATTAATACCTAATGGCTTAGACTATCCCAGGATTTACTTCTGCCATAACACAACACTCCTTTGAATATGCTCACTCTTGAGTTTTTCTGCTGTTACCTAAAATTTCTGCAGGTCATACCACAGAGGGAGGAAGAGGAGGAAAGGCATGGAAGAAAGGGTCTCTCGTGACCCAGCTGGAGAGTGATGAGAGTCATGGAAGGGACAGAAAGTAACTGTGGACATGAAGGAGAGCTAGAGAGCCCATGTTCATGGGGAGAAGACACGAAGACAGGAGAGAGGGATTCTTTACAGCTCTCTGACTAAAGGATGCTCCAAGGTAATTGAGAATATTAGTCAGGGCAAGCTTTTTTGATCCATCTAAATTAAATTAAGTTTGCCTGTTTATTTCACTAATTTTGAACCAGAATGACCACAGTTTTGAAGCTCCCCTAAAGTATACGCTATAGTAATTATTCATGTAATTACTAACACATGAAATAAGACAATTCTGATTACCGTGAAAGCTGAGCACTGAGCAGAGGGTGGTAGTGGCCATGGAAAAGGCAGAAAGCTGCATTACACAAGCCCCTTTCCATGAAGGGACAATGAAAAGCTTCTGAAAAGAAATTGTATGATATAATTTAAGGTCTTTGTAACACATCATCTTTTTATTCCCACACCTCTGGCAAACTGCCACCTCTCTATATGCATAATATTTTATAATAACTATGATTCCAAAGAATAAATACTATATGATAAAGTTGTCTCTAAGGTTTACTGTGTTTCCCTGGCATGTGTTGTTAATAAGCCCCATGTCACATACTGCATTTTAAAATTATTTACAGGAGAAATATTTTCATAGCCCCTAAGACGATACAAGACCTACTTCATCCTTACATACACAAGCATCCAGCTGCAAACTTCTCAAGGTACAGATGTGTCTCCCTGGAAACAGAGAACAAAATAGAAGCATTATCCTTGGTACCTGAGAGAGGTCACTGTCATATATTTCTAAATAAGTGTGAAAAGCCATCAAATGAATTAAATTGCCTTCATTTCTTTTAACTTTTGCCAGCAGAGCATGTGGTTTGCCTTTGGGCAGTGGTAATCTCATTCCTTATGCTTTTAAAATCTATGTTGAATAATCACAGATGTTTTCATTAAAACACAGTAAAGTCAAATCCTTTAAATGTTCTATTAAAATGCTGGCCTCAGTGATGACTTGCACAATTAATTACGGTAAAATAGAATGCTTTTATTGTCTACATCATGTTGGTTTCGGTCCCTTTACTTTTGAGAAATACAGTATGTAGGAATATCAAAGCTAGTTTTTCAGCAACGTTCACTGTATCTTTACCTTTCAATGTATATACATAACTTCCTGTTATGCAGAATCTTTTCTTAAATTACTATGTTCTAATCTTTTAGTAGGATATTTCATTCTCTACTGTAATCACCATACATTGAGGAGATGGTTTTGCTGAGCCCTTCAGAATGATATACAAGTCTTTTTCCTGAATAGGCAAAGATGATTTACTGCCATGGGATATATATTTCTCCTTTTGACACATCATCCTGTGTTGGTCATTCACTCAGTTCACTGTGGCTAATTGAAATTACTCAGCTTGATCTTACAATAGAGAGAGCTGCATGACTTTGCATCATATTAAAACACTGCAGCCCCATGGTCAACTTCTTTTTTTGTGTCTCTTCAACAAACATACTCTAGCTACTCCATTTTCCTACTCTGGAACCTGCCAGCACACCTACTATTGTTTCCGTCTTATTTTCTCCAGTATTTGTTTCCTCTCTTGCAGCCTTTTTCTCAATCAATGGCAATGCCTTCCAGGTAGTGATTACTTATCTTCATGTGTAGTCTCCTGCATGAGATATTAGACAAGGTTTTTTTTCAAAATTCAAACCCATTTTCATCAACCAGCTCCTTCCCACCTACTGCACTGTTGATGCTCTAAGAGATTCTACGACATTGCGGAAATACTACAGGCCGTGCTTGACATTTCCGATTTTGCAATGATAATTCAGCAACCATTAGGGTGCACATAATGTAACGCACGCTGGGTTTACAATGATAGTTCACAAGCGTTTCATTACGATGAGTATAACGTAAAGCCTTTAGTCAGCACGACCCTCCGCCACCTTCCCTTGCACGAACAGCCACCAAAAGCCATGCCCGGCCACCGTGGCCTCCCACCGCCGCCTCCTGCCCGCCAAGGCACCGGAGCCCGCAGCGCTTGTTCACGGTACTCCGAGTGTTATCTGCATAAGAGGCAGCGCTTTTTGTAACCGCGTGTTTTAAAGCACTTGCAGGGCGGTGTTAAGCGTGGCCATCTCCGTTTCAGAGGCTGAAGAGGAGGGAAGCAGCGTCGAGCACAGGGCGCTCCCCGCCCCAGCGCCGCTGCACGTGGCGGCCGCCCGAGGCCGGAGCCGCGCCCTGCGCCAGGCGAGGCCGCTCCGCCGCCCAGCCCGAACTTCGCGGCCGTGCCCCACGGCCCGCCAGAGCCAGCCTGACCCGCGGAGGACGCTATGGGCTCTCGGGCGCCACTCCCCTCGCTGTCCCACCCTGCCCAGCCCGCGGGGAGCGGCGGGCGGGCGGTGGGAGGAGCGGCCGTGCCGGGAGGGTGGGGCCGGGGCGGGCTCCGGCAGGGAGCGCGGCCGGGGCCCGGGCCCCCGGAGCGAGCGGCCGGGATGCGGTGCGGGAAGATGGCGGCACCGCCGCTGCCGGCAGCCGGGGCACCCGGCGCTTGGGGCGGCGTGCGGCGGCGCTGCCAGCGGCTGCTCTACTGGGTGCCGGTGCTCTTCATCTCCAGCATCCTCTGCTGGTCCTACTACGCCTATGTCACCCAGCTCTGCCTGCGTGAGTGCCGCCGCCGCCGCGGCGGGGGGCGGGCGGGACGCGGGTGGGCGCCGCCGCCCCTGCCGGGGGAGCGCAGCCGGGCGGGACGGGCACGGGCACGGGCTCGGGCACGGGCGGCCCCTCTGTTGTTTGGCGGCGGCGGGACCGCCCCGGGCTGCTGCTGCTGGCGCTGCTGGCGCCGCTACCGCCACGCCCGGGCCGGGGCTGGGCTGGGCTAGACGCGACAGGACGGGACCAGACCCCCCGCGCCCCGGCCCCTGGGCTGGCAAGGGACATCCGCGCTGCCTGGGATCCCCCGCGACCCATCGCGCCTGGTTTCCACTTCCACGCGAGGAGGGAGCCGGGCGCTCGGGGCTTTTCGCAGGCGCGAGTTTTCCTCCGTGGAGTGCGCAGAGTGTGGCCGGTCCCAGCCCCGGACACGGGAAGCGGGACTGGCTGTGCAGGTGGCTGAGCAGAGTCCGCCGTCCCTTCGGCACACACACATGTACACACACACACACACACGTACACATACATGTACAGAGCCGTTTGTGGGCGACGGGGAAGCAGGAATAGGTAACAGGAAATCCACGAGTCTCCCTATGCCACTCTTCAGTCGTCTAGAAAATGCCCGGCTGTTACAACTTCTTTATCCCTTCTTTGTCGCCGGCATCCTGCAGTACATTCGGAATTCATCCTGACCGCACACCGTGGCACCTGATCCTTAGCGTCAGGCGGATCGCTAATTATGTACTGGAGGCTAGGTGCGATATGAGTATTTGTGTGAATTAGAGTAGCCGAGCCAGAAGGATTTATTAAATAACCATCTCACCAGCTTCCCTTGGTTCTTTTCTGGGGATTTTTTCTGGTTTTGGTTTCTCTTACGGTGTGTTTTGTAGGCAACCATTGAATCTGAATTACAGAGGCGAATGTGTGGCACACTGATGTTTTGGTAGTAATATCATGATAATGACACAAAGGAATATAAGTTATTAGTCTGTTCTTAGTCTTCAGCTGTTCATGTTGAAAATCTCAGCAGTCTAGTACCTAATTTTTTGGGGTTTTTGTTGTTGTTTTAATGGTATACAGAAAACTGATAGGATTTTTGTCCTATGGATGCTTGGCTGAGCAGTTGAGGGATGAAGCAAAAAGTGATTGCCAGGCCCAGCACCTCTGTGTTTTGGGGCAGTATCAAGACTTGGTGTAGTTCCTATATTGGAAGTTAGGCTTTTTGAATTGTTTTTTTTCTTCACTAATAGCATTCAAATCTGTCAGTTTTAGACATCACTCTTCAATAAAGTTGCTGTGCCCTCTTGAGAGGAAGAATGAAGTGTCTACCTCCAGCACAAGGCAGTGAATTGTCTGCAGAGTTCTGGGAGTTGACTGAGCAAGCCTGGAAAGGAGAGCTGTAAGCTGACACGAGGAGAGCAGGAATGTTCCAGGGAAAAGCCACTCTGTAGTTAGTGTCCTAATGTATGCAGCCTTGTGGTAGGTACAGTAGGCTTGTTCTGGGCACTGCTGCTTCAGTGATCTACTGTATTTTTATTCTGCATAACTGTATGACAGAGGAAGATGAGGTTTTAGCTTACCTGAAAGCAGGTATGTCTTGAGGAAACAGCATGCTTGAAACTTCCTTCAGACTATAAACTGTGATTCTCTGAATCCTTGAGAACCCCTCAGAGCAAAAGGCCCACAGTGGTAGGGGGGAGGAAGTAGGATCCTGGGGCTCAGCTAAAGCATCTTTTAGTGAATTCCTTTCTATGGACAAAGATGATTTTTTTTGTTTATTTATTTGTTTGTTTCCCATCCACCCCCACACCTTCCAGTGGGAGCTGGCTCACCAGTTTTTTAATTCAGCGTAATAGTCATCCATGACCTCCAGTAATTCCATCTTTTATCTGTATCTGGATGTTTTCCCTCATTTTTGGCATATTAAAATAAAATAAGCTTATGTCTTGTCTTACTAATGAATATTTAGTGTAAACAACAGAAGGAATAACTAACAACTCTGGGAACGAAAGCCAATGGCAGGAATAGACTGTAAGCATTTCAGTGCTTTGAAGCCAGACTGTCTGTTCAGTGCATCTTTTATTCCTGCAGCACTGAATGCTAAAGAGGACGTATATAGCTGGGTTTTTTTCTGCAGCTTTCTGTCATTGAGGCTGACAACATACAGGGAACAGTGTTAACTGTTGTGCAATAGGACTTAGCAAGGACTTTGCACTGTTGTAATGTAAGTGGTTAGATTGAGCTTTTAGTAATAAGAAACTGTTTCAAATGTAGTATTTTGAATGGGTTTGGGGTCTTTTTTGTTGGGTTTTTTTTTGTGACTTCATCTGAGCATTATAGGAGGAACAATTTTATTTTTTTTTAAAGACTATTAAGCTGATTCCTTATATACCTAAAGCTGAGTATTGAGTAGCATTTTAGAAACAAAAAAAGGGTTTTAGAAACAGAAAAATGAGTCCACTGTTTTTAACACTAGCATTGCCTTGTGTAGAGTTCTGTCTCTTTTATTAGTGGATTCAGGTAAGTGCTTGTGCAGCTTTAACCTTTAACAAGAAGGAGAAAAGTGTTAAACACTAGTAAACATTTCTTTCTGCTGGATACAAAATGAATACTGGAATTAAATGTGTATATGAGTTGGTTTTAAAGCACCTGACTGAAAATTGCTTACTAGTCCAGTGCCATTCTCTTGATTTTGCCAGTATTGTCATCTCACAAGCCCTGTCTAGCAGTAGTACTTCTTTTTTCACGCGGAATAGCTGTGTTTAAAATTACTGGGTCTCCTTCCCTTAAAAATTTTTGAGTGTGTTTGTGAGAACCTGAGGGATACAGATTTGTTGTTCTTTCTCTAAATGAGATGGGGAAATACAGGTGGTGTACAGTGAGTACAGTGAACTTTGATAGCTCAAGCTACTAAAATTCCAACCTAGGATACGTGAAGCAACAGTAACGTGAAGTGCAAACAAAATACTTCATCCCTGTGTGTCTATACTCAGAAAATACACATTGGATTCACCGTTTATGAAAACCTGAAAATGAACATTCAATATTTATTAAAATCTTTGCATACTTCACATGCAAAGAAAAAAATATATTCTTACGTTTCCCTTCTTAGATACATCTCTAATTTGGGTTAGTAGAACAGTAAGGGACTTGGAGGAGTTGTCTACTCCATGCTTTAGGTAAGGCAGAACCAGTAGTGACTTGCAATTGCTGACAGCTGTTTGTCAGAAATGTTCTTGACAAACGCGGATACTGACATCCTTTTGTTTTGTTTCATTTTCCTAACAGTTCATGATTTGGAGGTGCATATAGGAAGGAAAATGTAAAAATTTGACAGTGTTGTGACAGATTTTTTTAGTAAAAATAACAGCTTAGCTGATGAAAGGGTTATCCTGTAGATATCTTGCATCCAATAGAAAATGGATGTTTATGTTCGGTTTTGTTCCATTTTTACATGGCACTAATTTTAATTCAAAGGATAATGCTCTTGCTCAGGGAATTCTGTCAGAAAATGCAGCTTGAATTTGTAATTTTGAAGAAGGAAAATAGATTTACTGTGGAACAAATGAGCAATAAGCATTCTGTGACTACTCCAGTGAAGGGAAGGGGAGGAAATATTGCCACCTGGTGAGTGATTTGCCTGATTTGGAAAAGAATAAATTACTTCAGCATAGCTGAAGAGGGAGTGCAACAAGACATTCACAGTACTGTCAGGAATGCTCTTAAGTCACATCTTTGTTTTTGGTGTAGGATATGTGACTGGTATATGTCCACAGCTACCTTCAGAACAGAACAGAAAGCATGGAATGACATCCAGCTGCTAAAGATGTTAATGATCGTGAAAGATTTTTGCTGGAGGATCAGATTGATTAGTGCTGAATTGAGGTTTTTGACCCTGTGAACCATCAGTGGAATGGAATTATAACAGGATATAAAGCTGCTTAATTCATCACAGTTTAGAGGCAGAATTAATACATGCCCTGTAGGCTTGGCACAGTGTCATCAGGGCATCAGAAGTGGCAGAAAATATGGAGATAGAAGCTGATAGGGTGGGGGTGAAAAAAAAGTGTTAGACCCAGGATTTGGTCAGCTGGATTCGAGCTCTTTGCTCAGTATATTCTCCAGATGGATTAAAGGATTTATGGTACTTGCAGCTTATGTCTTGTAACCATTTAGAGCTTAGGTTTGGCTATAGAAATACAAGTACATTGTAACATTGCGGTTGGCTGTTCTCAAATACCAGTTAAATACCCTGTCTGCACATTAGCTGCTAAGGTACAAAAGTACTTTCGTCAAAGAAAGTTTGCATTTTTATTCCATATTTTGGAAATACTACTTTTGTATTTTCCCCTTCTTCTGAGATCTGTGGTTACTTTGAGAAAAGTTTCAGTTTCAAAACTGGTGGCTGAAGTAGAATTGGCTCCTGAATTATAGCCAGCCGTGCTCCTGTGCATTTCCCAAATTTAGTTCAAATGTTTCTCAGATTTTCAGAGGCAGCTGCCATTTTATAATTCTGAAACAGAATTGAAGTCTATGTTAAGTGTGATTATCTCTCCATGTAGTTCCCAGGGTATTACCTGTAGGTTTTGTGCCTTGAAATTTAAACCATGGCATGAAGTTGAAACCATAAGGTGTATGGTGAAGATACAGTTACTCGACAAGATTATGTTTTCAGGTAAAGGTTTAACACTGCTCGATACAGAACTTTAAGAGTTGTTCTTGTCGGGTTGTAATTTTTGTTTGCTGAAAAGTGTCTGGCTCTACAACTTTGGTTGAAACCACACTTTTCATTCTTCAGTGTGGTTTTGTGACTTTCCTTACAAAGATACCAAATAGCAACTTGCTGCTGGGCAGGTGGACAGTGATGCAGTTTGGTAGGCACAGGGTTAAAATGAATCTTCTAAAACATTTGCAAACACCATCAAATGCAAATTTATGGATTATTGATGACTATCTATGCCAGCCTTAAATATCTCAGAAATACTTCCGTTACTTTTGTTCTGAAGCAAAGCACTGGTGGCACCTTGTCACTCCAAATCAGTGCAAATCCCTGCTCTGTCTAGCAGAGGGGTTGGTTTTTATTGCAAGCACCGATATTTTTACTAAAGGACTATTGCAGGCAATGACAGAACACTTGTCACAACTATAAAACAGTTTTATGTGCACAGAGCTGAGTTAAACTGCATCTATAGATCAGTGTTTTACAGCTTCAAATACACTATAAAGATAAAATATGTACTTAGTTTTTTGAATCAGATCCAAGATGTTAAACTTCATAAAAGTTTGAGAGAACAAGCTATTTATAGATGTAGCTGCAGAGTCCCTGTATCAGATGTATCTTGTTTTCCCATTCCAAAGATTTAAATATTTTAAAAATGTACATAAAATATGAAAGCAAAATTTTGTATATCCACTTTCATCACAGCTTAAAAAAATTGCTTTCCTCCATTTTCCTTTTTTTTACCCCCCTTGTTTTTAAATCTAGCCATTACATTTGCAGTTCAGAAACTTTGATTTTGGATTTAGAAGTCAAGCAAAATTTAACATTACAAAACCAATACACATTTTGATATGAAATTTATCTTTCAGAATCTTTGGGGGTTTATGACAGCAATGTGTCTTACCATGTCTCTAGCTATGTGAACATGGATGTCTACCTAGTTTTCACATGGTTGAATGAGAATAAAGCTTTCTAGAGTAAATGAGAGGACATTGAAAAAGTGGGAAATCGACTTGGTGTGACCCGGTGTGCAAGGTGCCTAATGATGTGCCTTCTCTTCCTAGCAAACTAATTTGGTGATGGAAACCATCCTGGACTTTTTACGATCTTCTGAAACACAGCATTCTGTCATCTTTACAATTGTTCTCTGCAAGCGCAGGGAGCTTAGTGGCATTGACTGTTGAATGTGCTGTTGCTGTTTCTGGCTGCTTGTGGCTTGGGGCAAGCAGGGAGCAATGTTTCTGGCTCAGGAAATTGGCATCTACATTGGCTGAAATCCTGCGTCTGTCCCAGCCTGGTCCCTAATTCTGATGAGCACCATCTGCAAGCTGCGTAATGAACCAGAGAGGCTCTAATGATGTGACAGTCTGCTAGTACTGAACTGTAAATGGCATCCTGATGCTTTAGCACTGGAAGGGTGATTCTTAATGAAATTGGCCCCTGCAGTATCTCAGGCAAACAAAGCTGTAACTTTTTAATGATTTCCTGAAGACAGGGCATGGTTTTATAATTATTTCTATCTCTGCATATATAGCAGTATCATCCCATTTTGTTCCCAAAGGGATTTACCCTGTTTTCTCCCATAAATTGTTTAGCAGTTGGGATTGCCGTGTCCTTTGTGTTTATTTTAGTCATCATAGACGTAAATGCTTTTTTACCCTTATTATTTCTGTGCTATTTGATTATCAGTAAGTGCATTTGCAGCATTTCAGCTGATATTTATTAATGACAGAATGCACAGTCTGACCTACTTTTCACCACAGTGAGTGGAACCCCTTGGAAGAGGAATGAGAAAACTTCCAGAAATACTGATACAAATGATATTACTAAAAAATATAAAATTTGGTTTAAATAAACGTATCGTGTATTATTCAGAAGGCAGGGAAAATAGCAAACATTTATTTGATCAAATCCAAAATTAGAGGATTTTTTTTCATATTAGAAAATGATTTTCCATGCTCTTAAATACTGTGATTTTAGTGTGATCTTAGGGTAAACATCTTGTACTTACTCTAAGAAGTCTTTTTATCATGGTCATTCAACAAATGGAGAAAGCTTAAATCTTTTAAGAGAAATTAAAGAGAGAGTTTGATTTGTAAGAACTATTTTTTTCCTGTTGGTCAGCTCTGCCACATTGATGCAAACCAAACAGTTCCCCTACTCCCCCGTCCCCCTCCCCCCCACCCCCCCCCCCCAAAAAAAAGCCAGCAACAAAACAAAAACAACAACAAAAAAAAACAAACCCCCAACCAACCAAAAAAAAAAAACCCTGTACCTTCATTTTCTCTCTGGTACCTCTTGTATTGTAGATGCTTTCCTACACACTGTGCCTCCTCCAGGGAGCATTTGTCAGAGGTGATTAAAGGCATAAGCAGAAGACTGGTACTTCACTTCATGCAGGTTATTGGATTTTTTGCATGTTCCTGTGTGTCACTGTCTGTGGGAATGCTTGTTGGGCAGTGCAGCCAGTCTCCTTGTAAACACCAGTTGCAGTATGTGTGGAAAAAATGATGGTAAAATTAAAGGTACTGGCATCTTGTTTCAGCCTTGTTCCCATCTGCTTTGGTCTCTTACAGTGGCTGCAACTCAGGAGTGTTTGAAATAACTTTTGATTTATATTCACTGGTAAGAGAAATAAAATTGACAAAATAGAAATAAAAAAACCCAAAACCATGTTCTCACCCTCCTGGGTCATCTCTGGGCACTTGTGTTTTAGCCTTTGTGGTCCTGATTGTCAGGAGCACTGTGCTTCCCGGCTAGATACTGCAAAAGCTGAGAGGACAGTTCTCTGAGCAGTAGACTGTAAGGGGTGCATTTTCTTCTGGAGGTGGACAGAAATTTTGAAAAGCTTTAGGTTTGCTGTCTGGTAGAAATTACTAAATTTGGATTTGTCTGTCATTTACTTATAGGCATTGTGGAAAATTTAGAAGTCTCAGACATATTAGTAAATACATTTTACCCAAAGATTAGGGGTGGAAAAAAGATTACAGTTGCTTTCACAGCAATGTTCTGTGCCATTCACTTGTAAGGAGAGAAAAATACCACAAATCATTTTGAAGGTTGGGTAAGTAAATTTTGTTTTGAAACTGGTGATTCTGCAATATATGCTTGGCTGTGATTTTTTAATTAGCAGAGAGTAGTTACTCCAAGAAGATTGGCAAAAATTCTGCACACTTTGCTGGCCATTTCAAGTGGAGAAGGAAAATCAGAATTTGAATAGTGGCTAATTTGTCTTAATCTGAGAATTCCATCACTTTTGAATTACACATCAGCTCTGAAGATGTCTTTTGTTTTGTAAACAATCATCTGGTGGATGACTGTTTTCTTAAAATTTTACAATTCTTGTGCATTATTGTAGGGGAGCATGTCTGCTCAGAGTCAAGTAGTGTGTACCTGTTCCTTCAGCTTCTCTCTAGCAGTTGTCTAGATGGGTATTCAGCTTCTCAAATTCTAAAGAGTTCAGAAAACTGAGGGCAGAATACAGTTTACTTTATGGTGGCTTATGCAACTTCTGTGGTGTCTTTCTGGTGTTTTTTGAGGAGCTTTATAAACATGGTTGCTTACTGTTTTCCGTCAGGTAAGGTAGATGCTTGTTTTGGTAGAGCTATAGTCAAGTCTCCATTTTAATAGGCCTATTTTAATAATTACAGAATTGTGGAATAATTCATATTTGATAGGACCTCAGCTCATCTAGTCCAACCTCCTAATCAAAGCAGGGCTAAGTGTGAGGTCACACCAGGTTGTTCAGGGTTATATTGTCTTGAGTCTTGAAAAACTTCAGTGATGGAGGCTGTGCAGCATGTCTGCACAGCTTCCTCCACTGGTGAACGGTTTTCATGGTGGAAATGTTTCTCCTTGTATGGAATCTGATCATTTCAGCTTAACACCTACTGGCTCTTGTCATCCCACCCTGTGCCAGTTCCTCAGTGTGGCCCTGGAGCTCCTGGGAGGCCCCCCAAAACCATGTCTTCTTCAGGCTGACAAGCCCTGGCTGTGCAGCCCTCTTTAGAGGATGAGCCCCTGCCAGCTTCATCACTTCCTCCTGGACTTGTGTCTGTTGTGTTGGGGACCCAAAGCCCTGCTGTGTTCTGGGTGTGGTCTGATGAATGCTGCATAGAGGGGAATAAACCCTTCCCTTGGCTGACCAGCTCTGCCCCTGCTGATGTAGCCCATGTGGCTGCTGCCCACCAGCAACTCCATGGCTGCTTCCAGAGACCTGCTCCACTCCAGCAGTTCCCGGGCTGTGTTGTTGCAGGGGATTGCTCCTTTGCAGGTGCAGGATTTTGGCTTTGCCCTCACTGGATTTCATAAGGGCCCCATTGGTTCATTCCCCCAGCTTGTTGTGGTCCCTCTGGATGGAAGTCATGCACATATCAGCTGCTGTCCCCAGGAAGGTGTCATCTGCAAACCTGATAAATGTTCACTCTTCCCGAGCATTAGCTAAGGTGTTGAGCAGCACTGGTTGCCATGATCCACCCTTGCAATGTGCAAGATGTATTTAAATACTGGCTTTAACTCAATCACCAAGCCTAACTTTAATCCATCAGTCAGATGGCATGGCTGTTTGACTTTTTGCTAGGAGCTGCCTTGTGCCTGCTGCCTGAAGACAAGCCTTGTGCAATCATTTTTATTAGGAAAACAAGTGGGTGAGAGCTCTGTGTATCTACTGTCCTGTTGTAGGCACCAGTGTATCACAGCTTGTAGACTGCTTAACTGGGATGGATAAATGTGTGGTGGAGTGGTTTGGGGGAAGAGGTTTTGATCACTTGGGAGTTTCTGATCTCTCTGAGATACCTGTTGTGGGATGGTTACTTTTAAATAATGTGACCAAGAGTGGAAAATGCAGTCACTGATAGGTGATACCTGTGTGCTCCCCTCCATGCCTGACATACTTCCCTTTCTCACCCTCTTTACTGTCCCCAAATCTTGTAATCCACAGGCAATTTCTTAAAGCAAATGTAGCTTTTGTCTACTCTCAGTTTTTATGCTTTGGAGATCTAAGGTATCACCAGATATTGCTGTCAAAACCAGTTCTGAAGTCTGAAGTCTCCACTTCAAGAACAGTACATAAATAAAGAGTGAAACCTGTGCAACCACAGTTAACAGAAATAACTGCTCTTCCGAGATTGCTTTTCTTGGATTAAACTTTGGCAGCTTCAGATAGATGGAGGTCCTAGTTATCAGGAAATGAGCCTGGGAAGAGGAGCCAAAAAACCTTATAAGCAATTGATACTGTGTACCTATTCTTGTGGTGAATGTACACAGCATAAAAGCTTCATAGTGTGTGACCTTAAACATGTATTGTTTGATATTACTCTGCTATCTTTGGTTGAAAAAAAAAGTTTAAATACTGAGTTACATCATTTGATATTTAAACATAAATTTTTATTATTTCCTTTTTTTCTTTTTTTCAGTGACAATGACAAATATCGGAGAAAAAGGTAAGATTTTTATTAGCTGTTTATAGGTGTAACTCATATATCAGAGTAGAACAGTAGTTTACAAGTAGAATTGGAAAACTGTGTGACTTAAAACAGTTAGATTTGTATTTTCTTTGTTCCTCAGTTCCTTTTATTATCCTGCTGTTCCTGAATATTGCTTTAGCCATTACAAATAGAGATGAGAAAAACTAGAAGTTTTTTACTCTTCTCACTGGCTTTTTGATGTATCAACTAAAGCAATCCTTATTTCTGTTTCTTAAAAAATTTATTTATAATACGGAAAGCTCTTGTAAAAGCAGAACTTCTAGAGATGAGCAGTGTATTTGTGCAGATGCAACATGTTTAAATGGGAGGTGATTTTTTTCTACATTTTCTTTTTAATGTATTTAAAGAAATAGAATCTTTCAGATATGTAGCCTTGTCAGAATATAATAAAACTGCCTAGGTAGCAGTCACTACAGTTCCTACCCTGAGGCTGTAGCCTGTTTAGATTGTTTTTCCAGATGCTATTTTAATACTACAGCACAACATGGAAGTGTAAAGTGTAGAGCTGCAGAGCTTTTGGAGGAAGAGCTCTTTATGTTTGTGTAATTCCAGCAGATTTTATTAAGTCATTGGCAGCTCCCTCACTTAGAAAACATGTTTGTCAATTAAGAAACATTTGCTTGAATTTTTTTTTCAGTTCAATGATCTCATCCCCTATATGGGTGTAGACGTGTTGTCTGCAGACTTTGAATTTCAGTTTCTTGATGCTCCATACTCTGTGGGAAGGGAAAAAAGTGAGTTGATGGGCATTGCTCACAAAACACATTAAAATTATCAGCAAAATGCACTGGGGAACATTAAATTTCCTTGTTTTCACTCAGAGCCTTGGTGGGCTTCAGCCAGTCAGAAGAAACTTACCCTGGCTATACTTCTGCCCTAAGATTTTTCAAGAATGAAAACTGGGCAAATGGGATTCAGCTGTACTACAGGTTGCCTCAAATTTCCAGGCTGCTCCAGCTGTGGTAGCTAGCTGTAAATTGGTTGCCTTCAAGCAAGGGATACATCATTTGGGTTGGGATTTGTTTTGTTTGGTTCAGTTGCAGTTTTTCTGGTTGGTTGGTTTTGGGGGTTTTCCAGAGAACATGTAAAATAGAAAGATTCCTGCCAGGCAGCAGCAGACAGCTCTTCTTTACCTGTCTCAAGGGAAGCAAAGTTCTTACGTTGGACTCTCAACACCCACGGGCCCAGTGGGGCAGCAGGGTAGCCCAGGGTCTCCATCACAGTGCAGGGAAACTACTGGGTAAATAACCTGGGAGGAGTGAACTGTCAGGACCTGGGCCAGGCTGGGGAACTGAAGTTCAAGATCAAACAAGATGAGCTCAAGTCTTGTTCAGACTTCAAAGGGAAAACTGTGGATAATGTCCTTAGGCATTAGCCCCCTTTTTTTTTAATATATGAACAATTTTCTTGTCAATCTGTTACTGGATTTTGTTTCACAGCAATAAAATACTTTATGCAGATCAGTAAGTGCATCATGTACAGAACTGAGGTAACTTGTCCTACTTTGCTCTCACTATATGCCATGAATATACTGTTGTTTAAAAAAATACTGATTTTGTTTGAGTGAATCAGGTTTTTTTAGAGTTAATAGAAATATTCTGGTAAAAGTGTGGACTCTTCCTGTCCAGATGCTTTTGCAATAACAGGATGGTAATTTAGTGTATTGTGCTTTGTGTGGAGTCCAATTCTATTACTTATTTATGCTGATAAGATTTTTCTTTCAGTTTATAGACATGGCATATGATTCTTTGCCCTTGTCATTCCGCAAGCTTTTTACAGTCGCTCCTCAGATTCTGTTAGCTTTTGTTTATTATTTTTAACTGCTTAGTGAATAAGAGTAAATATTTGAAATGTTGCAGCTTTTTGAATAAACAGTCTTCAAGACCAAAAGTATTTATTCAGTGTTACTTTTGAGGCAAAGTTGCAAAAAGTAAGAGCATATGGGACAACTGTTCCTGCATTTATGTGCACCATCATGCATGAGTTATAAAGAATTCTCTAGCACTGAATAATATGACATATAAAAAGACCCCATGAGCTAACCATACAAGGGCCATGCTTCAGATTGTGCAGTGAAAGTACACAGGTTTCCCATTATGACGCTTTTTGAGGATATGAATTTGTAAAAGAATACTCTTTTCTTGAAGAAAAGAATACTTCTTTTCTTTACTCATTAGAGTAAGTTAATCAGGGGATATGAGTTTAGCATTTGCTGTTTGCTGTAGTGAATTGCTTACTAGGGTGAGAGCTTTTAAGTGGAAATACCTATCAACCTATGGCAGACTCTGGAAAAGTTACTGTTGCCTTCACCGTCCTAGTATAACAACTCAGCATGGTAAATGTTGACTCTCATCAGTTTAAAAAAAATGAAAGAATAAATGTTGACTGGCTGTGAAGAATATAAAGTAGTGAATGAACATTTTAATTTAAAGGACTTGCAGGTTTTAAAAACCATCCAACTGTACCTCCTAAAATCTAGGAAAACAAATTAATTAGATGTGGTTACTGCTCAGGTATCATGTGCATATTCACCCCAAGACTCCCCTCATACTTCTCATTGTCCCCTTACTTCCTTTGGGGGCTTGGGGCTTTTGCTGGGGGGAGGCAGAGTGGGGGTTTGCATGGCTAGCAGTCTCCATACATGGTTCATAAAGCTTAAAGGCAGAGATGCATCAGTTAATTAGGATTTAACAAATGTGTAGGGGAGACTGCTTGCTTTAATAGGCTATTAACCATTTTCCTCAAACTTTTGTAATCTGTGTAGACTGTATCACGCCCTTCCCCACACAGTTTGTATTTGTCTTATGTAAAGTTGCAGTGCAATATTTTTGTTGCAAAGCTTTTCCAGAGCCTCTGTATTTACATCTGTTAGAAAACTATCTGTGATGCCTACAGGCAGTGTTTGTAAGTACTACAGTATCACTGGTCTGTTTGTATTAATTCTGTTCCCTTCTGATTTTAGTTGTGTGCCTGGTTGCTTACCACATATTTTTCATGCTGTTCGTCTGGTCATATTGGAAAACAATCTTTACGCTACCAATGAATCCTTCAAAAGAAGTAAGATAAACTTAACTTTTGTTTATGAAATAGCCTGTCCAAATGCGTGATTTTGAAGTTTTTCGATAACTTAGTCTCTGACCTCATGTAGTTTTACACTCTAGAAAAACACAGTCGGCAGTTACAGCTTCTTAAGAGCAGTCAGATTGAAATCAGTGTAGTGACCAAGACCGAAAAAAAGTAACACTTTCTCTAGGTTTTTTAATAGATATTTTAAAGTGAGATAGTTATGGTAGAAGAAAAAATCCTGTCCACTTGAAAAATATGAGTTGTTTGAACTAGCAGCCTAAATCTTTGCCTTGGGAATATCAGACTTTTATGTGGGCAAAAATTTATTTCTCTATGTTTAAAATGTATATTTCCTGCCAGCATCTGTCTGTTCTCCTCTGAATTAAAGCTTTGTCCCCATCTGTTTTGGTATGAAGGAACTTGTGGATTGTGCTGGGAGTGCACATTAGGTGAGCTGATGGTGGGAAGCCACAGCTGGCTAAGCAGGAAGGGACCTAGTAAAGAATAGCCACATGAAAAAAGAGGTCTGCAGAGGTTTTCCATCGATGGCCCTGATGGAAATTCTGCCCATGCAGCTTTTTCCAGCCAGCACAACTTTTTGACCTTTTCCATTCTGTCTTCATACAGAAACCTCTTGAGTCCTCAGTAGTTGTTGTGTCACACAGCCTCTGAGGTCTGGAGGAATCATGCTATGGCTGCTCTGTAGTTTGAAATACCCACGAAGCAAACACTTTCTTTGGCATGGACTCAGCTCCAGCTGCTCTAAGTACCAGGTCAACCTAAAATGAATAGCTTGTGATTTCTACTGCCTGTTGTGAGGAGGTTCTTTTCCAAATAGTTTTCATTCAACACTAGGATACGTGATTGTGAAAGTAAGTAGATAATTCAAACTAATTGCCATCTCCTCTGGAGCTCACACTGCAGTCTTTACTATAGCTTGGGGTGGGGAGGAGCAAAATAAATTAAAAACCTATTTCATTTGGTAATTACATAGCAAAATATATGCATGTATATGGTGACTGTAGTGATAATTAGAAGGATTTTCAAATCATTGAGCTGGTGCCAATAAAAGCATTTTGACAAATCCTGCTGATTATAGTACAGTTCCAAAGGCATCATACAATGCTACTGGAGAATTTCAAATGGGGTAGGAAAAGTATTGAAGTTGATTAATGGAAAGCAATGTGTGGTGTTCCTGTGTTCTTTGAATTTACACAGAGTTGCTGGCAGTAAGTGACATCTTCACTGTTCCACGTCTTTTTCCTATTCTACAAGAGCAGTATTTTAAAAATTTAATTGGGGTATTTTGTAATGTTAAATTACTGCTTGGCTTCCGTTTTATAGGATGAAGTCTGTAAATAGAAAAAGATGTATTTTCAAGTGCAGTGAACTAGCAAATACTCATTTGAAGACTGAAAAGCAGATAAAGCTTTTGCATTTTGTTTTCATGAATACTGCTGCTGGTGCAAGCCACACAGCTTTCTTTCAAGCTTATTTCAAACTTTTACATGTAAAGTAGGTTTTGAAAGACTTTACTGTAGTGTGTGCCATTCTGTACTTGTTTGTACCAGCTTTATCCAAGCACTGCATGAAGATGGGAGTGAAAACGGTTACCCAGGCACGAAGGTTTTATATGTAGGAGTACTCTTGAGAAACAATAAAAAAGATGGAACAGTAGCTCTGTTTGCATCAGGCAAGCATTTTAAAAAAGAGTATTCTGAACCAAGTTTCTGCAGTGAGAAATTGTTATGTATCCCAATACAAATTAACTGAGATGTTGGTAAGAGTGTGTTTTTGCAAGGGAAAAAAAATGGTAAGCTGAGAAACTCAGGCTTAACAGTGAATATCCAGCTTTAGCTGGAAGACTGTGAGCTTCATAAGGAAGAGTGGAGTGGTGCCTTCTCTATGGAAGTGAGAATAGGCTCCTAACTGCATGTTTCTGTCTGCTTTCTTATTTTTACCTGCATCACTTCCTTTTAGGAAAAAAAAAAATCTATATTGTAATGACTAGCCTTCCTGTAAACATAAATGCTGTGCAGAGGGCTTCTGTTTCTGGCACAGGTTAGGGACAGCTCTTCCTGCCAAATATAGACTTTCTTTTCAAAGATGATTTTGTATCCTCTTTCTCTGATGGAGATACCAAAGACTTCTGCCTGTTTTTAGAAGCTACAGTGACAAAGCTGGTCATGTTGCTGTGTTGCAGAGGACTTTGGACTTTAAAAAATTTGTCCTGCTTCACATAAACATCTCTTTGAGTAATTTTTACACATAAACATCTCTTTGAGTAATTTTTACCTTTTCAGCACTTACTAGAGCCATGTTTGTTATTGTCATGGGCAGTGACAGAAGCTGGCATTTTATTCAGGAAGATATTCAAGATATGGTTATTTTGCCATACAGGACACCCATCTCTTCCTTCTCTCAGCCAGTCTCTAAAGTAAAAACACATCCTAACCACCTGCATGAAGAGGATAGCAGTGACAAAGAATAAAAGGGAAAATGCCAGACACCAGAAGAGAAATAAAGCTGTCTTTTCTGCTATTACTAGTAGTGTATTTTCTTTAAGTTAAACATTGGCATCCCTAGGTTATGTTCACTAGTTAATATTTGGCATTACAGAAGTAAATTAACTGACCTTTCAGGGGAATGATAAGCTCTTGATCTTTCTCTTGAAGAATGTTGCTTAATACTTCTGGAAGCATTCAGCATTGCATCAATACAAATCAGAAGTATTTTTTATTTTGTGTTCAGTTGCTGTAAACTAAATTAGTTACTGTGGGAACACTGGATCATTTGCTGTAATACCCTGTACATGTTGCTAATCCATCTTTATATAATGAATATTTGTTCCTCTTTACACATCTACAGTTACATATTTAACTTGGAATTTGCTAATATTTCTTTGCAATTATTCCAGTTTCATCTATCATATTCAGACAAGGAGTCCCTAGAGAGGGAGCCTAGAGGTGAATCCCAGCAAGAAGTCTTAAGACGGGCAGCCAAGGATCTTCCTATCTATACACGGACAATGTCTGGAGGTAAATAGGTGTTCAGGAGACTAACAAAGGCAGGTGTCTTGATGTACTACCTAAACTAATTTTAAAAAAGTTTCAAGGGTTTAGATTGAAGGGAAGAAGTGTTTTTCATGCTTCATAAAATAAACGTGATCCAAGAACTTTAATTTAGCTTTGTGCAGCTACATTTATTCAGTGTATAAAGATTGTTGGGAAGTAAATTGCAGCTCACAATTTAGGATTTTAAAGTGGATTGACAATGCCTTTCTAGTTGTTTTCAAATTGATATTAACAAATAGTTTGTAATACTAACAAGCTGCAGAAGAGGCTGTAGCAGTCGTTAACTGCATACATTTCTTTTATCATAGGTTAAAAAATAATAATAAAACCAGAATCACTATCTGCATGTCATGTATAGCTAGACAGATCACAGCAAGAAACTGTTGCTGTTCTTCTTGTTGGTCGTTCAGTTGCAAGAACAAAAGATCTTCCAAACTAAGAGTTGATCTAACCCTACTCATACTGTCAGTTTTTGAATGCTGGCTAGCTAAGCAAATCCAAGAGATAATCTCACATAATAAATTAAAGCTGTTAGAATAATAGCTTAAAATAGCTATATTGTTGAACAGTCTTTAAAGTTTTTCCAGTCTAGTGAGGGTTTTATAGGTTTTGTTGGTTGATTGGTTGTTTTGCAGAGCTAAAGGGCTTGGGAAAAAAAAAGCCTGATTAGTATGATTAGCAGAGATTGCAAAAACTGAGCTTTTCGGGTTCACTCTGATGGATTCAGCATTGCAAGTAGTTGAAGAATGCTTCAGTATTTGCAACTGCTTCTGATCATGTTGAAATGCTTTCCTGGGGGTTCTGCTGGGCTGATCTGACAGTATTCACTTTTGCACAAACCTCAGAAATCAAAATGTGTAACTGTACATTGAAATCTAATCTTGGAACCTTTTTCTTTAGCAATCAGATACTGTGACAGATGCCATCTTGTAAAACCAGATCGTTGCCATCACTGTTCAGTGTGCGACAAGTAAGAATATTTTTTAAATAAGTGGTTTTCTGAATTAATCAATTTTTTCTTTCTTAGCACAGAAGCTTTCATTTTTTATGAGTAGATTTTCCAGGCTTAATATTTTGGCAGATACACTTTTTTCCTCCTTAGATGTTCTTTTTTTTTTTTTAGTTTTCACTTACTTATTTCTAAGGAAGTCTGTAACTTAGTCTAATTCATTTGATTACTTCCTTGATGCTAGTATGGATTACATGGTCTTACACATTCTTTCCATAATGGTTAAAAATTAAAAATATTAATAAAGAATTTTCCTTAAGAATGTAACCAAAAATAGCTGATAAAAAAAATTTGCTTCTTTTGTTAGAATCTGAATAAACATCACTACCCATCTCAATCTAATCATGATGTCACGTACATCTTACCTGAGGTAATAAACTTATTGCCCTGTTTTTTACTAGATAACTTGCAGGTTACTCTTATTTAAAGAAAGAAACAGCCAAGCTCTCTCCCATTCCTAACTGGAGCCATAAAATTAAGATTTTGTTTGTCTCACACACAAGGAAGTTCATATCCATACTCTCCAGAAGTCTGATTGCTTTCTGATTTAATCTTTCTTTTGACTATTCTCTGACCTTTCTCCAGTTAACTTGGTTGTCTGTGTGTTTCTTCACTCTGGCCCCCAGTGCTTTAAATTTGACTGACTTTGAGAGAAGACACTTCTTCAGAGGGTGATTTATTCCTAGCTTTAAGGCTGTTCCAAATACTCTTCAACTGATCAAACTTTTCAACATGACTGTGAGGTGGAGAAGATGTTCTGTTTTGTCCAGGAAAGCAGCAGAGGCACTGAAAGAGAAACAGAGTTGAGGCAGGGAGAGTATCTTGGTTGTGTTGTATGGAATGGTGGTTGCAGTGTAAGATGAGAACATAGTCATATGTGTTTCTAGTGAAGAAAAAGGGTGACTTGTTATCCTACAAAATGTGAGTGAAATTTGCAGAATGCAATTAGTTAAAATATTTTGCAGAATACCTTTATTTTTTCCTTGCTTTCCCAAAACTTGCTTGTTCCAATCATACCTGATTTTCTTGTGAACATTTTATTAATGGAGAGCGATTAATTGCAGAAGTGTTTGGGTTTTTTATCCAAGGTAAGCTCTTGTCTATATGAAAGATGTATGTATATCTATAAAAACAGGCCATGTTCAGGCCATGGAAATATATTTAATTGGATGATGACATAATAATCAAATTATCTCAGTTTCTAAGGCTCTGCAAGAAAATAAACAGTAGTTGAAAAACCTATTCAGATTGAGGACTGAATGCTAAAATTGAACAAATCCTACAGGTTGCATTTTCTTAAATCGTAAGTTCTTGACTTACCAAGTGTTTTGAGTTTGGGTTATCTGCAGTTTCTGCAGCCTCCCTTGTAGGTAAACTGTACGATGTGAATTTAAATAGAAGTATTTATTAAATAAGTTACATAACATAAAGTACATATGAATAATTCTTGATCTTTATGTAAATATTTTAAATCTGGCATATAACTGTGCTTCTGACTATTTTTTTTCTTTTGTCTTTTGGCAATGCTTGGCATTCTGCTGGGGTTTTTTAAAGGTGCATTTTGAAAATGGATCATCACTGCCCTTGGTGAGTGTACTATTGGTTTTCTTTTATGTTCTGATTTGCTAAAATACAATTCTGTGGGACCTGCCATGAAGATGATGCTTCAGTATTCCTAGAGTTAGATGCATATGTGAGGTTACTGTTCTTGCAGAACGATTGGAGTTATTTACTGTATGTCCTCTTTTCCTAGTTCTGACATACAGAAAGAAGTTTAAATATCATTTTTCTTGGACCTTTGAGTTAGGTACCCCTTTATGTTTTCACAGCTGTGGAGGAAGTAGACTTCTGATCAGTGAGAACTTTTAAGAATTTCATCTTTTCTTCATAGAGTTTGAATATTACTGTGCCTTGGTTGCATTGAAGGATGAAATGCTACCCTAGGTTTAAAGTGAAAGAGCAGGGCTTTTACCAAAGCTCCCAGGACAGCTGGAGTGGGCTTGCTGGAAACACCAAGTTAGCACTTTTAGTTTTACGGGTTCTTTTTTTCCTTTCATTCTTTCTCCCCTGTGCCACCCACCCTCCCTTGTTTTGCTGCCGTGTCGGCCCGCACAGTGGTTTTGTTCTCCTGTCTTTCTTAGCGGCCCTTGGAACCCTTGGATAGACAGGATGTATAATTAATTTTACGTCAGCTTGGCAGGTTTATCTCACAGAAATAATTAAAGATAATTGCTTGGTGAGGTCCAAGTTGAGAGGATTGAGTGGTACATGGCAGTTCTTCGCAAATATACTCTCCACTGATCAGAAAAGAATCTCCTGTGTTGGACGAACTGAATAGTTCTGAGCAGTTGTTTTGCCACTTCCTTGTATCAAATCTAGGACAGAGGAGGCTCTGTCCTGGGGCAGGATGGGGTGCTGGGCTTCCCCTGTTTCTCTTGGTCCTGACTACAACCATCTACCATAATGTAATTTGATTCTAAGCATCTCATCTTACTTTGCATCTATGTGGTAGATACAATGGAAAGAAATAGTTACCAGTGTGGGGTAGAGTTTTTTTGCTGTAGGGATAATCAGCCTGTGAAAATTGATGCTCAGTGTTAGTAGTGTGCTTCCTAAAAAAACCCACAGACAACAAAAAACAAGCCCACAACAAAGCAAACAGGTAAAACCATTGAATGTGGAGCAAATTTCTTGTAGCAAAAAAGGCAGTTTCATTTTTTCAGCTTTCTAATGGCTGCCTTGTCAAAAGCTGTAAGAAATACAGTTGCCAGGCTACTCCTGATAAAATATCAGTGAAAAGTCTCAATATGACTATTCATATTCAGTATTATGAACACATCTTATAAGCTTTGTGGTCTCTTTGGGATTTTTCGTGGTTTTCTGTCTTAAGATATTTACGTGAAAATGTTATTCATGTAAGCTTCAATTTCAGGATAAAAATCCATTGTATCAAATAACAAATCATAAACAGTACTTAGGTTTTGTGTAAAGGGACAGTGAAGTGTTATTTCACTAGGGCAAAAACTTCTAGAAAAACTCAGTTTTCCTCTCTGTAGCATTTGCTTACTATACATGTTTGCACTCTTCTTAATCTAACAACATAAGCATACCCAGTTTGAGAGAGTATTTAAATTGCTTATTGGTTTTAAACTAATAAGCAATGGATGCAAAAAAATAAAAATACAAATGGAGAGGGTAATTGAAAGATGTATAATGCTTCTTGATGGAGAGATGTTCCTTTTGTACTCCAAGTAACAGAAATGCACTAGAAAAAGGGGTACTGTGCATTTTTTCCTAACTTGAGCAGATTTCACAGTTCCTTGCTCATGCTAAAAAAAATAATTATGTAGAAGAAATGAAGGAGTTCTGAAATACTACAGAGGTGCTGATCAAGCTTTATAGTTTCCTGTAAAGACCCATGTTCAAAGTTTCTTAGGGAAATTTGCAAACAAAACTAAGGGTTCAGTTCAGTATAATTGGATGGGTTTTAGTCTCTCTGAACATCATTAGGTTCTGCTTTGCTTTTCATGTTGGGATTTTTTGGTGGGAGCAAGTTGGGTGGGAACAAAGGGGGAAAGAGCTCACATGATGCTTAGGCAGAGCAGGAAAACAGCTGTGAGAGCTATCTCTAATTTAATATACTGCCAGGAGAAGGATTTCTGGAGAGAGGATGGGTAAAAATAACCTATGGAAAGTAAGATGAAGTATTTGGAAGGCAGAGGTAATAAGAGGTTGTCACGTCCTAGCCCTAAGTCAGCTGTCTTCTGCTCTCTGGGAGGCTTCATTTGGCTGTCACTCCTGCGCTAATGGAAGCACTGTGATAAACGGAAATATTTAATGCTAACTGCCCCCTAACTACTCTGAAAGCTTTGAGTGATGCATTAGTGATTTTTAGTGCTGCTGCTACTCACTACATACAGATGGAGCTGCAGGTGGGAATCTGGCTTAAGAATCACCAGAAATACTGTTTGTATATAACACTCTTAGTTCTAACAAGAGGCATTTAGGAGCACCTTAGGAATAATTTGAAACATCTCTCCTTTATCTTTTGAGTAATCCAAATAGTTAGCATCTCCTGCATTCTGTGATGCTTTTTGTTAACTGAGTTGCATCACCTTTGGTGCCTTGTAAATTATTTCATTGCCTGGCATTTTCAGTAAACTAACCTCTCAGACAGGAATTATATATTCTTTTTGTACTTGAAACTGAAGCATTTATAATGTTAGCTGTAATCCAGATTGTTTTTTCTGCACTGTTCTGACTGTAGGAATGTTTTGCTGCAATTAACATACCATTATTTAGCCAGTTGTTGCTATATTTATCAGTTTTTCTCAGAAATGTTAGACTTCAAATCTAACCACTATTCTTGGGGTTTAAGATTTGATGGTACATGCTCAAACAGTACAATTACAAAACCTTGGTGTTCACTTTCTCTTCAATCTTCTGATGAACTGTTCTTTTCCAGTAAGACCTCTGCAGTCTAGGACCTTGTCAAAATTGAAGGGAGCATAATAATTTATGCAAGTTTATTTTGGCATGTGTACCACATGCCATAGTGCAAAACAACAGTTAGAAATAAATCTATATTTGATTCAAGAAACTTAATCTTTGGGAAATAGCATTTGACTTGGTATTTCTTTTCTCACATCAAGCAGTGTCTTAAGTAAGAGCAGTCCAAAAATAAGTATCATGGAAGGAAAGTAGGATTATCATAGAAAACTTGAACCTGAATTGCTTGCAGTTTATCATGGAATTGCTTACTTTGACATATTTAAGGAAAAAAATCACTTCACTCTGGAGAATTTTATATTTACTTTTCAATAGGAATAATGATGAGCTTACAAATGTATCTTCTTTTTCTTTAATTAGAGCAATCTGTTGTGAGTTATTAACTGTAGTTAATACAAATGCTTAGCTATTGCTGCAGTTTTAAATGACAATGCTGAATTTAATGTTTAGCCAAGGTGTTTTGTTTAAACAAAACTTAGAAGAAACTGACCCAACTCACCACCCACCCTGAGAATGGGTAACAGTAATGCACAATGAAGATTTCTTTGCTATTTTAAGATTTTGTCCTTATCTGATTAGCATGTCTCCTGCCATTAGCATCACTATCTCCCTAAAGAAGAGAATAGTTGTGGTAGTTTGTCCTTTACTTTGGGAAGCTAAAGTTGAGCCTCACCACACTTCTTTTTTTTTTTTTTTTTTTTTTTTTTGAGAATTATCAATATGCGAGTATCTTTATGGATGTAGTCTTCTCCTAATTGGCTGACCTTTCTGACAGCAGTATCAGTTAGGTTTTTATTAAACTCACATGAAGAGTTCTGTCAAGGTTAGTGCAAAGATAACTTTGATTAGCTTCTCAGTGCAACCAACTAAAAGAGGAAGCAGTTTACCAATAAACTGCCCATGGGGAGCACTCAAAGATTTTTTCATTTGGTGGGTGTAATATAATTATATTTTTAATGGAGCTCTAAAATTCATAATACTTAATATGTTGTCTCTAATGGGAAGATACTATGGTACTAAATGCACCCTCATCATCATAGCGTATAATAGTTGCTCATTATCACATATAAAAATCTTTATAAATGGGAGACAGGTGATGTTAAAGCCCATAAGTGAAAATGATAAAATTAGATTTATTTTAACATTTAGATGTGTTTCTAATGTCTTATTGCCTGTCATGTTGTCACTGATACGGAATGTTTTCTATTTCAGAGTAGCATTTCTATTTTATGTAATTATAAATATTTTTAGGAATCTCTTATGAATGCTCTTATTTTGAGAATCTTACTAAGAAGTTTTATAGTATGAGAAGTTTTAAGTATATAGTATGATTAGTGAAGGAAGATCTGGATTAAATGAGACTGCTTTTATTCTCACAAAATTCAATCAAATTTCAGTTCTTGGCTTGTTACTGACACGCAATATGCTTAATAGTGTAACATGGATACTTACCTGCAAGCTAAAAAAAAAAATAGCTAATTGCAATCACATTTACATCAGATGTGCTGAGAACAAATTTCATGTCATAAGTGAAAATTTAATTTCAATAAGCTGTTGCAAGTGGTGTTACCTGATAAAGTTCTTTGGGCTTTTTTGTGGTGGTGGTGTTTTGATTTGGATTACTACACTAATTTGTAATCCATTCCAGTAGCTTGAGGCAGCAGAGCTAGGAAGTAAAACCTGGTTTACATGCTGGTATAAATGTTTTTAGAGTAAATAAGTTTAATTTAAATTGGATGAAATCAAAGAAAACTTCCATGACATTTCATTTTTGCATGTTTTTTTGTTTGTTTTTATCAGGGTGAACAACTGTGTAGGATTTTCCAATTACAAATTTTTTCTTCTCTTCTTGGCTTACTCGCTACTGTACTGCCTTTTCATTGCTGCAACGGATTTGCAGTACTTTATCAAGTTTTGGACAGTAAGTATCCCTTTCCCAAGAAAGGGCCTGTTTCTTTAACTTAGATGCTGTCACCAACCTAATTGCATGGCTGTCTGTACATAGAAGGTGTATAATCCATTTATTGATATTCTTGCTGTGTGGTGTATTTGTCTGTGTGCTGAATTTGATTTGGCTGAAGAGAGGATTATTAATAATCAAATGAAGCAGCTATTTCCCCAATTCTAATGTTTTGTTTTTTTTTTTAATTTTTAGAATGGCCTTCCTGATACTCAAGCCAAGTTCCACATCATGTTTTTATTCTTTGCTGCAGCTATGTTTTCTGTCAGTTTGTCTTCTCTCTTTGGGTATCACTGTTGGCTTGTCAGCAAGAATAAATCTACATTAGGTAAGTAGATTTAATGCTTCTGTGTTTGACAGCAAAAAATAAATAATAAATATGTTTTGTGTGCATGGGGATAATGGAAGAAGTAGGCAATTCTACACAGGTTCCTTGGATCTTGGTAAGAAGACTCCTGAGTTCTTCTGCTCCCTGGAAATTCTGACTCTTGCCCCAAAGGGCCAAGTTACTAATGAACATAGTGTTCTTCCTCTCACTGCTTTCCACCCAGAGTTTGTTAACAGAAATGGAATAAACTAAAAAAATCCAAATAAAATCAAGATAAATTTCTAACAAATGTTAAATGGACTACTGCATGCTCACACATGCAATTCTTGTTTGGTATTCCCAGCCCCAGGTCAGTTCTCCCATGTGGTGTCCCAGTCAGGGCAGTGGCTCCAGCCCTTTGTTCCTACCCTTGCCCCCTGCAGAGCCAAAGTTCTGTCAGAGCTGGCTTGTTACAGAAGAACAGGCTTCTATGTTTAGTAGTAAGGGAACAATGGAGATCCCAAAGGCACTTTCACATTTGTGAGAACTGTCTCCCAGAGATGCATAGAAAGGACTGTGTGCTGTGAATTAATTTTAAAAACCTCAGAGAAGGTGTCCCGTGCCTCTACTACGTGACAGTGTAAAATAACTGCATTGAATTGTAGCGCTAGACAGCAATTTCCCTCCTCTTGCATACACGTGTGTCTGATCACAAATATCAATAAATAAAGTCCAGAAGATTTAAGTGCTTGTTCTCTACTGTATGCTGGACTGTAAAAATGCCAATTTTCAATATAGTCATTAAAATTTCTAAATCTCTAAATGCTTTCCTCTTGACGTAAGCTGAATTAAAGTAGGCCAATGAATTGTCCTGTTTTTTTCCAGTTCTCTTCGGATGTGCTAATGATGATTTTGGTGATTAATGGAAAACTTTGAAAATAGGTATCTGTATCAGTGGAAGAAAGCTTATTTACTTCAAGATTTCCTTTAGGATTTTTGAATGTCTTCAGTATTCTAACAAATCATTGACTTTGAACCATTTTTTACTGATTTTAATGTCTGTCTAGGTATAAGTAGAGAAGTTTTAATAAAGATGCTTATTTTAACAGAGATAAATTAGTGTTCTGTTTCTAAACTGATCTTATAATTTCAGTGCAAAAAAATATGTTCAGAGATAATCATGGTACATTGGAATTCTAATTCAACATTTCGTGTTTTCAAAACAAATGTAATCCCATACTGGTAATATAACATGTTTCCTGCATACTTAAGTTACTTAAAAAGTTCTGAGTATCTCTTCCCATTTTACTTTGGGAAGTTGCTCAGTATGTGAAGCCTGAAAAATGCAATAATTTGGTAATGAAGCCATAATAAGTGGCTTAAAGTCACGCTTCAAGTGTGACTGTACTTAAATCATTCTGGGAGTTCTTTTCCTAGCCTAATATGGGCATCTAAAAGGGTACCCCCATTTTTCCTTCCTTCTTCCTTAAACCCCATTGTAATTAATACACAGTGCATGTGGAAGGTCATTTCCAGCAGTTCATAGCTAAGGTTTGACTGCAGAAGGACAGTCTCAGCATGGCTCTGACATGGTTTGTAGGAGCTCTGCTGTCAGGACATCAGGACATAGCTTGCCTGCTATGTATAGCCAATTAAGGGAATAAAATGGCTATCAGTCACTTGGTGGAAAGTGAATGAATTTTCTGCTTCAGGCACTTTGCAACACTTAAAGCTATATTTAGCTCTCTTCTCCAGAAATTTAGGTTGGATGGCCAGGGGGAATAATCTGGGTCTATGAGCAAAGATGTTTCTTTATGCAGTGGTAAAAACACACAGTATTTTCATACCCCAGGGTGTGAAAAGCTGGTCTTACTACTAAAGTTAGGCTAATTTTATCTTCTTTTCCATTACTTTTTCTGTAATAAACCATTTGTTTAGGCTTTTCTTTCTTGAACACTGTCTGCAGTATAGTTCCATGCTGAAATCTTCATACAAACATACCATGCCTTCTTAAAAAGTGAGTTCCTCACTCTTCCTTGCCTTGATGAGGGAGGAAGGTGAAGGAGCCTTCCACCCTTCCTCAGCCGTTGGACTTGCTCCACATGCACAGTGCCTGTGTCACACTGACTTTGGCTTCCAGGAGTACACTCACTCTGTTTCACAGTGATTTGGGCAGTACAGCCTTTCCTCTTGGATGATGGTACCCACAGTGCAATTGCCTAAGTACTGCTGGGAGACTTAAACATGCTAACCTGCAAAGAGATCTAATTAATATTTTTCTTTTAAGAGGTATTCAGAGCTCCCATATTTCGTCACAGAACAGATAAGAATGGCTTTAGCCTGGGCTTCAGCAAAAACCTAAGGCAGGTGTTTGGTGATGAGAAGAAATACTGGTTGCTGCCAGTGTTTTCAAGGTATGCTGTTCCTAATGCTTCATTTGTTTAAACTGTTGAATAATCAGGGTCCAGAGAGTTTGGGGGATGGTTAGTTTTTTGTAATAAGATATAGTAATACTTTTTTAAAAAAAGTTCTTCATAGTTGAGAGTTTTTTTGTATGTGTGACACTAATTCTGAATTTTCAGTTTAGGGGATGGTTGCTCCTTTCCAACTTGCCTTGTTAATCAGGATCCTGAGCAAGCTTCCACACCTGGTGGACTTAATTCAGCATCCAAAAAGTAATCTGCTTTTTGTTACTCATTTCAAATAGTTGATTTTTTTTTTCCTGTGCACACATAAACAAAATTATGTACAAATTATGTATAATGTATAATACTCTTAAAAGCAAATAAAGAGTATCCTTTTAGTAAATCCAAGTCAGATTTTAAACATTTAAGCTCTAAATCAGGTAATCCTCAGATTTATATTTAAATTTATGGAAATGATGTGGGGTGGTTGTTTTCCCCTGATGTGCTTTGTCTCGGTTCAGTGGCATCCCAGGACCTGAATTCTCCACACCTGCCTGACAGTCAGTATCAGCAGCATTCTTTTTTCATACATGTGAGATGGTTACTCAGTCTGCCTGTGATACAAATCCACTGCCTTGCATGGCTTTTGGGGGACGCCTGCTTTTTCTTGTCTGGTGAAATCAGCTTTGTATAAGGGAATCCCTACTAGCACTTGTGCCAAAGCACAGGAAGCTGAATATTAAGTATTGTTTCTGCTGATAATAGAACATATTTGTTAATTCTTATCCTTAATGGACATGACATCTTTAAAGTGTGAAAATTATGCATATGCTCCTTTAAATAAATACATATTGCATCTTTTTTGAAACATTTATGTAATGAAGAGTGTGGTAAGTATAGTAGACTTGAATATGTGGCTGAGGAATGATAATGGTATCATACTGACAATCTTGTATTCATAAAAGAAATATATGACATTTCAGCTTGCTGTTTATTGACATTCTATCTTAGCCCAGCATTCTGTGGCTTACATTAGGAAATATATTTTGGAGATGTTCTCTCCACTATTTATCTATCAGATTTGTTGTAGTGAAGAATATAGGTAAGAGTGCATTTGGGGTTGAAGTACATGTATTAATATAAAGTAGCTGTCAAATCAGAAATCCCTGTGCTTTTTAGATTATGCTTGCACTTGTGACAACTACAGTGTAATGTATGTAATGATAAAAAAGTTGTGTTTCATCAGACAGGAAGCAAGGTGAGGTAAGGAAAATACTGCATGTGACAAACTGTTTGTAATGTGTGGTAAGATGATGAAAAATTACTGCAGTTCACTAATGTTCTTTTTATTGGCACTACAGTGAGAACCATCTGTTTCCTGCAAAGCCGCTGCGTGATTCCCAGAGCCACCTACTTACAGATCCCCCATCTTGGTCAGAAGCTACTGCAAAGGCTGAAAAGGGCAAAGTTGGTAAGGAGCTGACTTAGCTGCATTTATTTGTGTTGGATAAACTAGTTTTGGAGGATATAGTGTAACAATGACCACAGTTCATGGTTTGTATTCATGAACCAAAATTCATGAAGCTTGTTTTAAATACATGCTTGTAGGAAGTTCCATGTGTCAAACTGCTGTGCCTTTCCCAGTTAAACCTGACCAAGGGATATCAGAACACTGACACCAGTAGGTTCTAATTGTTTTTTTAAGCTAGGCCTGATAGCACTTTTGACAATAAATTGCTTTTAAAAGAGGTAACACGTATTTGCTGCTAGTGAAAGCTGTGTCACAGACACAGGAGAGGAATGGAGTTGGTAATAGTGTAATGACATTAAAATGATTGTTAATTCAAGGTTGTATTATTTGCTGAAATAGACATGAGACCTTTTCCTGTGTGAACACTTTTTTTTTGTTTTCTAAGGTATGAGCAATCCTGCATTAACCATGGAAAATGAAACCTAATTTCCCTTAAAAAAAACATCTGAATATGTAAGGAAAGGTATGTTATTATTCTCTGTATTTTATTACATGATTCCTTACCATTTGAAGAATTTACAAAAGAAAATTACTAAAACACTTCCTCTCTGTTTTCTTCAGTTAATGTTTTTACCACGTTTAGTAGCATGTGAATTCACAGTTTTAAACTAAATCTCTTGTTTCTTGATGTGTCATGTTTGCAAATTAGTTTGATCTTTATACTCATTGGTTTTTAGGTAATTTTAGGCAATATAATATTATTATTTTTATTATTATTACCTTTCTTTATAAAGATACTGAAATTGTGAGTACTCAAGCTGTTCAGCCAATACTTGTAACACTAAGTTTGAAAATTAGGCTGGTTTTTAACACTGAATGCAAAGATAATAGCTTTGTCTGCTAAAACAGGTAGAAGTCTATCAAATGATGAAGCAAAAAGGATTTAGTATAATATGTAAGATATTAGTGTCTTGCACTTAGCCAGGTACTGAGCTGCATCCTATTTCATAGTAAAAACATGCTGCCTACTGAAGACAAAAGGTGTCCCTATGACTTCCTGAGCATTTAATCACCTGTTGTCAAGAACAGCTGAGATTTTCTTGACTTCTTGCATTAGTATCTTGCAACACAGACTCCTCAGAAAGCAGGTTTGAGAAGCAGCTAGTAAATTCCTTTAGGTACATAACAGGAGTTGACCTTTACCCTGTGTTGTGGAGAATGAACACAATCATATTGACTGATGCCTTTTTCTGGTCTTAGGAAATAAAGGCTCAGACACGGTTAGAGGGTTGGGGGTTGTTTACCTCGGTATTTTAATAGGATCCCGTTCGATGGCTTCTGCCATCCAGGTAGAACACGCTGCAAAAGCCCCGTCCCCCCAGTCGAGTATACAATTAAAGACTCTACACATTAGCATATCTACCAGGAGGGCCCAATAAGGGGCCTGGGTGAGCTAACTTCTAGTTTACAAAATCTGTCCTACTAGGAGACCTTGAGGGCTCACGAAAACAGGGTGTTTGGTCTTCTAACTCTACGTGGTTTCAGGGGTGTTTAGTCTACCGGCCTACTAAACACCATGAAACCAGGCTAAACTATCACCTAAAGCATCACAAGTATGCATGCTAATACTTGTGAATGTAGGGAACAGTGTAAAATCCTTCAGGCATCATCATTCTAGTACTTGAATATAGCTAACTCCACCAAAGCTTATGGAATTAAATTATTTTGTATTTAAAACTGTATAAAAAGTTTGACTCCAACCCTAAGAATTTCTGCATACCAAATAATTGGTATGGAGGAGCTGTTCCAGCAAGGTCATTTCTTCTCTGCTGTTGGAAGCACCTTTTCAGTCATCCTGAAAAAGTGTCTCAAGTGAATGTCCTTCGTTTATGTGTGATGTGACTCTTGGACATGCTGGTCATGGCTGTGAGGCTGCTCATGGTCCCTCATGGAGGAAGTGAAAGGCCAGGAAAGTCACCAGGGAACTGCAGTGATTGTTACTAGACCCATCAGGAATGGTATTGCACTGTCAAGGCAGATTATAAAACTGCTAGGTGTGCATATACCAAGAGATGGGTCCATAGCTTGTACCAGAAAAGTTCCCAAAAGTTCAGTTTGGTTCATAAGAGAAATTTAAAAACCTCTTGGCCCTTACATTCTGGTTTTGTGTTCAGTGATGAAGACACAGTTCCAGATATAGGGACATCTGCAAACTTGATGATGGTGTGAAGTGTTAGAGGTGTCGAAAATGTGGGTGTCAGATGAACAGAGTTAAAGAGACGAGCAAAGGAAACTCAGATGGTGTCTGCAATTTTCACTGCTCTGTGTATGATATTTTAATAGAATATAAACCCCTCATTTCTAACCCTTTCTTCAAAATGTAAAATATTGCATTCCTGTGCTGTTTAATCCATCAGTTCTTTCAACAAAACAACAGCTTCTAGAAGACTAAATTACTTACCTTCACTTAATGTAATGTCTTACATGTCATCACTAATCAAGAGTAAAACATTGGAGACGGACTTTAAAAAAAACAGATTCTTGTATTGTTACAGAAATACCATTAATTGCAACTAGTTTTATGAGGTTGGAGTTCTACTTTTTAAAGTCCTAACACTTTATTTACTTAAGTAATAGCTTTTAAACTTTAATCTTTCTTTGACGAGTGTGTATATTTTATTGGAACTTTGTCATTCAGATTACTCTGAATATCAAACGTGGTCTGTGACTGTTCTAAAGATGTTAAAAGTGGATCGGTTTTCCCCTTGTGCTCTTTTTAAGTTATTTTCTTCTTTTAGTCCAGTCTGAGAAAGAGTTGTGTTTGCAGTCTAATTACTTCACTCTGTGGCGTTTGAGGGCTTTGTTTGGTGGTGTTTATTTCTTTTTGTAAGCATTCATTTTGAAACGTGGCTTTTTAAAGAGAGACTACTTTCCGAGGAGGTTATGTTCGAAGGAGTAAGTCTAAAGTCACATAAAGGGGCTGCTGGAAGTTGATTCTGCCTCACATGAACTCATGCACTTTCAGAAGGGTAGTAAGGACTGGTAATTCTCTGGCATGAGCATAAGCACCAGATTGGTTGTACCCTTAGCTCTGAGATATTTCTGTGTGGCAGTTAAAACTTTCTGGAGATGTAGCAAAAAAGGTAGATTACTGTCTACATACATGTGACATACAGGTGCTGGAATAAGAGCTCTATATAAAAACTTCTTTTATCTACTTTGCATTTAACTTTGTTACATTATTGTCAATATATGAATTACATTTGTTCCTAGGGATTGAATAGAATACTTTTAATAGAGCTGCTCAAGTCACCATAACAAAACCAAGCAATTTCATCTTAGATATGAAAAATACAGCCCGCAGCCTCTGCCAGTGTGTTAGAATTAGAATTCCTGTCCTAATGAAGGATCTGTTCAATATCCTGTATCCTATAATCCTTCATTTTTCAGCAAGGACTAATTACTGAAAGTGCCAGATGTGGTTCACACTAATGTAATAGAGAATTGTTTTTTAATTATGTTGGTATCTGGAAGTACTATAAAAATAGCTCTTGTCATTTTATAAACTGGTGGCCTGCTTGCTGTGTAGTCAGTACTTACCACTGTCATCCTGAAGTAGATTAATAACGTATCTGTGAACAGTCTTACAGGGTTCCTTTTCAGGGTGGGATTTTTATTCTGCTGTTAGTCACTTTCCCCTTAAAGTTGATGAGATTTGTTACAGTAACAAAATTTTAAAGTATTCTTTGATTCTAATAATGTGTTTTGTGATTAATGTTCTGTTCCAGTTTAAGAACAAGCTGTTGTTGGAAGGAAGGTACATTCTTCCAAATATCAGCCCTGTTGGCCAGCTGCTGCTGTCTGCTCCTCTATGGATGTGCTCAGAAAACAAACTGACAGATGATTAGCTGTCTCCATGTCACTGCTTGAAACACAAAACTAAACATACAACTTCAGAACCATATAAAGGATGTTTGAACTTAAAATTACTGGGTTTGAATGGTGAAGGATGATTGAGTACTAGAAAGTGGAAAAAAAGAAGAGTCTGCGTTTACAATTGTAAAAATTCAGTGGCTGGTTTTACTTTGATATTCAGCACAAGAAAAATGTGACCTCCTTACTGTCAGTTCATGTTCTTGGCTTGGTTTTGAAAATTCACCTTTTAATTCAAATTGTTGTAATTAGTCAACTTTAAAATCAAATTTTTACACTACTGGCTTTATGAATTGGTAGAACAGCCAGTGTTGATTAGGAATAGTTTAGTGGCTTGGTGGACTGTATTTTCTTTTGAGCCCTTGATAAGCAATTTTTGAAGATAAGAAGACCTAAGTGAAGTATCTGACTATTTTTGGAACATTTTTTGGAAGACATTATTGTAAAAGCTCTGTTTTCCCTCAGGTGTGCACTACCAATATTTTGAAAAATTGTTGAGAGGGAAAGAAATCCTTTGGTTAACTGAATGCTACAGTGGGCCACTGCTCAGTGATGCTATAAAAAGCCTTTGTTCAGATGGGTAATACATAAATTAAACTGGCCAGCTGGGGATTTGGATGGGAGCTTCAGAGAATAGTCCTATGAAATGGGATTTTATTGTGCCATTTGGAGCTCTTACCCCTTTGGGAAGCAAATGTTGGCCTTGAACTTTGATCCAAAAGGCTTTTTACCAACCTGTGTTAGTTACTGAGGGCCACTGTCTTTCAAGCTCCTAATTTCTTATTAATCAATATTTGTCTCAGATTTCTTTTTTCACTTTTTCTTCAAGACACTGCCTTTCTTACTGCATAACTTAATGAATACCATCTACAGTCAAGGAGACTTACTGTTATAACTTGTGATATTTGCATTTACAGGACAATGGACTTTTGATTGCAATACCAAAAAGCCAAGCTGCTGCACATAGGAAATCCCATTCAATTAATTTAGGAGATAGTAGCTTTCTTAGGATCAGAGTTTACTGACCAGAATAAAAGAGGTGGTTTTGGTTTTCAAAGTCAAGCAAGTTTCAGCAACACAAATCTAATTGTCTTGTGCCTTTTGTATACACTACATTTATGGTATCAGTGTTTACATTTAAATGCAAATTCCTATTCTGAAAACAACTTTAGGAAGAACTTAGTTATGCTTTCTAGGGGCCTAGATAAAAAGATAAGTCAAAAAAAAAGTGAAAACCTCTCAGACTATGCTGAGTTCAGTTGAAACAGAAAAGTGCTTCTGTTGTCAAACCTGAGTTACTTAGTAGGTTGGCTCACAGTGTAAAGATGCCAGTCATTTGTTTAGGAAACTAGCAGCAGGACTAAGTGATATAATTCTGAAAGCAAAAGATACTACCATTAAATTTTCTACTAGCAGGTAACTTCAAAATTTGTCTTTCTTGGGTTTGCAACTTAATTGATAGCTGGTGTAGCAAAATGTGACTTCTCTTTTCTCTAGTGAGGGAAAACGTATTGATTTTACTTTTTTTTTAATCTAAAAATTTTACCAGCCTGAAAACATCTGTTTATTGCCAGAAGTGCCAGTGTGGATCCCTTGATGTAGAACACCTTTTTTAAACTAGCATGAAGGTAGCATACAGTTTACATGATGCCTGCAGAGATCTAGTTACCAAAAGACTTTTTGCAGCTCTTTATTCAGCGTTGTTCTGTCAGCTTACCTCATATTCGTGTTTGTTTAAAGGCGAACTTGTCAAGGGATAAGGGGGAGAGGGAAAATATATTTTTTAACACTTCAGGTTCTCTATCTGTAGAGTCTTGTTTTTTATGCAGTTAGTCACAGGGTGGTTTGTCATGGAGCATGCATTTAAAAATACTGAGTAGAAAGTTGAAATTCAGCTTCAATGTATCTTGCGCCATATTTTCATCTAAAGACAAAAGATTTCTTCCCCAGCAAAACACATCAAGGAAATGGATCTCTCTAATACAGATGTCAGCCTCTCTGTGTCCAGGGCTCTGAGATCTCTCAGTAAGGCTGGGGATCAGTGTAGAGAAAGGACAGGGATAAGAAATCAAGAAATGCCTGGCTTCTCAGTGTCTCAGAAGTCACACTTGGAAAGCACAATAGCCCTAAATGATCTGCAGCCAGAGGCTGTCCCCCTCACAGAAAACTGATGGAGGCATGGGAAACAGACACGGATGAAGGGAGGAGAAAGGGAAAGAAAAGATGGTAGCTCAGAGGTAAATACTGAGCAGATCAGAGCCAGAGGGCTGTAGCTACATCTGCTCTCTGGATGGGCATGAGCTGTGTCTGCATGAAGAGCACTGTCAGCAGGCTTTGAGGGTTCCTGGCAGTTCTCACTGTGTAGAGTATGGACAAAAGTGAGCTAATCATGCTCCAAAGTATAATTTCTGATGATATGGCTGTATTCTTGGCTTTAAACTCTCTAATACTTTCTATAACAAAGTGAAAATTCTCTTTTTGACATACTGGCCATTGTCAGTGTTACAATGCATGCAGGAGAATTTGTGAAGAAGTCAGGGTAGCAAAGATGCAATGTTGTTTGTCTGCTTACACTGATTCTCCTGTCCTTTATATTCTTGCTGGGCACTTTACTACAGCCTTTTGTGTAATTTCTGTATTTTTTTTTAATGAGTGCTTTTTACCTACTGTACAGTTACTAGTCTACTTTTTTGCTAACAAGAAAATAGTATCCCTGATATTTGTCTAGAGGTATGACTGCATTTCAACCTTTAGTGGAAACTGGGCAAGTTCTGCAGACTCCTCAGATGGGCCTGAGTCCCAAATAACAACAGAGTTAAATTTTTGTATATATGTAAACAGTCATATAAACCATAGCTCCCTACACATGTAACAAATTGCTTTTATTTGTAGGTTACAACAAATCCAAAACATCTGCACCAGAAGCAGTCCACACATACTCTGTATCAGTAGATGTACTGGTGATGGAGTACTCAAAGTCTTCACAGAGAACTATTTTTGTTAAGAAAATGGAACACAATCTTTGTGAGCAGTTAAGACACAGCTGCTGTTATGCACTTTAATTCTTTAACTGAAGAGAAAAAATGCTGTCCAGTTTAGGTCACAGACTGAAAGTTCTTTAGTAGACAGCTGGGCAGTAATGAATGAAACACAAAATCACTGAGTGGCAAAGGTTGGAAAACACTACCACTGGGGTTATCTGGTCCCTGCAGGATCATCCTAGAGCACATTGCACAGTGTGAAACACAGATAGTTCTTGAGTATCTCTTGTGAGGGACACTCCAGAAAGGAAACAGGTTTGTTTCAGTGCATGGGATGCTGTAGCTGTTTTTCATTATTTGGACTGAGAGTTCTCCCCTGGTTCAGTTAACTGGTGTGTGGAGGGGTGGGGGGAAATATATTTCTACATAAATTTAGTGTATAACTTTGCCACTTGTTAATGTATTGCTCACATAAATAAATGCTTCATGTTCAGCATGCCGTGGACAGAGTATTTCTTGACACACTACCATCAGTTTTACTGCTGCTGTACCTGAACACCCTTCTCCAAGGTTCAGCTCACAATGCACTGACACTGAAAGAAGTTGAGAAGGAACCAGTTCTTTTATCATCTTTCATGGGTGAAACACTCCATGCCTTTATCCTGGCAGAGCACACAGCTGCACTGCTTTGAGTACTGTGAATGGTCAAAAAGGTGGAATTTTGTCCCCCAAAAAGGGGGGTGACGTTTGGAGGGTGTCTTAAACCCCCTTATAGAAGAAAGACAGTTACTAACCAGGATTGTCACCCACACCAGCTTTGCTTCATGAGGGTTCTCAACTCCCTGCCGTGCCAGTCTTCAGAGCTGCCTGACTTTCCCCTCCTTCCTAACAGTCTTGCTTAGGGAAGTGCTGGATCCACCTCTGTGCAAAGAGGAGTGAGACTGTCTGCTCAGGGACTTCTAAAACTGCAGGAACAGTTACATAAAGATGAAAGCAGCTTTTACCTTTTCAGACATAACCTGCTGTACATGGTCCAAGCTCATCCTGTTTTTAAAGCCCTTCCAAAAATACTGATATTGAACCATACACAAACATTCTCATCCAAAACAAGACTAAAAAAAGAATGTGCTGCTATGCAGTGGGGGTGGTGGGTTATCTCTATTGCTGCTTCACTTGCATCTATCACCTGCTTATCAGTGACCTTGTAGTAGGATGGGAAAAGCAGCAGCCTTCTGAGATGAAACTTTGAGCAAGTGACATCTGACATAACTAAGGAAAGCCTTGCCATATCCTCTCAGCACTTTTTCAATTGTTCCTTCTTTAAATTTTTCATCTTCTCTCTTCTTCCCTAGAAGTCCCAGATTAAAAGTGTTTAATGTGAAATGTACAATCAGTACTCACATTCTCTTTATTATTCTCTCTCCTAAAGTTGATTCTAGATAGGTAATTCCTTCATTTCTCCAGGTTGTCACTCATCACTGAAATACAGTAACTCAGTCATCCTGAAATCCAGTATTTGAGGCACTGATCACATCCTCCATCCTGGATCACTGTAATCTCAAGCAGATGGTCCCAATAGTGTGAGTGCAGCAGTTGGAAGAGTGTGCCATGAGCCATCTCCCCTTTCTCCCTCTCTGCATGCTCACACTTTAACTGATTGGCATAACTGGAACAGACCCAACACTTCCTGACAGTCATCACTTTATGAAATCACTTTCCTTTTTTTTTTTTAAATCTGAAAATAGAGTAATTCTCAGTTCACTTAAGAAAGAGCTCCTGTTATAAAGGCAAAAATAGACAACACACACCATGTTACAGCCTGAAGAACAGGAAGTTGTTTCCAGTTATTTTTTCTATCGTATCAAGAGATTTAACTGGCCAGTATTTCAAATACATACAATAGTAAAAATCTGCAGCTTCATATGAAACGCTATCATAGATACTACAGCTACTCCCCAGAGCACGCAGAGGGACAGGAATGAAGGGAACAGGGAGCTTGCCAAGCTCAGCTATTACATGATGAAAAGTAAAGAAAGGGTATTGCCAAATGCAACCCCCTCTGCTTTGCTGTCCTACAAAAGATAAAGCACGTATTCTTTAATGCAGCTTAAAAAGTTGATCAGCTGCCAACTTCTACCTGATATACAGAGATGGGAAAAGGCTTCCCTTCACCTTTCTCCAGCTCTCCCTCACATTATCCAACACAGTTAACTGAGGCAAGTGTCTTAGGGGCATGGGAAAGAGCACGCTCAGGCAAGACAATCCTGCTACTTCAGCAGAGGCAGGAAATAATACCTCATCTGTGCTGGCAGAAGGAGGACAACACCAGCCTTTGCAGAAATCAAATCTTCACATCTGGCATCAATAGGCAAATTTATTCCCAAGCCAAGACTGCTAAAATAATGCAGAAGAATAATCCTGATTTCACTACCTGTGTGAGGGTAGTGCAAGAGGGAAATAAACACCAAATAAGCACCTCCATGCAAGAGGGAAATAAAACAATCTTCCATGAACCAACCAAGGTGCACTAAACATCAGATATACCAGAATAATAACTTCATGGTATGAACAGAAAAGTACACTGAGATAACTGATTTTACTCTATGTAAAAATTAGGATTTATTCTTTGTGAGATTTTGTTCAAACTCAAACAATTTGAAGTAGCTAGACAAATACCCACAATTCTACTGGAGGCTTCTGGCTTTCTTTGCCATCACTGACATGGTGGTGTTAAATAAAAATCTTGAGAAGTCTGTTTTATTAAAAATTTCACTTAATTATTTTACAGGTTAATAAACTGCAATGAACCCACACCATCCAAAGTCCATTGAAATGTGAATATTAAACTTCTAAGGAAGTTCTAAAAAACTGCTTCAGTACAGAAGTGTTTTCTTTTAGTGCATGTTGGTTTGAGTGAGTTAATTCAAGGTTGGAAAACCAGTTGGGAGTTTGAAACGGAATTTATGTCCAGTTTGTTTTTACATTCCTAATCTGATCTTCCTCCACCAAGAAGTCTTCCTTATTCCAGACTTTGCTAGGCATCTCAGGGACCTGGGATTCCTAAAGGCAGGTCCTAAGAGTAAAATCCAAAGCAAAGAAGGCATTGAGTAGCCTGGCCTTTCCCATGTCCTTTATAAGTAAGTCTCCTGCCCCCATTTAGCGGTAGTGTCACATCGCTCCTGCTGTCCCTGTACAAGCTTTTCTTGTCCCTCACCAGAACCAGCTTCAGATAGACTTCGCTTAAACCAACCCCTTCATCCACACTTCAGACAATGTCACATATCCTGCTTCCACCTTTCTGTGTTCTGAGTTTAATCAGAAGCACCTTGTTCATGAATGCAGGCTTCCTGCTACTTTTCTTGGATTTTCTGAATAAGGGAATGAACCATTCTTGAGTGTGGAGTAACCAGTCAGGTAAGGTAAGAGAAAATTTTTGGATGTCAAAGGTTATAGGTCATCAGCGAATTCATATGGGAGAAAGCCTTAAATACTCTGAATATGTTCCAGACCTATTTTCTTCCACTTCAAGGATGCTTCTTGCCTAGTTTTAATGAGGAAAGGAACTAAATGCTTAAAATAAAATTTATATATATATTTAAAAATGGTGACAGAGAACATAAGGTTCCTGGAACACTCATCTGACTTCAGAAGCCAAAAATACAAGTAGATTAAAAATAGAAAGATCAAATATAACTGGTTTTGATATTGCATTTCTTCTGACAAACCTACTCAACAAGTGTATTTTAAATGGACTGGGAAAAGCAGAGGCCTAGAAAGAGAAGTCTTGGCTCTGAAAGAAAAGGTGCACATCTAGACAACTGGAACTGTGCCTGCACAGTAATTTTTGCAAAAGCAATTAAAGCTGGCCACTTTGGAAACAGATTTCAGGCCTTGAAGTTTACTCATAATGGTCCTACACATAAGAAATTACTTTTTTCACAGTCTCTACAATTCACAATTTACATCACTCCTTAATGGAAACTAATTTTGCCAAGGAAATGAATGATGCACAGACGTTTCCCCAGCTGCAATCAACTCTCAACAGACAGCTCGCAGTGATCACACCAAGAGTTCTCTCACAGAGTAAAGCATAATCTGTTTCATGCTGACCAGTGGCTTTTGAGAAAAGCTTTTGTTACTGGAAGAAAACTCAAGAGCAAAATTCTTTGAAGTCAAATACCGGTCTAGTGGAACAAAGTGGTCTAGTGGAAGGTGTCCCTCTCCACAGCAGGGGGCTGGAACTGGATTATCTTCAAGGTTCCTTTCAACCCAAACCATTCTATGATTCTATGACAGGAAGCAAACAAAAGCACAGCACAGCACATGGGATGCTCAGCAGTCACTTCAAAAGCACATCCCCATCGGCACTAGAACTTTTACTGCAGGCACACATTCAGGAGGCTCTAAAAACTTCCTTTGATCCTCGATTGAAAACTTACTTCAAAACAAAAACCCATTAAATTCCTTCGAAGAGTCATTCTGCCCAAATTAACCAGATAGCTGTATCCATATGCTTTAGGCAAAGCTACTACTTTAAAGCAAATGGATCAAACTTCAGGGATTCTTCATTCCTTGTCTACACAAACTTTCCCTAGAGGCCACAGTAAGAATTCATCCTGCCTTCACTATCACTATCTTAAAGCCAAAGACAACTGAAGTTAAAACAAGTCACCATCATCTAATGCATAATGGTCTAAAATTACAAATGGGATTAGGATGCCTCAGAAGTAAATTGCAATCATGCCTCTTCCAACTCAGGACAGTAAAAATTAAATAACTGGAAACCCATGAACACAATTCTGCTCTGAATGTGAAATAAATCAGGGAGCACTGAGTTAGACCCCTCTATAAGCATGCAGAATAGAACTATCATGTCTAACAAAAGAGAGCTGAACTGACTAAATAACCACATTGCAGGAAAAATTTTGCAACAAAACCACCAGTCTGTTGTTATGTAAGAAAACATTTCTTAGGCCTTTATTTACAAAAGCTTTAAAAACAAATACCCTCTGTTATGCAAATTACTTGTTTAAAAAGGACCACCCAGTTACATCATCATAATTCAATGAGAAAAAGGTGTTTGATTTTTTGCTTTTAAGTACATGATAAAACAGAGTAATTGGTGAACATTTGGAGGTTTTTCTGCCATTGATTTCCGTGTCAAACACACGTACGCGCGCACACGCACAGACACACAATGTCACACATTCCATCATTCCAGGCTAATATTTAGCTATTCAATACCAAAAATCCTTCCTGCACAACTGCTCTGTACACATGCTATGCACAGTTAAGAACATACTTTAGGGTCCTTGAAAACAATATATCTAAAATATATTGTAAGATATACTCAAAAATAAACTAGCATTACACTCCTCAGGTAACTTTATTAGCTGTAAGTTATTTATATTTTGTTGTCTTACAACAAATATCTGTAACATCTGTCTTTGTAACAACTACAAAAAAGCATGATTTAATTGTCCTTCTAATTCAATAATTCAATTAAATAGTATTTTTTCAAATCTTTGGGGTTTATCTTCAACTAAACTGACTTACAAAAATCATGAAATCAAGTACATAATAAATATGACTTCATAAAAAATATCTGAGGTGTACATTACTAGAATAAAAGCCACGAGGTTAATCAAGGGAAATGTGCCATTACAAGACTCCTACTTTTCCAATATCCTTCAACTCTCAGCTTAATGGCAAAAAGGCTGAAGTCATAGCTGTTCTTTTCCTGAAGGGTGTAAAGCTGTTTTTTCAAGCCTCTCTCCCCCATCACAGAGCGGTTTTAAAGCAGCAGGCGAACCAGCAGTTGACACGTGCAGGATGTGTTGGAAGATGACCAAACACTAGTAAAGTAAGAGCAATTACTATGATTTCAGTACTTTGTTTTGCTTGAACAAACAGATTATGCAGCAAATAAGTCCCGTTCTGTGGGCTGAGATACCAAGGAAATACAGCTTGAAGCTGCTGAACTTGGCAGATGATTGTTTTCTAGCTGAGGGCAAACGAAAAAACCAAAACAAACTTCAAATAAACAGAGGATCTGAGTCAGAGTCGCTCTCTAAAGTGCAAATTTGATGGTCCACAATCTTGAATAGCTAAAACGCCTGCATACTGGAAGGAACAGACATGAAGAGGGAAGTTAGTTATAATCAGAGCCAATTAATTTAGAGAAGGGAAAGACAAAAAACTGGAAGAACAATGTAGGCAAGTTTACCAGAATATTCATTATGATTCAACTTTCCCCTTCTCTCTGCCACACTGATCCTATACACGCTTCTTTACAAACAGGCTTGTTAAGAGGCCAAAATGTAACCCAGAAAATTTTACGTATCAATATTAAGATCAAAATCTGTGATAGGAACAGTCAAGTTTAGTACATAGAAAGGCAGAAACAAAAGTGTGCTGAGAAAGGGAGGGAAAAAAGCCTTAATTGTCCAAGGGGTTCAACCAGAGATAAAACCTATATACAAGCATGTGGAGGTCAAAAAGACGGCCTTTCATTTCATGTCATGACTGTTTGTTGGCTTCTTCTTCATAAGCATTTCCTGTGCCATTTTGTACATAAGATGACCCCGAACCAAGACCGTATAAATGGCCACAATATTTGGCATCGTCAATGTGATCTTCAAAGAACATCTAAAAAGTCAAAAAGAGAGACATGAATTATTGCAAAAGAAAAGGTTCAGTTTCAACAGAACTGGAGAAATGTTTTAAAATTACTTTCTTTTTAAACAAGATATCAAATCCCAAGGTGCAAAAGATGATACTAGTATAATAACACAATCTCAACACATTATTGCAATGTGCTATATGACACAATTATTTAAATCTGTCAAGAAATACAATCAGTCTTCCTGTGCACCTCTCCCAAAATGGCCAAATGCAATGTTTTCACAATTTTGTATTATAAGTCATCCCTCAAGAGCAACAAAGATATTTCTCCCTCTGATTTCTGTGGTGCTTCTTACAACAGGCATATGGTTTAGCATCCATCATCAGTATCTGTTCCCTTACCTCTCCTCAGAGTGGAGTTTTCACCATACTCTATCTTCAAATAGAGATGTCCTGATTTATACTACGTAAGTTTGGGGGTGGGGGAGGATGAACACAAAACCCATTATAGAGTTTAGAGAAATGCAGGAAGATGCATTTTCAGCTCCTCACAGAGGGGGACTTCCTTTCAAGCACAAAATTACAATTTATCTTGCAAAAATAAGAAGGCACACACACACACACATGACCACTTTTCACTCGAAAACCTTCACAGCAATCCTGGACACCCCAGTGGTTCACATTCTGAGTCATCATCGATATCAGAAATCTAAGACTGGCAGAAGTATGCAGGAACAGAATAGATGCAATACATAACCTAAACATGAAGGCCTGCATACACCACACAGCTCAAAACCTCTCCCTTCAAGCTTTGCTTTTAGCAGCACAGTCAGGATGGAAAGTTCTGTACTGTAGGAATCAGAGACTAGTTAAAAGTTTTACAGCCCCCAGCAATTCTTAATGAAATAAAATAGGTTGGAAAAGCCCAAAATAACAACTTTACTCTTATAGTACCATTATTTAAGTATTCCTGACAAAAGGAAAAGGATCAGTAACTTTTTTGGCTGGCACTCCAAGATCCAGCAAGCAAGTTGGAGCTCCTTCACAGCAATTAGTAACGAAATTCTGTGCCTCTAAAAGCACTGTAAAGTGAAGTCTTTTTACTTAGAACTACATTTTAAACACTGAACTCTGCTGAAAAGTCTTTAAAAATCTACATTAAATGTATTTCTCTCTGCTTACTACTGTGTTTTTATTTAGAAATGCTGTATTTGCAGAGTATTTTTAAGTACTGAGGAAAAAAGTCATTATCAGTCCAAGTCTGTTGGCTTAATTAAGCAAGTGTGTCGCACTAAAAAACCCTCAGAATTTCTACTTCTGGTAAAAGCTTTTAGCAAATAAATTCAACCACTTAGTTTGCTACTTAACACAAACTGCATCCCATTTGAGAAACTGTCATGGATTTGAACCTTTACACTAGAAAACTAACTTGAAATAATAATAATAATATAACTGATAATATTAATATATATTAATATATTATATATAACATATATTAATATATTGGTATTATAATATAAAATAAATTATTAATTATATATTTATATATAATATATACTATATATTAATATATATTAATAACAATAACTGATAATCTTAAGCATGATTATCATATGCTTCCCTTTCTTTGCTTTGGATTTTGCTTCAAATTCAAGAGTGAAAGTCTAACAATAGCAGGCAGACAGCAGGAAGCTGCCCTGGGCTTGGGTCGTACCAGAAACGCAATCCTTTTTATTGCATCTGTAGCCCATCACCTGCTTGACAACTGCAGCAGTTTCAGCAGAGGCAGAATAGAGTGTTGGGATGAGCAAATCAGCTTAAACCATCATTCTTTATTATTCAACTGCTGTCACTAATATTTGTCACAATCTTGTGGTCATTTTCTCCTTCATACAAAAGGCTGGATTCCAGAAGGTAGACTTCTGCATATAGTACTTAACATGATTAAAAGATAAGTTTTGATATTGCCATCTATTTTGACATGGTAAATGACATTGAATTGCTGGAAGAATGCCATGTTCTGATGCACTGGCATTTGTTCAGTGCAACTGCTTTCCAGAAGAGGCCTGTTTGACATTTGATAGTTCTGCTAATGCAAAATATCCTAGTATTTTCCTGTTGTATGCAAACAAGCAGCAAGGAAATGTGAAGCTTGTAAGACCTGACTGTCCTTGCTGTAAACCTTGAATTAACTTGAATTAACTGACCAGTATATAATCTCTTAGAACCTTAGTTAAACTGTGCTTCATTCAATGGAAAGAGAAATGCATGGAAATTCTCCAAAGCAGCCTGAAAGTCATTAATTAAAATACCTCTAGCCTGAAAGTTTATCTAGAAGTGGTTAGTCAACACTTCTTCCCCACCTCTCAGCCTGCCACAAGCAACAGTACACACCAGCTGGATATTACATGGAGCAAAAGCTCTAAAAAAAATCCCCAAAACATTGGCTTGAGTACAGTCACCCAGAAAGGAATCTGGCTTCAGCAGTTAATAAATCACTGCAGCAGCCATCTAAAAATGGCACCCTACAAAACAGGTGAGGAAAAAAACACCCCAAAACAAAACTTCACAAAAAATCCAAAAGTCAGGCCTAGGCTGGAATTGGGGAGAAATACACACTCACAGAAGCAAAGCAGGGAATCAGTAAGGCTGGTTCACACTTTACTCAGGGGATAATACAGGTGGTCTCATTTTGGTCAAGAAAGGATTGATCCCTGAAGCCCTTCAGAGATCTCCTTAAAATACCACAGACTTATCAGATCAGCAATTCCACGTGACTATCACAGCACATAACTATCATGGAAATAAAAACAGTATGTCCACCTACTTCTCTCATTTTGAAAAAGGCCATTCCTGTGAGTAAAGAATCGGATCCTGCCTGATGCTGTGGTCCTATCCTTTCCAGCTCTAACTGCTCAGCCACTTCTTGTAATCCACCCTGAAAAAGAAAACATTTTTGTTAAATGCTGAAAAAAGTTAAATTAGAAAACTGAACAGCTAGATTTGGGAAAATCTATTACACAGCCCATACAACCTCAGGCATATTTTAGTATCTGCACAGTAGTTGAAACAGTCATTATACTAGAGAAATGCATACCAGGAGAATCAGACTTTCTGTAACAAACAGTATTATTCTCTGTCAGTGTTGACTTAATAAAGCAGTATCTGCAACCAATAAAACTAGTACTCCTTATGTTCCAGCTTCTCCAGTAACCAGATGTCATTACTTAACAATTCTTTCAAGATGACTGCTGATAAAATGCTGTAAAAGCAGAGACTACAAGGCTGTAGAGAACACACCAAAGCTGCAAATCTATCTTCTCTAAAAGGTCAAACTCCTCCAGTTTTGATGGAAATTTTCTTCTCAGTAAGCGTATGTGAAAAACTGCAAAATTACTAAATAAGCATCATTTTAGTGTCCTCTCCAAAACAGTAATAGCTTCTACATGTGAGAGCAAAGCTGTCAAAATCTGGTTTGGTTTTACACAGGTATCACTGATCAGCTGAAAGATGGACATGTAATACTGTAACTGCAATATTTTAATGCCGTGAGCACATGATTGTACAAAAACTCTTTTTTTTAATTCATTAAGCTATAAAGCTACTGGCAAGACCAAAGCACATGCACATTCTTAAAGATCTAGAAAGATTAGAAAGAAAAAAAATACAGACTACTTAGTGCTGCCATAAGCTTTGAAAGGCAAAAACATTGCACAAGGGCAATGCTTTTAAATAAAGAATGCCTAGAGGTCACCTTCCTTTGCACTCTTAACCTGTTTCAAGTACAGGAAGGGATGCACTAAGAGGCAAAAGCATAACATTAAAAATTAGAACTCAAGGAGCTATAAAGGAGTCCAAACTGAAAATCAGATCAAACATTTTGAAAATTTCTGTGAATCTTATGGTAACAGGTTTGGGTCCAGGTTTTTGTTTAAAAAGATGGAAGCTTCAATAGTAACAGTCCCAAATACCACCAACAAACTAACATGAAAACCTAGTACTGCTGTAGCTAGTTTTACTCTGTATTGAGCAGCAGAAAGACAGTTTACAGGAGTTTAAGTCCACATGCTATACAGTTAAGCACTGAAGCTACTTGTTTTATGTGCTTGGTTAGAGCATTTAAACACTGCAAACATGCTCAGTTCACTGACATTCTCAAAACATGCTGAAGGTTGGTGGGCAGTAAAAGTGCATCTCAGACAAGCATATTCCCTGCTTTCTAACTCCAAAAATGAACCAATAATTCACAACAGAACTTGGACACACGCCCTTTCCAAGGTAATAATTTCTGTTCCTAGCCCTCTACTTCCTCAAGCTGCAAGTTAGCAGTGCCTCAGTATCAGGTTCTGATAGCTGTAAGACCATCTACTCTAGCATCAAATCACTTTGAAGAAATTAACACTCCAGAATAAAAATCAGTAATACTTACACAGCTTACACAAGCTCTGGAATGTAGACTTAGCAATACAAAAATTACAGTAATAGCAGCCTACTGAAGAACGCTTTGAAAATAGCACTTTTAATGGTGTATGTATATATATTTGTAAATATATACCATGCCCTTTATGTGTGGAGTTTCCTCTAAGTGAAATAATTACAGACTAAGATTTGGCTATCTCTGAAAATGTCATGGTTTAGGAATAGTATTCTCCAGTTTAGTGTTTCCACTAAAACCTACTCTAAACTACACTGGCATTCACTCACTCTCCCCTCCTTCTGCCACCACCCATTGCTTTCAATGTTTTTAACAGTCCATTGTACCATTTAATTTTCCCAGAGGCTGGTGCATGATAGGGAATACGATACACTCACTCCATACTGTGCTTTTTGCCCCAGGTGTCTATGAGGCTATTTTTGAAATCAGCACAGTCCACTTATTCCAAGTGACATCAGTGGCATGATGTGTGGAAGGACTTTCCCTTGGAACATCCAGACCAGCACTGGTAGTTGGGGCATCAAAAGCGCTGTGTTTTGGTGCTAATTGCTTCTGAGGCAGCTCAAACTGCTTCATAAGATGCCAGGATCTCTTTTTCAGTTGGGGCATAGCAGGCCTCAGATTCTTTGTATCCCCAACTCCAGAACCCAGAGGTCAGCCTCAAGTCTCTCCAGGTACCTTCTGCCAGAGGCTCCAGGAAGGACCATTCTCCTCAGCTGCAGTGTAGAGCACTTATTTCACACCTTGTCTGGTGTGAAACACCAGACTGGCCCAAGGGCTACCAGATGAACAATCTCCCACTTAATTTGTTCAAAAGCTTGTTGTTCTTCAGGATCCCACTTTAAATCATTCTTCTCCCTGGGTCACTTGATGTAGAGGATTTATAATCTGACTGTAATCTGAGATATGCATCCTCTAAACACCCACAACACCTAGGAAAGCCTGTGTTTCTTTCTTGCTGATTGGTGGGAATCTAGCTGCTATGTTGATCACACCCATTGGAATCTAATGACATCCATTTTGCCGTTTTCCTCTCCAAAACTGAATTTCCTGGACAGATTCCTTGACCTGACTTTGCTTTATGGCAAAACCAGCCTTCAAGATGATCTGAATTATTTTCTCCCCTTTCTCAAAAACCTCTTCTGCTGTGTTCCCCCATACAATGATGCCAGCAATGTACTGCAAGTGCTCTGGAGCCTCGCCCTTTTCCAGTACAATCTGGATTGATCCATGCAAATGATGGGGCTTTGTTTCCACTCCTGGGGCAGTTGGTCCCAGGTGTACTGGATGCTCCTCCAGGTGAAGGCAAACTGTGGCCTGCACTCTGCTGCCGAAGGAATGGAAAAAGTGGTACCACTTTGCTGTCTTGGAATCCAGTTCATACCGAAGTTCCAGCATATCCAGCACAGTGGCACATAGTGTGACTTCATTCACTGTCAATAGGTCATATACAATTATTAATGGGTGAGGAGGTCTTGGTGACCACTCGCTGGCTCTCCAGTTCATGAATCATCTAATGGACGGAAGTCATGGAGTCCCAGTCAGTGCGGTATTGTCACCAGTGAACTGCTGTGGTAGAGATCAGTATCTGCTATTCTTTGACCCTCAGCAGTCCCAAAGCAGAAGGGTCCTCAAAGACATGAGCCAAGGTATTCCAGTTGTCTAATTTCCTCTGTCTCCACAGTAGCTATCCCAAAAGCCCAACAACGTCCTTTGGGTCCTGCAGTAATCTATGCCAAGGATACACAGAGCCTCTGTGTATGTCAGTAGCAGAGACTCTGGTCCATACTAGCAGGGCATGGGACATCTCTCTGGTTTGCTGGAGTCCTTTCCATCTGTCTGCAGTCTTGGACAGTCTTTCCACAGCAGAGGAGCAGGCAGGTATAGAGGAAAATAAATGATCTTCATATTACTGAAGTCAGGAGGTCACCTGAAGCACTGTTTTTTCTCCTTTTTTCATTGACATCAATGCCAATGAGCTGGTGAATGACAATGGTGTGCTCTGTACAAACTTCTGCCACACTGATTGTGTACAATGAACCTTATTTGGCTCTACACGGGACTTCCTGAATCCTTACAGATGACCTCCAGCACAACTAATTCTCTCAGGTACTGGACATCTTTCTCCATGGTGTTGCAAATGCTTGGGCACACCACTAGATCATCCGTGAGAAAATACCTTTCTCTCGCACTTGACAGGAGTCACTTCCAGAGGCTGAGAGTTTCTGTCCTCTTCCCAATTCCCCACCAGGATAGGCATACCAGTTGCTTGGCTTCAGTACCATCTAGTTTCATATTGTGGGCCATTATATTACAGCATCAGAGCAGCCAGCTTACCCAGGGCTTTCATGACTGGCAGCTGAAATCTTTTCACTTAGCTCACCCAGGGATAGGAATTGGGTGATTATCTCTGGCCCTGCCTCTTCCGCTAGAGTTCTACTTCCTCTTTATCCCTCACTATATAAACTGATTTCGTCCTGGATTTCTTCTTCTGTGAAGGTGTGACTGTTACCACCATGAGTTATTCTTCTGATTCACCTGTAGTTTGAGTGGTCACAATGCCTGCTGATCTTCTTTCTTCCTCTTCCCCTAAGGGTTCGGTCTAGCATTGGACAGTGTTTGGTAAAGAGTAGCCAGGGCCCAGCACACTTCAGTAAGCTGATTCTTTATGGACTTGCCACAACATTCTTCCTGCAAATATTCTGTCACTTTATCAGGGTCCTGTAGTGATAATCTCAAAGCATTGGAGGAGAGAATTTTCCTAAAGAATGGCCCTTTTTATCCCACATTCCATGCTACTCATGACTATCATCCTCCCTCAGACAGATCTCTGATTGACCTTCCTAGAAATCTTTGTTCTGATTCTAGACAGTGTTGCCTGTATTGACTCTAAACATGGTGTAGACCACACTGAGGAGACATAGTTGACATAAGAACATGTTTTCCTTAACATTCAAATGAAATTCAAAATTCTTGAAAGCTATTCTAACAGGCCTGAAGGAGAAAAAGATAGTGAAAAGCTGAGGAAAGCTATCCTCCCCTGTTCTTCCCACAGACTAGGTATGATTAGTAATGGACTCCCATAGGTAGTGCCCATGGTAAGGGTAGGAGAGCAGCACTGAATACACTAAATATCCTAAATGATCCTCATTGCCCTTGACGTTATGATGTCATAGACATGACTCCAGTTCATACAATACATCAACAGAGCAATCCTGATCTGAAAAAGAGCACCCTGATGGGTACATAGTACATATACAGAAACATATACAGGGTTAGGTACCACACTCACACAAATAGGCCAAGCAACATAGTGACCATTGGCTCTGAATCTAATAGGACAAATGATGAGATGAAATTTGTTTCCAACACACTTTGGTCAGACCTCAACCCTTCATACCCCACACTGGGTGCCAAGTAAGGCTGTCATGACTTAGTAGTAGTATTCTCCTATTTAATGTTTCCACTAAAACCACTCCAAACTACACTGCCGCTCACTCACTCCCCCCCCACTCTTCCTGCCCCTCTCCTGTGGCAGACTGCAGAGGAGAACTGGAGACACAAAAAGTGAAGATCATGGGTTGAGATATGAATAATTTACTGGAAAACAGCAGTGACATAAGAAAACAAACAGAAATAGCAACAATAGTAATGATAAAGTGAGCAAGAAAAGAAACATTATTGCTCACCTACAGAAACCTCCAACAATATTTGATCTCTCCCTCCACCACACTACCCTGACCTGGAAGCAAGCCCTTCCCCCATGCCCAGAAAATGATGTGAGGTGTCACAGAGTAACCTCCATGTCTTAGCCATGCCCCTTCCTGGCTACTGCAAAAATTCACCCTGTCCTGGCTGGAACCAGAACAGAAAATTAATTGACTATTGAGATTCTCTTTCAAGTAAGACTTTTGCACACCAGATAGGTATGCTTCACTCTTGGAGAATGAAAAATTCTTCCCAAACTTTCAGAGTATCAATCTTCCAAGAAAAAGGCCACATAATAATTTACATAGTCACACAACCATGGTCAACAGCAAATCTACTTTGAACTCTCATTTCACAGCACAGTCCCAGAGCTTATTGTCCTGTACAAAACCCCAAATTAAAAGCAAGTTTCCAACAACATCTACCAATCTACATTACTTAGGATTGCCACTACTATCAAAAGGTTTGGAATTGTCTACATAAAAAGCTTTTTAGACTGTAAGCAAGAGTTTAACCTATAGTACATTAATATCTCAAGTCAACTCTCAATCTGCACGCCAGTAAAGTCATAATAACAGACTGTAAATTCAGAGTACTTAATTCCACAAAAAACCATCAAACAGATTTCCAATTCTGAAGCCTATTTCTCTTTCCAATGCCAAGAATCTTTTCTGGGTGTATCTTTTCTGGGTGTGTGAGGGCAGAGAGTGGGGAACCTACAGCAGATCAGTGACTATCATACAAAAAAAAAAAACTTACACAGGTCAGTAAAAGACAACTGCACAGCTGTTCAATTCATTGCAATTTAATAAAGATTGAAAGTGACACACATTAGGAGACAGCACATGCATTTTTAGAGTCACAACACTGAATGTTTAGTAATTTGTTTCAGGCAGCTTCTCTCAGTACAGTTCAAGTCCACCATCATTTCATCACTGGTAAATTTGGAGGGGTAAGATACTCCATTTCCCTTCCCCTGCTGTCACTATCAGTCTGCAGGTTAGGTGAGTGGATCAAAATTTACTGTAGGAAAGCTGACCTACATATTCAGCTCTGGAAAAAAAAAAAAAAAATCACCCTTGCTCTTATGGTTTGCCAAAGTAAGACCTGTGAAGGTATTTCTTGTCTTCCAAAAAAATCTTAGTGTCTCTAAACAATACAGGTTAAACACAACTATGCCTTAATTATGTCAGAAACTACAATATCCTCTTTCCCAAGCCCACCGGGAATGTCACCTCTGAATGGTGACATGGAACATCAATTTGTCACCTTCTCTATGTCACTAAATTTGGAATATACATTCTGTTCTTGCAAAGTGTGTCACCAGATAGGCACCAGATGCTCTACTTTGCTTCACTGGGAGTGAGAAAGTAAGGACTTTTTGAGAGGAGTTTCCCCCCTAACCCTAATTTAAGACTCCTGAAGTTTAGGAGCATTTAATTTTTGCTTCTGGCCTCTGTAGAGAAGAAGTATTTCTCAGATGTGCTCTAATACACAGCCATTTGCCCAGATGATTATACCAGTAATAACTGTATATGAACACAAGTAAGTATACTTTTCTTACTAACTGGAAGGGTGATCTACATTCTCAACATTAATTTGATTAACAAAGGATTCACACAATTTACTTCCCACAGAAGTAAGCTACTACTCGAAGTGACACACTCTGCTAGCTCATCTCAGAAAGGAACAGAGGACTATAACAGGGCGCACAAAGCAGTAGCTCAGCACGATGAAGCGGCAAGCCATTCCTTAGTTAGGATTTGATGTTACTAAGTAAGTGTTCTTTTCTTCCTGATGGTTTTCATTAAGAAAGCCATAAGAGTTAAATTACATCCCATAAAAGCAACAAATCATCAATTGCCTCAGATGAGTGATGCACCTCACTCCAGCCGCAATCTAGAGTCTTAATAGCTCTTTAGCAACTAAAGCTGTTAACAGTGCCTTTAGTATGTCTTTCACTTGCTGTCTTCCCCTTCACACATTTAGCTCCAGTTCCCATTCGTTCTCCAGTCCAAGAAGGAATCCAAATTTTATGCCTGATAGAGTAAGCCAATTAGCAGCCCCACTGGCCTGACATGAGAGATTAGTTTCTAGTTCATTTTTTCTCCTAGAAGTCACATGTTGTCCCTCAATATATGTTGTTGCTTATCTTTGCTTACAGGGCAAACATTCTTCACTTCATTTCTCTTCCCAAGACACTTCCACATCATCTTCTTTGCCTAGATGACTGCAGTCCATTAGTGGACTGCACAATGAGAAAATAAGAGTATACGAGACCCATCAATTCTTATGGGTAAAGAAATGAAGAATTAATTCCAAATACGGGTTTATCATCTACCAACAAAGTATTGTAAATACAGTTTCAACATGGTATTTTTAACTGATAAGCAGTTATAAAAATTGATTTGTGCTCCTGCTGCTTCTAACAATGCCTTTAATATTAAATATATAAAGCTTGAGACAACAATGCTTAATATGCACCATCAAAGCAAAACCAAGCAATAAAAACAAAGAAAGTATTTTTAAGCATGACGTACTCTGTCTCCAAATGCAAAATTTGTTCCAAACTATTAACGGATTATTTACCTTCAGATTTTTGCAACTCTTCATGAGATATTTTACATCATAGATGACAGGGAAAAACAATCGCAGTATCTCAAAGAAGTCCAGCTCTTCCTCAGGTAAATTGGAGTTTGTCAGGATTTTAATTAGATAGCCAAAGTCATATCCACTGTAAGTAACAAAAACAATATAAGCAAGTGACTTAGACGCATCCTTCTCACTTCAAACACTAAGATTTCTCTGCACATTGACAGGATATTCTGCTTGAATTCAATGTAATTAAGACCAACTGTTATGAAAAAAAACTAAACTTCAATGTAAGAAGGCCCCAGTGCAGATTCCAGAGAAAACATTTTAATTTAGTCTGAATGAGGCCAAGTGAAGATGCGAAAAGATCTGCCTACAGGAGTTTCTCTAAATCCTGAAATAAGGTAGGGTTGCGGGGTCTTCATCTGGTAACAAGAACTTCCACCAGAAACACTCCTAAGCTGGTTTCTTTCACATAGCTGGAGTTTCTCACTACAAACTGAGACAGACAGAGACTTCTACAGTTCTTGAAATCCAAAAGATTAATGAGTTTCCAGAGCCAATGCATGTTTATGCCTGGAGAAAAGTTTAACCCTCAGCAACAAAGAAGAGGAATTGTCTTTCAACTTTTCCAATTAAATCAGCACACAGACAACTAAAAACTTTAATAGCTTGTAGACTATTACTCTTTCTGGAGGCAATGACAGAGTAAGCTGGAAAAATTTTTGTGTGTACATATAAGTCTGCAGGAGGCAGCAAGGTAACTGAGCAGTGCTTATTTGTTAGAAGAAACTGAAGTATTATAGTGCGTACATGGCAGAGAGAAGAGTCTGAGAAGGCTTCCTCCTCCATAGCTCGACTGAATAAAGAGGACATAGGAATGAGGCGTGGCAGTAGCAGGGAAACCTCTTTTACAAAGAGTTATGAGAGGAAACAAGAGGGCTAAGTACAGGAAAGGCAGATGTCAGGTATGAAAGTAGAACTGAACACCACAACAAAAAGCAGTGATGACTAGTTAAGCTTTGCCCTAGGAAGGCAGTGATTACAAACAAGATTATTCATGACCTGACCATGAATCTCATCTGTTCTGACTCCTTGTGCTTGCAGGACTGCTTATGCACTGAACTCAACGGAAGAGTGATACTTTCTCTTCCATGTTATTAAGTTTGCATTGAACCAAATCAAACTTAACTGACATACCATTTTAAAAATGCCTGTAATAGCAAAGAAAATGAAAACACACAGCAGGGCTGCCTCTACCGAAGGCTCCATCAGTTTTGCTATTTAAGGAACCTTAGCACAGAGCTGAGGGATGATTCAAGTGAGCAGGTGGCCAGCACAGACTCCAAATTTCTACTTTAAGACTTTTTGTTCATTTTTGGTTACACAAGGGTCATACTCAAAACCAAGAATTTTTCAACTTGGTAAATACTGACCAGGATCTTTAACAGTGAGATAAAAGCAACAGAAAAGACAAATCAGTTAAGAGCACTACACCACTGATCCTGCAGATATTTAGGATCCACTAAGAGTGGTGATTTCTGATGTAGGCTCTAGCTTGAAAACTCAACGTAATTAATTTTACTTTTTGAACCTTTTGTATGCAATAATGTTATCTCTGTCATCTTTATACTATGACTTTCTAGACAGAGGGTAGAAAAACCTTGAACGTACTGGGGGTAAATGGACTATTTGCTGAAAGTCCATTAATACAAAATATACAACAGCTCTAGACTATTGCAGATCTCTCAGGGGCATTTCCAGTGCTCTAAGCAGAAATTTCATGTTGAACAAATCTGGCACTGCATCTGGTGCTTTGAAGCTGTGCTGGCCACCCTGCAATCTCCACAGCAACAGCCACTAGCCAGGGAGCAAAGGAGCCAAAGATAAAGAATGATTTCAGTTGACTCTTACAAAGTAAAACTGCAGTAAACTTAGCAAAACAGTAGCCTGGAAGTCTAATTTTATTAGATCATTTGAATGGGGAGGGAATTGGTTGGAAAGCCCGTATCAGCATAAAGCCCTCTACAGAAGAGGAAAAGAAAAAGCCGCACTAGCAAAAAAACCTGTTCAAAAAGATGCAAAAAACACTGTTCAGGATTAAGGAGACTTACTTCTCTAGAGACTACAGTTCATTAACCCACAGAATTTCTGACACTGATCATCCTCAAGGCTCAAATGTAACAGCAATATTAAAACTTTTAAAGTGAAAAAAAAAATATTTGTGCTAGTCCTCTTCAAAAAAAAGCTTTTTGACTTGTCTTCAAAAAAAATTAATATGAATAAAATACTAGAAAACAGATGCTCTAAAACACTTCTAATTCTTTAAAGGAGGAAGTACTTCAAGAAAAGAAGAGACAACATGCCTTTACTATTCATATTGAGAGGGAGCAGACTGTGACAAATAGCAATTGTGATTGAGCATTACACATTTTTTTTACTTGGAGATTGTAGCAGATCCAGGCTTACAGACATAAAAAATGTCACTCCAATTCAAAACTAAGATAGATGCAATAAAGCAAATTTTGAGTGGCCACTGTTGACTCCTAAGAGAAGGTTAAGAAAGTCCATGGTGAGCAATTATGTAATTACCTGGTCATTAAAGAAGTTTTCTTCTAATACTTTAATAGTGATTAGTGGTTGGTTTGTACCCTGAAGCACACAGGCTTCCTTGCCTTAAACTTGCACAATTTCTAAGAGAATCATCTGAAATTGCTTAGTACGCAATCTGTGGAGCTATACAATACGAGCATTCTTGCAGACATTTGTTTTGTTTTTTCACTGCGTGGACAGCTCTAGGCAGCAAGACATGAGTAAAGACCAAACATGCCTCTATTTCTTTCCCTTACTATCAAGAAAGAATTCAGATAGCCAATTAACACTGAATTCTACTCAAGCACCAAGCCTCTGAAATAAATCAAAACTTGCAAGAGGTGAGAAAGCTTTAGTTCATTTTATAATGCTAACAGAAAGGAGCCTACGGATCCGATTTTACTGAAATCAGTTAGACACAAATGCTGGAACTTTTCAGCATCCCAAAAAACATCTGGGTTTTTGTTTTGAAAAGAGCATATTTTCACAGACCCTTCAAAGGCAGACTAAGAAGGCTGCACACAAGTGGATACTGAAAGCTTCAGCAGAGCAGTCAGTTGAACATCCACAAAATCAGCATTTGACCTGTTCCTTCCTGACTTGCTAGACTGTCAAGCACTCACAGCTCTTTTGACTCTGATAAAAATCACAAACTCAGGGCTTCCCCTCTCCTCTCTCATTGACTCAAAAACATTTTAACATGCACACACAAGAGATTTGATTAAGTTGTCTATGAAGCTTCAATAATTGGTGACAGTGCAAATATTTCTTCACTCATATCTGACAGAACTGCAGGTCCACACAGATTTGCCAACATGTCAGAATGCCAAGGCAGCTACATCAAATACGGAGACAAAAAGCACACAAAGGAAACTCTTTGAGAAGAGCTTAGAAATGAACTGCATAAAAGTCCAAGGAAATCAAAGACTGGAAAATGAAAACTATAAGTTCACACTCTGAGAAAGGACTCATTCCCTTCCGCCCACTTTATTATGGGACTCAAATTTTAAGAGTTCATAGTAATTTAAACATTTTAGGGAAACAGAGGGAAAAGCAGTCAGCAACTACCAAGCACAGCTGTATCAGCAGTAAAATAACTACTGCGTGGAGAGCCTAGATGAAACAAATCTTCAACTGAGCATCCTGCTACTTAAGTTTCCACTGATTTAACATAATCACAATCAAAGATGTATTTAGGAATAGCTGTTCACTATTCTTTGTGGCACATTTTATATGATCCATGCTCATTTATAGCTTTGTGTAAGTTTGGTTTCCTCAGAACTCGACCCACTTACTCCAGGGTTTTTTGCTCAAGATAATTATCAACAAGGTCTGGAAAAGCACAAAAGCTTTTAAAAACTCTGATAATCAGTGTCTGACAAACATTTGCTGAACAGCTGTCTTAAGAGGATTTCTAAAGACACTTTCAGTGAAATCCACAACAGAAACTCATTTTAGCACAGACAAAACTGAACTCCTATTAATAAAGCCATTTCAAAAACCCATCATAAGCTGCACCAGTAAAAAATGGCATTATTGCACACAGCCTGCATTACACTTTGACCAGCCTATTAGTCAGGAGTTACACACACTAAATATAGTAATGCTCTAAAAAGAATTCCTAGTGTAGAAATTGCTCAGGTATACCTTATACTGGGCCCTTAGTCATTAGGCAATACTGGAAAAACACCAGTTTGAGGCTGAAGCTGCTTCTACACATCCTCTGCTGAGGCACCAGCTTCATGCGCAACCTCCCCTTCTCTCAAATCATCTAAGTTGTATTACTGTAGTCAAGTGTAAATCACAAATATACATGTAACAGCCCATAATGCTGTGCTTAAGAGATTGAAAAAAACCTTAATTTACTAATTTGGCTTTTGTAGTTATTTTGACACAATTTATGGCATTCTTGTTACAGTATTCTTCCCCAAGGTGCTATTTTAGAAGTGAGACAGCAAAAGTAAGATTATTTTAGAGATGTATTGTGAGTTGCAACAGCTGTAAGTGGAAGATGGAAGTGACAACTGTGCTCAGAGGATCCTTCTGTGTTTAACTGTCTTTTCTTTTAAACCTCTCTCCTCTGGAAACTCAGCCTAACGCTTCTTTCTACAAAGCAAATCAAAACCCTGACTTCTGCAACAGTGTTACACATACCCTTCTACCAGCATTATACATTCTTTGCTAAAACAATTCTTATTTTTCAGTTTATTGCATAAATACTTCTCCAATTCCATGTGACTTTGTTTTTTCCAACTATTAATACTTATGGATGAGGAATTTTTTTTCTTATTTCATCACTTACATACCACCCCACCAATTTAACATGAGAGATAAACATGTTTTAGCTGAGACTAGTTTGCTTACAGTCTTGTTCATTTGCTTTACCTTGCTGACTTCCTTAGAAGTCAGCATTTAAGACATCAACTCAAGGGTATTACATAGAAATAAGCCTCAAAAGCTGCTGTTGCTTGCAAAAATTCTGGCATGTAGTTAACTAAACAATGACTACAGTGTATGTTTTAAAGTGTTAAATCTTATTAACACTCAAAAATCTTTCATATCATGACAGATTCATAGAGATTTAGCATTCACATTTCTATTTCTACTTGAAAGACTCCTTTGATGGAATAAGCAGTAAAATATATGCATAAGGCTTGTAAAGGATCACCTTCCAAGCTGAGTAATTTCGTCCGCCTAGATTAGCAGAAGAGTTACAACCAATTTAAGAGTGCTTTATAGAACTCTTCACTGATAATTCTCTCCCATGAAACAAACAATATTTCCTCAAGGATTGCTTAGGAATAGTTTGCTTTTAGCAATGTTTCTGTTATTACTTGCACGTGTACAGCGCCACCTGCTGGCTTAGCAGTTTCACATTTTTTTACAATTTTCTGATTACTGAGTAAACCACAAAGCTAAAAACATCAATAAAAACCCTTCTCCCCCTATTCTTCCGATACAAAATGGTGTTAGAAGTATTACAGCAGAAATACTTCCTAAGTCTTACTAACCAAGATACAGGCTACATACATAGCACTTAAACTCAGATGTGAAATCCAAGTTCAATCATCAATCCAATGCTGAAACCTCAAGTACTTAACATGCAGAATTTACCTATGAAACGAAAGCCACTTGACTCCTTCACACAATACAACTCCTGATGTCATAAGCAGTTCTGCAAAGTACTGTGTCTCAATTCCTTCTTCTTCATGCTTTTTAAACTGGATACCAGATGTCGTCAGCAGTTCAATAGAGTCCTGAGCATACATATCTTCTCTAAAAACAGAGAGGAAAAGTAAGTTTCCAAAATCTACGAGCCTCAATGAGGTAACATTTCTTCTTTGCTATTCATTTGACAGACTTCACTAGCACAGAGCAGGAGCAATTTGACTTTGCTCCAGGTTAATTACAAAACCAACCAATTTTCAAAATTTTTTTTAACCTTCATTACCATTTCACCATTCCCAGCATCTCCATTCTTACCATCTTCATTAAAAAAATAATTTCCTGCTCCTCTTCCAGCTACCTATAACCACTCTTTTACAAGTCTACAGATGAAAATGCATCTATGGAACTTATTTGGTAAAATATCTGTATAAATTACTTGAATTGTGACAAATTAAATGTAACAGTCGAAGCACTAACACATTACATTACAGAACTACAAACAATACACTCCAGATCCCAGTACTGAATTGGTTCTGCGGATAATACTTCCCAGAAGTATTTTGTGATTTAAGCTTATGTAAATGTTTAGTGATGTGTTCATCAAAACTTGTTTCTCAGTAAAATTGGAAATTGAGTACTTGCTCCATCTAGTCAACCCTTAAAATTCAGGTAGCCTTTTTCTTTCTAAACAACCCACTTCAACTTTAAAAGCGTATTTTGGACCTAAAATTTAACAGGATGAAATAATAATTCCTCTACGACTTGTTTGATCCCATCCTACCTCTGCGTTTATTCCCTTTAACACTAACGTTTATTTTGGTGATGTCTTAAGGATTTCATGCTGAAATTCACGTTTTGGAGTTTATTTTCCCCCTAAAGTTTTATCTGTATCATCGTTACAAAAACATAGAATGGTCAAATGAAGAAAAAAAAATAATGAAAGCATGAATCTTCTCAGAGAATGACATTCATTTTACCATCCACGACATCCTACTCCACAAAGTCTCTTCAAGCGTACAGTTTTAGGTTTTAAATAAAAAATAATCAAAACACAAAAAAAACCTAGAAAAGACAACCAATATCTCAAGTTTGACTGTTAGATTCAGTCATAGACCTGTATTCCTTATTCCTAATAGCAAGTCATCATTCTTTAGAACATGGAGATAGATCTTCAAGATGTGTTATACCTTTTTTCCTCCCTCCCACACAGCTGCTCATTAGTTCTCCAGCTTTGAGGCATCAGGTTCTCAATACCTGTCTATCTCCATAGCACATTAAAGAACCCATCCAAAACAAACACCATTTCACAAAAATGGGGTTTCATTCTAGTTGCTGCTCTGCACTAAGCAGGTGCATAGTATGATTAGAGAAATATTTATGCTCTTTAAAAGCACACTAAAACAAGACCTGGCTGGAATCACATACACAAAAAAATTACTTTTTAGGAACAACCAACAGCTGTTTTGCTTTAGGAAGAGAACACTTGGCACAGTGCCACTTCCCAAAAGGATGTTTAGAAACAGACAAAAATAAGTAAGTTGTCCATCCACATAAAAAAACCAAATATAGAATCATTTTTCATGCAGTACCTGCCAAGTTTATATTTTTCTATAACCCCCCATCAACTAGTAACAAGGTAGTTTGGCGATTACTTGTATCTTGCCTTACTAAGCAGACTTATCTCTGCAGCATCTGGCACAAATGGATGGAAAACTACTTTTGGTTTCAGTTGTTTGATGTTAAGTAGACCTTTGAAGCTCAGAAAATAAATGAAGGGTAGTACAGGCCCTTCCTTCTTCATAGATCAGAGTTTGGAAGTTAATAATTCACTCCTCTTTTTCCCATAATTAGTAGGATTAGTATATTCTTCTATTTATGAAAAGTGGTAACTTCCATCCAGCATTCATATGGCCAGGTAAGTTCAGAGATCCCAAAACATTAAACCTGCACTTTTCTTTCAAGACACAATTCACGTAAGACTAAATAGAGCATGTCATTGCTCAGGTCAAACTCCTTTGTGACAATCCACAGCACTGCTTGTTTAAAAGAGCACAGAGATCAAGAGAGGCAGCAGCAGTTTTCCGTCTAAGAACCCCAACTACTTTGAAAATAAGCCTCTTTATTTGCAGAAAAAATAAAAGCCTGTTCTCTAAATCTCCTTTGTAGGCTGTGGTTTCAACTCATGTATATAAAGTTGTCCAGATCTCAACTTGTAACACAACTGCAAAAAACCCCAAGGCTTAAACACGATTAGAAGTGTGAGAAGTGTTTGTGACATTCAATAGATAATCAGCATATGAAAATCTATCAGACCAATTATGCTTACTTCAGAAAAAAAAAAAAATCAAGATACTAGTAACTTTGTTGACCACCAGCTAAAGATATAATCAGAGCACCAGATAAGCAGCTGTACCTCTGAAAAAGTGAAGTTTATGCTTAAGAAGTTTTAACAGTGATAAAAACCACATTTCGAAATAATGTTCATGGTATTATTCCAATACAGTAAAAGTCAGAATGCTTTTTAACCAACACTTTAGACAAAATAATTCAGAATTACAACATTCAACATACTTTTTTAGTCACTTCGGTTACTTTACTTTTTTTTTTCTTCAAGTTTTGGTATTTTTCATTTAAAGTATGTAAAGAAACAATATGTGGTTTCTACAAGACCTAGTAAGAGTTAATCTAAGTTAAGGCAGAGGAACTCTGAAGTGCTAAACATGAAAACACATAGCTAACTTTTGCACTAAGTATAAATGCCTTTCACAATTTTTTTTAAAAACTGCTTAGCATTTTTGACCAAATTAAGAATAGTAAGACAGACTGCACAGAAATTAGGAAAGAAAACATGTCTGGCTGACAAAAGTTTTTCTTACATAAGCATTTATGATATTCTGACATTCCAACCAGACAGACAACAAAATTGCTATAGTATTCATACGTTTTCAGTAAGTCAGAAACGTACGTTTAGCAGCATAGAAATTGAATACTTACGTTAAGTTAAATTTAAAATTAAATTGCCAAGTTGAAGTTCCTGGAGGGTATTCTCCTTGCTCATTCATAAACGTCAGTCCCAGCTGAATTATTTTTAGCAAGTCAACATTGCAGCGTAAGAGCTGGTACTGATAGTCTGCATTGCTTCTGAATTCTCCAATAGGCCTTGCAACTACTCCTGGAAATTCTGTGTCCTGCAAGAGCAGAATTAAAACTTGAACACACAACAACCACATAGATTTACATCACTCATCTGTAATAAAATATCTTATCTAACCATTTCACAGCTCAAGAGTACTGTGTGTAACCTTAACTTTTAAAAAGGTAAAAGACAAGGATCCAGATGTTCATAGAGTGTTAATTCAGCATTAAGACTTGCTTATGCTTTCAATTTAAAAGGATGAGCAAGTTTATTGACTTCAACTGAAGTCAAGATTTTTCCAGTAATTTGCTAGACAGACATCAAGCACTCACCATAGCTACGTAGTTATACTTCCGTATAACCTGACGAATTTTCTTCATCTCTTCATCCAAGTTACAAGCCCAAACTTCACAGATTCTTTGGCTATGGTCTACGGTAGCTGCTGGCATAGTGGGGGGCTTTAGAGACCATACATCAAAAGTTGCACTTGACCGAGGACCGGTTTCATAAAGAGGATTTCAACTGTTTATTTTTTCAGCCTAAGTCAGAAAGAAAGCAAAGCATGAAAGTGTAAATTTTTACTCTTCATTTATCTGAAAAAAACAGGCTTAAGCACAACCACGTTTTATCCTTGTAGATTTCATAAAAGCAAGACAACATAGCCGCCAAAACCACAAGAATTTCGGCTACGCGAGCTCAGATTACCATCAGAAACCAGACCCCTACAGTTTCGTTAGCGACTGTTCCTCGCACAAGGGCGGCAAGGCACACTGGTGGCACGGACACCGGAGCCACCGGGGTCCGCAGGCGCTGCTGCCCCGCGGCTCGAAAGGGCGCGCTCCTGCGGATCCCAGGGCTGCGTGCAGCAGGGAACGAAGCGGCAAACCAGCGCCACGCCAAACCCGGAGCACCGCGGGCGGCCTCCCGAGGCGGGAGCGGCTCCTCCAGCTCCCAAGGGTCGCGCCAAGCCAGCGAGCGGCGCGCGGACACCGACACACGGCCGGCCGGGTCCTCGCGCGCGTGAGAGGCCCCGGGAGTGCCCAGAGGAGCTGCGGAGCCCGGGGATCCCGCGGGGGTCCCGCGGGGCTCGGTGCCGGTGTCGGTGCCCCCACCCGGTGCCCGCGGCGCCGCCCCGCTCACCCCTCGCGCTCCGGCCGGGCCGCGGCGGCTCTGGAGGCCCCGCGCGGCCCCCGCGAGCCGCAAGAAGCGCTGCTGCCCCCGGCGCCGCCGCCGCGCGCACAAAGCCATTACGTCATCGCCGCGCGCCGTGGCCTTTCCCCCCGCCGCTCCGGCCAATCGCGGGCCGCGCCTCCGCTCGCCCCGCCCCGCCCCTCCGCCGCTCGGGTGCGGGCGCGCGGCGCTGACGCGGCCCCGCCGGCGGCGGCTCCGGGGCGGGGCAAGGGCGGCGGCGGCGCCGGCGTCGCGCGCAGGCGCGCGCGGGCGCTCGGTTGGGTGCGCGCGGTGCCGCGGGTGCCCTCGCGCCCCTCCGGTGCCGCCGCGCGCGCCATGAACTGGCTGTTCCCGCTCGCCAAGGGCGGCGCCGCCCCCAGCTCCGCCGCGCCGCCCGCGCGCACCGGCCTCCAGCAGCAGCGGCAGCGCCAGGTCGAGTCCCTGCGCGCCGCGCACGCCTCGTGAGTGGCCGCGGCGGGCGCGGGCCGGGCGGGGGCGGGAGGGCCGCGCTGTGTCCCCGTCCCGGGGCCGCGCGGTGTCGGGGGCGTGTCGTGTGTCCTTATGCGCACACACGGGGAGCCGGCTGCGCCTCGTCCCCTCCCGGTGAGGCCTGGCTGGGTCCTCGCAGCCGTGTGGGTAAACAGGGCACCGAGCCGCCGGCGCCGCAGCCCGGGCCGGCCCAACCCCGCGCTGTCCCGGGGCCGAAGGATCCCGCGGGGCGGGAGTGCGGTGCCGCGGGGTCCCCGCCGCAGGATAGTGGAACGTGGCTTCCCGGCGGGCTGAGAGAGAGAATTTCGAAACTGAAAGTCAAATTGGCTGTCGGGGAGGCGTCCCCGCCGGCTTTGGTGTGGCCCGGCCGGGTGATCGGGCGCAGGTCGCCGTCCCCGGTTTCACCGGCCATTGACCGGAAAGCCTGCTAATGAGCTGTAATGTTTTCAAAGAGAAGCAACTACGTGTTGGGATAAAACCTCTCTGGAAGCTGCTTGTAATAGTGTAGCTCATTAAAAGTTGAGACTAAAACATAGAGCACCAAGGAGTTGTGTGTCACAGTGGCCTGCCAGCAGTGGCACAATGGCATAGCAGTCCTTCTGGCTTTACAAACTATTTTTTCTGGTGTTCAGTGCTGCTTGCTAAAAACTGGCTGCTCCTTAAAAGCTAGTTTTATTTAGATGGTCAAAAGAGGCCAGTTGTGTTTATTCCTGTTCAGCATCCACGATTTTTAGAGCAAAACGTTTTACTTTATCCTGAGGCACTCCCTCTTGGCAGTGTGCTGCGCTGTTTTGCTTTGTCTTTTAAAACTCTTCACATTTTAAAAGGAGATCCGCATTTCATACATTTGAAGTTATAGTCACAGTGAAGTAAGCATTCTACAGACATACAGCTTCCTAGAATTTCTGTAGAACTGGATGGTGGCTGCCTCCAAAACAATCCAGAAGAAGGACAGAGGATGTTTCCTGTCACATCAGACTGACACTAGGAGTGGAAGAGATACTTAATGCATTTCCAAGTTTAATAACTGCAGATAGTTTGCGTTCCTTATGTTTTTAATTATCACACAGGAAGCCTAAATGTGGCAGTATTCTAAGTATTGTTGTTCGCATAAACTTAAGTCAGAACCAATTTCACAGATATTTTTGAGACAGTTCACTTTTCTAAGGAGCTGTCCCTGTGGAGCTTAGTTAACTTAAAAGTTAACTAAGTAGGAGCTTTTAAATTAACTTAAAAGTTAACTAAGTAGGAGCTTAGTTAATTTAAAAATTTTCGCTGGGCTGACCTTACTTGGCCTTCTGTTTGTACCCACTTTGTTATTAATCGGGCAGCGAGATGACCTCATCCTGAATAAAGTCCCCAAAAAGATGATCAATTTTGGTCAGTCAGCTTGCTGAACTGGTTTGCTGCTGTTTGTGCAGGCACCAGCTCAAGCACAGGCAGAGAGGGAATGGATGCTGTAGCCAGGAATTGAGGTGAGGGGTAGGGACATGGTGGCTGCTCAAATGTCATTCATTTATGAGAATCCTTGTTGCTCCTCAGAAAAATGCTCAAAGTTCTTGATACGGTGTAGTTAACTAAGTTAATCAAGTTTGGTTTGTGTTGTCTTAGATCATAAAAGCTCAGGTATGTGTGATCTTAATTTCAGTAAAGCAGCTGTCTTTCCTTTACACAGTCCCTCACACATTAGGAGCTTGAAATAAAATCTTTGCATTTAATAAAGAATTTCCTTACATTTACTGTAAGGTTGTTCCACATTCAAAAACGAATGTGTCATTTTTCCAGTGTACTCATTTCCATTTGAGGAAGGGGCAACTAAGATTATTAGTTCAATGTTTTTCCATAGCAGGGCTGTAACCATTTGAACTGTTCCATGAGATTCTAGCTTTCTAGTTCCTCACTTCCTGTCCTCATCTTCCTCCCCAGTTTCCATAGGTTGTGCACATGAGTGGAGGATAATTATATACCCTTCTCCAAAGGATTTTGCAGCAGGCTAATGAAAAGTGTTACAGATGATTACAGGGCAGGAATGTGCGTGAGATATCCCGGGGAGAATTCTTCAGTTAAGAATGAGAAGGTGCGGATATTCGTGTGTGGTCACAGGGAAAGAGCAAATACTGAGTTGTCTATGAAAGGAATAGGATCAGGCTGCAGAAAGCAAGGTTCATCACCAAGTCAGTGTCTTACTCCCATTTGCTCCCCAAACTCTTTATGATGGAGTCTTGAATTCTATGCCCCAACAGTGCTTTGGAAGGACACTAAACACTCTTAACACGCATTTGCAGGTAATGTGCTTTGGGTTTTTTGAGAAAGGACTCGTATGGAGTGTACCTGGCAGTGGATGGAGGAGCATTTCTGAAGTTGGATCAAAAGATGCTCTCTGGGAACACTGATCTGCCATTATTTGCCATTGGAGCTGTGTTCCCTCCCCTGTGTAAGGGAGCCTTAGGTGTCAGAGAAGAATATTATTAACAAGGTGCAAGCAGGAGAAATTCATGGAAGAGCAATCAGTCTGCTTTTACAGTTTGTTTTGATTCATTATAAGATGAAGGTAGTTTTCTGCCCTTCTGTCTCTTCGTTTAGATGTGTTCATACTGTCTAGAAATTCTGCTTCTGAGCTAAGTCTTCATCTCCACCTCCTCCACATTCTCAGGGATGCTCTCTTTCAAAACAGTCATGCTGTGCATAGAAATTGTAGAATGCTTTGGGTATTGAAATCAACTTCCTATTAATGCAGCTCATTTCAAGATTTTTCTCAGTAATTTACCTTTTGCAGGAAACTTTGTAAGGTACATTGGTGCTTTCAGGGGGACTGGGTCTTGAGTGTCACTGGAGCTTTACTGTGTTGCAAGTAGCTCTCCTCCAGATAATTCTTGAAAGTGCTTGTGCAAGTACATTGAGTTTGGTGCACATAGTAAAAACTACAGTTAAGTACTAGGCTAATCTATTAAGGAAGAATGCCTAGTCTATTAAATGTTCTACATATTGATCTGAAGGCAGTGTTGCAGAGCAATACTTTATTGTGAACCTGTTATAATGCCTTGGCAAAGTAAATGTTTAATCAGATAAAATTTAGCATATTAAAAAACACTGATGTTTTGTCTTAAATTAAGCCAGTAAGAGGAGAAAGATAAGCTGAGATTGTTGTCAGAAGACTGAGTGGTGTGATTTCTCCTACTATAGTTCCTTTGCTTGTGACCATGTATGAGGTTTAAATGTTAAATCTACTATTTTTTTGCTTTAATCTTAATATTCAACATAGAATGCTGAAGACTATTAACTGATTCCAGCATTTTCAATTTTGTTTTTACAGGGCTTTTCAGAACTAAACTGAGTACAAATGTCTGAGGTCATGCATGTTTCTTTCAGACTTTTAGCTGTTATATTGACCATGAAGTGGATGCTAACAATTTCTTTTTTGACAGAATTGCAGAAATACAGAAAGATGTGGAATATCGACTGCCATTCACTGTAAACAACATGACAATTAATATTAACATGTAAGTAGAGAGAGCTGTGTCTATGTACATCTTGAAAATTCAAACTGTTCTGAAAAAAAAACCGTAATAATAGAATATAAGTGGCTTCCAGCTCATAATTAATTTCAGGAACCATAAACAGGATTTGTATTAGCAGTTATAGTGCTCTGAGTGAAATTGGTTCTGTACAAGATACAGATGTTCAGCTGAGGGCAAAATCATATTTTGCTGTGCTCAGTTCCTAAGATAGCTGTGTGACTTCAGTTTAAGGTAACTAGGGGAAAATGCTTGTGGGTTTCTGATAACTCTGATACCCTACCACTGGAAATAAACTTGATTGATAATTTACTAGTGTGCTGTAACTCCAAACTCTTACCCTGGTGAAGCTTCTGGATCATAACTTAAGTGATCTATATTAATATTTCCTGTGAATTTACTTTGGAGGGATGCTTTTGCTCTGGCAAATATTGATAGTATTCTGTCCACAAGTTTTTTATTACTTTGGCCTGCGGAGCTGGCCCGATATTCTCACAGATTACATTACATTGTATTTATAATAATAATAACATTTGTGTTCAAAAATGTTCTTGTTATGCTACAGCTTCTTTGTTGTCCATCAGTTGGTGAGAGTATGGTGCTAATACCACCAAGGTTTAGTGTGGGTGTGGGCTCAGTGTATGGGCCATGCACTTAAGAGCTGGACTCAGTGATCCTTGTATGTCCCTTCCAACTCAGAATATTCTGTGATAATTGCTCCTTTGTTGTACTACAGTTTTGCCCAGTAAATGCTCTTGTCAGTTTTGTGGGAGTCTGGTATTCCTGTCTGTTGGACTTCTAATTCTGTAACTGAATAATTCTTTTGTGTGCTTCATTCATTGTGAACTTCCCCATAACTGTTCTCATAGAAAAGGAAGTTTATGTAATTAATTGTATTTTTTCTTTGCATAAGAAGCCTTCTTGTGCAAACTCTATCGTTGATGTCACAGTAGTAATAATTATTCTTGTATTTGCAGTTTGCTTCCACCTCAATTTCCTCAGGAAAAACCAGTCATCAGTGTTTTCCCACCTGTGAGACATCATTTAATGGACAAGCAGGGAGTGTATGTGACCGGTCCATTAATAAGTAATGTATGTATAATTTGTAGCTTCACACAGATCTACTGTTAATAACAGTTTTAATGCATGTCACACTAGATTATTGTTAATACTCCTGGTAAAAAAGATTAGTATAGATCCTAATCTCTTTCAAACTGTCTTTTGGGGGCCTGAAGACAGAAATTCAGAAGTGTTCAGCATACTTCTAGTTATTCTTTTACTGATGACATTACTGATTGGAGTATTTTATGTATCAAAAACTGTTTTACGTTATGAAGGCTTAGAAAGTTACTATCACTTTTTTTTGGCTATTATTAATTGCACAGTTCTTCCAACTACATTCCAGTGTACTCCAAATAAAGGAGAAGGGACGCTTTAAGACAGTTTTGTAACGTAGTTCTTACTAGCCTAATCCTATTAGAATGGCGTCAAGGTTTTAGCGCGAACATTCAGGCTTTTAATATGCTGTTCTTTTTGTCAACAAGAATATGCTATTTTTTTGGAGTGGATGGAGGTTCTGACTCTTTCAGAATGCAGTTACTGCCTTTGTCCTCAGATATATTTGTTTTTTCCTCTTCTGTTGTTTTCACAAATGTAGCTTGGTAACTAAAGTGGGGATTTTTGGTTGTTTAACAGATAGGTGGTATTTCATTGACTCTCCACTGATAATGGAATATACAAAAGACTTCAGTTTCTGTTCAGTTCTGAGTGGCTTTATCACTTTATTTGGAGCTTATGTATACACAGTTTGCATTAGCACATATGTCTGAAATAGCTCTTCAGCACTGTCATGTGAGGATAATAAACAATCAAGTTCAGCACATTTTGGAATTCTTGGATTCAAGATGTAATTTTTCTTCTTCATTGGGTTTTGTTTTGTTTTTCCCAGTTTACAATGCATTCAGATCTTGGAAAAATTATTCAAAGTTTACTGGATGAGTTTTGGAAGAATCCTCCAGTTCTAGCTCCTAGTTCAACATCATTTCCATAGTAAGTTATCTAAACATAATAAGTGGAATTATGTCTATTAACTTTTAAAAAAGAGATTAAACCAATTATAAGGAAGGCAGGGATAGGAGTAATGTAATGGATATATTAGAAGAATTAGATTGCCTGTCCTTGTGCCATGTGCATGCTTGGTGACCTAATTGTTTTGGGAAGAGACATTAGATTTCATTGGAGTTACTGTATCAACATACCTGATGTAACTTTGAATCTGTTTTCTTGAAAAAGAAATGTTTACATTATCAGATGATTATTATCTAGAATTTGCTGTAGCTCATGATCTGAGCAGTTGTGTTTTTTCATATTCTGTTCATAAGCTCCCAGGCTTAGGGCAGTTTCTGTTGCACCATGTGCAGCAGAAATTGGATGATTTAAAGAATTCTGTTAAATTCAAACTGTATCAGTGCAACTGTGGTTCTCGTGGCTGACAGTGATACTAAGTTTAGATGCAGCTGCAGTTGTGAATTTAGAAAAAAAAAATTCGTTTTATATAGAAGTAATTATGTGTGTATTGCCCAGACTATTAAATGCTGTAACATAAATAAGAACTAAGGTATGACACAGATGCTTTTCTCCCAGCTTTAAGATGGAAACAATTTAAAATTATGCTCTCATAAATTTTTGAGAAGTAGTTTTCTCGTAATTAAGAATGTAAGTGTGTATTTGGCTGTTTTACAAGAATGTAGATTAATGGAGTTCTATACTATATTGCAGTATTAGACAAAAAGACTACATTGGAAGTAACTGAGAACAGAAAATACAAAGTTTATGGCCATTTGAAAATTCATTCTTATGTCTGGTAATTATAATTCAAATGATAAGAAATGTGCTGTAAGCAGTTGGTTGCTTATGGTTCTGGTTTTGTTTGTTTTTAGCCTTTTCAACAAACCAGCTGGAATGCCTCCTTTTGCTCCTCAGGGGTTTCCATTTCTCCCTCCATATCCACCTCAAGAAACCAACAGAACAATGGCAGCCATGCCCGTTTCTGAATCAGTTTCTTCAAGCTACACTACAGACAAGCCTGCTGCTCCCTCCTATGGCTTGATTGCTGATCTGCCACTGCCTGTTCCAACAGCAGAAGCGGTGCTTCAGGTCTGTGTGCTAAGTTCTGCTGCTTAAGCTGTCAGATGCTGGGTATAAGTTCCCTCAAGGGCATACAGGAGTATGCCCTTGTTTTTGTTGTAAAACTCAAAGAAGCACTTAAGTGAGTGCACTTCATTGTTTTGCTGGTGCTGGGAAAACAAAACTGTCCTGGCTTTGATGATGAATTTTTTAGAACTTGAAGTCAGAGCAACAAGTTTGTCTGAGTTTCCTTGAAACTAGTGTTATGCTGAAGATCTTTCATTGTAGGGAGTTTTGTTTTGGAGCTGCACTCCCCCATAGTGCAGCTGTAGCTCTGGCTCCAACATAGAAAATGGTTTTTTCTTTCTTTCCTGCTCAGAACCTATTAGGTGAGGGCAATGTGCAGTCTCCAGTTCTTATATGTAGAGTTTTATCTTGTATGTTTATACTCAAGCTTCCTATTGCTAATGAACTCTAGAAGAAATTTTACTTTTAATAAAACTTTATATCTAACTGTTTAGTCTAATCAAATCATGTTTATAGAAACAAAAGTACTTTTTTCTTAGGCTTGGAAGGCACTTTGCTGGCTTTGTAGAATTTAAATTTTCTGTATTCTATAGAGACAACTGTTTTTTCCTTGTCTAAAACATTTCTTTTCTGAGGGATTATAGCTTTAAAAATCACATGAAAGAGATCAAGATTTCAATCTCCTTCTCTGTACTCACTTCCCTGAGTTTTACTATTCCCATGTATTTCCTCAGTCATCCAACTGTTTTCGAATGAAGGACATGACATAAGAGAATTATTTTCCTTCAAAACTGACTCGTCTTTTATGACATGCCACCCCAAACATCTTCATGCATTTTGGTGCACTGGTTGAGTTGTTTTCTCTTCAGAGACTAGTGCTACTGCTTCTTACTGCTTTTCCTGCTTTTCTTCTTGGTGGCAGATATTCATTTTCGGTTTTTGATTAGTCAGGTTAAATATTAAGAAATTGTGCTTCAAAAACCTACTAAGCATTTCTAAATGTTCATTCAGGTTGGCCAGAATGGATTTACATACAAGATGCCTGATGTTCCTGATACCTTTCCAGAACTCTCAGAACTAAGGTAAATTTTCAGAAGGTAACTGAACTTTCCATAGTTATTAAAAGGCAGTTACTGCTGGCCTTTATCTGATTTTTGTCAGAAGTCTGTACACATCACTGAAAGGGTTTTGTAGAAATTAAAAATAGGAGAAGTACCGCATGCCAAAATATTGGAGTCAGAAAATAACCCAGCCTTGTATTCAAATGTGCTCCTTTAGAGTTTTGTCAGGGGGAACAGTACTTGATTCAACAGCAGGAAAAAGAGTATTGATCTTTACTTGTTCCAGCTATTAGTGTTTTGCTGTTTTCTGAGGCCATGCCAGGGACTAAATTCCTGGTAATTCAATAAGCATGATTTTTGAAGGAGGAAATTGCAGGAAATAGGACAGCTTGAGGCTGGTTCACAAATTGCATTCTCCTAAACTCCAGAGGACTGTAGTGCAAAGGAAATGGTGAACTGTTTTGTGAGCAGCTCAGCATGTTCAGAGGAGACCAGATTAGACAAATCCAGGTGGTAAATATGCCAGCTGTCACTGGCAAATCACTGCTACATCTAAATACTTTATACATATACTACATAAATATTTTCATCACCTTGTCATTATTCAGACAAACTGTATTAGTTATTGCTCCCAGCAGCTTGCTCAGATCTAACAAGACAGCTTCCTAGATCACTTATGTGGGAAAGAATAGGTTACAAATGCACTATAAACTTCTTCAGATCTCACATCTTTCTGGTGGTGTCATAGTTAAACAATTTAAAACCCTGTCCTTTCAACTGGGGTTGTTTTTTTCTTTTCCTTTGGCACCTTCCAACGAGCCTGTTTAGTTTAGCTGGCTTACCTTTTGAGTTCTAGCAGCATCCTTATTATATAACAGCAAGTTAAGATTTTTGCAGGGAAGGGTAATTTGAGGAAAACATTCTAATCAAGCCTGGTCCTTTCAAGAAAACTGGATTAAAATTCAATGATTCTTCTAATGGTAGTTGAGTTGAATGACAGTGGTATTGCAGCTGGTCTGAATAGTTCTGTTCTGTACAGGTGGCACAGTTTTGGTAGCCAGGGAGCTTTTTGAGTGGCCTTTGTGAGAAAGGGTCAGGAGTTACCCCTGTGCCAGGCACAGCTGGTTTGGCAGCAAACCCACTGCAGGACCACTGAGTCCATTAGTGAAGCAGGCACTGCCTCTGACATTTTAGAAAGAGCAGAGGCAGTGAGGATTGAGGGGAGGAATAGAAAAGTGCGATAATCCTGCAAACACCAAGGTCAGAGAAGAAGGCAGAGAAGGAGATGCTCCAAGTGCCAGAGCAGTTACTTTTCCACAAGCCCTCACAAGTTTGGAAAAGACCACAGTAGAACAGGTATTTTAAAAATGTACCCTGTAGCTGTGAGAGGACTGTGCTGGAGCAGTAATCCACACTGCAGTCCAGGAAGGACCCCATATTGGAACAGGCTGATAGGCCCTGAAGGAAACTGCAGCCAGGTATTACCCAGACTGGAGTAGTCTCTCCTGCCAGGAAATGATTGCAGTCTGTGGAGCAGGGGTAATGAATGTATGAGAAGGAAGGAGAAGCAGAGGTGAAATGTTAGGGACTGACTGCTACATTTGCAATTCCCCCTTGCCCCAAGGGGTGAGAGGCAGGGGGAGGTAGTGCTGGGAATGAAGGAATGAAGGTGAGCCTGAGGAAAAACAGAGAAAAGTTGTGTAGTTTTTGCCTTTCTTGCTCGCTATTCAACTCTTACTGTAATTGACAAATGAGTGTGTTTTTTGTGTGATTGTAATTGGTAACTGACCTCACTGTTCTTATCTCAACCCCTGAGATTTTCCTCCATAGCCTCTTGAGGGATACTGAGAGGGCAGCTAAGTGTCTGGTAGCTGGACACAGTCAACCCACCATAGTAGCATTATGGAAAGTAAGGCTTGAATTGGGAGGTACTTTTTGACATTCTGCTTTTTCACTGCTGAATATAGTAGAGCCCACAATCCAGGAGAAAGCAGCAAAATAAGTTGTGGTCAAGTGTCATGTATTTGTAAAGTCCAAAAAATGCCTCAGACTTTGGTAGAAATCAATTACTTTACATGTGGTGTTTTCTGTTAGATATAAATGTACTTTCTTTCTGTTTGAATACAGCGTATCACAGCTGACCAGTATGAATGAGCAAGAGGAGGTATTACTGGAACAGTTTGTGAATCTTCCACAACTGAAGCAAGTCATTACAGATAGAGATGAGTTAGTGAAAAGCATTGAAGAGCTGGCAAGTAAGCTGTCAAAATGTTAATGTATGGCTGTGTTCTGTGAGCTAAATCCTTTAAAAAAAAGTAGTAATGGTGATTTTATTTTCCAGAAAAAAACTTGTTACTGGAACCTAGTCTAGAGGCGAAAAGACAGACTGTGTTGGATAAAGTAAGTGAACAAGAAAATCATCTTCAGAAATATTAGTGGTAATATCTGGGTTTTTTCAAGGTGAAAATGTCCTTTTTCTTCTTCCTTCCAGTATGAACAACTCACGCAAATGAAAGCAGCCTTTGAAAAAAAGATGCAAAGACAGCATGAACTTAGTGAGGTATAATTCCTTTATGTCGTCCTTTAAGAATACTTCAGTAAATCTGGAGTTTTCATTTGTAACTTTAACCATTAAAAATACTCTTTTTGGTTAAGTTCTCATTTAATATGAAGTAGATTAAGTGTTTCATCAAGTATAAAAAAATGGGATGATGTACCAAAGAGTTAAAGGCAAAACAATGTTTTTTTTGGTTGGGTTTTTGGCTTTTTACTGCTACGGTAGAAGCAAAGTTGGAAGAATAGAGTGATGAACATCTAGAGCTGTTTAGTACAATCCCAGTCCAAACCAGTTTTAAGAATAAAATAATTTTTAAAGAAGAATTACTCAATTAATGGTACTCATTTAACATAATGAGCTTGTAAAACTGCACCAAATGAAAGTGCTCAATAACTTCAGGAACTTAAATTCTGCAATTCACTGCACATGCTTACTTCAAGCAGTATGTTGTATATGCTGTCAAACCTTGCACATTCTACAACACAAATAGGATAAAGGTATTACTTCAGAAAGAATTGGAGAAGGAGAATAATTTTGTGGCATGTTTACCAGGGTATTCATTAGAAGATGTAACTTCTATAAACCACTTTCTGCCCTAAAATCTTTATAATTTGCAAGAGTCGTCATCTGAGAATGCAACAGTCTCTCAAATTAGCATGAACAGTACCTGAATTTCAGAATGCCCCCAAAATAACAAAATACAAAATGATAATTCAAAAAAACAAAAAAAAAACCCCAAAAAGTTGCGTGAGAGTAAACTGAATGATTTCATAGGTGATCTGAATGTATTAGAGGTTTCCTCACTTGAAAATCAGAATAGTCTGACTCCTGATGCCTCCTTTGACTTCAAAGGGGGTAGAAGTATTTGACATGGATAAACCTTCTATTTTTGCAAGAAATCACTTAAGAGCAGGACATAATATCCCACTGCTGTAGTCCCTTTTCTTTTTTCTAAGTTAGATGTGCTGATTCAGTTTAATGATGGGTAGGAGGCTGAGAGCTGAGGAGTAGCAGCTGAATTTTTCCGCTTTTTTCTCATATATGCTATATCTTCATGTATTGATGTTTGTGCATTACGTGGTATCTCCTGCTCTCTTTCCTTCAAATTTCCAGATAAGTATTTTTATTTGTACCGTGAGTACAAGTAAGCGAGTTTGCTCTTTCATTAGAGCAAACTCTCCATATTTTGTACAAGATAAATTTAACAGGAAATTTGTGGTTACGTTGAGGTTTTAAAGTACGTAAGTAAAATATTTTTCATTGGGTAGATGAAGGTTAGGCCAAGCATCTAAAATCTGTAAATACCTTAATTTTGCAGTTCTGGCTCTGTACAGACTCCTTCTGGATGTGAATCATGTCCTGATTAACTGCCCAGACATATTTGAGAAAAAATAATGAAATTGTATGCAGTAAACAGAAGTAAGGTTTGAGGTTTATAAGAACAGAAAAATGAGTATACTGATTTAGATTAGCAGCCCATCTACTTCTTGAGCAGGTGTTTTTTGCTTTCCTGTCTTCTCCACAATCATGTCAAAGGTATTTAAAAGCTGAACAGTAAGTGCTTTTTTACCTTTTCATAATTCTCAGGTTCACAACTGATTTTCAAAAGTAGACTCTATTTATTGAAGACACGTGAAGTGTTAGTTCTACTCAGATAATGCACTTGAGAACTTGTCAGATTTCCAAGCTGGATGCCTTCTACAGTGTAGGGTAAAAGTTGAAAAACTTTATTCATTTGTGTGAATGATTGTGTATCAAGACCTAAACTAGCAACACTTCTCTTGCATTGAATCCTTTCTAGTTCAACAAGCTGTGCTGTTACTTGGAGATGGAGCTTCATCTGGTTACTTAGGCTTTTCTGTAATAATAGTGCTCTATCTACATATTCCATATTTATATAGTCATTTATCTTCTTGGAAATGTAGGTTTTAATGGACAGGTTAATATTACATTGGACTTTTTATTTTCTTAGAGTTGCAGTCCAAGTGCTCTGCAGGCCAGACTTAAAGTAGCTGCTCATGAAGCTGAAGAGGAGTCTGACACTATTGCAGAAGACTTCTTAGAAGGCAAAACAGAGATAGATGACTTTCTTAGTAGTTTCATGGAAAAGAGAACGGTATGTAATGCACAAATAGTTGCAATCCAAGACATGTACAACACATAGTGAATAAATTTAGGACTTTTTTTTAAGAGTTTGAGCAGTCCTGTGATACAGAACAGTGCTTTAGTAAGCTTTGACAGAAGAAAAAATTATCCTTAAATGGCTTCAGTGTGTTTAGACTATAATCTGCATTCCAAAGGCACATACTTTTAAAACAGGAGTGCAAAAGTCTCCTGCGTTAGACCCTATTCATGTGTTGTTGCAGATAATTTTGTGCCAATTTCTTCTGTATCTTGTATAGATACAGGGGAAGATAGCCACATGGCAAATTTCAAATTTGGAAGGTTGACATAAGCTGACATATTGCATTAAACAACCTTAATGTTTAATTTATTAAACATCTTAAACAAATTCTGTTGTTGGCTATCATCAAATAAGTAACTGAGGTTAAAAAGAGGTTTCTTGCTCATGCTGTGAGAAAAGTAACTTACCAAGTAGTATACCTTTCTTTAAAGATGCCCAATAAATGCATTTTGTAACATTGGAAACAATCCTCTTATAAGCAATTTTGAATGGAATACAGTCATCAATAAAGACCATTGTTCAGCCTGAAGCTTGGAAGGGAGGTAGGTCAGGCGGGTTTTCTTCTTTTAAAGAGCCTGTGAAATAGCTAAATCATTAAGGAGAAACTGCAGTATGCATTATAAAAAATTGCATTTAGAATTCAGTCTTGTATGTCTTATTTCATAGCTCTGCCACTGCAGACGAGCCAAAGAGGAAAAACTTCAACAGGCAATAGCAATGCACAGCCAATTTCATGCTCCACTATAGGTAAACTTTATTTTTTAAATAATTTACCTTGTTGTTACACACCTGGTAACTGCAGATGGATTTGTGACAGTGCTTAGTGTTCTAATAACACTTTCTGTGGAAATCAAGTATGTTCTACATCTGTTGTTACTTGTATTTGAAACATAACTTCTGGAGAAATTAAAATATCTAATTATGGAAATTTGTCTTTACAGACTTCCTGCAAACTACACCTGCCAAGAGAACGAATGAAAAACCCAATAAAGCACACTTTTTAATAACTATTATTTGCAAATAAGCATTTCATCTTATCTGGTTGTATTTATAGAAGAGATTGTATACAGAGTTGGGATGGTTTTTGTACAAATTAGAATGTCTCTTTATATTCTCATTGTACTCAATAATTCTTCTATTGCAATCTTTGCATTAATTTCTTGTATTTATTGTTGATAGTTATAATATTTAAGTTCCCTGCTGCTATACTCCATTATTCAGAGATTAAATATCTAAACATGTAATTTTGACTAGCTTTTTACATTTTTATAAAAACATAATTCATATCTTTTGTATTTTGAACTTTAACCATAGATTTGGCTTAATCTGTGGAAGACTAAGTGTTGACAGGACTTTGGAAACTAAAAAAGTTCTAAATGGAGATTGCCAGTGGATTCACAAGCTGTCTTTTCTTGAAGCCAAAATATTAAAGAACAAGTTTTTTTACTTCTAAGTAATAATAGAAAACTAAGTATAGCTTGTATTGTGTTTTGGCTAAGTAGATTGGGGATTAAGCAAAGGATGTGTTGGAACAAATTATATTGGAATCAAAATAGAATAAATGATCTCTCTGTAGATTTGGTATGTTGCTTAGTAGCACTGATGCACTGATTTCAGGAGTGGCTTGGTACCTACCACTAATTAAACACAATTTTCATCTAACAATTTCAATTTCGTTTTTTTATTCATAAAGGAATAATAATCAGGTCACCTTCCTGTTTCTGTTTTATGCAATATAAATATGTTCATCATGTGAGAAACTCAGAAACACTTTACAGAAACTAGTTCTGAAGTTCTTTGGAAAATAGCAGTTTTTTTCTAATTTTAAGAAACAAACTAATTCCGTTGGAGTTGCATAGCATCATATGGTAAAGCAAGTGATCAAATATGCAAGTGAAACTTTGTTCTGTACTTTAATCAATGAATCTTGCCTCTGGTAAGCTGACAGTCTTAGGATGGGGATGTCTCATGAGAACGGATAGGACCAAATGCAGGAGAAATATACAGCTCTTAAATACATGCATGTGTTTTCTCTCTTGCTATTGCAAGAAGACATTCTTTTTCTTAATCCTCTCAATGCATTAGGTTTTCATGGAGACAGTCAAGAAGGAAGGAGGGGGAATAGAAGGAACTGTACAGTTTTGAGAGTTAAATAGGATAAAGTGCTGATTAAGTAATGTGTCAGAAATCCTGCTTCTTTCTTGTCAGGAAGCAGTCTGGAGATAAACCTCTTAGCCAAGATTCTACCTCTGTGTTACCTAGATAGGATCACAGAACATGGCAGGTTCAAGTCTCAGACTACAGCACAAGCGCAGTCCAAGCATGTACTTTTCCATATCACTGATCTTCAGTCCTAAAATTGATAGTCTTCTATTAAAATGTGACATTTCTTCTGAATGGAGAAAACTGAGAAAGGAAAATCACGTAAGTGCAAGAAGTCTGCTCCACAGGCTATTGGGTCTTCAGTTTCAGCCCTGCCATTTGTTACAGTTGTGTGGTTGTCCTAAGCTGTTGCTTTTCAGGATGAGTAAACTATTCACTGGTATTTTATAGGATTTATTTTAAAGCTGATCCAAATTCTGAGATTAGATGTCCCAAGAAAATAGATCTGTGGTCCAAATCAAAGATACTTAGGTGTCTGAAAAAAAAATCAACACTTCATAAGTGGAATGGTTAAGCAATAATTTTAGAGGATCTTACTCCAAAAAATGTGCTGCTTGTATATTGACATAGCACTTCTGCTAATGTGCTAACTAAAGCCTTAGATTATGTAGGCATCCAGGTGGTTCTGAACTTGTGTCTATGAGTAGTGTGATTTCTGCAGCTCTAGAGAAGAGTTAGATGTTAAGTCATCAGTGTTACCTTCTTGGCAAAATCCCATCTATTTTTGTGCTGAGTAGTTTCTGATCTCTGAGGATCTAGTTAACAATCAAAACTACACAGAATTCTGTATGGAGCTGTTTTGTTGTTGTTTTTTCCTTGTGAACAGAGAAAGGAATGATGACCAGACATCTGGTGCTCTTGCTGTATTGGGCTAGTGTTTTCTTTATACATTTTATGATAGCATGGAAGGACAGGCTTCTCTTCTCATCTGCCAGATATTATGGTGTTCTACTGTCACTGAACTCTTTAGCCAGGTCACCTTCAGGGGATTTGCTAGTACAGATTCTGAACACTTCAGCTTTTCCTCTTAGGTTACTTCTGTGAGCAAATTTTCAAATTGGGAACTTCTCCAGGGTGTCTTTCTGATGGTAGTGGAGTAGAATCTACAAGAACGTGTCACTGTTCAATGCAAGTTCAGTGTTTGTTGTTCAGGGATTTGAAAGTTAAGTTCTCTTTTCTGCCTTTCTGTTCTCTGATACCATTGTTCCTATTCTTTGGATTTTTTCCCTTTTTTTTAGCCCCGTCTGCAGTCACAAACATGTCCTCTAGAAAAGAAGCACAGAAGTCTCTGTATTCAATGATGACACGTACTGGATTAGTTGCAGGAATCCTGTCACATCCAAGAATGTCCAGCCTGTTTCTTGTCTTTAAGGGCCAACCTGCTGCTGGTTTGGGTGGGTTCTTGGGGGTGGTTTTTGATGGAAGTTTTTTGTTTTGTTTTTCTTTTCTTTTAGTCCTGAACTGGTTGTGCCTTCCCTGGTCTACTTTCACCAGAAAACTGGGTAGAACACAGATAACACTGTCAGAGTTAGGGTTTTTTGCTTCTAGCATGCTGGTATCTCATTGTTAACCATATTCTTTACCTTATTTTGCCAAAATATGGGGTGTAGGTGTAAGTCTAGCTTTAAGCAGTTCCCCATAAAGTGTAAGAGAAATGCAGCTGCTGTTGGATGCATAGTCTAAAGGTTTTTGAAATACGTCAAGTGAACTTTTAAGCAATCTGGAATAACAGGCAATGACTTGTTTCTTGGGAGCCTTGCACAATGTCATGCTCAGGTGTTCTCCCAGTGGGAAAGTCTACTCAATGAACGAGAAATGCGAGAGTAAGGAGATGGTTTGTATCTGATGTTGCAGTAGTTTGGGGGGGAGCATGCATTCTGTGTTGTAACTGCTAATTGAGTCTGCAGTTTGCCTAATTTTAACACTTGATCTTACTGCTAAATCACAGAATAAGTCAGGTTGGAAGGGTCCACACTGGGTCATTTGGTCAAACCTCCCTGCTCAAGCTGGGTCATCCTAGAGCACTTGGCACAGGTTTGTGTCCAGATGGTTCTTTAATATCTCCAGAGGGAGAGACACCACAGTCTCTCTGGGCAATGTGTTCCAGTGCTCGGTCACCCGCACAGTAAAGGTAGTTCCTCATATTCAGGTGGAACTTCTGGGTATCTGTTTCTGCTGTTTGCCTCTTGAGGTATTGTTCAGCACCACCGAGAAGAACCTGGCTCCATCCTCTTGACATGCTTCCTTCAGATACTTACAGACATTTATGGGCTCCCCTCTCAGTCTTCGCCAGGCTAAACAGGCCCAGCTCCCTCAGCCTATTCTCATAAGTGAGGTGTTCCACCCATCTTCGTTGCCTTCTGCTGGACCCACTCCAGGAGCTCCATGTCTTTCTTGAGGAGCCCAGAACTATTCTTCCCCAGATGCAAGACCCTGCTTTTGCCTTTGTTGAATTTCAGAAGGTTCCTCTCTGACCATCCCTCCAGTCCACCAGGATCCTTGTGAAGGGCTGCACTGCACTCTGGGGTATTGGCTGCTTCTCCCAGCTTTGTGTCATCAGTGAGCTTGCTGAGGAGGCACTATGCCAGCCACCACTGCTAACGAGAGACTATGGTAAGGTCAGTTCTAAGCAGTATGTACTGTAAGTCTGTTGTTTACTCTTTAAATACTCCGGCAGCTTTGCCACTTAGGACCTGGACAAAATGTGGAAGTTAGAAATCTTACAGTTTTATACATGTCCAAGTTCTAACTACTCCCTTCAAAGACTAGGATAAATCTTTATAAAATAGAGGTTTAATAGACCTACAGGTAAAACTCAGCTAAAACTGGCAACAAAGTCAGCTATCACAGCCTTAATTTTTCTGAACAGTAAGTACTGTACTGTGTTAAACTTACAATAAAATCCTAAAGCCTTTATTTGTATCTTGTAGTCATCTAACTTACAGATACAGTTGGGCATTGTAGGACTTTTTGAGTGGATACAGAATTGTGTTGGAAGTGGATGCAGTACAATACTCAAGGACAAACTTTATCTTCACGTGCAATGGTTTGAGCTTTTCCTGTTTAATCATTTCAACAGCAGTAATTCTTGGAGCTATCTTCACTAATACAGGCTTTAAAAACCTGTATTGCATCTCTGGCTTTTGTAAATGCATTGTTTTGGTCAGATACCTGTAGACATCATACTTCTATGCAGTAATAAGCTACAAAGAGAGACACTATTTCAGTCTCTGTATAAGAGAATACCTCAACATAAAGAACTGTGTTCTTTAGTCTTCAGAAAGGGAATAAATTCATCTGAATAACCTTAGCAACAGACAGTCCTTGCCTGAATTCAGTCGTGATTCTGGTGGACCTATAAGGTTTCATTAGCTTCTTGACAGAATTATTTAAAAAAGACTAGTATGTTTTATTTTAACATTTATTTGATTTGCTGGTTTCAGGTGCTTTACTGGCAATTCTAATAATGTAAGTAAATTTGAAAGTTTATTTTATCTTCCTATCACTGCACTCTGGCACCTCTCTGAATTCAGGGTTTGCAGTACACTTGGCTCTAGATCCTTGGTATATTTTTCATGTGTCTTTTTCATGTGTACTGTCATAAGTTGACCTATTTTAAATTCACCCAGCTCATGTTCCTCCCTTCCCAAATGAATTGTCAGCGACTTACCTGTCCTTGGAAGATTTCTCAGTCTCAGTGGTGTTTCCCTGTCTCTGCACTACAGTGTAAGGGTGACCAGCCAACCTAAAAGCTGCACTCAGCCTTCAGCCTGCACCCAGAAGCAGCCCCTGGCCTTGGCTACATTTGTGATCTACTTGAGAAGTCTTGCGTACAGATCAGGGCAATGTCCACATAAAAGCATCAAGTTAGCTGGTCAACAGTGATGACATTCTTATCTTCATTGCAAAGGTTATCCTCACTTTGTTGCAGGGGTTTAATTGTTACTGGTTTGTCTTATTAAACATCTTCCATGCTGTGGACCCGTGCCCTGGCTTGCCTCTGTCTTCAAAGAAGGTTCCCTGCTTTACTTGCTGATTTTACAAAAAGCATTCCTTCCCTGCCTTCCTCCTTTTATTTTTTGTTTTTCTCTTTTTATTTTTAGTGGTACTGTGTTTTTGTGCCCTCCAGCTACTTAATTTTGTTTCTCAGCTTTTTAGAATCCATTACCAGTTTACCACATTTGTGTCTTGTATAGAGCTACCAATAAAAGCAGCTGGCAAACAGTTTTCCTTCAGATGGTGATCTTCTGTAAAGAAGGCTTCAGCTGTTAGATCCCATTGCCTTCAGTGTCCCTTAGAGGCACGTTTTCTTACTGAAGAGCAGCCTGAACCTAGAGAGGCCTTTCAGCAGTTTAGTTACATTCATCTGTGTCCTATTTCAAATTACAGTGGGCTTATTGCAGTGGACCAAATCTGCAAAGATTTGCAGCAAGGCTACAAGAAAACAATAGAGAAGTATTTTCATCCTTTTTTTTCTTTTTCATTTCCAAAAAAACCAACCAAACAAAACATCACCAAACAAAAACCAAACAATAACAAAAAAACCCAAAACAAACCAACAAAAACCAACAACAAGAACAAAAAAAACCCCAGGGGTATCACATGCTCCCATATAATTAATGCAATTGATGAGAGTCTCAGTTTTCTTAGTTATTAGTTGTAGATTTCTCCACAACTGAAACTACTAGATTCAGGTATCGGAATTGGGAAGATATAAGAATCCCTTGATCTCGGTGACAAAGTGACTCAAGTAAATGAAGAACTCTATTACAAAAATCAGGAAAGCAATTCTTTGTTTCATTCTCTGGTGTGAAATAACATTACATAACACCTAAGTGTTTATTTGAAGGTATTTCTCATTACCCTGATAATGCCACAAATACATACAATACAATGAAAACAGTAGTCGTTAATGCGAAATTCCAGGGACTAAAAGACACATCACGGAGGGCAGCTAAGTGAAGGCTTAATAAAGAAAATGTTAATATGTTAATATTTTAGTTGTAAAGCTAGTTGCAAGGAGTTGCATGAGCAACACAAAGACAGTGCTTTGAATTTGCTCTTCTGCATTTATTTCTAGACATGTCTAGTAGAACACAATATCATCATATACAATTCTACATTTTAAAGATTTACAATAACATTGCCCATTTTCAAACTGATTTTTTGGCAGAATATTTGTGTGTTTTGTTTTCATTGCTGACTTTGCAGCATGTTTCTTTAGTTTGAGAAAACCTATTCAAAGTTTCTTTTAATGTCATGAAGTTTACAGCATATGTTCAAAATACGAAACACTTTTAAAAGTGCAGTTAAAATCAGGACTTAAATTTATTAAAAATTCATAAAGATTAAAAACCAGAAGGCTAGATTCTAAACAGAATATAATTTATAGTTGTGTTTATTTGAATTGAGCTATAGTGATTTATCAAATTGAGGATCTGTCCTTTTCCATATAACATTAAGAGAAACCTTGCTTTTAAGAATTATTTGTTCAAAGACAGCAGTTCCCTTCAGAGGATAGTAATAATACTGAAGTTTACCTATTCACTTTTAATAACACGTTCACAGAATAGAATGAAAAGCCATTCCAGAAAAGCAGGCTGAGTAATAAAATCTAATGATTCTAAATTGAGGTATATTTATATAATACAGTTCTGCCTGTAAGTCTGTACTTGAAGGAGTAGTGTGAAATGCAATCAAAGTAAATTTACATTACTACCACTTCGCTCTAGTTGAGTTCAATTCTGCGTTGTCTCCAAGCAGGTCTCTAAGTGATTTTATATTCCCTATTCTCTCCACTGCATATATACCTCCCTCCCACTCAAATAATTAACATTTTCAAGTAGGAATCAAAATAGGCTGAAGAATTTGGGATTTTATCAACTTTAAAATTTTACCTTTATAACTTATGTAGGTGGTTTGGAGCAAGGGTAAGATATAAACAAACTTGATAACAAAACATAAAGAGGCAAGAGTAAACTGCCCCCCATGTACCTTTTGTTACAAAGGGGTATTTTAGCACAAAGGCTGTGTGAACACTGTTATATTCCTTGAAGTTCTGGTCACAGAAACTACTGAACTTTCAACACTGCTTGAGAATTGAGCACAAATGGGATGCATTCGGATGCAGCAGCAATTGCTTACTAATGGACTTTTTTTCAGGATCAAAGCTTCATTTGTCCCCTGAGCCAGTGTATCATTTGTTAGTTTTGCTTTGCTGTAAAGGATTTTACTAGGAGAATATGCAAAATAATTGTTCAAACCTCTTGTGAAGAAAAAAACAAAGAATATACATAATATGTCTGAAGGCAAATGAGCTCTACAAAAATAAGTTCTGACTGCTTCAACAGCAAGGCTAACATTAATGCATCTTCAGCCTTGTGTAAAAGAGTACTTTGGAATTTCACATCTTAGGAAAAGAACTATTATCCTATCCAATAAATAATTACGGAAATGTACAAAGTAAGGAATAATTATGTACAGCATTGATAAAACAAACTCCATATTGGCTTAATGAAATATAACTGCAGATATTACCTTTCTTTAGCATTATGTTTTAAAATTAGTAACAGCTTGTTCTGCTTAGATCTTTACTTACATAATTGCACACTTCCCTTTCTTTGGATTATTTCTTTAGGCCACAGACCACTTCCATCTGATGAAAAGATGTCATAAGACTTTACATCATCTGGATCTTTGCTGCCCTGAATGTATTTCAGCCTGCCAGAAATACAGCCTCATCAGAGTCCTTGCCACTGTCTTCACTAGGCAAGCAGCCACCCCCACTTGGGGACCTACAGCTTAAGTCCTCCACACCAGACTCCTGATCACTGTTGGCTGAGAGGTCAGGATCAGAGCTTTTCAGGTTGTCCTGTGTCAAAATCAGGGCAGAGTCTTCATCCCCTTGAGAAGGGCTCCGGGATGGGAATGATTTCAGATCATTGCTATACTCCTGGGGAGTGTTAGCTACGCTGTTGTTGGAAGTATACAGTCCAAACGGTTTGCTTCGGTCTTGCTGCTTACTCTTGACTTTATTATCACCTGATTGTGATTTCTGAAGATTTGCCAATCTCTGAAATAAAGGAAACAGTATATATCACATGGATACATTTAGGGCCCAGAAGCCCTCTTATGTGCCCTTGCCTTTTTTCTTTTTAAATAAACTTTCAGAGCCCAACCCACTCTTTAGAACTGCCTATTTGCATTTATGGCGTATGAGAAGTGCACAATTTATCACAAACCAATGCTGAATTGCAGCATTCTTCTGAGCTACAATTCCCTCTGAGTTACAGAAGAATCAAACTTACTTTCAGTAGTACTTGTGTACCAACCGAGGTAAAATTTTATCCTTAAAGAAAAAAAGTCCACTTTTTTGTCTCAAATGCAAAACATTAACAGTAATTTTTCTGAGAACAAAGATGATGGCTGAACATCATCATTCCAGAAAAGGATGTAGCATGCAGGGGACTCTGCAGCATGTGGAACTGGATTTCATTTATCATCAGTTACCAAGTCTGAGATATTAAGCTCAAGTGTTTATTACCTCTTGTAAGACTTCCAGCTCTTCTTCCAGCTGCTGAGTTTCTTCCTTCACTGCCATCAGATAATCAGTAACTGACTGTCGAGGATGCAGCCCCTTTTCAAAGCGGTTGTACATACCACTCCAGAACCTGGAATTGATGGGAAGGTCAGGAATTTTCCCATTTGGTGAAGTAGTCTCATGAGATTTAAATGCACACTCTTTTTTCCTCAGACACATGTGATCTGTCCATGCTTATTCATCATTAAAGTGCATACACATAAGTTCATAGACTATTTAGCAAGGTTCATTGGTTCATCTGCATTTGCTCTATCCTGAAGGTGCAACTCTGTGGACACAGGCAGCTCAAACTAATTCTGATACACAATAGAAAGAAAGGTGAATGCAGTGTAGATCACAACTGAGAAAGGTTCACTGAAGGCAAAATTTTGCAGGCTTTTTTTTGGTATTATTTTCTTGTTCCACACTATGGGCTTTAGAGCAATGGTACCTATAAAACAGCCAATGGTAAAGACAGTTTTTCATATTCTTAGTTCTCAGTTGTTGTTCAACTTCCCATGAACTCGACTCTGAAGTACTGTATTACTCTAGAGCTCCTCCTGCCTTGTTGGCAATAGGGCCACAGGCAGGCCCTGGGTGTGTAACCAGTTCACCAGACAGGTTAAGTAGCCGAGCCCTGCTGTCAGCTGCAGCTGTCTGGCCAAGTAACTGACAGATATTTTTGGAGCACGTGCATGCTGCTTGGTGGCTTATTATTCCTATCCCAATAGTATACTATTTAAATCACATTCCCCTTTAAGTTTATCATCTGATAGCTCATGCTTGGAAATCTTTACGCACCCAAGTAATTCGATTAAAGTCAACAGGATTACTTATCCATTGGAGGACCTGCTGTATCAGTACTTCTTTTATAAATCCCACTATCCCAAAGAATACGATTAATGACTATTTTTAAATTGTTTTAAAGTGGATGTGACCTGGTGTAGTAGACATGAAAGAATTAAATATCATTTAGGATTTTTATTGACTTTTTAACAGGTGCTATTACTTGCAACTGGAAAACAAACTTAAATCACAGTTTTCATGAATATCTATTCAAGTTCTCTTGAAGTTTGTTAAGACTAGTGGCACAATTAATTAAGTTAGAATGTCAGTAGTAACATTTCTAACGTGATGCTGTTTTGTTAAATTATGAAAAAATATCAGGTAAAACTTAATTTTCTTTTACCTGACATAACAACATAGGGAAAGTCTACTCTTTTTTTATTAAACATTTGTTTTAGCAATGAAATAATATAATTTCTTAAAAAGATCCTTTTTATTTTTGTGAATTGATCCAAACTGACATCACAAAATCGTGGAATGAAAGAAGTTAAAGCAACTACAAATTTAGAAACAACAGATGAGAACAGGACTGAAAGAGGCATTTCTCAGTGGAAGAAGTGAGTAACCATGAAATTAGGACACACAACTATCAATATAGCTTTAATCTTAAGCTTCTTTTAAGACTAATACTCTGTTGTGGAATGGTGCAGAGGTGTTGGCTGACTATGAGCACACAAGGAACACACACTGCATCTGAGACTGAATTTACTCCCTATAAATTGCATTATAGAACGATGTATACAAAGGCATTCTGTTCTGTACTAACCCATCCTACAACTCCCAGGAGCAAGTGATACTACCTACTTGTACAAGAAGTTGCATGGAGCTATCTGTGGGTGCAGGGTCCCTTGGGTTTGACTGTGGTCTGACTTGTATAAAGGATTCAGGTAATCGGCACGATTTTTCCACAAGTGGGCCCACAATGAATATGTTCGTTCTTTGATTCTGAAAAACAATACATTAAATAAAAACATATTAAAGCCTCTATTACAGTTCAGGGATAGCTAAAGCTTAGATGCAGCATTCCAGTCCTCTGTACTCCCAGTTTACAATCAACTTCCTTGTCAGAATTAGACTTAAGTTACAAGCATAGAGAAATAGAGACCCATATTCCCTTGTTGGTCACTAAAAGCAAAATCTGATCCATTTCCCATAAACCAAAAGCAGCTGGAGCAAACAGGTGGAGAGACTGGTTCCTTTGTGAGGTGGAGAGGATCACTTCCATAAAGTGAGCTTTCAGACTGATCTCTGCACCAAAGCGATCTCCACATTTGAAAGCACTCCTGTCCTGCTGAGCTGCAGTTTCTTACACAGTTAGGTCTTGGGATGGGGTGACTTGTGAAGGTTTTTATTTTAAATTAACTGTGGCACAGTGGTTGCTCTGCATTTGAGCAGTAAAAGGGACCAAATGGCAGCAGCCAGCAGTAACCAGCACCTTCATCTCATTGCTACTGCTGACATGATCAGGGTGCTTCAGAAAAGCAATGGATATCATTTTGTATGGAGGACCCAGGGCCCCAGGAAGCAGATATGAACACAAGCACTGCCAGGAATGATGATGCTGTCTTTTTTGGGCCTCAGGGCAGGTAGATTAATTCCTAATTGCTTTGGGATAGGACAGCAGAGAGACAGTTTGCTGTCTCAGTCCTAGGGAGGGCTACCAGGCATAAAGGCTGTTCATAAGGAAGTACTACCTAAGTGCAGGACTAAAATGTCCTGACATGAGATTAAAACACAGAGGAGCAATAGGTCTTAAACTGAGAATTTAACTAGAGTTTCTAGCATTTTTTACTAGAGTTACAGGGCCGGCTTGCCTTGTATTTTGTCAGGGCCACATGGCTGAAGGCATAATGCTCTTGTCAATGTTCACTAATCCCTGTCACACACACCATGGATTACACTCCCAGCAGAGCTACACTGCAGAGGATCAACCTTTTTTGGTATTAATCTGTGTTGCCAAATGACAACAGGCACCCTATGCCTTATGAAACACATACTTGCAAACTGGAGAATGTCTGACTCCTCAATACACCACCAGCCACAGACCCCATGCATAGATATGCTATTGAAGAAAACATTTTCATACTTCAGCTCTCTTCTCTCCTTCTGGCTATTACACAGGAAATTCCCAAACTGGCAAGAATAGATATGATGCTGTATGTGGATGAGGAATCTCTCATTGAATTCAAAGGCACAAGGAAACTGTTCCATTAACTGCCAAACACATTCGATGAACTGGTCAATAACAGGTGATATCTCCTTTGGATCTCCATCTAAATTGCCATACCTGAAACAAGACAAGATTCAATTATAACCTGAATTCCTGTAGGAAAATTGAATTAGCACTGCAGAAAACAAACCCCTCACTTTTAGTGTGCAAGTTACATCACAGGCATTCATGTCTAAAATCTCAATTACTACTATATTTTTACTTGCAAAAATGATGCAAGAATAATGAAGTAAAATGGAGGCAGAATTGCAAACAAGCCTCTTCTATTCGGTGTCACATTACAGCTACAAAAAACTGTCTGCTGCATAGCCATGTTTTAATGCTATAAATATAAATTATACCCCAGTAATATAAGTTATCAAAACAATGACTGCAATGACTTAATGACAAAAGTGTTTCTTAAGACAGTCTGTTAATAGCAGATTATTCCCCAAACCAGAAAACTGAGCAGGAGAGCTACATTATAACCTCAGCAGAAAACAGGTTAAAGCTACCCTGTCTTGGTGAAATTTCTAGGAAGTATGAAATGTTTACATGCTACTGTGACTATCAAGTGTCATGAAACTTTCTTTGTGTAAAAATGCCTCTTGAAACCACTTGCAATGAAAAAAAGGAGCCTGAAAATAAAAAACACATAGAAGTAAAAAGTATTTTGTAAGTCTACATAATAGGAAGAAGCATTTTCAATCAATTATTCTGCTTGGGGGGGGTGTATGTGCATTTTTATGTACACATGCCAACAGAGAATTTCAGAACAGAATTTCATAAAATTCTAAAATTGAAACTTCTATTATTATCAGAGAAAATATAGCAATATTGCACAGCAAACCAAAGCCAGTATTTATTGCATTTCATAATACCTTTTACCACTGATAATCATAAACAACTGAAAGTATCATATTAAATGTAGTAATTCCTGCTGGAATTTCACAAGTGCTGTGAAGCTGTACAGATTTTCTGAGTTTTGTTTGTTTTTTAAACTATAACAAATTTATATTCAAATCAAGCAATATAATGTAATTAAACCCCAATAGAAAAACTGAATTTTTAATTTTTACAGAAACTAAAAGTAATGTCATGAAAGAAAGAAAATGTGAAAATGTATCCATGTTTAAACATACTGAGTCTTCAAATATTTTCATTACATTATAGCATTTACATTGGATCGATGTTCAAAATAACTTGTCCAAATAAATGACTTTCCACTTTGCCTGATATTTCTGAGGAAATCTTGCTGATTTTGTTGGAATGGAGTGTAATAGGAAGAGTATATTTTATGTAATAGATAGCTCACAGACATGCCTAAGATTAAGTAGTATCTTGGAAGATGTAGAAGTCCCTTTGATGAACAGGGACTTATGTGAGGAGCCTTGGCACTGCTAGAAGGTCTGCTGGAGTCCAAAGGGATTTTGCAAGCCAAATACACACTACTTACGTGGACCTCTCAATGCTCACAACAACTGCAAGACCAGCACACAGGATTCCCCATGGTACTTTTGGAGTGCATATATAGAAATATTTCACTCCGACTTTTCCAGGCAGCTAAATTATTTAGTTGGAGAAAAGGGTACGGCAGTTTTCTGGGGCATTCTGTTGCGGTTTTGTAAGGCAGCAAAGAAGTAAAACTGGAATAGCAGCAGATACTGACTACATAAAGATATACATACAGAGAGAGGAAAACCTTAGCACCGCCTTACCTGTGGTTAAATTTATGACCAAAGGAAACCCAGTCTTTTTCAATTAATACCTAAAATGAGAATATTGCATTCAGTGTTGTGGAGTAGAGCTGACATGTTGAAGCAGGCAGAGGGGGGTGTAAACAAGCAGTGTTGGAATCCCACCTAATTCTTAGAATAAGCAGAAAAGTGGCAAGCAAGAATAATGTAAGCAAGCAATATTAGAATCCTAAATAATTTTAAGAATTAGCAGAAAAATAATGAGTGATGAGCATTGCGGCCTGCTCAGGGAAACAGCACGCTTCATGGATGCAGAGAGGGTGCCAGTATTTCAGCACAACTTATCTTGTTTCATTGCTTTCTAAAATAGAACTTACAAATTTCTCAAACATCTTTTTAACATGTGACCAGTAACTTGATAACCACTTCTAGATGCTTTTCTACTGCTGATTGACTTGGGAAAGGAACAGATTTTCCAATATAGCTGCTCATTACAATCTAATGTCTAGAAAAAACACACTTCTGACACTCAAAATTAAAATGCTCACTACAAATCAATACAAATTCTTGCTGTTTGGGCTGTGAGAAGGTTTCTTGGCCCAGGTTAGGAAAAAAAACCCAAATATGGGTGCACAACTGATCACCACCTTGAATAACGTTTCGCAGAGGAATTGGGACACTTTAACATGAACATATAGAAGCCTTCCTTTGTAATTTAAAACACAAACCAAAATAAAAACAAAAACAAATAAAAAACCCAAAACAAACCCCAAAAAATCAAAACAAGGGTATATTTAAGGACATTTTATTTCCTATTAAAAACAAAGATATTCATCATAAGTGATGCCATACTACTTCATTTACTCTGTGAAAGAACCCGCTTACCATGAATCCCTTCATAGTTCTGTAATATGGATCCAATAGAAGGCTTGCTACAGAGCAAACCTGGGCTGTCCTATCCCAGCCATCAGAGCAGTGAACAAGCACACTCACACCTTCCTCAGCCACAGCCTAAGGATACAGAAAAAGTCAGAAAGTTCACAAGCAGAGAGGAAGACAATGGTAAGAGAGGAACAGTGAGACAGAGCCATCCAGAGAGTATTCATTTGGGAACTGGGGAAGTTCATTCATTTTTTACTGTACCACAAAGTTCTTAAAGTTGAGTGTTATTTGTCTCATTTGAAAATCAGTATTATTCCTCTCATTTGAAAAGTTTTAATTCACCCCAGCCCATGCAATATGGTGGTTGAGAGTTACCTGTTTATGTTCCACTACAGGAATATATGGGATTCATTTCAGTTAAAATGCATCAATCTGTAAGAGCAGGCAATACCTACAGCAGATTCAGATGCTCCAACACATCTCATGCCACTTACATGCCACTAAAAGAATAGCCATACTTGCAATATGTCTCTTAATTTTTCATTTTGATGGTAATGTCAGTCAGGGAAATGTCTGCTTCCAATGCCAGCACTAGCCTGGACATTATTGCAGCACACTGCATGGCACTGATGACATGCTGTAAAGGCTTGTGGGGAAGCCTGTGCTAGTGGGAAACTTCCATGTCTAATAAGCAAGATTTTATCAGTATCTTAAATGTAATAACTGGGGAGAGAGGACTTCATTTTATACATAAACACATAAAGAAGAAATTGTACTGAGTTCTCTAGAGTCTGGTGTATTATTTTTAGAACTTGAGGGTTGCCGGTTGTTTTTTAATTCTAAGGGGTTTGGCCTTTGTCATTTCTAAAGAGAATTAAATTTAGAAAGTAGAAAATAAAATAGATTAGGAAAGATACTGTTAGAAAAAAAAAAAAAACCACAGTTATTTTAAGTTTGTGCTTAATAGGGAATGAGGAATAATAATAAATTATCTATGTTTATCTCAGGAGACAAGTAAATTCTACCAAAATAGAACCCCTGTGGGCAGAAGACCAAGAACTGAGAACTGGGAACCATACAAATAAGAATGGGTCAAAATGCATGCCTGAGAAGGCACTAGGAAGCATATGCACAAAGGATAATAAGACTAGCCACTGGGAAAAAACTGGCAAAGCTAATGTAAATGACCTTATTTTGATGAGCTAATGAAAAGTAGTGGGGCTGGGAGTAATAATATGTATATTTATCCCACAGTTGCTGTTCAGGGAAGAAACTTCACTTGCCTACTGAGAAGAAAGAAGCAATACAAGAGAAAAAGGCAGTTAGTGAGGAGGAAAATCCATGAAGCTTTATCTGTATAGTTGTGTGCAGCAGGTCATGTGAATAAAATGGCCAATAAGAAATTGGAATCTCAGAAAATCTCAGAAATAAGAATTGAAGCAGTAAAAGGCAGCACACAAGGTAGGGGGTAACAAAATTAAAGCTACTGCTGGTAAATGACAGATGTCTAAATTACTTTGGGGAGGATTAGGGGAAACAATTCCTTATTAAAGCCAAAACTGTTTTCTGAAAGAGTTCTCAAGTATTAAAAAGTAGAAGCTGCTAGAGAGTTTGGCCATGGAAATAACATAGGAGTTGGTTCAGGAGGTGAATTTAGTTGGTTGCCTTATAACTCAGAGGGGATAACACAGTAGCTATATATTGTGTATCATATAATGTATTATGCATTATATATAGCTATATGTATATATTACAACTACCACTTCCACAAAGAAAATGTCCAGAAACCAGTGGAGGAGGTAGGGCAAATAGGGAATGAAACAGTAACAATCACTGCTGGGGAGTAAATTAAGGACATTCGAATGTCTAACATAGTAAGACACAGGCTAGTAGAGTCTTCAGTACAAAAGAACACAAGCTTTGGTTTACTATTTTAGAAAAATGTTGACACACCAGCACCTAAGAATCATCTCTTCTCATACACAAAGCATTACAAGATGGGCTTTTTTCAGGTATAACACCACTGAAAAGATAACAGAAGTTACCCATAAGCAGAGAATTTGGTCCTCATTTTCTGTATCTAGTTACTCTGAGTTTTGTTCTCATTTTACACACTTTACCTTCGCAATAAAAATGCCAGCATCCATAATGGCTTTAATGTGCTTCAGCCAGCCAGAGTTTTCTAGGCCCCACAGAAAGTCGCTCATTGAAGGTGATTTCAGCTCACAAACTGCAAAATAAGATACATTTTAAATGTATGGTAATTAGAGTCCCTTAAGCTTCACTGACTGTTCAGCCTCAGAGTTCTCTCTTCTTCAGATATTTCCTGTGTAAAACATGCATCTTTTGAAAAGAAGGACTACTTCACAGTCAAACTTCACAGTAACCTTTGAGAAACACATCTATTTAAGAAATGGGGCTAGGTCAAATTTCACCTGTTATGTTGATTCAATTTAAAAAGAGAGCCTTCCACAAAGCCTATTGCAAACAAATCCAAATCCATCCTTCTGTGAAGCATGTATTTTCCAAGACTGTGTTGGGAGTGAAGTTTTCAAACCCCTGGGAGGACTTCATGTATTTAATGATGAGGGCTTGGAAACAGAAAGCATTTGATTTCTGCTGTTAGACAGGTAGACACACCTAAATGGTGCCACTGCCTCCTACTCCCAGCATCACCACAGACAATGGTGGTTGAGTTTAAGTTATTCACTCCACAGTTCTCCATCCCTGAATTAAACCTTATTAAAGCTTCATTTGGAGTCAAAAAGTGTTCTGATGGTGATGACATGAAATAATCCATCAAGGAAAATATATTCCTGAAAATTTTCCAAACTCTGCCACATTTGAAGAAAAAAATAATAATCTCTCATTTTTTACTCTAAGTTTCTATTCTGCTGTATCCAAGTGTCTATTTTTTAATATTAAAGAGTTGGTGGCATCAGAAGTAAAAAAGCAATCAGAATCTAAATCAGGTACCACAATCCAGCAGAACAAATACTCAATAAAATTTGGTGCAATCTATTTCCAACAGTGAGATACTGAATTCACCCCATAAATAGACTACATCTTTATTTTGATCCATGTAGAGTTATAGCGTCTTTTAAGGAAAAAGATATTAGCAGTGAAATTAATTTTCAGAGTACAGTGAAAAACATCATGGCTTTTACTGACTTAACGTATGATTTGTCAATTACTAATGTCTTAGTAAGTCTCTTGTGGTCTGGAAAACTTTAAAAACTCAGTTATTTATGGCCGTTATGGCCCCTGGCATAGCTTTACTTTCCTTCAGTGTAACTGAAATTTACAGGCCAAAGTCAGAATTTATACCATATCTGAACTATCTGACTGTCCTAACTTCATTTAGTGCAGAAGCAAAATGGCCTAATGTGTCCATACAAAGCCTTGCAATGTTTATATGTAAGGCCCCCTCCAGATGGTTATTTTAAAAGTCAGTTTTGGAGGATATTTATAAAGATGCAGAGATAGCAGCACTGAAAGCAAACAGCTTTTCACATGATTAATGTTCCTGTGCAGATGGAAGCATGACCAATTAGTGCCTGAATTCTGGCTGAAGCTGCTGTCTCTGTTTACAAAAGCCCAAGGTAAGGCTGAAACAGTGCTTTGCTCATTCCCACTCCCAAATTGGAGTCAATATTTACTGACCACTTCACTGAGCAAAGTTCATACTGTCCTAAATGCATGCACTGTACATTTCACATGACTTTGGCAACCTATCTGGACCTTAATATTGAGTTCAATTATGAATTCAATTATGAGTCTTATCCTAAGGGGAAAAGGCATTTCCATCTCAACAGAAAAGGTACCAAAATCTTTGAGACATATGGCCTGCCTCCTGCACAGTGTATGCACAGGAAAACCAAGAGCCAAAGGGCAGAGCTCTGAGAATTCCAGCAATGTGCCCATGTCCCAGGATGGGAGGAAGAAACAGGACACATGTCAGAAACTGCCTCTTCCTCCAGCAAAAGTACCAGAGGGGTATGCTGGACTAATCCCCCCATTTCTGGCAAGGCAGGCATAAGTAGAAGAAGGAATAGTTGCTGTGGGCCAAAACCACAGGTTTTCTTACTGGCAGATCCGTCACAGAAGTCCAAGGATCAGAGGGCTGCTCCTGGCATGAGGGGAGGAGAAGCTCCTATTTGCTGTTTAAATACTGACAGGGAGCATGTGGGGCCATCACCTCCGTGCACAACACATGGGGGTCAGGTCTCAGCTGGCCCCTGGATGTGCAGCACAGCCCACCCCAGCCCAAATGCCAAACAGCAGCCTCAGGCAGCCCTTGGATCTTTGTTGAGAAAAGTCCCTGTGTATTGTCCTTCTAATGTTAAAAATTATTTCAAGGAGATTGTGCACAGGATCAAAGTTATCTCAAGGTTCTTCACATAGACATATGTATAAATGGAGAAAAATAAAAATCCATACTATACTAAAGGCAGCAGAGAAGAAATTTTTTTTCTCTGAAAGGAAATTCCACATGTTGAAATTCATTTTACTTCCACAGCACAGTGAAATCTCAACATTTTTTGCATATTTTGAAAAAAATCTTATCATTTTATAATGCTGGTATAATTTGCCAAAAATTAACATTATACCAGTGTAAATATATGTTAAAGTAAGATAAATTGGCTTGAATTAAAGTCAGTAAAATCACAAAGCTGAAACCAATTATCTTTACCTACTCAAATAAAATATTAACATTTTTTTAAGTATAAATTAATTTCCTCAGCTTTTCCCCCCAAAAAAATCATTGAAATGAATACATTCCTAATATAAATGCATTTTCTAATGCACCAATAAATGAATGAAAATATGCCTTGCATAATTTCAGCAACACATCTGGCCAACTGTATCTTGATGTCCTTTTATCATGCTGTACACTTCCAAGCAACAATATAGCTCACATTAAACTAAAATTATCGGCCTCATTCAGCTTTTCAAAGGTTTTTATGCACTTTATAAAATCTCAAAAAAGATCATGAGCAGCAGACCCATTCTGTAAAGTTTATAAAGTAGTGTTTTATTTAAGATTCACATAGGTGCAGTGATACTGCTATCTTATTTACGTATTATTTTAATTATTTATATATTTTCTATATTGATATTGATAATACATCAGTATTTGATAATTATTGTTATATTATAGAGGTATTCCTTGTTAAAAATTTAAAGCCATATTAAATGTGTGTTATCATCCTTTTGTGAATCTTTTTGGTTCTAGGTCTCTTTGTATGCTCAAGTCAGGTAAACAGTCACTAGAAAAACAGATTAAGGGACACATACAAATGGAAAAAGATAAAAACTACACAACATCTTACATAAGGAAAGCTCTGGTACACTGAAAGTGATAAGATTTTTCTTTTAAAAAGTACGTAAATTCTCAGATTTCTAATCTTATCAGTCAAGTTGCTACACGTGATATTTCAACACAGCAAATATAAAACCCAGTAAAAAAGCAGGTGTTTTAACCATGTGGCTCATTTGAAAATAGATGCTAAGAATTTGTGCTCCCCAAGCAGCCTGAAGTGTTAAATATATTAGAAATTACCTTGTTCCATGCAAGTTTGGGCCATGGGCCAGTCTCATGAACTTTTGGCTCAAAAATTATACACAGCACTGCCCATGCTGCCAGGCTGGTTGTTTACTATTTTAACTTTGATAGTCTTGAGCTGAACAAATAAAGGGACCTGTTTACTTTCCCAGCCTCTCTCCTAGCCAAACAAGACTTCCTAGTGAACAAAAAATCTTTCTGTTTTCCTACCTGAGACCCTTAGACCAAAAAAACTCTCATGAAGAGAGTGGATATTTTACCTGCATCACACTTTAATGCTGGTTTCCATAAAATGCTCTAATTTGAAAATAGAGCATGGCTTCCCTATCATGGAAAATTTAAGCCCTTCTTAGATTTTAAATTTACATTTGCATGCATGCAATGGGAGACAGATGAAGAGTAAAAGAGCATGGGCAGAGCATCAAATCAAGAATAAGATGGATGAAGCTGATCTGGGAAGTGATGGATGTTGTTGTTGATGTACATGACGTAAATACTGAGACACGGTGGAGTGAGCACTATTTACTATCTGCTTGCTAAAAATCAACAAGCCATTGTGGGTCAAGGATGGCTTATTTATCCTTTCTCTTTTCCCAGATGACCTCTAAACAGGTACTGCAAATTTTAAATGGTAGAACAGATTTGCTGGTTTGTATACTGCTAAGTCTTTATAAGGCAATTGTTATTAATTTGCATGGGATATTGAAGGTGATGAATTCTTACACCCATTGACTGTGAATTTCATTAATAGACCTGTGTAGTATGTTCTATACAGAGCATGAATAAGTTTCTATTGAAATTCACAGTCTAAAATGCATGACTATCTTATATGAAAATCAAACCATAGTTTTTCTGAGCTTTAAAAAAATCAATCTGTATTTTCCACTAGCCTCTAAGTCAGCTATAAGGGAATTTTTTCATTTTACCATCAAAATGTAAATTTAAAAAAAAAGACATAGTGGCAGTAAGATGCACTGAATTAAAATTAATTTTACCATTAAAGTAAATGATATCTGGATTTCAGCCAGTAAACAAGGTGTTTTCACAATTAAGAAATCACCAACTAGTATTTGCCATGGTGCTCCATTGCACAAGTCCCATTAGCCAGCAAGCAGCTGCCTCTGCAACAGGCAAGGATTATTTTTCATAGTCTTTCACTGCTGCTGATTTCAGAGCAATTAATTCTGATCTGTATGACAGGAGGATCAGTTATTTCCTCTAGTTTCCAATGAAGAGGAATATTACCTTCAAGCATTTTCTGCAGACTATTTCTCATGACATGGATGTTCTCAATCCCTATGAATTGAAACTTGATGTTGGAGTAGTTGTCTTCATTTTCATATCCCTTCCCCGCTGCCCTGTTTGCCATTGCGTTGAGCTGAAAAACATAAGGAAAAATGAATGAAAACCAGTAGCAGAATCTTTTCAAAACAAACCTTGTGGTCTGCAGCAATAAATCAGAGGGGTTTAAGTCAGGCATAAATAGGAAGCATTTGTCACAGTATCAACACAAGGGGCTATGAATCGGGGGTCTGTTTACAGCCTGTTGCAGGGTTCTGGGTTGCTGAGTCTCTGATATCCCTGTTTCAAACACTTTGAGTGAAATTTCATCAGTGAGGTTAAACACAAAAACCCCACAACTTAGATAGGGCTCCTCTGCAAGAGCATTAATTTGGTTTTAATGGGTTGCTTTGATTTTATATTGGATCAGCATTATGTCTATTAGCAGAATGCACCCAGGAGGTGGCAGTGTCTCATCTGCTGTGCCACTGTTTCATAGCATGTGCACACTGTCATGTTGCCCAAATTACTGTATTTTACTGCTCAAATCATCCAAAAGCTTACTTCTTTGAAGTTTGCAATAATGAAGAAGGAGCTGGAGTATTTTTTTCCTATAGTAACTTGGCTCTTGTTATGTAAAACTACAAAATATTTGAATTGACGACATTACCACAAATGTTTTCATCTGCAATGCAGCACTATCAAAGGAGTTGCTGTGCTTCAGCAAAAATACTTTCAGCTGGAAGCTGAAATTTTGTCTTCAAATCTGTTACTTGCTTCCTGGCATGGGAAAGTTACTGAATACTTCTTTAGTTCAGTTTTCTGAAGCATAAAATTAAGGGTAAGGTTAATGCTTATTTTCCCCTCTTTTGGAATCCTTAGGTGGGAAGGAACACTATCTGCCAAGCTCTTTATGCCAAATTTTGATCTTTGGGCTGAAAACTAGAGCTGATAAAAATTAAGTACTTTTACTTTTTCTTTGATAAGTCTTTTAAACTGAATTATTTTTTCAATAAATACCTATTTCTTTTTTTCTAAATTTCCTATAGCAAAATCTCACTGTGGAATAGAAAGAAATTGTCTTTTTGCATAAAGTCCCTGCTTTTCTGTGAAATTCAGGCTGGGGAACCTTCAAACTTCCTAAGAAATATGAAGACACTGAGAGTGACAAAGCAGCTCAAGTGGCAGAACCTCCATGCCTCCAAGCACAACTAACAGCTTCTGCTCAGGAAAGATTTAAGAAATTAATAATAAAGGATACAGAATTCATGAGGCATCAACTGGACAAAAAGTGACTCCATTTCAGTGAGAGCCAATGCTCATGAAAAAGTAAAAAAAGTTTCCTTTAGGTAGTGCCTAGGGGACAAGAGGCTGTGCATATAACTCTCCAGTTTATTTCCCAGTAGTGCAGGCAGTACTATTGATTCACTGCTTCTGTGGTCACATCTGAAACTCACAATAATGTATTTTAGTGCTTAGCTAATGGCATCATGGGATATACAAGAATGTCTCCTTTTCTGACCTCTTCCACCCCAAATGCACATGCTCCTAATATTCAATTTTGATTTGGAGCCAACGCACACTATTGGGGACTGATTGTCTGATGCCATCTTCCCTGCAACCAAGATGAACAAGCCTAGCTTTTTTACATTATATGTCAAAATAGGTTTCCAAGGTCCAAACCTGATATCTTAACTTTCAAAGGAAAGAGCTAAAAAGTTACATTTGTGGACCACCATTAGAATTGAAACATTGCATGAATTTCATGCTGCAACAGAAGAAACCACACTCTGGATAGGAACCAGGGCAAAACACCACCATTTTTGATTTATACAAATCTTGGGGAAAATTTCTTTTCACTTGTAGTATGCAATTCAGGAAAGAGCACAAACAAAAAAACTCCATTCTTTTCTATCAAACAGCAGTCTGCTGGATGTTTTGACTATCAATGGACAATAAAAAAAAGATATAGCCTGTGAACAGCATGTCAATTAAGGACAGAGTCCTCTGTGTGACTTGCTACAAAGATATAAATTATCTGCTGAATCCTAATCTTTCTCTTTTGAAGTTAACATCAGTGCTCTTGAATAAACAAAATGAGGCAGTCTCTCTTTGCAGTAGCCTATAGTTTCAGGAAGAAAGATCTGTACACGAGTCTCAGCCACCACAAGCCCCTGAAACCCTAAATGAAAAACATCTATCCTCTAACTAACCTAGTACTCAGCATATAAATACCATTAACTAACTGTTCCTGCAGCAAAGCAATTTTATCACAAATATCCTTTCCTAAAGGACAATCTGAAATAGCTCTCTTTGAAACTAAATAAATATAAGGTTAAGTTTGCAAGGCTTTCTGACACTCATTTATTTTAAATACTGTCAGTTGCCAAACTTTGCAGCTGCCACAATATTTACTAACAAGTTTTCCACATCATCTACCAAAATTCCATCTGTTGCTCCTAAAGTAGTTGTTGTGAAGCTATCTAAATTGTGCATGTCCTTGATTAGTCTCAGTGAATATGAGGGTACAGCCTGTAAAGGTAAAAGACCTCACTTGCAAGATTTCCTTGCACTTTTTTTAATCTGGAGGATAACCAAGTCATGTCTTGTTATAAAGATTATAGAACTAATGTGTTTTACTCATAAACAGTAAGTCTACATTAGCTTCTTCTGTGATCACATAGAGGAATGACAGTGGCTTAAGTAAATTTGCATTTAGCCATCCTGATGTATCCAAATGTAGTGGAAACAAAGTTTTCTTCCACACACAAATCTTTTGTTTTGAAAATTATCAGGTGCAATGAGGGAAGAGCACTTCCCTCATTCAATGTTGAATTGAAGGATCCATCAACATTCATGATCTTTGCAACTAACTGGTTCTTATGAGAAATGAGGCAAATAGTTTTTTAGCTGCCTATGGGAACAGGAAGCCTTCTACCAGACTTGATATCTTGTCTTTACATTTGTTAAAGGTTCCCTGAGGAATGCCAGGAATTGCTTCCACTGGTACCTATCCCTTGCTATATGCTCTACATTTATAAATGCATTATCAGGTGCAAAAATGTAACAAGGCTGCATTTGGCATCTGGGATCACAGGAGATTTGTAGATCTGTCCATTTTTGCAGTGCAGAGAGAAGTAGAAATCTGGTATACAAATTTCTTTACATCAGAACCTTTTTTTACAGAGCAGTTAAGTGTAAACTAACAGTCTTCATCTCCTGACTGGCTCCTGAGGAAGCAAGCATTGCTGGAAATATGCTGGCATTCATGGCTAAGTGAGCCAATTTCAGTCTCTCCACACCCTCCACAAAGTATGGGCTTCTTTCATTGTGTCTCAATGTAATTTACCAGAAAAAATTAAAGGATGGCTCCTTCCTGTTAATACTTGGTAAAACATTATTAATAGCCAAGTCAGTAAGTCATTAGCAATAAATCCTATCAGTCAAAGACTGCCTTAAATAGGGAAGAGTACCAATCAGACACAAAGAAATCTATAACTATTATTACACATAGAAAACTGTTAAACAAGCATTATTTAGGCAGCTAGATCTGTACTCTGTGTTTAATACCCATTCTGAACACAATGGTGCCCATCCTTTCCTCCCCATCATCACAATTCACTTGCTTCAGGACCACAAGTAAGGTGGTAGCACCCTCATCTCCCCCCTCCCCAAAAAATAGGGAATTGAATGTCCAAGTAGTTACTAGATTACAGAGTTCTTGGTGTGATTTGGTCAGTGAGACACACCAAGTATTTTCTGACTACTGCCTCCCATTAGAGCTGTGAGCACTCACAGCACCTCCCCACCAATACCCATGTCTTCAGTCACCAGCCATGCAGGTTCCTGGTATCTGCTCCTGCTCTGCCAGGTTTGCCCTTCCTCACTCCATTTCTCATGTTTCTCAGCTTTACCCACCTTGCCCTTTCAGGCTCTGTCTTCTGACCTCGGGATATTGAAACAGCTTCCTTGTTCCTTCTCCTCAAACATTTATTCTCATTTTTCCTTTTCCTATGCTATAGGTAATCCTATATCTATAAGGGATTTTGTGAAGATTTGCCTCTTTAGTTTCTTTTCTTCAGAGACTTTGGTAACTTCAAGAGGAAAGTTGCTGATAATGTAAGAAAGAACATATCTCTACTGTCACTTCCAGATACTGGAGTCAACCTAGTCTTTATCACCTTGAGCTGTTTGCTAGCATGACAATTTGGACACAAGCTTTTTTAGCTTCCAATCTCTTCTAGATAATTGAGTTTCTATATTTCTCCATAGCATACTTTTTTCTAAAGCTTTTATCTTGGCCAGAGGTTTTTAATCAGTTATAGATATGGCATCTGATGTCACTATCATATTTCAGATTGTCTCTCAAAACCACCAAAGTGCTGGAGCTATTTAAAGGTCTCTTCCATTCCTGTGATCTCAGTAACTTGTCTTCCCTTAGCCTTGTGCAGAGGTTATTGGAATTTTCTCACTTCCAGGAGAAATCATGCATAGAAATAATGAAAAATTATAGTATAAGCAGGCACAGATTTGCAACATTACAAATAACTGTAAATATATTTTATAATGGGAATTGTTTTTTGCCAGTGTCATCAGAAATATATTTACTTGATAGTTCCTTTGTGTGTCTAAACAGTTACATGTTATTTACTTTTCTGTATCTTGACATTTTGCTAACAACAAGAAAAGGGAAAGGTTCAGTGTAAAGGAGAAAATTCTCCCAGAGATAATAATGTGGTCAAGGTTCCTAGCTAAGATTCCCCTGATAAATCCTCATGTACCTGTGGAGTTACACAGGTGCAACTAAGATCAGAAGTGACTTAGTCACTTAGGTTGTGTATCTTCCCTAATGTATTCAGCCCAGACTCAGTCTTGCTATGTGCAAGAAATTGAATGTACTTACTTTGGGCCGAGTGTCAACAACATATACAAAATCACTTCCTGGATTGGCTTTTCTAATGGCCTGGAGCATCTGTTCGTCCTCAAGGCATCGAGCACTAAAGCCAGATAAAGGCTGGCTGCTTCTACATATGGAAGCCTGCAGAAAAGCAGACAAACAAACAAAAAACTTAGCATAATTATAAAATAGAAATTATTTAGCATCCAGAAGAATTTACAAAACCAGATCATTAGATGTTTGCATAGATGTATAATTACATGAGAAAGGCAGAATGGTAAAATTAATTATGTGTTAGTAAATACATTATTTTTAATCACATGTTAATGAAGACATTCTTTTTGAAAAGGCAAGGAAACATAAAAACAATACAACTCCATTGGCCTAAGCCTAGTCTTGAATCCAAATTTTAGAGCTATTTTAGGTATTGTATTTCTCTAATGTGGAATAACTCCCAAAAGGTGATATCTTGAGGATGAGCACAGCCTTGAAATCATGAGAACATTGATATAACACAAAGAATAGGTCCTTTTGCACTGTCACTCACACTTACCAGGTACAAGACTGATTACACCTACCTACACCAGTGCCTGCTTTACTAAATGCCTGACACCATGAGTTCAGGAAACAAAAATGTATAACGTGCAACCAGATCACCAGCGGTCGTATATTTTTACACTGCCTCTGGAAAAAGATCTTGCTGTGTAAGAAGTGGGTCAGGCAGCCTGACTCCTGGAGTACTTGTATTAAGCAGGGCTATTGAAGGAGGTAAGAGAGTTTCTCCACAGACCCATCACGATCATCCTTCCAGATGAAACCAGGAAAGAAGAAACAAAATATGAAATGGGTGGGCAGGGAGATTTTTATTTTTGCTAGGCAGAGGACAGCTAGATTTGTAGAAGGCAAGGGGATAATATATGCACTTCCTAAGCACTGAACACAAGCATGAAGAGAATCTGCCTGCTGAAGGTCACAACCTGTGCAGACTGTCCTACAGATTATTTATTACTGTGAGAAAGGACATGGTTTTTTCAGTCACGTCTTTGGACTATTAGTAGTTAGTAAAGTATGGGTCTTTAAGAGAGAAACCCAGAATTGTGTGAGACCCTGTTCATACTTTATTAATGGTTTTGCAAACAGGTCCTTGTTATTTAGAGTCTAGTCTTCTGATCAGCACATATTCCAGTGATTTATTACATGCTATTGCATAAGCTGAACAGATGGTTCCAGACTTTGATCTTATCATATTCACACAGACTGTGTAACATGCAGAGGTGTCACATCACCACTGAATTTGCAAGGACAAAGGAGCTATGTGGAAGTTCTGGATATGAAAGACTGAATTAATAGTACCTGCCTCCTCTGCATGCATGACTCTTCCCAAAAATGCTATGATCCTTTGAGAGTACAAAGGAGACACCATTTTCATAACTGGTAATGACAGTTAAGCCAGTCCCTAAGGGGCTGGAGCACAAATGCAAAAACACCCAGTTTGTGGAATCCTCAGTCCAAGGATCTTCTTGCTCACCTCAGCTGCCAGAAACAGAAATGGAAATAGTCTAGGTACAGGGTTTTTTTCCAAATGGTTACAGGCATTCCCTGCTCAGCCCTGAGAATGTTTGCTGTCAAGAGGGGAAGGTGGAACTCCTCACTCTTGCAGACAAGGAGAGTCTCTTCAGCAAAACCACAACATACTGCTCAGCCAAAATTAAGTAGTTCTTATATCCATGCTTTCTGTGTCTCTTCACAGATCTTTTCTTGAAAAGCTACACCTGTTTCTCTCACTGATGCAAGTATTGTTTTCCACCTCCTCAACTTGCTTTCAAGCTACCAGATCCAAAATTGCTCTATTCTCCTCCCAGTCAGCTACTAAGCTGCCTGCTACTGGCCCTCTCTCCTCTGCCACTCATGTCTCAGGGCCTCTTGTAGTACTCAATTTCCTTGTGATACAGAGATCACAAGGTTTTTGTCTTAGCTGAATGATGAAACTGGGTTTAAATGTTTGCACCAAATGTCTATCAATGAACTAACCACACTGACCAGCCTACACTAATTATTTTTCTAATTAAACAAACACTGATTTTTTTTCTTGCAAAATCGTACTAGAAAAATTATGAGACCAAGGTAAAAAAAAGCAAACACTTTGAGGTTACAAATTCACACTTACATTGTTACCCTTGCAGTAGTAGGAAAGAGCTGGGAAACGCCTTCGGCTCCGAAATTTAGAACTCCCCACTATGATGTGTGCAGTTGCAGACTTTGGTACATAGACTTCTGTAGGATAGGAGTCACAGACCTGGGAAAGGAAATTCTGTTTGGTCTACAAAGTACAAGTAGCATTAGCTATTTCCACAGCAAAAACATAATTCCAAGGAACTCAGACCTCGGGGTCTGTTATTGTTGCATACGTATCACTGACATTGCTCAAAACATTCTTTTGAAGCTGGAAAGTATTAATCCTAACTTACAGATGGCAAAACTGAAGCAAAAGGGTTGAATGGCTGTATTTCCAAATGTTAATTCATGCCTTGTTGAGAACAGACAGGTTTAACACACGTTCATACCAGAAAAGTCTTATCATTACATATAGCAAGGTTGTATTTACAACTGCAGTGTCCTCTGTAGCAGAATTTGGGAGTAACGATTGAAGAGGGTAAAGTTCTCAAACATTCTGCTAGGAGGGGACAATAATGGAAGGGGACAATAGAGCCAAATTTTTCAGAAAATTTGATAATTAAAAAAAAAAAGGACAAAAATAGGGACTTGGAGACAAGAAATTACATCACATGAAATGAGTGTACCAAAAGGCAAACAGCACTGATAATGCCTACCACTTCCAAGAGGAATCTGATGAGCCTGCAAAAAAAGCCCCAAGTTCCCTCTGGAAACAAGTGAGACCACAGAGGGAATCCTGGTTTTACCCCCCGTTCCTGATATTGTCTATAGCATTCTGACTGGGGTCAAAAGGATATTCAGTATCTCCCTCTGACTTTCTGAGATGACTTAAGCACTAAGGATGCCCAGGAAGAAATTATTTCCTGAATCAAGAGATATATAATGAAGGAGAAAGGAAAGGAAGGGCTTGTGGTTACTGTTGCTGCTGTGGTGAACTGGATCTTATTCATGATGACATTTTTCCTACACTTTATCTTAGAAGAGGTCACACATTTTTTTCCACTCATTTTAACAAAAAGAAAACAAACCCTGACAGCACATTCAGACTTCTCTGAGAATGTCACAGTCCTTCCTTAACATGGATATGTTCCAGCAACAGAGCCAATGGAGTGCATGGACAAACTTTCTTCAAAAATATCTTGGTTATTATTTCTCACAATTAATTAACATTCTAAGGTCTTCAATCGAACAAGACTGAATGAGGCAGGACAGCAGGCAGCTAGGAAGATATATGACCTCTAAGATGACTATGAAAAACACTGACAGTTCATCACAGATGCTTCAAAAGGACTGTGGGAATAGCCAGTGAGGAAAAAATATTGCCAAACTCACTATTTTGAGTATTTTTTTTTTCTTAAAATCACTATGGAGTAATTTTACTTAGCCCTACATGTCAGGGAAACTCTTATTCACACACATAACCTTCAGTGTGGCCTAAACTTCTTCCCAGGCAGCTGAACCCTAACATTTAAAACACTGAGGACTTATTTTCTGCGCTTCATTTCCACATCCTTTTTCTCACTTTCTGTGTGCCATTTTACGTGACGTAGCAGAGGAGCTGCACCTTACTACACGTGTGTACAGTGCCGAGCACAAAGAGATGCTGCCACTGAGCACTGTGGTAGTTCTCAGTCAGGCTGCTGATTTATTGTACAGACAGCCTCTGTAACAGAAAAATCAACACAACTCACTCCGTAGTCTCTGTTTACATCACTAATCTGCCAATAGTTGTTTGGAACACCCATCCGATTGTATTCTTCATTGAGGTCCACAAGCTTCCAGCCTTGTTCTCGTTCTTCTTTATCCAATTTTGGATTGAAGGAGAAGCAATACAGCTCTTCATATTTCACTAGGAAAAAAAATAAGCAAAGAAACAGAAAGAGTAAATTACTTCAGATTTCTCATCCTGAAACCACACTTCAAAACCAGAACTTGGTATTGACCTTGATGTAGTTTCCTTTAAAAGAGTACACTTTGCTTTACATAAGCACATATCCTGGTTTATATCTACTGTCAAGGAAACTTGGGAAGTACATGCTTTTTTGTTATTTGTATATGTTGCAATGTATGTGCCTTAATAGAAGTGCTACTTAAAATATATCATTCTGCTAGTCTTCAGCAGATTTGTAAAACCTTTCCCAGCACAAAATCAAAATGTCAGTGATACGCTTTTATCCAAAGAAAACTGAAGTCATTGCCAGAGTAAGCACTTATTCTTCAAAAGAATTTTCTATCTAGAGATAGAAGTCCCTTTATTAATGTTACGTCTATCCTGTGGCAAAGAAAAGATATGAACAATGGATTATGCAGCACGTTCTTCCAAAAATGAAAAAAACCTCAGGATTCTTTGTTCCTAATTAGGAAGGTTTCCAATAAATCCAATGAAATCTTAGTTCTGTGGACTGCAAAATTCTGCTCTTGAATTATTAGCAAATGCATTTGAGATACATTATATAATAGCATAAAAGAAGCCTGTGATAACCAATCATTTTCTCATGACCAGGAAGTTGTTTAACTAACTATGCCACCTGTCCCTCTCGACCACATACCATATATGAAAGTTTGGTGGTGCTGGAGTTTTTGACCTTTTTCTAGGAGTATGTCTACATTTAATGAGTGTCTAAATCCTGGTGACCAGTGGTAGCCAGACACCACAGCCATTGAATCCCATCTGTTATTGACATGAGTAACCAGCCAGCATACAATTTGAAATTAATGTTCTCATCGATCCTTTAGATGTTGCTATGTCACAAGGGTATATTTCATTCTGTTGCTCAAAGTTCCTTAAGCTTTCTGATCAACAGATCTTTAACTTTAGAACTGAAGCAAATCACATGGTGAGTCCTCTCTGATTTCATAGTTCTCCACTGATACACTGGCTCTACAATCAGTAAATTTAAATACTACACTCCTTTTCTAATAACATATACCTAATAAGCAGAATCTTATTCCACTACTGTGTTCTGTACTGAACAGAACTTACAGCTATAGAAATAATAAATACAACCATCCTCCAATAATAATAACAAGGCTCCTGTCTTTTTCTATAGAGAGTCTTTACTTTTATTTTGATTATGTCTTCTAAAGGTCTAATGCAAGTTAAGTTTTGCCTTTTTAAATGTCATTAAATTGATTGTATACATATACACACAAAAGTATTAACAGAAATAAAGAAAACTTCGTGTTAACTCTGTCAGGAACATACAGAAAATCAACGAAGTCTTGAGTAGGGAGAAAAAAGAGAGTGATTTGCATGTTTTCCAGCAGTTTAAACTCTTTCTGTATTCTCTAACTTCAAACTTCTGTCATGGCACAGATGAGGAAGACAGTCTGGTTTATTTCTCATCTGTTAACATAAAGTTTTAGCACAATCCATAAATACAAGCTGAGCTTTCGGTAGCAATCTGTGCTCCTGTTCTCACTGCTTGGTTGTCAGAAGCATCTGGATTTTCCTTCCAATGGACCTGCTGTCCACAGGCACAAGGAAAGCCTTTAAAAATCCACCTATATATCCAGGTTTTTTATGACTGAAGTCTGCCTCAAAATTATAAGTATTATCACATAATGGTATCTGTATGTAGTAACAAAAATGTTCAAGTAGTAGTAGTCACTGCCTTAAAGGTCAGTCACCACATCTTTGCCAGTACTTACAGGACCGTGCCATAAACATCTGCAAGCCTGCTATTGAGCATGTAGTATCTTATGGTCAGCTTGTTTCACAAAATGGCAAACTTAAGCAAAAAGGACAAATTCAACTGACAGTTTGACCTTATTAAAATTCTAGCAAAAATAAAATTAGGCATAACCTTCACCTTCAATGTAACTAGGACATCAGATAGCATAGAACATGTTAAGCAGGTACACAACATGAGCTCTACTCAGGAATGAATGAAAAGAACAGGCAGAGGATGAAAGCAGAGCCTGAATAGGTCAAATTATCTGCTCATGGAGCAAAGTGTACCCTCTAATGCTGAGTGACTGTATTACCCAAAGAAAGTACAGCTTCATGCCCTGACAAAATGACACAGCAGAGCACTGTCAGGTACAAATGAGTCAGCTTGAATCAGAGCCTTCTAATTTTGAGTAGGTAGGCAAGATTTTATTCTGTCTCATATCACGATCAGATAGTTTGCCAGAGAAGGAAAATTACTGTGCAGCTAAACTATGCAAAGAGCTACAGTGCTGTTACTGCATCTTCTTTACTCAAACTTTCTTGTCCACTGCAGTCAGTCACTAAACTTGTATTCAGGGTCCTCAGCTACTCTTCCTTTCATCATTCTGGTGCTTAGCAGCACACACACCTCCTCCTGCCTCCAAGAAAAAGGATTACAGAATCATATGCCTTCCAGCATACATGAACATGTACTTGCAGCTGAGGTGCATGGAATGAATCCAGATTTTCATCAGCAGAACAACTGACTGAATTTTTCTAATTGCTTTAAATTTCTCTGATTCCTTTCATCCTGCATCACCTAGGTTACCAAGTTACTTCTGCTACAGTTATTTAGTAATACTGCTACTACTAGTAATTTCCAAAGTTCAGTAGCTATGTTGATGGACTGTGCAATTTTTTTTTCCCTCTACACAGTAGATAAAATTGGTGCTCTCCTAATAAGAAAAAAAATTAAAGCCAGTGTTTTCAGCTTCATAAAGACTACAATAGACAATTTCTTTACATACTGTTAAAATAATAGTAAAGAATAATATTTGGTGCTATATTTCTAGAGTTATAGTTTAAAATAAACAATCCAGAAGCTTTGTCAGTTGGGTCTCAGGAGACCATAGTGCGGAGAGGATCTATAATGTAGGTAATCAAATGTTGGGCTTTGATGCAGCATTTGGGTTTTCATTGAAAAGCAGAAAGGTTTCAAAAGGATCTTGAGCTGAATTCAGAAACACACAGGGCATATTCAAAATGAAGACAATAATAGGCCAAAACACAGGCAGCTCAGTGATATAAAACAACTACTTGCTGCAAAACCTTTCACGAATTTTAAGGAATTTCTGCACAGCACAAAAAGTCAAAAATGCAAATCTTGACAGGACCACTAAACATATTGTGAAGTTTTTGTTACAACAGGGACATAAAAGTTCCCTGAATTTAGACTATTGTCCTAAATTTACATTTACACAAGTCATCCAGCAAATGAGTTGCACGTAAAATCACATTATAGTATAATTTATGACCCATGGTGCCCTAGAGTATTATTTTAAATAGAAGTTCATGTCATACATTATGGAATGAACTACTTGTTATAATGAACTTTCTTCATTGCTCCACAAATGACTATATCAATATTTCTCTCATAACACATCTCTAATGGACCTTTTTTCTCAACCTGCAAAGGACAAAAATGCACAGATACATTTATTCCATTAAATTCTCCCTCTTCAGGATGAAGATTGATTTTTGTCCTATTTCCTTCCCATACCTGGTCGAGCCAGACGTATCAGAGATATGTAAACGTCATGGCAGTCTCGTTCCTGAGGGATGACCAGCTGGATGACCTGGAAGTTCTTGCAGCGGATCAGTAATGGGCAACCAGTGGCAGTGGTGGCCTGCTTCTCAATAGAGGAAATCTGGCTGTGGAGAACCTGCAGGGAATTGAAAACAGTTATGCTGGTCAAATCTTTAGGAAGAAAAGTAATTATTCATAATGATGTGCCGGGGCAGGCACAGTAGCTTCCACTACTGTTTCAGAAAACCCCCACGCTCCTCCTCTTGTAGTTTGGTTCCTATCTCCAGCTTCAGGCTCAAGCAGCTTGATACATCACCTGCAGACAAAGAGGCATTTCTGGAGGGTTTCAGCTGCTCAAACATCAGCCTGCTCATGTGATCCAAAGCCTTTTGTTTGTTTGCTTTAGTGTAAGCTAGTGGTTGTCAAAGCTCTTTTCATCTATTTGCACAGTGAAAAGATGAACCAGCATCAGTTACATAAGGCTAAAATATTGTGCCTCCTCATGGGTAGAATGGTAATGCTGATAAAATTTTAAATACTACATCAAATGAGATGAAACATTACAATAAAAATCTGGTCAGGAATAGTGGGATCAAAGGAAGATGGAGTTAATTAGTCCAAAAAAGGACAAGGGGTGCATAATTAAGCTACATAAAAGACTCTCAAATGCATGACACCTAGCAATAGCTGTACCTTTATGCGTACATGTGTGCTGGTTTTGGCTGGGGTAGAGTTAATTTCCTTCTCAGTGGCTGTGTATGGGGCTGTGTTTTGGATTTGCACCGAACACAGAGTAGATAATATAGACATGGCTTTGTTATTTCTTACACAGAGCCAAGGCCTACTGCAATGCTGGCAAGGAAACTGAGTGTTCATGGGGGGTTGGGAGGACACACAGCAGGACAGGTGACCCCAACTGACCAAAGAGCTATTCCAAATCATGTGGCATCATGCTCAGTATGTAAAGTGGGAAGAAGGAGGAAGCAGGGCACATTTGGAGTGATGGCATTTGTCCTCCCAAGTCACTGTTACATGTGATGGGGCTCTGCTCTCCTGGAGATGGCTGAACACCTGCCAGCCCATGGGAAGCAGTGAACTCATTCCTTGTTTTGCTTTGCCTGAGTGTGTGGCTTTCGCATTCCCTATTAAACTGTCTTTATCTTAACCTATGAGTTTTCTACCTTCTACCTTTAGATTCTCTCCCTGATTCTGCTAGCTGGGAGAGTGAGCAAGTGGCTGCGTGGGCCTTGGTCAATGGCTGGGGTTAAACCACAAGAAAATGCAGTGTATGTTGACAATCAATCAAAACAGTTAATTCAAAATACTACTCTATTAAAAAAATTACGGTATTAAACCAACAAAGTCACTGATCAACACTAGCACTAAGAGAAGACCAAGAATTGACAGAGCCAAGGAAGCAGTTCACATTCAAGGCATTTCTCCTCAGTTCTTCCTGGATGATAGGAGCAACAGTGCAGTTCACAGCAGCTGTTCCTCGGTCAATCACATCTGGTATTCATACAGTGAAGGCCCTTTTACTCCTCTTACTAAATAGTAATAAATAGAATCCACTGAAAATTTTTGAAAATTACTAGGCTGGAACTTCACATGGCCTCATAAAAGCATCTATATGAACTAATTTACTATGTTTAAAGTGTTATGGAAGTAATTTTGAAATTACCATCAGTAAAGTGCCATGCACTTACAGTTAACTGAAATAACAAAAATTCATACCCAGGTTTCTTTGCGAGTTTCAGAACCATTCTCCACAAATATGACATGCGTGGCCGTTAAATATAAGGTTCCCACCACAGCTCTTCTTGACGATAAACGATCAAGTAACCTAACATTTTCCACCTATACAAAAAGGTGACAGAGCAAAAAAAAAAAAGATGATTAGGCTGTGACAGAAAGCTCAATAGTGAGAGCTCAATGTTCACATTTTGTCTAATACCAAGTTCTTTTCAGCAAAACATTAAATATCAAAGAAGCATAACTATATGAGAAAACATTATTATATTACGTGACCTATTTCCAGATCTTCCTTAACATTGTTTTTTCCCCTCCCTTGTGGTACCTCTGTATCCAAAAACCTGTTAATAAACACTTCTGAAGAAAATTTCTCACTTGAGCTCTTCCTTGTGATCTCATCTTACCAAAACCCTGTGACAGCAAGGCAGGGCCTGTCCTTCAGCTAAGCTCTAGCTCCATGTTTTCCATTCAAGCCATTCCAGCTAAATTAAAATAATAATAATAATAATCAGGAGATAATAGTGGTAGAGTGTCTTTCTTCAATGGGTCTCACTCAGGCAAATCTCTGTTAAGATTTAAAACAACATTAAAAGAGTTAGAAAGAAACATTTTGATGTTTGTCCCTACATTCCTGTTAGGTCTGACAGCAGAGGTCACACTGGAAGCTTTTGCCTTCAGTCACTTTTCAATGGAACTCCAGAACTCCACTTCCACTGCTGTCCCACTTCAGGCACAAAATGGGCATTCTCCCTTTGCTGCACTCCTGACAACAGGAGAGTCCATAACATGTTATTAACTCTCAGATCGCCAGCTTGTGACTTGTATATCACTAGTATTTTGTATGTGGATCGTGCTATAGGCACCTCTTGGGGGTAGGAACTAGATGATCCTTAAGGTCCCTTTCAACATAAACCATTCTAGGTTTCTATGACTTCTGACTGAGAAACTAGAATAATAAAAAAATCAACAACCTGGATATTCAGCGGGATAAAACCTGCCCAAAATGGTTACCAATTTGCTGCCATGGGTTTGATGGACCTCTTACTATAAAAATTTTAAAACTAAAATTAGTTGGTTTTCCTGAAAAACAGATGCCAGCATCTGAAAATTACATGTTTGCCATGTGTAGTCCAAATACCTCACACTACTTTAAAAATAGGAATAAAGAAAACCTTAAAATTAAAATAAGTCAGTTTAGTAGCCAAATGCTTAGAATCAAACAATTATTAAAGCAGAGTCTTCTCCCTCAAGGCCAGTTTTAATCCGTTTTAAACAAAAATAAAACTATTTATTTAAACAAAAAAAAAAAACTGCTAGAAAGCATGGATGAAGTCTTTTCCCAGGGTCATCTACTTCAGAGGTCATGTATTGGCTTGAGAAGGAATGGAAGAAATACAATATTAACCCAGCAAGCATTCAGCAATAAGCAAAAAAGGAGGAATGATACAAAAGGAAAATGTAGGCAATGCCCTTCTAAAAGGAACCCACATAACCAATAAAAATCAGCATTGTCTGGAAGGAAAAAAGTCCCTACATTGCAGTCCAGCCAACAAGGACTCTGCTGCACAGCACTGATCTTGCACAAAGCACTCATCACCAACCCCAGCCTACAAAGTGAGTTAGCATGGGCCATGAAACACAAGCAAAGCAGGCATCCACACAGAGGGGCAGGGCTGAGGGATGGATTTCCAGACCTCCTAGATCACATCCTTCCCCACGCATCAATCACAGCTCCATGACTGAAAAATGCTAACCAACAAAGCTCCCCTTTGGTTGTGGTTTGTTTTGTTTTGTTTTTTTTTTAATACTGAGCTACAAATAAATTAAAGTTTGGATCTGAATGAATAGGAACAGTTGCAATAAGAGCTGTGTGGCCAGTCTGATTTCATCAAAGCAAATGCAGTGGCTGCAGCAGGGGGAGATCAGAATTCACCTCTCCCTGAGAGTTTGTCTCTCAAGAACAGACAGTTGAAGCAGCTGAGGGAAGAGTGTGACAGGCAGGCATGTACTCATGCTCCATCAGGATCTCAGCCCAGCTCTGGGGCCTTCCTAAGATGAGGTCATACTTTTTAATAGCCTCAACTGTGTTTACATTCTATTAATTTAATTAAATAACATTTTGCATATCTGTAACTTATTGGCACCCATAACACTCTGTGAGAGTGAATTTCACATTTCAGCTATACATTGTACAATAAAATCCCTTCCTCCTGCTCTTTTGGAATCTGCCACCAGTAACGTGCCACACGTGCTGTTACAGATCCTTCCCTCCATCCTCGTGTTCCAAGAGTGAAGAACCCAGCTTTACATAGTTGTGACCTTTATGGAAGCTATTCCAGACAAGCTCTTACACACTTTTGATTCTGCTCCTCTACTACAAACAGAATTCAAAAGCTGGATGTACAACAGGTTGCAGCAGTTTGTGTAGTGGAATAGTGATGTTTGCTGTTTTGCTTTCTATTTAGTTTATAAAAGTTCTCAAACATTGCTTGTTTTTTTGTCCTCTGCTGAACACAGTAGGGTTTTGGTTAATTTTGTTTGGTTTTGGTTTTTTTTTAAATTAGCAATTGTAACGCTTATTCATGCCTGCATACATAAGTTAAGATCTACCCCCCACTTGTATTATCTTATATTTATTAATGTTAAATTTAGTCCATCAGTATAATGAGGCATTGCTCAATCTTAGATTTCATTCTGCTGATCAAAGGATTCAGAGAATGAGCTTTCTCTCATGTTCTGCACCCTCACAATCAATAAAAGAAAGTCAAGTCCAGCAGTGTCTTTAACCTAGAGGGTTTGGGAATAGAGGGGATGGGAATGTGTTCATTTCCACAAGAGGGGATCACACATTGCAACAGTGCTTTGGAAGAAGAGGAGTTTTTCTATCTAAAAAGTCACAGCATGCTGAGAAATCAGCATTAATAGCCAAAATTTAAATTTACTATCAGAAAGAGAAAATAATTTTTTTTACTAAAAAAACAATGCTCCATTTTTTCACCAAATGACTTTATTGGAGGCCATAGGAAATTATGTATGTACAGACACATGTCAGGAAAAAGCACAGAAACCATGCACATGTGCTTTGCCTAAAATGAAGCTGGTGGGAGAGACCAGACCAGAAAACAGAAGTCTATAAAGCTGAGAGCTGGAAAACCTCAAGTAGTTAAAAGGAAAGCATTAGCCAAGGCAGTCTAGAGAGGGGCATCTAAGTAAAACTTGAATAATTTAAATAATTAATTTGAAGCTTTTGCTCTCTTTATTTTTCTTTCTTAACGACTGTGGTTGCCTAGGCCTAAAGAAAAGACCACCAGGAGATTTATTTCAATGACTACAACTGCTTACATGGAGATAAATAAAGTTGCCCAGAAACTCTATTTTCAATGCAACACAGATGACAGAAAAAAGGAGGCAAAAATAGAAGTTAAAGGGAACAGAGATTAAGAACAGATGGAAGGCACTTTTTACTCAGAGAATAAACATGACAAATGACTTACAAACGAGGTTGCCAGGAGGTCATTCAAGAAAAAAATGTCATATTAGGGAAGACTATGAGCCAAAGTTTTATTCAGGCACAACTCCCACCAGTTTCAATGGGACTCCCACCTAAGGAAGAATGGCAAGTATATGACCCTGAAAGAATTTGGAAAAGTTTGTGCGCCAAAATGTTATTCCTAAAAATATTCATGTACCCTAATTTGTTTTCCTTTTTAGTTTAGATAACTTTTCTAATAAGCTTTGACTGCATGGCCTATTTTTGAATGCCTTTTGAATAGGCTACCTTTGTCCTCACTTCTTTACGCTGTTTCAGCATCTCCAAAAATGTCAGCATCACAAAACAGTGCAGAAGTTACTGCTACTATTTTGGGCTGTTCACAGTTCCATTTGGGAAAGCTTTTTCAGATAAATGCAGGATCAGTTCTGACTGTGGGCTCAGATTAAGCAGGGAAAGGAGAGAGAAGCAAAACTGTATGGCAGATTGGCCAGACTGGAGCTTCCTGTCACAGCAAAGCTCATGTGCAGCATTTTGTATCTGATACGAAATGGTCTCTATTGTAGGATTTTCAAATAAAATGAAATTTTGAATTATGAAAAACCATCTCAAAAAGTTCTGTTCTCTCCACATAGGTTTTAAGCCTATATGTTTGCATTAGTTACCCTGAAGTAGAAGAACAACAGATAGTTCTGCCATGGTCATCACTAACCTGCCCATTATCACTGAGCATCTTGAAGAAGCTGAAAAGCCTGTTTGTCAGCCAAGAACAAAAGAGATCAGCTCCATATCACCAAGTGTTCCCCATTCCTTTAGGAGAAACCCTGACTAATTTGTCTAATTAGTCTAATTCCTTATCACAAGAAGGAGAAAGACCAGGAAACCCTCCCAGCCAGGAGAAAGTTGCCAATTAAAGGTAAGCAGAGAAGCTTCTCAATTGTTCAGACAGCTAAAACTCATGGCTCTACAACAACCTGTGAAAGCAACTTTCATATAAAAGCTGATAAAGTACCTTGAAATTTGACTGTACAAATGAGCTTCAGTGATTCTTCAAGGGTAAATAAAGGCCACTTTCACAAACATCTCTGCTGCTGAAAAGGCTGACCCAAAGCCAAGGGGCTGGGCCCTAGGGGAACACACTTTGCCCTACAAAGGCTTCTTCTTGCCCATCCCCTTGGGCTTCTACACTGACCAGGGATTTCTGCTGCCTTCTCTACTCTCCTTATGAGGTTACACACATGAGTAAAAGCAAGAAGAAACTGCATCCTGGGAATTCATGACAGGACTCTCACTGGCCTCAGCACTGCAGGCAGACAAAAGCTAAGGGAAGAGCTTGTGGAAGCCAAAAATCTGAGCCTAATGGGAAAAAAGGAGCACAGCTGGTATGGTTTGAGGCCAAGTGGAATATTTGAGCTTTCTTCACCCTGCTTGACCCCAGCTGTCCATGTGTTTAGCATAATTCCTGGGAGTGAAAGAAGACAACATAGAAAAGACCAAATGCTATTATTTTTTTTAACACAAAGATAGTAGTGTTGTACTTGTTAAAAAATATACAATAAGTGATCTTTTTTGCATGATCTTGGAACAAGAATAAAAGAAAATTGATTTGCCAATTGATGTTGCCTTTTAATGTGGTTTCTATTCTATTTCAAAAGAATCATAAAAACTGTGCTTGATCCATGTTAATTTTTTATGTGTCCCTCTCTGAAAAAATCTCCCAAGTGCAGTAAAATAATGCACAATCATTCTATGAAGTTAGATGGTTGCATTTGTCAAAAGACTCAAAGCCAAAAGTAAATCATTAAATTTAAGCAAATACACCTTAAGATATGCATTGAAAAAAGCTTCCTCAGGATAAATCTGGCAGCATGAGGGAAAATATTCAAGAAAAATCTAATCAAGCTTAATTTACTAAAGGACTAAAGTGAAATGGAGGAAAAGAAAAAAGAATAAGGAATGAATCATAATAGCAAGACAGAGAGCAAACTACCTGATAATTTGGCTTTAAAAAAAGAAACCATTTTCTGCTAAGATCTATAAAAAGAGTGAGGTCAGCACCACATTTTCAGACATATCTGAGCAGCAGCTGTAGAATGGGAGTGGTAAACAGCAACCTATTACAAGAGTATAGAGCATTGCAATATGGTGTCAACATTGTAACACAAGGCTCATACATAAAGTTTTCTCTTTCAGTCTGTATTAGATCTCATTTATCTAGAAAAGGAGAAGAGAGCAACTATTCTATTAAAAATACTATCTAAGAGCTTTAATTCAGGAATAATAGGACTTCCTCAAGGCAGTAAATCTTAATAAATTTGCCAAATTTGTCTAGATTTGGTTCTGAAAAGACATATATAGAGAGAGAGAATTCTGCATGCAGCCAAGGGATACTGAAAAGTATCTTTAAATTCCTGTATTTGATACAGGCTTTTCTGTTCCATGTTTAAAACCATGCCCTGTTCAGCAGCCTATTTTAGAGCACCAGTACCAAGCCATTTCAGCTGCTCTGGCCATGAGAGATTTGCATTAAAAATGGATTTGTAGGACTCCCTTTTCTGGTGGTAGGGACCTGTCTTTCTCAGCAGAGTACACTTGCACAGCAGGAAATGTCAGTGTGCATTTTCTATTGCAAATAGATTATTCCTTTATTTTACAGACATCAATAGCTCAAATACCACCCCCTTGAGTCCATTAAACAGCAGGCCTAGAGATGCCAGCCTTGACCACCCCAAGGCCTAACTTCCCATATCCTTCATTCCAACTTCAGTCTCCTACTATGCATAAAAAAAAATCAAAGAGGACCCTGCAGACATGCTGGGTTGATGATTTTCAGTACTGTTTTCCAAGTGCAATAAGGCTTAGAGTTACTGGTTTGGACACAAATACCAAGACAACAAATTAAAATACATGACTGCACATTATTTTTAGAGCTTGTTTTGTGACTTTATCCAGCTACCTCTTTATTGAGTGTCACATTATTGAAAATATGAAAGTCTGTGTGATCTTCTGACCATTTTTGACTTAATATTTTGAGATTAATGGCTGTTACAAGATTTTGTTCAAATTGAAAATCATGCTAATAAGGTAGCCTGATGACTCTAATTCAAAACAAATATTTTATAGCAAAATTCCAAATATATATTTTAAGTTCAATCCCACAACATGTGGACATTTTCTGCAGTTCCTATTTTCATTTTATCCACCTCCAGTCTGATGTTACTACAGAACATTTTCTGGCATAGTATACTACAAAGCTCACTTGTATTAAATTTACCCTTTGTGCTCAAAGTTCTATAGCACAAAGATGGAATACATAGAACTCAAAGAAAATTAAATTGCATTCTAAATAAGGAAGATTTATTAGTAAGAAAAAATCCGTAACTCACAAAAACAGAGTTAAATGTGTCCAGGATTCGTGTAGGTATTTTGATACATCATTTAACTAAAGCAGTGAAATACAAGGACATATTTGAAGCCATTAAACATTACTGGACCCAGAACAGGCTAAACGATTTTTAACCATGATGAAAAGTGAGAAAACAGTTATGGAATCAGAAAACACCAGCTGAATTGTAAAACACACTAAGTTGCATACTTAGAGGAAAGTACAGAAACCATCTTCACACAATACTCGAAAAGCAGAAAATCAACCTGGCACTTAAAAGACATTGCAGTAATGTGTTTGCTGTAACCTGATGACCCATAAAAGGCAAAGGCTGTGACAGCCTCACCTCCTCTGCCTTTTCTAAGTAGCAAACTACATAAAAGTTTAGCCAAACTCTAGTACTACTCTAGTGAAGTGCCTGTGGCACTCCCTTTCCCAGCATGTAGGGGAAACTACCAGACCACATCCCCAGGTGTTTCCTGATATCATCTCAGGACTGCTGCCACCTTTCTACATAACTGAAATAAATCAAACATTTCCAAAAGGAATTGTAGTTTGGATACAGAGAACGTAACTATAACATCACATCTCAACAGAAGGCACACAGAGAGCAGTGGTAGAATATGCCAACTTACCTTAAAAAAAGAGGTGGAGATCCAGCAACCCAGAATATGTAGTTGGAGAGTAAAGACTGGGCATGCTGGGTTCAATTTTGCTATTGACCTGGATAAGCACCTGGACAAATATTTTGCCATTTACATTGTCATATATCAAGTGGATATAAATTATATGAGTCTCCTGATGGAGACTTTGTGAAAAAGGACGTGTTATAAAACTTTATAAAAAAGCAAGAATTATGGAAAATAGATTGAAAACAAAAGCAAACACACAACTTATCTACATATGCTGGAAATTTGTTCTGTGAAGCAATACATCTGGTAGAAAGCTTTGTCACTAGCGTGGGAGCAGATCTTAAATTCTGCCTGAGAGAGGCAGCATCGAAAGGAAATACCTCATTGTAACATCACAAAAATGAAAGCACTCAAGCTACTCAAGTCATCCCAAGTATTCTGTTAACACTGAGCCAAAAGAATTCCTGGGCTAAGTCCACGGAAGACAGCTAGTACACCAGGGATAAAGCTGATGTGTTCTTTATTATAAGGCCGTTCAGTAGGCCTGCTGCCAATATACAAACAAAAATGATATGAAGAATTACAAATAAAATAAAGAACCTGATTAACTGCAGTGCATGAAGTCGCCCGATGAACATACCTACAGAGCTCTGTATCATCCTGTCCATGGCCAGACATATCTCTATACATGCTCATAAAACATGCTTCTAATCTTCTCAGAAGCATTGCTGTTCCTGAATGTCATGAGCAGTTTGTCATATTTTGAGTTTCGAGAGTTATCCTAAACTATATTGCTGTTCAATCCAAACTCATGTCAGTCACTGGTTTTACTAATTTTTCATTTTTAAAAGGGTATGGGAGGTATATATAACTTTATTTAGCAATGGGGGACGGTTTCCAACTCTTAAATGTACTTAAATTAGAGCTTTCATACACAGGATGGCATTCACCTTGTGAAAATATAGTGCCTATGTGTGCTGGTACAGGCATATATCACATATGTACCCTGTTTTCTACCAAGGGTACAATGACAGAACAATAGTGGTCAATACATCAAATAGTGTGCTAGCTGTGGATACACACAATCTGTTGGGAAAGCACCAGAATGGCTTTTGCAGTGGGAAACCCTGTTCCAGAAGTCTTGCAGAGCAGTTATGTGAGCAAAAGAGACACATAGGAGATTCAACATAGTAGACATAGTAGAACACCTACAGGAAAAACAACCTAAAACAGACCTACAGAACAATGGACTTGACACAAGAAAGAGGTCTTGGGGTCATTGATGACATCTCTGAAATTATCAGAATCTGGTGGGTTGTGGTCAAGATTTACTGTGAAGGCATGGATAAGGTGAACAGAAATTTTATCAAACAAATCCTTGAAGCTAGAGGGAAGGAATACTGAAGGAAGATACTCAGGACTTTTTAACAGACAGAAGAAGGTAATTTTTGTAAAGCCATGATCTTCTGGAACTTGTTGCCATGAAGGCTGTGAAGCCAGAGGGTGTCAACCTGTCTATAAGGAGCTCTGACTAACTCACACAGAGGTCCATAAACGGGCACTAATGGAACTAGGAAGAGTTGGACCCTAATACAACTGTAGATGCTGAGAGGCTGCAGAATGTGGCCAGGTTTAAATGCTCTCTCCCCTCTGTCACTCTGACACAGAGTAGTGATCTTAATGAACTACTGATCAAACTAGTATGGAATTACCTTCTGCTTTTTAAATGTCTGTTATGTTTTATCAGATTAATTTTAATATTTATGAACCATAAATCACTACAGACATTTTTAATTTAAAATTAAAACAATTGCTGAACCTAACGGGCTTCATGTAATATAGACCTTCCTTTGAAGGAAAAGCTTTTACTTGGGCCAAGAATTTTGTTTTCAGTTATTATTAAGTTTATTAATTTGCTATGTATGGGATTTATCTTGATTTTCCATTTGGCTGGGTTTGTGAGACAAGGAAAGTGTCATTATTCTGAGATTAATACCTTTGCAGAGCAGGGCAGTCATTTCTCAAATTTCTCTCAGGACAAGATTTTATGGAGTCAGGAAATGTGACACCAGAGGCTAACAACATGATACTGTGAGCTTTCCTTTACCCATCTTTACATTACTGGCATTGGAAATCATTTAATGTTCAGTTCCAAATTACCAAAACCAAATTCAGTAAAAACAAAAGCAAAAATCCCCAACACTGTTTTGGTAACTGATTTTAAGCTGAGGAGTTTTAAAAAAAAAAAAATCAAAGATATCAATTCTGCTAGGTAGCTGTAGATACACTGATTTGTCAGTGTATTTAGGAATGACTGGAGAGATAAAGTACTTCAGTAGTGACCCATGTTGAATTTCTACATTTATGTTGGATATTTTAAAGGATTTTTGTACCCCTTGTACTTTTAAATCATGCCTTCTAAACTGCTCTATTATATCAGATACCTTTTAGCATAGCTATAATATAAGAGATTGGCAGGATCCAGGACTGCAGAAACACCTCACACTGAGTTAAGATTTTCAGTGACCTGAGGCATTGGTACAGTGCCTTTTCACAGTAGGAGATACAGAAATGGGTTTTACGTATGCAGAGTAATATTTTCAGGACCTGGTTGTAGTAAAGGAAACAGATAAGATTCCATTGCCTGCAACAGGGATTTGCCTGGGTCTTCCATTCACAGCAAATACAACCATTTATTTTTTAGGATATTTTTCAACCCTTATTAATTTGTTTTCAACATTTTTCTCAATCAGGCTTTCAGCATTCATCAGCAAATGGTCAGAAGCATCTGTTCAGACAACTTCCACTGACTGTATCCTACCTGCAGCAGGATACAGTCATACTATTCTGAAATTCTTCTTTCCCAAAAAGGCAGATAACAGATCATGAAATGAGATGAGAGGAAAGGCAGTTGTTATAAATGCCTATCTTCTTAATAGGTTTACAGCTTAACACCTAAAGGTCCAAAAAGATAGATGAAGAACAAGGCCCTAATCTCAAATTCATGTCATCATAGTAAATATTGATGATAAATACAAACAAATTCTTAATTTCAGGGGGTTGGGTTATTAAATAAATAAATAAATAAATAAGAAGATACATCCCATCCCATTTCAAATTAACATATTGCTCTGGTTCACTTTTTTATTATTACGTTTAATCTCAACCTTTTATGTGTTAAAACAGTATCTTTTTTTTGCAGAGCACGGTGGCAATTTTGTTAACAAATACAGGCCTAGTGCTTAGAAAGCTATAGAAAAAGACTGACTACGTGGGCTAAAGATCAAACGTATGCGTAGAAACACTAAATCAATTGATCACCGAGCCTGAAATTTTGGGGCAAGCTAAAGGCGTCTGAAGAGCAGGTAACTCAGGTGCCATTCCGGGTACCTACAGCTCACGGACAGTGCCTGCGATAACAGAGGGACTGATCGAGCAGCCCGACAAATCGCCGGCGCACACCGCAGAGCAAGGCGCGCACCTCTCTGCGTTTTGGGCAGGTATCAGGGCAAAGCGGCCGGAACCCAGCCCGCAGCATCAGCGGGAAGGCCGCAGAGGCCCGCAGGGCTGCGGTGCGGGGCTCCTTTGGGCTGAGGCAGGAGGGGCCGTGGGGATGTGGGGATGCTGCCGCGGCCGGGGCCGCTCGGCGGGACCCACCTTGGGCATCCGGATGTGCTCCATGGCGGCAGCGCCCGACCGAGCTCCTCATGCACCGCCCTGCGCACCTGGCCTCTCCCCGGCTGCCTCCGGCCCTGCTGCTGAAAAGAAATGTATTTCTTTTTAATAATGTATTTTCATTTTATGTTTTCCTCGCGTTTTCCGGCGCAGATAGGAAGGAAGAAGGGAGGATTTATCGCCGGCAGACGATGCGCCCGTGCTGCGATGCCGGCAGGTCAGCGGCTGGCTCCACCTCCCCGGCAGCTGCCATGCGGCCGCGGCTGCGGGGATGCTCCGAGCCCTGCCCGGCCCGGCCCGGCCCGGCCCCGCCGCCCCCGGGCACCGCCACCGCCACCGCGCCCGCTGCCCCGCCCCGGGCACCGAGCGCGCAGCCCGCACGGAGCGATGGCTTAGCCGGCATTACACGGCTCTGCCCTTTCTTCCAGGGAAGATAAGATCGGAAGCATAAAGCGAGCTCTGTCTGAGATCGCCTCCCCCCATTTTGTTTGTTCCCTGGCCCAGTGTGTACAGTAGCTCAAAGACAAAAGCTGCACTTACTGAAACTGAAGCACTGAATTTTGTTTATCTCAAACTCTGTGTCTGTAATTCACGACTTCGCTGCATCCTCAGATTTGCACAAGGGTGTATTTTCTGTGACACACAGTTTTCAACCTTCTGCCAGAAATTCCTTTTCCCATCTCTTGCCTTACCTATAGCCAGAGATGTGTTACCTCTTGGAGCAAAAGGAAATGACGCTGAGATGGTTTTCCCAGTTTACCAATGTGAAGATAAAGAACGGGTATCTCTAACCATCTTTGAACTGCTATCATATTCAGAGCAAAAAGAGAAACGTCTCAGTGTTTATGCCAATGTGCAAATGACTAGAGGTGCTAGTATATTATTTCATACACCATAAATGTAAAATGCCCAGGTATTCTATATTGATCAATAATCCAGCAAATCTTCACAAGTAGGGACTAGCCTCATCGAGGCATAGAAATAAATGTGGAGACCTCTCAAACAAACCCCACAGAGGCCACAGCAAGAGGACTCTGCTCTCTATATATCCTTTTCTTGCCTGCAGAGAACAGAGCAAGCTTAATTTGTTTTGTGAAAGGTAAAATACGGGTTGAAAATAACATGGGGTTACCAAAAAACAAAACTGCATTTTACCCCAAGGGAAAAGGAAAAATGGGTACAGCTGCACTGGCTCCAAAGTTTCTCCAATCCTGCCACTTCCTTGCTAGTGAATGGTTAGATGAGGGATTTTTTTTCTCCATTTCTTATCCACAAAACCCAGGGCATCAAGAGGGTTTTTTAATATCAGTTCTTAGGTTAAGAGGAGACAGAAGCTGTATTATCATGAGTGGAAAATAAGTCACCCCTGGATTTGACCATTCTGCTTGCTCCTCCCATTTTGGCCCATTTCTGCCCTCCTTTCTCTCATGGTTCAACTGCTGTTGTTGAGCAGGAGTGGCTGTTATGGCCCTAGTCTGAGACACCATCAAATTAATAAAAACTCCTTCAGGAGTTTCTAATCATTACATTTCACTCTGGTCACTCAGATCTGAAATGAGGCTTGGTAAAACCATTTTCTGTTTGAAAATCCACTGGATAGCATTCATAAATGTGCATAAAGTGTAGACTTCACAAGACTCTTGATCAGTGGCATATTTTTATTCTCTGTTTTAGGCCAGAGCATCAAAATCAATTAAGAATTAACCAACCATGGAATATGTTTCCTTTGTAGTTATGGCTGATGTGATTCACTGCATGTATTACCATCTTTTGGCATTACCATCAATGAGTAAAATTGAAAGAAAGTACATTTATCCTTTCTGTCCCCAGAGATGCTTTTACTCTGGTTCATATTGTAATTCATCACAGCCAAGTTCAAGTCCTACTGCTGATGTCAGGAAATCTTTCAGACGTAAGTGACAATGCTGTCTTGGGGTGACTTTAACTCTGCTTCGCATTCAGCAATAGCTGCAAAACTCAAGCATTGCTGTTCATGTGACAGGCTCAACATCCTGACAGTTTTTGGCCTGTCTTGGGCTGATAAAATAATTTATGGGAAAATTCCGCTGTAAACAGAACTTGGGTTTAGATAAAAGTTATGTCTACTGCAATTGTCATGGAAAGCTGCAGTAAGCACAGCCTTCTAAAAATTCCCTTTTATTTTTCGTTTGCATTTCAAGCTCATGGAGATTGCTGCCTCAACAGTCTGGAAATTAAATCCTCTGTAAGGGTATAGCCAGAAATAACTCTGCAGATTACTGCTCTGACAGACTAAGATATAGGGGCAGGAAAATTAAATTGCCACACCTACATAGGTTTTGACCTATCCGCTGAAAGTGCCAACAAAGTTCTTAATTAATGTCACGTGAAGAAAGCTGGTCACTGAGGACTAGAACCATACCAGCATAATTATTTTCTGTATCCATAAGTAATAGAGTCAGCTTTCAGCCTTGTCCATTAAAACTGGAAAGCACATTTCACTTCCAATATGTAAGCATTTCTGTTACATTCAGTGGAATCACCGTAATACTCAGATATTTTTCCTACTATCTACCTGGCCTGGATTTGAACCATCAGGTTAGATGTGGAAGGCTTTGTGGATTGATTTGTGTTTTCAAATTTTATCTTACTTGTTTAAAGGTAATTTCTTGTGGGCTGCATTTTAATATAATACAAAATCAAAGAATACATTTATGTACTTGTAATACTTGTTTTAAAGTTTAATTTAAAGATTTGTAGATATAAGTTAAATACTAACATGTAAGGAAGAAATTAACTGAAAATTGGTGGTATAACAGCTTTGTTGCTGGGACAGCTACAGCCATGGTGACAGAATCCTCCAGCTGAGGAGTCTGGTATATGGGATGGAGACGTGGACATTTGGGTCAGCCCATGTTACTGTGGGCTAAAAGGCAAACAGGACTGGTTTGAGTGCAGCCCTGGGCTTGTGGATAAGGAATGGAGCTTAAAAAAATTCAGCTTAACATTTCACCAAGGAAATGCTTTTGGACCCAGTGATGTCAAAAAGTGGTTTGTGGGCATCAACTCTTTCTCATGCAGTTCCTCATACAGGTCTTAGTATATTATTTGTTGAAAATTACACACAAACCAAATAGGACCCTATCAAAGACAACTGACTTTCTTATCAGTTTTCTTCTAATGAAAATATCCAGTAAGATGCATGGCAAAGTAGACTTTATGTAGTAGAAAAAGGGAAACAGTATCACTTTTTATCATAAAGAACAGTACGTTAATACATTTTTTAACATGTCTACACCAGTAATACACAAGAGCATCGTGTAACTTGTAACTACTTTGTAGTTTCAAATTTTTTTTTTTTTCCACAATTTCACAGTACTGTTTTGCTGTTTTAACCTCTTCATAAGATAAAAAACACCCCTATAATTTCTTAGACTTACAGCATCTTTAAGTTTGGGAAAGAAATCTAGAATAATTGAGTACAGCCATTAACCTCACCATGCTAAACTAAATATAATATCCAACCTAAGCCTTCTCTGGCACAGTTTGAGTCCATTTCCTCTCATCCTATTGCTTGCTACCTGAGAGAAGAGACCTGGCTCACCTGGCTACACTCTCAGGTAGTTATAGGGAGACAGGGTCTCCTCTGAGCCTTCGTTTCTCCAGGATAAACAACCCCAGCTCCCTCAGCTGCTCTGCTCCTCATAAGATTTGTTCTTGTTATTTCCTTTTGTCAGCATTTTTCATGCCGCTTGTCAAATGATAAAGATTAATTCTATTGGAACATGTTTTACACCCGGGATAATAAGTACCACAGATTCAGAAACAGTGTGTCTGTTTATATTTGTTTTAGAACTTTTGAACTTTTTTAGGGAACATACAGCCCTCTCCTGGAAAATGAACTTGGACACAGAGACTTCACACCCAGTTAATATAGCAGGAACTGCATGTGACAAGGTAAAGGATGCAAGGAGCAGTTTCCACTTTATTGTTTAACTTGACTGTTACTAAGTTTGACCTTTTAACTTTTCCTTCGAGAATAGCTCAAAGTCTTTGATTTGGCCTTGTTATAAAACACTTGTTACATTGTTATAAAAGCAAATTTTTTGCAGGAAATACTAGCCAACCTCTGGGAATTGTCATGATTTTGATGCCATTCTGCAGATAAACAAACTGATATTTATATCATATAACATATACTATATAACATTGTGATACATGATATATGATACATCACTCATACTATCTGGCCAGGTTTGTGATAACTGGCATGAAATGCATAGTAGAGAAATAAAATAGACAAAACTCTAGAATTACTCAGGATATATGTCCAGTTACATTAGGGTTTCACAAATTGAAGAAACAGGTAAAATTACGCCAAAGTTATAACTGTTAATTAAATGAAAGCATTTCAACAAGATTAAAATACTCAAACCTGTTACTCTGAAAATGTTGCATTTTTTATAACAAAGGATGTTGGCACAAGCAGCTAGAGATAGAGTGGGGGAAGGCCAGCCATAAGCAGTTAAAGGAAAGCTTAGCACTTACAGGAAGGGGTCAGTCAGTTATTATAATATAGATTGTAGGGGCAAAAAGGAGAGAAGTGCTTCCCAATATAGCTAGTAGATAAACAGACTGTTCCACAAGGTGATTTAAAGCTCCTAAACTTTTGAAGTGGTGAAATACTGCTTAGAGATTTGCCTCCAAACTGCAACATCGGTGATATTCTGACTACCTTTACACTAGCTTGTCCCGAATCTTAGAAATACAGGAAATACTCCCTTAAATGATATTAAAGAATAAAAATAACATTTAAAAGAACATATATATTGTTATAAACACCTTTATCTTAGACCATTTCCATTGAAACATTCAGTCAGAGGCTCAGCAACAACTCAGGAGAAGAAAAAAAGGATATAAAGTTCAAAGCGGACTGCAACTGTGTGTAGTCTGAAGCAGTATTGTTGAATGAAAAAGAAATGTTAGCAAGGCAACTTCCAACACTTTCACAAAGAAAAATTTTCTTAACTTATGGGACCATATTAATGGTCTGCCTAGAGCATTTTTCTCAACATGAAGAAAAAGATATGAACATCGTATATTTGGGTTTAGGGAAAAAAGAATATAGAGGAAAGAAGAAGAGGATAACAAAGGAAATGTATTCTCCGGCCTTTGTATAAGAATTAGATAAAGCTATGTTTAAAAGAGTAAAGAGTTTATACTGAAGCTCCCCATTGACCTATGATGATCAGAATTCAGTGAAGCAATTGTGGCATTTATAGCCATGATTATGCATGAGTGTGTGATAGCTGTAAAATAATTTTGATTACTCTCCAAATTTTACAGAAACTACAATGCTGTATGAAGTGAAATTTCAAAAAAATGGCATTTGTTTCCTAAAAATATATAATAAAACCCTCACTGAAATGCCGTTTCATACTTCAAATTCACACCATATGAAAGTATATTTTTGAGATAATTTGTTTCTCTCTGCCTTCTGCCTCTTAAAAGAAACCTTAAGATTAGGCTTTCTTTTTTATTTTTTTTTTTTTTTTTAATAATTAGGTGCTGAAACCAAACACAGTTCTTCAAATGTCTCTGCAGAACAACTGAAACTGATGTGATTCCTACCATCTGACTGACAAGCAGCCATCACAATAAGTGGTCAGAATCAGTTTTGGCTGCCTTGCGCTTCTTGAAATCCATCTGAATTTCAGGTGATTGCCTTGGCCCCTTATCTACCATAGGATTATGGAAATAAACTGACATGGTGGAAGCTGTCAGTGAAGTCTCACTAAACTTCTGTGGTAAAGGGGTTCAGAATTCATGGTAATCTTTAAGCTACTGACAAGCAATTTAGTTTTAGAGAAATAGCTGATTAAGCAAGGGTCATAGAAACCTCAGTGTTCAGACTGAAAGGGCGTTATGATTACATTCATGTGTGCTTTTACAAAATTTGCCCATTTTTATACTTGAGTTCACTTTGTTTCACCTGCTCAGTATTTTTCAGGTTCCATTACAGCTGCTTGGGTTTAGGGAAAAAATTAAATTTTGGAGTGGGTTCTGAAGAAAGTTCAAACTGCTTCTGGCATTCCTGGGCTGAAAGCTCTGCAGCTCAGGAAATTTCTTTTCTTCTTTCCTTCTTCTTTTCTCTTGACATTTTCTCACCCTGTGTAGTATTAAATTTGTGTTCTTTACCTCTGTCAATTATTTTCATGAGAAGACAGCGTTTGATGTAATCTGTTCCCAGAGTGGAATGTCCAGTGTATTGCTACAAAATACTTTTGCTCATTGGTTACAGGGTGCATGAATTATTATGGTTGAATGGTCCTCATCTGAGTGGAAAGGATGCAATGTCTAGGAAAAAATAACTGTGGGATGAGACGTATCATTAACCTCAGATAGTTCTGGACATGGTTGTACAAAACTGCCCACTTTGAGTCAACAGTTATAAAAGCAAATTAGTAAACAGTTAACAGTTAACTCACTTAAGGGCTATGGTCAACTCATAAAGCACATGTCTACACCATGTTTTTTGCTGCATGCCACGACATGAGCCACTGAATTGGCTTGTCATTTGCCAGCTTACACCTCTAATGCTGCTGATCTACATCTGTACTGGTATCAAGAGTACCATCCACATCCTCATATCTCAAGCTATTCCATGCCTTGGTGCCCACAGAGGGCAGACCTTCGTGTCTGTGCTCACTGGCCACCTGCTTCGTACACTTTATCCATCACTGGGTTGAGTAAGAGCAATGCTTCCAACTCTGGTCCTTTCTAGTCCTACAGAAGAGCCTGGGCTTTGGTTGGAATCCCCTGTGGTCTTCTCAGAAGCAGAAAGTATTTTGTCTCTATAAAGCTAGGATCTTCTGTGTCCCATAAGCATCTTCTTTCTGGCTGAGAATGAGCAGTACAGTAAAGATTAGTGCCAAATCCTGAAGTGGCTGCTCTCCAGCACACAGAAATTAAGTTCTTTAGTGCACTGTTTGGTGGTTCTCATGAGGATTGAGGGCATCTCAGGGCGTTCCTGAGAATAGAACGCTCTTGGAAAATTTTGGGATGGTTTCAGAGGGAGAGAGAGAATTGCACTTGGAAATTCATGTTTCTACACTGTCAAGGAGTGCTCAACTACAAAAATTTCCTCCCAGCAGTTACCAGTAAGTCTGAGGTGGATCTAGTCTCAATGTCTCTGGCTACATCTGACGGGCACAAGAAGAGAGAGGAAGAAAGAGAAAAAAAATTTCCAGATTGATAAGGTAGAAGTACCTTACCACCAGTGCGGACTGGTGTTTGAGGAACAGATTCCCTGTCTTCTTGTTTCGCAGAAGCTGCACTTCAGAAGTGTCTGTCTGTAGTATTTATTAAATATTGGTACATGGAAGATAAATTTCAGAGAACAATTTCTCTAAATCTCCAAGTCTCTAAGCTCTAGCTTCTGTGCTATAAACTCTATTATCTTAGAAAAATTTTGTATTAATTGAACTATTTGAAGTCTTAATCTTAGTGCTGTGTTTTGCAAGAGGGAAAGTTCAGTATTTGTAGAATCATTCAAGAAAATACAGGCATTCAAGATAACTTTATTTCTTTTGGATTTTGCTGTTATTTTTTCTTGTCAAGGTTTCTATTGTTTGTTGGACAAGACCTTTATTGGAATATTTCCAAAATCAAAGGAGTCAATTCATTTGTTTCATATTACAGTGACTTTTAAAATGTTTGTCTTTAAATCTGTATTTGTAGAAAAGTATAGTTATTTTATTTGTTTGGCTTTTGTTTATCTTCTCAATATAATGCAGAAATGGACAAAAGAAATACAGCCTACATGAGAGAAACACAGAGACAGTAAGAAATATTCCCAATACATGGAACTTATAAGAGACGCAAACCTCAAAAAATTTACTTCTAAAAAGAAAACACCTCTCCAGATATCCTATGGTTAAACATTTATTTGAAGTGAATCTTTAAAAATGTCAAAGGTCTGTCTTCACAAGTGAACATTTTAGCATGACAGTAAAAAATCTGTCAAGTTAAGAAAGAGAAGGGGGTCCTCCACTGATTTGTCTGATACGTAATTGAGTTGATTAAACAGTGCTCAAATGCACTTTTTAGGGGGAAGATGTGATGTTTTTACTAAGCTGTCATTTATTACCACCCAAGTACCTTTTTACTGTGAAGGATAATATGCCACTGTGATTTTTTTTGTTCAACATGATCATCAAAACATAAGTTTTGGTAACTGACAGGGAAGATAAATGGAGGATATGAAAAGCAGATGCCTAAATGAAACTACATAGTCTTAATTTCTATTGCCTGAATCTCTTTCTACATTTGATATTGGTAAATACATTACATTGGTATGCTTTGCAGTTAAATAAACAATCAGTCAAACAGAGCCCTTGAGGGCTTATTTAAATAGAAATATGAGATGTGGATTTAGTAGAGTAGAAATCCAAGGTCTGTGTAATTTAGAACCTTGTGTAATTTTCCGGTTGGTAAATCACATGTGGTCTCCTTCACAGCAGTGACCTTAGTTAGATTTTGATATGGCAATAACTGTAGGCATAAATCATAATAAACCCCATGCCACATCATTTCTAGCAAATAAAATTTCACAATCTACACTGACTCCATCATAAATTTATTTTTCCAGCATTCATTGCATTAACAATTCATCGATTGATTTGATTTGCCATAGGATCCAACACATTACTATGAATATGAGAAAGTAAATTGCAATATGAATTACAGACTAGAAGGCTGGGGATTTTTCATTCTTTTGAGAAATCCTTTTGTGGGTGCTTCTCTTTGTTATACTCTTTGTTGATACATATTGAAGGGATTAGGAATTCTGGCTGTCATCTGGACAGCTTAATGGGTACTCAGAAGTTGTGCAGTCAGAGTCTTCATTTCCTAAATGATTTTTGTATTATTAACCAGAAACAAATTGCAGGATTAACTGCTTTTTTAGCAGTAACCCTCTGAACTTAAAAAGTGTGACAGTTCGCTCTTCACCAGGTGAATAGTGGAGTTAAGTTGCAACAAGTAAGAGGCAGCAAAGGCACAAGCACTGGAAGTCTTCAGGAGAAGATACGCTGGAGTAGCATTGCCAGCAATTAAATGCTCACATAGATACATGTAAATGATACTGCCCAGGGCCAAGCCTTGCTCCTAAAATTACTGTATGAAAGTCAACCAAACCACATTTTTCCACATGTTAGAGCAAAACAAAGCAAGGAGACAAACGGCTTTTCTACTCCAGGATGTGACATAGCAGACAGTGCTTCTCATGATTTCATCCGTAGTTCTCTTTTTAAAAGCACACTAAGGTTTCACATCACCTTGGTAACTGCAAATCTTGGAGCAGATATTTTGAATACCATAAAGAAAATGGCAGTATGTCCTTTCCCTATGAAACTCGCATCAAGTTGACCTGGTCCAGGATTGCATTCAAGAAGATGATTTCACAACATCAAATCAAATCAAGATTTCTACTCACAGGTTTTTCAACAGCTTTCAAAGTTAGGTATTTTTTTGGAACCTGGTACACATTATATATATATATATATATATATATATATAGCTCATATATATATATATGATATTTTCCCTGAGAATTTAGAGCTGTCATATTACTCAAAGGATGGAAAATGCAGTAGTCAGACATAACCAGCTAGTATATCAAAAGAAATAAAAAACTATATTATATTTCATCATTTTGTATATGACTACTCTGAGGTTTCCCTTTTGGTTTTCTTGTTGGTATTTTGTTGTTGTTTGTGTTTTAAGTTGCATTTAACAAGGCTGTTTGAGTCAAAGAAATTGTCACATGCTTGTTCTTACTGGCAGAAGAGTGTGAGGCAGCTGCTTTTTCTCAGTGTGATTTTTCTGACCTGTACAAATTCAGACATTCCTAGTTTTAAAAATGAACACTGGTAAAAAAATAGCTGTTTTTCAGAAATTTTCTGCCACTGTTGCTTTTCTTGAATGTAACCTTTGACAGAACTAAATAGTGGCAAGTTTTGGGCCACTTTTTAAAAGCATCTTGTTAAAATTAGCCTTATTTGGAGGGTGTGAATCAGAACAGGGTGAAAGCTCCTATTCAGCTGAAAGAGTCATAACAAATGTATCAGAGTATTGTCAGGAGTAAGTACACCAAAGTCTCTTTCAAACTAAATTAAAAAACCCCCAAAGCAACAAAACAGCAAATCAACAAAAAACCCCACATAAGTAGCACTTAAGAATAGAAAATATGTTTCTGTTATTGTTGGTGCATGACACAATGTATAAGACAGCTGCAAGTCTTTACTTCTCTGAACAATCCCCATCCTCCTTCACCCTGAACTACTCTTTCCCTTTTAATGGAGGATTTTGTTTCTTGATTAGGAATCAAATTCTGCAGTACACTAAACACACCCAGACTCAAGGGGCTTTAATTGGGAAGATTAAAGTCATTAGAAAATCACAGAATCATAGAATATGCTCAGTTGGAAGGGAGCCAACAGGATCATCAAATCCTATTCCTGACCCGGTGCAGGGCCTCCCTAGAGTCTTCCCAGGGGGTGTGCAACACCTTACAAAATTGAAACCTGCATAAAAGGCACTTCTTCTCGTTGAACATGTTTCCAGTTAGTACATCTATTCAATGAATGAGAATTTCTGGGTTGGCACCTTCAGTATTACAATACATACAGTCTTTGTCACCTTTTTACTATCAGGTATAACATAAATACCTCTTACAGCAAGTGCTCAGTGTCTGAACCTCTTTCCTTGGTCTTTGTATGACGTGAGTTGGAACAACAGTGAACTTCTCATTGTATCCTTGTGATGTAGAGGTGAAGGAGTTAGGAAAACTCTTTTGCTTCTGTTGTCACTCCAATGCTCTCTCCTTTTTGAAAAGGAGAGGAAAACCAACTAACTTGCAGTAAATTAATCCATGACACAGTTCACATGAACCCACTTTAGGCCCAGAACTAGGCTGATTTGGAAAACTCCACAGATACTCAATGCAGGCTGGAGGGAACCATTCAGTGCATTTACCCTACACTGCTGCTCGGACTGCTGCTCTGAAGGAGATAAGAGAGGAAGACTAGCTAAGTTAGAAGCCTTTAGTTCTATAGCGTGAATGTTAAGTGTAGCATAAAAGAGGAGTAGCATTGATCCATCTCTGACATTGCTGAATCACAGCCCTGTCAATGTATTCTGATAACAAGCTGGGCAAGACTCAGCATGAAGTTCAGTGGGAAGCTGCTCATGCAAGCTGAAGTGACAATGATAGTCTGAGCCACTTTTGGATGACCTTCACCACTTTATGATTTCTCTGAGAGGAGCTGGCCAGATCCACCCCCACTCCCGTATGTGATCATCAGTCCCTGTGGACAAGAAGACTGACACAGCTTGTAGAGGCTAGCTATTAATGTGCAGCAACACTTCTGGCTTCTATACTGGGCATGGGAAAATCCACACTGAATAGATTGATGTGTTGGAAATGTGCCTAACAATACAGAAAGCTTGAATTTTTTGTTAGTTTTTTATTCTATTCCATTTTTCAGCATTCTTGATTTTTTGGCAAATTTCTATGTACTCTGACGGTTGATTTTTCCCACAAAACTGGAGAGTTTATATAAAGTGTAATAGTCAGGAAACGTACCTGGTCTGACTTTTAAAGGCAGTCAGTTTTCCTTACTAACATCTCAAGGCACTGAATATGGCAATGGGATTAAGGGCAGAGGATGGAGTGAAGAGAGAGAGGGAGAGAGAGTGTGTGTTTCCAGAAGTTTTTGGCTGCAAAGAGAAAATGAGCGCCTCACCTAAACAACAAGCTGCAATGTCAGCACATCTGCTAGAGACTAGAGAATCTGACATGAGATGGTGGGGGAGAAATCCAAGATCCCTCTTCTTGAACCCAGTTACTTTGGGTTAAAAGAAAACAATATGCATTTTCTTTCTTTCTACTGCAGCTACTTTCCCTTTCACTTGTGCAGTGCCAGAGTTAGAACTTAATGGTTTTGGCTATGAAATCCTGTTTCTTTTTCACTTTCCACCACTCAGGCTTTCTGTAATGTTTTCTTACTAAATGTCTGAAGTGCTGTCATATTCACATTTCAGTATTAGCAGTTTGACTCTTTGATTATTTTAGCATGGACTCACAATTTCTCCTTTTAAGCAATCTTGTCTGAATTATCCCCTTGTCTTAAGGTTCTCCTACTTGAATAAAAGACTTAATCACCTTCTATTTTCCATACTTCCATGTGCCATATGTTTAAAATATATGAAAAATTTTCTACAAATCTGAATTTGCATGTAAAAAGATTAAATCAACTTCTTGAAGCTGTAGTTCAGACACAAGAAAAGCCAACACAATCCTGGTTTGAATTCCATATGGAAATACAGGAAGTATTACTGTGAAGCCAATGTGTGTAGAGGACCTGGTAAGCTCCTACATGAAAGAGTCTACAATTTTTTTCATCCATATTCAAGAAATATGTACTAACTTTGAATGGATGTAAGAAAAGGCAATTAGCTTGATTAGAGATATGAAGAGCCTACTACACAAGAGAAGACTGAAAGCTTTTTGTTTATTGAGTGAAATCAGAGAGAGAATATGGTAACTTACTGAAAACATATTTGAGAAGGAAAGGGAGAGGGAAGGTTATTCCAACTAGAGGATAGTACTGACACTCTAAAAACGAATAAAAAATTTAAATTGTCTATAGATTCACCTGAGGATGAAACAGGAGTATCTTCTTACATCAGAGCAGTGAAGCTCTGAAATACCCTTCCAGAGGGATAACTCAGGGCTTTTGTACTTCAGTGACCAAAAACTGCTTATGTGACTCTGGTTATGATAAATCATTCTGTTTTAGGATGTAGCCTGAAGCATCTATCTTGAACAGAGTTTCTCAGTTTTGTGAAATTTGCATAATTCAGGATTTCTCAGGAAAATACTAAGTCATAAGTTACAGGGAGAGAGCTGCACCTTTTCTGACCTGTATATTCACATTTACTATGTGAACCACAATAGCTGCAAGACTACAAACTGCACCGTAGCCATTGCCATTAGCTTTAGCTCTAGAAATCTGTTATTTTAAAGCAAACTAGACACCACAAAACTTGAAGCTGGAAGGTCTTCAATACCAGAATTAATGGGTCATGCTCCGTATCACTTTTGACAGTGAGAGATGATGAACAAATTACCCTGCAAAGAATTGCTTTTAGACCAGTACAGTCTATGTCCAACAGGCACTTGCAGGGTGTTAAGTTCTATGTCTTGCAAAGCATTTAGAGCCGGACTGTTAATCCTCAGTTAGAGTGTTGCTGTAACGAGTTGAGTTCTGCTCTGTGTTGGATATCTTGCTTCTTTGGATCATACTAATACAACCTCTTTCTCCTGCACTCTTTTTAATTGGGAAATAAATCAAACCCATTCTTAGAAAAAGCATACATAAAAAATAAGAACACAAATCGTCTCTAAATCATTGTGCTTAAGCCTAATGTTTCCCAGGCAATGTAACAAACATAGACAGTGTTGTCCAAAACTACGATAGCAATTAAAATACACTCACCCTTTCAAAAAGACAAAGGGCTGAAGGGGATCTTCTGGATATCATGAAGCTATTGTGAACTACTCCCTTATATTTTCTTCTTCATAAATCAGCCAGCTCCATTTTGAGACCAGTTACTTTATTTCCCCTCTCTACATACATACACCACTACTACAAAAATTTAGATATTGACTAATATATCTCAGCAAAATGCATTTATGGGCTTCTTGTACCAACATCTTCTTTTGCCAAGATCGTCTTTTGCCAACCTAAACAATTCCTCTCTCTTCCCAGAACTTAGCCTTTTAAATATATGCCGCAATCATTTTTCCTAACAGTCTTATATTTGCTGTGATAAAAGCCATCTTTTTTGAGTATTTGCACCGTAGATTTCAGTATAATATATATACACCTCAAAGCAGGATTTGGTTAGGGCAATTATCTTGTGACAGCTGGCAGTCCTTTGACAAGATTTTCCTTTGCAGTTTTCATATATTTAGTAAGCTTACTATGTGGTGTTCTGTGCATCAGCATTTTAAAAAATGTAAAGATCAACCAAAGAATAAGAAATTATAATGCAAATTTAGATATATACAAATGTATTATGCAAATACTCATTCACATTTAAAGTCATGATTCACTGCTTTCTACACGGTAGATTGTTTATTCGTCCTGCATAAGTGGCTACAGGCAGGACTCAGGTACATATGTGGGTAGCTAGAGGGGATAAAGTGTAAGTATTGATGTCATGAGAAAAATAAAGTCTTCTAAAACTTGTTGCTCAGTTAAGCTCAGCACATTTCAAGTATCAAGAAGAAAATAATACTGCATGACTCATACTTTTTATTCAAGAAAACAAATAGCAGTGTACAGAAAGTTGGTGGATACAAATCCATCGTATGAATACCCAAGATTTAATACTCTAGAATTCTCTGGTGGGTTCAAAGAATTTGCAGGATATATTTTCAATGATCGTGTCATCTCTTACTGATGAAGAGTAACTGCAGGAGTGGAACAATACAACTATTTCGTTGGTGCCTTCTCTTGTATTTCTAGGTGACATTTTTCTTTGAAGAAAATCTTGAAGAGAAAATGTTCTAAATCATGAAGAAAAATTATGTGCGATATCAAAAATTTTTGCATTCTTCCTTACCACTTAAAAATTTAGCTTCATCTCATCAAAAAGCTGCAAACATGTCATTTTAATCAGCTTCAGAGTACATATATGCATAATGTATACTTAGTTATAAAATATACACCTTGCAACACTGATGAGCAAAGACATACGCAATGTTCCTAGTCATAGAATACGTGGCATCTCTGTAGTCAATTACAAGCCCCAGTTGTAAACATTATTTTCCTCAGGGAATATTTCAGTAATTAATGAATGCTGTTGTTATGCAGAGGTGGAGCAGAGTGTGGTGACATTATGGTTTCCCCAGTGGTATAACTAGGACTGAATGATTCAGAGATCTTCCTTCCCACCATGCTAGGCAGAGTTGAACTTAAAAATGTGTCAGTATATATTTATACTCCTCCTTTTCCAAGGGCAGAAGGGCTGTTTAAGTCTTTCACATCTGGCTGCTCTCTCCCACCCTTTTCCTGTGGGAAGTTCTTCTGTTACATCTTCGGCCACAGAGAAGGAGAAGAATAGCTGTTTGAGGAACTACACAGCAACCCAAAGGTCAGTGCAATTTTCCTGGGAAAGCTGATTAAAAGTATTACTTTATTCTCAAAAGTGATTTTTAAAAAATTTTGGTCAGTTTTCTGAGCAACACAGACATGCTGAACCACAGAAACTGAGTTAGGAGAGCTGGAGGTTGTGATAAGCAGGAACTTGAGGATAAGGTGTAAAACTGCTGAACTAAAACTAAAACATATGGTGAACATCAAAGTAATAGACTGTTAATTAATTAAAGACCAGTGCCATTGATGTAGAATTGCCTTTGGCATTAAAATTAACTATCTGACTGAAATGCGTAGAGCAGCTCATGTTTCTCATGATGTGTCTACAGTGCACAACTGGCAGGGAGTGTTAAAGTGCCTCCAGATTTTTGGAGAACCAAGTTCACATGCCAGGAAAAATATAATAGCAGAGACACTAAGCTCTATATAAATACTTACCAGAATCCAGAATCAAAAACTTCTTAAAAGATAACCTTAAAATCCCTTACACAGAAATACACAAACCTTTACACAGACATTTGTTCTCAAGTGCAAGTTTTTTTTCAGGAATCCCAGGAGTTCAATGAGACAGCATCCATATCTGGTTATCCAAGTTTTCTTTATAAATCACATGCAAGGTACTTTCTTCCCTCTAAACTGAAAGTTTGGAGTCTTCAAGACAGCTGAGTGTCTGAGGACATTAAGTCATACAATCTGTGGGTTCTGTTGATGTTGGGAAAGAAGAAAGTTTATGATCCAGAAGCTATTCTGAGCTTGCAGAACTGATGGCAGTAACAGTACCCAACAGCACCACTTTTACAGGACCATATTTAGTTCCAGTTTAAGCCTTAGCATTTCAATTCTGCTGCAACACATCATAGTTCTCTTTCTGCTGCTCCCTGTACCAGACAAGCCTGCACTGGCAGACGCTAATTTTGTGCAGAACTCCACTGAGTAATGCATGTTATGCATAAATGCATAAGTAGTGCATACAATTTCTGAATTTAACTGGCTCTACATAGATCAGATTGAAAAGCTTGCTGCTATTTCATGTCTTAGAAAGAGTCAAAAACCAAAATCATGACTCCAACTTAATTTAAGAGATTACCTCCCTAACGTCTCTCAGACAAATTAAGGTGTCAATTTGATGCACAGGTCATGTGGAAAAGTAGAAGAGATGAAAAGAAGCCAACCCTCACAATCCCATAAGGCACATTTCTTTCTCTAAATGGGCCAAAACTCATGCTGCCAGCTCAGCTTCAGCAGGTCACTTAATACTATCTTACTGAGGCCACTCATGTGATTCATTATGGCTAATCAAACCCTAAGTACTTAAGCAAATTCTGATCCCAGAAGAGAACATGTTGAGCCTATGAACAGAGAGTTAAGAACACTGTTAAGCACTGGTTAATAAGTAAGCAACCTGCTGAAAACTGAAACAAAAAGTATGTTTTCTTTGCTGATGAGTCTGGTCAAGTCTCTTGGCATGTGTTCCTTCTCCTTTTAAAAGTTTCATTGACATGGCCTCAGTTGCTCAATGCCTGAGACTTGCCATAGGTTGCTGGAGCTAGTTATTAGTTACCTCAGTGTTGTTCACTGAAAAACACGCGGTGATTGCAGCTCTGCTGCCACTCCCCCTTACACTCCCCTTGGTACACCCCCTTAAAATCTCAAATGGCAAGCCTGCTTTAGGCAGCTGAGGATCAAGTCCTGCTAGAACATTTTTCCTACTGGGGAAAAGCAATAATTCATTTTTGACTCTACACAGCCAAGTTCTTTAAAGAAAATAAATCCCCAACTGTTAAATATTGTCTTCTGGTGTTCATGTAAATATTCTTTAAAATCTTCACATCTTTTTCCCTGCAAATGGGTAATTAATTACTTACAGAGATATGCTGCTTTTCCATGATTTATTTAAATGCACTTTTGTAGTTGTTCAGTCTAATAAAATACAGTGACTTGTATTTATTAATACAGATTAAAAATACTTCTTGGCTTTTTGTTCCTTTGCAAATGTTTTTCCCCTCTGTCTTTGTATTTTAAAAGTTTAAAGGATAATCTGTCCTGCATAATAAAAGTCCTTAGTTATCTAATGGCTAAATGTAGTCCAGGCAGCCAAAACATAAACCTTCTGCTCTGCTACATAATTCTGTCATGGCCATATGAGCATTAACCTGTTTGCAAGGAAGAATGCCTTCATTTTTACAGCATTTACATTTCTCAAAGAACCACTGTCTATGAGTAAGTTTGCCATGAGCTAGGTGAAGAGCTAGCCTCCTCCCCCCAGGTCACCAGCCAGCACAACTCACAAGTACATGCTTAAACATCATGATATCAAGTTTACTGTATGTTCATTAAGTATATCAGTACTATCTCTTCAATATTTCTTCCTGTCAATAGGACACACAGGATAATAAATACTCAGAACAGAAACAATTACATAGAAAAACACAGTGAAAAACAGGAAGGTAAAAGGAACACATTAACAGAGGAAAATACTAGAATTTTCAAAATGAGAACAGTGTCTTGGGTTTCAATTGCTTCACTCACGTAGAAGATGAAGAGTGGGGGAAAGAACAAGGATGAGTCATTTTTTCATTTCGTTTTGGACGCATGATAAAAATTTCCTTGCATTTATCAGCTAAAGAATGTGGTGGAGAATGATCATTTCATATTCATGCAATAAAAGCACATACAGTACAGCAAGAATATGCTGGGTAAATGGAAATTTCCCAAAATTAATTTTGTATCACAGATTTGGTGAGACTAATTTATCCTGTTGTGCTTAATTCTTTTAGCATCTGACTTCTCACATGTAATGAGGTATATAGAGCATTTAGTGAAATATTTGCATTTACAAATCCATTTACTCAAAAATTACCCTTCAGTAGTACTCAACAGATTTTATGTATCACATACATAATTTCCTGACATGGACTGGAACATTTATTTAGAACTGTTGTTCTGCACACATAGCAAGGGCAAAGGCAAATAACTTTCTGATTGCCAATGTTTTGGTTAAATAGGCTGCCCCTTAGTCATATGATTTCTCCAAATAACTGATGTGTATTCTGAAAAAAATCTTCACTGTATTGTTTACCTTATTGATGTGGCTGTTTCTTAGTAGGCTGATGACACTGTACCTGAAAGATTCAGAAAAGGAAAGATGAAAAAGTATAATGAGGGCACTGTCCAAAAGCATCTTGAACTCTGTCAGGCTTGGTGCTTTGACCACTTCCCTGGGGAGCTGTTCCAGTGGCCAACCACCCTCTAGGTGCAAAGTTTTTTTCCAAATATCTAACCTAAACCTCCCTTAACAGAATTTCAGGCCATTCCATCAGGCCCAGTTGGGTCACCAGAGAGAACAGGTCCTGCCCCTCCACTTTCCCTCATAAGGACGTTGAAGATTGCTATGACATCTCCCCTCAGTCTCCTCCAGGCTGAACAGACCAGGTGACCTCAGCCTCTCCTCATATGTCTTCCCCTCTTGACCCTCCACCATCTTTGTAGATCTCCTTTGAACACTCGCTAATAGCTTTACATTCTTTTTATATCGTGGTGCCCAAAATTGCACACAATATGTGAGGCAGCAGTAGCACAGAACAGAATGGGATAATCACCTCCCTGAACCAGCTGGGCAATTCAGACTATAGTGTTAAAAGGAAAGGACCTAGGTAAGAAGAATATATGCAGAGAGAAAGAGATCATGACTGTAAGATTTATTCCAGTATTCTCAATGTTATTCTTAGCAGTAGCTATTCTTAGCCTAAGGCTATTCTTAGCCTTAAAATAAGTTTTTAAAACTATCTGGCTGAGAGAAATTATTTGAATTATATAGGCTGAAGCAGAGGGATGCACAACTCTTCAACCCGTGGTCAGATAGAGCTGACAAGTTCCAGGTATCTCAAACAAATGTGACAAGTCATGTAGGAAAAGGCAGCGCTTGACAACAGTAGAATGAAAAGAAGCTGCATTGTACTTGTACCCATCCTGTGGCACTTTCTGCCGCTCTCAGACAAGCGTTCATCTGATGTCTCCCAAAACAAACACAGGAAATGCTATCTGCTAGGGCAGACAGGGCGGCTCGTCTACCTTCGTTCCCATCACTGCCTGGAGCTTCCTCAGAAAATCCCACCACATGTTTCTGAAAGGTGCCCCTGAAAATAGACCCAGCGAGTGGCAAAGGGCGTTTGGGAGGCGGCCGGCCCGGGAGCAGCCGCTCCTCCCGCCCCCCAGCGCAAAGCCAGGGCAGGCACCCACCCTCCCGTAGGCTCGCCCGTATGAAGCTGCGGGGAAAGTTGTTTCTGAGGGCGGATCATTCGTGAACCCCCCGCCAGGGCTATTCGCGTGCAGAGTATCCAAGCACTCGGGGCAAAGCAAGGTTAGAGAAGCCCTTGGTTGCTGGGAATGAGAAAGGGGAGAGCGTCGCGGATGGGACTCCAGTGGTCGCTCCCGCGGAGGTGCAAGGGGTCTGTGAGGGCGGGGGCAGCGGGGATACCTTCACAGGCTCTGACACCGCGGTGCCGGGGCTGCCCGGCCTCCCTTCCCCGGGGTACGCGGCGGGGAACGCGGTCCGACCCTTCAGGGAAGAACCCCATCCCCGCTGCGCCCCCGCCGCTCAGCGGACCGGACTGCCCCGGCCCCTGCAGGGAGGAGAAAAGGGAAGGGCGGGCAGGGGGTCGGCAGGGTGGGGTTTGCTCGCACGTGTGGGAAGGCCAGGCATGGGGGCTTCCTGAGGGGAGGAGCGCCCCGGCTTTGGCCGCCGAGAGAGCCGCGGCGCTCCCAGCGCCGCTCCGCGCAGCAGCCGCCGCTGGGAGCCGTGCCCCTGCAGCGTAAGTGGCTCCCCTCTGCCGCCTTCCCTTGCCTTCCTCGGGACCAGGTGGGCGAGGGTTGGAGGAGGGGCCGCTGTCGGGGCCTCTCAGCCGGCTGGGACGTGGTGGGGAGGGGTCCCAGGTGCAGCGAGGCCGGTGTGCGGCCGGGGGCGCTGATACCCGCATCGCTCCGAAGGGTTATTCCTGGCGTCCGGCGGCTTGCGCGGCGAGCGCGGCAAAGCAGATCTCTGCTGCCTTTTAAAGTCCGCCGTGGGACAAACGGCGCTGGCGTTTCCCTGCCGGCCTCGGTGGCCGTCGCTCCAGCGCTGGGCTACTCAGCCAGAGAGCGCGGGGGTGGATGTGGCACGGGTGGGTGTCGGACGCTAGGGGAGAGGCTCCTGAGGGCTCCTGGGCGGCACGTGTGGGACCGTATTTGCTGCTCCTGGGGTAGCATTTGCTGCTGCTGTAAAGGTTTTGAGGTGTCAGTGGGCCTCCTTGGCTTTCTGACAAGGTCGCTCAAGGCACTGGCTTTGCCTCGAGGTGCTGTCCGTGCAGTGTTAGCCGTGCAGGGGTTTACTGACCCAAAGCACACAGCCGCAGTGCAAGCCCAGTTCTTCAGGGCTGTGTGCAAGCCCAGTTCTTCAGTGCGTTTTGGGAAGTTGGGGAAATCACACTTCAGCGTAGAGCCTGAAGTGGGTGCAGATCCCCAGCTGTGGTAAAAAAAAGTTTAGGAAATGTAAGATTGTTCCTTTCTGCCAACTTCACATGTTTAAATGTCGAAATGTGTTTGAAGTGTATATGACCCTACATATAATGCTACTGACAGCTGGAGAAAACTAGTCCAGTAAAATAAGTTTAAAATTTAAGGTATAACAGAAGCAGCAGAACATAATCCTTCCATTTAAAATATTTGGTATCTGTTGAGATTTGTGGTACCGTTTGGATGGTAGAGCATTGTCAATCTGATGCAGGGTCTGGTTGAACTCCATTAATTTGGCTGGATTGCATTAGTTTTGGGAAAGTGAGGGTCTCACACCACTTCAGTTCTGATAGCACATGTAGCTTCTGGTGATTTTTATGCTGGTGCTTAACACATCATTCCAGTAACTTACCTGTGAAAGAAGTTTCCTGAAGTTTGGTCTAAGGTGTGAAAGGACTTTCTTCAAGCCTACCCTCTACTTCAAGTATGTTAATATCCAACATTATTTTAGAGGCTTTCAAACTTTTCTCTTTGTATTTTTCCGATTAAAACCAAAACAAATCTATTGTGAGGCATTTGGATATTTCAGAGATGGAGGAGGTAAGACAAGGGATCATGGCATACAGAACTTGTATATATTGAAACAAGCTGATGGTAGTTTGTTTATGCTAGAAAGACAAAACACATTCTATAAAAAGTCTCTGTAGACACTGTGCAGACTCAGTACACAGTGGGTCTTGGATTAGAATTTGGATTACACACTGTGGAAAATGTTTTGAGTTCTGGTTTGTGTTACCTAATGGCATTAAAACATCAACAGTAAAAATAGGCATTGGGCCTATACAAAAACGAAGCTTGTTTTCATTGACATCTATGATGTACTACATGCTCAGACAGAAAAAGACATGGTGCCTGCCTGCCCTGCTCCTTTAAGCAAATCTCCATGGCTGCAATTGATTCCATTTGTCTCTACCCCTGTCCACACAATTCTAAATCCCAGTGCACTGGGTTCTGATACAAATTGGCACAGAAATAAAGCAACCCCACAGGGACATAAGTAGCCATATTGATATCTTATGAAAGGTGCAGTGATGTTTTCTTTGTATGAATGGCATGCATTTTTACTCCTTTGCCACATGCTGTGATGAAGATTATTCATGCATGGAATAATCTTCTGTCTAAGTGATGTTACTAAAATGCAACTTTGATTCTTCAGATGTGGATGAAAACTGGCACTTTGTGAAGTTTTAATGCAATGAAGTTTTGATCCTGAAGCTCAGTATGTTAGCTACTGTGTGCATGCATAAATGGTCTGACCAAGGTTCCTGACCTCATTAAAAATGTACTTGATAATATGAATGACAGGGGAGCTATTTCTAGCTTTGCACAGACTTATTGAGTAAATAAAAATGAGTTTCAGCTTTTTTAATAGTCATAGAATCACAGAATATCCTGAGTTGGGAGGGACCCGCAAGGATCGTCAAAGTCCAATTCCTGGCCCTGCACAGGACAGCCCCAAAAATCACACCATGTGCCTGAGAGCATTGTGTTAATAAGTTAATGTACTTTTCATTAAGAATCTATTAATGCCATGTAGCCAAAGATGTAGAAAGCTAGCAATGCCATTTTATTGCATATTTGTGACTTTAAAGCAGAACTTCATGCATTCATATTAGCTTTTTTCATACTAAGATATTAAAAATTATTTTATATGTTGCTGAAATTATTAAAAAGTATGCAGTATAGTAAAAAGTATTTGGAGTCATGTTTCTTTGTCTGTAAATTTTCCTGTGTCTGAAAGTGTCCATCTTCACAATACCTTTGCCATTTAGCACATTGCCCTTGATCCCTCAGTGTCATGATACAGTTCTGATCCTCAGGCTTTGCAATTCTTCGTCCTTTTGTTTGTTCTCCAGCTGGGGAGAACTTCATCCCACTGGTTTAGTAGCTGAGAAATTCAGTATTGGTAAGTCAACTGGCAGGGCTCTTGGAAGCAAACAGTTGAGCTTTCAGAAAAAGACAAATGTGTCCTCCTCTCTGCTGGGAAAAGCATTTGTATAAGTGATCTGCCACTACTACTCCAGTGAGAATTATAAAGGTTACTAGTAAAAGTGGCTTCTGGGACTCCTCAGCTTAGTCATTACTGACAATCATCCAAGATCACAGTATTATCTTGCCTGATCTCAAAATTCTTATTTATCTGGGTGGACATATTCCAAGGAAAAGATCATTTAGAAATGCACTGAATGTTGTCCTTGTCTTCACGAGTTCCAGCATTGGATTGGATATATATATATATTGGATATATATATATTGGATATATATATTGGAGATTTCTGAATGGTTGTTGGATACTGATGGGAAATGTCACTGACCACAGGATGAGCTCAGGACATCTTGTTCTACACACAACTAGAGAAGAAATTACTTCAAGTAAAGCATTCTGGTTGCAGGATGATTGCTGCAGATGTCTTAATGCCAATATGTGATCTACAGCAGTTACATACATGAATATCCCTCTTTCTCACTTGACCATGAACTGAACCCCTGTAGAAATGAGGGTGGGCAGGTTGTGACAGTCTAAAAAATTGATAGTTTAATGGCTGGTGTTGAGCCTGTGTTTGTTGAGTGTGGAGAGGTGCTACTGGAATAGCACACAGAGACAATTATCATATCTATTCTTTCTTTACTGTGGCTGTAAAGATTCTGTCCTAGACTACATGGACTCCCAAGTATTGTGTGATGGTTGTGAATATATGTAAGCAGCCTCCAACATCTACTATGAAGAATTAAGCAAGAAACTGGAGTAGAATATTTTCTGGTTGAATTTAATAACAGAGGTCATCACAAATAAAGTGTATCTCCATTCACATATTGTAAAGTAAATAGAATCTCAGAGACAGATGGAGCCTCTTAAAATGATGCCCAGACAGCAGTGAACTTTTGAATGGCCTGGAATAGTAACACCAGAGCTCTGATGACAGCTATCTACTCTAGTTTTGGCTTCTAGAAACATTATCTAAAACTAACTGACATAAAATCCAGGCCATAAAATGACTTCCACAAAACTTACTTTGGAAGAGTATAGTCTCTCATTAGTGTCTGAATGGCTGCATGTGTCTGACAAGTAGAAGTAAACCAGCCACACAGGAAAAAATGAAGGAAACAATCATATATAGACCATCACAGTATCATCATGCTTGTTCACTGGCTCTGGTTCTTCCCTTCGTACCTTTTCCTACCAGACCAAGTAGTAAATGTAGGCAACCCAAAAGACATCCATGCAGTTGCTAGAGAAAGGTGAGTTTTGGTGTCCTCAGTTCCCTGTGGCAACTCATGAGAAATGCAGTGGAGTGCACACAACATCTGCTGTTTCTGATAAGTGATCAAAACAGGCAGAGTCAGTGTTGGTGATTACGTGTTATGCTGTTGTTTCCTCTATCCCTAATAGCAGGGTAGTTTGGCCTCTTTGGGATGGTAACTTGAGTTTTCAGAGCTTCTTGCATTGTTGTTCTTACTAAATGACCTTGTTTCTGAAAATTACATTGTCAGATGTACTACTAGAAAGGGATGATTACTTTAATCCAGTTTACTGGTTACTGGAATTATTGTGAATTTATCTGTTGTAGCAAGGTAACAAAACATAGAAAAGTGTCAACCGACAAAATGCAAATAAATAAGCTTCTGCAGGGAGCTTAACTAGGAAACATTTGTCAGTTGAGATTGGATTGAAGGAAAAGACAAACTGTACCAAGTGATTTTGCCAGATTTTTCTTCCATCATCTGTATTTAATATACAAATTTACTTCACCTGTGCTTTTTGCTTTCCAGAATATTTGTCTTTGAGAAACGTATGGAATAAATATATTTTTGCTTTAAAGAGCATTATGCTTTAGGTGACGTTTTTGCAGGGGAGGGGGAGCGGGGAGGAAGTTGTATTCAGTGCAATCTAATCTTCATTTCCTTTACTGTAGTAACAGTGAATGATGTGGATAAGCTGTTCTGTGAAGTCATGTAGCTGATCTCTGCTCCTTGCCCACTTTGTTTGAGGTTAGTTAATTCTTTGCCTGGAGTTGGATTGCAAGCTGCTTGACAACATGGGAAAGAGATTGTGCTTATTTTATTTTGTTTGTGCAGTACCACGCACATTGTGTTTATGGAAATAAATAATACTTGAAGCAGAATTTGGAAGGGATTATTATTGTCCTTTTTTCAGTTTCCTTAGACTGAGAAACATCTTCATATTATTGAAGGAAATTGAAACATTTAGATGTCATGAAGATATCTGATTATTCCTGTGAGGGCCTAAATTAATTCCTCTGAATGCACTGCTTATGAATGATTTGGTCTGATACTGATTTTATTTTGCCCTTGAATGTTTTTGGACTATCATGCAGTTGAGAGAAAACGATGGGATGTGACTTGCCAGGAAATACTTTCAGCACTGTGAATTAGATGAAAGTCTTGTGGATATATAGAATTAGCATGCATGTGTGATTCTTTTCAAAGGTACAGTGCTTCTGTGTGCTTTTTGGAAGCAGCAGTTTAGATAACTAGGCAGTATTTTTGATCCTTGTAATGACAGTCTAAGGTTTAAAGTAATGGTAAGTATTTGAGTACAATCAGTTTCAGAATTTAATTGTTCTGTTCTTGCTGCAAGGATTTGAAAAGAGGGAGAACTTTTTAGGGTAATACTGAAGAAGTATCATGAAACATCAGGTTTGTTATGTGCAATAATATGTACATAGTAATTTACATATTCTGTAGTTGTTGTTTTTCCTCAGCAGTATGTTTTTAGAAAATCTTGATGCACTCTATACACTGTTTACCAACCTGTGCCCACCCTCTTTCTTTACAAAGACTCAGGGAGGGGCCCTGGGCATTTTCTGATAAAGAGGGGCTGTTCTACAGGCATAACAAGGTCTCATCCTGAGTGAAGAGGGAAGTCCTGAGCTGGAGGCTTCCTTCAGGCCTGTTTGTACAAGATGCCTCCTACATCTATGAATTTGGGTTTTTTAAAACAAAAAAAAAATTTAAGAAGGCATGAGTATACAGTAGGTAAATTGCTATGCTGACAAACTAGTTACATAAAAATTGCACTTATCTCAAACAAAGATGCAATATTCAAAATTCAAATACATGTATTACCAAGAAGTACATGGTGCTTGGTTAGAAATACTATGAAATTGGTAATTATAGTATTCACTGTCAGATGGAGAAGTCCAGAGAAATAGAAATCAGTGTTTCTTAGAACACCATTTATAGGGGGACTTCCTATTGTATCTAATAGACCTGCTTTGAGGTTTCCATTGTTTAAAGGTAGTCTGTGTACCTGTCCTTGCCATCCTTTGACAAGTATATTATCCTTTCTCTTAGCTTTATTTATTGAATTGGCCTGAATAGTCACTGAAAAATATTAAAATATTTTTTAATATTTTGAAGGAAGATTCAAAGGTGTGTTGCTGTTCCTCATATTCTCAGAGTGCTGTTTTTGCTGTTTCCCAACTTCTTTTTTTCAGTGTAGCAGAGACATTGCATGGGAGACTACAAAACATTCTGGACTGGACACTCAGAAGGCCTGTTTTGCAGTCTCCCATGCAATGTCCAGCTATTAGAAATAATTCATTAGACTGTTTTAATTAATTTTTAAATTTATGCATGTGTCTTATTCTGAAGCAATTAGTTTCAACATCAGACTTAATAACCCCATTTTGTATTTCTAATTGTCCTAGTTATAAACATTTATAAACCTTCAGGCAATTTCACAGTACTCTACAAAGCCTTCTGTGGTGTTTAATTGCCTATACACTCCACTTCATTAGTTGTCTAAGCAAATAATTTTAGATTTGTGTTAAATAAGAGGGGTTTCTTTCCTATTTGGCAGTTTTTCTGTCCTATATGGTAACAGATGGGTTGCACTTAGTTCAATGAACCAGATGCAAAATGAGCAGAATTTGCAGTCAAATACTGTTTGTGTTGCATCTTTATTCACACACAATAAATTAAGTCAGCTTCCTGATTATATAAAGTGAATGTTTACACTCTTTGATTGAAAATAATTAAAATGTATCCACTATGCTTTGTGAAACAAGTAGTTTTCTAGGCCTGGATGGGCTCATAGGTACAATTTGTACATTTCCTACTGAAGCTGTGTCAGCATAAGGAACTCTTGTTGTGCTCCAGGCTGCTATCTCTTGTTCCTGCTCCTGTAACCTTCCCTCTGTGCCTGCATAGCTGCTTGTGGTTCTGTGCAATGAATTGGATTAGGAAACATTAATCTTTTTTCTTGGGATACTTTTGATTGAGGATCAGTTCCCTGTTCCTGCTGGAATGGCCACACTCATGGCTATGCAGCCACAGCTAAGGAACGGACATAGAGGAGTGAACAGACTGAGTAGTGTGAGCTGCTTCAATTGTACCACCATTGGAAGGAACTATTTAATATGCTCCACATAGCTGTAAAACATACAGTAAATTTTCTTATGCCCTCTGATATTTGTCTTCCCTTCCTTTTAGACCATCTTTGTCACTGAAGGAAGCATTAGTTGAAAAACTTTGACCATGACTGTGGTATCCCTCAAACTTTTGAAGTAAGTTTTGGCATTTAGAATCATTCTTTTCCTGCAACAAAGGAAGTCCTGTAGAGTTCAGTTGCATAGTTTTGTTCCTTTGGACTGGAGCTAATAACTAATAACTCTTCAAACAAGAAGATATCACTCACCAAGTGCATTTTTAGTGATGTTTTTCTAGACTGGCTTGGTAAATGACCTGTATGTGAAATGGTCTTGAATGAAGGATTTTGGATATTTCCTACTTTTAAACTCTTACATCTTTACTATCAATGCAGCTCCTCTATTGCATATTTGGCCTAATTCTGATCTCTGTTTGGCAATGTAAATAAAGAATATTTTCATAGGAACCAGTGAAATTACCAAAGTGGCAAATATCTTTCTTCTTCTCATCCCAAACACTATCTCAACTCTCACTTGCATTTATTAGTAGGCTATTATAAGCTATCAGAATTTCTTTTTGAAATATTTTTCTTCAAAATTATTTTCTTGTGCTTTTTCATGTAAACAGGCAATATTACAGCATATTTGTCCAAATAGCTATGTGATGATTGGTACAAATTACTCCTGTAGAGGATGGTGAGTGTGATAAGTATCTTCCTTTAATCTAATAAAAGAACAGTGAAATACAGTATTTTAGCTTGGCTGAAACCTAGCTAATAGAAATGTGGGTTTCAGTGTTCCATATGCTTTCTAAGGATTTGATAACAGGCATTGCTGATAGCACACAGACGGTGAGTTGGCTTAATTGCAGCTGTTTGCAAATGACAGCAGAAACACAGAATGGTGTGAATGTTGCTCATAGTATTCCCTGGAGGGGCAGCTTGGGGTGGCTGGAAAGAAGCCTGGAGCTGTAAGCGAAGAAGCTCTCCTGGTCCTTGGATTCCTTCTATGTTCAGGGAAACATACAGTTCTGGAAAGACACAGCAGGGCATGTGACATATGTGACTTTGAATTTCATCACCTCGCTGGAGGAGACTACAAACCCTGGAAAACATCATCTGAGTTGAAAGGGAAAGTTGGAGCAGTTGGAGACACGCCTCCAAGTGCTATATGTAGAATCTTCTTTGATAGCAAACACCCCCTTGAAAACCCATCCAAAGGCTGAAGGAAGACCTGAAACAGTGGAATAAAGCAACTTTATTCATAATGCTATTTCTGTGGTGTTCTCCTGAACAACTAGCCTCACTGCTGGCTTGAGTGTGGAGAACTTTTGCTTTTCTCTTAGCAAACTTAGAAAGCAGGGTTTCAGGAACCAGAACAAATAAGTCTCCACAAAACTAACCTGGGCAAAAGATCTGTGGATTGGATAGGCTATCGAAGTTGTTTCCCTCAATATGAAACTGAGTCAGACAGTGAACTTGCATAATGCAGAATATTTTACCATGGATTTCTACTCCAGAGGCCCAGGAAGGGAAAGTTTAGATTGCCCCATCAGAAATACTGCAGTCCTTGACATTAGCATTTTTTGTGACTGATACAGTTCTGCTGAAATGTATTTGGCTTGGTTCAGTATTGCTGATAAATTGGGTAAATTACTGGGCAGAAGAGAAAGATAAGGTTCTGAGAACAGACTCTGAGGTAGGAGCCATTACAAGAAATGTGTTTTCTTGCCTGAAGAGGCAAAACTTGATATTGTAATACCAAGTAATTGTAATATCAAGAAGGCAATTGTAATAGCCTTTAAGAAATGGAGAAGTGGGATATGCTTCAGACTAAGAAGAGTGAAACTACAGAGTTAAAATCCCACTCCCAAGGTTGCAAAATGTGAAACAGTATGTACCATGTGTTCAAACTGATATTTCAGAATCTGGTGGTCACACACCAGGCTTCACCATGAGGAGTGGCTGTTTGGGTGTGTTTTCAGGCTCGTACAGTGTACCAGCTTGCTTTTGGGTGGTGGGAAGAACGTACAGCCTGTATGCCTGCATGCCTGCCACAGCTCTTTGGTTATACTGAGGTATATCCTGTGTACTAAAAAGGCACTAACTAAGCCCTGTGAACCAGGTGGACAGTTACCAGTAAGAAATGTTTAACTGAAAGGAAGGGGAAGAAGTCTGCTTTGTATGGATTTAGATATATGAGCAGTACTTCCTACTTGAATTCCAGGTTCATGTATTAAGACCATCTCAGTATGTAGTGGAGATGAGCTTTCATAATGGTCTTCTTCACGAACTGCGGAAACAGAAGGCTGAAATAAGGAAGTAAATAAACTCTCCTATACAAATGCAGCCTCTATAGGTTGCTGTCCTTGTCTTTCTTAGCTGCTTTTTTCTACTTATTTCAGTTCGCACTGAAATAAGAGTACGCACACTGAAAATAAGGCATGCTGAAATAGAACTTAGGCTGTTTTCTTATAAATAAAGCAGAACTAATAATGTCTGTATTATTTCTGCAGTATCCTTAATATGCTTTTCGTATTTCAGATCAAGTAACTTGTAGTCAGATGTTCATTTGGCCTTCCCATCAGTGAATGCCACATCAGGGTGCAGGGTGTGGTGTCAGTATTCAATTCATTTCACAGAACTTGGAATGGAATAAGACTTAAAGTAACTTTTGTAACCGTTGTTCTCTAAATATCTCTATTCCCTTAAAATGTACCAGTAATGCTGTGTACTGAACAACTGAATTGTCCAAATTTACTTAAAATGGATTTGTCTTTTGCATGTGTTTCTACCAATGATGGGGTCAGATTTTACGCATTGTTAGGAGTCATTCATCATCAACACTGCTGCAGTGTTACATTCTAGACTCAAATCTTGCCATTCAGACTGTTGTGGCCTTTATTGAGAATAATCATGTCCTTACTTGGAGTTATGGTTGCACCAAAAAGAGTTGAAATATTTTAAGTCTTGCCTACAGTAGTTAATCTTTCTCCTTATGTACCCTGCAGAAGTGCTGGTACAAGAACTTGTGCAGCTCTGTAGTAAATTGTATCAGGAAACCAGTATGGTTCAAAATTGACTTAGAACCTACCCAGTGTTACTGTGTCTCCATTCCCCAGTTTAATTCACTTTTTGCAGCTACAGAAATATTTATGTTGGCCCAAGGGAAGAATGCAGAAGCAAGTATCCAGTTAGGATGCACACCACTTATTTTGGTGGAAATGCTGGCTTGAGGTTTTAGTTCCAACTGTGCTATAGCTGCTGATGAAACCATGGCAGCATAGAGCTTAGCTGTCTGATAAGCACCTTTGTGTTCAGGTAGGTGGGCTGCAGACCAGCCTGCAACTTTTGCACCAGAACATTCAGTATTATCTGTGTGCAATGGCAGTGTCTACTTCAGCAACTGCTGCAGCTCTGCAGGAATGAAGCTGTAGAGGAAAACTTCTGATGCTGTGGATTCACTGACCACATCACTTACATTTTGCTATGTGTGGGACAGTTGGGAGGACTTCAGGTCAGTTTTAGTCTGATCTCCCCACAGACTGAATTTCCATTACCACTTGGAGTATACTAGATGCTGTTCTGGAATACATATCCAAATTTCCATTCATATGAAAGGATATCTCAGGATTGTTCCATGGAGTGAACCAAGGCACAGTGGATTGTCTGGATGACAGGGAAAATATCTTTGAAAAAATGCATCTGAGCAAAAATGCCAGTGTAAACATACCAAGGGTAACTTGGCTCTGCCTGTAGATGCTGCAGTCAGACTGTTGCACTGGGGTATCAGTGGGGTTTCTGTTGTTTTACATGACTCTCCTTTCTGATTCCAGTACAAAACTTGTTTGGGTAACAGTCCAGCAGCTAGTCCCACTTCAGTCTCCAAGCTCTGAGACTGATGCATTCATTCACTCTTTGTTGGTGGTAATGGTCAGAAAAAGAGAGATTTTCCAACACATTTCCAGCATATTTTATCACCCATCTCTATCTATCTTGGCAGTATTCTATGAAAATTGAGCTGAATATGACAACATGAAGTCTAAATCAAATAAAAGGTTTTTGGTTGGACTGTTCTTGCTGTGCACAAGTGTTCTCATGAAATTTAGTATCCAAAGAAGGAAATTTCTTATTCCAGACTAACTGTGGATCTTCAGCTGATGGAAACAGAATCAGAGAATACCAGTTTGCAAGGGGCCTCGAGAATCACCTGGTGCAACCTTTCTTGGCAAAAGCATGATCTGGACAAGATGGCCCAGCATCCCATCCAGCTGAATCTTAGCAGTATCCAACACTGGGGAATCCACCACTTCCCTGGGGAGGTTATTCCAATGGCTGAATGTTCTCATGAAAAATTTTCCTCCCGTGTCCAATTGAAGTCTCTCCAGGAACAACTTGTACTCCTTACCCCTTGTTTTTGCCATGTTACTACATGTAGAAAGGGATCTCCATGAAGCTTTGCCAGAAAGAGAGAAGTGTAAAGACAGTGCTTGAAAGTGTTGCATTTGCTGTGTAATGGAAAATGTTGAACCCGAATACTCTAAAAAGCACCAATGAAAGAAACCTGGATGTGTGTTTGGCAGATGAACTGCATCGACTGTTTCCAATCTTATTCTTGTTTGGTCTTGTTTGGTCTTGTTTGACCAGCATTAGCTCTTGGTATTTCTATAGTTAAGCATATTCATTGTGCATCTGTAGGAAGACAGACGAACCCACCAACACACTGCTTAACTCCACTCTTCCCATACTATTGATTTTTTTTTTTAGATTAAGCTTCAAGGCCTTGATTCTGAGCTGAGTATTACTGCAGTATGAATGAACACAGAGATATTTTTTATCTTAGCACAGCTGAAAAGATTTTGTTTTGCTAACTGGGGCTCAAAGTATATTTATAGAGAGAATTGTGCCATGTGCCGACAATCTGTAGTAAATTCAAGTTCTTTTATAACAAAGCCTTAATTTTGAAGGGATTTCAGTCTTTTTGGTTATGCATAAATTTGAATTTCTGGATCGAGGATAAAGAATTAAGTATTTTCTTTTACTTTTTAAAAGAAATAAATGCTGACTCTTCCTTTTCCTCATGTTCTGGAGCTTAAATATATTGGCAGCAGTGTTTGAAAATGTTCTAGTTAAACCAGTTTTGGAAAACAATTTGGCAGGCCACAGTGGAGTAAAGCCAAAATATGTTAGAGGTAAATTTTAAAACGTAATTGTAAGCTAAAACTATAGCTATAGTGAGAGAGAATGATGTGCGACTAAAAAAATATTTGACTCTTCCCCTGCCTCCTTTTTTCTTCTTTCTCCAATTAGTCAAGCTGTGCTAGACTGCTAGAAACAGTACTCAAACTTCTCATGGATCCTCCATTTCTTCTGCCTGAGCCTCAATCAGTGTAGACAGGAAATAACATAGTTAAGTAGTTCTTTGAAAACTAGCTTATTTTTCGTATCATATACCATATAATATCCTATCATATCTCATCATATCATCATTAGGTATAATTTCACATGCCTTAAAAATTAAGTTTTGGGGAGTCTACAGCACTGCAGATAGCTGATCTTTTTCTTTGCTACATCATTTCTTGTAAAATAGTTGAATCAAAGGCTGTTTCCATTTCCCTTGATACCTTCCAGTGTTGTACAAACAGAGCTACTTTCAAATGCTTTAGTTTATCTGCTGTTGACTTTGGAAGTACAAGTTGCAATACGACAGAATGACTGCAGGATATTATTTTTAAAGTTTGTATAAAATGGATTGTGCATCTTTTTTTCCCACAGTAAAAATGTCTAGACTCTTCAGAACCTTTGTAAAGCTGTTATCCAGACAAATTAGTTCCATGAATTTGAGTCGCATCAACCTCAAGAATTATACAAATAAATGGGGTCACCAAGTCATTTTACTGTTAGCTATAATACAAAACTCTGCTTGAAATCTGTAAAGCTGACAGAAAATTGCTTATCAGATACAGCCCAACCTTTTTTCTTCTCCTTCTTCTTCCTCTGTTTTTCTTTTTTTTTCTTTTTTTAAGAAGATTTTCTGTTCTTCTAAGTGTTAAAAATATTTCCCATCAGAGTGGGCGTTCTGTTGCATAATAATTTTGGCTGTCTCTGAGCATTGCTAAATTGTATTAAGCATAGATGTCATAAGGAATAATTTGTGGCTGACATCTGATGCCCGCCTAAGAGTAGAAGTCCATGTAATACCCAGTTATATTCTTAGGGAGATGTTCAATTCATTTTGGCGAAGTAGAGATGTCATAGTCTTTATGGTCAGTAGCTTCTTTTTGATCTCCTGTACTGTTCCAAAATTCATACCAATACCAAAGATTAACTCCTCCTTATCCACAACCTCTCATCTGCTTTTGACTGCACTTTTCAAACAGCCTTTGATCCAGCATGTGCTTGTTACTTGTGCTTTCTTTGTGTGCCATATCCTCAGTTTGATAAATTTTGAACAAAGAAATCCTCTGAACACAACTCACATTCACTTGGAGTCCATCTCCTCGCTTTTATACAAGCTCTAACAAATGTGCTTTGTTTTACTTCCAAGCAGTTAAAACTGTGAACATTATTTTGTTTGGTCTTTTGTCTCTTGTGGAAGAAATGGGAGAGGAAAAGAAGCAGCATGAATAAATTGAGTTAAGCTAAGTTTAGGAAGAGCCAGACTCATAGTTTTAACAGTTTCCCCAGATGAATGGTATTTTCATGCTCTTTTTGTGTCTTGTCTTTGAAGAGAACCTGTTAGCAGAACATAACTTTAATCATATGAAATAGCTTTCTGAGAGGTTTGGTTTTTTTCAGAGTCTGCATTATAGAATTAGGAACAAGTAGAGTGAAAGGAAATGTGAAACTACTTTAATTCTTTAAGAAGTCATGGCATGTCATCACATCGTTTATCCCAGTGTATATTTTATGGTGATAGGCATGAAATAGTAAAGTATCTGCTTTCTCAGGTGTGTTTTCTGCTCTTTTGGATGATTTATGTCTAGGTCATGACAAAATTTCTAATGTCACACACTCATACAATTATCACAGCAGAGAGCAAAGTTATAAACAAAAAAAAGAAAAGAAAGAGTCCTCTTTCTTTGTCTGATCTGTTTGATCTCCAGGCTCAGTAGCTCTACTGCATATTCTCATTTTGTCATGTTTTGGCTTAATAGCTGCCACCATTTTCATATGGATCAATTAAGTCCAGTGCTGAGTCCTAAATGTCTTTCAAGTGTAAACCTATTTTTTCTGTTTTGGACCATTAATCCATTTGCTGTTGCCTGCCCTGAATGCCCTTTCAGATGTATGCCTGGCCATCACACAGTTGTCTGTTTGGCTGTTTGTGGTGGGTTTTGTAATTCCCATGAGAAGAAAAAAAACCCCTCTTTTAAGGCCTCTTTTGAAGATAATTGATCAGTTCTAATAATTTGGAGATTTTTTTTCCATTTCTCTTTACGATTATTGGGAATTGCAGAGTAGGTGAAAGGTGTCCATCTGTACCCTTGTGAAGTCTTAGCCTTCCTGCTCAGGACATTGCCTAGCTGTAGCTGACATGTAGAATAAGTTGTCTTGAAAAGTTCAGAAGAAATACCTGTCCACGGTACATGGCTAGAAGAACGACATCTTTCTTTTTCATATTTGTACTCTCAGAGTTTTCAAAAATATCTCTCAACATTACGTCAGCAAGAGACTGTAGAGTGTCATCATCCAGTTAATCTTTTGGGATAATCGGGGTGAGGGTGGATGACTGTTTGTGCTATTGGAGAGTTACACACGAGGAGGTAGAGCATCTACCATCATTTAGGGGTAATTGCAGATGTTTTGTGCACAACAAGCAGGCTGCTATGCCAGTTTCCTGAAGTATCTGCAGTGCTGAACAGAGCATCAGATTTAATTGATTTTTGTCTTCTTTTTTAAAGTTTTGTGCCTGCAGAGTTTGGAAATAGAGAGGAAAATAGACTTCAGGGAATAAATCCCTGTCTAAATCACAAGAAGATGACAATTAATTCCAGGTGAGTCATCTGGATTATCTTCAAGGTTGATTTTTACCTTTTGTTCTAGCCAGAAATGCTGCTGTGTATATAGATTTCTAAAAGTATATGGGGCTAGCACCAAAAAACATGTCTAATTTCTGTACCACTGAAACTTTGCTAGGAAGTACAAAGTTGCTCTTAATCCAGAAAGAAGCTTTTTGTCCTTCATATCCTTTTATGTAGACCCAGACTTCCTGCCTTGGATTTCCAATTTCCATCCTATTTTGTTACTTCAATTAGAGCTTGTTATTTGTCTTTTAAGTGCACCAGATTGATAGCATTTGACAAGGATTTTTTTTCAAAATTATTTATTATCTCATACCAAATAACCTGAAAGAATCGTGTTGTTACTAATGGATTGTGCATGGTCTAGTAATTGCTGCATTTTTCTTCTTTTTTCCCCCTCTTTGCCAAAAACATGATAGATAATGTTTTAGGTAGTTCAATAACAGATGTTGAACTCTGGATGGTTTGTTTGAGAAGGCTACATAAAATTTGTGAAACTGGAGGTATTTTGGTCTTTTGACCTGTTATTTTTAAATTTCAGTGGAGAAATGCTGAAGAACAGCAGTGATTTTCCTTCTATTATCAAAGTATTTCTAAATAGGTATTCTTTTGAACATTAGAAATATGTTAGGGGTTTTTTGGAGCCAAAACAAACAATTCTTATTACGTAACTATAAGCAACTTAAAATATTTTAAAGAATATTTTCATAGTAGAGTAATTACTGTATCTTAGCATTTTCCTGTCTGATGAATCATGATTGAAGAAGGCAGAAAATAATGAAAATTTAAACCTAGTATGTATGTGAAATGTGGAAAAAGGTCAAAATTAAAGGGAAATAAAAGAAAGTAGCTGGAAGTTATGGGAGTCTGATCACAGGGAACATTTGGTTCTGCTTAAGCCTCTTCAGCTGCTGGAAATTGAGATGCATGAGATGAGACATGCATGTACATTGCTGGCTAAGTTTCTAGGTACAGATATAAAGAGCAATGGTTTGACAAATGCATGCCAAAGTGGCATTTTCTGAAGGCCAATAAAGCAATGCATAGGTGAAAAAGGATCTTTGCCAAGGTATACTAGCTGACATGTTGATTGTCATTTAAACCAGCTAAGAATTTTTTTAGATTAGGCATGAAGGATTTTACACTGATTATAATAATTTTATGTAACAAAATTCATTTTATGAGTATCTGTTGCTGGTGTAGAACATTTAAAGCTTCATGTTTTTATAGTGTTTCCGTGAGGATTGTGTACTTACTCTTCAAGCCAAAATTTTTTTGCATTATGAAAATATGTATCGTTTACAGGTGGTACTAAGCAATGATCAGGTTCAATAAAAATCAGTAGGTTGGTGAAATATTCCATCAAGTACTAGTAAGGGAAGTGGTGGCATTTTGAAATTAGAAGTAATTTTTATGACATTTTCCATTCAGTATTTTACCCAAAAGCTGTTGTATGTGTTCTAGTTACTCTATGAAACAAGATACCTGATGTCAGAAGCTTTTTTCAAGTAGCTGCTAAAATGAGATGTCTCATCTTTCATGCCTGTAACATCCTAGATCATTGTGTTTCAGCCAGCAGCTTGTTTTCTGGGTTTGGCCCTTGAGATAGTGAATCTGTCCTGGCCTCCTTTTTCTCCTGGGTTGTGGCCAGAACCCGCCTCTGCTCACACAGGCAGCTGGAACTCAATTTTCTGTCATTGCCTCCAGAGCTCATGAGAAGAAAGTGAGCAAGCAGAACAGTTTTACTCCAAAACTGTGATCCAGCCATAATAACAGCATCTTTTTGCGTAGTAGGAACTGAGAAATAATGTAGCTTGCACTCATGAATGCACACAAAGCTGCATACAAACAACATATGTGGAAGGATATCTCTTTGGTGACAACTTCTCTACTTATTTGCAGCGTCTGGACTTTTGAGGGCCTGACTTGTGCATTTGGAGTGAGATGTTTTAAGCAAATATATTTGGCTGTATTAGGATCTAGTGTTCCATGGGATTTTCGCCACAACTTAATTACAGCGTGGCTGAAGATTAGGCTAATTTGTGCATAGATTTAGAAAAAGTGGTTGATTTGGAACAAATAAGGGGAGAAATATCTTTTTCCACTTAAATAAATGAAAGATTTAAAAAGAAAAAACATATGAATGTAGAATTAAAGAACAAATATGGGACAAGTTGATAACTAAATGGGCTTGATGTTCTGTATTTCTAATGTTCAGTACATCTTAATTAGAAGAGTGTGTTTGAGGGAATTATTTGTAAGATATCCCCTGACCTTTTCAGTCAGAAGCTGGTCATGCCATTCAGGAGCATTGGATGTAGCAAGGGAAGAAAGTTGCTGAGGGGAGAAGGTGGTATAGAATGTTTATTTTTGCTGAAGATGGAATAAAAAGTTATACATTTATGGGGCCTTCCATTGCCACAACAAAGTAAAATTAGAAAATTGTATTTCATCTGATCTTTACGTGGGAGAAGTAATGGCTGTCCCAACAACTTCCTATTTGCTATGTGACACAAATTGTCCTGAAAATGCATTTGCTAGTGTTTAACTAGTGCATCATTTAGTACTGCAAGACCATTACTGCAGGCAATGTTCATGTGGTTTGTTCCTCTGGGGTATTTGGTAGTCAATGAAGTAACTTCATAGGTACAGTAAATACAATTTAATGCTCAAATGACTTTCAATTTTTATAAGCAAAACTGCCTCCTGGAAAAACTGTGGAACTGTTAAACTTTGCTTTTTCAAAACCTCTAGATGATTTATATTGAAAATAAAGTTGCAAGTAAAGAACTATCGTGCTGGCTGGCTGGGAGTACAGAAACACACATGCACACCCAAGTTGGATTTTCTCTCACATGTTTGCGTTACTCTGTATGTTATTTATTATTTACAGAATACGCACTGCTTTATGAACCAATACTTGTGCTTCTTCAATGCCTTGCTGAAATGATTCTCCTGTTATTGCTGAACTTGGATTTATTCCAAGAGAAGATCTGGTTTCTTCAGGCAGGCTTGCCAATGTTTCAGTCTTTATATGTTATGTCAGATCTGCATGGATCTGAAAGCATGTCTTCATCATGGTTATGCAATTGTCATGCATAGCTGTGATTTGATTAAAATACAGAAGAATACTTTTCTTAATGGAAGTTCACAGAGGGCTTTTGATGTACCCTCAGAAGATGTTGAACAGGGCCTTGCTGACTGCAGTGCTCGGTTATGCTACATCATGGAGCACTGCAGCCTATGCAGGCTCTCTGGAAAGTCCCATGCATGGTTAGGGACACTTGCTGTACCTGTTGGTAACCCCCTGGAAATCTGTGAGCAAGATCTAAGTGAGAAACTCTCGAGGTCAGTACTGGATTTTTCTGCATTTTGAAGTCTTGGTCGTGTTCTACCTGTGAGATGCTATATGCAGTCAAGCTGTTTATTGGCTTGCTTAAAAAACACTGAGAAATTTGAATGTCTTTCCAAAAAATTATCCAGTTGAAGGTTGTAATGTTGTTCAAACTCCGTTCCTGAAGCATTAAATGTAATGGAGCTATTTAAAGCCAAGAATGAAAAGGGAATGCTTTGGCATTAGTTATCTCAGTTATAAATCATGTTAGATGTTTGGATTTATGTGATCTTGATATATACAGTATATATTAAGAATGTCTGTCTAGAACATCCACATTTAATGTCAAAGGGTAGTGCTCTGTAACAGGGTTGCTCTAGTGACTTTGCAGTGACTTATTATTCTGGGGATTCCATATTTGAAAGACATGGTGTTTGCTTTTATAGGGTGCAGAAAGCACCTGCAAGGAATCCAGGGTGGTGTTAACAGCACTAACTTCAGACCACAGAATGCTGGTTAGTACTTCTGGGATTAAGCACTGCAGATGCAGCTTATTTATATCATGTGAACTAACCATTCCTGTTTATGTTTTTTTGTTTTGTTCTGATACAGAAACCTAAAATAAATCACAGCAGCACTTAGCAGACGTCCTATGTCCGGTGTGTGTGCGATGTGTGGCAGTGGTGGTGGGCACGTCACAGTTCCATTTTCACACAGAATGGAAGCAACACACTTCTCTGATTTAATATTTAAAGTCCAGTACAGATCCAGTGAAGAATCCTAGTTTAAATACTTTGCCATTATTTCATAGTAATATTTGGTCGCAAAGGAGATTTTTCGAAATTTTGTGCAAGAATCTCTTAGATTAATTCTCATTGCCTTTGACTTAAGATAAATGAAATGTGGAGTATCAATAATGTGCATCTAATTCTTGGATTTCTGTAAGCAAGAGAAAGCAAACTTAACTTTTAAAAACTCTTATGATTGGCAGATAATTAAAACATGCTTCATTTTAGATGTTCTGTTATGAGAAAGTTGTGACACCTTGATTAGACCTAGTTTTTTGTTGGGTTTTTGTAATCTGTTTGAGACGGCATCTTTTCCATGTGCCTTAAAAACTCATATAGAAACACGTAAGATGTGTTATAGGAATTCCCTTCCTTCCCCTGCTCCATGATATTTTGATAAGTGAGGCTGTTTCTGGGATCATCTGTGATTTCTTTTAGTCTTAATTTAGATATATTCGTTTTTCTTCTCCACTCACTCTTCTTCCTTTCTTGGCCCCCACAGAAATTAGAGGGAAAGGCCACTTTTTATATATATATAAAATTGAGTTGCTTTAAACAGTTTTCAGTGACTCAACACAGACTATTAATTGCACTGCTTTTTAGAACAAAAAGACCCACTGGAGTCCATTAGTGTATAATGCACTGGTCAAATGGGCTGAGAGGTGCTGTGACCCAAGGATGGGACTGGACAACCCCAGCGGAGTAGGAACCCCTGAAACTGGTGCTACTTGTGCCAACACACCAGCCAGCTGAGGTTGGGAAGGGAGGACAGAAATGAGGTGAATCATTACTTCTTTGCTTAATTTCCGTTCTTGCACCATGAAATTAGGCTGCTTTTTGGGCCTTTCAGCTGCCCTGTGGAAGCGCACAGGAGCACACAAGCAAAACCATTTAAAAAATACAGATTTTACAGACATTTTAGAAGCCACCTCTGGAGTTCATGCATGTCAAAGGACTCTCACTATTTCTTCTTTAAAACCAGTGTCTAAGTCCCTTTTAGAGAATCATCAGCTTTTGTGCAAACCAGTACAATTTTCAGCAGGGGAATGTTTGGGACTAAATTTTGATCCTGTAGTCATTGCGTATCTTTCCTATTATCACTGGAAAAAACATTTAAGGACTGTATTTGTAAATATATCTCTACTAGTTTTTCAGAGTTTTATTTTTAGATTTTGTCAGGTTTTCAACAGAACAGGATATGGAATTGATCTGATGTTACCTTCTGAGAGGCTTTCACCTGTGTCTTACACAAGAGGCTGTTACCAAAAACTCGGTAACCATGGGGTGAAAGGTGAAGCTCCGTTACTGATTAAAAAGAGTAAGTAAAAAAAGCAACCTTCATATCGGTATCTGGAGAGGAAAATGGTTGTCAAGTAGGAATGGAGTTAATAGAAATTTTCTGGACAAAATTGTTCTTTATAGGAAAAAAATGTTCATTAAAGATAGTAACTGGAAAGATTTGCCTTTTTGAAAAGGGAAAAAGATAATTTTTAGTCTTTCCAGTTGAAAGATTTTTAAATAAAAATAAAAACAAAGCAAGCAAACAAACAAAAACAACCACCCCCCCCAAACCAAAAAATCCCCAAAAAGCAAAAAAAATAAAACACCCAAAACTCCCCCAAACCCCTGACAAATATTCCAACAATAAAAAAAATCCAAGGAAACTGAGGAAAGATTGATTGGCTGGGGTGAAAAACAGTAAGTCAAAGGAAATCCTTTGAAGTATTGGGAAATAAACTTTCAGTTGGTTAATTCAGGCAATGAAGAAAGTGATAAGTAGAACAGGGTGACTTGAAAAGCTATAAATGAAGCACAGTCAAAATAACTAAAAACCTATTATATCTGTACATGATAATACAACTTTCAATAATGGATAGGCCAGAGCCTCATTATTTGGCTAAAAAAGCTTTGGTGTTCTGTCTTTTTTGACGTTAAGTACTACTTTTAAATGTCAGTTGCATTTACATAGGCTGGGATGATTTCTATGAAATGTGCCTAATTACCTACCTAAGTGGCCTCTAGATGTGCAGTTGCACATTTGGCTCAAACATGGACTGTTGTTGGAAATGGAATACTTTATTTTTTTAAAGTTTGCTTCAGTTCAATATGCTGTAGGTTGAAACAGGCTTATAAAAAAGCAGAATAAGATGTTAACCAATAGCTTACACCACAAAAAATCCACCATGCCCTAATAGTTTGTTTTCTGGTAGATCTTACTCCTTGCTCTTACTGAAAGCCTATTTGCAGCTTCCTGCCTCTGAGGGCAGTACTCACACTCCAGCTGGCTGGTGGTGCCTTCTCCTGCTCCTTCCCAAGCTGCAGTGTGGAGCTGCATCTGACACACCTTTCCCAGGTGTCCAGGGAGATGCAAAGCAGCATCATTTCAGTTTTGGCATGACATGGCATCACAGTTTATTTTCAATTGCAGATCACGTCTTAGTTTTAACTTTGATTTTCTTGGTTCTTCTTTGTGTATATTACAAACCTTTAAATCTAAATTTCCTATCTATATTTATCCTGTATTCAAGGCCAAAAAAGTATGTGTGGATTTTTTTTTTATAGATAGTATGGCTTTAAATAGTTACTTTCCTTCTCAAAAAGTCTGATTTTAGACTTAAGGACAGCACTGCGAGTCAGCACTACAAAAATTTCCTTTAGACCCCTGGGAATATTTGGAATTCAGCAAATGACAGCTAGTAGCTGTTTGGGACATGCTTAATATTAGCTTAAACTACTCATTCCTGGATCAAAATAACTAATAGGAATTTGTGCTAACATAGCCCTTCTTGCTACAAATGAAATGGTGCAGGATTTCAGGTTTATTCTTCCTACCTGGATTAGTCTAGTAGTATATGATTATTTTTTATAGGTTGTATTAAATTTCTTTTACAGAAGTTCAGGATTTGAGGTATTTTCCTAAGTACAAACTGAAAAAAGAATTATTAAAGAAAAGTTTAGAGACTTGGTAAGTGACAATTTTATTTTAATCTGTTCAGTATTTTGTAGGAACTAGTTTCAGTAATCTGCTTAAACCATGAGAAGCAATCTAAAACAACTGTCTTTTTATCTTAATAAATAGGAAATCCTTTAAAATGTGTTGAGTTGTAATTTCTTCTCTTCAGAAATGATCATGCCATAACATTATAGAGACAGCCTACACTACTATTGAGCTGTATAAAGATTCTTTCTCTCTTGAATGTTTATGATCATCTTATGTAGATTAGCACATAGATTGCAGTGGATTTTTATTCTCAGAACTACAAGTCAGAACCACTAAAACGCAATTACTTTATCTAGAAAAGATTCTTCCTGGCTACTTGATGAGTCCTGTTATGAATACCAGTACATCTCCTCATAACCCGTCAGAGCTGCACGAAGTGTACAAAACATGTTGTGTTTCTTTCTCACTGTGCGTGTCAAAAGCTGAGTTTGTTACAGTTGGTTGCAAAGTGGAGGCATTGCCATGGTTCACTAAGGCCTGCAAGCACTTTTGTTCATGTTTAACTTTGGTGAGTTATGTGTAGTTATATGGGCAAGCACATGGATATACATGTGCACAGTAAACACCTCTAGTTATGTAAAACTGCACAGATTTTTGGCCTGTAGCTGTGAGACTGTATCTATGAGACAAGTCAGAGTCAACAACAGAGCAGCTTTTAATGAGTTTGTCACTTGGGTGTCTGTAGGACTTTGTTTCAGTCTATGCAAGAGTTTCAAAATTAATGGTTTGGGGTTTTTTTTATAAAATTAAAATCCCCTGAGCATGAATTTCTGCATAACTTTATAAAAATATGTTCATGCTCTTTTAATGCTCTAAGGGAAAGTCATTCCCTCTAATGTGGTCAGCTGTTTTCTGGCAAGAAGAAAATTCCTGATCAACTTTTCAATGGAAAGAATGTGCTACAAAAGTCCTTGGGGTATGTAAATCAGAGAACTGTTGGATGAGGCTCTTTAGATTAATCCAAGTGATACAGTTGCTAAGGAGCAGAGAAGTCTCTAAAGTCAGAACTTAATGTTGGTGCAAACACAGCTGGAAACAAACTGGGAGCCACAAAGTGGATCTACCACAGCTCTTTCCTGGTGAGAAACATGAATTTCCTCTGAGGGAGAAGCTGGGTATGCTGTTGCAGGTAGGTACCACCAGACAGAACTCTGTCTGCTCAGTCTTGTCCAAAGAGCACCACATCTGGCACCCTTCACTGATCCCCCACTAGACCTGGCCCTTTATGAACATCTCTCTCAAGCTGCTTTGTCACACACCCTCAAATACACAATTACACCTTTCAGCTGAATCTACAAAAATGGCCTTTGCTGGGTAGCAACAGGGTCTTCTTGTAGTTTCAAGCGTGTTACTGGAAACACACCCAAAACTCTGTCTGAGCGACTGTCCATAGGACCATTGATCCAAATGCTGTGTAATGGGGATATACTGATCTACCCCACCGTGCTCTAGATCGAGGTTGGACAAGTGTATGACATTTTATTTCACCAGCCTATGTGCTCCCTGCCTCTTGTCTGGGAGCCAGGAGGGTTCTGGGTTTGAATGCCTTTAGCATTGTAGCTTCTGTGTGCTACTGTTGTCAGGATTAAGTTTTAGAAAGTCAGACAAGCCAAAACAGTCCAGCTCTGTCATTGTAATGATCCATAAGTGTATTGGTGTTACCAGGGATGAATTGTTATCACAGATAGGAGATAAGCAACAAGACAAGAGGCAGAAAACGATGCACAGGAAGTTCTGGCTAAATATGAGGAAGAACTTCTTTACTGTGCAGGTGATCAGAGCTCTGGCACAGATTGCTCAGAGAGGTGTGGAGTCTTCTTCACTGGAGATATTCAGGAACCGTCTGAGTAATTCTTGAGTCATTTGTGGACTTGTTAGAGAGTGCTAGTCTGGCAAAAAATTCCTAGATATTGTCACAGGTCAGAGTGATGTTCCTTTAAAGTGGTTGTCATGTATTTCTGCACAAGAAACCTAACCTGTAGCATAACTTCTTGTTCCTATCTTCTGACTGTGTATTAACTGTGAAAGAGATAAAGTTCATCTTTAACAGAGATGAGGTCAACATGAGGAGAAGCATTAGCATTGTCATCAGCACACCTTCAGCAAACAAGACCTTTTAACAGGTTTTTGCCTGTAAGAAAATAATTGCCTTCAGTAATGTAAGCTGGACCCCTGGTCTTGAAACACAGCCCATCCTTGTGGAGCACACTTTCTTGGATGCATTTCTCCTTGGAGCTGGGAGAGCTGGGGAAAGGTTGTATTCTTCTCTTGCATGTGGCTGCAGGAAGTAGGGCTATTCATGAAGCAAAAAGGAGGAACCTTCTCTGCTTCTGGCGCACTGGCAGACTTTACACTAAGGGAAAAGTAAAAGCTGAGAGAAAGTTGCAGCAGGGTGCCACACAATGTATATTTTTCTACATACTTTCCTAGGAAAGACATTTTAATGATGAGAAGCAAGGTTTGTCTTGTAGCTGAACAAAAATAAAGTGATTGAAACATGAGTGTTGAGAAGGAAACAATATACTGTGAATAATACTGACTGGAAGTACTACTGCATGTTTGGAGTGGGGTTGTCCACCATTGGAAGTAATAAAAATAGAGCTGTAAATTATACATTGGGGTTTGGTTTACTCTGGAAGCTAATTCTTAAGAAACTGAAGTTTATTTATTGTTTGTGTCACAGGAATATTTGGCTTGTTCCAAGTCCAGTCTTCAGCATTTTTCGTTTCAGGCCATATAAAGAAGATCATCTATGGTACATCTACCCCAGTTCAACAGAATGGGCTCTAACCCATCTCTGTAAATATACTGCCTTCTGTGTTGCTTCCAGCCACAGCAATACTTTGAAAATTACTTATATTCTTCTAAAATTTACTCAACAAAACCTGTTTTCATGCTATGCAATTGCATTCAGGTCTCAAAACATTGCAAAGCATCCTTCAATATGCTTCAAAACCAGTTTGTTTTTCACAAGGGCAATGGAATGACTTTGCTTGGTATCACAGTGGGATTTCCCCATGCGTTTCCTTCAGGTTGTATGAAAAGTTTCCCTGATATAGGTGTGTTTAAATGTAGGAAATGGCATTCTAGTTGGGTTTTGTGTCATGAAGACAGTGGATATGATTTATCTGAACACCAGGAAGATTTCCTCTCCCTCCCTCTCTGCCTGCTTGGCTGGGCAAATAGCTGGTCAGCTTGCAGCCCTCCAATCACCTGTTTTGCCAAGCCTCCACCCCTCAACACCTGCGGCTGGCTTTTAAAGCAAGTCTTTTAATAAAATCACTTTCAGTCATTACTCTTCCATTTATGACAGCAGGAGTTCAGGACTGAGTGAGAGGAGCAGAAATTTGCCCAGCAGAAGTTGCTGTGAATCAGGTTAGTAATGAAGTTTACTGCTGAAAGAAATAACCTGAAAGCAACCTAGGTTACCTTAGGAAACCGTGCCTTTAACATGTGTGCTGTTTGAGTAGCAAGAGCTGTGGTATGCAGTTTGTTTATGTTGCAGCATTATTCTGTCTTTGGTGAAGTAAAAATGATAGTGTTAACATATAGAAGATGCAGCTATATTTTGCTTCCCAGTCTGACTAGAAGGTGTTTCTGCTTTTGAGCAAATAAACTTTCTTTCCTTTTCCCTTTTATTGTCTTACACTTCCATTACAGGTGCTGCTTTCCAATTTTACAGCTTGAAGTATTATTGAAATATGCTACTTTAAATATTCCAAGCCAGTAGGAGTTTTGTGGAAGTCTTGGGCACCACATGATCTTTTAGGACACTTGCAGTAAAATAATGTATTGGCTGTGCATGTGTGTATGCACATTCAAATCATAGACTACACCTAGTTTTGCTTCATCTCTGAATTCTTTTCCTTTCATATATTATTTCACGAGATCTTACTTTCGTATATTATGGCTCAAGGTCTAATAAATATAATACTTCAAATTTTAATAAGGCTATATGTTATTAAGAGGAGATAAAAAAATCATAAACTTTTACAGGTTTTTCAGGAAAACAAAGCTGCAGAAAGGTGCTGAATTAATCTGTATCAGCCAGTATATATATTTATATTTTCCAATTTTCAATATGTTACAAACCTCTTGGAGTATTTTATCCTTAATTGGTATGCTGTTTAAAATGTTTAACTACTGCATCTAAAATTAAAAGTATATTATATAATATTAGCTCAGCAGAATAGTTTTGAGTAAAATATCTTTATTTTACTTTGGCTTCAAAAATCATTAAGCACAAATCTCAATAACAGTACTAAAACTTTCAGAGGTTTCATATTGCTTTATAACATTTGCTTTCTATATGAGATTTTTATGGTTTTTTATTAGAGCTTTTAATGGGAAATTTTGTGGGAAAAGCAAAACTTTGGATTTTCCCATGTGTAGCTTGGGTTTAATGTGTACTAACTTAAACCATGTATGAGACATAATTAAAGTAAAATTTTATTTTAATGGAAATAAAATTATTGACACATGATGTTAATTACCTTTTTTGCTCCAACATCCACATATTTTTTGATTTTTGTGTGGAATAGGCGGCTAGGTTAGGTTATTTTTACATGAAAAATACTTTGCAGAAATGGTAGATTTTATATGACTGTGAAGCAGTCAAAGCAGGTTTAAATATGAATAAAAGTTTTGCAGATAGAGACTTTGTCCCTTGCACTGTATTTTTTAGTTACAAATTTTTTGACACCAAACATTTCCTGCCAGGAGAGGGCTAACAACAGATGACTATTAAACATTCCTGATCATCCACGGAAACGAAGAGCTGGTATGAATTGTAAAGCTGAACTCATCTTGGACTGGCATTCAGATGTGTTGTGGACAAGCAGTAAATGATCTGGTTTACAACTGGCCAGGAAAGGCTGAAATTAAGATGATTTTATCAGCAGATACTGTAGAGAAAAAAAATAACTAAGATAATAAAGAACAAAAGGGGTTGGAGAAGTACCTGCTTATTCAGGTACTCTGACAAATACTGTGAAAGTCTATCAGTCATGAAGAAGCTTTGTTTTGTTTTTTTCCTCCCCCTATGTTAGATAAATCTGTCAAATTCCTCTCCTGTCTAAATTATGTCCTACCCTCCTGCCTGTATCTTTGTTGAATGTGGTTGAAGGGATAAAACTGAACTGTAATGTGGATGGCTTAGCAGTTCTCTCTAGGAATGTGTTCAAGGCAGGAGGAGTTTCTGTAAGGGCTGGTCGTTGGTCATCAAGTCTAAGGCAGTTGAACTGAGACCTGCCTTTTTTGGAGGACTGTTGGAGGCGTATTCCGTGTTTATAGCATAACCTGTAGCTAAATTAAAACTTAGTCCAAAAGAGACTTCAGAAGTTCAGTGACCCAGCACACGCAGAGCCAAAGAGCTGCCACCTCAGTTGTGTGCAGCAAAAGGAATGTGCCAACATCGGTATCAAATGGATTTCACTGGTGTTTGCTTGTGACAAAGTGAAACTCGCTTTGCTCGTGATGAAGCGCTCTCTGTAAAGCAGACTTCAAAGCGGAGCCTGGCACAGGTTGGAGTGCACGAGAGAATCATCAGGTTGTGTCTGCTCCGCACCTTAATTAGAAATAACTTCATACTGAGTTCAAGGGCATTTTCCTTTGTGATTTCTTATCACTCATTGCCTGTATTTAAGTTCTGTATAAAATCAGGATTCAGTCTTTTCTCTGTTAAGCTGCATGAACAATTCAGCCCACCCTGACTGGTCATGCATGCTGGCTACATGCCTAACATTGCTGTTCAAAAGCAGGCAGGTATCCAAGTCTGCAACAAGAAGTGTAGGACAGGTGCACCAGAAGTGCCTCAAAAGCACTCACTTCCTTTTTGATTGATTACCCAGTGTAATTGTCAAAAACTCCCTTTCCCAAGATCTCAAGTGTGCCTCGCAGGAAGGCTCAGAGTGGAGCCAGTACTCCTCAGCTGTGCAGGACGTTCAGCAGGGGCTCAGGCCAGCACTGGGAGAGCTCATGGCAGTAGAGGCCGGGATGAAGCAGAGCCCACAGTCGTGTGCTAGGATGAGACAGGATTAGACTGTAGCAGGGGAAAGAGGGAGAAAAACGGAGCAGTCAGGAAAATACTGAAACCTGGTAATCAAAAAGTAGAAGTCATTTTTAATGTGTTTACTTACCCTACTTCATGTTCCTCTCTGTCATAAAGATCAACAGAAGAGAAAACCAATATTTGTCCAAGCTCAGGAATAAGATCTGTGAGTCTGCAGGAATCAGACCCCTCATAAGGGTGTGTGGTGGCAGTCAGTAAAAGCTTGTCTAGGACAATGCTGCCACCAAAAGGCACAGCCAGCTGTTACCTTCTTTGCTTCTGTAGGTTTGTATTTTAGCATGAGATGTGCTCAGCCTCAGTGTTCTGGTAAACTGCTCATGAGTCAGCACATGTCAGCAGTGAGTCATTGCCCAGGCTGTTCTCTTGCAGGGGGTAATGCATTAAAGGATCTGCTTTACAAGGGGCACCTCAGAAGAACATTACCCTTGCCAGTTATTTCTGAAGACACTTGTCACCTCATACTTCTGTCATTTGGCCCCGTGTGAAGCCAAATAGCTTTATAAGCTCATCAGTTCTTCCTGCTGCACTGTCTTATCAAGTATGAAGTCTTGAAATGGCTCAGTCAAATCTGAAAGGGAACATGTCTGAGGTACAGTGCTGTACTTGGCACACAGCAGCAGACGTTGTGAAGCAGGGTTCAGGCATTGTTTGCTATGCATTTAGGCATGCTAAGTATAGGAAACTGTGAAAGGCGTGCTGGATTCCGGTGGTTGTTGCAAAAGGTCGTGTTTGTCAAGTCCATGTTAGGATGGGTATACTTACAAAGAGAAGTTTCCCATGCACATGAGGTGAGGGTTTTTTCCCTCTACAGATACAAAGTTTGTATCTTGAACTTATTCTTTGGTTGCACTCCAGTTTCTAAAGGCTAAAGAAGAAAGGCTGGATTTCAGTCAGAAGAGGTGTCATTTTTTACTGGCTTGTGGCTAGCAAGAACTTCTTCCTCTCCACAAGAAGCAGAAATCAGAAGCAGAAAAGCTCCTCCAGTTTTGCCATAAGGATTCCTTCTTAGCAGAGAAAACCATAATATCGCTCACTGGCCACTGCAGTACATGCCTGTACAATTTTTGGGACTTCTTGTCCCAAATGGCAAAGAAGCAGAATAATCTGAGATGCTGTTTGAGTAACAAGAATCTTGGAAATTGCTTAGTAGTCTGAGAACAAGATCTGCCAGAGTATTTTTTCCTGTTAATGAAATACCAAATGAAATATTATCTGGGGGGATGGGAGAAATAATTCCTTTAAAAATTGAATGCTTCTGCAACATTGAAATTGCTAAGGTGAAGGCCAGAGAGTCACAAGAGCATTGCTGCCTGTCACATGAGCTGCAGACTAATAAGCATATTAATATAATATCCTAAGTGGTTGCTCCAGCTTCCGAATTGTCATTAGGGAAAAAAAAGTGGCCTCAGAATACTTGTCTAAGTACAGTCCAGGACAGATAAACCTGGCTGTGTGGGAATGGAGTGCCTCAGCCTCAGGCCCAAAGAAAGGCTGCTCTTTCTGAAGAGCTCAGAACACACATCAGGGAATTTTGCCTGAACAGTTCAATGCTAATTTCCTTAGAAGATGTTGTGGATCTCTGCCAACATGAATATCATCTGAGTTTTGTAACTCGTGAAACCTTTGTAGTGGGTGAGTCTACATAACATGGGCAGATTCTTGTCTCTGGGAGCTGAAAGGACTGCCTGATTGAAGTAGAGCTTTGGAAACTTGCCTGTCTGCCTCCTTCCACTGTCCTGGGCCACCTATCACCTTTCTAAGGTGATTAAGCATCACTGTCTACAGCTATTCAGTTCCATTCACTACCCTTTATCAAATTCCCTTTACTTAAAAGGAAATTGAGACCTTTTTTCTTAAGGGTGCTCTTTGAGGGCAGAAGGGGCATGTTTGAGTGTACTTGGGGAGCTATTACAACAATAGGGTAAAATATTCTTTTTCTTATCAGGTGATTTTTTTCCCCATAGCAATCTCATATAGGGATGGCAGAGTTCCTGATATTCTCTGCTTCTGACTCTCTGTTTTAGAATCAAACACTGTTAATTGAGCTATCCATCTTGATATCAAGTAATTGCTGTCAGTGGATTGAACTAGTGTGATTAGAAATGTCCTTTACTGTCCTAGGAAACTGACACAGACCAGGAAGGAATACACCAGCAGAATATCTTCATCTAAATTAAATAGATTTTCAGTTCCCAGGAGGATTCCACTTAAAAATCACGAGCAGAGTATAGATATTTATGATATGAGTTGCAAAGACAAACACCAGTTTGGGAAGATAACAGATAGTATCACTTGATTCTTACCAAACTCTTAGCCATCAACAATACAATTCAAACAAATACATGAAGACAGAACTCGTACATTAGTGTTGCCTCTTTAAAATATCATTTCTATGGGATGCCCATGTCCTCCCTCCCAAGCAAATGCTTTGGACCATCAGTGACCATTTGTTTTAGTTGGGAAGCTGGATCACTGCTGTTCCTAGCGGGCACCCATATCACAGGCCAGAGAAGTGCTGTCCACCTGCTGGCCTTCAGGACAGGTTGGTCACAGAATCTGAGCTTGTGTGCTAGAGCTGATCACAACCCACACTGTGATGGGCACTCAGAATATTGAAGAACTGTAGCTGGCATGGGATGAGCAGTTAGCCCATCAGGTTTTGTTAGATGATTTTTAGGCAGAGGTGTGCAAGATTTCTTGTATGGATAATTAGGTCTGGGAAACTTCATTGGTGTGTGAGAGTAGATACACTATTTTAATCTGCTTTCAAGCAGTTCTTACTGCAGCAAATTCTAAAGGCAAAAGCTATGTATTTGAAGACAAAAGGATATTGAATTGGTTCTGTCAGAATGCTGTATTTTAAAGCTTTTGCTGTTTATTGTCTTAGTGTTGCAGTTTTAGATGCCAAAAACCCTTATTTATGTTGGTGTTGATCCTTATCTTAAAAGGCTCTATGATATATGAGATAATAAGCTGTTTCAGTTTTAGAAGTAGTTAAGAAGTGACCATTAGCAGATAAATAGAAACTATTTCTTCTTTTTTTATGGCAGTGTAATAAGCCTAAAGATAATGGATCTCTTTCCCTGGGGAAATTAGTACTACTGATAAAATTAGGAATAGTGTATCTCTAATTTGTTTCCTGGAGAAAAAGCACATGCCATCTTATTTAATGTCACAAAAGAGTGTGAATATATTAGTCAGTAGATGTGATTAAAGTTCTTCATGCAAACATTTTTTTCCATTGTTTTTCACCAGAGTCTACACTATCTTTTGCCTACTGGAATAATTTCCTTTCTTTCAGAGCTCTTCATCCATCATGTTGCCCTGTGGCCCAGCTCTGTCCTTTATTCGGTGTCTGGTGCGGAAGAAGAACATCGGCGGCGAAAGCCTTGAGGACACCAAGTTGTGCCGATGCCTTTCGACACTGGACCTGATAGCCCTGGGAGTGGGAAGCACCCTTGGTGCTGGTGTTTATGTCCTTGCTGGAGAAGTGGCCAAATCCGATTCTGGCCCCAGCATCGTTGTTTCTTTCCTCATTGCTGCCCTGGCATCGGTGATGGCAGGTCTCTGCTACGCCGAGTTCGGTGCTCGTGTTCCCAAGACTGGTTCTGCGTATTTGTATACTTACGTTACAGTTGGTGAGCTGTGGGCTTTTATCACTGGCTGGAATCTTGTTTTATCCTATATTATAGGTAAGTTTCAGAACAAATACGGGTGCCAGGGGTTTCTGAGACAGCAGATAAAAGATACAGACTTAGAGCTGGTTTTGTTTTCTGTCTCTACACTTAGCTACCATTTCTTTTTAGTCTTGCTGAGATGAAATAACCAAAATAACAGGTTATTTCCTTCTGTGCACCACCATTGAAAACAGGGTATATTTTCAAGACATTTTTGTAAGTGTGATGTATGAACCACATAGCTTGTATGAAAATTGTCAGACAATTAAGTGATGATTCACAAGAATAAACAGGATTTCTTTGCCATCTTTGGTCAGCAAAAATAATTTCAGTAAAATCAATAAGCTTTTTTTTTTTTTTTTAATATATACAGCAAGGACATTTACAGGGACCATTACTATAGTATCTATAGTCTCTTACAGGAAAGCCACAATGTTTAGGTACTAACTTGCTACTATATCCTTGTGCTAATTAAGTCCTGTCAGGTAATCCCGTAAAATACAAAGTTGACCAATTGATCTGAATAAAATCAATGCTTATGTGGCAGATAGTAAAATAACTATTTCAGTGCTTCAGCGGAGATAACATTTTTGGACTTAAAAATTATTTCTTCCAGAGGAACATGTTCCAAACTTCCATTATATTGTGTATGAGCATGCCTAGCTTTAGATGTGTACCTACAGGATGGTTACTCAAATCATTACAAAACTGATTTGCCCCAGTATTGTATTAAAATGTATTTAATGAGAGGAGAGTTATAAAAATAAGACTGCATTTGGCTGTGCACTCTTTACCACAGGAGAGTACTAATTTTAAATACAGACTCTAGTAACATACATATTGCTAGTAATTTTTTTTTTTTGCTTTACTTACAGGTAGACAAATGTTCCATGTTCTTTATTAAAGTGTTTTCTTACATTACTTTTTATTGTTTAACATATGTCATATTGTAATGTAAGAAATTAACTTCTTCCAGAATCAGGCATAAATGACACAGAAATAATTTCTGCAATATTTTGGGAATAAATGAGGGACAAATTTGTTTATTTTGGTTCTAGAAAAACTTGTTTCCATGTAACAAGCATAATCCTAAAACATTAAAATTCTTCAGCAAAACAAACTTGCAGCACAAGCTCTGCTTTTTAAAATACAAGGTAGCAACAGGCTTAGTTTTGTTTCTTTTTCTGTAGAGGTAGCTGTATCCCACTGTATGGATATAAAACCCTAAACATGCATGTGTTTTTTGAAGGTACATCAAGTGTAGCAAGAGCCTGGAGTGGCACCTTTGATGAACTTCTTGGAAAACGGATTGGTCATTTCTTCAGTGCCTACTTCAAAATGAATTACTCTGGGCTAGCAGAGTATCCTGACTTCTTCGCTGTATTCCTTATATTGCTTTTATCAGGTAAGACAATATATGGCTTCCTTTATGGTGCTCATGATATTTTACAGTTAAAAGTGCTAAATTGTAGGGTTTTGCACCAGAAATACCTTAAGGAAGTCCAGAGGCACATTTTGTACTGGCACAATAGCTCTGTGAATTAAATGTATATAATCAAATTTTCACATGCACCTTCTTCTCTTGAAACTGAGACATGAACACTTGTCAGTACCTTTTTTTAATATGATGCAGAATGATGGTAACAGGAAAATTACATAGTTCTGTGTTTTCATGGCTTTATCACCAATAGATGTTTTCAGAGTGGCCTGGAGGTTAAGCTCTGTAGTTCGGTGATGTGGTCTCCTTAAATCATATATTATGCATGTAGTGGGCATTTGTATGGGGTTTTTCCATCTAAATTGTTCACTTATTTGGTATAAAATAATGTTCCCCTTTTTAAGTCTTCGGTTGTTTATCCTAGAATTTCTTTGACCTAAAGGGCACCCCAAGGTAGCTTACATGGATCAACAGACCAGTTTGAAATCTGAGTAAACCTTTCCTCTCTACTCTTCCAAGTCCTGTTTTTGTCTTTACTTGTACCATGCTGTTAAATCTCAAACATCGACACCAGCTACATGATGTTTGAGGGATCAGAAAGCTCAACAATACTGCAACTTATTTCCATGTTTGCATTTAACAATTATTTACCACATGGAAATGTTCCTGCTGCCACTGGGAGTGAAGGAAGCAGGAAGTATGCAGTTTGTTTTCAGACAATACTAGAAGCATTTCAGTACTCAGTAGAGGTCTTATCCATATCTCATATACTTGCCATGTTTGGTGTCTCTTTGGATTAAACCAAAGCAGGAGCTTTTGTTCTCTGGAAAGTGAAACCAAGTTGTATGTATATAACCTGTTCTCTGGTTCTCTTGTTCTGAGTGGGATTTTTTTTTTACACAGGAAAACATTTCTGTTCAACCTACTGCTAGAATAAGTGACCAGTGCATCTGAAGATTTATTAGGTCTCTGTACATAAAGGAATGATTTCCTATGTTTAGGAAGATCTGGGAGTTTACTTGACTAGGTTTAGTCCAGCATCCTGCCAGTTTTGTGGTTCAGAGTTCCCTATAGGACCAGTTCAGACCCTAATGTCCTCAGGAGGGCTGGGAATGAATTTGGAATATAATTGGAGCAGACCTTTCAGTTTCACCTCTTCCAAATAAAGGAGGAAAAAATAACACTTTGAAAAGCAGAGCACTGAAACTCCACAAATCAAACTAGTTTAGATGCTGACATATTTTATGTTTTCTCCACTGCCATTGCGGCTTCAGCACATAAGAATTAGATGTTCTTGGAAAGAAGAAATATTTCCCCTGTTGTTCATCACTGCTCCTGAGTTTTTATTTGCATCCTGTTTTTTCATCCATACCATCATTCCTTCTTCACTCCTTTCACATTTGGGCTGTAAATTGCTTCTCCAGGTGTCTGTGATAAGGAGGCAAACTCCCAGTGACTGAACTGGGTTGAATTTCCCACCGCTGAAAGGAGCAGCAGTGGGGGTGACTCAGGGCTGTGCAGAGTGAGCATGATACAGTAATTGGATTGTGAGCTGTGTAAAGCTGAATCATAGGAGTAGCAGGTGATGTTTTACAGAAAATGTTATGTGCTAAGCACAAGGGAAAGTTCACAGAAATCTGGTTTCGGGTTTTTTGTTTTGGTGGGTTTTTTTGTGGGTTTTTTTTTTTTTCTTGGTTTTTTTTGTAAAGAAAGAACTTTAAAAATGCACATGCTATGATTCGCACTGCATTAGGCTGATTGAGATGCTTCCTCTTTGGAAAAACTGAGCTGAAGAAAGCATACACCTATTTCAATAAAAATGTCATTGTTGAAGAAAACCTGAGCAGCTCATAAGATAATTTCTGTGTTCTGATAAGATTGCAAATATCTCATTAGCAGAGTCAGAAACTTTTTAGACATTATTTTGAGAGGCTTAAAATTTTCAGACTTAATCTCTAAATAATGAGGGAAAGTATGTATGTGATATTAGTGCAAACACATAGAGTGCAAAGGACCAGTGAAAACTTTCCAATTGTATTTAATTTTTCCTGATCTGCTAACTGCCTGTTCCATTAAACAGTTAACACTTTAACACTTAAAATTGTTAAAAATCGAATGATAAAGTAGAATCCTGATGGAATAACTTTCAGATTGTTTAAATGTTCTACTCTGCAATCTAAAGTCAAGAATCTCTATGAATCAGTGTTACAAACAAGAGGCATGCATTTCTTTTAAAGGTTTTATTAGTGAACTAGGAAATGGGACTTACTCTGATGGATGTGCCCTGGGAAATGTAGAGTCAATCGGTTGCATTGTTAATTTAATAATTGAGCTTCTTTTCTTAATCTAATGGATAATTCTTCTGTAAGGAATATCTTCTACCAATCTGTTTTAGAAAGCACAGAATTCTTGTAGCTATTTTTACTCCATGGCATAAAACTGAGAAATGGATAGGCATCTCAGAGAAGTAGAAAGTGGCCATTGCTAAAAATACTTTTAAATACTTAAAGAAGATTTCTCTTTTGTGGTTTCCAATACATTTGCCTGTTGTCATGCTGTTGAAAAGTCTAGCAAGTTTGTGCTAATGCTTTTTAAAAAATCTGGTGATGCTTTTTAAGTATTATTCACAGTACTTGCATATATATATACACACACACCTTTTACATGTATGCCTTCTTTAAAATGTCATTTCATTAGTATAATGGGCCATTCATATCTATAAAATATTTTTATTTTACAGGTCTTTTATCTTTTGGAGTAAAAGAGTCTGCATGGGTGAATAAAATTTTCACTGCTATTAACATCTTGGTCCTATTCTTCGTTATGATTTCTGGTTTTGTGAAAGGTGAAGTTGACAACTGGAAGATAAGTGAAGAATATCTCAGAAACCTTACTGCAGTAACAGAGTAATTTTTAAAAATCTATTTACTGGCTCATATTCCAAACAGTTTTCTCTTACACATGCTTTATTAGTAATAAACACTGTTAGTGTTTTAATATGTTTTGTCACAAACTTCAAAGCAAGTAAGATGGTGATTACTTGATTCAGATATTCTTCCTTTTGCTGTTATTTTTATCTTTCTTACAAGCTTGGACATAAAAATGTCATCTCATGCAGTTTTGTAAAGCAGACCTCTGTCGTGATGAGAACACTTAAACTTTTTTTTCAGAGTTGTAGGGTAGGAAGTTGCATGTATTTATCCTACTAATAATGGGAAAAAAGTTAACTTTCTGCTGTATTTTTGTTCTTTATAGGAACCTCTCATCCTATGAAAATGTGACAAGTATGTATGGGAGTGGTGGCTTTATGCCTTACGGTTTCACAGGAACATTGGCTGGTGCTGCAACCTGCTTTTATGCTTTTGTTGGATTTGACTGCATTGCAACAACTGGTATAGTATTTATATGTGTGTGTGTGTGTGTATATATGTTTAACATGGGGAGTTTTTTGCAAAAAGACCCCAAAGAACTACAAAAAAATATAATAATCTGTCTACTCCTCTTACTTTGCTTTCTTCCAAACCTCTTCCAGTCAATGTAGAATGAGTCTAAGTTCATTCCTGAATGTGGCTATCTTTCTGGGAAGAAGGAGGTGGCTGTGTTTATTTTATTCCTGTTCTAAAGAAATGATTGTCACTTTCTAAGTCTGGAAAGTGCTTAGGTATACAATTTTTCTGCTCAAGTTATGTTAATCACCTGCTCACTTTTACAGTTCTCTGAGATAAGGTGTCTTTTCTAATGGCTGATAGGGAATGAGTACATTGAACTTCTGAAGTGTAGGTAAATAACTAAAAATAATGGGTTTGGAGTACTCTGAATAAATTATTTTATGACCTTTAATTTAACTCTGTTTTAATGCTATTTCTGACAACAAAATACTGAGTTATGTTCTGTGTGTCTCAGTTTATTTTACTCAGATTTTTAAAACTTCTATTACAGATATGATTCTCATTACTTATATTAACAAGTGATGTGTCTTTGATGTTATCTTTTAAGGCTGAAGGGGAAAATTAATAAGACTTTTTGGTGGGGAATTTTCTTTTCCTTTTTTCAGGAGAAGAGGTCAAGAATCCTCAGAAAGCCATCCCCATAGGAATTGTGGTGTCCCTGCTTGTCTGCTTCATGGCCTATTTTGGGGTTTCAGCTGCACTGACACTTATGATGCCATACTATCTGCTAGATGAGAAAAGTCCCCTGCCAGTAGCATTTGAATATGTTGGATGGGGTCCTGCTAAGTACCTTGTAGCAGTGGGATCTCTCTGTGCTTTGTCTACAAGGTAAAGACATTGAAATAATAATTCTGTAGGGAAAAGCTGATGAATAATGTATTTCATTTATATGTATGTTTGTGTGTTCATTTTGAAGGCTCAGTCCATGCAAAGAATTAGCAATAGGTATCATAAGCAAGTTCTAAGTTTAAGCAGGTCTGCATGACAGTAGCTGTGTTAATTTTGGTTCTTTTTTTTTAATTGTACTGTTATTGAATTCTACCTCTTTGGTAGAAGCTTATTAGCCCATTTTTTTATTTAAGTTATTTATTTATTTATTTATTTTACTTTCAAACATATAACCTGCACGTTATCTCTATTAAATGACAAAGCAAACCTCACCCATTTTGTCCTTTTTTGCTGTCCATTCCCAGTGACTCAGCAGCTTTATGGGCTCTGTATATTTGCAGGCAAAATTGAAGACATGATTAACTAGCTCCACTCCTCATCTTCGTTGCCTGTCTCTGTTTTCCTCCAGTAGCCAGTCTGTCTTCTGACATCATCCCTTCCTGTGGTTTCTGTGTGGGTATTTGAGATGTAGATTATAGCTGTGAAAATGTTATAATTTATTCCCCTTCCTGAAACTGTGATTGTAACCTTAACATATTATTTTGATTAAAAAGATCAGGGAGGGCATGATATGTATTAGTATGTGTTCAGATATATTACAACCCAATTGTAATGTGATACAAACACTTGAATAAATTAGAAAATTGCTTGATACTTGAATTTAGGAATAGAAAAATGCTGATGCCAATCTTTTACCTGAGTTTATGTAGGTAAGGAGATTCAGTGGTAAGAGCACTGGCTTTCCACAAAGGAAAACAAGTTGCCTGTGGAAGCACTGATACTAACAGCACTCCAACATAACCCTGTAGGCATCAGCCTGAATATGAGCTTTTTGACTGTGGGCAATGATTTAAAGGGAGGGAACATTTACATGCAGGAGGGGATAGAAATGTGAAGTAGTCCCAGAAAGATACTAAAAAAAATGTAGGACTGACTGAAGAATGTCAGAGTTACACAGTACATCCTGGGATTATAGTTGTTTTCTATATAGTTGTCATGGTCCCCTCAGTTTGGAGGGTTTCATTGATTTTATTTTTTTTCTTTACATTGATAAATAGTAGATGTTATATATAAGAAACTAGATTAAAGAAATTAATACTGGAAAACAAAGTGAACTGAGATGGTAAGAATGCCTTTATAGAAATTTGATCAGTTGGTCTCTTTTTCCGGTGTATTCTGAAGAATTATATTTACTTCTGTGGAGAGATTAATCCTTCAATCTGTTGACTGATGTTAGTTTAGAACAAAATAAAGGAGACTGTGTTTCATACTCCTCAGTTTAGAGGTACAATTAAGAAAAAACTTTGGGATGAGTTGCTTTTGGTCTTTACAGTTTCCTGTTACTGTGCTATGTCATGAACTTGTTTTGCCAGGGTCAAGATGTTTGTTAATATTGCAATTATGTATGCAAATGTACTTAAAGAAGGGTTGGATAAATGAAATTTACAAAGACAAAACAACAAAAAACGTTCTGAAATTTTTTGGAATTTACCTTCCTTGTGGAAGGTACACTCATACATCAAAATCAGTTCATTTGCAATAAAACTTCTCTCCTGTCTAACCTTAACACTTGTGTCCCACACAAGTGGGACTTGTGGTATGTAAGAGCTGTGCCTTCTTTAAGTGATATAGCTGTTTCTCTAAAGTAAGAAAGGAAACCCTTCACCTGGTTAAAAACTTGTGTGCTTGCTGAAGAGGTTATACTGGCTATGACTTTGTCTTTTGTTTTCTTAATTAAAAGTATTTCTCTTTGAGGGAAAGAAACCACCTAATTTAAGAAGTATGTTTAAGAGCTTCAAGTTATCAATAGTTTAAAAGCTTTATGTGTTCTGCTAATAACAAATCTAAATTTATTAGCTTTACTTCTTCCAAAAAAGTTTTAGTGAAGCTTGCCTAGAGATGCTTTAATTGAAAAAATTAATCTGCCCAAGTATATTTGTATGGTGCTTACTTTAAATTACTGTTAATCAGCAGGTTTACATGGAAATATAGAGTGTAAGGGATGCTGCTTCTGCTTATTTATTTGCTGCTACTGACTGACAGACTTTCTCCAGGAATACTAAAGCTTAATTGCATAGTTAGTGTGATCTGGAACATGTTCCTGGTCCACTAACACCCAAGAACTACGGTGATGGCAAGAGTTATCTTGCTAATCTGGATTCTCTCTGGTGAAGCAATTTCATTACTTAAATTAATTAAATAATAAGAATAAATCAACTTTGCAGTTAAAAAAAAATCTATTTGTGTCTGATCAGTAGTACCTTGGGCTATGGGGCTTTCTGGTTTTGTCCTACAACCATGCATTTTGTTTCTATACATGCCATTAATTAACATTTTTTATCTTGTCCATGAATACAACTCTGCATGAATTGTGTTTGCCATGTTGCATGTGTTTGCTTTTTACTCAGTCTTCTTGGATCCATTTTCCCAATACCACGTGTAATCTATGCTATGGCGAAGGATGGGTTGCTTTTCAAATGTCTAGCTCAAATCAATTCCAAAACGAAGACCCCACTAGTTGCTACTCTATCGTCTGGTGCAGTAGCAGGTGAGACTGAGAGTTGATCCTTTTAAAGAAAGGTGCACTGCTAAACATGTTGCATATGTGAAAAAAAGCCACTGTTGTGCAGCTTTGATTTGCTTTGGACTGAAATGATCAAATCTGCTTGTTGCTAGGTAAAGTAGTCTACCAGTAAAACTTTTCCTCTACCTCAGATTTTTATTTGTTGGTTTATCTCAAGTGCTCTCAAAGCCTAGGGTCAAAATAAACAACAACCCAAAACCAAGAACATCAGTCAACCAAACAAAATCCCAAGAGCAGCAACAAAGAGCCTAAGCAAAACTATACCTAAACCCATTAACTCCTCCAAGCTTTCTTTTTGTGTAGTTGGGTTTACCAGTAAAGCATTGTGCTTTTAATAACCTGTACTTGAACTATACATTTTTCTGTTCTAGTCTTCTCGGCTCTATGTTCCCTTTGCCCCGAATTCTGTTTGCCATGGCACGTGATGGTTTACTCTTTAGTTTTCTTACCAAAGTGAGTAAGAGGCAGGCACCAGTTTCTGCCACCTTGACAGCAGGGGTCATCTCTGGTAAGCTCTCAAAGCCCGTGTTACTTAAAACTGAGATTTAAACGCTCTATGCACGTGCATGGTACTTTATATTTTTGAAAAGGGCTGCTTGTTAACTTCCCTTGCATGTACAATGGGAATAAAATTACCGAGTAATCAATGGGTGTAAGAATTCCAGATCAAGCCAATCATGGTGGTGGTGGTGATGGCCTTAATGCCACAGAATTAAATTTTTAATTTTTTTTTAAAATGTTAACCCCTTGTATGGTGAATGAGCTTGTTACTTAATCTGAGTCCCTTAGGCTGATGCTCTACTGACAGGGCTTCCTTGTCTGATGTAGACATAATATAATTATGCCATCTATAAGGGGGGGAACATAACTGTCACATTTTTTATTATAAGATATAAGAAAAAAAATTATATTTGCAGCAGGATCAACTTTTGTGTAAAATACAAAGATTTTTTTAAATTGTCTTCCAAAGAAAATTATTCTGTTGTTATATAGGCTTACCAAGCTGTGGTTGAGGGGCGTGTGTGTTGGGGGCTTATGTGTCTGCACACATATGTATACACATACATGCCTACATATATTTTACTGAAACAGTATTTTGGGAGCTGTTGCCAACTCTTAATGTCAATTCTTAACATACAACTCTTTCACTTTTGTCCATACTTTTTGTAGAGGTACATGTAGCTGTGCCCAAATTTCATCGTCATTTCAGTGCGATGTCTAATCACCCAGGAAAATTGGAAGCTATAGAAATATTTAACTCAAAGGCAAATAAAAAAGATTTTTTAAGTAATTCTAATATCAAATACATTCCTTGGAACTTTTAGCAACCTTGGCTAAAATTAATCTCAAATAAGAGGTTCAGGAATGAGACTAAAATACTAAAATATTTTCATTTATAGTCAGGGTCATCCTCAGATGCCACAAGACTGGAACTACTCACACTGCATACTTGACAATAATGCAGAAAGGCATGGTCATTATCCACATAGTTCCCACATGAACCATTATTATCAGCTCCCTTTTCTTTGGTCAGAGTACAAATACGTTGCTTAGCATTACTTTTTAAATTTCTTTTATTATTTCAACTTTATTTAAATTTACCTTCTTGACATATTCTCCTGTGAGAATTTGGAAGTGTAGTTTTGTGGGATGAAATCAAGATCTTTATATGAAATCACAGTAATGATGATAAGAAAGAATAGTGGTAAAGTGATTGATACAGTTATACAGCCCTGCCTGTAGCTCTGCAGCAGCTGACATTGGACTGCTTTTAGACAATCTGGGAAATTTGGTGCATCAACAACTCACTGGAAAACAGCTTTATCTACTGCTCAAGAAAGAGTAATTTCTTCTTCTAATTAAAAAAAAAATAATCCATATTTGGTAATTTGTGGTCATAAATAGTTTTGACATAATTGTTATGGATGTATGTGACAGCTTCTATAATCTGACTTTCCTATGCATTTGTAGCATGAATAGTTTCACAGCTGTAAGGAATGTTTAGGACGTGAGATGTTTAATTAAAGTTATCAGGTCAAGACTACAGCAGAGGCAATGGTCACATGCTATTATGGGACTGACCTTTTCACAGGTAGTAATTGCCATGGCAGAACTCTGCACATGGCAAAATATTTTGCTGTCAGTCCAGTTTCACCATAAATGGACCTACCGTTGTCTCTTGGAGTAGAATTAAGAGAGGTAGAAAAGAAATTCTCTGCCTTTTTTTCTCTTAGTAGAGAAGAACTACTAAGAAGAAACTTGCAGGCATTTTTCACTTTGTTCCTACAGTTAAAGAATATCTGGGCTACAAAGTCGCCTTTTGAAGTTAGGATTAAAAATTAAATGTAACTACTGTATATGAGGTTTTAGTACATTCTGTTCTTCCTCAGCTTTGCTCTTTAGAGCTTGAAAAGCAGAGAAGTGTTCAAAAATCTACCCTTCAAATTGCTTTTTGGATTTAGGAACATCCACTCTCATTAAAGAAAACAGGATGGTCTTTCTTAATCGGAAAAAGAGACTCCCAAATTATATAAAAGTTCTGTAATCCAGCAGTCTTGTTTCCAGAAAATCACATTTTGCTTCCCCCTTCAGGATCAAATACCAGAGGAGTTTGTGTCCATGTGTTTGTGCACTTATGCAGCTGTCTACAAATACATTAACAAATGCATGCCGTAAATATTAAATATAAATATTTTAAATATAGAATAATTTGGGTGTGCATATAAAAGTGTATAAGGACTACACTTAATAGTTTCTTTTGATGTTGAGATTACTAATGATTCAAAAGACCTGCATCTCAAAAATATTAATAAAATACAAATATTTTAAGAGGCTCTTTGAGCACAGGTATTTTAAATCAGTTGGAATTAGCCTTTAATTTACTGATAGTTTCTCCTAATTTCTTTATGAATAATGTGCTGGTGTATGCAAATGGCATATACAAAAAAAAATCCAGAATCTCCAAATGAACATGGCATTAGCTTTCATAAACACAAGATTTCTATAATTACTTCCACTATCATGGAAGTTTCTGCCTCTGAGTTCAGTGATCTTAAGAATCTTAATTCTTGAGAGATGTTACTGGTCCTTCCTGAAGGTGAATTGAAAACTATTTTTAGTAAGATAGCCATTAAAAAAAACAACCCCACAAAACTATTTTATTTGAGACAACTCCTAGAAGTCCTCTTCACATAGAGCTCTTTCCCAGCTCAGCAGAAATTTTACATCATAATGACTTTTTCTCAGTTTGGCAGTGGGATCCATCCTTTCAGCTTTGGTGAGAGTCTGTTGCAGGATCTGAACTTCATTCTATAAAAATGTATTTTTAATACGGCAGAGATTGAACAATATGGGTGCAGATACTTATATCCAAATAAGTCCAATATAAGTGTTTGATTATGCAGCATGACTGTATAACTCATCAGTGCGTATCTATATGAATGAGATTCACAACTGTAGGGAATTCATTTGGAAATGATACCAGTACCTTAAGAAATGTGGTTTTAAGGATTATCATGATTTCACTCATATTGCTGTCAGTAAAACTGTTACACTGCGGACAGATTTTAAAATCTTAGCTTAATATATCTTTAATATTAATCTTGGCACTTATGGTTTGACTTGATCTTCAACTTCTTTCCCAGTGTGAATGATTCTACAAGTCTGTGTCAGTCTCATGGAATTTTTCCCATTTCTTTTCTTTTTTAGCTGTAATGGCATTTCTGTTTGACCTAAAGTCTTTAGTGGACATGATGTCTATTGGCACACTTCTTGCTTATTCACTTGTGGCAACCTGTGTCCTCATTCTCAGGTGAGCCAAAAACAACCTTTGTATTCTACAGTGGTTTATTTTGTGTTGGTCAGTAAATAAACAGAAGTCATATTTACAAGACATGTTTTTTGCTAGATAGTCAGTGGCTGAAAGCATATAAATGGTTCCTAAGAAGCAATGACTCCTCAAAGAAAACATTGGTATATTGTTATGTAATTATAGCAGTCAGTCGGGTCAAAGCTTCTGGTGAAATCTAGACACCTTTTATTTTCCAGAAGAAGTATTGGTCAAAGCATTAGTCCCAAAGGCTCTAAATATAAGCTTGAGTACAGAATTCAGTGAATGATATTTTGATATGAATGTACATATTTGATATGTACATCAGGCATATTGCATTTTGGGGACTATATGTGAAAGGGGTAGATGTTCTAGGTGGTTCACAGGATGAACAGGTTCAAATAGTTACTTTGTATTATCCTAGTCAGAAACATGAGACCAGACAAGTGTTTTAAGATGTGGTAGCCCTAGAAGAGAGTACAAATATTATCTCTCAATGAATGAGATTATAAATACTTCTCAGTAAAACTTTGGTATCAGTCATGTTTGTAGAGCTATGGAATTATATATTGCTAGCTACAGCTCACGTTATTATTGCTCTTTTTATTTTAAAAAGTCAGCCTTTATTACTTAAAAGCTAAGTAATTAACCTTAAAAAGCATAACATCTTAAATTCAGCTCATTGTTGCAATAATTTACACTTTAAAAGAGAAGTCTATTCTATTTGAAAAGTACTTACTTACCATACCTATTTTTAAAATACACTTAAAAGCTAACAAAGCAGATGTAAATTTTTAGTTAATCCCAGTTAGAAGCCTCTTATAGTATGGGAAGCAAGTCAGAAACAAGATCCCTTACTCTTTCCTTGCTGCTGACTACCAGACCCTGTCCTTTATTTCTGTATGGGACTGGTCATTTATCTGAGCTATTGGTGCATTCAGATAGCTTAAAAAGCTGCCAAAAACATCTCCTAACAAATCCAAAAAATGAGTTGCCATAGTATTTTTATATATGATAGTGACTAATAATGCTGTTGCAGTGCAGTTATAACTTGGGAAATTCTAATGCTCCACTGAAAAGAATTTAGTACTTAGATATATTCCTAGAGTCATATTGCTTCAAATCCAGAAGTATGGTTAATAGTTTTTTATTACTCTGTTTTATGCATAGGTACCAACCCACCTATGAGGAACCAAAATACTCTCCAGAAAAAGCAGCTTTGGCTGCAGCTGAAAGGGAATCTGCAGTAAGTGAGTCGCAGATAAACATGATAGAAGAGAATCGCTTCCGTCTTCAGGCCTTGGTTAATCCGTCCAGTTTACCAACTGAGCAGACTGCAACTATAGTTAACTTTTTAGTGGGTCTCTTAGGTAAGCATTTGGCTGTCCAAACTCATGTATGCATTAACATTTATAGTGGAATTTTATTAAAGACAGAATTAAAAGTTCACTGATAACATGCCTTCTTTCAGTCATACATGTGTCGTTCTGTGCTTTTATTCTTCTTGATGAATCGATCTAATCTGTAGCCATTTTCATTTAATTAAACATATTCATAACAACTGTACATGTTGAAGCCTGCTATCACTCTTCTTAAAAGTCACTTCCTCTTCAACACAGAGATTAAGTGACCTATTTCTGTAATTTTGTTTTTCATACAGCTTGCTTGATTTGTGGCTTGAGTGTCCTCATTACATATGGGATTCATTTCATTGCTAACTTGGAGCCCTGGAGTATTGGCCTTCTTGCTTTGCTGGTGATATCCTTCATAGTTACCATTCTCCTCATCCAAAGGCAGCCTCAGAACCAGCAGAAAGTAGCCTTTATGGTGAATAACTTATTCTCTATGTTATTCTCTGATGAGAGCTTTGGATGGATTCTAATGAGTGGGAGAGGGAACTTAGAAGCTGGAAAACAAGTCAGAAATTGATGAGCGCAAAATCACTTGTCAGTGTAGTCTGCAATCCTTTGGACCTCAATACAGAGTATAATCCTTTCATTTTGCACTTTCATTTCTATTCTAAGATCTGTTATTTAATGGAAATAATGAGGTATAATGATGAAGGTCAAGGAATCTGATGGAGCTGGGGAGCATTTCAGAATAAGAGAGATAGATATATTATTTTTCAGCTGTAAATACAGGAATTCATTAGTATATGTCCAGCACAAACTACAAAGTTTTTCTATAGCTTTAGAGAATATACATTAAACATAATGTATTTTAGAAGTTTAAGATCTGTAGAAACTGTTGGTTAAACCCAGTGAAAAAGAAAATTTCACTACATTACAACAGCAAAGAAAATTCTTTTTTAGTGATTAGACATTACCTCTAGTTTGTGTTATGTACCTGAAGTGTGACATGCAAAAAAATTATATTTAATACAAACATATTAAATATTTTCTTTTAGGTTCCACTATTGCCATTTTTGCCATCATTCAGTATACTGGTAAACATTTATTTGATGGTGCAATTAAGTGGAGAGACTTGGATGAGATTTAGCTTCTGGATGTTACTTGGTATGTACTTCTGTTCATTTCAGTCACTTCATACTCTAGAATTCATGAATCCCATCTTAGGATGGTCTTTTCCCTCAAATATTTGGAAAAATCTCTGTGAATTAATAAAATTCAGCTAATATTTCTGATCAAAACAAGAGCATGCTTCAGAAGTATTTATATGCAGTCAAAATTGCAAATAAAGCTTTAGGTAATAGGAAGAATTCCAAAAAGCCATTATTTTTTTTTCTAGTAAGTACAGCCAAAATTGTGTAGAAATCTGCTTGTAACAGGTTTCTTCCCAGTATATCAGTCTGTCCTCTTTTAGATCTAGGAAACTGTATTAATTCCATCCAGACATAAATTAGAGATAGTAGTTTCCATAACCTATTAGAGCATTTAATTATGCAAAAATGATGCACTGGGATTTCCTATAGAAACAGGGAAGCATGAGCTCTGATTCAGATATCTGAAGAGGAAAATTTTTTTGCAAAATCTGTTCAGCCAGAGAGAAGTATCTACTTTTTAATGCACTACTTGCCTGAAAACACTATGAACTTTTTTTTTCTTTTTGGAAGGCTTCCTCATTTACTTTGCTTATGGCATCAGACACAGTGTTGAAGGTCATCGTGGCGATGGAGATGATGATTCCTGTTCAGAAAATAGTGGGTTGCAAGAAAAGAACCCAGTGGAAGAAGTGGATGACCCTGAAAATACAAATGAAAGGGATCAATTTCTTCCACATGAAAGGACAAGTGAATGTTAAACTCTGCTAATACACAAATCCTTTAAACCTTCAATTGGCATTTTAATTGCAGACTGAAATTTCAGAAGCTTTCTGCCAACACTGTGCCTCTTGAAAGTGTTTACTACAAGGCCTGACTGATATTTTGGACAAGCTGCTAATCCATCTTCATCATTTCAGAATTGACAGCAAGAAGATTAATATTTAATTTTTTTTAAAAAGTACCCTTTGGCAAGCAAAAATTTGGAGACATTATTTGAAGTGTCATCCAAAATCATTGGCAATCATCAAATATGAAGAATTTTAGAACTGTCTGCAAGAAGTTCTGAGTATATGACAACGCACTGTGAACACAAGTGCCTTTCATACCTTCTTCTTATCTTTGTTACATGTTCTGGTAACAATCTAAATTCTCTTCTTTCTGTTGAAGTAAGTAATGGAAGATAAATTTCATTAATACAGGCCTGGAAGTATTTGCAAAATGAATGGTAATTCTATGGATTAGATACTTTGTAAAAATTAGAAGATCATATATTTATGTAAAAAGAAGTGATTGCTTATCTTTGCTAATCATGACTACTGATCAGTAGTCATGGAGAACTCAAGCAGTGAAGATAACTTCAACGGTTTTTAGTCCCTCTAAATAACATTCAAGATTTCTACTTAAGTGCATGCCTTTTCTTTGAAGGACGCTGTGTGTACAGAAAAATACTCACTAGAGGAAGTCTTTTGTCTTCTGCAAAATCACCTGGGAAATAATCTGTTGGTTACAGTATTGACAGTGGCAATCAGATGTGATTTAGCAAATTTTATGCTTTTGACTTCAGAAGGGTCAGAATTTAATCTGACTAAATAATTTGGCACTTCCCTGCAGCAGCCATTCAGTTTTCCTCCTTACTACTGATTTTTCCCCTATACTTTATACATGTTCCAGAACTGATATTGCTGGGATTCATGTTACACATTGCTTCTCCTAAGAAAAATTAAGGCACAAAATCCCAGCTTTCTTTTCAGATGGAAGGGGAGGTTAAAAAAAACAGAGATCTGGGCTTTGGCAAAAAACCTTATCAAAACAGTATTTCAGTGCTTCATTATGTCTTAAATGTATGTGAGCATAGCACTTTTTTGTGAGCCAAGCCTACATCCACAAATCCATTTATGTGGGTATGATGTCTAAATGCTTATTTACGTAAAGAACCAAAATGGTGTGGTACTTCTGCCACACCACCAAAACAATTATGTTAATACTGGTAAAACCAGAAACTTCTTTTTTCAACATAAATCATGTTATCTGTCAAAGGCACCCAGATATTTTAACACTTTTTCTCAGCAAGGAATAGGTTCAAGTCCCATGAAGGATTCCACAATATGATGTCATTTTGCAAGAATATATTTACAAAAAATTCTTCCCTAGAGTAAGAACTGTCTTGGAATTTGTCATGGAGAGTTGCAAACTGTTGCTGGTACTACCCATTGGTATTAACCTCTATTGTTAGGTATAAGAACTTTAGATACCATGACAGCTATGTTGGTTGACAGTGAAAAGCACCTTACTTTTTATAATAGCTGGAATTTCATTTAAAAAAAAAGAAAAAATCAAACTAGTTAGGTTGCTTCTGTCTCTCTCCTTTTTCAGAGTAGTAAGTCACTCTTTTTAATCCTAAAAGTACTTCCTTCCCAGTAGTCTTAAATCCCCAGCTTCAAAAAATGCAATTGCTGTGGGAGCAAGTCAGCTGCTCCCATGTAAAGCTTCTGCGTGCTGTCTTTACAAGCCTACAGTGAAACACAGCTCTTAAAATTCCTTTCACATCTCAGCATGTGGGAAGCACAGACTTACTTTTTGCTATGGTTGTTGATGCCATAGAGCAGGGCAGCCAGGCTCCCAAGATGCAGTGTGCCGCTGTCTTGTGATGTGCAAAGAAGACTCCATTCCCTCCCAAACCATCACAGAGAATATATGTGTGCATATCTGTTTATGCATTTGCACCTGTTGGACATTAGCCCATAGCGAATTGGATGTACTGGTTAAAAGAATTTCTATATTGCACTGGAATTTTCCTTTGAAGGGGTACTGCCAATATAATTAGCTTGTGACTAAAGCAAGTGCTAGCTAAGGCCGCTGGAGAGAACTAAAGGAAGTTATTTTCTAGCTTATTTACCTGATGGATGTGTCACCACTTCGTGTATTGACAGTTTCCTCTTTCACTGGTATGAATATTTCTTGCCCCTTGTTAGCAAAAGTAAGTATTTTAGAATAATAGGGTGTGCCCATACAACTGTTGCTAAGACAGTTGGAAGGAGCTGCAGCACCAGAACTATCCACATAACAAATGAGATATAAAATGAAATAAAAGGAAAGTCATTGGGTACTCTTAGTTGCTTGAACTGTGCAAAGCTTATTTATATGTGTGTATAGTCATTATTAGTCAGTGGCTGAGTGAAAACAGACGAGCCAGAAGCAAGATATTGATGGTAAATTTGATGTGCATTTGTACATGCAGTCTTAAAATTCCAGATGCTTTAGCAGGACTTTGCAGAAGCAAAGGACATGCCATGCTAGTCCTTACACAGGAGCGATAGGTGCAAGAAATCCTGATTTTATTCTCACATTTGCTCTATCTCTGTACTTGCTGAAAGATCAGCTGAAAGCACAAGTCCCTTGGAACAAAATAATTGTTATTTTTTAACACATTTGTTGATATTGTAAATTATTATGTGCAAATAATAATGGTATGTATTAATACAAAATACCTACTTTTAAAGGTGGCTTATTGGATTTTTATTTCCTTTGTAGAAAAAAGTTCTCATAAACTGTATTTGTGTTGATACATTCTGGATATGCCATTAGATAAAGGAATTATTCTTACCTAGTTGGCTTTAAGAAAGTAAGCCAAAACATATTTAACAGAGAAAAAATAAATCTATTTGTTCTCATGTATAAGAGTTACAAAACATTTCTGAATAATTCATGTTAACTGAAGTGATCTTCCTGTGGTACTCCTGTCCTTATTCTGCAATGGGAGGTTTTATGAGGTAACTTAGATTTCATTGTCTAGATAAAACTATTCTGTTAATAACAGTATGCTCTTAGATCCTGCACAACAAATGCTGGTCAGATTCCTGAAATCTGTCATATTGTGCTTATGTTGCCAAGTGTTAAACCCTTTTTAAACTTTTAAACTTTTTAAAAACTTTTTAAACACTTTGTAAAAAAGTGTTTAAAGCTTTTTTTGTATTACCTGCTGTTGGAGATCTATCAGCAATGTCAATAGTAGTGATACAGAGTTACATATGTTCTTAAGCAGTAATTTAACTGTGTCATCCAGAAACTTCAAATGATACAATGAATTTAGAGGCAAAACTTGGTAAAGCTTAAATGCATATCCTGTATTTTATTGCACGATAAATGTACAAGTCTAGTCACCTTTCCCCTAAAATATATGCAAAAAAATATATATATTTAAGAAATATGTATAGTGTTTTCTTAGAAGTTTTAATAAGTGCCAATATCAATGTGCCATAGGCATCCTGAGGTGGTGACAGTGCAGGAAACCTGTGTGGGACTGTGCAATTGGGTCTGAGGCCTTTGACACTGAGGCACATTTTGTACCGTAGGAATTTAATTCATGAGAAGGCTGGCATGTCTTACTTGCATAAAAAAGAAAATGAAAGCACCTTTTTGATGCTCTTGGGTCCTGATTCTCCCTAGACATGTTGGGAAGTCTGTATGAATTGCAGTATGTTCACTGAAGGCACTGAGGTTACTCCATGTTAAGCAAATACGTATTTTACAGAAAGAGGGATGGTATTTCATATAGTATAGGATCTTTGTGTTTGTTTTTAATTTCCTGTGCCTTTACTGTTTCTTTCTGGTACATGTTTTGAGGACCGCTGAATTTTTAATTGTTGGACCTTTTCAAAGCTAAGTGCAATGCCTTTACCAGGGGCTGATCTATTTTCCATTTGATCTTAGAAATCAAACTCCTTAACATGAGCTAAGTTGAAGGATTTCTGTGCATAGACATGCAGACATGCATTACAAAGAACTGTGTTTGTGTATATATTTTTTTATTGTCAGTTGGACAAATTCTGTTGTGTTTTTTTATGTTTTCATGAGCCTTGTGCCAGGTCAACTCCAGCTTCACCAAGTTTAGTTGGAGTCAGAATGTGAGGATTTCAATATTTAGGAGAGCTTTTTTCTTTTGTGGTACCAGAAAGTAAAGCATGAAATATGTGTTACGTATCTTTAAAAACAATTACGTGTGCATAATTTTAAAAAACATTAGTATTCATATCCATCTTTTCTTTTTGTTCATATGTACATTTTATTGATTATTTCTGTATTGTATGCTGCTGAGCATTTAAAGTGTAGATAGGATGATTATGATGCAATTTAAACTACAAATTTGTATTTCTTTGATGTGCTCTACCAAAATGAAAAGTCTTGAATTTTTATGAATGTAAAAATGCTTGTATTTAAAAATATGGTGCTTTTTTTTCCACTTTACAACAGAATTGTTATCAGTGACATTTTTAGTTACCTTAGTACCAAATTTTAATGGAAATAACATTGCTCCTCATTTACTGTAAAATGTGCTTTGTGGGATAACAATTGTGCATTTGTTCCATATTTTTTAAATAAAGTTAAATATCACTTGTATGTGCTTCATACAACTGTTCATACAACAGTTACATCTGTAACTTTAACCATGACTATAGTTTTAGTTAACACTAAAATAATACAGTGACTTAAAATCATGAGTATGCCAGGTATCTAATGTCATGACATTATACAAGTCATAGCACATTTAAAATAAATAACATGATAACATTGTATGCATTATATAGAGGGGAAAACACAACCATGTCTTATGTTTAAATGAGGAGATGGTTTGGACATGAGGACACATGCAGTGTTTGTTTTCTCCTTGCTTCCAAGCACTGAAGAAATCACTGAAATAGAGAATAACGGCCTTTGATTTGGGCACTTTGTGTTACATTGCCAAACCAGAGATGATGTTAGGTTTGATTTCCAGAGGGGGTGAGTCGTTGAGCATTCATGCTCAGCTTTCTGAAGCACCAAGCCTTGTCCTGGTATTCACCCAACCTCAGAGTAGGATAAATGAACTCATTGTTGTATCCTTGTTCCCTTTTTGTGGAAAAACCCCAAACAAAATCAACTAACCACAACACTAACAACAACCCCCTACCCCCCCCACCCCCCCCACCCCCATTCCTACAAAAAACCCCCTCCAAAACCCAAAAAACCTCAAACAAACCAATCCCAAAACCTTCCTCAATTCTGAATAGTAGTGTGACTATAGCAAGAGAATAAAAGCGTGTGTCTGGGCAATGGATAATAGTCTGAACACAGAACTCTACTGCCAGGGCAAGATTATCATCTGGCACTCTTTCCAAAGATCTTTGAGTAGTCATCTTTGTACACAGACTTAAAAGTAGCTATGACAGTATTTTTTTCCAAAGTATACTCTTTATAAGGAATTATTTATAATAGTTTTCAAATTATTAATAATCACCTTATTGTGCATACAGATGTACTAAGACTGGTCTTGAAAATCTTGGTCCCATGAAGCAGTGGAAATCAGTGAGAATTTAAATCAGTGGGTAGGGCCACTGATTTAAAAGAGGACGAGCCATTCTGCAAGAATCTCATCACATTTAAAATATTACTTGAAAAGATGTATTTAATTTTTTGGCTTACTCATGGGGCACTAGGGTCATTACATGAAGTTTTACATTAGTTCTTCTGGTGGCTATACATGAAAACGTTTTTCATGTATACTCACTGTAAATTAGGACACTTAAAATTCATAACATAATTTTCTTTCTTCATTGTATACATCTGCATAGGAAAAAGGAATATGCCAGTTTAAATACATCTTAAAATTAATGTAGTCTGAATATTATTTCCATGTGCTATTACCATATTTTCCATAATACACTAATACTTGAAGCTCAAACACCATTAGATCATTGACCTACCCTGTGTGTGAAAGCAAAAGAGAAATTCCATCTAGGAAGGCACATAAGGATTGCCACTGCTGGTTTTGCAGATGACAGAAGAAAAAAAAAAAGCCCACTCTTCATCATAAGCAGGAGTTGTGAATATTTCCAATGCAAATTTGCAGTTTATACTACATAACTTTTCTGAGTTCTCTCTAAGATTCATTTACCTTAAAACAAAGACTGACAACCTTTCCAGATGTAATACCTGGTATTCTAAATATTTCAAGGGGGAAAACTTTTAAAATATCCTGTAGCAACAAAAATATTCTTTTTGTTAATTTGTTGCAGGCAATGGATGACACGTTTATGATATACTGATGATAGAATGAAGAAGAGATCATTATATTTCATCATCTTACTCCACTCCTGGGCCCTTCTGGCTTCTTTATGCCAACCATGTGCCCCAGGGTGTGTCAGGGCAGGGTCAGACAAGCAAGTCTCCAAACTCGGAGTGTGCATGTATTTAGGAGGGTAGGGAAGCATTATGCATTGACCTTCTAACTTTTTTTGTGTGGATGCAGATGAAGCCTAGGCTTCCTTTAAGTAATCTGCAAACCCTCTGCTCTCACATCTGCTGTGGCCCTGGAGCTGTGGTGGGGGACACAACTTTTATTAATTTTTATTCACACTGAACTGTGGTTGTGTCTAGACAGGGTCTGCCTGTGCTCTCTGACAGTCATTATTTTCCCCCTTTACAGTCCAGTGTCTTTACCTTGCCTTGCATCTACCTTTGTGGCCTCTCCAGTCATATTTTCCTCTCCCTTCTCCTCCAAGGAAACCCTCAAATTTCAATGAATGACTTTTTACAGCTCATTGTGAGCAGAAACATATATGCGGAAAACATCAAGTTTACCAAGTTCACCTCTTTGCTAGCAGCAAGGAGATGCGTGCACCATTTCCATGTGTGCTTCCCACAGGCATCCACGGAAACTCTCATGGACTATGGAGCCGCAGGTTGGACCGGAGAGAGACTTCCTCTGTTTTCCTCGGTAACTTTTCCTGAGCTATTGGGAATCTCTTCCGCGTCGCAGGCTGGTACGAGTGCAACAGTTTGCCGCAAAAATGTACTTTTGGTGTCTTGGGCCAGCACAGTTCAGACCCCGCCGTGCAGCCCCGGGGTCACCTGTGGCACAGCCAGTGAGGCTCCCGCTCCCCGCTCTGCCCACCCGGCTGCGGGCCCCAGGCAGCCACCAGCCGAACCTGTCCACATCCTCGTGTGGCGAGGGGCAGCCGGCACCGACAGGCTGCTTCGAGAACGCCCTTCCCCAAGACAGGCTCCGCATATGAGGCCTCCGGCGAGGAAGGGCGGTGGCGGCGGGAGCGGCCCAGCCCGGCCCCTCCCCGCCGAGGCTCCTCGGGGCCGCCCCGCCGCTCCCGCCCCACCCACTCCACCCACTCCACCCACTCCGGTGCCGCCGCGCCTGGGCCGCTCCCGCCATGCGGCTCTGGGTGCTCCTCAGCCTGCTGCTGCTGCAGGAAGCGCTGCCACACGGTGAGCCGCCGCCCCGACGGGTCCCCCGCTTTGCGAGGCGCCTTTGCCGGCTTCCCTTCTCCCAGTCGCACCCGCCGGCCCGGCAGTCCCGGGAGCCGTCCCGGGAGGGGGCGGCGGCGGGGCTCCCGTCCCGCTGGGCACAGGCGGAGGGAAGGCGGCTTGCTCGCATCGTGTGCGGCCAGCAGCTCGCCGAAGCCTTCCGGCGAAAATGTGGGGTTGGGTTTTGGGGAGAGGCGCTCGCAGAGCCCCGCGGCTGCTCCTGGCGCCCGCTCTCTGTGGGGTAGAGCGTTTCGGTCCGCGTCCAGTCCCGTGAGGCGCCTGAGGAGGGACAGCGCTGGACGTGGTGCTCGGATTTAGAAAACAACCAAAAAAACTTTTGGCTTTGTGCATCAGTTTCAGAGCATCGAACTTTACTCATAACTCCGCTTCAGGCTGTGAGAAAGTCTTGGTGGGGAAAGGCAGGTTTTTGGGAAGGGACATTCATAACTAATTCTTGGCTTATGTAGACTTTAAGCAAAAGAGAGTCTCTTTCCCTCTTGCAAAATGTGAGTGAACTTATTAATACTTAGCCGGAAGAAACAACAAAAAAATAATTCCTTTTTTTTCCACCTGGGAGGACTTGGGGATTAAGGCCTGTGTAGCCCATGGAAGGGTTTGTAGGGGAATGGGACACAGGCTCTTGGGTGAGTGGTGAAAGGCAGAAGCAGTTACCACAGGAGGTCATAAGGAAAACATTCTTGAGAGAACATAAAAAATAGTCCACCCTGAGAGCTGTTAAGCATAGAAAGAAATTTGTCAGAGGAGACTGTGGAGTCTCCAGCCTTTGGGAAAGTCGGAGCTCAACTGGATGAGGCTCAGAGCAGCTGAACAGAGATGGGAATGGACTTCCAGAAGCGTTTTCCACCCTTGTTTTTCTCACTGCTACATGCAGAGGAATTGTACTGCGGATCAGAGTGGCGTGAGAGAGGATTTCTGCTGCAAGATCTGGTCTGTGGGTATACCACATCAAGAAAAGTGTTTTCTGTTTGAGAAGTAGCGGTAAAAGTGCAGAATAAGAAATTAGTTGTAACTTGGGCAAAAGATTTCCCAAGTCTATGTTTTTGTCAGTTTGTAGTGTTTATACTGAGGTTTGACTGGGTGCTTCCTGCTCTGCCATCCAGAAGCTTAGCAATGGGAGAAGGTAACCTGGTATATTTAATAAGAGTTTCTTGTCTAAAGCTAAATGTAGAAGTCTTAATGTAGGAATTGTAATTTCAAAATAGTCTTCCTAACTTATCCTATATTAATTTATGAACTAATGAAATATGCCCCTCCAGATTGGCTCTGTGTTTTTTTTTTTTTGATGATTAACTTTTCGTTTGAAGTATCACAAATTATGAGATGTGTCCAGCTTGTTCTGTTACATAACATGTAATCACAAAGACTCTTTTCTCTCCTAGTGATCCTGCTAATTAATTATACTTTTTGGTAACCTCACACTTAATTTGTTTTTTATTTATTATTTATTTATTTATTTATTTATTAAATTTATGGTAACCTCACACACTTAATTTATTTTCTTCTCAAGGAAGAAATAATCAGTATAAATTGAGAGTGTTTTCAGTCTCAGATTGTGCCAAGATGTAGCATGGGGTCTGCCTTGTGGAGTGGGTATGTCTGGTGGACAGTGACCATGATTCCTTGGTACTTGTGCAGGATCATGCTCTCACTGTGCTTCCCAAGTTCTCTAGGTTGACACTTGAAGATCACGGGCCTTCTTGAGTTATAACCTGTGCAACTGTGAGATCCATGGAATGTGCATGTGGATATAGGTGATGTCTCAAATAAAAAATGAATGCTCTTTAGGATTGTGTAACTAACACCCATTTTGAAATCGTTGTGTGTGTGACATTTGTGAGAACAGGGGGCAGACAAACATTAAAGGATAGGATGAGACAAGTACTGAGAACCAGGAGCAAAAATGCTGCATGATGTATTACTGTGACATGTGGATGCATGGTCTCCTACTTTGGCATGATGAGTTAGTAGGGACCCTGAATATACTGTTGCAGCTAAAATTAGTACAGTGCCTCTTGGAACTGACATTAGGAGCTGATCAGAGGTAGAAATGAGGCATTTTCTCAATGAATATTTTTCTAAGTCTTAATTTTATTATATATTTATATATAATAAGAGATGCTGTTGCACTAAAGCAGTACAACATTAAGCAGCGCAACATTATTAAAACGTGAAGGCTCTGTTCATGCCTCTAGTGAGACAGTAAAATATCCCAAATGTGGCATATTCATGTGCTTGCATAAATGGGCCAGTTGACTTTGTTCCCTTTCTTGGGAAAGTCTTGCAGGTTGGGTAAGGAAATGGAGGATTCTTGGTGATGGTTTCTGTGTTCCTGGAGGGAATTGATTGTCCTCTTTACCTTAGGTGATACTGTAGCAGTTAATTTAGTTAGCTGGCATAGAAAAACTTAATTAATCTATGACAGAAGACAGGATTGTGAGGTGTGGAAGTGGTGGTGTCAGTAGATAATCTGGGCAGATTTACAGGGAAGTGTTGGGAAGGAGCATGGCCACAGCTTGCATGGAAACTCACCTCTCCGGGAGGTGCAACAGAAGCAGAACCAGGTTTTCTGTGCAGGAAGATAAAAGCTCCTCTGATTTGTTTCCTGAAATGCCCCTGCTGTCACCTGGAGGGAAATACAAGGTGAGGCAGACAAGGATCTCACTGAGCAGCTGGGAGTGAAAGTGTTCAAACTCGCTGAACTGCAGAAACATGAAACAGAGGGAGCTTGTGTGGAGAGGAAAACACTTCATCTGGAGAAAATCAAAACCAGACTTCTGGCACTTAAAATTGAAAAGCTTTCATAAGGGAGTCCTTAACAGTTTCTTAAATGCAGAGTCTGAGGTGTGGCAGAGCGCACAGTATGGGATGGAGCATTTCCTAAGAGTGAGATTGCGGGATCCATGTGCCTTCGAAATAGTGTCAGGATCGAGGTTGGCAGATAATTGAAATGTCAGAGGAGTTTGAACAAATTTCAGTAGGGTTTCATTGGGAGAAAAAGATGAAAAAGGATGGCTGAACCACAGCTTGTGTGCTGCTACAGACTAATCTGTAAAGTTCAACAAGGAACTGGAATGGCCACTTGGAAATGGAAATGCTTATTCAAGTCTTATCAGGGCCATCGGTGGAACCTTCTAGCACTAGGGCAGAGTAGTGTGATGGAATTCCACTGAGATGGAACAGCTTACCCAAGGGAGAAGTGGCAGTATGTGTTGAAGAAAACTTTAGTGTTAAATCTGTTTCCTGGTGCGTTGTGATAGTAAAAGTCATCTGGACTGAAATACCAGCCTTGTGGAAAAGAACCAGCCTGGTAACTGACCACCCAACGTGTAATGACTGCTCTGCTATCGAAAATCAGAGGCACAGCAAGGACTGGATAGAAAAGCAAAAGGAAGAATAACTTCCCCTCACATGGGCTGGGTCACACACATGGGGGTGTGGTGCAGAATGCAATTGTTTAGATGCCACAGATAATGATGACTTGGAGCCACTACTTAGAGAGCCCCTGAGAAGAGCAGCAATTCTTGAGTTCATCTGAAGCAGTACTCAGGTAATTGGATTCAGATGTTGCTGTGGAACAGCCAGACTGTAGTTCTAATATTCTTGCAGGAATAATAAAAGACAAAGAAACCATTGATGTGTTTAATTTTGGAAGGGGGAATTACCTAACAGGAGAAGGCTCCTTAACTCACATATGGGTTAAATATAAAAACCAGAATAAAGCAGACAAAAAGAGTTTGAGAAATAGCTTACAAAAGGAGAAAATGAGCCATAAATCCTTTTTCTTCTTCTTATGTACCGTGGTGGAGCAGGGAGACATGACTGCAGAATTTTTATGACTGATAGGAATGGGGGATAAGAAAGAGCATCTATAGAAAGTAAAACTTAAAAATTTGTCTGTGTGCACCCATGTTCACTATGGAGATGCTTAGAGAGGTTTTAATGGAAAATGGTGACATGATAAGCATAGACCAAATTGAGAGTGCAGTATCCTACAAAGCACTGTAACAGCAGACTGAAACAGAATTTTCTCTATGGGGAGAATCACTAGAGGACATCTCATTAATATGCCAAAAGAATCAATGTTAGAGAAAATCAGCAACAGGAACTGTTTAAGTGCCATGAATTTATGATATACACCTGAGGTGTAAAAGAATTTTTAATATGAAATTGGGGAAGCCTTAACCTGGGTGCATAGCTTATCATAACTTATCATCTTTTTCCAGAGAAGGGCAATGGACCTGGTGAAGGGTCTAGAGGTTAAGTCCTATGAGGAGCTGTTGAGGGAGCTGGGGTTGCTTAGCCTGGAGAAAAGGAGGCTCAGGGGTGACTTTATCACTCTCTACAACTGCCTGAAAGGAGGTGGTAGGATGGTGGGGTTTGACCTCTTCTCCCACGCAGCAAGTGACAGGATGAAAGGACAGAGCCTCAGGCTGGGCCAAGGGAGGTTCAGGTTGGACATTAGGAGAAATTTCACAGTAGGTGTGATCAGACATTGGAATGAACTGCTAATGGAGATGGTAGAATCACCTCCCTGGAGGTGTTTAAGGAAAGACTGGATGGCACTTAGTGCCATGGCCTAATTGACATTGTGGATTTTGGTCAAAGGTTGGACTCAATGATCTCAGAGGTCTTTTCCAACTTTATTCTGTGATATCACTACATATCACTGTATCATATCATATAACTTATACCCTTTCTGGGGAAATGGAACACCTCAGTATTTTACACAAAGCCAGATGTCTGCATGCTGTAAACAGAATTCTTGAATTGCTGAAAAGTCAGTACAGCTTTGGCATGACTGCCCCTTTTTTTGTTTTCCTTGAGAAGTTTTGTTTTTCAGATCTGCTGAGGTTCTCTGAGGACTTTTTGTAAGAGTGTGGCCATGGATGAATTGGTTGATGTATTTGGATTCCCAAAGGTTTTTATTAAGCCTGTTGTTAAAGATTCCTTGGGAACTAAGGTGCTGTGAGACAAGGGAAGCTCTCTCATGGAACAATGACTAATAGGAAGGAGTAGGAGTTAGTCTTTTTGCAATATGGATAGAATTGCTTTATCCAGTTGAATTTAACAGGGATCTTGTAAGGCACATGCTTTTCAGCATGTTTCAGTATCTGTTAAAAGAAAACTGTCAGTTAAGAGTTGTAGAATGATCTCTCAATTTTGAAAGACTGGGTGGGGAAAATAGGACTTCAGATTTGATGTTGGTAGATGCTAAATAACACAAATTGTTCTGACTTCTTATATGCCTTGATGGTTTATACTTAGCAATTTTTAACCAATAGTTCCTATTTAGGAAAGTGATTTTGGAATTACACTTGATTATTTAAAAAAAAGTTAGCTCCTAATATTCCTATCTTGAAAAGTAATGAGCTGTTTGGACAGGAAAGAAGACACCATTAATATGTACAACTGGATTTGAGCATACCTTGAACCTGGTGTGCAGTCTGCTTTTGTGTTCTTGCCATCACTCAAATGTAGTGTAGCTGAACTGTTCTAAGATGCATGTTCTTTACAGGAACAATTAGACAGAGTAGGACTTGTCAGTCTGGAAAGAATATGAATGAAAAACACTCAAGTTTTGTAAAAGTGTATGTATTGGAGAGAATGTTATTGGAGAAACATGGGTATTTATTTATTTAATACAAAAACTAGAAAGCATGTAGTATTTATGTGTAATTTGTGTAATTTTGAAAACTGAGCAGACAAATTGAAGAAGGAAAACATCCAAGGACAACATAATAAAAAGAATACAAAAAAACCCCAAAACCAAACCAAAAGGAAAACAGGTAAGCACAATAAGATGATGACAACTGTGATTCACAGACCCCTTGAACTAAAAGTTCCTGGAAGCTTAGGAGAATAGTGTCAAAGGAGCAGAGAGGATTGCCCTGTTCCCTGACTGGCATCTGACACTAGGTGGTGTCAGTGCAAACAATTTTGGCATGACCCACTGTAGCCTTTCTGACGTTAATGCAAAGAGAAAATGTTAGAACTTGCTTGTTTTAAAATTTGTGCTGGCAAGGCACTGTGCTGTTCAAAAGAAATGAGTTGTACACCAGCCTGGACTTGGAGAAGTCAAAGCTGACACAGTGCAAGGTGTCCGGCTGGGGTTTGAGGAGTGTCACAGGAGCCGTCAGTGGCAGGAATCTGGAAGTCCTACTGTTCATACTGGCAGCCAGTACCAGTTTTAATTCATGCTGAATATACAGCAGAGCTGTTTTGCATTCCAGAGGGAGCTTGTTGATTGATTTGTACAATGAAATACCTCAGTGTTTCCATGTGGAAAACAAGAATTAGCTGTCAGGCGCAGTTAGTGGCATTTCTGGTGCCTGACAAAAGTAGTTTTAGGCTTGTCTCACAAAAGAACTGTGTGTTCTGATGTCAGTTAAAGTTGGATTTTTTTTTAAATATTTGAGACACCTCACTTTTTCTTTCTGTTTCCTTGTTAAGGTTATTGGGTATCCCTGTTGTCTCTAGGAGGTAATGAAATCTCTTATTGTTTGTCTCTAAATAAGATTCTGTCTTCATCTGGACTGGCAAAATAAATGGCTCTTATGAAGAAGTAATGACTTAAATAAGTCACCTTCAAGTGATTTAAGTGTCACTTATGTTTCAGTAATTGCTGTAAATGAAGAGAACTGCATCACTATCAGTATTTTATAAATTGTCATGAAGTTCTACACTTGTCAGTTCTTCATGTGTCCCTTATTGGAAGCGTGGTGTGTGAAAAGTATATGCAGAATTGATGGGCACGTGACATGAATGTGGAGAGCTTGTGTAGCATTGAGTGCTGCAATGCCAGAAGGTGGAAATGACAAAAGTGGCTGAAGATAGAAGTGCTGTATTTCTTCCCCTTACTATTTGTAAAGTTTTCATACCTTTCATATTTCTCTGTTTATGTAAGTATAGATTTTCCACATGTTCTTGAAAGCTCTCTTTTTTTTCCTTTTTCCCCAGGAAAATGGGTCATGGCAGACTTCAAAAACTTACAGAAATTAACTCTTACTAAGTTTTATGCATTTTTTCTAGGAGGAATTAAACTTCAGTTATTCTCTGGGATAATAAGGAAGATTTTTTTTTTTTTTTTCAAAAGGACTATATAAACTTTTTCTAATCAGTATCATTGCCTTGTTTACTTTGTTTTACCAGTTATTGGACAGCCTGCGAAGAGTAAGCGTCCCAAAGAACCTGGGGAAAACAAAATTAAGCCTGTTAACAAGAAAGTAAAACCCAAGACTCCCAAAATGAAGGAGAGAGAATCTGTGGACTCCTCTTTGAAGTCCCAGTCCATACTGACACAGGTGATGGATAAAGGCCATTTCCAGAAACTAGCTGCCACTTTAAGCCTGGCTGCAGGACAAAGCATAGAACTGCGATGTAAGGGGAGTAATGTTACTTGGAACTATCCTTCATATTTAGACACCTTTAAAGATTCCAGACTCAGGTAAGCTATTGTTGCACTGTTGGACACGAAAGAAACACGCAGATCTAGCAGCAAGTTAGGACCACCCAGGCAGGACTACAAAAGAGAGATCTGCCTTTATTTACTCATTTTTATATCTTTCTTAAGACAATCGTGGATTGGTCAATGAGGTTACCACCTTTACCATTCCACAGGATAATGACACAGTTTATCATCTTTCTTCACCTTAGGAGAAAGGAATGAAAACAATCTAGAAGTTCAAAAACAATCTATGCTGGTTAGGAAAACAAGGACTGTGTTTATAGAAAATGCATGGGAAATTTTACTACCAAAGTAAAACATAGAATACTGTAAAAACCAGGGTGACATGCTGTTTTTCATTTTTTTGCAGGAAAAATCCAGAACTTCTTTTCCCCTACTGTGTTCAACACTACTGGTGTTTTTGTTTGTTTGTTTGTTACATTTTCACAATCAGGATGTTATATCTAGTAGATTTTATTGTCAGCAAAAAGGATGAGCAACTTTTAGTCATTGCCAGTTACTGCCTTGTGATTTGCACTGTGGGATAGTCTTACAGCATGTGAACTTTATTTCCTTCAGATGAATTTGAAATAAAGGTGATGTTCACTATTGTGCTCCAACCACAAACAGGGAACCACGTTAGGGTTGGTCCAAAGTAAAGCTTTCAAGTGTGAGTGTGGATGTCAGGTGCTCACTACCAACTCTGTTGCTCTACAGAGACCTGCTCCTCTTGGGCTGTATTGGTTGCTAATGTGGTTACCACGAGGTAATAAGGTTAATTTCCTGAAGAGAATCAAATCCACATCTCTCAACTAGCAAAAAATACACCAGCCTTCATGCTAAGGAGCAAGTGAGAGTAGTGGTTCAGTCAGAGTTGCCTTTGTGTGCAGAACAAAATTGCAGGGCTCGTGTTGTGTCAAAGTTTAATGCTGAGGATTGGCACTTTAAATCGAGGAAAGCTTTTTCTTTCATCTAGTGACATCTTAATGAAAACTATCTAAAGATGTTAGAGCAGGAAGAGGAACTGAGGGCTCCCTCCCCTTCTGTGCCCCACCATCTGAGTGTCCTGTTGCCCTGAACATCTTTTCTGAGACTCTCCATACATTGCCCTCCTGGTTTTTGAGGTTAGTACACATAGCTAAATGTAGATTTAGTGTAGTAATTTAGTTCTGTATTAGAAAGAGAAGGGGCATATAAAGAGCTTAAGGATGTCTTCCACGGGCGTTTTATTGCCCTGAGTAGTGTTTGTTTTCACTGGCTGTTTTATGGAGACAATGAAACATTGTGAGTGATACCCAAAGAAAAAACTGTTAGGAACTTTTCTTGGGTTATTAGGTGAGAGGGGCACAGAGGTATTAGTCAGGATATCAGCTGCTCTTGTCCTGTTCCTAATCAAGTACAAGTGTGTGTGCTCTCTCTGAGTAACTCAGGTTATCTGAATCTCCGTGATCTAGTCACTTATTTGCAGGTGTGATGTTACCTTAAAATCATTCCCAGTTAATTAATTTTTCAGATATATATTCTTCTCCTTTCCACTTGTCTTTCCCAAGAGGAGCGTTGATGAATGGCAGTTACGTGCTGTGATCTCTAGCCCATCCTCCTGCAATTCATGAGCCAGTTCTCTGTGCAATTATTTGCTTGTCCCTTGTTGGCTGAGGAGCTCAAGAACTGCCCTGTCTGAGTGCAAGGCTCCTGCCACAGTAAGATACAACAGCAAGCCAGTTCGTGCTGTGGGCTTATCACAGCAACATCTCTCAGAAGATCTTGTGACCGATTTAAACTGCTGCTGCTTATCCTTTTGCAAGGAATACTGTTCCAGGTTTCTTTCAGCAGGTGGCGTTTATTAGCTGCAGTACAGACCTGGCCTCCCAGCAAGCCAAAGCTGGATGTGCAAATCAACAGGATGTATGTGTGTACATGCTGGTAGTTGTCATTCTCGAGTCTGTCTTAATGTTTTTGCAAATAGGTTGCTGGCATGGTTTGGTCCTGTAGATCCCCAGGCCATGCTGAGTGTCAGAATCTGGCATTGTGGAAGGCAGGGCAAGTGTTCAGGGTTTTTGGAGAGGAATCTGAATGCTTCTTAGTTGGTTATTTGACTGTCTCTTCCTCTCATGCAAAATCAAGTGTTCTCTGTGGAACAAAATACAAGAAGCATGTGGAACAAAATACAAGAAATTGAGATAGTTTGGGAAAACAAAAAAATATATGTATATCATGATTGTGTAATTTTCTGTTTTCCAGTTTGAAGTAGTTTGGGATCAAGCTGCCTCAGCACTTTACATTGTGCTCAGTCAAGTTTACAGTAGTAATTTTACCGTACAACAAAAGTTAGTTACGCCACACAAAATAAATGCTATAAAACATTTTGACTGGGTGGATATAACTTGCTTAAGTATTTATTTTCTTTTGGAAGTATGTAAGGCATATACTTAAGGATCTGTATTGAAATATAATGGTGATTGCTTTTGAAATAAGTTGTTGAAGCAGTAAGGCTGTATTTCACTAAATCAGCAGTTTTGAATGCAAGCAAAAGATCCTAAAATTAACTAGAGAAGCTGAAAACATAGATTAGAAGCAGATTTCAGAGTCACGGAATAGCAATAATTTACAGAGAAATTGACCACAGAATCCTGTGCAGTTAAGTTTTCATTACATTTTTAGCATGGCTTTGGTAATTATCTCAAGGTCTTTGCTGTAGTGCTAATAGGTGCATATGAAACAAAATCTGCTCTGTAGAATGTGGAATTGGAAATTTGTGTTCTCTGGTTTCAGAAAGGTTTGATGGAGTTTAACTGGAACTACCATAAAGGTCCCATGTTACTTAGCTCAGTTGGCAGCGTTTGTAAGTGAGCTGGCAGCAGAAAAGGTCAGCAAAGCTATGATCTTTCAAGAGGAGCTTAGATCTTCCTTGTGGCATATGCAAGACCAAGCATCAACTGCAGTAGGCAGTTTTAAAAATGTTATTAATACATTGCCTTCATTACTTTAAAACAAAATGATGAATATAAGGCAGAAGGGGGAGATTCAGAAAAATTACTGGCTAATACTAACCTACAACAGAAATTGCTTAATCATCTAGATATATACATATGTCCAGTATCTTCTAACATTTTTTAAATACTTAAAGACCAAGAATAAGGTAATCCCTTCTTTACCAGTTAGTGAGGTGTGGGGGAGAAACCCAAGCTAATGAACTGGGCTGGGCCTTTTTTACCTTAGATTTCCATGTGGATCTTGCTGGAGTTGGGGCACTGGTGCAAACCAGCATTGATGGCAGCAGCAGGGGGATGTGATGGGGCCAAGAGGAGGTAATGGAAAATGTAGGAATGGATTGGTGTGCCAGAAGAAAAGTGAAAAGGAGGAGGGACACTGCTGATGAGATCCCTGCAGTTGCTGGAGACTAATGACTACAGTTCTTTTTTTCATTTTAATGTCCCTATAGCAACAGATGCTCAGGCATCCAATTCTTATTTTCCCTTTAAATAATAGAAGGGATGTGCAAATTCAAGTACTGTGGCATTTTGGTTTGCAACTAGTTAAATTTAGCATCAATGTCATGTATTTTCTATGGGTGGTTGCAAACAGAAGTAGGGGTAAAAGCCAGATGTTTTGCCTCCGTGCTATGCTTACCACATTTTTAACTCACCCATATGGTAAGGAGAATACAGCAACCTGGGGGAAAATGTGCCTTTTCTGAGAAGGAAGATTTTAATTAGAAAAGCCATTTCTGTAGTATTAGTGGCTATGCTTTCATTGAATTTGTCCTTGTAGCCATACTTTACAACCTGGTAAATAAAGTACTTTGCTTGCTGTACTAGAGAGTCTCAGTTTTTAATACGTCTGGAGCTGTTACATGTGCTAAAATTATCATATCCGAGGGAGGGAGAGATGCCGAGTGAAAGGAGGAGGAGGATTCTTTGGCTGCTTGTTGCTGAGATGGAGAAGAAATTCTGCCTTTCCACTGTTCTAACTGGAGTACACAACAGGACACACTGAAATAATTTGCTTAGCTTTACAGACTGTAGTGTGCCATACAGCTCTGGGAGAAAGCTCAAATCTTGCAAACATGGTTCCCAGCTTAAGGGCACACACAAGCTTGCTTCAGAATTTCAGAATGAGCCTATTATCTGTAATGCTCTCTTACTTTGTGCAGCACATGAATACGTTTTGTCTGAAAATTTTGCGTTCTGGCTGAACTGGCCAAAAACATTGGTGTTAACAGCCAAAGGTTGCTCTTGCACCCCCAGTATGGAAGGGCTGGAATGCTGTTTTGTAAGACTGTGAATACCAAATTAATGACTGGAGGCTCACCCAGAAACTGGATCTACAACATATGAGAGGGATGAAAATAAGGGCAGGCACATTTTCCCTTTACTAAAGCTCTATAGCAGAAAGCTGCTCTAGATGAAGGCAATCTGACTTCTCACAGTCTCTGTGCTGCCTGGTTGGAGCATGGGTCTCTCTGCATTTAACTTTGCCTGATGAGTGAACTCACATGATGGAGCTGGCTCTAATGGAAGAAGCTGAGCAAACAGCTGGACATGCATCACATGTACATTGGTGTGAGCAGAAGGTGTCTGGACAGGAGCACTGTCACAAATGTTGAGGAAACTGGGTGTGGTAGAGGGCAAAATTAGACTGAAATTAGACTGCTTTCACTGAATGCAGACTCCAGAGTCTTAGTGGGATGTTGCTTGTGTTCATGTGTATAACTGAATTTAATTTTGGTGCTTGTGCTTTGAAGTTTGAAAGCTAAAGATTTTTTTTCTTGTGTAAAACAGCGAGATGTTATGTTCCTGTCCTAGTGAGCATGTATTTGAGATAAGCTCTCTTTTGTCAGTGTGAATGCAGCTGCTTGAGAGGAGTTTGGTAGATGCTCTTTGAGTGATTCTATGTACACTGTATATTTATATATAAATCTTAGCTTCTAAATGGGGCATGGTTTTCTGGCAAAAAATCTTCTGAACTTTAAATAACTAGACTTCAATAAGATGGATGTATGGAATAAATTTTGGGCTACTTTTCTAGTTCCTTTAAACAGTCTGGTAATGTTTGTATATACAACATTTTTACTTTGTGACATCTACAATACAGCAAAGTTTTGGCTTCTGAATCAGATTTCCCAGCATCTAAAATACTAATGAAATAATAAGTTAGCCTAGAAATATTGGTCAGCTGCAGGATTTACCATTTATACCTTATTTTATATGGCCTGTTTTGTCTGCTTAATATGGTCATGTCTCAAGTTTCAACACTTGCACTCTCAGTTGCCAGGTTTTGTTAGTGCATGTTTGTGGATGACTGCCCTGCTGGGTTATTTCCATTGATTACTGGATAGCTTGTTCTCAGTTAAGAAGAACACACTGTACAATAATTAATTAACTCTGACCTTATTTTGCTATCTGTTGGGATTTCAAGCTATAGCTCAGTGTCTGCATTAATGATTGGAGGCAAAAGTGTTCTGGCATAATGGTTTCTCTATATTGTTGACATTTTGTACTTGATCCTTGGAAAACATTTTATTCTGAGGTAGTCATGTAGCCTGTGAAATGCAAACCATGAAACTAAATAGTAATAATACAGACTAGGACATGTTTTGGATTTATCTTTTCTTCCTTTTGGGTATGATGCACAGCATGTTCTCTTGCACAGATAGGAATCTCGCAAATGTTACCCAAAAACTGAAGATAATTTGTAATGTAAGTTAGTTTATATATTAAAAATGGAAAGGCTACTGCACCATAATTACGTGATTCTAAAAAGTGGAATCTGACAAGGCTGTGTAGAACAAGTGCATTAGTGGATAGGAAACATGATTTGCCTGTTCATTGAGGCAGGCCTCAAAACTGCCCTGTGGTGGATCCATGCACTAATGGTGTCTGAGGGCTTACTGGAAAAGATAATTCTCAGTTATCTCTGTTTGAGGTGTGTATTTGGTGTGCTTTTATCTCTAAGCTGCTGGCCTGACTGAAGGCTGAATGTTGGGTTACATGAACAGCTGCCTGTGATAGCTGGTAATTGTGCAGACTGCCGGCAGAGCACCTGGGGAGTCACAGCTTCTGGGAAGCACAATGCAGCTGAAGTGGTGGCCTCTGTTTAAACAGTTATTCTGCCTGCAATGGAGAGTTAAGCAAAACAGATCATTTAGAGAACACGGTGCACTCAGGCATGAGGTGTTTTAGAGGATAAAAATTTCTTCAAAGGTGCTAATCCCAGAAAGAAATGATTCAGTTGGGTATCTGCCTTACAGAATAACTGCCACATTGGTAAGAATTAGGAGGATAATAAATATTCCAAAAACCCACAGCTGAATGAATATGAGAGCTGTTCAGACTTCATGCAAGTTGTGTGTTTGTCCAAATCCCTTTTAAAACAGTTAAAAGAAGTTCATTAGCAAATATCTAAACTTGGAAAAGTCATTCCTGACTTGGTTAGAAAAGAAATTACCTTGTAACTCAATGTCTTGGGAAGGGAAGAGGGAACCCTTCATGTCCTAGATGCACTACCATGAAAAGCAGCTGGTTGAAAAGAACATTTTTAAGGGTTGGAGCAGCAGCAGACTTCATCAGTACTGCCACATGGCTGTGCAGACAGGGTTCCCTGAGAACTGGTACTCTTGGGCCATTGCTTTTGCCATCCGTCAAAAGTCAACCACAATACCATCTGTCCGCCAGAAAGAGCCAGGAAAATAAACCTTAAAATATATTAAAAAAAAAGATCAAGATGAGACTGTAGCTGCTGTATTTCATAATATAAGACCTTTGCCCCTTAGAAAAATTGTCAGCATCTATGTATATGTCTACATATTTATAAATATTTGCACATTTACAAACGTCAGTCCACTGAGAGATGTGCCTGGGAAATTCAGGAGAAGGTAAAAAACCAAAGCAAATCAAGTCTGAAATAATCACAGAGGCTGAATTTTGAGTAGTTACGTAATGGCGCTGCCAATACACCTCCAGCAGTTCTCAGGGTCATGCTCTGAAATAGATGAGGGATGTGGAGGAAACTCCAGTGAGGTGACTTAGACCAGAGATGCAAAATGACTTAACTTGCATTCCAAATCCAAGCTGAGGTAGCAGCTCTTTGCAAGAGGAAACTTTGACCAGTATGTTAAAGATTGGTAAAGCATTCACACTGAAAGCAGGCACAAATTATTAAACAAAGTCTCATTAGAGTACCTGCTATTCACTACTTGTGAATTATCTTTGTTTGATACTATTGAAGCAGTGCTACAGTGTTAAAAAAGGACTGAGATGCATGTGAGTTGACTTGTAGAGTGAAGGAAAGGGCTATACATGGGCAAAATGGGACAAAACATAGATTAACAGTCACAGCCCAATTTCAAAATGGAGACTTGAAGAAATCCAAAAACGAGCTGTGCAAGACAAAAGCTTGCAAGTTTTTATATGTAGTTAAAATCAATAAAACTACTCATGTAAGCAGTCTGTACTGGAGCAAAAGGAGAAGTTGCAACAGAGCTCCGAAAGTGAAAAGTGGGTCAGTTGCAGAGAAGGAATAAAAAGTCAAAAGTGGAAATGAACTGACAGAAATGTACGAGGAAATACATCTGCACTTGTCTTTGCTTTTTGCTTTTATTTTTCCACAGCATAAAGCAGCTTGACAAATATAGTCAGCTGATCCTTGCAAACTCCACTGCAGCAGACACAGGTGAATACAGCTGCGGGCTTCAGCTGTGCAGTGGTAACAAATGCAGGAAGGATGAGACTAAAACAGGGTCAACGTACATCTTTTTCACAGGTAATTAACTCACTGGGGGTTACTAATGGAAGTATATTTGCTGGTAAGACAAGAATAAAACTACATCAGCTATTTCACTGTCAAGATTTTACTGCCACAGTTTTCATCTATTTTTAGTGGATGTTAAGGAAGATGGTGCTGGTGGGCAGAAAATTACTTGCTTACTGTGATTTTTTGAGTCCATTTTCCCTACAGATTATGCAAAATGTGTACCCAGAGTAACAGATAATGCAGTGAAAAGCACATACCTTAGAAAACAGTAACACATTTTCTGAGGATTTTCTACAAAACAAATAAAAATGTTTTCATTCTTTAAAATGTGCAGAAAATAAATCTGTGCAGAATATTAATTTTGTCATGGCATTCAGATGACCCCATGAACTCTCCTCCACTACCACTTTATTCCAGTTACTTGCACTGCCTTAAAAAACTTGACCTTGGTACGGCCACAATTTCTCTTAGGAGTCATTATAGCATGTTGGGAGGCAAAACACTCTTCAAGTGCATGTGATGTCCCCCAGAATCTGTGCACCGTTAACTGCTACTTGGTACTACAGAGCTGAAATCAAATGGTTCATTTTTTCTTCTGGAAACTGTTCTGAATAGTAAAACAACCTTTGATGGCTCATTAGAGCTAAAGTATTCATGGCTAGAAAATATTTTAGTACAAAATGTTAAGGTAGGATTGTTTGCAATACATTTTGGAGCTAAAATGGACCATGAGACAGAAATGCTTAATATTTTTAAGATACATTCCTTTGAAAGGCTGGAATAAACTTTTCAGTCAAGTTATTATGCTCATGCTAGAAAGAGGAATTTCAGATTTATATTTTCAAGAAGCATGCCAATTATGAAAATATTCCTTAACTGTGATTCTGAGGGCACTAAATATTTCATCTACTTAGGACAGTAAATCAAACATTTTGCCTAAAAGCATAGGCATAAAAAGGTCTGTTGCTTCAAATAGTATCTTTTTCTAGTAGTCCTTATCTTACCAGAGGTGATGGGATCCAGGTAAGTATTTGGAATCTTACTAAAAGACATTCCAAAGATTTTCTTAAGATTAAAAAAATACTTTGTTTTCATTTTCAATTTATTGTTTTTAATGCAAGCAATGTTCTTTTTTCTTTTGTGTGTGCATATTAAAATTAAGCCAAAGTTTTTGTTTTAAATGTTGCTCACAGCTACTTTCTCTTGTCAAATTTACTTTTCTTTCTGTTAAACCAAGATGTAAATATTTCTGTAATTATGTCAACTCTTTTGCACAGACAAAGAGGAACTTTTTGTACCTACTCCCAGTTATTTTGAGATTGTCTACCTGAACCCAGATAAACCTGCAGTCATTCCGTGCCGTGTTACTACTCCTTCAGCAAAAGTGACTCTTCACAGGGAATTTCCTGCAGAAGAAATTGGAACAGATGGAACTGATATTATTTATGATGCAAAGAAGGGTTTTGTCTTCCAGCACCCTACTTCTGATCATAAAGGTATTGTCTACTGCAAAGCAGAGTCACAGGGAGCACCTCAGATTTCCATCAAATATCACCTACTGTATGTGGAAGGTAAAGTGCAGCTTTCTCTATGCTTAAACTGACTCTTCTGCTGACAATAAGAAAATAATATTTAAAAAGTAAAACAAGTAATTTAATCAGAGTTTTAAAATCTTGATCAAAAGTATATGTAATGAAACATTGATCAGGTTTAAATTCCAGCAAGTTTCCCAGTTTAGAGGGGCAAGTTGCAGATGTAAAATACCTGTCGCACTAAGCAAAGTGAGTCAAAAATTGACTCTTAATCAATATATCTAACTTCAGCAACTAATTTTCTGTTTCTAAGCACTGTCTGTGTCTCAGTTCCCAAGGGCCCGCCCTCAACCACAATTGCAGTGTCACCCAGTAGATCCGGGCTCAGTGACAGAGTTCGTGTTGTCTGCACAGTCCTGGGGGAGCCAGACGTGGATGTGAACTTCAGGTGGCAGTACCCAGGGCAAGAGGTAAGAGGTGTATGCCCTGCCTGAAATGGTTTGTTCTTCACAAAGGCAGTATTTTGAATGCTGTTGCCAGTTCAGGCATGCTGGCAGGAGGAGGCAGCATATCCCCTTTGAACTTCAGCCTGTCTTTCCCTGAGAATCTCCCCGAGAAGTAGCACAGTGTTGAAGCTGGAGAGCCCTGTTAGTAAAAATCAAATTCAGCAAAGCTCACTCTTCCCTCAGATTTCTGTTCCAGAGATACTTGGCCTCTGGCAGCATTTCCAAAGAAAGCCTCAGACAGGGTCAAAGCCAACCGGCATCAGAGGCTGTTCCAGGGCAAGCCACAAGGCCCAGTGATGCCTCTGCATCTTCCTTCTCCATGGCTTGGGTGCATGAATTATCCCAGCACAGAATTTTTAAGCTTGCCCATATCCAGAAGCAGAATCTGCTTTTGCCCAACCTCATCTGAAAGAACCCACGGGAAACACAAAGTGAACCTGTTGTCTCTTTTCTTGCACAATATAAGATGTATCTGACTAGCATTGCTGAGGATCCCCTCTCTTTTCCCTCTAACCACCCTGACCTGTTACAGCAGTAGCTCATTTCTTAATCAGCCTCATTCTAGACTCAGCTTGGCCTTCCAAAACTCTGTATCTCATTAGTGTCCACTCTAGTTTTGCATCTTTCCTAGGCTGCCCCCAGCCTGGTTTGCTGGCTGTTACTGGCCCAGCTGCTCCCTGTGGTTTTACAGCACCTGATGCATGCTGGCACGTGCACATTCACAACTCTCCAGCACTGATGGAATATAAACAGCTAAAGCCTGCAGATAATCTCTCTTGTTTGCTATGGATACTGGAGCTGCAGTGCAGGGCACAGGCACTATCAGCAGAGGACTACACCCTGTCACTGCACCCACCTATGGGGGCGAGAGAGGCTTTGGCCTGTGGCTTGCATTTGCCCTGGAAAGGGATGATGTGCTTATCCATGGAGTAAACTATCTCAGCTCCAGCTGTGCCTGGGGATAGGGAGGGGAGAGTTGTGTTTAGGTTTCTGCCCCAACAAAAGGATCAAGTAAATGTCAGAGTTAGAAGCACTGTATGCTTGTTAGAGACTTAACATTTATTGAGAGAGTTCACATACTGTGAAGAAAAAAGGTGGGGTGGAGGGAGAAGAGACAGGACCATCAGTGTTGCTGATCATATTGACCTTTTATGCAAGAAAAAGGACTGGCATTGTTCTAAGATCCACTGGATGTTTCCATTCATGCTGCTGCTTTCAGTGCAGGGAGCTCAGTGATAGTTTTGTCCCAGCCCACACCACCCAGCAGCTGGGCTCTCACCTACTGCCCGATTCCTGAGCAGAAGCAGCACATTAATCCCTGTTTGTCCCTAGGTATGCTGCATTGTGGAGACCCTCATTTTATCTCTGTAGTCACTAACCTCTCCCTCTGCTTTTTTTCCACTCAGTTATTTTGTTTTTTTTCTTGTTTCCCCTTGCCACTCCCTGACAATTGCATCTGCTCATTCACCTGCTGTGAATGCATACAGATCCACCCTTAATCTGATTCCATGCAACAGGCTTTAAAGTAGAAGGTAATTAGTTTGAGGAAAAACAGACTAGCAAGAGCCCAACCAGGCAAATAGGGTCCACCTTGCACAGCCTTTACCTTCACTTTCAGTAGGGTCAAGGAAGTTCCACTTGCTATGTTTAAGAACTAACTTAGACTTGAATTAAGTGTGCAGTATTACTTGATTGTAGACAGCACTTAATTTTGGAACAGGAAGTAGCGCTTTGCTCAAAGTGGCTTAATTAATTCTAAAAGTTTAAAAATTTCTATGACATTTACAGCTGCCAAGGATTTTAATATTCTTTTTCTAAAGCTGATAATGCCTGCCACTTCCTGGGCATTCCCTGAGTGCACTGCGACTCCTCCCTAAGTTTCAGGAAGACTGGGAACTGCCTTTTTACTGGTCATTTTGCAAGTGTGAGATTGTAGGTGTGACTCTGCGTAAGTGTCTAACTTATTCTGTTGCTACATTTAGCTTAAGCCTTGTAGCATTCATATGGGTAAATGGTTAATCCATCTATTTCATGTAGCAAGGGAAGATGATTTCCAAGCAGAAATCCTGCATTTTTATCCCAGTTACTGGTATCGCAGAAGCCAGTGTGCTTAAAGCTGCTGACTAGCAGCTGATGGATTTTGGAAGAAAAGAGACTGCCTTAGTCTATCTTTGGGCCAATTTCTCTTATCCAGTATTTTGTGACCTTCTGAGGTGCCAGGCAGTGTGACCTCATAACCAGTCCATTAGAGAATTCTCTTACAAAATTTTTTTAAAAAGCCTTTTATTTAATAACAAAAAAAAAAAAAAAAAAAAAACACCTAAAAAAGCATTTTTCAATATAAACATGGGGGGAAGGTTGTATTTTTGGCTTTGAAGTTACATATACATTCTGGAAAGCAGGATGTGAGTATTAACTCAGAAGTATTTGAGAATTGTTACTGTTTGTTTGTTATCTAATATAGCGTTTCCTAAAACTAGAGGAGGAATTAATTTTCAATATGTGACTTACAGCTATTTGCTGTGCTAAAAGAGAATGAAATCCCAGTCAACTACCTCATGCCACTGCTGCCTTCTTTTTGAGACATTCTTAAAGTCTGAAAATGAGCTCACACATCTATCCTGACACCTCCTCCAGGATACCTCACCTATTTGATCAGGTACCCAAATGCAGCCTCATTAAGTGGTCTAAAACTGAACTCACGCATAGGCTCCAGGCGGAGCTTTGGCAAGCCCAGTACCTGTGCTTGGAGTGGAAGAGCCATTTATTATCCTTATTTGGTACAGCTTATTGGTACATCAGTATTTAATGCAGGAATGTTGCTGCAACTGCCAGACACCTTCAGTTCCCTCACTTAAGGCTGACTTTTGGATGTAGGCTCGTACTCGCCAACCTCTTGCTTCAGGGGAATGGGGTGGTGTCACTAAATACACTTTGCAGAATCATCTATTTTATGTGGGTTGGTTGTTTTTGTTTTGTTTTTTTAACAGTCCAGGAGGCCTGTGATTATTCAGAACTTCTGGAGATTGATAAACAGAGGAATTGGACATACTACAAGAATGTCAAAGAGTGTTCTTCTTGTTGAGGATTTTGAAGACATAGATGCAGGAAACTATGTCTGTGTAGCTCAGAACCTACAAGGAGAAACAACAGTAGCTACCAAGGTTGAACTAAACTGATAGGAAAGACTCTCCTGGATTGGACTGACCTGTATGTTTTTTGACATTATAGCTATTAGTTTTCTTTATTAATGTTTAAATGAAGCTTCTCTCTCACTGTTTCTTTTATATGCAATGCATTCCATGTTCACTAGCTTGACAGGCCACAACAGAGTTCACTATGTCCAGCAGTAGTGAGTTGTGAGTTAATGAAACTACTATGAACCATTAAAGTTTAAGTCTGAACATGCATGGGGTGTGTGCATATTTAGAAACAGGTGCTCTTTGGGCTTTCCTTTGCATATGGTCTTTCCCTCAGACTCTTGCATGAGGTTAACCCACTGTGTGGAACGTGCAATTTTAACATTAAGAGTACTGTACATGTTTAAAACAGCAACGACAAAAAACGAAACTAAAAAAAGCCTTGTAACAAAGTTAGCCAATAGCAGTTGTTTATTTTGCAATAATAATTAAATTTCTGAACATTATGAAAACATAAATGTGTGTGTACTCTTTTTCATATATGTGTAAAGACAAACACAAATAAAACTTTCTCTCCTGTGAAGATTAATACCCTCTTAGCACCATAATATATATTTAGTATCTCCAGAGACTTGTAAGAAGTTGGGGGTGCTGGATTTTCCTCATGTTGTTGCATTCTTACAAGGTTATAATATGTAGCTTACTTAGTAGTTCACTCCTCAATAGATGTCTGTTTAGTAGTTCACTCCTCAATAGATGTGTTATGTTTAGTAAATTATGTAGCAAATTATGGTTGCTAAAGGTAAAATTTGCATTTATTTATATATTAACATTTACAGAGAAAAAAAAAAAGCAAAAAAGCAAACATTAGAATAATGTTCAGATTTACAGCAGAATTTCTTCTTAGGTTAATAACAAGTTCAACTTGACTGTATTAATTTACTTAGGAGAAAAGGAAAGATCTATTTTCATTTACACAGAAGTATACCTGGATAAATAAGCCACTGCTTCAGTTCAGCTACCAGTACAAGGAAAGAACTTGCCAGAGGAAAGGTAAGAACTTTATAACAACATTGTTGGATATTTTGGCAATTTTGTTTTCTTAGTCTCAAGCACCAACTTTATGTGGGCTAGAACTTTCAATGCAAATCTACTCCTTAGTAGTGAAATGACAAAAATTAATTTAATGCAAGCCATTTTATTTACAAGGTAAGTGAAAACCATCTTATTCTCAACATACAAGGAAGCAAAGCAAGAACAGGTCCCTTGGTCACACATTTCCCTCTCAGTCTGCATTTGACTGGAATTCCTAAAGCTTCTTTCTGCTGAAGGCCTGAGGTAACCCTGTGCTCCAGATAATTCAGACCTCTGAGTAGATGTGTGCAGCACTGTTCTGAGCAGTGACAGCTCTCAGTGCTAATGGAAAAATGGCAGCTTCCCAATAAAGTCAATTATCTGATTAGTAGTGTAGCTAATGAAAACATTAAACAAGTTAGCTGAACACTTCTTCCTCAGCATGCAGGAACCTCAACCAATTTAACTGATAAGAGAAATACCCACGATAAAGACTGAAATGGTTCTGTGCAGGTCTCATGTAATAGGCTACATAAAGAACATTCCCCAAGAGCTTTTTTCATCTCTGGCCTTTGAAAATAAGATATCTTTAAAAAAAAAAAAAAAAGGATGCAGTAGAACTAACTTTGAAGGTGTAAGAGGCAAGGTTAATCTGTTAAAATGTATCAAGAACATTATACTGTAATCCAAAGGACTAAGTAGGTTATACAATTTCATAGTAATATCTAAAAAAGGTCTTTGTATAATTCTTTTTTAGGGACAAAAAGTCCTTGTACCATATATTTTTTTTATCCTTACCAAATTATCAATCCTTGAGCTTCTAGATGAGGCTGTGCAATGTGCTTATTCCTTTTCAGCATTTTCATTTCTCAGAACAATCTTTCCCTTTGAACTAAAGGAGCTGTGCCAGCTTTTTAAATTTCAGAGTGCATTTGAGCCTGTAATTCAACGATTGATTTCCTTCAAAGTGTCTGGTAAGTGGGAGATCATGTCACCTGCCCACACTTGTTCAACAGTGCAGTGGAGGTATCACTTCCTTGCTGACAGTTTGGCAGGAGAGGAAGAGACGGTGTAAATTCATTGCTGGAGCAGTCCCCTGAGGTGTAGTGGTTATGCATACCCATCACTTGCAGGTCTCAAGACTGATACAGAAGCAGTGCCCCTAAGGAAGTGTTTTGGTGGCTGTCATGTCCTGTCCATCCTTTCTGTCCTTGTCCTCCCACCTCTTGTAATTAAAAACTATGAGAATTCTTTTGCTAGGTATTTTACATAGTTTTTATTTTACCGAAGGCCTCCTGGGCAGAGCTGATGTTACATTGATGCAGTTAATTGCACATTTCCACCTAAATGAACAGTGACAGGGTAAGAGAATGAAGCCCTGGAAATGAAATCTAACTGACTTGTCAAAGTTAGGTGCCTAAAGCTGCCAGCGCTGTTATTTCCATTTCCATACCTGTGTCACTGCTCCTCTAAGGCAAGGCAGCAGCAATGGTCAGAAGGTATCTGTGTCTCATGATGACTTTTTTAGCTCCAGCTCAGCCCTAAATGATTTCCTGGTTGTTGGACAAGATCAGTGGTTGGTTACTGTCTAGAAGGAATTTCCTGCACGAATTGTATTATACCAGTTTATATGGAAGTGTCTGTGGTGTTAGTAATGAGAAACATCTATTCTTCAGTTAGCTCAAGGAAATGATTCACCTCAAATTTTATAGAAAATACAGTGCAACTCATACAATGACCTTTAGAGAAAACTACTGAAGGTCAACCATACTATGAATAGTTTGAATAGCAACAAACTATTTGGTACAACTGTTAAATGTCACCATAGCTTCCTCTGAAATTTATCATAAGAGCTGGAACTGAGAGTAAAGTTGAATATCTGAAGAAAATAACTTGTTCAACTGCTTGACCTTTGGCTTATGATGATGATGAGCAGGTTTCTAGCTTTTCCTGAAGGGAATATTATGTTAAAGAAAAAAATCCCAAAATATGTAAAAGTTACTGGATTGAACAAAGCCTTTACTAACACATGGTACTTAAAGTTTGAGATACTCAGAGAAAAACATTGGAACAGTATTTACAGATTAGCAGAATTATTTAATTTGTTGAGACCACCAGGACAAACACTAAACAGGTATTTCTGTAGTCTGATTTCTACATACAAGCAGCCTTCATTTCTTCATAAAAGTATTAAAGATTCTACTTACAAGCAGTTTAGACATGAAGGGTCTCTTGTATTGTGGAGGGAAACTATCAACAAATTAACAGTCTTTGTATTCTCTGCTATACCATACTTACTTTTCTGTACGGTAGCCTGGAAAAGCTTTCCCTGCTCTTGTTACAGGAAGGGCTGTGCCAGATTTGACCTTCAAGCATTTGAGTGCACTCTGCTTGTATGTTTTATATGAGGCATTACACTGCAAATGGAGTAATAAAGTTCTTACTGGTGGCTAGGTAAGTGTCCTTGTGACAGGACCTGTTACAGTGCTAACCTTTATCTCTGGCTTTTCCCACAGGCAGAATGTTCTAAAGAATCACAAGCAAGCTCCATATATCCTCTGCCTACAGGTGGAGTTACAAGGGGGCAATTTTCTAAGGATTAGCTGAACACTAGTAATTTGTGCCATGAAGCTTCACCATTGCTGTTTTGCTGTGCTGAGCAAGAGTTTTTAGTAGCTGGAAAAATGTTCCTCCTTAGATTAAAGATCATTTGACTAACACAAGCAGAAGAAAAATCCTTCAGTCGGTACAAAACATTTATTGTAAAGCATTGAGCTCAAATACATGCGATCAAATCTCTTTGACCATAGAAAGTAAGAATGTTCCAAGACATACTCAAAGCCAAGTTGTAGCCTACATAGGCTTTTCATAGTTAAATTTGAACCTCCTAGTAAACATCTTAAGTACTGACACCACTAGTAAGTGGTATGTACAGTGCTCTAAAAAGGATTAAAAGAAAGCATGTTCTATAGAAATGGCACCCTTAACTTGTACATTATAAGAGGTTTAAGTAAATTTAATGATGAAACAGTCAATCACAGGTTTAAATATATTACAAATTTACTTACTGTGTGAGCACTGTTAACAGTCTTGTTTCTGTATGTGTGTTCCTCATTACTAGCCAAGATTTTGTAAGTCTTAGGTAAAATAATTTGAAGTGGTTCTCCAGCTGAGTTTCCTAAATGCTTTCCCATGCCCTTGATTCCTATTCCCAAGCCACTGAAAAAGATAGGGAAACTCAGCCAGCTACTAGCATTAGCTAACCAGCGGTGTAACAATGGTTCTTGCCCTTCTGTGATGCTACTGTAAGCATCAGTAGTATTTTCTAAGACTAATATGAACCTGGTTTGGTTGGTACAAAGCAGTCATCTTACACAGGTGTGATCAAGGGTGGAGCAAGGCTGTACAATTACCCCGTTGAAGCCGAAACTCAGCATGTGGTATTTCCAGAAATGCTGACACCCTCATCCTCCAGTTCCAGCAGCCAGGACAACTTTTTCCCCTACTCTACAGAATCTCTTGTACAGGATTTTTTACATGATGAGCTGTCAAAACACCAATATCCTGCAGTCTGAGAGGGAAAGTATGGCAGAATTAGCAAGATACAATACACAGATACCACGTCTTCCTCAGGTGAATTTAGCCAACCCTGAGGAATATTAATACAAATGCTAATGCTTAAAAAGGCAAAGTGTGTCACCAGCTACACTGGAATTCACAAATTACTCTTCTTGAGAACTGAATTAAGAATGCACCTAGTTACAATTATTGCATTTTTATCTTTGGCTTTCAAATGTACATATTGTTTATCCTCAGGAACAGACATGCTATTTTGGGGAAATTAGAGCTTCCTTTTCAGCAGGTAAGATGCAAGGTCTGGGTTCTAAACCTGTAACTTAACTAAGAACTTCTGACCTTGAGGGCTACTGTGGTTCTGACTACATCCATATTGACTTGAAACCCAAAATCCAGTGCACCCTGCATAAATGGTGGAGTTGTGCATGGACATGAATCCAAGAACCCATGCAAAATATGGCTGCAATTCAATTTGTTTTTAAAATTAATTCGAAGTTGCATACTGAGGTTGGCCAAGACACTAATGAATCAGTTGACAAAGGTCTTCATGCCATTTTTTACCAAACTGAAGCCAGAATGGTGAAGGAAACTAACCTCTACAGTACCAGTGGCAGTTTCTCCTCATTCCCAGGCAAGGGAACTCTGTAAAGCATGCATACTGAGAGCAGTATCAAGGAATCTTGTCAATGTATAGTCTTCAGCTTTTATCCTTTATTACGTACACAGCAAAGAAGGCAGCATTAGACACACGCACAGTGTGTTACACCCATCCCATCCACGGCACACGCACACACGCACACACACAGCCTTAAAAAAGTGTCGGTGATAAGGAACATATTATAAAGGTTGTGATCTTTATCTCTAAGCCCCTGAGCTTCTTCTTATAGTTAGGTGAAAAGGCAACAAACAAGTCTTTTCTTGCTCTAGAAGTGCTTTGTGCAACAATGTCCATAGAGGTCGTAAGTCTTTTTGGGAGGAGTGAATGTCTTACTCCATATTCACAGTCTCCTATCACTGTTTTTGCACCAAATAGTTTCCAGTTATGTTTAGTTGTCATCGGCGGCTAATATAGCTCTTGCTCCTGCAATTGAAGTTAGGAAAGGTTCTGCAGATCAGAAATGAAATGCAGGCCCCTCTTCCTCTCAAGAGATGTCATCTTGGTGACACTGCAGGACTAGAGAAGTTACCAGAATTTCGTGGGGACTGAAGAGGCACGGATGAAGAACTGGGAGACAGTTTTCTTGGGCTGCATAGGTCACCATTGTGCAACTTCCACAAAAGTTCTTCGTTTTCCATTGACAGGCGTTTGTTTACTTTTGATTCTTTCTCTAGGGACTCCTGTAAAACAGCTTGCTCTGTAGAAAGTTGCCTGCAAATGGAAGGTTTACATCAGAACACATAACCCAACTTGGAGGCTGCAGTATTGAAACTTAAAGGAAGGTTTGAAGGTGCATAAACCCTTGCTTGGCTCACAACTGAACCTCCAGCTTTATTAGGAGGATTGAGCATGTTCTCATCCTAGCTATATTTAAACTGGTAGCTTGCAGAAAGCAGGAGAAAATCCCACTAAGAAACATCCCTAAGGGCCTGAAAAAGCATCTGAAAAGTGAGGCTTGTTCTACTTAAAACGACTCATGCTTTGAAACAGCTGTGCTGGAGCCTTTGGGTCTTATTGCAGGCTCAGCTCCACACAGAAGGTGCAGATTTCTTCACACTGGAAGAGTCTGGCCCTCCATGTAAGCAACATGTAGGAGGACCTCAGACCTGTTTTATTCATGTTAAATGTTACTGTTATTGCTAAATAAAACACACTGATTTAAACTGGGGACAAATCACTATCTGAAGTGGTTATAAGTATGACCCAGGTCTAGCTTACAAGCCAATAGTACATAAAAGGGACAATCTTTGTTTGATGGTATCTGAGTTGCTTTTTCTTCCCTAAAATATTGGTTTGGAGTACTGAAGAACGTACTGAGCTTTTACCCCCTTTTAATATCTTCCTGCTTGTTACTCAACAAAGGAATACACATTTGTAGAGATACAAGTGGGGAAGAAATGGATGTGGTCTTTCACAAAGTATTACAAAATTGCATTCGCCAATACTTCAGCAGAATTTTCTTTCTTGTCACAGGAAACCCCTTCCCCCTGATTAAGGGCATCTAAATGTCCACAGATATTTTTCACCTTGAAAGCTCCATGTGTTTGTCCATCCGAGCTTTTAATTCTTCGTTTTCTTGCTGAACCTTCTTTAATTTATCCATTAAGATTGTGTTGTTCTCCACCTTAGAAAGAAGGTCACAATTTGAAATAAAACCCATGTGTGCACTCGTCAAGATACTGAGTGAGCTATCGCGGATGGTGGCAATCTGGAGTTTGCAGAGCTTGTTCCATACATACAAAAACCTGCAGTAACATCAGACTGACCTGCTGCCGTGGCTTAATGTTCTGTAACAGTCACATAGATCCTACTTACCTTATCCTTGCATAACACTGGCACTTGGCCACTTGTGCTGGTTAGATGCCAGCAAGGAGGACTAGATAAGGGATCTACTGTTAACCAGCACATTCCAGTAACTTCTGCCACTGATGGGCAGCATTTTTAGATGCTGCAGTACCTTTCTAGACAGAAGACTGTCTAGAAATAACATGACAAATTCAAGAATTCCCCTGAGTAAACAGCTTTCCCTACTGCTCTTCTGATTCCATGTTGTTGCTGGAGGATGTTTTCAAAAATAAAAGGAAAAACTGAGTAAGTGGTTGGATGGTCCAAGGACTTCTATACTGTGGCCAATATCTGTTGGAGAAGATGAAGATTTGCTAGTAATTAACTAGTAATTGTAGACTAGGGTAACATACCCTGCTGCACAATACTGAACAACTACTGACATGAATGTGTTCCTTTGTATCTGAACTTCTTTCTATACTTCCTCATTAAAGTCTTGCTTAAGGAACTGTTACAGCAGTGTTCAAAGGCCCCACCCAGGAGAAGGACCCTGTCCTGTCACAAGAGCATGCTGATTAAAAGTCCTGCCTCCAAAACTGACTTTTCATGTAGAATTACACACAGGTCAGGAGGACAGCCACACAGCTAAACAAGCAGCTTAACAGCTAAAATGACTGGCCTAAGCTAATCAAGACTTACTCCATTTAATATTTGATCCCCTCTTCTTAAATTAGGATCATTTCCTTGTTAATGTTTTCCTGACACTGCAATCTATCTTCCATACCACTTGAGCAATTGTAGCAGGTAAAGATTTTGTTCTTTAGGGGGATGAGGGAGAAGAGAGGGAAGAGACTCCCAGATAATCCTGTACTAACTTAGCAATAGTTTATGCAAACCAGTAGTTGTCTTAAGATGTTAAAAGGTCATTTAGAGCATCTTGACATATATCCCAAAGCTGTACCTGAAATGTGGGCATGTCCCATCATGAATTCTTACTTCCTTTTCAACAAAAAAGATTAATTCTTGCATGTTGAGTCAGTCCAGCCCAAGTTTGTTACAGGAACACAAGTCAGAGACACAGCCCTAGCCTGCCAGACCACAAGAAACACTCACCAGCTTTTCCATCTTCATTAGCTTTATATCCTGCTGATGGAGTTTCTCATTCTTGATCTCCAGCACTGCTTTCAAACTTTCCAGTTCCTGTTCCAGGTACATAACTTGTGGGTTTTTCTGAAAGATTGCCAGAGAGCTTGCTTAGTACCCTGAATTTCAGGAATAATTTATATGTTTCTCTGCTATTTAGAAAAAACAAGAAAATAATTACAGCAATGAGTTACTTGTTCTAAGTGAAATCAAGTCAAACACTAGAATAAATAACAAGATGTGATACCACTTTCTCCTTGGTTTTTGTTTGTCCTTCAGGGTAGGTGGACAGCTGCAGTTGCTTCATCAGAAACTGTTCAGAAAACACTTAATGCACAGACATGAAAAACCCTTGTGAATCAAAGGAAGGCATGAATGCTGTCACAGCAAAACTTGTTTCACAGGAGTGCCCAAAGGCCTTAAGGCTAGGAGTTCCAAAATTTATTTCATATTACTCATAACCCATCCCAAGAGATAATTAGAGTAAACATTTGAAGAGTTTTCAGGCACCGGAAAAGTTTAAAAAGCACCAGAAGTTTAAGTTCTAAAGTTGACTCTAGCTTATTTTCTCTGGTTTGAGTCTGAAGGTAGCTGGCTCATAAGTAGAAATTGAAAGTTTTCAGTTTTACCTTCTTCTAAAGCCTGAAAATGCAATTGCACATACAAATTTTGCACTGCTGCAAATCCATGACTTATCTACAATATAGCAAGTTAGGACTTCTTAATTTTTCATTTTTCTGTTGTTTTCTGGGAGGTGGAGGGGAGAGCAGGAGGAGGCCAGAGCAGGGTAAAGTGTGGTTTCCTCGAGGACCTGTTTTGCAGAGTAAGAAACCATTCAAACACTGCAGAGTAAAACACATTCTCTGCATTTCAAGGCAGTTACAGCCAAGAAAAAGGAAAAATAAAGCAAGTCTTAGTCCATTTCCAGGTAGTGAGAATGGAACACAAGCTGAAATCAATCAATGATTAAGCATGTTGTGTAACCAAGTTTATCTTCAAAATCAAACAAAACTTGTTTTAGTGCATTTGGGTAAGAACACAGGTGCACTGCGCTGAGTAACAGCTTCACTGCCACACCAGAAACCTCGGACAGGAGGGCAATGCCTGCAGTTTTGTGGGGTGTGGTCCCAGAAGGACAGGGCCAGGACATGTCACAAGTAATAGGGGTTCCATCACCTACACAGTTCACTCTCCTGCTTGTTTTTAAGGCCTGTTGCATTAGTGGTCTTGTTTAACTTCTGAGAAGTTTGTGCGAGGGTGAAGCCTGCTGTGCTGCCTCAGTGAAGGCAGCAGACAATTTATTCCTCTGTTTTGTGACTTTAACGTGGCATTTAGGAGCTAACAAGAAAAGCAATCCTGAGAAATTTAAAGTAGCTTACAGTATGTTCAATATTCAGTTTATTTTCTTTACCTCCTGAACTCCAATGGTCTTAAAATGAGTTTTTAAAGTTAAGTCTGAGCCCCCACATTAGCTAATCAGAGAAGAGCCAAATAAAAAGAATGAAAGGCCTATATAAGATTTTAGCAAAAAACCTGGGAATATCAAATGACACTATCTAAATTATATCAGAGAGCTGGAAATACGTCTCTGTTTTCAAAGGGCTGTTGGGAATTCTGACATTGCAGAATTTGTATTTAGTACAGAAGAGCTGGTGTTTTTCCAAAGAGAAGTCTCAAGTTTATCATGCATCTTATGCTGTCAGGAAAGCACAAAGCACATTTGCAGCTATGTAAAGGCACTTGACTATTGCTCCTTTAATTTAAGCAACATCTGAGTGTGCCTGTGGAATACAGTTCAAACTCCCACTGCCACAGCAACATATTGTGGTTGCAGATTCTTCTTGTGGCAGCTCTGTCCTGCCACTAGAACAAGCAATAAGAGAAAACAAAACACATTCCAGTGAAAACTAGGGCAACTTCCACTAGAGGCATCCTAAGTGAGTCTTTAAGCATGGAATTTCTCTCTGTGGAATAAGCAATACTGCTGGTATTCTGCTTACTTCTGGGTAACCAGAAAGATAAACATGTTTGTGTCTAACTCTCCCAGGGCATAAAAAACTCTCTCTCAGAGCACATTTCTATCCCAGGAGCATCACAGGCAACAGCAGCCTTGGGAGGAAAGGCAGTACAAAATAGAAGTTTCTTTGAAGGATAAATCAGCAAAAAGTATGAATCAATGTTTGAATAAATGCATTAGAAATGCAGTAGTGATGCAAACCCACGCTGATCACAGCACTGGTACAACAGTTACTGACTGTTCAGAAAAATGCCATGGTACAACTGCTGTACACACATGAGTCTTCGGTTTAGCTTAGGCTATTATTTACACCCTGACTTAGATACGCAACAGCTTTACATAATTATACTGGTAAAGTTAATACACAGCATCACAGTGCTTGTGAAAAACTTCTGGCAGGTGAACCATTTACGAAAAATATTACTAAGTGTGGGAGCCCTATGAGGCTTCATTGCAAACCTTTTGCATTACACAGTAAAATAAACCCAGGCAAGATCTGCTCATCCACGTTACTTTGGAAGATCAAGACTTACAAGATTGGCTTTTTCTTTGGCTATTTGTTTTTGTTCTTCTAATTTCAGCTTCTCACTCAGAGAGTTGTTTTCACTTTTCAGTTCATCGATTTTTTTCTGAAATGCAAATATATTTTATAGTTAGGCCAAGAACTCAGTGCATATCTCTACTTTTCAAGTTTTAAATTGACAAACCTCCAGCAATTCCTGCTTCTCTTTAAAGGAATCTTCAAGCGACTTCCTTTCAGATTCATGGGTACTCTTGAGCTCTAAAACAAATTATTTTTGCAGATTTTTAATACCACATAAGACATGAAAATACTTTTTGAAAAGAAAAGCCTGAAGAGCCAACCTACATATACGTGCACAGATGCAGCTGATGGCAACACAGAAAGAACATTTATCATTAACTGATGCAAAGCATGTATGAAGTAACAGATTTATTCCCTCTTCAGATTTTCTGATTGTCCCCTCATATATCCATTTCATTAGTAGACAACCTATCAGTTTTGAGAGCATTCATCAGCATGCAACAAGGCCAGATCTAACAAAACACAGGCCATATCTGACAGAAGTTGAGTTTATGGAAGGAAACACAGCAAAAATTGAAATGGAATTCTAGAAATACATTTCTTTTCCTACTTCAGATGCCATGCAGAGGAGTTTGCTCTTTGAAAGCAATGGAAGCATGACCAGTCTTCAAGACAAAAAAGTATCCCTGGAAACTTGGCTATCAAGTGGAGTTGGAAGGAGGATGGAAATCATCATCACTTAAATCAATGAGATGCAATGTCATTTAAATGTCACCCTCACCCTGAAAAACCACCTCTGCCACAGTGTACTGTACACAGTGTATAGTATTTTGTAACATTTCCATGTCATTATGGAAAGCACACAACCCATTTATCCTCATTTTCAATTTTGAGGTGGTTCTTACAGAACTACGGGGTGGGAGGAATTATTCAGTCACTTGAGATTTTGAGGGTAATTCAGACATCTTTTACTGCAAGAAAAAGTCACTTCCCCTTGAACTGTTTTAAAGGTTTTATTCAACTACAATGGGATCATGGTTACTGCTGTATGTAAAATAAGATGTTCCAGTTCCAAAGGAAGGAATTCAGCCACCGTTTTTAAAGATAGTTGGCCACAAAGAACAGTGAAGTGGACATAATGATCAAAAAGCCTGAGTAATTTTGTTTATGACTAGCAGTACTATAACACATGTATTAAATACAAAATACTTGCCTGAAAAAGAGGATTCATACTCCTTTTTCAGCTCCTCTACTTTTTCTGAGTGTCTGTTTTCAAGTTCCAGCTTAAAGCTTTCATGAGTGGTATTTAAATTGTCCACCTGCAATATGACAACATGATTTTTCTCCCCTTACGTGTATCAACTTAACCCTTGTTTAAAGCATTGTTTTAATGGTTTCATGCACTATGTCATGTACATTTTAAATGGTCTAGTAGGATGTAAAAGGAGAAGCTAAGCCATGTACGAGACTTACTAAATGAGAATGATGCCTTACAGTTTACCACTACCACTAGGATGCTGTGTGCATCCATCACATGCATGGAGCTGTTGCAAAGCAAGGTCAGAGGGCAGGTGTGTTTCTGCAAATCTTAAAACTCAAGCTGCCTTAAATATCCCACGGAGCTCTAAAAATTACTTAAGCTGGCAGAACACAAGGAATCTCCACCACATTTAAACATAAGTTTAAGATCTGTACAGCTTAGTGTGGCAGTATTTTTACTGCTGCAATGAAGTGGAATTTCATATTAAATAAAATAACTGTTATTAGCAAAACCCAGGATGCTCTGAAGGCTCACTGGTAGCAGAAAGCAGTTGCTAGAGAACTTTTCCACTTTGAGTGTTACAAACCTGCTCCTGGAGTTGGGCTTTGTACTTTTCAGCTTCCTCAATGCAGATACTTTGGAGTTTCTCACATTCTGCAGTGTAAAACTGTTTAAGCCTCTCTTCCAGCTCAGCTAAGTCATCATGATGTTGCTGGTTTAACTTCTGCAAAAACCCTTCATAAGCAACTTGCAGTTCATTCCTGTCTCTTTCCAATTTCTCACAAGCTGCAGAAGTGGTTACTGAAGATGTCAAAAGAAAAAAGAAAGAAAAAAATAACTGGATCAAGTTCAATACTAAAGTCACATCTTCATTTACAGATGTTGAAAACAGTGAACACACTGCACAGCAACATGATTATATACAAAGACAAATATGATTTATCCATTAAATGTGTGCCACCTCCAAGGACACATGAAAAGATCTTCACAAAAATATCAAATTCCATGTTTCTTAGGCTGAGAATAAATTGAACCTAATTACACCAGAAGCCCACATAAAAAGCAAAATGTGACTGATTAACATGACATGGAAGAAGGAATGTCTCATGAGAGACACTGAAGTGCTCCAATAAAAAAATTAATTGCATTTGCTACTTCACCTTATTTGATCCCATTTCAGTAGAATATTTGTCAGAGTACTTCACTTTTTGACATATAAACCACTTAGCTAAATTTGAAAGTCTTATTATGCCAATCTGAAAGGGACAGCTCATGTGTTTATTCCTGAGATATTTAAATATGCAAGACAGAGAATGGTTTTAGGCAAAATGTGCAGAGTATTAAGAAAAGAGAAATGCTGTGCAATTCTCTTTGCATCTGCATTAACACAGGTCTGCTAAGAAGGCTGCCTAGGTTTGTCTCCCCATACCTGCAGCTGGTTAAAAGGCAAAACAGAAGTTACAAACTTGCATTTTTGAGTTTGAAAATTAGCATTCCCAAGTTCAGCCAGCCAGGCCTGAATAGGAGTCACCCTCCTACTGTTAATGTGACTGCAGCAAACGCCTTATGCAGTTCCAGCTGCACCCAAAGCCTGTAAGCAAGGTGAAACAGCATCTCTAATGCAAGTGTGTGGTCACTGACCTTGAGCAAAATTGGTTCTATACAGACTCTAGTACTGTAGTTTAAAATAAACTAGTCAGATGAGTGGCTGCTTAAGAGAAAAATCAACTAAAATGTTAACTTGATCTTCAAAGGCAGGAGAAGTCATGCTTGCATGCACTTCACAGCAGACTGGCACACTGCCCAAACTGTGTAAATATAAACTCTATGTAAAAGCATGGGAAGAGTCAAGGATTTCTGTAGAGGCAGTACAGGAAATTCTCATCACAGCTGTGTTTTAGCCTTAAGATAAATAAATTACAGTATCTTCAAGGACTGATTCCCAAAGCAGTAATGGGTCAGCTCAAGGGAAAGCAGCGTGCCCCAGCAGAGTGCCTCCAGTTACACATGTCTTACTCTTCTTTGCGGCAGCTCATTCAAAGCATGTGAGTAACTTGATGAATGATATTTGTGCTCTCTTTTAAAGGTACTGTAAAGAATCTTGGCCCTGCTACCATCCCTTGGAACCCATAGTGGAACTAGAAAGTGTTAAGAGAGTGAGCTGTACTGCAGGGAAATCAATCTGCATGTGTGTCTACCTGAATTAGGCTTAATAGCAAGCTTAGCTGTGCTGGGTCTGTGTGAAAGATCTGCTGATCTGGACAGATTTAGGCCAAGCTCTTCATTCTCTGACTGGCAACGATGCAACAGAGGCTCAGCTGAAACCTACCACAACATTCTCTGCAACCCAAGCAGATTTCACAGTTTTTGCTACTTTCGGTACCAGCACCAAGAGAAATTTTTACTTCCCTATCTTTATTCCTTCCACAAACTTCTCTTATAATTGCTCCCTTAGAAAAAGGAAAAAAAAATTAGCTTTCACACTTCTATCACATTGCAGTGGCACAAAGTTATTGAATATATATACTCTGCATTGCCATGTTTTTGGAGAAGACGAAACATCATTGTTAGGGGACATTATTTTACAATGGCAAGAACCAGGCAGCAAGCCAAATGGAGGTGTTACACAGCCAACCACATGCAGTTGGAGCTGACCTTCTGTAACAGAGCAAGGGCATAGCTGAGAGGCAGACAACTTGCATGGCTCAGTTGAGGTAACTGTAGCAAAATGCTTCAAATGATCCACTTCATTTAAAACCAACAGAGGAAGAAGCGTCAAATTCCTTATTTGCAAGGCCAGAGCTATTCGTTGGCCTCCAGTTAGCCAGAAAATGTGCTGCCTATCATTGTCTTATCTTTAAATGTCAGCATGCAGAACTTCAGATGATGCAAAGCACTTCAGAAAAAAAGCAAATAGCAAACCACGCCTTTGTCAAAGAAAACAGACGCATCAGTTTCCCTTCAGGCAGTTTGCAATTCAGATTTATGAGAAGACTAATGTTACAAAGGCAAACAAAAAACTTTCAAAGCTTGCACTGGCAGTTAAATGTTGTTACCTTATAGGTAACTCTGGCCTCCACAAAGCTGGAGGTTGCTTCCTTGCAAATCACAAGCCTGACTTAAATCCCTGCCATCCAAACAAGAAACTACTTCACAACCAGTGAGCTCCCAGTATCATCATGGTGCAAGAAACTGACCCTGTAAGGCTTCAGGAAAAACACCAGCTAAAGAACTGTTAATTTGAAATTATGAAATGTCCCATAAACCAAAGCTTGTTTAAATACTGGGACTGAAATGCCTGCAAGTATTCCGCACAGCTCTACCCATCTGCAAACTGAATCATGTATTTTATGACTGCTCTGTTTTTAAGCAAGTTGCCTTTTTCATGATTTGTCCCAAATTCCTTAATTTGGCCATTTAGCCATTAACTAACCAAACTCGATGGCTACTCAGCTGAAGAGTATTCTCACTGAACTCATGCTAAACTTTGAATAAAAATTTGTAACTGGAACATGTGCTCTTCCAGTAGCAAACACACAAATTTATTTCAACTTGTCATCCACTTCAGAGATACCTGAAGTGCATACTTCAGAGCTTTTGTACACTACTACTGTGTTTCCTTTCCCTTCTTGAAGTGCTTTCCTCCACAATTCCACATCTTCTTTAGACCACCAACCTTGAGCAAAAAAAAAAAAAAACCCAACAGGAAACAAATGGTCCAACAGCATTTCAGGGAAAAATCAAGCCATAGAGATGAAAAGATGCGCCATTTGTTTGTCTGTGAAGTTTATTTAATTTTACCTGTAACACTGAACAGTTTTAAGCTTTAAAGATAGAGCATGTGGAATGCTAAACTTGGCAGACAGAAGCAATTTTTACTTCTTTATTCAAATAGCAGAGCCTTTAATATTTTTCCTCCAAATAATATTTTTCCTCCACTTGGTTGTCTCAGCCTCTCTTCCCAATCATACAGCTGTCTCTCCCTGTATTATTACAACACAGAGCAAGATTAATCTGTATTTTCAGGTTTCTTAACACTGTTAATTATAAATGAAGAGCCCGGCTCTTTAGGACCAGACCATGACCTTTGGAAATCATGGAAAGTTTCTGAGATTTGGTAACAGCAAATCTTCAGAGCAGAAATGCTGGTTTTGATATGTAAAATTACCTTTTATTTGTAGTAGTTAACAGTAGCCACTTGCATCTTGGGTATTTCACTATGAAGCTTTTTAAGTGCCAAAATCATAAAACAAATGCCTGCAAGAGCAACTCCCTGCAACAGTGCAAACAGCAGCAGATCCAAACCACATTGCTACAGCTGAAGGAGAGGACTACAGAAGTTGCATTTGTATCTTCAAGAAAGCTAGTTTGTATTTTCACTAAAAGTAGCCAAGAGATAAGACCTCACAAATGTGCAGCATCTCCTTTCCCATTTTTTTTCTTGTCCTAATTATAAAATCATCATCCAATTCAGCCTTTATGGCTTAACTGCTTAGATAAAACATTTTTCAATTTACATTCCCCTAAAACCCATCATAACCCCAGCTCTAAGATAAAATACAATGGATTTTTTTGAACCCTGAATTAAATTGTTTGCAAACACTAGTTATTTTCATAAAATTGTCCAAGTCACTCACTGGCCTAGTTATGATTTATGAAAAGGCATCAGACTGTCTGAAATTCTAAAACAGAGGTCAGTGGGACAGTAAACTGTCAGCTTTTTAATAGATGTGGGGGATGTGACATGGGTGTAATTACCACAAAAAAGCCCAAGTATTTAGTACTACGTGATACTATACTGCACTAACACTTAGCTGCTCAAACCTTATATTTCACACTGCAAGCTGTATGTTCACTTGACCAGTAAGTCTGCTATAGACAGGCTCATTTCCTTCTCTATGCAGTATATATTTTTATCTTTATAGAGTAATTAATTAATGGTATTGGCAGATTCTCAATATTGAAAATTCTTCTACCCAAACATGCTTCCAAGTTTATGACTAAGTTTCTCTTGGTGTTACTTCCATAATGAGACTATGATACAGGACATTAAACCACATTGCATATTTTTATTCTTGGGCAAGTTAGACAAGGCAGGTAGCCAAAAAAGCCTGCTTTAAGCAATATTTAAGCAGGTATGATTGAATAAATAACATGAAGCACTCACTACTCTGCTGGGAAGTAAATTCGCATCCCCTATGCTGCCAACACTACAAGTGACAGACTGGCGAACAGGCAAGTGTATCAAGTGTGGTAAGTCAGGTCCTGTCTCAACTAAATGAAACATCTACCTATTATTAAGTATTTTAAGGATTATCTTAACCTGAAAACCAAATCACATTCACTGTAAAACACAACAGTCTCTTCTATCTGAGCTTCCAAAGCATCTTGAAGATAATTTAGAAGTAAAAAAGAACATGAAGGTATGCTGAAGAAAACACAGTTTATCAACTGTCATGCAGCAGCTGGAGGTGTGAGAGAGGGGGTTTAGCATTTGGCTGCATCGCCAGGGTACACCCAGGCCTCTCCAGGCCATGGAGAAAGGCTCACAAACAGCAATGTTCAAAGGGCCAAGGCGAGCGCAGGCTGAGTCAGCTTTGCACCTGCTGCTCTGTAGCAGGACTGGGCTGGATCACATCCAGCATGGCTGCGAGGAGGCTCTGAAACAATTTGGAGTGCAATTAATTTAGAGGAATAGTTTCATACCTCTGAAGAAATATGCAGCCCTTGCAATTTCTACTTACATAATTAAATAAGTAACTGAAAGTTTATGCACTAGCTTGCATCTTACGAAGGAAAACAGTTGACAAGCAGGACATCCCTACCTGCTCCAGGCTCCCAGAACTATGGTGCTTACATTCAAACCACAAAGTTTAGTCTTTGTAGCTGGAGATTTTTAGGAAGCCCAAGTTCAGAACCCAACTGTTACTGAATTTGAACTCCCTGTGGAAAAGCCCATCCCCAAACACCTATCACTGCTAATCCTTGCACATGTTCCCAGTTATTGAGAGCAGAAAGCATTGTCTGGTAACCATCAGCCCCATGGCTGGCACAGTCACACAGTGCTGCCAAAAACACATTCTGGGACAGCCATTAAACAGAAAGGTATTTTGGTAGGAATAGTCATAAGCAATAACCCAGCAAAACAGCCCATCTGACAGCAAGTCAATCTGGTCTTGCAAGGTGAATCAAAGAGCTTGGGAATGTGCACAGTTAAACTTCAAAGTAAGAAATGGAGAAGTCTAAACTGTGCAGGATACAAGCTGCAGGAGACTCTCAAACTCAGCAGCATGCAGGGAACAGGCTACACTGGGATGGGCACACCTGGTTCCTCTTCTGAGACTGCCTGTCCCCAACTGCAAACCAACAGTCATTAAAAACATGGGACTCCACAAGACATCTACATGGCCAAAATAAGACTCAAACTGCACTTAACTTTCCCAGCAAACATATGCTTAGATCATACTGTGAATGTCAAAACAGTCTATGGAAATCTTAAGTTCAGCTGTATCCATTTAACAGTGTCAACAGAAAGCTGATTAGCAGGTATGTATTTAAGCAGATTATTTTCAGCTAAAGCTACTGTTATAAGAATGCCTTTCTCACACCTTGTCAAAAAATTATTAATTTAACTTTAAAAAAATACCCAAACCAAACCAGTTCTTTTTAAAGCTAGATAGAATTGAATAGAATTGGATAGTTTTCATTTCTGTAATTAAATCCACTCCCTTTCCATGCTGAGGAGAGCAGTACAGACAGGCTAGACATGTGACGTGTTTAAGACAAAGGAGCTGCATGAAGATAAATGCTTCATGAAACCATGGTCTGGAAACCTTACAAAGGGAAGTGAGCCCCAGGCTGCCATTCAGATGCTCCTGCAGAACTGACCCAGTAAGGTCAGCTCTGTGAGGGGAGCAGCTGACAATGTCATCCAGCAGCACATCAGCCAGCATCTCTGTCTGAGAGCTCTGCGCACTCAGCTGTCACAGATCCATCAGGCATAGTTGCATTTAAGGTTTTATTCTAGTTATCAACCTACTGCTTGGCATATTCTTGCAATGGGAGTCTCACTTATGAGCTCAGCAGGCTGTTAATCAAAGGAAGGTAAGTTTATGGAAAGCTCATTTATGCATGAGGCAGCCTTATAAAGAACTAAGTTTTCAAAAAAAACAAACCCAAAAACAAACCACCAAAACCCTCAAAAGTGGTAATGGGCAAAGTATTGGCCAGCTTTTGGTCCACCCATCCAAGCAGAATTTTCCCTTTCTAGATAACTGATAAACATAGTATGTAGATTGATAAAGGAAACATAATATTGAAGATGCAAGCCTAGAGAGGAAAAGAGACTTTCTTGCTCTGACAGCAATCCTTCTGAAGTAATTTTCTTGATGAGGTAAACAAATGGGGCTGCTCAGAGAATCACATTAAGTACATAAACAAAAAGAAATCTGGTTTATAAAGTTTATAATGCAACTTTTTAGTGATGTAAGAAGGCCATTTCCACATTAAAACTCTAGTCCTGTTGTCACTTTAGGGTAATAGAAGCATCAGCTGCAGCTGATGGGGGACTTGACCCTGCACCCTGCTACTCCTTCCCCTTTCTCTGCTCCAGTCCCAGTACTCCTTCAGTCACATACTGAGCCAGGCCAGGCAGCTTTGGCAAAACACCACTCCAAGGCACTAGTTTCAGCTGGCTTAGGTCCCCAGGCACCTCACTGCATCACTGGGGGCATGGCTGCCCCAGTAGCAATGCTGGCACAAGGGGGACAGAGGGATGCAAAGGCAGAGGAAGGCCGGACTCTTTCAAAGCCAGCCCCTACTGAGATTTGCCTGGAACAACTGCTAAGTCAAAATACAGTACATGGAGTTACCATTAAATGCAGTTAAATCAAGCTTCAAAGTTGGCAAAACCAGCCCCTGCACATTATAGCTCAATTTCATGTTACAGCTGTCCACTAGAATGAGTTCAAAGATTTAATCTCATCAGCCTGAAAGCATTTCCTTCTGTTAATTTTACATTCATTCACCTACAGGTCACTAAGGCAAACATGCAGATTTTGCACAGTATATTTTACAGGTTTATGAATTTTTTGCCAGCAAATCTCTAGAACACAGCATAAAAATAAGTTAGGGATCAAACAGAAGTATAAATGCTGTCAGCCATCCCCCCATTTTTTAGAAGTGAGTGCTTTGGTCATCAGACGCGTGTTTTGCAAGGAGGCCCCGCAAGGCGCAGTCAGAACAGTGCCAGGAATTCGGTGAACCTGGGGTCACACTGTCAGGGCTTCACAGCGCTTAAAGCATCCGGACAGAATTCAGTCAGGGAATTAAATGATTGTCATTACAATACCAGGGCATCTGTCTTCTGCAGATCTGTTCTGCTGCATTTCTGTTCTCATGAAGAATACAAAAATAAATTCTTACCTAGTTCTCCTCGAAGGTTAACTAGTTCTTGAGATAACTCTTTCCGCTGCTTCAGTGCTTCCTCCCTCTGCAGAGAAAAGAACAAAAAACCCCAAACATTTGGTTACTAGTGGTCTGAGCAGGGCACCTTCCAATAATTAACTTACATGTGTTCTGTAGGAAAAACAAGAGGCAGGAGCAAGAAGCCAAGATATGACTCATTTAGGATAACAGTTCAGCTGTTACAATATACACAGATGTTCTTCTGTTGTTAAGGAAGTTATACTTTAAAACAAAGAACAGCTTTTTCCAGGATAGCTCTACAATTAAAATCCTACTTTGCAGCAATTAATTATATATTTTATGGTGGGTGTAGCAACATAAGCCTCCAGAACAAACCAAGTGATAGCTGTCACGGGCACAGAAGTATAGTGTATATGTGAAAGAGGCATGCATTAAATATTTATCTTAAGCTTACTCAAACACAAAACCAAGAACTTTGCTAAATGCTCAGTCTTCCATGAAGAAAAGGCACAGCCCTGCTCAAAGTTGAATACAACCCACCCTGCTGCTCGCAGTTTTAAAGATAGATGGTGTTTCTTATACCCAGAGAATCACAAGGAATGTGTGAACAGATCACAACAAAGCAGAGGCACCCATCACCCAGAGCTGTGCCCTGGCCAGGAGGAGGCGGCCGGCCAGGCCGCTGTGCCCCAGACCCGCAGCCGTGGCAGAGCCGCTCCGCGCCCGGCGGCCGCCACCGAACACCAGCGCGGGGGTGACAAGGTCCATGTGCCCGGCTGGCAGGGGGCTCCACCGTGCTCCCGGCCGGCTCCCTGCGAAACAAGCACTCATTACCCTTGCTGCAGCACACTGGGAATAAAGGCACAGCTTGCTGCTAGAGCAGCCCATCTTCCAGCGCCGGCAGCCCCCCGCTCGGCCCCCCGGCCCTCATCGGCGACGCGCGGGTGGCGGCGGCACCACCGAGCCGGGCAGGTCCGGCCGGGGCCGAGCGCCACGGCTGGACCTTGCCTCCGCAGGTTATCCTGCTCCGCGCCCGGCGCTCCCGACAGCGGCAGATACTGCAGCTCCTGCAATTGGCACAAGCAGCCAGCGATTACTTAAAGCCACAGCCCTTCTTTTATGAAAGGCGAGCCCAGACATTAGATCGATCGATCTCCACTTGCTCCGACGGCAGCCGGGATCACTGAGCGAACACTGCCCTTCTCTGCAGATAACCCATCTTATTTTTAGCTGTTTCGAGCTTGCTGCATGCTGCTTTCAAACTTGATTTGTTGATGCAAAAATAAGCCACAGGAGGCCTAAGCTGAATGGGAGAGCCACCGATACAGCAGCTTTGCCACAGATACAGCAGCTTTGCTGCTGTCAATGCCCATGCTTATGTTCATAGCCCCGATGCACGCAAACATCTTGAAACTCACTTTGCATGCTTTTCCTTTAGCTAGGATACATTAGGGAAAAGAAAAAACAGTGTTGGCCCAAAAATCACAGACTTGTCCACAACTGAGCACAGTAGATGCACTTACAGACTGATCGAACCACACCTACAGCTGGTTCTCCCCAGGGGAAACCTCACATTTACAAAGTCCCCCTTTGCCCTTGGTCACTCTCACTGCAGCCTGACCACAGGCTTACATCTTAAGAGCACCCTGTCCTGGAGACAGGGAATACTCGCTGCATGCCTGCAGAACAAATAAAGCTGTAAAATACATCATTCTTAAGAGAAACTAGAAAGAATGAGCACCCAAAACCCAGTCATGTATGAAGGTCTGACGCAAGACTAATCAAAATAATTAATTATTATGCTACACACTCATTTGCAAGTTTTAGGAAATTATTATGCAGCTGTAAAGGCTGGTTAGAAGAAACTGCCAGCCTTTTACTAGAAATACTTATATTTTTGACCTTGTATGAGAAAGACTCCGTTTTAATCACTCAATTTAAGCAGTCTTAACAGTTATTCGGACACTTTACACTTTGGTAGGGCTATTAAATAGCTGTGTTGCAGTTTTATATTAAGCACTTAGAGGCTTTTCACAGTGTCAGTGGGCTAAGATTGAAAATCACGCCTCACCCTCCACAGTAAATTCTCAGGAGAGCAGAGAGCTCAGTTATTGAAAGGACTTGCCCTGCTCTTCCCTGCTTCTCTGCTCAGAAATGAGAGATGAGTCATCTCACTCTGCTTCAACGCCACTGGTTCCCACTACAGACACAGCATCTGATGATGGAAATGGGAATGCTGCAGTGAGATTTGAGCTGCATCCTTGCACACTGGGACATAACTTGCTTTCTTTCAGCCCACTCCGTCAGGAAAACATCTCAAATTCTCCCTAGTGGCTGAACCATGCTGCAGACCCTTAGGACATGCTAACGTTTTTGTTTACTGTTTCTAAAGGGGCTTCTTTACGGTCTACACATTTTGTATTTGCTTTCAGTTAAAGAAATTTGATGAGAAAAGGGCATGTGCGATCAGCATATACTAAGGACTAACATGAGGCTGAGACGAAAAATCCAAAACAAATTGCATAACACTGCCTTAGTAATATTTTTCATGTTTCTTGCTGCCCCTAGGCCCTGTTGCTTTTTACCAGTGTTGTTTAACCTGCTGCCTCGGTTCAGCTAGCCCATTCATAGTTTCACAAATCCAAGAAATCCAGATAGATTTGTATCATCACCTCCTGCTCACAAATACATTCAGAAAAAAACTGCCAGCCTAAAATAAGAAGACTAAGTTGCTCATATGCATAAGCAGCCCCATGAAGTAGTCAGAATAACTAGCAGTTAACTTAGTACACTCTTATCTAAGTTCTGAGAGAATTGAAGCTCCAGGTATGGGAGTTTCCCCAAGAAAACTTGAAAGTTTCCCAAATCTGAAATCGAAATGCAGAAAAATACCAAAAGCACTTGAATAATCCATAATTTAAAGATAGGTATGCATATGCTTTGGGCTGGAATATCCAGTAACCTTCTAGTTTATGCTTAACAAGATTCTAGTTGAAAAATCAATACTAGAAACTGGAACAGTAGAACCAAGTTGGAGCATACAGGATCGAGCAATTTTGGCATTGTTATCCAAATAAATCTGGCAATGAGGATCATCCTCATTTAGTTATCAGAGACTCATGAAGAATCTTCATACCCCTTTACAGTCTCTTCTGGTACCATTTATGAATTTATGTGAAGATCAGGTAGATTATTCGGTACCTATATTTTTCTTATTGACAAAGAATCTATTGTAGGTTGCAATTTAACCGAAACATTCCTGCTGCCATAAACATGGAAGCTATAGGAAGGAATGAGAACAGAGTTTAGGGATAAAAGGTTTGCCACAGGCAATATTAGAGCGGTGCACCTCTGCCATTGAATGCTACAAAAAAGTTCTCAGCATAACGAAAGAGATTTGGACATTTCTCATTCTGAGAAAGATCAGACAGTTAATCCTTCATGTTTGGAAAATTTGACAAGTTCAGGTAGACATATACCACATATACCACACTGCAAAAACACTTGGGAAGGTGAGGTCCAAGGTAGAAGGTTAAAGAACACACCACATTCAAGATGACAAAAACTACCAAGTCAGGAAGGGAATAAATTACGAAGTTTGTCATTTGTGTTTGTTTTGTTGGCAGTTATGCAGCCCAATTACAGGCTTAAGAGTATTTTTCCTGGCAACAGCAAAAAAGCTGTTTTTGCTACAGCTTGAGAATCAAACAGACCAGCCTAGGGTCATTTTAGATACAAACAAGGGTGAGGACTTATCACTGTCTGAACAATTCCACTGCTCTGCTTTAAAAGCAGGAAGCTCTACTAAAGTCTACATTCCAGAATGAGCAAGAGGGGTATTTGTACCAAGCACACAAAGAAACAACTTTCCTGACAACATATCTGTATCAAATCTTCACATAAGATGGACACAAGTTACCTCCAAGGTGTCAGGTTCTGAGCAGTTCTCAAGCTGGAATAGGTGGGCATTCCTCAAGTATCCCACAGCAACTTTGCAGACCACAAATACAAGAGCATAAAGTTTTACAGCAAACTGGCAACTTTGTATTTCCTTAAGAGGATGTGCAACTAGCCAGACTAACCATTCCAGGCTTCCCAGCACACTCCAGCTCCTGGCCTGGTCAGGTGATGCTGGTGTGGGAACCCCACGCTCTGCCTGCAAATCAAGGCTTTGAGAGCCACAGATAGGCTGTGCCTGGTCAAAAAGTCCTAATCACCTTTTGCAAGTTTTTCCTCCATGTTAAGAGCTGCAAGTCCTTCAACTCAATATAAAAATGCAAATCATGGCAGAAAATGGGTTTTGAGTATGCGTGTCCAAATAAGCGAACATTCCCCAATCTGGTAGTAATTATCCACACATCACAGTTCACATTTTAAACAAGCACACTCCTTTGGGAAACAAAATATGTACTCTTTTGGAGCTGTACTAAAGAAAGAAGAACCAATAATGAGAAGTTCACATTTGCATACCAAAATCCAGTAACTGTTTGCTTTTTTAATTTCAAGCAGCTGTATCACACTGATATCTATGTGATAAGCCACCTGCCACAGTCTACCCCAGTAACAAATTCAGAAGAAGCATTATAGATTGCTGCAAACAAAAACTGCAAAGCACTGGTACAGAAGAGACACAACTCCCTTTTCGGCCATGAAATACCCCAGGGAATCAGGCCGCATTGTGGGAATTTTCCCATGACACAAATGGAGCAGCCACACTGATATGTTCATCTCAGTGCTGGGATGCAACGTGATTGCTGCCCAGGGAAGGTGGAGAAGGGCTCTGACAGTACCAGTACCAAGCCCTCTGCAGTGTGCAGACAGGACGGGCAGCTCTGAGTCTCAGGCAAAGGGCAGCACCTGAACCTCTCACTGGCACAACTGGCAGGTGGGAATGTCTCCGATTGGGAAGGCTGTAATCAGCCTTCTAGTGTTCATCAGCAATACACTTTGCAAGCAAGTAATTTCAAGACTCAGAACTGAAAGGAGTAGAAAATTGTTAAATATAAAAGCATTGTGATGCTTTTTTCAAAAAGCATTTTATTATAACAGACTAAATAAAATTTGTTCAGAGCGCATAAAACAAATTGATGCAAAGAATGGAAGCACTTAAATGTGTTTTATTATCATATACAGGGGCAAATTAATTTTATTCTTGGAAAGAAGAGTCTGGTTTTTGCAAGCCATTTAGTGTTAAACCAAACCACAAGCACTTACTCCTAAAACTGAACTTACAGAGAAATGCTGAGCATTTTAAAAACATAATAAATTAGTATTAATAAATTAGTAAATTTGCAAGCACTTCTGTAACATGTATGTTTAGACCCTACTAGAGATCTGCTTAGGTTGTAGGAAAGAAAAGATCATAATTTAAATATTTTTTAATACTGGTACAGTCTCAGTTGTCAACAGGATGTCTTTCTCATCCAAGGAGATATTCCTCTTGGGTACAAAGCATTAGAAATTTATGTCTACTCCATCCTTGTGCTGCTCCAGTCATAAAAAGATGATCACCGTCATTGGCTGTAATGTAGAAATTGAGTCACATCTTTGCATAGACTCCAGTCACTCATGTGTCATCAGCTACAGCCTGGAGGTAATTATGAAGGGGCAACAAAAGGGCCATTCATATCCGCTTTGCAGTATGACATTTGACTTGATGATTTTGGTCCTTATAGCACAGTATTTCTACCTGTCCCTGTTCCTTCATCCTTGCAAAATCCAATCCTCTAAGCTAATGTTCTCATTAGATACTAGAAATTTTAGAAATTTATTTCTTTAAACTCACCTACGCCATACCTCACTTAAAATCCCCTTGCAATGTCAGTTCCTCTGCATTATTTGATGCAAAAGCAAGCTGAAGAAATGAGCCAAGGAAGCAGTACAACAAATAGGGCTTACTCTCTCTGCTCCATGCATATTTTTGAAAGGAGCAGCGGACTATTACTGTGAAAAAATAAAAATGTCATTAACCATCTCCAGTCAATGAATATACAGTTAAATGAATATTTCTAATTTACTCTTGGCCTCATTTGTGTTATGCACTGCCTCCTTACCAAGTGAAATACGCCATCAGTTTTCACCTTGACATACTTCAAGTAGAATTAAGATCCAGAATACAACATTTGCATGATTAGCTGATAGAGATTCACTGTGATTTCTAATATTTTACTTCTTTTATCTACTAGGTGCATCTATGGAGAATCACATGTTTTTTTCCCTGATATTTAGTGTATGAAACACTAAAGCAGAGAACCAGCCAAACAGGATTCCTATGAGTCACTATGTATTTAACACATTTACTTGCAGGCTCTTTATGCTTTTGCAAGCTTTACATAGGATCTTAGGCTCACAGGGATCTTTGTTTTCCCATTTAGAAGTCAGGTCCACCGTCATGCAATAACCCTGCAAAGATAGGTCCAGATGTAATAATACAGGCTATTTAATTTTACTTCCCTATAACACCCTGTTTGCTACTTTACAGTGTTTCTGAATGCTAGTATTAGTTCTTAATTCTCACACAGAATGACTCCTTCCTTCCCCGTAGAAACTCCGATCTCATAAAAACTAAGTTTACCTCATCTAAGCAATTACTTATTTCTCAGAATTTTCTAAAGCTTTCTGTCTCAGTCCAACTCATCTGAATATGACACAGTCCCCATCAGATACCATGCAACTTTGTCGAGTTATACCATCACAATTTAGGTTCTCACATCTATAAAACTGTTATTACCATTAAAAAGTTATTCAAAATGTTGTAATTTACAAGACCTATGCTTGAGCATAATATTACACTATTAATCTCATTTTTGAGACTATTTAGAATTTTACCTGAGAAGGTAGTACAAGTCCAGAAGAAAACAAGATCGAAACGTTACTTTCTTTATTCCACTAGCTACTCCCCTAAATTTTGCAATAGATACCTCTATTTTGCTCCTGTCATTAATTCTGCAGCTTCTTGAAAAAAATTAATTACAAGAAATAATAGGGTAATAATGAAAATCAGGTTCTTTGTGGAAAGCAACACTGGTTACCTGAAATAGCAAGTTTGTTTCAGTCAAAGGTGTCGTTTTCCAAGACACCTTCTACTAGGAGTAGCTATAGGACAGGACTCCCAATTCTCTTCAGCTGTAACGCATTCTGAACACCCAGGCGTACCAAATAAATTGCTTAACTGACACATCTTCTAAAAAGTTATTTCCATCAGAGCCTAGTTTCATAGTAATTAATGGATTAAAATGTTTTTCTGGATATTAGAGCTCACACATCTTCAATCTGTTGCCAAAAACATTCTTGTTCATTCACAGCACATTTTACAGAGACCTTGAGAATTATCTGAAACTTCCTTGCTTTCCAACTGCTACCTGTCAGACATAGCCTTCCAGAGCCTAGGTTTGCTCTACAGGGGGAACCTACTGTGGTATTACTCAAATACTCTCTGTTACAAAGCAGAAAATATTTGCATTCCTCAAAATCACGACATTACATTTTGACTTCTAAGTGATTTTTCTTTTTTCTTTTTTTTTCAAGGTAAAGAAGCACAAAAGTTATCTCGATTACATATCCTTATTCTCTTCTGTCAAATGTTATGTCCATATTTTGGGAAGCCAGATACACCTGGTATGAAAATTCTAATGAAAACTGGCCAAGTTTGATGTTAGGTTCTAGAAAATCAAAACTAAAAGTTTTACTCAAAGACAGCTGCTCCAAAGAGCAGGACTTACAGGCCAAAAGATATGACTGTTCCAAAACTCTTGGGATTTGGTGATGCAATGGGTACTTTTGCTCCTTAACCTAGACTTGCATTTCTCATTTGATAAAAATAAACATTTTCTGCTGAACTTCCACAAAGGCCAGGACAAACATTTCTGATACATGTGTTCATGTGTTCTGAAATGGAAAAAAACCTGTTTTAAATGCATAAGTTCCCAAGGAAATTAAAATCTCAACTCTAATAGTCATGCACATGTCAGGAAATGCCAGTTACAAAAGGTCATATACTAATGGTTAATTTCTATTTCCACCTAGAAATACTGAAGCCTGCTCAGCCACACAATTTCTAGCACATTTCTCATGTTGTTTCCTGTGTCACATTCACAATTAGTGTTACTCACATACTATTGTCATGGCTCTACCGCCTCTCAAATGGCCTTTTCCTCTACTAGACTTCTTAAAGATGGCACCACAACATTCCCAAGTGAAGTTTGAACTGTAAATAGCAGTCTTCCCACAACCATACCAAGAAAAGCATAACAGTGAAACTGAGTTTCTTTCCATCTCTATAGTACCCTGTTTCACAGGTACAAATTTGAAGCCCATTTCTAGAGTAGAATCTGTAGAGAATTACTGAGAGGCTTAGTTAGATTCATTTATTAAACTAAAAGAATAAAAATGGATATTCATAATAATTAAACACTTTACCATCACAAGTTTTTAAACAGCTTGGGTAGCTGTTCTGAATGTTGCAGTTTATGCACTAAAGCGAGATGAAGTATCTCTCAGTTCACACTTTGACCAGTTACAAAGTCATTCTAACTACACATTACCCTTTCCTTTGAAAGCTAAATCTGCCTTAGACAGCCAAATTTAAAACTAGATTTAAAACCAAGCCAGTACCATGCTGCTAAAACAATCACCCTCCACTCCCAAAGATGTAAGAGTTTATACACAGCAGTGAGTTGCAGGTTTGAACAGCCCAGTTGCAGGGCTCACACAGCCTTGGGGGGACAGCCCTGAGGCAGGGGAAGGGGCTGAACAATTCTCAGGAGGTAAGAAGTAGAGGCTCAGGCAGGAGCTGCCATAGCCTCAGCCTCATCAGCTGGTGATGTACTGGGGTTTTTTGCTTCCCAAGGGAGCACCTGTCCCCTAGCCACAGCTGCAGACCTCTCAGGTACACATTCCCACCCCACCCCAGCACTGGCAGCTCTTCACGTGCACTCCTTCCCACAGTGAACCGCTGCATGGGGACGTACCCGAAACACTTTCGACATGGACAGACCTGTAAAACTAGACCCATAATAATTTTTTTTACTAGCTTCCCAAAGAAGCCCAAGCATACACAAGGGCTAGGGAAGAGTGGGGAGGGCTGCAGACATGCTAACCACGTATTTAAAGCACCTGTGAACATACCTCTTACTGAAGGGACAATAAATTCAAAATGAATATTAGTGGAAGTTAAAAGATCAACTCAAATGCAGTAGTGCAAATTTCAGAACTCAATGCAGTTGATGGTTAATGGAAAATGGCTTTCCTTGGCACTTCATACGCTCATTGTAAATGGCTGATTTCACCATTTCCTCTGTACTGCCACTTTCCATTTCTTGTTTGAACTTCAAAAACAGGAAAGTAGTAATGAAGTAACAGGAATTACCAGGGGATCAGGGGAAGCGCAGTACTCTAGAAAGACTCAACTTGCTTTTGTGATTAGTGCACCTTTTAACTTGTGTTCCTATCACTGCCAGCACACACACAACTGTCCAACAATGGAAAAACTCAGTGCTCTCAACAGCCACGCTGTTCATTGCCATCAAATATTCTGGATGCCAAGAGGTTTTCCATCTAGCATTAAACCAGTGCTCCTGTGAGGTAAAAATCAGGTTTGTAGGATTTTTAAACTCAGAAGAGTCTTGGTAAAGGTAGCTTAGCGCAGACACCCTCCCCCCCCCCCCCCCAAGAAACACTGACAGATCAAGTGGGAAGGTTTTATCAGAAGCAGCTGTTTCTATTGACAGCTCCAAGGTAACTCTTGCAACAAACAGGTTTGAGCTCAGGGTTTTTTGAAAGATTCCTGCTCAGCTAGAAACGGGAGAGCAGCATTGCTCAATCCCATTTAACCCTTTGACAGCAGCCTCTCAACCTCACTCCAGATGGGCTAGCTGCAGTTTTGACAGAAGTAATTGCCAGCAAGTCCTGATTTCATTCGCAGCTATATTCCTCTTCAAATGGGCTCATAAGAAACAACTCTAAACTTTTGTGCAGAAATACATTGGGAACTCTTGGCCAAAAAAAAAGAAAAAAACAACATGACAGTAAAAGCAAACAAATCTAACAGCCAAATCATATCCCAGTCACTTCAGCTTTGGAGGGAGAGCAGGAAAGGCTCAGTCTGGGCTGCCCAGCCTTGAAGTGACCTAAGTGCTCACTCCAGTACTTAACTCCATTTGTCCAGACAGCCTGTCCTTCACCCCATCTCACCCTCACACTGGCTCTGACCACACATTAGGACAGTCCATGTCACCACCTGGCAAAGAAATGCTCTTTGGCTGGCTTAGCCTTCTGGTAGTGACAGGCTGAATCGGCTCTCTGTAGAGACAGAGCAGCACCAGAGGAGTCCAGAGCAGGTCCTCCCTCTGGTTCCAGCAAGCTGTTTCTTAGGCTGCATTGTGTCACTTCACACTTGCTCTAGTGGGAAGAATGGAAACACAGCTTTGTTCCTCATGTAATCAGTTAAGCATGATTTTTAATTTTTTTTTTAAACTAGAGAAGCCGAAGCTACTTTCAGCTGGCTCTGCAGTAGTTAACCTATGAGACCCTACCTCATGAGTTAAAGCCTAACTTGAAGTTTCTCCCTGAGTTTATCCAGAGTTTGAAAACTACACCAAAGGGGTCCCCAAGGAATACTTCAGACAACTAATCATAGGGGCAGCTAAGATTGTTAGTTATACCAGACTCCACTCCTCACCCTAAAGGAGAAAAATCCAAACAAATGAACAAAACTAAAACTACTCTTCACAGTGTTCCCTCAAATAGTGAAATCCTTCAGGATGTTTTCCCCAGCTAAGCAATAGATTTTAAGTATTCCTTATACCACCATGGCAGAAGAGTCCTTCTCATCCCTATGGTACTTGCACAAGAGTAGGGCAATGAGTTTTCAGCAAATATTTTCTTATCCCAGGAAAGGAGAGAGCAACCTCAAAATCAATAACTGGTATGAGAACACGTCAATGTACCATATCTAGCTCAATTTCGTGTGCTCAAACTTAACTGTCCAAAATTATTAATTTTATATAATTTGACAAAGATATCTTTTTCCTTTCCATCTGCAAGAGACTGGGCTTCTGTTCACTAAACATGACATTTATGAAGTATTTGCGAGTTGTAAAATGTTGCAATACAAAATATTTGAGAGAAGAAACTAGGCCAAGACATTTAATTGTAAGAGTTATCCAAAAAATCAGCGTGCTTGTTCTACAGTGATTAGAAGATTGTACAGAAGTTTAGCAGTGAGAATCTCACTTGTAAATTTCACAATATCATGCTAGATGACAGGCATCCAAAAATCCTGTATCAAATTGCTTTGAAGATCTCAAACTAGTTCCTTAGGCAGAGAAAGGTGTTCCAACCAAGAGTTTAGAAAAAACCCAACCAAACCAATCCCAGAAAACTGGCTAAGAGCCACTGCTCTTAGAGTTGAACCAGACTAGGAGATAAATGCACTATTTTTAGATTAAATGAAAGCAAGCAGATAATATCCCATGAGAGTATTACATTCCTGCTAGCACACTAAGACAATTTAGTGCTTTTTTGTATACCAGACTGTAAAATCACCATATAGCAGAAGAGCTGAAATGAAATTGGTATCAATCTTAGAACGTTAGTTATAAATGCAGGAGAAATGGCTATTAAAGCCTGCATCAGCTGTGCAGTATAAATTCATTACTGTTATAATTTCCTTCACTTCCCATTTTTCTTTTCTTAAAAGTTTTCAAAGCAGACCAACAGTTTCTAGTGTGGTATTAAACTGATTAGGTCATTATATATTTCAAACAAACTAGAAAAATTAAGATTAAATCACATCAGATTAATTCCACGCTATAGTTCCAGATGCATTTCTATATTTTTAATAATAATTTTAAGACACCATCAACAATGCAGGAGTCAATAAATAAAACTGTAATAACTCACACTTTATTCTGAGTAGCTCAAAAACATACGCACCCCTTAAATACTATTCCACCCAATGTCAGATAACAAAGCAAGGCCGTGTAGATTACCAATTGAAACTAGTCTTTCCTACAAGGGCAGAACTTGAAGTACACATACTTGGGAAGCTACTCAGCTTTCAGTGTTTGTAGTCAGAGAAGGACTCTCTGACTACAAACATTTAAAAACTCTTTTAAAGAGCATGCGGAGCTGCAGAGGCCATGAAGCCCAGTGTCATGGGTTTGATTTTTTTCTATCCAACGTGATGCTATAAGTATAACCTCCACAGGAAAACTGAAACCACTGGAATGGAAACACAAAATTTAGTATCAGTATAATAATATTTTCTAAAGAACTTGCTGAGAAGAGTTCAAAAAATTAAAGCCAAAATTGATGAGCTGTGAGTTTTTACCTCAGTCTGCAGGTGCTGGATGACAACTGTTAATGCTTCAAACTTCTGGTTACTGGATGTCAGGAATTTTTTCAGCTGCAGGATGATTCCACTTTGGGTCTCACATTTTGTTTTGTACTGTGTCAACTCGGCTGCTTTTGTGCCAGGTGAACGTGCATCCGTGGAGGCTTGAGTCCGTATACATGAGCTCTTGGGACTCCGCTGCTTGCCCTTGTCAACTAAGACAACAACAACAACAACTAATTAATATGTATTTCATGCTGAAATCTCACCAAAATGTAAAGGACAGGTGCAAAAGAAAGTAGCAATAAATTCCTACACATACTTGTTGAAATACTAACTAGTAGAAAGGGTTATTTCAGTAGCACTGCAGAGCAGGCACTGTTAATTCCTAACATCATAATCTTGGATACAGTGTTTTGCACTTCATCCTCACCCTTATGTATGCTGTGGCATACTTTTCAGCATACTTTTCACATTGTGCTTTGAACAAATGTTTATAAAAAGCAAGATCTCTTGTCATCCTACCTATTCAGTAATTTATTTCTAACAAAAGAACTATTCACTTTTGTGTGCAACATGGATTTCATGTTTCCTGCACTCTACAGTACTGTTGAATATAAAACAATTTTCTCTACATTTCCTTTGTTATTTTTCTTCCTTTTAAAATTTTAATTGTAAAAACTTCTGTCTCTGCAGCTCAGGCCTGAGCTTTATCAACTAGAGGTCTTGCAGCATTTCCTAGTGCTAGCAATTTTCAGTCACAAGGATTAGACTTCAAAAAAGCTCTAAAATGTAATGTATTTCAATATATATTCACAGTCCTGAAATTACATTGTTGATTTAATATTCTTAGTTTTCTGGCAACCTCAATGCTTTCAGAGTACACAATCATCTCATGTCAGAGGAAACCAGATTACATAAACCAGCATTTGACTCGTGAACGCTGTATAGGTTACAGGTTTCTCTGCTGCCTTCAGACTGAAAACAGAGTACAGTACTGCTGTGCAGATAGGGCCAGTCTTCCCTCCTTGATCACAAAGGGAATGAGCAAACAGTTTTGCAATAAAAGGTTGATGCAATAGATAAATATCCCTTGGCAATTTAGTGAAGACATCTAAGCAGATTACTTTGTACACTTTCAACTTAACAAGATTTCTTCACGATAGAGTGAAAAAACCTGAGAGGTGAGATCTGGGGAAAAGAAAGATAGGAACAGGCAGAAAAACCAGGGGACAAACTAACCAACAAGACTCTATCCTTTCTCAATCCCAAGCACCTGGTTTGAAGGTTGTCAAATGACGCTAGAATCATCCCAGCAGTGTAAGGTTCAATCTCACAAAAGCTTTGATTCTTATTAATGTTAGTCTGACTGACATATCAGCTATTGCATTAATACATCAGTCTTCCACTGCCTGCATATGTTTTTAGTCTTTGAAAACAGTTTTCCTGTTCAAAATACTAACATCCTCTGTGCCTTCCTTACTGAGCCTGGTATAAAGTGCCTTCCAAGACTATTGATTTTCCAGATAAATCCTCTCTGGGAAAGATTTTCTGCTAGTTAGAGAATTGTCAGCATATCATGCTTTATAATGTTCAAATGCCCTTGTATTCTTGGAGATTTCCCTACACTTCTGGCCAGAGACGCAGATTGTTAAAGAGTGTATTTTCAATTCAAAACACACCATCGTGCATTTTAATAGTAGAGCTATTAAAAGGTGTATCAACCCAAATCAAAATACAAATTTGTAGGACAAAAGGATTGAGCTTGGCTGCCAGATCTTTATATCATCATTTAACTAACATGACCACTTCTTTTCTCACTGTGCAGACAAAACAATGTCTTTTGAGTAGACATTTTTACACAAATGCCAGTTCACATCTGAGAGCAACTGTGTCAAACTTCCAGCAATCTTATGGACAATACTGTGTGTAGGAATCTACTGGCTACCTTCTGAAGCTCCTTCAAAAATCACAAGAGATAATAATCAAGAAGACAGGGGGAAAAAAGAGCAGGGACTAGAGAATAAACATGTAGAGTCAGTTCTTCCCTTCCCTACTGGCTTACATACTCCTACTCTCTCATATATTCCACCTCCCTTCCTGAATGCTTCACTTATGACAAACAGCGAACTAGAGCATTACTCTTGATGCAAGAGTATTGGGTAAATTCACTGATACAGATGCTAGGGTCATAATTTAATTAAATATTTGAAATTAGTTCTACAAGTATTTCTATGACCCTGACAGAGCTGTGTTTAATCTGAACAATTGCAGACAATTTTTACTCTGGGAAAAATTACATCACACAGTTAGTTACCAAATGAAGTAGTTTCATTTAAACACAGTGATACAACAGCAAATCACAAATGGCAAAAGGCTCCAAATATCCATTGTTTCCAGAGTTCAGCCAGTCCTTATCACTTTTTCAGTTTCATACCACTACTTTTATCCTGCTGCCCAGACCACCAAGTATTTTCCAAGAAGCTCATTCAAGCATCCAACCAAACCAGTCCTTGATACTATACTAAAAATGCTGAACAAAAACATGCATGAAGTGAAACTCAGTGACATTCCTGTTGGCAATTTTATCACAGACATGTGCTATACACAGCCACTTCAAATGCTGAAAAGCATGAACCTTTTGTAGCATGAACTGCCTCTACAGATTAACACCACTGGCACTACGATGTTTATTTATGGCCTATGTACCTCTGGGCAATGACAGATTGTTTCCAGATTTGTATAGAAGGCATGCTGTGGTGTCAACACAAAAGCCATGCTTTCACTAAGACAAAGGCATTCTGAGTCTGATTACTGATACCACCACATCAATGACAGAGTCTAATTTAAAGACTCTGTATTGGTTAACATCCCAAGCCCTTCTCACTCTGGCCTGTTCACCTGCCACCTCTATACAATCAGACTTGTAAAGCAGAACAATTTCCACCTTTAAATTAGGTTCTGGACTCCTCTCCAACAGGCTCGAAAACACTTTACCCAATGTAGTTGAAAAGTTTAGTTTTGGAAGACTGAAAATTAGATATTCAAGTACTGCATGTAGTACAGTAACTGGACAGGATCACCATCTAAAGTCCTATCCTTCCTCATACCAGTAAAGAAAAAAAATAGCAGTGATTTTGCAAAGACTAAGCCTTTTGATCATTGAATCATTCACAGAAGATATGATATGGATCTTGGAAAAGGTCTACAAATCCTCTCACTCCCTCTACAGTCATAACACGGATGGCACAGCAGCTGACTCCAGTTCTCTGTGGAGAGCATTAAACCCATTCCAAGTTTCTCCACGAAGCAAACTGTTTCCCACACACAGCTTCTCTAGTTAACAGCTGTTCAGAAGCAAGAAATACACAACTGTCAGTACATAGGGTGTGGTCCATAGAGTTACATTTAGGTGCTGGGTTTCTCCCCAGTACTTGACATAGTATTTATCTGGCTGGCTACCTTGCATTGTGCTGCTGGTTTCCTGAGTCTCCCTATCTTGTGCATTGTTGTGGAATGACCAGAAAAATCTGTAACACACTTTTTTTATTTACAGAACCAAATCAAAGCCTTCCTTTGCATATCATGTACTAGGAAGGTATGTGCTGTAGTATCTACACTAACTAAAAATTATTTTAAGCAAGATATTCAATTTCTAAAAAAAATTACATTTCTTAAAAGCATCCAAAATAGACTAAATAAATTTCTTGACAAGCACAAACAGAAACAACCTCACTTCTCTCCCCACATTCACAGTCACAATTGTCTTACCCCCAAGCACCTTCTTTTCACATTCCTCATCCAAACTGTTAGCTTCCACAGGTCTTTCAAAACCCATATGCATCTGGTGTAAGCATTTTTCAAAGAAAAATCCTTGCTCAACATTTTCTCTCGTGGGAAGATGCAGGCTGGTAAAAACTTTCTGCCTCTCCTCCATTTTCTGGAAAGCCTTGTCTACACATGTTAAATTGGTGCTCACTTCTTTGATCAGTAAGACCAGATCAGCCTGAGTATTTAACCGAGCTTCCATTTCTTCTCTTACTCGCTGGATTTCCTCAAGCACGGTTCTTATATCCAAGTGACTGGACTTCACCTCTGCTTTGAGATCTTCCTTCACCTGTTGCTGACTCCTCTGCAATGCTAACACCGTTCTGATTTCCTTCTGAGATGTCTCCACATCATGCTTTAGTGCCTTCTGCCCAGCCTGCATTGCCTCCTGGCTAGCTTTCACTTCTGCCAACAGAGCAGCGATGCACTCCATCCCGATCCCACGGGAGTCGCAGGACCTCTTCCAGTGTCACAGCTTCCAAGCCTTCAGGGACATTTGTGAGCTGGTATCAGATTTCCCCTGATAGCAAGCGAGCTAGCACACAGCCCTTGGTACAGTATCCTACCTCAATTTATAGTACCCTGCAGTGAAGGTGCTAGGTAGAAGTCTCGTACAAGGTGAGCCAAAGGCACTTCATAAAAGATTTCAACAAGCAGGGCTATAGTCAGAGCTCCTTCTCAGGACTCAGCCAGAGCACTAATCAGTTTAATTGGCAGATTATGCCACACCTGAATTTTTTAAAATCTTTTGCTGACATCATTGTACGTGGGACGTCACCCCAAAAGCCACTCCCAACAGTCATTTGATCTGTGCATCAATCAAAGTATGCCTGGGCACCAGTAACCAGGTTTGTTGCAACGCAGCCAAACACTGCAATAATGCAGCGGCCCTTCCTTTACGACACAAAAGCTCAAAGGGAGCCTGAATCGCCTGCAGGAGCTGAAAACCAAACAGTTCAACAGTGCACAGCTATTTTAATTGTACATTCAACAAGGTGATTATGGACCTGTCCTTCTGCTAATGTTTGCAGTGAGGGTTCAGGTGTACATCTGTGGGCATGTTTGATGTTGCCCCACTCCCACTGAGTGTCCTCCTTATTCACACAGCAAGCAATACCCTTTTGGCAATCTTTGGAAGAACACACTTCCTGAGGAAACCCTCTAATCCACAAACAATAAAGACTTATCACACCAATACGGGAAAACTGACTAATGAGGTATTTTTGCCAGGTTAAGGAGGCCAAGCCTTTTATCTACCAGGTCTGAGTGTTAACTTTTCTCTGGAAAAGCTAAGGCTTCTTATTTTTTAGCACAAAACTCTTAATAGGTCTAGGCTCCATGTGAAAACAGGTAGATTAATGACACCAGGCTGTTAGCTGCTATGTTACACAGCAGTTTAATTATGCAGTCACTGGATTCAATTTGGAAAAAATGACCAGTATCATGTAGATCTTGGTCTACAGAAGGTGCTAGTCTCTGCTTTCAAAGAGGTGAGCAAGTACTTGGCACAACACCCAGTAGAACAGGACTCAGACCACACAAGCTGGAGCTCAGGAGAACTTATATACCCCACCTTCGGCCCTGTCATGACTCCAGGATGCTTTCAGAGGCAGTGATGGTCCCACAGCAGAAACCCATGCTATCCATCAAAAACTGCAGTAACTCCCGTAGCATTATTTTGAGCTGGGAAGAATCCCTAGGAATTCCAATAGCACATGCACACACAGACCCAGGATTTCCAAATCACCACAGCGCTGCTGGCCAAAAATCCAATCTGGGGAGTCCTGCCTTCACTGAAAGTTTACTGCTGACTTGCTAGTTCTCCTCCTACACTAGTCCAGGCACACTAATGGGACCAGGAAGGTATCTGAGATGCACCCTCCACATAGAGCACCTCATGGCTTGCAGGTATTCTCCGACTGTTTTGCTATCACAGCCCTTGGTGAACACAAAGCCAATGATGGAGTTTTTTTCCAAGTCTCCATATCACCTGCCCGAAGGCCAGACATGGACTTTCTGATGGGATTTCCCAGCACAGCTACAGGCTGCAGGTATAGTTTCTTCCCGTTTTAGCTCCTTGCCCCATTTCTAGCTGAATAGCTATCCCAAGAGCTCCTAAGCATTATTATTCACAGAGTCACCACTAAAGACTAGAACATGGGTTGCAGAAGCCCAATCTGAAGTCTGAATCCAGTAACATCTTTGACAAAAGACTTAGGTAGGTGAAGAGAGCCAGGTAAGAGCAGTAGCAGTACTTCTGCATCCCTTGACCATCAGCTGCAGTCATTCAGCTGAGCAGTATAAGTTTACATTCCACCCTTCATCATATCTTAGCAGTTCCTAAAAATCTCACTTGGTGAACCATTTGCAAAGACCTTGTCAGACAGCAAAATTCATCTGAAATTATTTCCAACTGCTTTCAACTGCTGTGATACAGCTCAGAAACAGGTGAAAGGGAGGGTATTCCCCAACTCATGGATGTAACCACCCAAGATCTTAATCTTCCTAGAAACATTTGTGCAGCTAACATGAATCCTGTGTTTATACTAAGATAAATAGCTCAAGTGCCATCCTCTGTAAGTTTCACTTTCTCAGGATTTTAAAGGTATAGTTCCATGAAGAGTGATTCCATGAAGCAGTGATATCAGCTGAGTTAACAAAAAACAAAACCAAAAAACCAAAACCAAATCAAAAGAGCCCCCCCCCTGCAAAGAAAAGGTTTGGGGGTAAAAAAAGTCACCAACTGATACCCCTTGGTCCCTCTGTAGTGGAACAGGTTCCTGCAGACACTGACTCAGAGCAGAACCCCAACTACAATGAGTGCTTGAGGGAACTTCTTTCTCCATAAACTACATTGAAATCCTGGCTGACGAAGCTCAGGTGACTAAATTAGGTGCTGCAATTGTCATTCCTGTCCAACATCACCAAATCCAAAAGCTGCAGCCTCCTTTCCACCCACCCTAATTGCCAAGTGTTCTCTGCTATAATGTAATACACTGAAGAAAACCTGTCCTTGGAAGCTGGTCTCTTGCTCCATATGAATACATTAATTCTATCCAGAACGCAGTCAATGCATTTGGTATCTTCCTCACTTAAAATAAGATGAACTGATTGATCATAAGGAATCTTTGGCAATTCGTAAAGATCACCCTCTTGACATAGATTTCAGGCAAATTTCTTTTACTTTTCTCCACTCTGGAAGACACTCTTTAAAACCTTACCTATAATTAAATTTATAGGTTAATACTACAAAGCAAATTTTAAGTCTACAGAAGTTGCTGCTACTCTGAATTTTACAACCTGTCTCTCAACAGGAATATTTGATAGCTAATGAGAGATGGAGAGCATTTTATCAATGCACAAGTTTCCCAACCTAGAATTCATTGTCTCAGAATTACCCATTTCACCTGCTGTACATCAGCTTCTGCTCCAGCTAAGACATTTCTATCCTTGATGCATCTCAAGTATCTTAACATTTTTTCCTGTTTAGGAAAAAAACTGATTTCATAGACTAACATGAATCAACCACTGTTGAGGATTTCCTCTCAGAAATACATTAAGGATTAGGACAGAACAAAAAGGGACTTAATTTATTTAAATAAAATCTGGTCTAATTTACATGAGATATGTTTGACATTTTGGGGGGGGGGGGGAGTCTTGTTTTGTTTCTAAGGTATTTCTTTTGCATTACAGAATCATAGAAATCTTTTAGACAATTGCCAACCAGCAAACACGAAACATCCCTATTTCTACAGCTCCCCCCATCACAATGTGTAAAAGTTATCTGAGCAATGCAACAGGAAGACTGATCAAGCATTTAATCTCATGGCTATAATTTTAAAGTTTGCCTTGTGACAACCTATGGCCATTGAGAAGACCTGGAAATTCAGCTAGCTGTAAATTACTACCTTAAATTCTTCTAAAACTCCTGCTCTGGCCTATAATATAACCCAGGTTGGACCAATACACAGGGAAAGCAGTCCCAAAACTAAATTAATGGTGTCTGCAGAGGGCCTGGCAAGGATGGAAGTCTTCAAACTGCCCCAGGCCCTTCACAGCTTGGTCAACTGCAATTTTTGCCTGCATCCACCTTGGCAAGTGGTGAACACATTCCTTCTTCCTGTGCCTCTCACAGTTCAGGCTGGTGATTGTACGAACACCAACTCCTGAAGTGATGTTTTGTTTCTAAGCTCTGCCTCAGGCCTGTCTGTATAAGCTGGTGCAGACAGTCCCAACTTGCTCTGTTCACACTTCAAGAATGCCAGTCATGAGCCAGTTCTAGTTTGCAGCAAAGAGACTTCATTTTTCGGAGTTCTACCTGGATAATCTGCTCAACTGAAATGCTTAAGATGCTGTACCTCAGAAGCTTCTTTATCTTTGGTCTTGTCTCAAAGCAACTGGGTGAAGATAAACAGCACTTCTCATCTTGCATCTTCCCCTGCATCAACGTGATGTGAAGCCCAAGACGACAATTAAATGCTTCCTAAAGCAGTACAGCAGTTCTCCCTTTCATCTACTCTCACTGTAACCTCTTGAGTTTCCCTTCTTTAATGTCTAGTACTAGCCTGTGTTCAGGAACAGTAGCTTATTTCAGCTGTCATCAAACCCTTTTCAAGTTGTTCTGAACAAACCAATCAACCACAGAGGCTTTTAAAAAAAGATGCAAGAACGGAACAAAATTTAATGGCAGGCAGGTGAAACCTGACCTAGATGCTTAAACTGACTCAGCAAGAATAAAACACATAGCAGAAATCTCTCTGCTTTTTTTTTTCAGGGGTGCAAAGGTTCTTCAGCATGTATTTTTTAAATGCTGTACAGCCCTGGAGGGGGAGTGCAGAATCATCACATATTATTCCAGCATACAGTTTGGAGTACTGCTCCTGAAGTCTGTCTTTATCCTGATCCACTGACTTTATTACAGCGCTGACTTCTAGCCTCAGTGCAAGATTTTAAATCCATCCCTTTTCACTCCCCACTTCTAGCCAGAACTGGATATTATCTTTATACACACAGTAATGAAAAGGAAAGGGAAATCTCAGAAGCAGAATCTTTATATTCTTTTAAAATCTCATCATGGTTCCCATAACATTTTTTTTTACCTTATGTACCACAGGTGTGTTTTACAGAAACATTACTTGGGTTTTGAATACCTAATAAATAAAGTGATTTTGCCTCTGCATTCACAATGCATTTTGTCAAGTTTACAGGAACTGTAATACGTAGAACTGAATTATTTTCATAGCTCAGTTGGTTAGAGCAGGGTTCTAATGATTCCAAGGTTTTGGGTTCAATCCCTGTATGGCCATTCACTTGGGAGCTGCGCTCAATGACCCTTGTGGATCCTTTCCACTTCAGAGTATTCTGCACGATTCTGTGTTATCTAGCTAGTAAATATCAAGCATGAATAGGAGTCACATGTCTACTACAAAGATAAAAATATTAATAAGCCCAACATACATTCAGAGATGACCACAAACAAAACAAACAAATTTGGAATGCAATGCAATTTACAGAAAAGGAAGATGGCAGAACTAGTTTATTGTACTAGAAAGCATAGAGCATGGGTGTTTTGATATGAGAGGGATTGACCATATCTACATTAATGAAACTAATTCATCCACCTCAAAAACAAAAAAAAAAAAACCCACCATCATTCATTTTTGATGACAAAGATGAGAACATGATGGAAAGTAATTGCATTAGGATATTACAGTGCACTGATGCTTTGGCCAATGAGGACTGAATTAAGGACTGAACTGTATCTCAGTGTATTATCCTCAGTTTAGGTACCTGAACTCTGATCATATACATTACCGGCAACCTTAAACCTTTGAATTCCCTAACTTTACACTGTACAATATAACGGAAGCTATACTTATTTTACATAAGGGGTTCATGTTTCAGTAAGTTTCTAGTTCAGGTATTTCTCTGATTAGGTAAAGAAACATGGGAAGCAGTTCTCCTTTTTCTTATAGTTGCAGCTGTGCCTTGTCATCCATGAAGTACACAACTTCCCAAAAAACCAAGCAGGGAGTGATGTCTCTCCCTTCTGCTCCTATTTCCTCCGAGTCTGTTCTCTCCCTAACTCCTGTACAAAAAGTTGCTCCTTACTGTCTGGTGCCCTCTACTGCTTCATTGCAAGTACAGGATATGGCGCACTTTTGCCCCTTCATTCTGCAGCCTCTGTCTACAAAATCAGGACCCAGACTCATTGGGGACAGGGGTCTCACCATGATTAGTTCATACTATTGCCAAACCCTTCCCAGTATAAATCCTGATCTCTTCATTTCTCCATATACATCTTGGATGCACTCAGAGAGTGCATGTGTAATGTTACAGGAAGAAGACCAGTACCAGCCATGTAGAAAACCCTCACACAAGACCCGAGAGCAGAACAATATGCCAATACAGTCCTCTTCCTTTCTGAGCCTTTGTGAAGATCCCAGCTCTCACATGTTACTAGGCGTGAAATGGCTGAAACACAGCCAGAAAGAAGAAAGCCATTTCAGGTGCAACGCTTGAATGCATTCCTTCTTTAATGCCACAGTCCATCCCATGCTCAACATCATGAATACAGGGCTGGAAGAAGCCTCCAGAAACCATTTCCACCACTCCTTGTTGAAGCAAGGTAAATATTACTTAGACACAAAAGGCATTTCCAGACTGCTCAACTGTTTTAAGTCTTACCACAAAACACCTTGCTGCATTTTTTTCATTATACGTTTTTTTCCACATTAAACCCAAGCTGATTTCACATAGATTAGATCACTGACTTTAGTCTCTCTTCATGCCATGTTCCACACAGATACCAACAGGCTGAGTTTTCTCTTCTGCTCTCGCACATGCAGAGCAGTCTCCTATGTTCCAGAAAGTTAGATGTGAGAACAGCTTAACTGTTTTTCAACTACTTTTTAACGTGCTTCCTTCCAAAAGAGCCAGCAAGCATTATAAGTTATGCTAGGGATAAACATAAAACAAACGGGAGAGACACTGTTACTTACAAATCCAAGTAACAGAAGTTCAGAGTCTTAATTTTTTGCATCATAAATTAAACCTATATCTACATACAAAACTTGGCTTCAACAACCCAAGAAAGGACTAGGAAGAACTCCAAACAGGACTCTTACAGCATATACAATTAAGATTTTAAGTTTGCAAACTACATTCTGTTGATGCATAATAGAGGTCTACTTTGTTGCAGTAAAGGCAAAAAATCCCAGCAAACCAATCAACCCAGAACGAATATGGAATTTTGATTGAATCACTGAACTTCACATTGTCAATTGTGCCTACTTCTAATTCAACATGGTAATTCTTTCTTCACAACCAACATATTAGTTAATGGTCAAAACACATATTAGCTCAGACTAATGTTAGATTCAAGAATTTGATTTTTTTTCTCAGCTATTCAATGTCCTTCAGAGAAGAGTATATGTCAGGCTTAGTAATTTGCAAGGAACCATAATATTCCCTTGAAAACAACTGTACAGAGAAGAGACTTGAAAAATACATTTTTGACCACAAGACTAGAACATTAATATACAACATTTTTTCTTTTGAAGTATCTGCAGCTATCTGTATCTTGGATACAGACTACAGAATGGCTTTTAGTTTGAACTTAGAAGCCATTTACTTAATCACACTAGTGTGAGCTGATGTTATATGACTCTAATAAATGTCACTGACTTAACTATGGCACTGAAATCCTGCCTAAAGGATATTATGGAAGAAAAAGTAGGGCAGACAGTGGGAATTTAAAGAGCCTCCAGAGCCCTGACTGCATTATTGCCTTTGTGCCAAAATTGTTTCTGTAGCTGAAACACATCTTCCTATGTTTATGAAACTGTACAGCCATTTAAAAACAATTCAGATTATAATCAAATTCACTGATAATGTTCTTTGAAAAGCAAGGTGATAGCACTTCTAAGCACAAAGGAAGCACTATCATCAGTGCTGTTAGCCAATATAATCATACTTTATCTACCAAAAGATCACTAAGAAGTTAAATTCTAACATTTTCCTCATAAAATTGATGACTGCAGTTTGCAATTTCGAGTTAAAAAAAAAATAGCTAGCATCCAAATACTTTTTTGGTACATACAGATTCACTTTGTAAAAGAAGTCACAAATTTCTGAGTATAAAATAGAGTATAAACCAATTCAGAGACAAAGCTACTATGTGATTTTTTCCCATGGGCTAACAAAAGAAAGTTCAGTGATGATATAGGCATGATTAAGCTTATAGACTGAAAATTAACTAAGAAAAGTAAAATTTACAGTAACTCAAATCCCTTTAAGAATCAGTCCTAGCACTCTTAACGGATATGCAGAAATCACCGATGCAGTGGTTTCAGCATTGTTGACTATGGTAACATTCAATGACTTTGCTCCAATCATCTTGACTGGTTTTAATCACGGCCCAAAATGGCAACCCAGCAGGTTGCTCCTCTCCACCTATATTGACTTCATTTGACGAGTTCAGGATCAGTCCCAGATTTGGTGTTTTCCCATGACTAAAAAATAACAAGCCATTACTTTACAAAAAGTGTTAATCTGTACCATCATTTCCACTCAACAAGGCACAGACATACCATCACCCTCTTGCCAGATGACTACCTTGGCATGACAAGATCACATAAGGGAAGTTGCAATAAACTTTTCTGTATCTAAGTAAAGGATTATCTATTTCTACATTGTGTCACAGCTCAGTTGAGATCAGAGTTACTGTAGATCAGTACTGATTTTCTAAGGCACTAAAAATTTTTTTTGCACATAACCACCCCCACTGGCCTGGTTCACACAAGTGAAAGCCGTTTTTCTAATTTAAAGTTTAAGCACTTGTGCTTTTCGTCCTTTTGATTACACGTATCAGCACAATTAACATTAAGTCCCTGAAGAATGAAACAAAATTTAAGCTATCAAAATTAAACTCACAACTTTAGGAAAATGTATTTAAGGAGACAGCAGCATAGCATGCTTTAAGAAACACCAACGTAGATGAACATGTGTCTAAAACCAAACTTGAAAAAGCTACCCTAGCAGTGAAAAACCATTTGCTGGTCAACAGAATAGAACAGCATCTTAATAGAAGCACTTCAGTTGCTGCTGGTTAAAATCATCCATGTGAATTCAATTTTCCATGCTTCACTGCAAGTTCAAGACAGAAAATATCGCATCTCAAGTGCCTCATACCATCTTTAAGGGCTGCTGGAACTCCACATTTTCAAAAGACACACAAAATGCACTTATATAAATCTTGGCAATTACCACATCAAGGACCTATTTGTGAATTTCCTGCCATGTTAAGCAGTTTTCCTGCTATTAAACAGCAAAGGTATCTCCCCAGGGACATGCCTAGGACAATTGTACACCATTGTTTCAGGAACCTATCGGACCCTATCTGAAAATATCTTGCCGAGCTGAAAACAAAACAGAACAGGGCAGCATCCAGCACTTTCATCAGCTAAAAATACGTCTCCACCCTCTGAGAGGCACAAAGTCCTCCTGCTGCTTGCTGAGCAGTTAATGGACTTCTCTTTCCAGACACTTAACTAAACTGCACAACTGAAGACAATTTTGGCAAATGCTGCCCGACAGCAGGGAGCGACTGCTCCACTCAAGGAGGGACGGCTTGTTATGCCTGCTGTGGAGACCAAGCAGTTTCTGTGGGGAAGGTTCAAAACATTCAGCATATCATTCCTTGCACTTCATGTTCCCCTGAGTCTCTTCTGTTCAAGCTAGCAAACTACAAAGATGGAAGACCAATTTTTGCTTAATTGGGTGGTGGGCTGGGATGGAGGCAGAGTGGGAAAGAAGACTACAGAAATTTTCTTGTGGAGCTGATACCTCAGGTAAGTGTGGTGTTCACTGGGGTATATCTATAACTTACCACAAGGACCAAAATCCATATGTGAGGTTAATCCCTGAGAAAAATCTCCAAATATGAACACCTTTACTTGTGCCACTAATGAAGACAGCAAGAAAAATATTCACTGCACAGTACAGACAGATCTTGCCTTCCCTGACCTTAAATCCTAAATGAGGTCCCTTGTGAAATGAAGAAATACAGGTTTAATAGGGTTATGCTACTCATTTCGTATCAGGATCTTCTATCTTTTTAATTGGCAAAATGTCTTAACTTGGTGAGTTAAGCAGGTGGCAGATTGTACAGTAATATTTGTGGAAATAAGCATGCCATATTATATTTGTTACACAACATAGCCATGTTGATGGCTAAGAACAGCAAATTTTTTCTAGTCTTTTGTTTTCTTTGGTGTGGAATAAATTGCAACTGGCTTTATAGGAAAGTTAATTTATTCTTTTGCAGAAAACATTTCCAATAATCCTGTTTTACCACTTAAAATATCTGAAAAGGCTTAGCACAAAGTCTATTCTTGTAATAAATACAAACATAACATTTTTACTAATTTAGATGCTTCTGATATAAGCAGTATCTGAGAGTCTAAAATTATTATTATGAAAGTTAAGCAATTAATGAGTAGTATTTGTAATACTGTACCTTTTCTACTGAAGGATTGCTAGTTCTCTTTGAGAACAGGATGAACTTTCATTAAAATAATTTCACCACAGATGTTCCCAGCTGTTCTGTTTCCTGCCTAACTATTAGTATTTCCATAACATCACATACAAACTGTTTACACATGGATTCTGAGAAAGATCTTTTACTTGCTGTAAGTGTACAAGCAGCTCTTTATCAAAACAAGAAGTAGCAAATATAAATTTACCCAGGAGTTGAACACAGGACCCCAGGTTATTAATGCCCTTGCTCCAACTCCTAGACATCAGTAAAGATGACACCAATGAACGGTTTATAAATAGCAATTGTAAAGCAACATCATGTCCAGACACAAGTCAGGTTATTTAAGGTGAGTTATTTCCACATTTGAGTATCTGGACAGCTAAATTAAATGGGATTTTTTTTTTTACACTATTTAAAGATGTAAATTACACTGCCAATACATTAATTTTTCAGATCAAATGCTATTTTGTTGTCCCTGTAGGAGAGAGAACAGAAACAATACTCCATGACCTGTTGGTGGATGTGGTTAGAAAGATGCTGGTGATAGTGCTAACTTTTACAGTTGTTAACAGTTACAACTTTTAACTTGTTACTGTTTAACTGTAACAACACTATTCTGGAGAGACAGCTTGACCAGTGCAGCCTTCAAAGAATTTTTTTCCAGAAGACAAGCCACAAGAGATAGGGTCTGCTTGCAAATAATTTTCCAAGTAAATTAGGTTTTGGCATGATATTGGGCAAAACAGTCAAGAGCTGTTTGAAACACCACAACTTCCCTAAAGACATCAAATCCATCACCTTTAGACCCAGGTTATTCCTATGCATTGCAATACTGAGAGATAACAATTTTTTCAAATAATAAAAACAGTAGAGATGCTGCTTTACTACATGACACTAAATTAATAACAAATCTCTATAAATGGAAATCACCATTTCTTGCCATTCATGTCAATGAGAGTGGTAAGTGTGGTCCCAATCTACACATTACTTAACATACAATGAAATAACCTAGCAATGGAAGAAACTCTGTTCTCCTTCACACTTCAGAGTTTTCAGTGCCAGCAAAGAAGGGTAACACAGTGGGACAGACAGTGGGACAACTGGCTGCAAATACTCAAAATGTTGCATTCTACCACTGAAATTTCATGGTATGTTCTTAAAAAAAAAGACTATTGCTATATGTTTTAGAAAGTTCAGATCAAAAGGGCTGAGTAAGTAGTAATACTTCATTTGTCTGAATGCTGCAAGCCATTTCTACTGTGGTAACAGATTCATTTGCACAAACTGCAAAACTGGAAGAGGCAGATTTTAGAAGTTTAAGCCTTGTTTTACCACAGTGAAAATCCCCTGAAGTAATTAAAAAGCTATTCAAAAAAAGTGTAAGTGTAGCTGCCTGTCATTTTCAAACCCTAACCTACTTCACAGCAATAGAACTTGCAGCCAGACCCTTTTCACTTATTAGATATGTCAAGTGGGAAAAAATGCACACTTAGAATATGCAGTGGTGTTAGTAAAGATTATTTGTTGTCTTTCATATCTACTCTCCAATTAACTTTTTTTCTATGAAGTTGAGCTTGAAGCAACAATTCTATTTATTTCATATTGACAAATAGTTGAGGCATCCTTCACATATAATTAATCCCTTCAAGTGAAGGAATAAGAAAATCCAACATCACTTGCTACAGTGGAGTTGAATGCACGTTGCTATGCATCTGCTTTTCAGCAGTACACCAGTTGTTCTTTCTCCAGATTTTTTTGGAAAAAGCTCCCCATTTCAAATAATTTTCATACTTTATTAAAAGTGTTAACATCACATATAAGCTACTCTGTTTTGATTGGCATGTTTTTTGTTGGGTTGGGGGGATTTCTTTTATTGTTTTGAGGGGTGAGGGCAGGTTTGGCAGATAATTTCTGCTACCAAAGCTTCCTTTGAAAATACTAGTGCTATCTTCATTTTATAGCTACTTTAAACATATCCATTGGATGAGATTTGTATGGACTACAAACTGTACTTAGAAACCCCAAAACACAGAGTTGTGACATCTGAAAATAAGAATCTCCATTTAGTTATCATGTACATGCCTACTGAAGCTATGAACTATTAAGACTGAAATCAGGCACATCAGGCAGGTCATTTAGTACCCAGTCTTGAACAGATTAAGTCAGGAGAAGAATCTCATTGACTTAAACAGGAACATGATTAAATTCAAAATCCCCCATGACGAATGGTTTCCAGCTATTCAATTTCTTTTGCTCAGAACAGATAAGCAGGCTTTACTTCTGAACTGTTTTTTTCCTTGGTTGGTGACACAAATATTTAACATACTTGTCCTGTATAAAATTTCTCCAGCAGACTTCTAGATTTAGAATACTTATTAGGATTCAGTGTGCTGGGTATCTTTCTGTGGTGCTGTATTAAGCTATAGTGTCATACATTAACCAGACAGAGTAAGTACTTCACTTATTCTTCTGGGGGATGGAAAAAAGCAATATGGACAGTTAAACAACTCATGACACCTCAGGCTTTCAGAATCCTTTTCTAAGAGCCCTGCTTTGCAATGCACAGAAGTAACTTTATAGTTCCCAATGTGATCTGAAGAACAACTTTGGGAAGAAGTCATTGAAAAAGGATGCCAGCTGCTCAAATAAACACATCTATGATGTTTGCTTATTATTAGCAAGGAAGTTTTTAAAACTGGTATTGCTCAAAAGACATGTTTAGTAAGCAATGGAAGTCACCAGCAAGACAAGAGCACCAAGTCCAGTTTGCTGAAGGGAAGGAAAGAAAGAGGAAAAGCAGCATGAAGGGCTGGATGAAAACATTTTGAAACAAAACAGTATACAAACCTTGACAAATTCTCAACAAAAAGCACAAGAGCTTTGACCTCCATTTGCAAAGCTAGCTTCTTGTCTGGACTTTTATCTTTATACAAGAGAAAACATAAGCAACTCAGAACTACTATTTTGAGTAATTCATAAAAGAATGTCTTTCTCTCACAGTTTATACAGAACTGATCTACAGAGAGATGATGATGATTTACTCTGTCACACCACTGAGGCATGAAGAACTTAAGAGCACCTTAGTCACTGGTAAAAATCCTAAAGGGTTCAACAAAGGAAGTATAGTATTTCCTCACTGAAAGATAGTGGTTCCCATTTTCTTCTGCCATGTTTATGCCATTCTGAAGTGTTTAGATTTTTGCAGTTACTTGCTACAAGTAAGTTTTATAAGTCACAGGACGGGTAAATAAATTATTTCCTGAAGGTTTCAGGATTTTGTTTTGCTGAAGAGGGCACTTATTATATACAGCAAACAGTGTAAGTGTAGTATACTTCCAGTTGCTGAGAAAAATGATACTTTGATGTCTGCCTGCATTTCCAGAGAGAGAAGAAACTTCTGGATATCTTGACCTTGAAGCACTGCAGAGCACACAGTCACAAAAGTTAGACACAAGGCAATAAGCTGAAAGACCTTAAAAAACACTTTAAATATTACAGTAAGTTTCACCTGGATTTATTCCATTCAGAGGGGAAAAACATCTGATTTTATTTGGCGATCCCTGAATAGACTGCACGCTTATGCTATAACATGTCTGAATTACTCTGGGTATTTTGACACCTTCACATGGATGAGAACGCAAGCGGTGCACACACTCCAACCCAAGGATGCATTTAACACTAAGTGCAACGACTAACCTAGAATAACAAAACACAGTGTAAACAACTGTGTCCCCCCATGCTCCATGGGAAGAAATTGCATCAGGCTGCTGTGGAGTACTCTTGAGTTACAATGAAAACCCAAGAACAAGTTCCATTCTCTTTCTTCCAACAGTGCTCACATTCTAACTTCACCAAATTACTGCACTGCAATTGTCAGGCACGATACGGCAACAGAAGAATCCAACCTGACCTGTGCTCTAGATTATTTTTAAATTCTACATTTCAACAAACACCTGAAGTATCTCAAGTATGGTCTACAGTCATTAAGGCAGTTGACCTATGCCATGATCAAAGGGAACAAAGAATGAAATCCATAATGCTGATTAGAAGTGCAATCTACATCAAAACCGGAACTCAGCGTTTTTTATATAACACTCATACATATTCATGTTCCTACATGGACCATGAAATTCCTTCTTGCAATTACCCCTTCCCTTATTTATTGACACACTCCCTACTGCTAATTGTGCCTATTGCTTATGTGACCTCGGAAAGAAGCCAAATGACATTTTAATCAAATTAAACCATTACAAAGAAAGACAGTCATATTGGTGCTGCAAAACTAAATATGGCTCCTCTTGGCATTTAACAACAACAAAAAATAACCTTTTATGTGTGTGATACACTCAGGCATTGCCTCATGCACTGTTGCTGAGTTTTATGAACCTGAAATAATCACTAACAAGCTTCGATGCATTCTGCTGTTTCAAAAACTGCAGTATTATCTATACATACTTGCATTCTCCACTACAGACTATGACCTGGTTTTCATATGCCCTACTTTTTTGGTACACTCAGCTCTAGCTAACCACTGGTCAGCTTTCTGCTAATATACTGACTTCCTACAAGACACGGGGACAGCAAAGCAGAAGGGGGAAAACAGGCAAAAACCTCTCTAAGCTTCTGTGCTGTACTACTAGTCTGTACATACTCTACATAGAGAAAACATACAGAAGGTCTATTCAGCGCTTCTCATTTAATGAAGTGCTGCTTAACTAGAACACAGGGCTTGCAATTTATTTTACATGTTGTATTTCACACAGACATCCTTCAGGCAGGTTTTGCTTTCACATCCACTCTAATGAAATGAAACCACAAATTGATTCTTATAATTGTAAAATTCTCCTGATACATGCGCTGACATTTATTTTTCAAAATTACAAAAATTTCAGTAGCACACAATGAACATTTGGAAGTCTGAACATTATCTGCCCTTGCCTTCTCTTTTAGGGTTTTTGGTCCTGGAGTATGTGTTATGTAGAAATTTCACATTATTTATATAGTTATATGCACAAAGACACCCTTTACATAAGAATTTCTGGCATCAAGGTATTTAAATCCTAGTTAAAAGCCAACACAAGCAACCTGCAAACAGAAGCCTATATTGTACAGTTGGACAGTATTATGTTCATAAATTAATTTATCGCCCCGGAAGAATTCCAAAGCTGGATTTACTTTGGCAAGGATAAGAAATGACAAGGCAAATGGTTTAAGCTGCCATGTGAAAAGAAAGGACAGTAAGGAAAGCTGACTGGTAGCACTCAACTCCAAGAAAAGCAGAAAGGGTGGTATTCAAGTGAGAGAAGAAATTCCTGAGTGAAGAGCTTATGTAGCTGCTTGCTCCCCTCTAAATAAAATGCAAGGAAATTACAAATAGTGCAGTGCAGAAAAATACTTATGTAACATGCAAGATGCTCTTGGTCTCTCTAGATGTCACACAACAAACAAACAAACAACTTCCACCCCTCAGCCACAAACAAAATGACACATGCATGTCCTGGAATAAAGCTCACTTTCCATAAACTTGCTTTATTTGCTTTGCCTGACACTGAAGATGAAAATCAGGACAGGCGCAGCTGAGAATTTTGCAATTTTTTTTGTTTTTTGTGTTTTTTGTGTGTGTGTGAATTAAACACACACATACTTGTCCTCAGTGTCTCAAAACTTTGTACCTTTTAGGTTGGGCTCAAAACAAGAGGCACAAAAGTTTGCTTGTTCCACTTGCAAATAAAAGGTATTCAGCACAACATCTGTGATAACAGATGTCTACAGGTAAGTATTCAAATATTTCCCACAGACAGAAAGCCACACCATGACAGCCTGTATTCATTCCACTTCCCTCCCTGCTTCCCCCCTCACACCCAATCAAGATACAGAAAAGTCAGTGCTCCCAGCAGATAACCATTAAAATGATTAGATAAATATTTAATAGCACAGACTTCCTGGTACTATTTTTGGACTTGTGCAAGGAAAAAGCAAATCCCAATTTGCATTTAATAAACAGAATAACCATCTTCCAAACAAGCAGCTCAGCACACACGAAGAGACTTAGAACATGAAACTACTTTGCTTATAAGTCAGACTTCTGTCTGAAATTCAAAAACTTTCATGCCCAGTACAGTTCTTATTTGCTAAAAATAACATGCTATTGAAGTAAACAAGATATTCACTCAATGCATGCTCTAATAATCATATTAAAAATGTACAAACCTGTATGAAATATAACAGTGGTTTTCTTGTAGCCAGAAGGAAGACGAATGTTTCGAAGCAACCCCTTTGCTGTCAGCCTTATGTGCATGTTGGATAAGGAAAATTTCGGGGACCATAACATGTCTTCAGTGCAATTGGAAGACAAACAAGCAAGAAATAGCCTCCATGTACTGTCACATACTATGTTTTTAAATCGCTACTGGTAGAAGTGAGCAATTATTGCTAAAGAAAACAGGCTGGAAGAAATAATCAGGTCTCCATTCCTTTGCTGTTACTCCTTATGCAGAGACAAGCAAAAAATCAGTAAAAGCAGATATCCACAATGTAAATGCTGCTGGCAGCTTCTCCTCACCAGATGTTCTGAAAACAAAGCTTGTCCTCAGAATAAAACCGACTTAGTGATTTCGAAAACCAACAGCCTCTGAATTGCATCACAGTACCGATGCTCAGTCTGGGACTCCGTGGGCTGGGAACTGGAAAAAGAGAAATGGGAGGAGGAGGATGAGGAGGGAGGAGGAGGAAGTGGGTGGTCTCACCAGCTGAATATATCATCCAGCAATGTCACAGACCATGTAATTTTTCTTTGGAGACTGTAAGGAACATTATTTGAATATTCCTGGAGGCATGTTTCAGCTTTGCTCTCCAAAAATCTTTTCAGGGTACACTTTTAAAAACTCTTTCTTTCAACCAAATATTATGTCAACATTTAAAGTGTTAACAAATCCAAAGACACATCTATTCTCTGAGAACAATTCAGTATTTGAGAGCTGCTTAAGGGAAATTTTGCTTAGCTTGGCAGCTCAACACTGCAGATGCTTCCATTTATCATCAGAGGAGAAGGATTCGGGCATTAATTCATATTAAAACAGTTCTCTGCCAGCTGCGTTTTGAAGGCACCCAAATACTGAGGCAAACAAGCAGTGTTGAAGGAATTCTTGCAAAATAGATGTTCTTCCCATATTTGATTAGTCCTCACATAAAAGGTTTCCTCTTACTATTTAATGAGCTGAAAAATTTTGCATATACTTTACTGAAGCCCACTGCCACTAGCAAAAATTAAATTAAAAATAAATTTAGAAAATAAAGGACTAACTTTTACAGATTAGAAAATGTCACATTCTTTAGCTGCAACCATGACTACACATACATGCACTAGCCACCTTCCTGTGCAAAAAGAAGTATTTCACTACTTTTCCTGAGGGGGACCACCCAAGTACTCTGTGCCAATGCTAGAAACAAGACAGTAGCAGCTTATACTTCTTTGGGGTTGTTTGGAGCTGGCTTCTACAGACTTTGTCACTCTTTAGAGACAACAAAATCAGGTATTTTTCCATTGACTCTGCACTTCTACCAATTCAGCAAACCCCAGCCAATGTTCTCTAGCATCTATACCTTTGAAGAGGTTTTCCACTTCCAGAAACAATTAACCCAACTTACTCTGAAGCAGGTATAAGCCAAATCAAATATCACAGTGACAGGTCTCATTCCAGCAGTGCCTTACCTGTCCTCTCTTTACCTCCACAAATCTAATTTTTATATATTAATAGCATGTCTTACTTGCTCAAGATGCATAATGCTTTAAATTCATAGTGCTCCTTTACCACATCAGCTGGAGCTAAAAATAGCGTGTTGCTGCTGTATCCGGGTATCTCTAACATCACGAGAGCCCGGTGCAGTGACAGTGAAGCAGATGCTCACTGTATGTAGAGCAGAAGAGCTGCAGCGCAGCACCAACACAGTCAGACCCATCAAGGCAACCTCCACAGCACACTGCGTGAGAATACCCCAGAATGTTTTCAAAGCAGGTACCAAAATATTTATTTCCCAGCACAGTGATGAAACACCAACTCTGAAGTACTATAATACATCTTCAGTCCACACAAAACCATTCAAAGTAAGTACAAAGACAGTAAATTAGGGTTTTTTGTTTGGTTCCCAGGGCAGCCTCTGCACACAGCAGGGCATGCATGTCATTACTGCTATAAAACCTCATCTATTCCTTCTAGTCTGAAGACCTTTGGCACTAGCAATGTGTGTCCATCTATCTTTCCAACACCCTGCAGTTCCAGATTCTTTCCAAATCTAATAGTATTATCAAAGACATTGCCCCTTTCTGGGCTGCATTATTATGATGCTTGAAAACCACACAGAGCAGTAAACCAGAAGCCTTGTTACAGCACAGTACAGTAGACTTGTGTATTCACACATGCACAGTTCATTAGCACATTTCATCAAATATTACATCATTATTGTCAAATCCTTTCTTAATCAAGGCATTTTGAGATTCTGATTGGGCTTACAGCCTGTCTTCAAACATCATGTAGCACCCAGCCACATCAGGTTTTACCCTTTTACCAGGGCACCCACAAGAACTCCCTTTTATTTCCCCCCTGTTCCCACACTTCTCCAACAGAGAAATTGCCCTATGTAGTAAATATTCTCTCACCTTCCCACTTTGATGCTCTCAAAAATGTGGAAACAGTCCAATCAGGCTAAAAAAAAAAAAAACCCAGATCACTACAAATCAACAAAACACATCTGAAAAACAACCCACCACTTCTCCCTATCCTTGCAGTAATGTGTATGAGAAAGGTAAAGAACTCCTCATTAGCTGTAAAACCAGAGAAGATGGAAAACCCTGCTGAAACCTCACTTCCTTCCTAGGACTAGGAACTAGAACAAAGAATCTCTACAGGGCAAACATGATGTAATGAACCAGATTGGAAACTACGGAAGGAATGAATCATCATGCAAAATATAAGCAGATAAAAGCTCTATATGGACATCCAAATTCTTGCAGGAAAGCCCGAAACTCCTCTTACAGAGATACACAAATAATACTTTTACTGCCTCTTCTTTCCTGCTCTTTCTTTGGGTGAAAATAGGCCATGAAAAAACAGATACATCATCATATTATTTGCAAGAACCTTTCTGATTTGACAAAAATGCCTTTCTAGTCTCTTGAGTTTTAATTGTTAAACCCCAGAAATCTGAAACAAGTCTGCATTATTCAGAAGCAGACTTGACAGCACTAATAAAAAGCAATGGATGCATGTCTCATCTAGTGTCATCCAGTGCTCAGAGAGCTCTGACAGCAGCCAGCAAGAGGACTGCCCATGCCAGTCTGAACAGCTCCCAGGCAAGACTTAACTTGCAGAGAGGCTCCGCCAGCATAATCTTTCCAGAGCTCAGTGTCACACCATGGTATACACCACTGTGGTGGCCATGCATGTGCTAGCATGGTTTCCTTGGCTCAGGAAAACAGCACCTTCCACTCTTGTCTGTAGTCCCACGATAGTCATCTAGTGCCTTGTGCTGGCAGACTATAAAGCCAGGGTGTAACCCATGGCATCTTAACACAGCATGCCAGGAACATGCACCGTCTACATTTCATTTATAACATGAGGATCACAGAGAGGTCTTCTTTCTTGACATTAGAGAAGGGTGACAGAAAATGGCACCAGAAAAGAGCAGAATAAAATAGGAAGCAATACACAGAGGACAGAAGGACAGACAGATTTTATTTACTAGCACCTTACTGCTGGCTTCCCTCTGACTCGAAGGGCAGAATTTGTGATCAACATGGACAAAGGGGCTCTATCGTGTTATGACCATGTAATTCAGTCTGGGTTGCTAAATGCATCAGTACCTGATGACACCATCAGATTCATGGAGGGGCCAGACCTATTTTAACCCCAGCAGATTTAGTATATCTGCCACTCCCTGGGAACATTAGCAATGTGACAAAAAAAGAGCAAAGTGCACTGGCATCTGTAGGCTCTCAATTCAGTCTCACGAGGTCAAATCAAATCTGCATTTCTATTGTCCCTTTCCCTCTTTCCCCATCCAGCAATCACTAAGAATGCCATTGGAACACAGTTAAGTGTCTCACTGTATAAAAGTCTGTATCAGGAGCTAGATATTTAGATCTGAGAAGCCCATGTAAAGGACACTTGGCTCCATGTCACTAGACAGCAAGAGCAGTGCAGAGCAGATGGATTTTTCTGGCATGCTTTACTTCAAGAAGAACTGAAGGGCGACTGCTTATGCAAGAGAGATGCAAGAAGCAGGAATTTCCTAAGAGCCAAAGGGTCATCTGTGACCTCATTTTTATTTCTGGAAAATGACTGCCCCCCACTCCCCACTTTCCTGTGATCACCTTGCTCTAGCCAGTGCACCAGTTTGAAAAGCTAATTGTCCTGTATGCAACAGTACCTGCTGCCATAATGAATGCAAACTGCAGCTTCAAGACTAATTTTAAGCTCAAAGCCTTTTTAAACTCCTGAAAAAAAAAGGAAACAACTTCCTTCCTCAGAGCAGGAACTAAAATCTTAAATAATTTACGTTTCTTCTTTCTGTACACAGAAGCTTTTCATCATTATAAATTCAGCAGCCTGTAAAACTGAAGGTGATGCTGCAGTGGATTCCCAGGCAAACTGATACAGGAATCAGGCTGACCTGTGTCTCCTTCATGCAACAGTGGTATTTACATTATCTGCACTCTTTTAGAATGGAGAACAACCACAAAACACTGCGAGAATAATTTAATTTTTAACTTCTGATTAAGGGAAGTGTATTTGCAGGATGCCCCTTTCAAAATGGCATTTTTTTTAGACTGCCTCAGTCAAAATCCTACAGATCTACTACTCTAGAACACTGTACAATATCACCAACGTCAGTGTAACATGCCCTAAAATTTGAAGCTTCAATGATCCAGCCACATGTGAAAAAAACTCGCAACCACCTCTTTTCTAGGGACTTCTGCAGTTCAGAAACAGGGTAGATGTATGCTTAAGTTCTTGTGAGCTCAAGCCTCAAGCAACAGAGGAAAAATAAATGGTTAAACTAGAGCCATAGCCTACAGATCTATTATTTATTTATTTACACAATACTGATTTATATTCAATGTGCACATGTATTTCATCCACGGCCTCACAACAATACCCAGAGAGCCTCTAATAAAGAACAACATTGTAAATAAGGTGTATTTAGGCAAGTATATACCCTAAGACATGCTAGTGGTTTATCTGGAGAGCACAAAGCACATTCAAGATAACTTCCTGTCTTTTGCCTCCCTGTGTGGGCTTTGTATGCTCTCCGTTACCCCAGACATGCAGACAAAAAAGGCAGATGTACAATTTGTTTAACCATGTTTGACACAAGACCATGAGTTTCACATTTCTGAGACAGCTCAATGATCTTTCAAGTACTATGTCCACTTAACCCCCTAACAGAGTCCAATGAACTCCAGTTCCCAACATGGGAGTTTTCTCTATTACTTGGACTGAGCTGATGCAATATGTAGATATCCCTTTCAGCTGCCCTCTCTACTCACACAGAGGCTTGGCCTATCCAATATTTAGACAAGTGTGAGAAAATCAAAGCTTTGTGTTGTTCTGTGTAGCTTGTTATTGTGAAACATCAAAATAAATACCAGGGAAGAGAACCAAAGACATTCTTCCCCACAACAGAATAAACACCACAGAAATAAACTACAAATATTCCTGCTGTAGAAAGCCTGAATACTTCTGCACCACCAGCTGTTTGGAGTATGGATGTGTGGAGCTGGAGAGCAAGTTTCTCACAAAAGTTTGGAACTAAATAATAATAAACATCTCTGACATATCTAACTTGTAATCCAGAAATCAGGTCCTTACGTAAAAGCATTAACAGAAGAAACAGACCTTGTAGTGTGTTGGGCTACAAAAGGCCTTAATGATTGATCGTCTGTCACAATAGGAAAACTGGCAGAACCCCCACCAAGTCTTCATTGCTGGGATTTAAAATATAACCCAAACAATTTCAGCCCATCAATTTGAGAAGCTGCCCACAGAATATGACTACCACTTGAATTAGATGGCTCATGTTACTCCATAGCAAGGCTTGAGGTTTTGGAAGTTCTTGTTTTTTTACAAAAGTATCTGTTGAAGGCACAGGGAACAGTGGTGATTGTTAGCACAGAACAACAGATAACCTTCCCAAATTGTAGACTTTCAGAAGATCAAGTTTGAGAACAATACAAGGAACATGAATGCAAATACACTGATCAACTTAGCTGAAGGGACCAAATCTGGAATACATTAAGACTGTTATCATGTACCTCTAGTTTTTTGCATCCCATTGCCTATTCTAACAAACATATACATGAGGAAAACATAATTTGTTTAAAAATAAAAACAAACAAACAAAAAAACCCCACTCCAACCAGATGACTTTAGAGTTTAGAGTGGCAGTCTGTGAACATCAGCACCAGCCATTTCACTTTGAAGACTTCTGGAGCATTCTAGTTCTCAAGAAATTAAATTCTTAGATCCAGCTGTTGTACTATACTTTATTTAGCAACAGTGGAAAAATCTGGTCAAGAAGGCAACAGCTATTGTGTTTCAAAGATTATTTCAGGTTTACACATATTCCCTTAACTCTTCAAAATAAATATCATTACATGTCCCCAATGAATACATTTATTAAGAAACTCCAATTCACATCCATTTGGATTATATGCATTTATATATACTGAAATGGCAAAACAAATGCCAGCTTTCATAGCTGGTTCACATGCAGTAGCTACACTACTTAGTAGCTTTGCTGTCTGTTTATAAGAGCATTAGCCAGAAGGTATTCTAAGGCCGGATCACGAGACAATTGAGTCATTCAGGTAGTCCTCATAGTTCACATGAATGAAAAAAAATCTAAAAAAAGACTATAACCAGCTTTTTATTGCAGCTAGAAAGGCAACAAAATAGTTCAGCCACAGTAAAATATCTGCAAAAAGAGGTTTAAGCCTGATACCTGTTGCTTTTCAAGGGATAAAGGGAAAATACTAATTTACATAGTTCAACTCCCAGAATTTGCAGTGCGTAAAACATTAACTACAATAAATTAATATAGAATCTAATCTTGTACCTGCGCCACCCCAGAGCATGCAAAACTGTTCCAAGTTCTTCTGCAGGATTTCCTGGCTCTTCTTTTGGAGACAGGGACAGAGACAGAAAAACTCAATTTATTTACAAATGCTGAAGCTTGAAACACCAGAGACTAAGAATCCAGTCTATCCAATACATCTATATTGAAATTCCCAGTCAGAGCTAGTCAGAAGTCCTACTCCTGCAATGTGGAAGACCTGGACCTCTTGGCTGCCAGGGCATGTATGTCCACATACATATCAAGGCCTTTTCAAGTCTCCAAGCAACACCACTGCCTGTACAGTGCCTTTTACACTTGCAAAGACTCTTACAAGCAAATACACACCATCTCCCAATCAGTAAAAAAACCCCAAAAGATCTGATCAGATACAAAAGGAGAAACAGAGCCCTAACAAGTTACTTGAGCAGATGTCCCTTATCAGTGGGGGTAATTTGCCATACATTGCTGGATGCTACAGTCAGTCAGCTGAAGACCTAAGTATTTGGCATTCATAACAATGTGCACCAGATCTCCGAATAGTCTTCCCAATTTTCAAAAAAAATACACATTTTGACACAGTATAATATATCATTTTAAAACATTAAGTCTTTTTTGTTGTTGTCAAAGCACAATCAGAGTGTCATATACATTAATCCTTGTTTTTCAGATGTGGAAAGTGCACGTATTTTGCAAGTAAGCTATCAAAAAATCTACAACCTAAGAACTGTTTCCTCTCCAGTTTCAACACAGATGATGAAGAGCATGAAAGAACGGTAAACTAAACCTTAAAGTATGCCTCCAACTTTTGTCTGAACTGGAGTATTTTGTTAGCAAAAGCATCTTCTCCCATTATAAGGGTTTGAGTGAAGAGCCAGCCCCTACCTTTAACAACCTGATCCAAGGGACATCATGGACTGTTATATTTATACCTTATTTTTTTCATTTGAGCTTGATTAGCACTATTACTCACTTTTGCAATAAGCCCCTGACTGAATTTCTTCCCTCTCACACATCTTCTCACAAATGGTTGAACTAAAACAAACAGCCTTTCTTTATGAGAGTAAGAAAACAGAATACCATGGAGCATGTACCATTTTTTGATAAAGCTTCTTTGGTTTTCATTGCTTCTTATAGCCTTTAGTAACCGATTCCACTCTGCATAAAAGTGCTAAAAGATACAACATCAATCACACTGTTCATATTTAATAACACTTGACAGGTGTATCCAGCAGTTGTCCTGACAATGGTCTTACGCTGCACATGTAAGTGTAACTCGTTACCCATAATACACCACAGATCCCTTTCAGGGTCCTGGAACAACAGGATAAGCCAAACATTCACATGCTTTATTCCCAAAATGACTGCTTTACCTTTGGAACTGCCAGACAGGATATTTGCTTTTGCTTGGCTTACACAGGTTCAGAGATTACTGTGCTGTAACTTAATGTTTGGTCAATAACAGAGACCCGAGATATGAACACCCACTGCATCCACACACACTGCACTGTAATATACTACAGAGGAATTAGACACAGCCAGCTTTTTCTACAGGGAGAGCTGAAGAAAAGAGGAAACAGCATTAACTTTATGCATTTTAGAGGCAGTTTTGCATCTAGTTCAAAATTCCATCTCATAAGAGGCAACATTTTTATTCATATTTACATTAAGACATTACAGTAAGTGCACATGAACATTCTTACTTGCAGTTAGCAAGTTAAGAAGTATAATAAAACATATTCTTCCCAAGAAGTTAATTCTGCCTTAACTTTAAAGCCAGTGCTGAAGAAATATACCACAGAACTTGTAGAATTTATTTGATGCACTGAACATCACCCATGAAAAATACAGAATTCAGAAAAAGAAGCCTTGTGAATGTTTTAACACAACCAAGAAATGAACAGCTGCAAACAGGCAAGTCTGTCCAGTTTTGCAGGCATACTAACAGGATGTTGTGGCTTGCTTCATCAAGCAGATTCTGGCTGTGCATCATTGCTGTAAATGAATGGAAAATAGAGAAACAGCACCAATGTTAAGGGAACAGACAGATATCTAGAAAAGCCTGCTGTTTTTACATCCTTGGAGAAATGTGAAAGGCAGCATGAACAACTGAGCTGGACACTTAGTTAATACCTTAACATTGTAATCAATTACCAGAATCCTGCTGCAACAAATTAGTCCTGGGCTTATGGGTGGGAAATAGAGATGGGGTTGGAACTTTTCACAGGATAAGGCTAAAAACTGTAGACTAAACTAAGGCACTGAAATAAAAGAACAAAAGCTTTATATGAGCTGCAGTCACTAGAACAAAGCTTCACTATAATATCAAAGCCAAAAGAAAAAAAAAAAAAAGATGATAGTGGGCCTCATTCTACATGGTACTGACTGGCATTATTTCAGTTCATTTCAAAAAAGATCATTTGTCTTTTCTTAAAATGTAAGACATTGTACTGCAGAATATCCAAGCAGTCACACAATATTTTTATTCTGTAAGAACTATCTGCAACTGTAAGGATGGAAAAAACTTCTTAAAAATGCAAAATACTCAGGCAGAAAGCTCTGCATTCATAAATGAGAAATTATACTAATGCTCTGTACTAATTAGAAATGTATTAAGTAGAATGTCTAACATCTCCAGTTTTGGAAACTGACTCAGTACAATAAGTAGTTCAAGTCTATTAAGACAAACACTTAAATACAGCCATTTTACTGGCAAAAGTATGAGTAAAGAGCATTTACTAAAACATTGCTAAATATTACAGCCAATTTGGAGTTTATGGCTGTGCTTTTAAGGCATCAAAACCAACACTTCAAAGTTATGTAGCTACATGCTACATTCAGGAAAGATGAATCATAAGCAAAATTCTACTAAACCAGTAAAAAGGGGATGAAACACTACTTTTCTGCATGGAAAGTAGAGAGGACATGCATATTAAATTTAGGGGGAAACAAAGTTGTATTTTGAAACTAATGTGAGCAAGCGTAAGAGAAATTAACTTTTCTAATTTCTAGTCCAGAAATGGATTTTAATGCTTATTAGAAGTTTCCTCAGTCAGGCTGATCAAGACATCATGTTGCTAGCTGAATCATCCCTGACATGCTCATACAACAGACTAGGTCTGAGCTTCTGAAACCCAGTGTCAGACTTTACCTAAACTAACATTAGTTCAGCCAAGTATCAATAAAAGCAACAAACACAACAAGCACTTAGGGCAAAGTCTTGACAGAAGCCCTGACTCTTAGAAAATATCTAAGTACTCTGCCACAATCAAAACGTAGACATTTGACAGCCAAGAGAGTAAAAGACAAAAGCATTAAATGCATGTTATGACTACAGGAAATTTAAAAAATACTGTCCCAGCACCAGAGTTCCAGGTCAGAACTGATTTACCCAGTAATTCCAGACTCAAATTTACAACATCTGCTTGGCTACAGCACCTCTTTCGGAAAGACATCTGCTATTCACTCAGGGAACACAAGGCCTTCCGGTGATCTTCAGTACCTTTCAAAAAGGGCTTTTCAATGAGTAATTAATTACAAGTAGCTTTTAATTCAACAAATACACACTGATTCTCAGGAAACTAATTTAGACTGCCAACTCTCTTGAAAAGACCTGGAAACTGCTGCAAGTAGAAGCATCATCTGAAGACTTTTCAGTCTCTTGGCAGATAGGAACTAGCACCAGGTGTCCTGACTGGCACAAACACAAAAAACAAACCCAATATGAAGTCCTTAAAACTCTGCCAGATTTTGAAATGCCATCTGCCACTTAATCAGCTGTGATTTCTCCCTCTGCCATATGAGCAGACACATACATCAACATGCTCTGATAATTTCAACTTCTTATACAAACGTAGTCTACAGTGATACACAAAGACAGCTCACACCAACAGGTTATCCACGATGAACGTTCCAGAAAAGGAACACAATGTGGGATTCTTCTATTTGTTTTGTTTGTTTTTTTTAAAGCTGTAACACATGAGTTCATTCATTATTACTTTGGCTAGAAAGTAAAAATTACACCCAAGTGTCATTTCCATACTTTTTTTTGTATACAGTTGAAATCTCCTTAGATTTCACTGGAAACAGAGTAACAGAACAGACTGCATAGTCTAAGATTTGAGTAGCCAGAAGACAGGAAGTAGAAAAAACCCAGGAAAATAGGCTTTTTTCCATATTCCTTGAAACTAGACTCAGTGATAGTTTACAGAACTATCCATTGTGCATCTGTTCTTCCCAGAAAAGAACCAATATACTAATATAATGCATGAACTTAATTTGAGTTGCACCACAGAAAACATGAAATGCATTCAGAAAACTCACCAGGACCCAAACAAGATAGGCTTTGGTGTACATTTCCTCCAGGAGTACCTTCAGAAAGGAAACAAACAAAAAAACACCTATACTTCAAGCCAGTAAGGGGCAGTAGGGCTGCCTTTTTTTAAGATTCAAGATTCTTTCCACATCAGCTCCTCAAAATTTGCAATATCAGTTTCTTTCTTGTGAGAGCTTATGGCATGATCTTCAGCAAGATTTAGCATTATATGAAACTGCCTAGAAAACGCAGGATGCATTTCCAATTACAATTATCCCACTGCAATTATTACATTTCATTTAAATCAGGTAGCACTGTTTCACTTTACTCATTTAAAGAGGACCACAGACAATGAAAAACTATCATCTATACCAGCATTATAGCATTTTTTTTTCCTTTTGTACACTACAGTTACTTTATTTGCATAGAGGAGCAATAAATTAACAATATTTTCAAATGTGCTAACAATCAAGTTAGATATAAATGAAAGCACTGAGAAAGTTAACTCACCCTTACTGTACTACTTAAAGGTTATGTGAAAATTGACCTATGAACCTTATTATTTTGAAGGATATTGAATGAAAGCAATCTTTCAGATTTCTGGGTGTTAAGTGCAAAAGTCATGTGCAGAAGTTCATGAAAGGTCTTTTGACAACACCTTCATGCAGGCTTTAGGAATAATATGTGATCCCATGGCAAAGATTTCATCAGGAAACAAGCTGCTTTGTACTGCCACTGTACTTGCTTTCCCCCCACCCCAGCCTTGCAAAAAGAGCTTTGTCCCCAAAGTGAAAATTAGTCTTACAAAGCTTGTCCAAAGGTCTGTATCTGTTCTTTTGATTCACTCTGGCAGAAAAGACTAGTTTTAATTCAAAGTTAAAGATAAAACGAACACCTGATACAGAAACATGAAGTGGAGTAAATATCCTCAACAGCCAGAGCTGATCAGCATGCTGTCACAAGAATCTTGCTTACATTACACACAAACTCGGCAAATTCTAGTCTACATTGCGTCTTGAAAGCATACAACCTTATAAGCAGGTGACAGAACATAATTTAACAGACAGATTAATTATCCTGTATTTTTAGTCCTTACGAGATGCAAGTTTCAAGCAGACAGTAGACAATGAATGCCCCTAAAGCAAATAGGTAAGGAACAGAACTTTGCAGAGCCAGTGTCCAATATGGTGAACTGCAAAGAAAATGAGCCAACTATCTCAATTATTCTGCAAACATAAAGCATAGCTGCTCCTTCTCAAGACAGAGAGATTCAAGAAAAGTGAAAAATTGACTACCCAACAGATGATTACCTCTAGTCTCACTGACTTTCCTTGCTAAGTGTAGAGGCCCAGATGATTTTGGTGTACACTGGTTCAGTGAAGCAGACCTGGTCTTGGCTCCTAAAAGTGAAAAGTTAGATGAACTTAGTAGAACTGTCAGCAACGAAAGACAACTCTTACATTTTTACAGTTAAGTACAAGATCCAGAAATCTATTCAAACACAAAAAGAGAAACCTTCTAGAATGTTTAAGATGTATTTAAACCTAGTTCTGCTTTGCCAGAACTCACCTTGAAAGACATAAAAAGATAGTTTTAAAAGCCTTCTAAGCAGGAGAAAACATTAGTAAAGATTTCATTTTAGCACTAAGATCAACTTACTTAAGTCTCAAAACAGCAGCAAACACAATGCAGCTAAGGAAACACTGGCTGAAAGAGACCTCCAGAGGCCAGATACCCACACTCCCACTCAGAGCAGGGTCACCATTAAGACAAGATCAGCTGACCACACTTTTGTCTAGCTGAGCCTTGCAAACCTCCACGAAGGGTGGTTCTATGGCACCACTGGGCAAGGATGCATCTCCCACTCTACAATTTTCAAGCATTTCTGGTTGCTATGTGATCTGGTGCTACTGAGAAGAGTTTGGCACCATGACCTTAACAGGTGTTCTTTTCAAGTTATTGACTGCACAGGCTCAACTCCCTCAACCTCTTCTCACTGGACAGAGACCCCAGCCATCTTCCTATGTCTCCAATGGATCTTTCCAGTTTCAAAACAACCCTTTTGCTCTGGGAAGGACCCAAAACACAACACCATAGTCCAGGTAATACTGATCTGAAGGGGAATACCAGCTTCCTTTGGCCACACTGCTCCTGCAGGTGCTCAAGGCACACTGCCAGGTCACTGAAGATGATGAGCTATGCATAGTTGTGCTGGATGTGCTGGACCCTGCTAGAAAGCATCAGCTTGTCAGAAAGCCATATGATTTGTGTTTGTTTCAAAGTGACTTATAATTTGTGGCAAATTTCTTTTCACTTTTAAAGCATGTCATTACAGTGAGACATTTGGTAGGCATTTCTTATTTATTCTCAATTATGTCAGATATCAGCTTAAAATTTAAGTCTATGCAGGAGTACAGCATTTAATTAGGTCTATCCAATTACAATAATCAGTTCACCACAAAGTTGGTCAGAAGCAAGCTGATTACAGCCAGGACTTAGGAAAGAGACACAACAAGCTTATTTATCTGCTCCCATTATGTCTTAAATTTTGGTCAGAGAATGAGTTTTCAGCTGGTGTTTGTGGCTTGAGCGGACCTGTTGGCCAATCAAGAGGTCCTAGCTCAAACAGAGATAGGAACCTGAACAATGTTTAATACAAAATCAGGAAGTACATTTAATGCTTCTTTTAGCACAAGATGATAAAACACAATTAATTGCCTTGTCTCCATTGAAGCTTCTAATTCAGCCAATAAGAATATCAAGAAAAAGCATCATGAAAAGTTAAGTTTCTGTGATTCCTCCCTTTGAAAGATGGGACAATGTCATTGATCTACAGAAGAAGATACATCTAACAGTATCTTATTCAGAAATATATCCCCATCCCCCAAGGCTCTTTCAGTCCTGAAAGGAGTGAAGATAATACAAAGTCTGCATAAGGACAAGAACACACTCAGGATAAATTCAGGGTACACCTATTCTGCAGATTACCAGCAGTGACAGAGTCTGTGCCCTGAATTTTCTGAAAGAAAAGAGCTCTTCCTAAAACAGTGCAAACCCCATGTGATGACACCTGCCATACAACAAGGTGCATTTAGTCCCTGCACCATGCAAACATGAGCCGTACCACAGTGCAGACCTCTTAATTTCCCTGAAATACCTCCATCAATTACAACAATACAAAGAACATTTCAGCCTTCCTATGAAGTCTTACAACACTTGAAGCACCATTGATGTGATTTTACCTCCTCTGTCTACAGACTCATATACCTTTTGGAGTTGACCTCAACGAGTGCAATCTAGGTCTTGGTAATGCTTTCAAAGGGACAGACCCCAAAGCGCCATTCTGGCAGGCTGGTTTTGAAGGCCATTCTCTGTTCCTGATGACTGGGGCACTTGCAGCTGCAAAACAGAATCATAAAGAATTTGCTCTAGGCATATATAGTTCAGGGAAAAAGAAATCATACAACAAGTCAGTTTTATCAGAGACTAAAGGACCTTGAAAGAGGTTTGAGCTTATGGTCACAATGGAAATTTTTCCTTGAAAAACAAAAAACTTCTATTTTGGGGAAACATTGTTTCAGTTGCCCAGAAAAAATATGAAAATATTTCTAAAGTACAGATTGAGTAGACTTTGGTTTGGGTACCAAAAAATGATATATTCTAACACACTAAAGAGTAAGAATTCACATAGCATTTACCAGAGACAAGCAAAAACTAAATCACTGTGGGATTGTTTGTCACAGTGCTGCTTTTTTCTCTAGTCATTGGAAAGAAAAAAGCAGGGGGAAGGGGAAGCTTTTGTCACATATTACCAAGTTTGCCTCAGATTCGTGTTTTAATCAGACAGGGTTTTTTTAAAGGCAACATGATTAATATTGTTCATCAAAAGGTGGTACATACAGTCTTGAGTAAATAGACTATCATAAACCATATATGGTTTATGGCCACTAAATATATTCTACTACAGAAAGAGGGTTTCCCTTTAAGAAACACATGCAACTGAAGCCATCATCTTTTTTTAAAAAAAGGAAGTTGGAGCCTCTCTCAATGCACAAAAGTTAAAAATTTGCAAAAAAATCTGTACGTGAGGAGCAATTTGCATAACACATCAGCAACACAGTTATTCTGTGGGAATCTGACCCTGATCAACATTAGAAAATTGAAATCAATTTGTTTTAGTAAAGCACGAGGTGTGAAGCAGTCCTTAATTTTTTTTGTAAATCACTAAATTAAGGATATTTGCTCAGAGTTCACTGCAAGCAGTTAACAATTGCCTACAAACTAGTGTGCTACTTCCTCTTCTAAATCAGCAGCACACCACAGAAGTAATGCTTTGGGTGAGCAAGCATCCTACTGCTGCTGGTGTAGTCAGGGCACTGTTCTGTCCTACTAAAAACTCTGGAGTCAGCTAACCAGGCTGTGTGCAGAAAGAAAAAAACAAACAAAAAGACCCCACCAAAACCCCACAGATTTACGAAGCTTGATCACTTTCAGATTCAAAGCTGTTTATTCATAGAATTCAGAGCAACTACTGCAATCCTGAATAAAGATGGACAGGTACGAAGGGATCTCAGCCCAGTAAGGATCTGAAAACTCAACTCATTAGAAGAATTTTAATGAAGTATTGACTGTAAAAAAATGCAGATGCAGGTCAACTGCTAGGATCAGCTTTTTAACTTCTGAAACACTTTACTTTGTATGTAATTATTCTAATGCAAATAAAATCTGGATTGTTATTCTTAACCTCAGAGTTAAATATTTCAGTATATTCAAAGGATAGTATTTTCAGCTCAGCACTAAAATTGAGATTACTGTTAAAAAAACCTGGTTTCAATGCTCAAACTGACTGCCTGCATGCAACATATGCTTTTAGTAACAACAGCACTTCAAATCTCTGAACTTTTCAAATAAGAAGTCATTTTAGAAAAAAGAATCATAAAGTTCAAGTGCTCATTAGACACACACACACAAAAAACCTAAACCCTAATGCTGCCAATTGGAATTACCAATCCAAGGACATCCCATAACAAAGGGCTGAGCTGACAAAGCAGGAGAAATGCTCTCTTGTCATTTTTTTCTCTGCTAACACAAGACAAACTCCAAACAAGCCAAGCGCCTTTTTGATTTAATATTGTTGACAAGATCACACTAGTTTGTCATAAATTTCATGACACACACAGCATAAGCCTCCCATTCTGATTTTTATGTGTCCCACTAATCTAATAAAAACACTTCAGCTCTACATTTTTTTCCTGATATTATTACATAGTAGACTAAATGAAAGAATAAAAAACAAGAACAGCACTGTACTTAGGATTAGAGTACAAAGTAAATTCCTTAGTTCTTTCCAATTTGATTCAAAGTCATAAAAATGTCACTAACATATGAATTATACATAATCAAAACTATAATCACAAAACCTTATTATTAGATATAAATAATTCTCATCAAGTGTAAAAAATTCTCTAAAGAAAAATAATCTCACAGAAAATCAGCAGATCAAAACATTGCATATATTTACCAACCTCCACAAAACAAAATACATGCTTTAGAAAGAAAAGAATACAACCTACTTCTCTTCCCAGTAAACGTGGCTAACAAAGGAACAATACAAAAGCTGTAAGACCCCACTACCAGCAATGTCAGTAAGGTAATATCATAGTGGCTTCCTGAGTCAGACGGTGGTGTTAGTGTAGAATTGAAGAAAATAATAGGAGAAAAATTAGTTTCTGTGCAACTGCGGAGTCCTCCTGGTATAGTCATTTAAAAAATATCTAAGCAAGCTTAAAGTCTATGATACTGCAGCCATGTTCAACCTCTCATATTGCTCTTGTTTGGTCTTCGTGAATCGGAGTGGAAAAAATTGTAAGCTTGAAGGCAGTGGACAAAACAGATTACAGCAGCTAGCAAATCAGGCTAAATAAGGAGTCATCTGTTTGGACACTTAATCTGAATACACTCCTTTGTTATGAAGCGATGACCCCTTCCTTTGTCACATCAGGGCGCAAAACGAAGAGAGGACAAAGCTGCTTAGCGATTCCAGATCCAGTCCTAAACCTGAACAGCAAAAGTCAACATGGCTGTCACAGTATCAGAACCGATCTCATTACAAAGCAACATGCACATGCATATTTTATTACACATACTCTTATTCCTTTGAGGAATATGTTAGGTTTTAGTTTAATGAAGACAGTATGGGCGGGGGGAGAATACGAGGAAATGTGTGTACGCATATGCGCATATATAAACCACGGACATATGTTAAATCACAGTTCTCTTTTTCAGACCATTGAGGACAGATTTAAGTGACATCTGGCACAAATAACAGGCCTTTGCCCAGTCTTCAAGATATAACAGATGATTTGATAGTAGCATAATATTTGAATGAAATTATTTGAATATGCATAGCTGCGAATACTAATATGTCTAATAGTCAGTTTTATGTTATTTCCTTCATATTTTTCCCCTCAGAACTCCTAAGAACTGCTGTAGAACCTCATAACAAAGCAAATTTTTCTCCCTAATTTTAATGAAGACTGATTTGGTTAGATCATACAGCAATATTTACAGCCACCTTAGAAATTACAGAAGTCTACCCATGCAAAGATTTATCTTCTAAAACAAGTTTCACTTGCATGCCTGTAATTTCAACTACATATTTTGTCCTAAAACTCTGAAAGCAGATATAAACCACCTCAAGAAAACATTTAGCATCAAAAAACCTGTAACACATTGTTCCAAACATTACGACAAGTAAACCGCTCTGTTCAGACTTAAACACTAGGAAACTCTTGCTTAAGAAGACATGCTGGTTATGTAATGTTTCAGGATGGAAGAAAAGTTGTACCAAAATCTCTACTCATCAACCCAAAATCCGGGGCTCAAATCTGCTTCAGGCAGTATGTCTCAAAAAGGAAAGTTCTACGTAAAGAGGCAAAGAGAGTAAGACCTAGGACTAGTACATACAGTCAGAATTAACACAGATACTTGCCAGACAGGACTCCCTTCTAGGAGGATTTTTACCATCAAGCAATTGATGTTGACTATCAATCATTTAGAACCCATAACCCTCACATATACTTACAATTAGTGCTGAAAAGACTCTGCTCACTCTGAGCACTGCTGACTGATGAGAGGCTAGGTGTTCTCTCAAGCGCTGATCTTTTGACAGGCACTTTGGATTTGGCAAGGGATTTACCAAAGCTAGTCTGCGAGGCTGGAGAATTTTTCACTGAGGCATGCTTCTCTCCTGGCAAAGATCCTACACCTGTCAATTAGGGGGGAAAGAGGAAGGAGAAAGAAGAACAAAAGGAGTAGGAAAGAAACTTAAACAATTGTTTCTTTTAAATGTATACCTACAAATAAAAATATTTACACAGTAAAAATCCATATAAAATGGCTTAATCTACTTCCAATTGACATGGCAAAAAGTGCTGTAAATGCAGAAAAACAGTGCCAAGGACTTAAAGCTTTAAAAACAAGTCAAGAGCTTTACAAATGTGCCTTCAGTGCAGACATCTGCACACATAAAAAAAGTCTTTTTTTGCCTTTTCCTACCTTGCATTATGGTTTGCTATACTGGAAATCCCACAAAAATATAACCTCCATTTAAAAGACAATCTAAGAAAGGATTCTTCTGTTTGTTCCTCCCCAAAACAGATTCACAACCCCTCTCCCCTTCGACAGAACACTCTAAAAGATAATATCCTTTCAAGGAATAAGAGAGTATGAGAGTATCAAATTGCCTTGTACTCATATAATATCCTGAAAACTGAGTAGTTCTACAAAACTAGTTTAACAGCACTTCCAAAACCAAGTTCTTAATGGCCAGCTGGTGCAGAAACATTTTTGTATCAAGTCCAGTTTTCATCTGAGCTTCTTCAATACAAATGTCCAGCAGCTAAGTTAATCAAATAGGAAAAGCACCTATATAGGAGATAGGTGTTGGAGGAGCTCACTCTTGAAGTACTAACAAAGCAAATACACTTTCCACAGGAAAATCTGAGTTTAGTCGAATCAAGCTGTTAGTTTATTTCCTAAAAAGCGTGCACCTAGATTAAAATTTCAAGGGCCCAGAGAAGTTATATATACACAGACTTCTTTTGCCAGCTCTGAGTTGACTCCTGTCAGCTCCAGTATCAAGATCTTAATAGAGACTTCTGAATATGGATAAGAGGTTTTCATTTTTGTACAAAAACAGAGATATAAAGATGGACTTAAATTTTTTTGGAAAACATTTTGTTATTTATTATAACAGAAACTCTCTAAATTATGTTAATTTCTTATGTCACTGCCATTTGCAAGGCTGATAGACAGGTTATCTTACTAAAAAAAGAAACAACTATAGCGTCTCAGGTTTGACTTAAAACAACCAAATTCTACTTAAAGGGAATACCTTTCCCTTTATTCTTGTCACTATAAACCACATTTCAACTTTGCTTAAGCTAGAAGACTGCTGAAATATTTAAAAAAAAATAGCTAGCAATTTCACCTTAAGCAATGCTAGTTTTACTACAGGATTTCTACTCTTAAATACTAACGACCAAGAAACCTTCTATTTGCACCAAGCCCAGGAAATCATGACATTAAGGGGATTGCATTAAATTTTAGACAAGAAACACATCCCATGTCTGCCTTTCAACAGTAGGGGGTGTGACAGGATTAGATAACTTGTCTCAAAACACCCAAGTATGCAAAACCAGGAACAGGATTGGTAAAGGAAGGTATGTTCAAGCTATTTCCCTTAGTTCAAATCAGTTCAGTAACAAAAGAGAAACCTCACTTAAAATAGATACTAAACCTGCGTTAACGTGTTAGATACTACTGGTCACAGAATACAACACACAAGCTTCAATGAGCAATTAAATAAGCTTTGCACGAGATCTCTCTTCACAGGTGCACTTTTACTACTTGTCATTGCTATACAGAACTCTAATTCTGTATATTGCTTTACTGTAGCCTGGTATTAAACCACTGAAACAAAATTATCAGCCATATTTTAGAATTTTTTAAGTTACTGAAAGGAACAATGGAACATGCTAAAGAGCATAGAAGCTTTGGTGTGTTATGAGAACATCACAAACCACAAATTCACACTTAATAATAACACCTCTGGAACTACACTCCAGACAACGTAACAGAAATAATTTTATATGTTTGACCAAAAAAGTTTCTGTTACATTTGCACATCATAGAACAAACCTGACAGCTTTATAAAACTTTCCACATTGTTGTCTAAAATTTTGTTTCATTAATGGGTCAACATACCAGAAAAATAACTAATCCAAAGCAGTCAGAAATTCCTTTTCTAAATAGCCTTCCAGCAAAACAAGATACAAACCCAAACAACTCCCCCCAAAAACAAGAGAAAAAAGTGCCACTGTACACTGTGTGCTAAGTTTGTACGACTTAGTGAGTTAAAGTTCTACATTAAAAAAGGAAGCCAGAGGAACAAATGCATTCTATCAGCTGCATTTGATTACTCAAAGATGAAGGTAAAATGTTTGATTGCTATTGTGCTGGACTCATTCATCCAGTCCAAAACATACAGGAACAAGATCCTGTTTCCTTCACATTGATTTTCATTCAAGAGGGGTCAAAGTAAACATGTGAAAATCTCAGTCTTGTCTGAGATCGCTCCCTACACACGATCTGCAGCAAGCCCAACTTCTCTGCAGAGGCTGGAATGGCAGTGCTCTGAACTCAAATCCATCCAGTGAGCACAGCAACATCTAGGATGCCCAGTTTCAAAAGCATGTCAAACAGATGACCTTTCCTCTTAGTTTTTCTGCTGCTTGGTACTTTCCTATGATGCTTCTACTAAACTAATTACTCAAGCACTCATACACATTTTACAAAAGCCCAGCTCAAGGGAGAATTTAAGCCATGACACAAGATCATTAAGCAACTACCCTAGGTATTACTTTGACTAATGGTTTTAAAGGCTTTTTCGTAAGTACCATTCCCTAAGAAAGGAGTTATACAGAATTAAATGCAAAGGTTTTGAAGACATAAGCAGGAAGATATGGTATACAAACAAAAGTATTGGAAGTGAGGATAAAAGCAGGATATTTAGACAACCATTATTATAAAGACAGCAAGCAGTAGCATCAAAGTAACAGGCTTTCATCAGTTATTTAATCTAGTCACTGAAGTGGGATACCAGAAATACCACATTCCTCTACAGTGAACTAATGAGTTGGCAATTCTTTAGAAAAAAGTCTCCATGCAACAACCATGTTACTTGAACTATATTAAAGTCTCTCTTGTATTGGAATGGAAATAAGCAAAGAACAAAGCTCATTCTTCAAGAAGCTCTGAAGTCAGCTTTCATATCCTTACTCAAATAATCATCCTTTTATATCAATCCCTCAGAGATGGTTATTGTCAAGAAGAAGTTAAGGCTTCCTTTAGACAGCACTGGAGCCTAAAAATCCTCACATTGACAGAATGTGGACATGAAGCAGATTGTAAAGCCAAATACGTATTCACAAATTCTGAAATTTCATGTCCATCATTTCAAAACACATCAACACATTTTACATCCAGAGCTGAACACTGAGCAATTGGCATTCACAGAGCTACATGACACCTGGAAATGAGTGGTTAGAAGCCTTTTCCAAACACAAACTTTGGGCACACTAAGTGCAGAAGGAGGTTTTTAAAGGATGCTTTTTGTTGTTGCTGGTTTTGTTTAAACCAAAGCTAACACTAATAGTTGGTTTGGCCCTTCATTGCCTAATCTCTTTAAAATGTTGAATTTGAAACATTTGAAATGTCTGATTTTCTCTGCGAGTTTAAAAATCCAAAGGGCTCTGTTTTAAAAATGCTCAACTTCTTAGCTGGTGGAAAAGCCCATTCTAATCCCACAGTACAAGGCCTTGATAAAGCACAGGGAGAAAACCTTTGAGAAAACACGCTATTTTTTGGCATCTATTGAAAAGAGCAAGTAAATAATGGAAAGACAAACAGGACTTTGGTATTGTTTCCAGCAGACCAATCTTAACATAGGTGTAAGAGTTGCCATTTTAAACAGTGCAAAGCAATAGCAATACTAACAATTTTCTGATGGCTGCAAGCTCCTTAGTTTGCTTGATTAGCCACTCAGCATTACCTGTCCTATTATGCTATACACGTGTTTCTTCAAGGAAGGAAGAGTGGTCACAGTATGTTTTATAATTCTAAGGTAATGTCTTTCTAACTATCTCTCCCTCTTAAAGTTTCAAATTACTACCAAAATTACCAAAAAGGCAGGACACAGTTACATTATGTTGCTATGAATGCTCAAATGTTTAACACAAACATGGACAAAACCAGGGGAGGTGAAGTTACTTCTGGGTCCTGAAATATTTATAGGAGAGAAATTGACTTGTTTAGAGGATAACAGCTGGTCAGAGAACAGTTTATATACTAAGGCAAGATTCAATTCTCCATTGATACAGACTTCCACAGCATTCTTCCCATTCCCCTACAATCCTCAGACAGGTAGCAAGGAACCAGCAGTAAGCTAGTGCCAAAAATATAACTAGGGTGTCAGTAGCCATGCAGGAAGGTGTTCCTGTGTTCTTCCCCTTGCAGCTAAACATTTTTGGACTAAAACTGGAGAATGGATCATCACTACTACAGAGTACTACTACTACTACAGATCAGCAGTTACCGACAACCAAAACAACTCTTTTTCTTCCCTCAAATGATCCTACCATCAGAAGAGTGGAGTGTTTCCAGTTAGGGGAAGAGAGAGGAAGAGTAGTATCTCGTGTACGTCTACTGTTCAGTTTCACTTTTCTCCCCTTCCTATCTGGCCCAGTTTTGAAATGTGGCAGATTTCCTCTCATTTAAACCCTTCCACACAATCAGGGACTTCTCCCTTCCTCACCTTCCCTTCAACCCCTTGCACCATGACCTCTCCAGCACCTAGAAACAGCCCTTCTCTTCCCTGGCCTTAAGTTTGAGCTCACACCGGCTCTTTCACCTCCTGTCTGCCCATAATGATGACTGCTGGATTTAGTCCGCTTTAGGTTTTTCCTTTTGTAGGCTGAACTAGAACAGCCTCAGGAGAGACGATGTCTGCACAGTCATGCTGCCGCCTCCTATGACCCCAGGCAAGGCCTGTCTCTGGACAGCAGATAGTTTTACACCAGTTTCCCAGGCACAGTACTGGCAAAGTTTGCCCACTCCAGTTTTGCCAGAAGACTGTCATAGGCTGCATGCCAACTTAAACAATCCAATCCCAACCACTAACTTTAACACAGCTATAGTAAAGTTCTGTCTGTTTAGGAGTACTGGGCAGAAGAAATAAAATCAATGTACTGCACAGTAAGCTGAGGCAAAAGAAAACCATGAACCCCATCCAATCAAGTTTTTCATAATTTTCCAGTTCTCCATACCACACACCCTTCATGTTACGCACTGATTTTTGTTTGACTTAGATTGCAGCTTTAAAAATCATGTTATCTACAAATCTTTTAAGTTTCCTGTTGCAGGAGTTCACGTGTTCCTTGAATGAAAGGGGAAGCTCACTGAAGCAAAACAAACACACATTTCTTCTGGAAGACAATTATGTGCATTTCCCTCCTCCTTTATGTCTACCCAGAGAGAATTCAGAACTAAGCAGTACAGGTAAAGAGTTATTTGAAGACACACCAGCATGTCCTTGCAAGTAAATGACTAGGCACCAAGAAATTCCCCTGCAGGGAAGTAGTGCACACCTCTCTCCTAAAGGAGAATATTCTTATAGATACATCCACATTTCTGACAGCATCAATATGCTGACTGTTAGAATCAGTCTCTGCAAGTACGATCATGATTCTTGGTACAGGCACAACATATCAAAACTTCAATGGGGCTAGTCACAAAATTGCCTATAAAAAGTCTGGGAACACAAGTGAAAAATTTATTTCCTAACTATGGTCACTCACTGATGGCACCTTAAACTAAGTTGACAGGATGAAATGCCCCCTTCTGAAAGTCAGCAGATTACCTGCATTACCCATAAACTCAAATATTTCCAATTCCCTCTGCCTCTTCTCTCCCATCCCCTCAAAACTCAGAGAACCATATCCAAATTATCCAGAGATAAATAAACCAGCTTGCTTTGAAATCATTCATTGCAACAGATCCCATAGTATCTCACAAACAAAAACCCTTTCACTTTTACTCGTTTCTCATTATCAGCTTGACTTCCAAAGCTAAACAGGAAGTATTTTATTCCAAAATATGCTTTTCTGATGAACCCTATGAAAGGCTTGCAAAAACATGAGCAGCATCTATCCCACAGGAAGAGTTCCCTGTTAACGAAAAATAACAAAAGAAAATAAGTGTCAAAGTTATGGTAAGCTTTTCTGCTAGTGTACGTAGTCAAGGCTAAAAGCAAATTGACAAAGCCATTTTATGGCTCCTTTCTGGCTTTGAAATGTCTTTTCTGTAGCTGAACGATCAACACCCAGGGCAGAGGTTTCACAATCAGTACTCAGCAGAAGTAAATATATTGTTCCAGACAGCTTCCAGCAAACCATTCCTGTTGAGGATGTCCAGGAAGTGAGGGCAAAGTAGACTGGAATTATTACCAGGCAAGTCCAACCCAAGCAATTGGAGAAACAATAATAACAAGGCTCCCAGGCCCTCACAATTAACACTGCTTTCTGAACTCTCACAAAGTCATCAACTGGACAAAAGTCCTTTTGGATACACTGAGTAAGTTTTTCCCTAGTTTAGAGAACTGGTTATGAGATACAGAGTCACTATGCAGTGGAGATGTCTGGATTAAGATGACCAAAGAAGGATCATAGACAAGCTTTGTGTCATACTATGAACTACAGACCTTCTGTTCTGTGGAGACCCATGTATCCTTCCTATACACCTCTGAAGGGGAACATGCAAGTGTTAAGTTCACTTCTAACACAGACTTGAATTAGTACAGATATATTAAAGAAAAAGACACTGAAAAGGAGACTGAAACTAAGTAATCTGGACTAAGAAGGACAAATAATCATCTTGGGTAAATTATTGTATGAGGAACCTGCTTATAGGACCCATAAAAGAAACTGGCTGCTCTGTAAAAGGAAAGCGTAAAAAGACTGGCTGAAACTAAATTTTAAGCCTTATTTGTAGACCCTGGTGCATTCCAGACCTGTTTATGAGAAAGTATATGGACACCTTTACAAGTGATTGTCTATTCTAGGATTTTGAGTAAAGCCACGACTGTTTTGGTCCAGAGAACCTGGAAGTTATGTTTGTCTTTTTAATATTTTGTTTCCTCTTGGCAGCATGTCAATCCAGCTTTAAAGAATCACATGGTAGATAACAGGAATGATACAAGCTGAAAAATTGTTTTCAGTAACTATTTTTGGGTTGGCTCCTAGTTCAGTGTCAGAACAAAGACTCAAGGACTGTAGGAATGCTTAGTGGAACTGAATTGTTTTGGTCCTCCTCTAGTATTGTGAAAGGCTATACCAAGAAGTCCTGAATTAACAAGTTTATATGTGTCTCCAGCTGTATGAAAATGGATTGAAACCATTTGGTTTCAATTTTCCACCTGAGAAGCCTTTCTTTGTGCAATAAACAGCAAGAACACTCAATGACAAACTGAATTTTAATCTGTCACTGCCTGTTCTGGTTTTAACTATGGAAGCTTCTCTCAATCACACATTTAATATATGATCAAGTCAAAATTCAACTGCAGGAATTTAGCAATTATGAACTAAAAAGAACATCAGCATTTCAAAGTATCACTAAACCTGCATACACATCTTTTCCATAGCATTTGGGGATTTATTTTTCCCATGCACCTGGTAGTTGCAGAACACATGAAAAGTCCTTCAGTATGATCAACCTGTCATAAGGGAAAGGTCTCACTTGTTCAAAAACATCTTTAAGGAAACAGAATTCATACTTTCAAGCTTCTCTGTACCCAAGCTTCATTAGTCTTCTTAAATGCTATGAAAATACCCTCAAGAGAAATAGGGAGTGACCACTGGATTAGATTCATGGGAACGATAAGTAAAGCACAGGACTGTTATACTGCTGAAGTGATATCAGTGACTTAAATTAGAGACAAAAGGGTTCCCAAAATGTCAAAAAACCCCTACCAGATAGAGACATTTTTGTTCCACAGATGATTTACATGGTTTCCATTGATTTCTGCAAGTCTTTAACAGTAAGCAGATGAATAGTATTACCAACACTTCCAAATTCCCAAAGACTTTCAATTACATGTAAGGCTTGACAGAGGTCTCATCTTGACAGAGCCAGGACATCAACAACAATGTGAAGTTTCTTACAGTGAGAAATAATTTAAAGCAATGGTGTGATTTTAAGGCAGTAGTGGAGATGGAATTATAGCATATCAGAAGGCGTACTTGCAGGTGAAGCTCCTCTCCTTTACATAATTTCAGGTAGGTTGTAGTCAGCAGAAGGTGGTAAAATCGGCACAGGTGGGCATATGTATTTTTATATTTACTGTAAATCATTTAGTTTCCTATTTGATGCTGTTCAAATAATTTCCTGTGGCTCAGTCACAGTGCTTCTGTGCAACTGCACAGGTGGTAATACATAGTTGCTGGGGCAGGTTTGATAGCAGAAAATCTTGTAGTGATGTTCCATGGGAACACCAAAGCTTCTTGGCTTCTCCAATCCCCTTCAACTCCTCCCTTCAAGCCAGGCAAAGACATGACTCTTCCCAAACCATAACACCTCAACTGTTATCAACTCCTCCACACTGGCTATGGCACATCCAAATTAGAAGGCTCTATGTGTTTCCTGGGAACAAAACAGTTGCTTTGAATTTGAAACTAGTTCAAAGTCCTCTACCAGGGCTCCGAAATTATATATCCCTTCCAGTAAAAATGGGTAATTCAAATATGTTATTCTCTGTCTTGAATTCTAATAAATGTTTTCAATGACAGAAAAAAAGCATTGCAAAAGACATACAGATTGCAATCCAGTACTACAGAAACCTACACACACCACCATGGAAAAGTTACATGTAGAGAATTATGATTTTTGTCTTAGCATGTCTGTGTCATCCTCTCTTGTGAAAAAAGGGAGATAAATAGTTCCAGAAATACTTTTGAGGCATCTAGCTTGCAGCAAATCTGGAAATCTGGTCATAATCACAGAAATGAGGCTTTGCCCTTTCGCAAATCACTTTGGTACACTGATCAAAGTGGGCTTGTCTTTTAGAGAACCTATTTCTAATTCAGCAAAAACTTAAAGTTCCAGCTAAGATACACCAATACTGGTGAACAGTGCTCAGAAACCATTTTGAAATAAACAAACCCAGTTATTTCTAGCCTAACATGCTCTGCAAATAACCTCATAAAAATACAGTGTTTGGCATATGAGTTCTGCTCTCCTTCTGCTGTCTTCTGTTCAGGTGAGAATCAGGAAATTTCCTGAGACGAAATGCTTTCTATTGGGTTAGTATGTTACCACTGAGAACTTAAGTTTTCAAGTGAAAAAACAATTATCAAAATCTCAACTCCTGACAAGTTCCAAGGATCTTATAACTAGTGTTTCATACATGGCATTTTTTTCTTTCATTTCTCGAATAGCCGTTTTGTGAACACAATCCACTACTCACAAGCTCGATTATTCTAGGAATAATACAAACACTAGTACAATTTGGACAGATGCACAACTTCTGTCCCTCACCATACACATGTGAGAGCTGACATAGAGCTGTACTATCATTTCTCTTGTTCAGAGTATTTAATGGATTCAACTACACGAACTTCTCTTGTTGTCCAATCATCCAAGTATTATCAGTAACTGTTAAGAAATAGCTGCATATATTGTCAGTACCTCAGGAAGAAACAAGTTCATTAGGATTTGGACATTTTTAAAACTCAACTTGACAGATGACTGAACAATCTAGTCTGAATTCAGTACTGACCCAGTTACAGGCAGTGGGGGCTGGACTGGGTGACCTTCAGAAGTCCTTCCCTTTCTGGATTTACCTAGTCTCTCTGTAGTCTGACAAATCCTGACAGAAAACAACTGTACAGCTACTAAATGATTTATCTGGGAGATGGAGTTTAATACTAAAGTGTTCAAATGACTCCACTGGAAAAAATAGTTACTCCCTTCAAGAACTCTTTAGCCTAAACAGGTAACTGAGTTTGGTTCACAAACTGCCATTTCATCACAAAAAGTGTATGCACAGTTTTACTTCAAAAACATTAAAAACAGAAGGAGTAAGCAGCAGTAGATATGGTTTTACCTGAAAAAGTGTGGTCGCGTAATACTGTGGGGATTTAGCACCAATCCCAAATAACTCCTACTTTGCTCCATATCCCCCCTGTAATCCTATCCTCTGATTTGCATCAGTACAAGGTTTACCAGGGAGCAAGGACACATGTTTAAAACCTCCTTTTGTAAGGGATGGGGAAGTTAGCCTGATATAGTTGAATGCATCAAGTCCTACTTTGTAGCAGCAAAACACTGCATATAAGCAAGATGAAGGGTAATATGTGCTAGGAACAGGGGACTGGGGAAAGGGCATAGAGAAAACAAATTTCTTCCCATGTGCAGCATTAAAATTTCAGTCTCATCAGATCACACCACAACTTTGAAATGTTAAAGTGCTGCTTCATGCTTTTAGTTAAAGCAGCCTTTTTCCAGTAGGAAAAATTTGGAAAATATTCTACTGGCTACCATAATTTCAGCATACATGGATTAGTTAGGGAGTGACAAGTTTATCTTAAAAACAATCTGGGGAGTAAATGTTTTTATTTTCAACAGCAAATGACTTCTGTTTCTTCTGAAAGTAATTTTTTTTTTTTCTGAAGGGAAGAAGTTAGTCCTATGACTCATCTATGCTTACATTTATTTCTAGTGATAGTATCATAAATCTAATCTGGATTAATAACCTGAAGGAAAACTCTGTATCAATATCCATCTCTCTTTTTCTAAGGCCATAATTACAGACAGGAAAGCTCTAGGCAGGTATTTAGAGGGGTGATGAGTTTTCCAAGAAACTGGCAGCCTACAAGTTGGTGCCTGGTTCACTGAGCAAGTGCCTCACATGAGCAAGCCTCAAGTGGGAGAATAGCCTATACCCACTTTCTTTGAGGGACTCATCCCATAAAGGAATACATATACAGATTTTATCACACTTCACCACCTGTATATAATTAAGAGGACTATTTTTTACTGTTTTATGATCTTAGATTGAGTGGGTTAAAAAAGAAAGAAAAAAAAAAAAGAACAGGTTTTACTGGGTATAGCTGGGTGTGTACTTTCCAAATTACAGTGCATTGTAGTGTAGTCATTCATAGCCAGGCTACCTTTGCAACTAGTTAGATTGCCACACTTGGTTAAAAAAACCCAGCACATAGCCTACCAGAGCACTTCTAAATCTCTATAATACAGTTACAGAACGCTGTTTCCAGTCACGAGATTTGAACAGCAGCCTACAGACTAGATGAGAGATCCATCCCTGCCCTTGCTATTAATCAGTCTGAGTTTAATTAGCAGCTCAAGCAGCAGTCTCACCTTCAATTATGTTCTCCCCTTTCTAGAAACGACAGAGCTGTACTAAAATTAGGCTGAACAAAATATGTCCTGAAATAAGGGCTCATTCCCATTGGAATAGCATACAGTTGCTTATCAGAAGAGCATTGTACTTGAGTACTCTATTTTCTCCTCTTTCAAGTAATTTTAATTTTAATTTCACAAAATACTATGATATCACTAAATATAAATAATATTTAGTATTCATTTTTCTAATAGCACCACAACCTCCTAAACACAGTCCATACAAGACGAGATTTTACAACTGTGAGTTGAAACCTGCCTTTTTCTTTTTGCCCCTGTATTAGCAATTTACAATTTAGACAGAATTGTATTTAGCACTAACATTTAGCTCTGTCCCACCCTAAAAGTTGTATCAGAAAGTACATTAAGTATGATACCTTAATTTTAAGAAACTGTTTAAGTGGCAATATTCCAGTGAAAAATTCTCTTACCAGAGCCAGATGACAGAAGAGCTTCTTTGTGAGAAGGTGTTTTAATAGTGCTGATAGTTTTATTTTCACATCCTCTCTTCAAGGTTGACACAGATGACACCATTTTAACCTTGGGAGTTAATACACTTCGTAGTGTGATTGGGTCTTTCTTTGGTATGTTTTTCCCTTGTGTTGTCCCATCTTTCACAGAAGGCATCTGTTTTAAGAAAAAAACAGAAACCAAAAAACCAACAACAATTCAATCCACACACCACCACTGTGAGAAACTAAAGATCTCCCTCAGCAGCATCTGTAATGAAATACTGATCACCCAAGTAGGCAACATGCTTAGTCTTTATCCCACTGTCCACATCTGCAGTTCAGAACCTCAAGAACTATCTTCTGAATGGCCTTAAGCAACGCAAACCTATTAGTTTGAAGCTAATCACTAGTAATGACCAACATACGAAAACAAGGTTACAGAGGTCATTTTACATCAGAATTTCTTCCTCTTCCTCCCCAAACTCTAATTAAGTCACTCAATTACATGACTACACCTAATCTCAAGATCTTAACTAACAAACTACACACATTAATGCCCTGAGAAGTTTGTTGTCCTGTACTACCTGAAATGTCATAGCCCTTGTAATAGTTTCCTGGTCTAGGCCTAGGTCTTATGTCACACCAGCTTAAAATCCTTCACACTGAGGTGCCATAGATAAAACATAAGCGCAGGAGTAGACCCAGGACAGGTTTAAAATAACTGGTTTGTACGTGTGAAACACCTACGCTTCCCACAGAATTCTTGCTCCAATTTATATAGCCTTTAGTTCATGGCCACTCCTGTCAAGCCTATAAAGACACCCTTTATAGTTCAGCCCTTCATGTGCTTTTCTGTGACTCAAGCTGATTGTAGCAATTCAGAGTACTGCACTTTCCAATTCTGACTCCAATTGCTATCTTCGTTTTCAGATGTTAATCTGTACTTTTCAGAAGACAACTTCTTCCACTTCTTAAATTTAACCCAGCTGATTTGTCTACTGCACATTTTATAGAAATTTCTCTATTGCTTTTCCAGGTAGAAGCAGAACAATTAAAATCACAAAGTTTTCCTTTCTGGCAAAAGGATGAATTAAAAGCATTCTCTCTTACCAAAAGTAAGGACTGATAAAGAATCCAAACTCTTAAAGATGGTAGAATAAAAACAGACCATCCTTTCTTTCATGCTTACTTAGATTTTAAAGTTAAATTATTATTCTAATAAATAACAGTACTTATTAATTTCTTGTGCAGTGTTTCAAAAATGTTCTAAGTAGTTTCCCCCATATACTGAGCTTCATTGGAATTTTTATGACAAATTAGTAAGGCCGGTTAAAAATTCAGACAATGACAGTCTTAGCAGTAACAGCTGTCACTTCCATTTCAGCAATTCAATGTAAACTGTTGAACCCAAAAGCCAGCAACAGGAGAGACACCATACTCTGTGTCCCTACCACACCTCTTGAAATCCTGGTCAACCCAATCCCAAGACTCTTCCCTTCTTTCCCAATGTTCCCTTTCTTTTAACCTTCTTTCGGGATATTTGAAAGCAGCATGTTTCTCCTGACAGGCAGCTGACTCATCCCAAAATATTTCCCAACCAACCAGCACATGCATACCTCCCGGCCAGGAAGTTTGTACCTTCCAGCTGGCTGACTGCCTAGAACCAGGTATATGCCCTCTGCATGAGAAATATTTCCTGACTACTCCCAAGTATTCTAATGAGTCCCGACTCTACTTCAAACAAATAAACTCCCAAATTATACAAAGAAGACAGTGGTATTAAGTTGTTAAAAATAAAATGTTTCACCAACTTATTGGTCTCTGGATTTTGTGTGACTTTATGTTACTGTTAATATATGCACAACATTTACATTAACTAATTTTAAGAAGTCTACTTTAGTTCTAAAGCACATTTTGAAAGAAAAGAAAAGAAAATACTGAAAACAGCAACTTAACTCTAATGTGTATCTGAAGTTACAGCACCACTAGAATTATCTTGAAAAAAATGTACACGAAAAGCTGTACTTAGAAAACCTCACCAAGTTATGCTAGGTAATTTTACAAGGTTGACTAAATTAAGACCTGTTTGCTTTTATTAGACATCTTATAAACGATATTGTCTTAAAAGGACTTCACTAAAAAAATTGTATTCTAGAATAAGATGAAGGTGGAGACACTAAACTGCAGTTCAGGCCAACTGCAACCCATCTGTAAAACAATACTTCTTCACTGTCTTTATTAGGGAGAGACTCCACTCAGAAATCAACACTAGAGTTACATTTGTGAACACCAAACTCATTCCTCAATTTCCACCTTGTGCAATACTGAATCTCCTTTTTTGGAAATGTACAAAACATACAAGTATGAAAGCAAAAAAACTTACCAAAGGAACAGAGTGCATATCAAATGTTTCATTTGCTGTATCTTTTACCAATGTTGCTTCCAGAAGCACTCCCATGCTGCTGCTTTGCTCTTTCTCACCTTTGGTCAGGTCGACGTTTTGAGCACAAGGCATCATTAAGGAGTTTGAACTTTCCATTTTATCGTTTAGCATCTCTTTTGAGTTCTCTCCAGATGCTGGAAGCACAGCAGAAGCCAAGGAGCACGCTGGATGGGTAGCGCTTGCTTTGTCAATGTCTTGAGGACTTTGCTTTAATGCAGGTGTTTTTGAAGCCTTGTGGGAAGTGTTTCTGGGATGTGTTGTGGCATGTCCGACTTGGCTAGTGAAGAGGCGTTTGTTAACATGTAGCTTATGGGGCTTATTTACAGGCAATTCCACCTTACTATCTTTAGCTAGATCTACTGGTTTTTTCAGCACTTTTATAGAGGAGGACAATTGCCTTGGGGAACCAACCCGTGAAGGTGAGGACACAGATGACAGTTGAGGGGACTGGGAAGACTGTTTTAATGCTGCACTGTCTCTTGGCTGTAGCACAGGTCTAGACACAACCTTTGGCTTAACATTTTTAAAATTAGGTTTGGGAAAACTAACTATCTCTGATTTCTTTGCTTTGGTTATTGTTGATGCAATAGGAGACCTGCCTATGGGTTTTCTTGCAGTTTGATCTGAACTAGCTTTAAGCCCAGACCTTTTGTTATGCCCTCCTACAAATGCTTCACTTGGTCTTAGTCTAGAAGACTTGGCTCCAAGTTCTTCCAAAGCTGAAACAGAAAAAGTCCTATTTTTTGATCGTTCTCTAGGAGTTGAAGTACATATAGATGAATCGCTTTCATCAGCTGTTGGACTAAAGACCACAAAAGTTCCTTCGCATTTCAGCTCAGGCATAAGCATCTTCTTTAATTTTGGTACACTGCAAGACACAGAAGGGATGTTGTGCATATTCTGAAGAGCAGCATTTCCAGAGATACTTTGTTCTTTGGTTAAGGATTCACCACTTTTGTTTGATACTTGTTCTCCATCAATTTGATCTACTGGGAGAAAGTGCACACTATTTACAAGACTATCCATGCATGTTTCAGCATTGAAATTCCCAGTTTCATCACGGTCAGGAGTAACCTGCAAGGATTTCACTTGGTCATCCTCATTAATATTAATGCATGCTGATAATGCAAGTCGCTCATAAGGATCTATACATCCAGCAGGTAGTTCTACAGCCTGTGCTTCTGTTTCCTGTGATTCTTTATCAGTCTTGATAGTGGTTTTTTTATAGTGTTCAACACCAGCAGAGGTGAAATTAGGTGTTTTCTCTGAGCTGGTTCTATCAAATTTCTCACTTATACATACTTTAGAAGAGATCAACGTTTCCCCCAGATGCATGTCATCATTTTGATCAGTTCCCAGAGTTTCACCTGTAACATTAGTGACATCCAATGTGCTCAGCTGGCAGCATGCCCTGTCATTTTTCAGGGACTGCATGTTCTGCTCTGAAGCAGGAAGAGTTAGTACAGACTTAGAGTCAGTTTGACTGCAAGGCACTGCGTGTTTGATACTCTCATTTTGCATTTTTGCCATAGCAAAGTCACCTTTCAGTAAGCTTGTCTTTGCTTCCAAGCCACAGTTCAAAGGACACATACAAGTCTGTTCAGTCACACAAGACTTGCGTGCAGCATCTGTATCTCCCAGCGGAGCTCCTGTGCAATTGTATTTACCAGGTGTCTTCTGCAGATCAAGTACTTCAATACACTGCTGTTTTAAAAGACTTCTGAAATCACCCTTATTTTCAAAAATGGTATCACCTTCATGCTCAGCCACTTTATTTTGGTCAGTTGAATTACTATGTATCTTGTCAGCACAGTTCTCTGAGGAAAGTGTACCTCTGTCACATGCATAGCTATTTCCATTTTCATCCCTTATAAGTAAGGAAGACTTCAAGCCATTCTTTGCTTTGTCACCAGACTTCCCGACATTCATTTTGAAGGCTAAATTTTAAACCGTTTTCATTTTATACTTCTTTAAAATCCCAGAGAATGCAGATTCTTCTGAACTTTGCAGAAAAAAAAAACCTAACTGCCTTTCCCTGGAATGTGTCAATTGTTCTGAAAGATATTTAAAAAGCAGTTCTTTGTTTTCATATTTCCCAAGAAGATTCAAATGCTCTGGAATCAAAAAGAAATTTAAAAAAAATTAGCCAAACCAGGATTTTAAGTCAGTAAGCATTCCTAAGTTCCTAGTCTTCAGACATCAGAGCAGCAACATAGATGCAACACTCATAATCCCAGTGAAGAAAAACTTCAGTCTCATCCCTTGCATGCAGAACAGCAACCCCAGAGACTGTTTTTTCTCTGCACGGAAGGCCTTTTTCCTGCCCTTCGAGGCAGCAATGCATAGCAGAGGCAGCTGAAGATTTTCAAAGAGTTGTTTAAGACATCTGAGTTGAAATAAAGAGAGGAGAGGGAGGTTTGTGATCAGCTCTGGGGCTACAGCAGTACATACTACCCCCATGCTGGTGGGACAGCCAACTGCAGATGCATGTGGGACCCATTCAGAGTCACTGGAAAGTAATTCCTAACCAGTTAACTGCCTCCATCTTCTATAAAGAGGACACGAGATAAGCCAAATGAGGAAACAATTCCAGTGTCCTCTCCCACAGAGCAGAGCCATATATCCTCACCCAAAACCCTATGGAAAGGTGAAGGGGCAGGATTGACATGGACAGACAATGGAGGACAACTGACCACACATGGGGTGGAGATGCACAAACAAAAAACAGCACAGAGCCCTTGCAATATATAGTGATAAGTTCCTAACAAGCACTAAGACTGGACCCAAGTACCAAAACCACAAGGACATGAATGAGAGAGAAGATCAAACTGTCCAATGCAGCTGGATGACGTCTGCAGTACTCCATACGAAAGGCTCCTGGTACCAGAAATGAGACCAGAGGTAGGAAGAGCTTCCGATTTATAACATATGGTTGCAGTGGGTGGGGAATCTGCCATAAGGAGGCTCACCTTCAGAGCAAGAAAACCTGAATAGGTGGGAAGAAGTTCACTGGATCTGACAAGGCAATCTAGCTGAAGACACATTCACGGACAAAGGTCAGCTTCCCAACTGAAGAAAATGAACACCGGGTGAACACCTTCACCTGTCTGGAATGACAGATTGCACTCTCCAATCAAAGAGCAGGAAGGAGGATACTTGTCATCAAAAACAATGAGCAAACAGGTCTGTGGTGTTTAAACAAAAATGCAGACATCAGAGTGTGGTGTCCTCAAAAAGAACACTGACATAATGACATATTTGAAATTTAGTGCAGCAGGACATGTACATAAGGATTAAGTATGGATGGTGGGCAGAATAACTCGTAATTCACACAAGAATTAAAGTCTGAAATCATGTCACTGTTTCAACTACAGTGACAATACTGGATGCAATACAACAAGACAATTGTTACAAGATCAGAAAAGATTATAATAATATCAATAATACTAATAATAGATTTCTGGTATAGCAATGTTGATTAGGCATATTGAGGAATAATTCTGTAATCATATTTTTGTAGAGGAATCAAAGACTGCTTTGAGAAACAAGTTTCTTCTGAGAAGAGAAGCAACTCTTGATTTGTTCTTTAACAAGTAAGTTTAAAGTCTCACAGAAACCACATAAGCCATTCTGGAAACCACAGCACAGGAAAGAAAACAAACTCTTATGCATAAATACTTTGGAAAGAGTAAAATGAAGCCAGCACAGTAAGTAGTGAAAGGTTAGTCACTTCTTGCATTATTCAAAATTCACTTTTTTCCTTAAACCTTATTTTCTTCAGCTGGAAACATACCTAGAGTAACTACACTCAAAATAAAGCCTTAATCATGCTAATGGAAAGGATAAAGCTGAAGGGCCCTTAAACGGCTTTGAGTACAAAAAAGCAACACCCAAAGTAAGACTATTCTAGAACTGCAAGAATTTGTCTGCTCACTATGAACCAAACAGAGTGGCTTCTGGCCTACAGCCTTATCATTACATGGTACTTCAAACATCTGACTCAGATCGAGGGTAAAAAGACTGTGAAACAAGGAAACAACATTTACTGAGATCAGACAGCACACCTTCCTCTGCCCCCCACCCCACCCTCAAGATGAAATGGCTTGTCTAGCTAAAACATCTCCTAGTTACTCAAGGCTGATCTAGATCTTCTGCTTACTCACTATTATTCAATCCCTAAAGAAGCATAAACCACCGTAGTACCCTCACTTTCACCTTCAATTAGGAAATCTAAGGTAGATTGAAGAGTTCTTCAAGAAAACTCTTCCCTGAAGGCAGGGCAAGAACCTGTTCTGAATAATTTTCCATTAGTTTAAGCCAATCACTGAATCAACTGCTGAGAAATATTTGCAAACTTTGCTTTCACTGTTGTTTTGACACATTAAAACTTGTTTCTACTTGCCTGGATACTAGCCCTTAACACAGCTTGCTCACCTAGTCATGCAACAGAAGTTAACATTTCATTTTGATTCAGCAGTAGCTCAGATCAAACTAGAAATTTTACCTCTTTCAAGAGCTTTCTTTCTGCAGAAAATAGGCAACTTCAGTATATCAAGACTTAGCAAGAATAAAATCCCAAGAATTTAAAGAATGGTGCATTACCTTACAGTACATGTAGCTAATGCCAAAATTTAAAGCAACACGGGTAGAAACATAAAGTTTGATTCAACTGATGCTGACAAAGCTCCAAGAAAAATAAAAGTAGTTTTGATACTGAGTAGAGAAAGGAGGAAGCACATTAATTTTGCACATACCAAGGCATACATGTACATATATAAGTCTGTTTACTCAGTGCTCTGGACTTTCACATAGCCAGAGAACATGTAGAAATAAATTACTTATTCAACTATTTTTAAAGCAAATCTTCACTATAGTAATCAATATTTTGATTCAGCTTGAAATACAGCTTCACATCCACATTTAGAGTTCTGAACGCATGCTGCCTAAAAAGAGAGGTATTCCTAAGGATCAGCTATGGTATTTAAAAATCTGTAACCTAGATAACCAATACTCCCTAAAGAGCTGACATTCTGTAACTCTCCATATAACAGTATGTTCATTAAGTTTACGAAAACGCTTCTTGGTGATGAGAAATTCTTTAGTTTTAGATTTGCCGTAGAAGGCTGAATGAAAAATTAACCTCAGCCCAGCATCTCCTCCATGGGCAGGGAAGGCAGTGTCAGACATACAGACACAACAGTTGCCCTCACAGAGAACACACTGTTCCTGGCAACTAGTGACCTGAGGAATGCTCTAAACTAAATGCTAATAAACTTGCTTTGACTTGGTCTTACATCAAGCATTATGCATGCCTGGCCTCCACAACACACTACAGTGCAGTGCAAAACAGTTCAGTGTTTTCGCCTTCAGTAAAGCTCAGCTTACCAACTTTCAGCTGTGTACCTCAAGTGTTTACACACAGCAGAAAAAGTCTTCACTACCTGAGCTCTACGTTTTCCTCTTCCTCAACTGAAATAAGAGCTTGGGTTAACGGTAGTACCACTTGCAGGAAGAAAAAAAAAAAAAAAAAAAAAAAGAAAAAGGAGCTTGGCAAGTAGATTCTTCTACAAAGAGAAGGGATTGGCTGCCAATAGCCCCAGTTCCAGGAGGAATACACTACAACATACAGAACTGGGCTCAGAGCAAGATCTTGTCACTTCTACTAACTAACAAGAAGCGTCCAGGAGTGTGCTCTTAAAGGGCAGGGGGACAGTCACTCATTCAGTGCGAGGTAAGCAGGAATCAAAACCAGATAATAACATAACTCAACCCACAGGTTGACGAATTACTACAAGAATTCAAGTCAGTTTGTGTTAGTGTCATGACGCAGACAGTAATAATTTATGCTTTTCCTGGTACTCCATCTGAAACTTGATTCTTTCAGGCAAATCATCACAGAGCATTTACTCAAATCCATCAGCTATGTTTGTGAAGTCTGTAGGAAGGGTGACATGGGGTGGGGAATAAATGTGAAAGGAGAGGGTGTGCCTAGACAAGCAGGGAGGCAGTCTAGAAGTGCTCTAATTAACTGAACATGCTTTGATACCAGGCAAAATGCAGCATCAGCATTCCAGCAGAAAACCGTATTACATGGTCATGATTACCACAGTCCCTGAAATTAAAAACCATACAAAGCATTTCATACGTTAATGCATTACACTACAACCAGTTTACTTGACCATGTCCTGGAACACAACACAATCACAGAAGTACGACTTTTTCAGCATATACACCTGAAGGCAGAGATGGCATTATCCAGGAGGGAGTCTATAGCAACCAGGCAGCCCTCCCAACATGCTGTTCAGTGTTGCTTGAATATGCCCCATAAGAAAGCACTAGAAAAACACAAAATGGTTCAGGTAATGCTGCATTTACACAGAATTGCAAATTTCAGAGCTCTCTGTGCTGCCTCAGTAATGTCACATTCTAAGGTAAACAAGCCTATTGCCAAGATAATCCAAACTATTCTAGAGAGGATAAGTTAAGCTCCCATAGCAACTTCACACAAACTTTTATAACAAGCAAACACCAGTTATTAACACACTGCAAGTAAGCAAGTGTACTTTATTGTCTGAGATTAAGTGCATGATCAAACAAAACCAAAGCTACCTATATGAATGTGCAGATGAGAATAGCATTTAGCCCCTCACTTGAATAGTCCAGCACACTCATAACTTAATCAGACTCTCATTTGTAGCTTCATTAAGACAGCATTCATTGTTAGAAGTGTCAGACTGCTCACAAAGTTTTCAAAGCATGGTGCAATACACAACTGGACACATGGTCAGTTATATACTTAGCTATAACTTGTTCATCTATTGTCATCATAAACAAAGCTTGTGCATGGATATCAATACTCAGCCTGTTTCTCTTTAGGGACTTGCAAGAATGCCATTAAGTTCTTTCTTAGTGATAAAATAGACACTACCTTTTCAGAAAGAGACTTTGGGGAATTTTTTTTTATCACAACTAAATTATTTAGCAAAAGCGTATCTTATTGTACAAGGAAGGATAAACTTTCAGGTCAAAATAAAAGTAAGGAGCTGGAACTTGAAAAAACAAACAGTACATTTATTATGGCACTTCCTTGGAAGGTCAAGGTTCAAGTACTTCTTTTTGAAAGACTTGATTAAATAGGTAAGCACAAACAAGCCTGAGACTGTCAGAGCTCAGTGTTCAACAATCCTCATCAGTATTCAAGTTATTTGACTAGATAGGGATTACAAATCAGATCACCTTTTCTGTTTCCTGTAATTCTGCTAAACTGGTTTTGTCCACTGCTACCATTTAAAGGGTACATTCATACATTTTGGTATCTTGAAGTTGTGAAACAGTAGGCCAGGATTATTCACAGAAATGTCCCATCTAAGACTGAAATATGATCAGTATAGAAAGAAAGGCAGTAATGTATTATGAAGAACAAAAATACTTTGTGAACTCTGGCTAGGTCTGTCCATCTGCTCACATAGGCCAAATGAGGTTTGTGCTCTTCAAGAGCGTCCTCGAGTTACATGCTAGTCTTCAGATACCCTGCAGTTTTCCTGACGCCACTCATCATATGCTCTTGATCATAATTTCTCATTCTTTGGCAGAATTTCAGCCATCAGCACCTTTGCTGCCTGTTTTCCTTTAAACCAACTCCAAACAGTCAAAATAGAAGCTGTTCCAAATTAACATGTCAATCCTCCCACCAATCGTTCTACTCTGCATTATATGTTTCTCTTCTTTTACATAGCTATCAATCCTCTTAACTTGCCCCATGTTCTTCTCACCCTAGCTAAGTCAAATCTAGTAGAAAAGCAAGTACACAGGGAAGCAGTGAAGAAAAGTCATTACACCTTGGATTCCGAAGACAAATGGCAGTGTGTTTTTGCTGGTGGCTTTATCATGTTTTTTTAGGATTTTTTGTGTGATTTTTAAAAATTGGGTTTTAAATATCCTGATTATTTAATAAATAATATTTAAGCGAAGACTGACTGCTGTTAATCTCCCCCGGACTGACAAGCACAAAGCTTTCACAAAACAGCATGTACAACACGAAGAAATATTCTGCAGAAGCAGCACCACATTGCAAGGGTGGTGGCTAAAATGCCAGTTGTAACCTTGGGGGAGAAAAAAAAGGGTTGCTGTTTCCTAAGAATGAGCCACAACTTGGCAGGTCAGAACAGAAATGGCTTTAACCGTTACCACAATGTCCCAAACAGCATACGCTAAGAGTCCTTGAGGTTATGTGCTAACTTGAAACTTCTCACGTTCCCGAACTTTTCATGAAGCATTTGTGCCCGCAGCTCTAGTGACTACTATACAGCTTGGAGCTGACATTAGCAGGACTCTTTGTGTGGACTTTATCCATGGAATCAGACAGTTAAAGACACAGAAAGACTCATCTGCTCCCAAGGATTGCATGTCCTTCAGATCTTCACCTACAACTGAGAAGCCTCTCAGCATTTGGCTATATTTAACACAGACATATGATATGAACTAGTTTACGGAGCATTTGGAGTACTCTCAACATAACCTGCAGTGAAGAAAGGTACTGTAAGTACAGCAGTATTATTTAGTTCTAGTGGAATATTCTGTGCAATGAATCTGTAATTTGATTAATTTATATGAAAAAGCTAACTAAAAAGGTAACTAATGACTGAACGAGCAGCATCTATGCCATGATATTGCTTTGCAGTAGAAATTGAAGAATTAATCAATAGGCTTAGGATTTCTCACATTAACCAAATCAGAAATTTAAGCAGCTTGCAGTTTTTGCAGACTCAAAAGTTGTTTGCTGTGCGGAAGTGAGCATTTATTCAGTGAAGTCTATGTCCAGCCAAGAACAGTTTCCACTGACACTACAAGAAGTTCTACCACTGAGTTAGGACTGCACTTTTGCACAGTAACATCATCACAGCAGAATTTAATTCTGAAGATGCTGCATTTACCAATTAAAGAACAGTGCTTTCAGACTTAAAAATATTTAGGCTACTAATTATATATAGTGAAAAAATAATCTAACAAAACTGCAATAAACTGGTTACAGGAGACAATATTTTGGTAGTCAAATAGGAAGCAGCACCAACCCAATGATTAGAAGTCCTAAAGGTGTAACTGTTGTTGAGGATTTTCAGCAAGTACTGCTGGATAGTAATTTGAATCCCAACAGTTTCGCCAGTATTTCACCTGCAGTGTTACACAACTGGGATCTGAGGCAAGGGGGCAATTTACAACAATTGCTTCAAATGTTGTAGTCTCAGGCAAAAATAAACCAAATAAAACACACTTGGTTTACGTTCAAAAGAAAATCTTGTTATTTTTCCTACAAAGGAAACTGTTTCAGTGAGATCAGTCCTGATACAAGACTTGTATACTTTCTATATTTTTTGGTTATTTCCCTTTGGACCCAGGAGACAAAAGCCCCTGAATCCAAGAGGGAGCAGCTGTGCAAAGTTAAACACAGCACTGCACCTCTGCAACAGCTAGATGGCAAGAAATATGCTGTGGCAGTTTTGCAGAGCTGGTTTAAAAAAAAGCAAAAAAAAGCAACAGCTTGATTTATGCAACACTATTGGGTAGCAGACCACAGTCGGTGTTCTCTGGAAAGCACGAGCTCACTGTGCTGCTTGACACAGCTGACGACAGGCTGCTTGCAGTCCCACAAGGGCTGAAATTCTACCAGGACCTTGAGGGTGAAGGACTGGAGAGAAGGGCAAGCTGGGCACTTGTTGCTTGAAAGGCTGCCAGGGCAAGGTTACCCAAAGGATCCCCTGAGAGGGATCCAGACATGCAGGCTTGCCGGTTGTGCCCTGCAGTTTCTCCTTGGCTCTTGCGATGGAGCTCCATTTGAGCCCTGAGTAGCAGCACTCCCAGAAAAGGGGGTTCTGCATCTGTGGGGCAACAGCAGGACTCAGCTCCTGTACAGAAATCATCCTGTCAGTCCATCTGAGATCCCACAAAAATGCTGTAGAACATTAGCTGTGATTTCAACTCAAGACTGACTAAAACAAATGCCACAGGCAGTGACAGAAGTGCTACACACTCAGTGCCACATCCATACTTGATGCTCCCCAGTGAGTTTCAGCTTCTGTACAGACTTCCATTAGATGAGAGATATGCACAGCTAGAGGACATTGCACACTCTGACACTCTGTCTGTGCTACCAAGTAAAAAAGCAACCCTCTGGTTTTATAATAAACTAGATCATAACCCTTGATTAACTGACAGCCTAATAAGGTCTCATGATCAACAGGCAAAATCTGCCTCTCTCTTCCTCTGGCTGGTTTTCTCAGAATCAGCTTTGCTGTTTTTGCAAGGATTGATCACCCATTAACTTATGCCATACAGCACCCTCAGTCAGGCAATTCACTTTCATACATGGACTGGGCCTCTGCAGACTTCAGGACTTGCTGCCATGTATAAACTACCCAGTGTGCAATATAGCTCACCTCACATTTAACCCTTTTGGCTTTGCCTTCACTGGCTTTATAAACCTGATGGAGTGAAATTGCATACAGGCAGTGACAGCAGCATGATGATTTAGAGGTCATCACTCTGATCTGGTACACTTTTAAGCAGTCATTCTACAACTAGACATCCAGTCTTCTTAGCAGCAACCTATACAATACCATTTATTGTCTTGAAACACATTTCAGACATGTAAATCTGCAGCAGTAAATACCTGGGAGAACACAGATAAAGAAGCTTCTCATTAGTACTATATAAAAAAAGTCTTAAGAGGAAAAAAATCACTGCAACTTCTATAGATTCTGCACAGGAACAGGAAAAGATTATATTTAAATAATACTTTTATATTCTTCCAGTCAAAACTCAAAGCTTCCCTGGCTCAAAACTGCAGAGAGTACCAGGGTTTAAAGCACCACTATGCACAAGTTTCTCCAAAGTTATACTTTCCAGGCTGTCCATCTAAGGCCATAAGACATATCCGTCATTAACTGAGACAGAATATTATTTCTCGAATTTATGCTGGTTACAGACCTTCATTATTTAGTTCTGCTAAGGACCAGCACCAAATGGCAGCTTCTGGGTCAAACAGTCACTTAACAGTACAGAAATCTATGGAACTACCATCCATATCAAAGGCAAGTCATAAACACTTTGATAAGGCAAGTATGTCACTACTCTGCAGTGCAGGTAGAAAGCTCCTACACAGGGCTAACACAAAGCAGCATACTTGCGTAACTTCATACAGCTGACATTAGTTTGGAATACAGATAAGAAACTCCTGCATTTCCGCTTCAAGAAGCAGGAAAACAATTCTCGCACATGGCCACATATTTGGGCTGCACATTGCATAGGTGGGGGGATGTTAGGGAATGAGGAAGAAACACTGCTGGAAAAAAACAAAAAAACCGATGCCCAAGCACCTAGCAAAAGTTAATTAAACTTGCACAACCAAATACTGTCCTGTGAAGGGTAACCAACTTCCTTTTGAAAGCAATCTCAGTTTGTTTAAGTTTGCATGATAGAATTACTTCCTCTACCAGCAGCAAGTTCAACAAAGCTTGTCAACAATGCTGCAGTTTCTAAATTTCCATCTAGAAATCCACCAATTCACAGTGCACAAACGAGGATCCTCATGTCCTGCTCAGTCAGGACTCTGCATGCACAACTTGTTGATACAAATTCTCTGGTAAATGTAATCCCAGAATGCTGGAGCAGCCTGAGTACAGACAGGTTGCCTATGCAGTAGGGGGGGGGGGGAAGAAAAATCCAACAAAATAAAAAAAAAAACCAAACCACAACACACACCCAGTACTGAGTAATCTTAGAAAATAAATAGGGGGAAAAGTCATTAAGCTTCTCCTGCTAGGAAAATATGTAGTCCTAACTGCCAAAAGCTGAGGAAAAAAAAGTTGAGCTGAGCAGAACATACAGGAGAATCCAAAAGATCCACTGGATCTCTCATTTCTGTTTCTCTAATTTTAGCGACTATTTAAGAGTGCTTTATCCCTCCTTCATCAGTAATTGCAGGACATTCCTGAAGAGGAGGCTATTTCTACCTTGATATTTTCCCTTCAAATCCACCACTGGGGTTCTGCTCTCTCTGAGCCAAATTAAACATACCAGGGGTGTTTTCACCAGCCAACTGGGTAGTATACTGCTCACAAATGTCAACTACAAGCCATTAATGCTGCATTAGGAACTTTCTCCAGAGGAAATTGCCTCACAAGAACCAGGGGTGGAAGGAATTGGCACCTGGAAACCACTTGCTTCCACTTGCTCTGAAAAGTCCAGCTACAGCAAAGCCTTCAGGATTCCAAGCAGTAATTGGAGGTTAGACTTAAAACTTTTCAAAAGTTTGCCGAAAGAAGTAACAAGGAACAGCAGTCTGCAAAATAGTTCTAGGAATAGGGTGGTGACAATAAACTTCCATGGACTGAATTTCTTCTTCCATCTACAAGGAAGTTCCTAGACAAAAGTAGGTATGCCAGAAATCAAAAGGGAGGACAGTACCCAGGAACTGGTACAATTGTCACGCAAGAGGCCAAGGTTCAATCTGTGGGCAAGTACTACGTGCTCAAGTTAGTCCCACTCTTCTCATCTTGCACACAACAGACTGACTGGTGTCCTGAGTACTTCATTTCTGACCACTGATGAGGATTTGTAAGAAAAGTATGATTTTACTTTGTTAGTTAGAAAGGAGAAAAACTTGTATCCTTAAATAATCCTGACAGGTAAACTACCTCTACGGAGGCATATATATTGGTCTCAAAATCAAGTCGTGTGTCAGACAATCAAGCCTTCCACAGCAGAAGCTGTTAGACTGAGTCCTTTGACTGTTTTCTTCGCAAAATCATTGCAATACAGAGAATGGCAGGTGTGAAAGGTAGCAAAAGCAACTGTTTTCATAAGAGTAAACTGTACTAAAGTCTCCTGAACTGTTTCACAAAATCTTCCTCTCCCCAGCCAAGGCAGAAGCAAGAGCAACTGCCTGCTTAAACTTCCAGTTTCTAAAAGTTTTAAGTCCTACCGGTTTACCACCTACCTCTGTCTTAGTAGTTGCACCAAAACTGGTGTGTGTTTCTTCCCATTGTGTCCCTGAATTCCAAGTCTGCATGACAAGATTGAGAATTTGGGGTTTTCAATTATTCCCATCCACATTTCAAATTAAAAGTTGGCTACTAACAAATTCAAGTGCTGTGGACAAGCTACATTGATTCCTAAAAAATTTTTAGATATACAAACCTGTAATTCCATTTACTATAAAGAAACTGTAGTTTCACATAGCAGGTGGTAATACAAACTAAATTCAAGCCAATCCCATGCTACAGCAGAGAGGCTGGAAACTCTGACAATGCTTTATCTCCAATATACTTGAGAGATTCCCACAGACTCCACTGAAAGAGCAAAGAGCCTTACACATAGAGAATAAACTGCATTCACAAACAGCAAGCCAGAGAGTATGTTTTTGTTTAAGCAGTGTAATCTTTACTAACACAAGAACACTGCTGCCATCAATGCCTTCTCCTGTTCAGTTCTGTGCACCAGTTTACCAGCCAATTTTTACATCTTCATCCTAACACATGGTTCAGTTATTTTGCATAGAATGGACTGAACACAAGAAACACTGTGCTTTCTTCAACAAGCTTGCTCAGCATTAGATTCCACATGCAGAAATAAAATGGAATAAACCTCAGTACTCAGGTTTATTTAGATGTCAATATCTGTATGCTTGCTTATATGACCACACAATGAAAAAAAAAAAATTTACAAGCTGTTTGACAAAACAATCACAAGTCTTATCACAACCACTGATTCAGTGCAATAATACACCAGAGCTTTCAGTTAGGCATCTGATTCATCAAGTTAACCTATTTCTACCTTACTCTTTGATATAAAGTATAACTCATTTATAGTCTACAATGACACAATACAATTTTAGGATTTAACCATAAAATACTCACTCTTTAAATAACAGAAAATATAGCTATTAAAATCCCTGTTAAGTTTTCAACATTAAATATGTATGTAAATCAACAGCTAGATCAGCAAATAATTTGAATCCCAAACCAACCACAGGTGAATTGATTCTATTCTGAATCAAACTATGTAATAACAAAGCCAAAGTCAGGCTCTTCTAACTGAAATTACAGCACCAGAACCATGAGCAGAAGTCTGCATTTGCATAGACTCACCTTATGGCCTGGGCAGATTCATCTTGCATGTACCTAGATCAATACATTCACAATGTTAACTGTGGAAGGGGAAACCAAATCTTAGAGAACATTCCTGTGGTCTCACCACCAGACTTCTTTCAAATTGAGGCTGCCAAGTTTCATGTCTCTCATATTACATGAACTCCGTGAGTTTGACAGTCCTGGCATGACATCCCACCTCTTTGCCAAGATGCACAGAGCCAGCTGAGGTCCAGGAAAGCTGAGGGCTTCTCCAACACAAGAGGAACCACCTAAGCAGATTTAACAACCAAGCAGATGCAGCTGCAGCAATCACAATTACACTCTCACTTGAACAGTAACAACTACAAAGAGTATCATCAGGACAATGGGACACCCCAATACCAGACTCTCCTGTCTGCAGGCTGCCATACCTTCCCCACAATTAGAATAAACCCCAGCAAGTTCACACACTCTAGCTGCTTGGGAAAAGAAACCAAAACTTCCAGTCAACATAGGAAGAAAAGTAAAGGCCCCTTTTGGAAAAGGATGTCTGAATAAAAGCCCCCACTCAGAGCAGAGTGCCAAAGCTGGCTTTTAGACTACTGACTCGGAGGGGAAGAGTTAGAGGGGAGTGAGAGTCACAAGAGCACTTTTTGCTTAATAACCTACCATATTCAGAAAGAACCAAGATGCCAGTACTGCCACGCTTATTTAAAAAGAATATATACAGAGAAGTACCAGTCACTAGCTGCTTCTGACAGAATGTACTTGCAGACAGACTTTCAGGTATTGGTTAAGTGCTTAAGTGGCAACAGTGTATTTCTTACACAGAACAAATTCAGCCACAATACTGATGTAAATACAAATCACCTGCTCTCACTAACTAAAGCCTCATGGGTAAATCAGAGCTAAGTTGAAAGCTGGAAGTCAGGAGGCCTCACTTGCAAGACAGGAGGACACATCTGCTTTACAAGCATGTGAGTGAGCTGTCACAGACAGCTTCGTCTATGGCAGAGTGACCCAGGAACAGGACAAGATGTACAAGAATCATACAATTCTGGCCAACAATAGGTACTATGCTATCACCTCTGATCCCACGCTCCCTCAGATCACAGTAAGGGAAACAAAGTTTGTGGACCCCACCACTGTCTCCACAGCCTGCATTCCCCTTCACTCCATCTGCTGAGGAAACGATCTGTTTCGGAGAGAAATGAAAAGCAGCACATTAATGAACTGTGACAATGGTTTCCCTTTTTCAGCTTGAAAAACATATCTGTGCTTACACACAGAAAGGGGTACAGGTCAGAGTCCATAGAGGTTTTGTTAAACAACATTTATGCAGATTCAGCTTAATGCACTTTTCCAAGCCTACTGGCTGGAGATATTAGCCCACTATGCTGCAGGCAAAACCTGCCTGGCTGTGAAGGACACCTAATATCAAGCACCAGCTTCCACTCTGACTGTTTAAGTGTTTAAGACACTATTCCTCATATGCACACACTTTCCTGCATGCACTCTTCCCCTTTCAGCATCAAAAAGATAAAGACATACTATTAAGAAAAATCTTAAGCTTTCTGGAAAAAAATGTTGCTACTAGTCCTGCTCTATGACAATAAAAAGCCACAAGTGAAGATGTGAGGTATAGAAATGCAGACACAAAACTAATTCCTCCTCTACCATTTCAGAGTTAGAATGGGGGAATGCTGAAAATAGGTACTATTCTTAAAAAGTTGTTAAATAATCTAAAAAAGAGTATCATAAATTTAAGATATCACTGCACCACAATCACTCAAAAGCTACTTCCAGGATTTCTTTAGAAATAATTACTACTTTTATCTAACAGAGACTCATACACAGACTGCTGCTCCAGCCTTTCCTCCTGCAGAGTCTGGGGGTTTTACCTTTTTTAGTAGAGCTAAAAGTTGACATGAAACTGTGGCTACTTACTTGCTTGACAAAATTCCAGAATCATCAAAGGATTCACACAGCAAGAGGCAGCCAGCCCACTATCACACAAACTATGAATTCTTACACAGCCACTGATTTGCTTGCCCCTGATGTTTAACTTTGTGCTTGAGCATGGGATGCTTGTTTGTAGGTTAAGCTAGTTCTGCCTACAAACAGAGTACTTATTACAGTTCAATAATACATTCAAGTCAGTAACTGTGTTGGCTTGAATACATGTTGCAATAGTAATTTCCTCCTTTTTTCCCCCCATTCTAGGTTTAGGTCTTTCCCATTTCCATAAAGAGAAACAAATTACATTTCTTTTACCATCTTTAAAGGTTTGAATGATACTTCCTTTTAATTTAGAAATCTAATACTGGCCGATCCTGTTTCAGTATCTTAGCTTAGCTAAAGATAGTAGGATCAGAAAAGATCAGACAGACAGAAAAGCAATACCTTAGCATGCAAAGATCAATGATCAAAGATCACTTCAAATACTAAGAATACTAAAAAACCCCACTAAGTCGAGGCCCTTTATCATCTCCAAATCTCCATTTTAATAACTGGAACTTGACTGTTCTTTCTAAACTTCTAATAGAAAAAGGCATATTATACTAGCTTTGCCAACACATAAACCAGCCTTCCAGGAAATAATGTGTAAGCGACATATGGAAACTACATGAAGGGGTTTTTATAGCATTTGTCTCCCAGCCTGGCATGCTTTTAGCCTTAACTATGAAAACCACTAATACTTCTGTTTTAGCTAATTAAAACACATTTAAATTAAAAAGTAATTTAAAACATCAGGGAAAATGAAATCAATGACAGTACCTGCTTATCATTCCATACAAGCCACCAAACCTCACTCACAAATATTATCACCTTCTATGTAATTTTTACAACTAAAAGATTTACTTTGAACCACTTTTAAGCAAACAGTTTCAGAAAAGGCTAATAATCTTTTCAACCTCTAAGCATGAAAAATAAACTGTAAGCGCCACATATAAAAAGCATGTTTCTATGTTTATGGAACAGACAACTTCAAGTAATAAATCTGAAAAGTTATTTGGCGTATAACTGCAACTTACACTAGGGCACAGTGGAAAGAAACATACCCCACAAACTACTTACAATAGTCAAAGCACAAGCCTTTAAAAAGAGGCAAATCGAGGCTGAGTTAGTCATCAAAAGCTCTCCTCAGTGGCATACAGCAGAGTACAAGTGATCAGTGAGAGCAAGGGAAGAAGAAAAACCAAAACAAAACAAAACCATAGAAGCCAAGCTACTGAGAGTCCTCTCATGAGATTTCAACTTTCAAAGATCAGTTCAGCCACGCAGCAATAAAAGACTCAGGCTGAGGAATTTTCCTTAGACGCTCTGCCAGCACTGCATCAAAAGCTCCCTGCATGCTACCAACACATCCAGAGAGCAGATTTGACAAGGACTTCACAAATTTGACAAATTATATTTGCAGAGAGGTCTTTTCTGTAATGCTTCAGATCACATTCACAGTCAGGGACAAAACCTCTGGTTAACAAATTAAGCACACCTTTGCCTGACCAGGTCTGAAATAAGAGGAGGATGGACTTACTCAACTCACTTTTTCTGCAACTGAGGAACTCAGAAGACTTTAAAACCACAAACTACTGTTTTCATGAAGTTGTGGGCTACCACAACTCAATACACTCATGCTACGAAGTTACTTCAGAGCAACTGCTGTGCCCAGGAGTTTCTGCAGCCCAGTGCCATTAATGATGTCTGCACAAGGCTCCACAAGGAGCTGGGTGCTCAGGGCACACAGGTGCTGCGATGGCAAAACACTGGTCACAGTGCTCCCGGTCACAGAGAAACACACACGCACAAGCCGGTGTTTCCCCCACTGTCACTGTCCTTCCCCTGTGCATCACAAATTACAACATACAGTTCCCTGGAAGATAATTTTATATTGAAAAGTCTGCAGAGCAGCTTGGATAAATGCAGTCTTAGCCTACCTTCAGACAGCTTGAGAAAAGAACAGTTGTTTGGAAAAGTCATCTTGCAACACGTCAAACAATTATTCACTTTTGCCCTATGGAGGTTTTCCCTCACCTTTTTAAAGTGACATAAACTACAGTCTCTTAACTCCTGCTACAGTCAAGTAAAGATGAAAAAAAACTGAAAACTTTCCTTTACTCAATTAATTTAACTACATCATAGAATTAACCTGGAAGTGTATAACTTACTGCTAAACCTATTTACTCTAGGCTTCTAAATTAATTCAGCATTGCAGGAAAAGCGGGGGAAAAAAAAAAAGAAAACTAGAATACATTAGTTGTGTGGAACAGTGTTAAAGTTACTTCCACCCTCTGGAAATGTTTCTTTCCTCAGGGTATAAAAGAGCTGTAATAAATAAAAACAAGTACATTTTAACAAAGTCAATTTAAATGTGAAATTATCATAGTTATACATAAACTCCACTGTAACACATTCATAATTTAAATTAAGCCATTTGAGTGGTATGTGCTCATTGACAATGTTTTAAACACAGAAAAACCACTACCTTTGGATACACAAATTTAAAGTTGAAGAGGTAAACATTTCAGAGTAATTTCTCTTTTTGAAACAGAACTTCCTCTGCATTCAGTTAATTTATTCAGTTCAATGATGGGGTTTTCAAGCTATAAGGAATGAAGCCAATTGAAATATCTTAAAAGATTACAAAATTAAACACCTTTTTTTTAAAAAAAAAAAAACAACCTCCAGTATTTCAGGAAAAAAGTTATGAATCTAAGGTACCCAGTGCATAATGTGCATCCAGTTGGTGATACAGATGTATTGCAAGAAATGATGCAGTTATCTATAATTATAAGTGAGAATTGATAATGCACTGTTATGAAAGAAGGCACAGAGAATCAATTCACTCTTTTGCGCACAGAGAAATACGTGACAACCGTTACACTTGCTAAGACATCCTTTTAGCAATAGAGACTAAATGAATAAAATGATTGCTCTTTGAAGGGGAAACAATTCTTTCAGCTATTCCATGTTCTTGGATGACAACTTCTCTATACCAATGAGATTTACAGCATTTAAGTTCCTCAAGGTGTCAAACTAATTTGGCAAATCCAAGTTTCTTTCTGCCTAGCAAAACTTAAGTGGATGGCAATAGGCTTCGAACTTCACCTAACACACAGCATACTAGAGCTCCAAAGAGTTACCAGTGGAAGAATATGATACTGGAAGAGCCAAGACTTTAGCACTACAAGGTTTGCCACTGAGATCCTATCTCATGGCCTCCAATACTGACTACCAGTTCACTGCACTTACCATCAGAAAAACACTGCATCAGAAACTTAATAGAAAAGTAGAGAGCTTACCACCTGCAGAATAAGAATAGCTATCTGCAGGCTCTAATCATGAAGGCTAAGAGAACTGGGATTATTCAGCCTGGAAAACAGAAGGCTTCAGGGTGACCTAATTACAGCCTTCCATTACCTGAAGGGAGCCTACCAGAAAGACGGAAACTATTTACAAGAGCATGTAGTGACAGGACAAGAAGCAATGGTTACAAACTGAAAAACAGAAGGTTTAGATTAGATATTAGGATGAAATTATTTACTGCAAGGGTGGTGATGCACTGGAGCAGGTTGAACAGAGATGTTGTGGATGCCCCATCCCTGGAAGTGCTTAAGGCCAGGTTAGATGGGGCTTTGAGCAACCTGGTCTAATGGGACATATACCTGCTCATGCCAGGGAGGTTGGAACTGGATGACCTTTAATGTTCCTTCCAACCCAGGCCATTCCATGATTCTGTGATGTCTCAGAGAAAAACAAAAACAACACACAAACATGCAGAAATCAGAAGGAACTACAGCAATAAGTACATATCTATTGACTGGGAGAATACTCAGGCTGAAGAACCTCACCCTCAGCACCACAAGCATTCCGCACTCAGAATCACTGGGTGGTGAACCCTGCTGCTACTCAGCTGGCACAAAGGACAAGGCAGAGTGTGTTAACCATAACCATCTAACAGCCATATGCTAACACCACCCCCAAAATAAAAGCAGCACCAGCTGAAGCTTGCACACACAGGCCCTTCCTCCACTGCTGGGCCAAGCCTGCCACCACCTCATCATTACTTGATTTTCCCTGGTCCCTAGTTGAACTTGTTATGGCTTGATTATGACTTTAAGGATCTCTTAAAAGCTGCTCTTTAAGGTTAGTCAATACTGAGCTCTGGACTGATGTTTCTACTTCATTACTCCCCATTTTGCCCATAACAGTCTCTCTCATGGAGATTAACATAGTTTCACTCTATTTAAATAGAGCGCAAATATCACCCTGTAAAAACAGTGATCACCAACCACCTGCCCTCCTTCTCCTCTCCCCTTCAGAACAGACCCAAATTTATCTTCTGTTTGACCCATCCATTCATATTTTGTAAACTGATTAAATCTGCAATCTGCATGCTTTCCTGAACAGGTTTTTCTGATTTCTTGCCTACCACTTTTGGCGAGAGTCTTTTCCCTAAGAAAAAGTTTTCCTAGACTAAGGATGCTAAAGAGTGCTGCGGGAGCAAGCTGACTACACATGGCAGCACCAGGCACAAATCACTGTAATCTTCTGAGAGTTAAGCTGACAGTTTGAACACATTGTTCTCCTGCATCTAATTTAACACGCGAGGAGTAGAAAAGAGCCTTTTTTTTCAGATGTAAGATTTAAAAATTTCATCTTAAAAGCTCCTACTGAAAGTTTTCTAGCCGAGGTATTTAATGTGTTATTTCTTGAATGAAACACAGATTGTCCTTTTATTACCCATCTATAAAGCACTCAAAAGTAAACTTTTCTTTGTCTTGATCTTTTACCTCTGAACCACCAGCAGGAAGAGGCTGGTTAACCAAAAGCCATCTGTCTGTCCTCCCTTCCTGAAATAGCCTGTGAAACAGTTATTTAAGTAGAATTTTTTTTCATTTATAAGGAAATCACCAAATACATTAAACTGTGATAAAACTGTCTTCCACTACTGACACAGATGATGAAGAGTAAGTAGTTCATACCAGTTTTAGAGTTCTAGCACTCATGCGGAGGATGCTTTTTGGTACCGTGCAGATTTCCTAACCATTTATGAGGGGACCTCCCTTTGGTTCACGTAAATCACATCATAGTATGTGAGTATGAATGCTCTGCTGGCCATTTGCAGTATCATTCCCTTCTCTTAAGATGCAAACATGAGCTCAAGCAAATACCTAACACTGACCCAGACAATTTCACTTCTGTGTTGTAATACAACTACCACACAACTTAATCAGAGAGTTAAGCACAATACTAGTTTGTCTGGGAAGTTGGTGCAACCTCAAATACTTCTTTCATAGGTTTGGAGTTATGGGATTTATAATTATTTTCATTAAGAGTTCTGAAGTGTGGGGTTCCACATCTATACATGTTGGAAAATTCACATACTTGTTTAACTTGAACATGAGATTTATACAAGAAAGCAAGATGAAGAAAGAAAATTGTCTCCTCTGTCCAGCCCAGCTTACCTTGGCATGCCTTGAACATTGCTTCATTCTCTCAACTACAGAGAGCATGTAGTCACCAGTGTAGAATGTGAAGAAAATGAGAAAATCCTTGGGATCCTTGGCAGAAAACCTGGGTTTGCATCATTTGGCACAAGAGGCAGGAAATTCTCCCCGGAGTGGGATGCTTTTAGCAAAGTTCTTGGTAATCCTAAAGTCAGAATCTGACTGGATTAGAGATGCAGTCTCCAGGTCAAAGCCCTCACCTCTCCTCCAGGCACTGGCAACCCAGTCCTCTAGATTAAGGTAGAGAACCCTAGAGATGTGAAGAATGCCAGGTGCACTTGCTCTTGCCTTTCTTTTTTAACTTCTTCCATTTCAAGTCGTAAGTATCAAGACTCCCAAACTAAGCTTGAGCTTTACACACATCAAACCTCTGCTTAACCCTTACGTTCCAACCCAAAGAAAGAGAACTAAAAATAAAATCATCATAATTTAGAAAGTCACCCAGTTTTGAACAAGTTTAAAATTCCTTCATGCAAATCAATGTCCCTTAGGACTATTTTTACTACCCTACATTAGAACTTGTTTATACTGGACTTTGACCCGCAGATGAGTGCTACCATTTAGCCTAGGAACTTCTGTAAGAAGTTCTGGTAACTACCATAAAAACTCCCCTCATCTAAATAGAAAAAATCAGACAGATATTTCCCCTTTAGGATAACCCTGTTCAGGATTAGCATTGAACTATAATCTTTCAATTTACCAGATCACTGCACAATTGAGTAATTTATTTATTTTTTTGGCTACCCAGGGAACTGTTTGAGTTTCAGGGTTAAGCACATTCTGTTCCACTTAAATGGCAACATGCCAAATCCATTTAAATATTTAAACATTAACCTCAAAGCCACTGGTTTGTAGAAAGGCAGCCGTTAGTCCAGAGAGATTAAATTTTTCTCCAGGCAGTATCATTGAGTACAAAGGCCATTCTGCCTCTTTCTGAAAGCGATTTCTGGAAGAGCTGGAGAGCAAGGAAAAGATACTACAGTACACATAATCACTGCAATGACAGACTTCTTTGCAAGAGTGGACAGATGCACATTATTTGACATTCTCCCTTTCCAACACTACAGATTCATCTTCTGTGTTGAAAAATGCTACTCTTTTGATGAATGAAAAAACACAGGATTGCTACAGTTACTCTTGAAAGTTTTAGACTGTATGATTATCCAGTTATTCACTGTTGTTTTGAGGCACAAAGTAAGGTGAATTTGCCATCTGAGACTTTTCTAAAACAAAAACAGAAAACAAAACACATACACTGAAAGACTATTAACAGTTAAGATATTCAAGGACCTGCTCCTTTGTACACTTTTCCAAGTATTCACTCGTAAGTAAATACAAATGGGATGGACATGAATACTGCATTTTTAAATTTTTTTGGGGGGAAGGGCCAGAAGATCATCCCAGGAAGTTCAGATGAGGCAGCCCACCACTTTTGCAGCTGTGTTGTAAGCCACCTTCTGCTCCCTGCAGACCATGATTAGTTCCGGAGACTGAGAAACTTACATCTCTACAGCATCTAACTGTATTTTCATTTGACAACCACAAACCTACTTTTATATGAAGCCATTGGTTGGCAAAACAAAACCATCATCAACCAGCCATCAAGAACACACTGCAACTGATTTATTTTTCCTAGAAACCTTTTCCCCCACAGTTTTTTTAAGAACAAAATTCTAGGCTGCCCCTCTACGGGAAGCTTGCATTCTCTGTGTCTATAAATAAAGCAAGCAGTTTGTAACAGCAGCTTTATTCTGACTCCAATCAGACAAAAACATGCACTAAATATAACTTACGTAGATACTATGGAATGACCGCAACAGAACCAGAAATCTTTTATCAATGATATGCACCCCATTACAGATTAGAGAACAGAAATACTGATCTCAAGGTTTGCCACACAGTTTCTACGTGGCCTTCAATAATAAAGCTAAACAACTGGAAATATCTGAAAGCCTGTGATAGAGTGACCTTGTAGAAGACCAAGCTTTCCTGCTTATTTTACACTGGAAATAGCCCACTGCGGGGGAAAAAAACACCCCCACCACACAGGCTTACTATATTTAGGTGACACCTTACCAACAGGGTAGCCCCTAGGAGAGTAAAGGCTGGAGGCATGCCCACATGCCAAGCTACACCACTGAAGTGTCAAATGTTCTGCTGGGAGGGCTGCTCTAACCACTGCAGTTTCTCACCTTCACTCTTCTCAGTTTTGAGTACATTACGGTCATTCCTTTCAAAGCTTTACAGTGCTTATTTTGTCTAAAAAGTGCATTTTTTACAAATGTGTGTTTGAGAGTACACATTGTTGTAGAGTAAGGCTTACACACCAGCACAACAGTGCTGTGACCTATGTGATGCCGGCAGTTCCACTTACAGGAGACACTGCAATAAAGATAGCTGGACACCAAGGGGAAGAATTACAATCCTGATCGCCACTAGGCTGGGACAGGTGGAAAAAGCCAAATGCTGAAGAACATCCAGAGACCCCAACTAAAATGGCACGCACCACCACCTCATGCTTGAAGCACTTGGCCAACAGTTGTCTGGGCAAGCAGGGAAGCTACTAGTCCAATACAACAACAAAAAACGTGCTCAATACTTTTCTTGTTAAAGTAATAGCTAAACTGCAATACATCTTTCAGTAGAGGCAGCTTTTATCAAGACTTCAGAAGGTCTAATGATACAGCCTCCACATGTAGGAAACTGAAGACAGCTCCTATTCAATTATCACCTTGCAATTAAGGTATTAAATGAACTACCAGCTCAAGCTGGCTGAAATTTGGAGCCAGACTTACTAACTTCTTAAGTGTTGAGATGCAGCTTGATTAAAGCAGAGAAGCACGAATAAATACTAGTTATGCCCAATACAACTATTATGAAACCTATGAGAAATCTGTAATGCAGAAGACTGGCTTTATGGTATTTGACTTTGGAGCCCACTTGCTGAGCAGCAGGACATTTTATTACACCAAATCAATGGCACACAAACCCAAACAAGCTCAGGGCAGGGAAAGAAAGATAAAGATGAGTCCTAACCACATACAGAAACTGCTCAGATATCTTGATCTGTGTGCTTGTGCAATAAGGTAGAAGCAAGCTTTTACCACAAGCAATATACATAATGAAGTGGATGTCCAAAAGGATGTCCAATCTCCTGAGAAAACTGCCAAGCTCACAAGGCTTGTACTATCTGCTACTAGACTATCAAGGATCTCCAGAGCACGAGGAATCCTTTGGTGAAGCAGTGGTCTGCATAACTCGAAATCAGAAGCTATTCATTCGATGAGAGCAGAGCAAGAACATTCATTCTGTTACTACCAACTCAAGCATGTTGAAGTAGGTGAGCTTCCCAGCTGCTTGGTAAGCCTCTGCTGACCTTCCAGGCAGATACTGAGAGTGCAAACACCCAAAGGCATCCAACTGCCCAAGGCCACCAACCTAAGCTGACTGCAGAACCAGCTGTTATTATCTCCTGGCATCAAGGCTCTGGCTGATTATAATACTGTGTCAGGAGACAACACCCAGACAGTTCAGTTTCATAATACTCAACTATAACAATTCCTCAACAGGTCCTATGAACTGTTTATGACAATGAAACAAAGCAGAGATTAACTGCAGGGAACATCTGTAGTTTTGAGATGCTTCTATACTGAGACACAAGTAAGGATGCAAGCAGAGCAAAATATCTGAGGAGCTCCTTTCATTTAGGGAAACCTTGCAAAGGAACAAGTCCAGCAGTCTACCTGTAGATACAAAAATTTCATTACCTGAAACTCAGCAACAAATAAAATTACTCTTACAGCAGCAAAAAAAGTACACAGTAAGTAAGTAACCTACTATGTGATAGAAGAATAATTCTCAGACAATTCTGGCAACAAATTCATTAAATTGAGACACATGTTGTAACACATATGAACTACGAATCATACAACAGATTTTCTTTCAGCACCTTCAGGCTGCTGGTGGCAGCTGTTGCTAATACAGACCTGAAAAGGATGAGATTTCACAGATAATAAAAACAGTTCATGTTCCTTCCACACTTCTTGAAAGATAAGAGTAAGAATAAAGTTCCACAAGTTTGGCTTGCAACACTAAATGAGGAGCAAATAAAGCATACAAAATAACATTCTCTTTGCTGGAAATCTGCAGTAGAGTTCAGCTCCTGCAAACTAACACTTGAAGTATAACTGAGAAGATACAGCACCATATAAGCTGCTCACTTAAAAATATCTGGTAGAGAGCACATCTGAAACGGAGAGTTGTTCAGATAGTACTAATACAAAGAAACACCAGATTTGTGCAAATTCTTGTAGACACCTCCTAGATCTCTGCAATGTAATAAAATTATCAAGTGAGCACCGAGGGCGTCTTGCAGAGGTGAAACTGGCAGACAAGACGTGCAATTAGGTAAGATTGCAACAGTGGAAGAGCAATCAATAGGCTTCCCAAGATGAGATAACAGTCAGCCACAGAGTAATGGTTTTAAGAACCTCGACGACTAATGGGAGAAAAGCAATAACCAGTGCACACATCAGATGAGAGTGTGCTGCAACAGATGGAGCCTGCTTACGCTGCCAAGAACTGCTAGGCCAGAACACCCAGAAATGGTCTGCAGCACACAGCCATCAACCAGCAGCATCAAAGGAGAGCTGTCCTGCAACTCGACTGGACACAGTGGAGGCAGTGTCAATGCTTCATGTCCTTAGACAGCATCAACAAAGAAGACAGGATCATTAAGAGCTTCAGCCAAGAGTCAGAAATAATCACGTACACACAGGCCTGAAAGACTAATGTCCAAAAGGTGGAAAGGAGCAGCTCAATACAAGCATTCCTTTTCTTTTTTTCTTCTCAAAGCAATATCCAGAAAGAAGCAGGGAGTCAAAAAGAGCCATTCAGTAATTGAGTAACGGTTTGAACACCAGCACATTTGCAAAACCAAAAGCTGTCAATCCTCTTACAGGGAATCACAAAGTCCAAATGCAGTGATGGACAAAGCATCATCTAGTTTCAACCAACGTTTTTACAAAAACAAAACAAAACAACAAAAAAGCAGGACAGGATGAGCTGTAGCAAACTGCACGGAGTCTTACATGGAGAACCTGTACATGGCATCAAAGACAACAGCGGACACTTTCTCAAGCACACCAGGTACAGTTGTCCAAACTCCACAGAAGATTTTCTAATGAGCCAGGTTAGATCTCTGTACTGTAAAACAGTGTAAGACAGTTTCAGTGCTCATTTCAGAGATGAGCTAAACAAGCTCACTATTTCAGTCCAAAACGCTGAGCATAACACATACTCCCAGGAATTAAGATAGATGATCACTAACAGAAGTTAGTTTTTACATTCCACAAAGTGACAACCCTAATACTGCATATACCTTGCTGTAAGAATTAGTTCTTCAAAAGACCCACCCTTTCACTCTAATGACTTCTGGGTTTATTTGAGCTTTAATGTGTTTAACTATCAGCTTTCAGACAAACCTGGGCAGCAAATCAAGATGCAATGGTTCACTTTTTATCACATTCAGTTCTCCAGTTTCTGGGAATGTTATCACTGATTTCATGATGAGACTCATTAAAAGTTGCATTTTCTGAAAACTGTGACATTTAGGTTTGCTAACCCCAAAGAGCACAATTTAAGTATGAACAAAACCAATAGAAGGTTTAACAAATGTTTAAATAAAACCTAGTAATGTAGATGTCAGGAAAGTTCATGCTTTGCAACGGGTAAAACTCCATCAACAGAATACCAGAAGAGTTTAATCGCCAAGTGACATCATTGCAGACAATATGATAGTCCAAAAAGCACTACCTGTGGCAGAGAGGAGTGTTAAAAGCCTTTCAAACCAAATTTCAAGTTATTCTTCAGTTTTTCCCAAAAGAACATCACAAAGATTCAACAGGACAGCACTCTGACACTATTAAAGTTTTATGTTGCTTTGTAAATTCAATGATGAATTAATATTGATATAAATAATTGTAATATTGGGATGCATGCTGCATATTTGTTTTCTGTATCAACCAGCATCTCCCAAAATGAACACCTACCCCAGTTATTTCCAAATGTTCATGGTGAATGAGTTTGCCATAAGTTGTCTTTTTAACTGAGCAACTGAAAGGCCAAGACAGACACAAGAAAACTACCAGTATGAAATACTGCCACTACAGAGAAGTGACATTAAACACAGAAATCAAGACATCAAAAGTAATAAAATAAGCAGAGAGAAAATAATCAAAGCAACTCAGAGTGAAAAATATATCCAATTTTGACAATTTCCAATCAAACAATCCTTTACAATCCTAAAACTGGACACCCAGTTTAAAAGTAACAACAGCTGTGTATGTTGTGTTTGCTCCACAGAGTGGAAGTCGTACTGACCACCGCATAGCACAGGTCACCAGAACTCCAAAAATCTTAAATAAAGCTTGCAAAGACAGACAGACTTCCAGTTTTACACACTGTACATATGCCACTTTTATACAGAATAATTTTTATCAAGCTATTACTTATATCCACAAAGCAGTCCTCCAATTTCTCACCATTTACCCATATACCACTAAAAATAGTCAAGTTTCATGCTAATTTCTCCCAGAAAACTTGGGGATTTTTCCCCTTCAAACTAAAATGCTAAGTACATCTGAGACATCAACACTTGATCCAGCTGGGTGAAAGGACAGGCTGAAAGGGGGAGCACATGAGAATTTCAAGCAGCAGGAACCAGCATTCAGAAAACTCCATAACTAGAATCTTCTTTCAACTCGGAGCTGTAATAAAGAGCTACGGTCCTGCTCAGGGACAGAATGAATCACCTGATCAGCGTCATGTCAGAGGCAAGGGCCCCCAACAGCTTACTTTAGATCAATTTCCTTCAAGGTCTCTGTGTTTCATCTGAGAGTTCAGTACCAAAACTGGGTACAATTGCCAATTATCTGCTATAACAACACTTGTCTATAATTTTGTCAATGGCTCATCAACCATCCTAGTTCAAGTTATTTCTTCCCTTAAATAAAGTTATTTGCTAGATTACCCAAAACAGGCTACAGAACCTCCAATTACAGATTTGCAAGACTCAGCTGCACCAGGCCATGACTGACCTGATCCAGCACAGGCTATAGTCCTACTTCAGTTTGGAGGCTGGAAAAAGGTACTTCCCAGCCAAACTGTAATTCTGTAAATTAAAACACTTTTTAAAGAAAAATACAAACTCAAGGAAAATATTATGAAAGCACTTCCTGACTTCCCTTTTAATGTCACAGCCCTGGTATTTCAAATACCTCTAATAATCACAGTGAAAGAAATATTTCACTGCCACTAGAACATTTTAATCAGATATTAAGAGCAAACAACTCAGACTCTGTCCAAGAACTGATGACTCTTGTAGACTGTGCATTAATGGGATGTGTGCTATGCATAAGCCAGCATGGTAGCAGCTTCCATTTATATCTCCAGCTTAAAAATTGTCTCACACCATGGTCTTGAAATAGTCTAACTATCTTACCTTTAGTCCTCAGGTAAGAGTAATCACATTTGACTCACCAGAAGCATCCAGGTAAAACACCAAGTAAAATAAGAAAGGTAGATCATGTTAATTGTGAGAATGGGCACACAAACCGTAGCTAATGGACAAGTCATAGTCTTTCTTGTTTAATGCAATTTATTCATCAGCCCATAGTCTCTACCACAATGCTCTCAGACTGCCCGATGGCATACAAATCCTTAGTTCTCAAACCCTCCCGCAATGATGGTGCAGAAAATCCTCCTATTTTTTAAATTGTTCAGTCAAGATTATTCAGTCTGCTGCAGTTCAACATGAGAGACATGACAAGGCAGCAGCCTCAGCTACAAATCAAACAGGATGAACGGACACAAAACACAGTTTTTAACACTTGCAGCACCAACTACTCACACTCATCCAGGAGTACAATCACACTCTTTTAGGAGCCAAATGACGTAAATAATTTCTTTTTTGGCAAGTCATGTAGGTTTACAGCTGATCTCACACAGAAAAAGGAGCACCATTTCACAGATCACTCCATCCAGACCCCACTGGTGTCAGCTAATACCACTAAACTAAACTAACAAGTCCAGAACATACTATATGGACCTCATACATTGACAGGAAATCAAGGGAAAAAGATAGATATAATGCATTGACAACCATGTTTTTCATAGTAATGACAATTCCTCCTTCAATACTCTGGTTTTACTTGAAGACGGCTTGTCCATTTCCATACTGACATGAATGGAGCAAACACAGCAGGGAAGCTGACTCTGGAAGAAAGCTTGTCCTATTTCTTCCTGTTAGACACAGTATAAAGAGTACAGAGTAAAAGATATTAGGGATACTAGGAATACTACCCACTAGAAGGAAACACTATACCACACATATTCCAACTGTTTTACTCTACCTCAGGGATTCTGCTGTACAGCTGATGACCACTGTCACTCTAAGCACACAGACAACCTCCATATGCACATTCACTGGGGTCTGCACTAGAACTAGTTCATCAAAAAAACCCACCCAATGTAGGTTACAATATCTCAACTCCTGTGCCTTGAGTGTACTAGTTTCATTTTCCTGCACAATGACCATACTGCAATCCATAAATCCACATTTATATTAAATGCAAAAATGAGCTAATTTGCCTTTTTAAAAATAGTTATCTAAGACTGCAAAAGACAAATAATTGTGAAATGTTTAAGTATTTGAAGATTGCTGAGAGCACACTGGCAACTTAGCCAAGTTGGAAGGGCTCAAATAAATTCTATGACAAAGCCAAAAAAAATTACAGATGTAATGGAACCATCTAAAGAGAAATGACAACAGAGACTGGGGAGTCAATACAAGTGGGCGATTCACTGATCACATCAAAGTCATCCACTAAGAGCTGCTTCAGTTTTTCCTCATGTAAAAACTAAAGAGAGTAGTAACTAAAGCATTTTGAGTTAGCTTACTGTAAAAGGACTACTGCAATCCATTCAAGGGAAGGAGAAGTCCATGAAATAAAACTGAAGTTAATATAGGTGCTAGGGATGGGGAAAAGGAAATTTCCCACTGAACAGTATGATTTAAATCCTGACATAACTTTTTGGTACTGAAAAAGCCCACTCATGTAGAAAAATAAAACTCTTAATTAATATAATTTTTTTACTTGGAGGACACAAGGTTATCAACTAGCACTGACTTTTTTCATCAGATAATAAAGCATACCTACACATAGCATACTCTGTGGAATCATCTCCACAACAACACAGAAAGTAGGAAAGCGGAAAACAATTCTTCCCTTGTCTCCATCAGAGTAACTACTGGGTCTAAAAACATCTTCATACATAAATTAGGAAAAGGAAAAAACTCCACAGTGCAAGCACTCCCTTAAAAAGAAGTAGGCTGTTATCATTCTCACTTTAATGTTTGGATAAAACAAACTGTACAACAGCCAGTTCCACAGCACAAACACTGAAGAAGCACTAATTCTTGCGATCAAGGAAAGCACAAAAAAGAGCATTAATTTTTCCAGCTTTAACTCCAAACTGCTCCATAGAATGAGCATTCCACAAACTCATCAAGTAATCCTCTGAATTAATGGGATAAAGGCAACTAAAAATTATTTATTTTCCCAATTAAACAGTAAATCAGGATACATCATGAAACTGAAAGATTAGAACAAAATTACTTGAACAGAAATAGAGATTTGGGGCAGGCAATCACTTCAGCAGCTTCTGTTGAATCATACATACCACACATGGCACTTCTAATCACATAATTAGCTCTCAACATCAAACAATCAAAATGCAGCAGTGGTACACTTTACCATCTTATAAGAATATGTAATACCACATTTCTATACAAAATATATACATATATACATGTACATGGCACGTGTAAATATATATTTTTAAAAACGTAAGTGCATTTTTGTTTCTGTACATGCAAAAAATCAGTACCACACTATCAGCTGGCTAATCTGCATTCCACAGTTCCTATTACAAATCTTAGCAATTATTTTGCTTGATTGTTGAGACCATTAGCTACTCAACATATTAAACCTCAGCTCAACAGTAAGTCTTACAAGATTTTTTTTTAAAAAAGCCTCCTTAATGTTGACATTTTTGTACAAGAATATTGGCTCTAGCTAAAAAAGAAACCCACTTCTTCCATACGTGGTTGCAGACAAAAGTTTGAAACCACAAAATGCAAGGGTTAGAAACAGAGGCTCCAAATGCATTTACAGTATCATTACTTTGTCAAATCTTGATTTTTCAAGGCCTTGACACTGCACTTCTGCAGTTATTCAACTCTCAGATATTGATTTCAGCTGTAAGTAAAACACATGACAAGAAGGAACAGTTACGCATCCAGCAGTAAGGCTTCCTATTTACTGAATCGCAACTGCTCAAAAAGATCATGAAACCCATTTAAGGGGCTAGCTACTAAAAATTTAACATTTGTTCAAATATTTTCAGCTTACAGAATCTTTACGTACATGCTTACCCTGAATGGAAAATCATATTAGGTAAAGTTTTAGCATCAGACTTACCAGATTATGATCACTGTTTCAGCCACAGTTCTGAAGCAGACTGATCTCAGCCAGAAGTCAGAGCTCTGCAATATTTTAAAAGTGACTATATGAATTTTTAGCACAGCCTTGTTACCACACGTACAATTACCCTCCATAAAAACAGAGCTCAAATGCAATCTATTGCTCACCCACAATAATTAGCACTAGGAGAACTAAGTTAACCCCAGTGGCTGGTCTGCAGTCATGCGAGCCAGCCGCTACAACACTGCTCTGCAGTTCCACCAGAGCACAGTGCATGTCACGAGGAATAAACAATTTCTAATACCAATCTTACTTAGCAATCCAGATAGGGAAATCCATCATATTACTTATCACCATCCATTCTGAAAATCTTAGTGATATAAGTAATGAAGGTTAAAAGCGTTTCTATTCCCAAAATTTGTTTCACAACGTGAAAAGCTTATCTCTCCTCACTTTAGAGAGAAGTGTTACTGTGTATTGAATCAATTCAGAAAAAGAAGGAATAAATTGATTACCCATTAATATATATTCAGCAGCACGGGTATAATCCAATTCGTTAGACTTAGTGTTAACAATATACTACATTATAGCTACTCTAAGACCTTACAATGCATAGGCAGCGACCAGTAATTATTTATTTTACCTAAGTGAAAGTCATGCATCTGCCACAGTGTGAGACTTCATCTTTCAGATAATCCCCCGGTGTGGGGTTTAACCAGCTGTACCGTCCATCACATCGCAAGTATAAAGCAAGCAAATAACAAAACCAAAGCCCAGGCTTCGACCCAATGGCAGAACATCACCTACATACCCCAATCAGAAGGGGATGCTCAGTTCTCTGCTTTGATCATGCAGTAGAAAAACAGAGGAGTAGGGAGTTTTCACGGGGTTGTTTTCTGGATATTTCTTTGTTTTGTTTTATTTTAAATAGCTGCACTCTCTTGCCGTGGCCTTGGAACAATGGTATCAAGTTAAAGCTCAATGTCCTTTTCAAACTCTGGCTCTCCTCTCCTTGCCAACCTTGCATGGTATAAATAGCAGCAAGCAGAGGACTGAGCATTAAAAATACTCCTTTAAAAATCTCAGGAGTGTTCGTGCTTGTAGTGCAGGACCAATGTACTCCGGCTGCACGAGAGCAAGCTGTAGCACATTCTACACATATCAAACACGGTGTCAGTGTTCATCTAGATTTTAAAAAACCAACGCCAGTAATATACAATTTCCGTATCTCTCAATATCGAGAACTCCAAGCACACAACTTGGGCCCGCCGAAGTTGTGACCCTCTCAGCCCGGGGGAAAGGCCCCTCGGGGCGGCCGCGCTGCAGCCGCACCTGCGCTGCACCCCGAGGCCGCGGCTCAGCCTCACCTCGCCGGGGCCGCGGAGGCGCGGCGGGCGGCAATCGCCAAGAGAACAGAAAGAAAGTAAGCTGGAGCAGGACAGAGCAGCGGCAGTGACCCGCTTCCCCCGCCGGCACCTCGGCGCCCGGCAAGCCCCAGCCGCGCTCCGCTCCCGTGCCCCGTTATCCGACCGCCCCGGGAAGCCCTCGCTGAGGGAGCGAGGACGGAAGGAAAAGGAAGGGAATAAAGGGGAACACTCACACTTCTGTAAAAGACAGTAAGTCAGCACCTACGGCGGCACTCACACACTGCCCCTCACTTGTAGATCGGCGCCGCTGCAGAAAACTGCGCCGCTGCCGCTCTCGCCGCCGGCACCGCCCCCCCTCCGCCCCCGCGGAGGCCCCGGCAGCACCGCGCCCGCACCAGCCCGCCCGCTCCTCGCCAGCGTCGCCGGCTTGGCGTTCGCGGCTCTCCCACCCCGGGCTGCGCCCCTCCAGCAGCCCCGCGCCCTCTCTGGGCCGTCCTGAGCGAGGCGCCGCCGCCGTGTCGCGGCCGCACCTGCCCCGCAGCAGCCCCGCTGTCCGCTCCGCTCACCTGGCGCTGGCCGGGCCGCGGGGCCAGGCCGGCCCTGGGCGGTGCGTTTGCCGGCGGGGGGGCCCGGCCGGGCGGTGAGGGAGGCGCAGGTAGCCTAGCGGGGGAACTGGGTCAGCGGCTAAAAATACCGCACGGGATGGAGGAGGATCCGGCCGCGGCAACCGGGGACGCGGCCGCTCCTCCTGAGGGCTGTCGGCGGGACTGGGGGGCGCGGCGCTCGGCGGACGGGGGCCCTGGCCGAGCCGGGGCAGGCGGTGACCTTGCTCCAGCCGGGCAAAGTGCGCTGGTTCAAACTCACAACCGACGGCGACAAAACCTGCCTGGTCTCGTTTCAGTTCCTAAACCGCGTGTGGCTTCACGGCCGGCGCGCGGGGTGAGGAGCCGTAGGATGTCCCGGTGGTGGGGAGCCGGGCTAAATCACCCGCCCGCGGCAGCGCCGGGGCCGGCCGGGCCGCATTCCCCCGGCAGGGCCCTGCCCCCGCCGTGCCGGGCTGCCATCGCTCCCGCCCCGGGCTGCTGCGGCAGGCGGCTGCCTCGCTTGCCTGCCCACTGCTGCTATCCCGATTGAGGGAGCGTGGAAAAGAAGTTTGTTCCTCCGAAGTTCCTGCAAGTTATTGCAATGCCCAGGGAGATGGTGGAGTCAGCACTCCTGGAGATGCTTAAGAGGCGTCTGGGTCCGCTGCCTGATGATAGCGTTCGGTGGTTACGGTGGCAGTGCTGGGTTGACAGTTGGACTTGCTGATCTTAAAGGTCTCTTCCAACCTCGAGGATTCCGTGAAGTCAGCCGTGGGTCTGAGGTTAGCGAATCTGTGTGCAGCAATGCTAAGGCAGTGTCCAGGTTACAACAAAAAGTCCCAGGAGGTTCAGGCATTATTTTCTTGATGGCCTAAGCTATGCAGTGACAGTCTTGGGCTAAGTTTGTGTTTATGCAGAGTGGTTTATAAATGCAAACCAAATAGAAAGTGTGAGAGTTTAATGACTGGCCACAAGTTTTAACTCTGTCATAACTCTTTTTAGCACTCTGTCCATGGTGTTATTTGCTGCCATTTATTTGGGCACAACGTCCTGGATTTCCCTCCAGGATCTGTCCGCTCCATTTCAGTGGAGAAGGTTCATATTGTAGTAGTCTCCCTGACCCAGTGGAGTAGCTGCTAGGGATTCAGCTCTAAAGTTGTGTCTTCACAGTGGTGGCACTACCAGTAACGTGAGCCAGAGAGGAAAGATCTTTTACTCATCATTACAAAGCTCCAAGAAGTAAGTTATATCTTTGTGATTTCTGACGAGGAGAAGCGTCCAAATGCCAGCAAGGCTGGAGATGCTTACCCAACATGTCTGGTGCATGAGGGCACAGCAACCTTCAGGCTCCCTGTATGCCAATGTGGGAGTCTGTATCCAGGACAGATTTGGTGACTCCACAGGAAATGCTTCTTGACATCAAGCTAATTCCCTGACCTTCCTCTCTGCCCTCCTCTACTATATAGAGTTGCTGGCTATTTATATATGCGATGAATATGATTCAGAATTAAACATGCCAGTAAGACACTGAATCTTTCAACCTAATAATTAAAAGAGGAATAGAGCATGATTGCTTTGTTTCGTCACCACATGAAAGAGAGCTATTTTTTAATTGTGGTTAGATTAGTAGTAACAAACAAAATATTTTATTCCCATCCATGAAAAGCAATCTCGTGTGTCTTTATGGGCTTCATCCAAAGCGTGCTGGAGTCAGTATTATTATGTATGGGTTTTCAGTCAGCACGTGACTGCAAATCTAGTAAGCTGGATCAGAGGAAGCGTGCTTTTGGGCTACAATACTGAGCATTGTACAAAACTTGGGCACCCCAGGAGAGTCTATATGGTGCTCCAGACTCTGGGAGGCAAACGCTTCAGTAGCACAGCTGAAGCACTCTGGCTTGAGTCCACTGCTGTGACTGAACGTGTGGAGCAAGGGACATCGTGAGATTTTTGTGGTGTCATTAGATTACTGCTCATGTGAAACTGAGTGATAGATAGTTTACATAGCCAGCCTTTTAGCAAAGTTCACAGGCATGGCTCCAACTGTATGTATCAAGGCTAATCTCAATTACAACTTAAAAATGCCTCTGTCTTTGTCACCGCAGGGATGGTCTGGAAAGTATCGACTGATCGCTACAGCTGAAAGCTTGTGGTGTTGATCTTTATCCTGCCAGAGATCACAGTTCATTCAGCCTTTGCTGCAACCATTCCACTCTGATGGTTCTTTAATTTTTCCTGGTTTTGTTGTTTGTCTAGGCCTTTCATACAGCAGTAATCAAGGAAAGAAAATCAAATTGAAAATCAGATACTTAGGGTTTTTTTTAAAAGAGCTAATCATGAGATAATGACTTTTGCTTCTCTGCCCTTTTTTTTTTCCTTACCTCTTCTGGTCCATACATTTTTGAATTTCATAAATGTAGGAGGAATACTGCAGGATCCTGTCACTGAATGTTGAAATTGAAGGGAAGGAAATGAGAAAAAAAGAGGCAAGAAAGACAAATTCACTTAAATAAGAAGATAAATGAAAGACAAAAGATGATGAGGGGGCAAGTAGCCTGGACCACAAAGTAGAATGAAGCATGGGAAAGAATTGGAGACACCAAAGCAAGAGGTGAATATCAGAATAGATGGGAAAGGGAATAAATTGACTAACAGAGTTTTTTTAAATTCTTTTCCTGTTTCTTGTCAGTAGAAGTAGTCAGGAGTAGGCTCCACAAATGTCTGTGAAAGATACTTTCAGATACATTCATACTCCAAGATGAATGTACGTCTGTCTTTAATAATAGATATGATTGCAGCAGGTATAAATAATTTGAAATAGTACCAGGTAACTTGAGTATCAATAACAGTAAAAATGCAGCAGCACAGGATGGCCAAGTCTGTGTCCTGCTGGTATCCAGGGTAATGGATGGCTTTGAATAGGTTATTAGGGAACTCAGTTTCTGTTCCGGACTCTTAATGGTTGCTTGTGTACTTTAATATTATATGATAATTGCCTAGAAAAGCAGTGTTGTAATAGGGATTGAAATTTAAATTTCCCTGCTCTCAGCTAGGGACCTTAATTGTTGCATTGCAAAGTGATGCCTTGCTTCCCTGGTCCAATGAATGTGGATTAGTTTACTCAGAATAACAGACTTTCAGCAGGCACAATGAAAGACATTCCTCCCAGCTAGCCTCTGGCCTGGTGATGAAGGGAATTTCCTGGGAATTTTTAGATAGGACTACATTGTTGTCCTCATGAACCTCCAGGTCTAACATCTGCCTGTTTATCTGCTGATTGAACCTCTTCCTCCTGTCATCCTTTTGAAAAATGCCAAAATTTAAGTGCAGACCCCACTGAAGAATCAAATGCTTTAGATGCCAAGAAGGCTGTAGTTGAAATGTCAGTAATTGACAACTCAGCTGCTTCTCACACTGTTTATTGGAGATTCTGGTGTGGTGGGGAATGGGAGCACATGGCCCAGAGCTCTGGGCTCCTGGATAGCAAACTGGTGCCAGAACTTGGGGGCTGAAGCTCTCAACACTGCAACAGCTTGGCTGTAGTGGATTTATAGTCTGTGATAAGTCTTATCCTGTCTGTATTTGGGAAAACACCATGTTGTGGATTTGTTTATGTTGCACAGCAGTGTGTTCATGGGTGATTCTCTGGCATCATGAGGCTGACTTCTGTCAGATGAAATTCCTTGCAGGCTGGAGGTTAAAGTACTCTGTTGAGATGGTGGGCTTTTTGGTTTATTTTGGGTTTTGGTTTTTGTGGTTTTTTGGGGGTTTTTTTTGAGGTGGAGAGAGGGCCAGTAAAGACTGTTTATAACTGCATTGAAATTTTTTGGCAAGTGATGAGTACTGTTCCCCTTTGCTTATGCAGACTACATTTAAAGTACTGCATTAACACAAAACAAACCTTTCTGCTGGCCAGTGCCAATTTTGGTTTAAGAAAGCATAGCACCACAGTTGAAAGTCTTCATTATCTTCTGAGGCTCAATTACTAATGAATATTCTTTAATTTTTCTTTAACCACAAACTTCACATTCATATGACTTACTTGAATTAAATTGTGTACTTACTGCCTTGACAATATATTGGTGAGGTATGCCAGAGAAAATATTTGAGAAGTGCTGCTGAAAATGTTGAAAATGTCTCTGGATAGTAATTTGGGTTTGATCTTGTAATTTTGCTGATGATTTTACCTGTAATAGCTACAAGTAATATCATTCTAAGAATCCTTGGTATTTTTCCTCCACAGTTTAGAAAACGATCAGACAGACTGTGTATGTCCTCACAAAAAGTACTGGTGAACAGATCACAGATCTCTCAGCTAAACTGGTTACATGTGTAATTTTTCTTCCATATGCTTTCGAGTAAAGCAAGGTTTAGCTACTTACAGACAGCTCTGGTGTAGAAATACTCTGAATGCTTTAACAATTAGACTAATTGCAGTTTATTTGATTCCCTAATATAATAAACTCTTTCCATTATGGGCCATTATCTGAGGGATAAACCTCTATATTGTACGTGTTATTAATTATTTATTCCTTCCATTATTCTTAAATGGACATTAAAGAAATGGCTTATGGTTTCTAGCACAATTCATAAGAACAAATCTATTCAATAATTTTACGAAGCATTTTCTTATGGCAAATAACGTAAGTTTCATCTTCTGTGGAGTTAGAATACCTCTTTAACTGCTTTATTCCTATTAATATGTCAAGAAATCAATATCGGTTTTTTTCTTTCTGATATGAGTGGTTGAAAATACGTGTGTTATTCTTCTAAAGGATTTTAATTACTTTTTTTTTTGTAGTTAGATAAAAAATGGGATAATTTCCCTCCCTTCTTTAGTGTAGTTTCAATGAGTTTACATAGCCACATGCAGAATGACAACTATACTATTCTGTACCGACTGTTACACCTTGGAATTTTTCACATACACTGTTTCCTAAGCAGAGTTATGCAAAAAAAAAGAAGACCCAAAAAACAACCAACAAAACAACAAAAACCAAATATGGCTATTTGTTTATTCTGAGAGGAAAGGGGGAAAAGGTTGTATAGTGAACACAATGAACCAGCAGAGTTATCCTTAATGCAGTAGCTTCAGTCCATGTGAGTACAACTGAGAATTTAATTGCCTTTGTCAAGGGAAGGGACATTACAGCAAGGAAGATGGCTGAACCTTGTAAAAGTATACTGGCTGGGAGGATGGCTGCTAGGAAAGGTTAAATCACAGATCATGGGAAGATGTTTGAGAGAGTCATATATTGCCACAATGTCAGTATTTCCAGTCAAACATGCCCACTTCCTAAGAGAGTAGTGGTGTTCTTTGTAGATGCCAAGAAATGACTGAACAGAAAGAACATTTAGAATCCTGGTTTTCAGTCATGCTGAAGTGGAGCTGATACTTAAATAACCAAAAGAACACTAATGTGATGAGTGATTTGGTCAAAGGAGAGAGAGGAAGAGACCAGTAAAAAAAGTGCAAAGAGATGCTAGCTGATGGAGTTATTTGATGTGATAAAGAGATGATGGTTGACAATAAATTTCTGTGGCACCTGTTAACAAATAAGAGGAGATGGTGGAGGGATTGTCCAAGCAAAATGTTGGCAGATGAGTCAGAAAGCTGGACAAGTGGGAGATAACCGAGCTATTAGAGACAGCACAACACATTCTTACCTTTTTTTTTCAGGATTTTTTTGGTTTCTTTTGTTTATTTAAAGGAAAACTTTTTTTCTAGAAGTCTTCCTTAAGATCTTTCTTTTAAAGGAACCATCTGTGGCAGAGAAATGAAGGTGAAGATGAAATTGCAAGTGAGTATTTGCACAGATCTATTTGAAAGTGTGTCTTTCAGAAAACAAGCGGTTCTGAGCCTTTAGGAGCTGTGCCTGTGCAATGGCTCCAAGCCCTCAGCTATATAACAGTGGTTAACGGGCTGCAGAAGAATGATTAACACTAAGACTTATTTAAGGAACATTAATAGAAGGAAAAGGTCATACAGGCAGTTTCTTTTCCTATTTTCCAGTGTTTTCATCACTAGCTCACTATAGACCTAATGTCTTAAAAATATAAAATTTTGCTGAAGTCAAAGCAATTTCATTCTTGTCTGTAGGAGGTCAGCTGCTTAAAGGGTGCTGAATATTACTTGCTTCTGTCACTTTTCTATGATTACAAAATACATATAAATAATATTGCTATTGCAGCATCTCCCCAGTGTGAAGCTTGGATGTGAGATTAAGTTAGCAGGGTTTAACAAGTATCATTTGCACTGTGGTAAATGTGGACAAGGGGATGCATAGGCTCTTAGCCAGCGGCAAATACATGGTGATGTGACTTGTTCTGACAGGAGAGGAGGCTGAGCTAACTTGCACAGGGTTTTACAACAGCGAATGCAAAGTAATACATGCTGACAATTTCTGCAGACCAGCTGATGCACACTAAATTGTTAATAGGTGCTAACTTGATGGTGCTCCTGAGCTCACAAGACGATGTAATGTTGTGTACCACACTACTTTTGCTTAGATCCTGTTCTATCAGTAACAGCTTCTATGGGTTTCAGATCTCTATGTCTGTGAATGTGTATTTCATTAGACACACAGCACCTTAATATTGCAAGTTATGCCATTGTTCACACTGGCTGGAGTAGTCCCAATTAGAAGTATGGTAAATGTGACAGGACAGAAACAACAGAAAAATGAGAGTAATTGTTATAAAGGTATTGTGTGCTAAACAGAAGCTTGCACCAACAAAACAGAGGAAAAGCTTGAAGTCAGTTCTGTATGGCAGCAGGATGTCCTCTCCTGAGCCTGACTGAGACAGTATAGAACAAAATGCTGTGGGGAAGCTGTGCTGCAGCAACCTATGGCAGGATTTAGCACTGATTGCTCCAAGTCAGATAACTGGAGAATGAAACCCTTTCCTCTTCTCTTTTCCATCCCCTCAGAAAGATTAATTCAAACATTAATGCAAGGATAGCATGTGCTTTTGATTTGGTGATTGAAATAGAAAGATGTTCTATGCATGAAAGGTTACTGAATGGACAGTAAGAGGTCAGGGAAACACAAGTCTTTTCTGCCTGTCATTTTAATGAAATGTTATTAATCCACTGGGAGCAAGAAAATGAAAACAAATATTGGATTTTTTTCCTTTCTGGGTAGTAAACCAAGCCAAAAGGAAGAATGTAAGGAAACATATACAGAATTTAGAGTAAAATAATCCCATGGGAGAGAAAGAAGTTTCTTATTTGCACTTGATGTGTTTTAGCCCATGTTTTCCATAGCAGCCTAGATCACTTAGAGATCTTAACATAGACTCATTTCCGAGCCAATCCTTATTTTCCTTAGAACAGGCCTAATGTATTAATTTTCTTTCCCCCAGTACTTGTTGTAACTGACCAAGGAAATTTTGCGAGGGGAAAAAACCCTAAATCTGTTGTTCTTGGCATAGTATTAATGGCTGGACAGACCTTACGTAAGAAAATTTAGCCCTGTCTAGGGTTCAAGCCACTCACCTTTACAAATTGGACAAGATTATTGTTGAATCAGGTGCATCTGAAACAACAGCATTATTTTATTGGAAAATTGCAGGTGAATGAGACAGGTGTCTGTGAAATTACGTGTTGTTGATATTTCATACTGTAATGACAGTGTAAATACAGTTATTAATAAAACAGATAAATGTTGAAATAATAGTTTAGGTGTGTTGTTTTGGCTATTGTGCAGTCTTAAGGGTTAATTGGAAGTATAATGAATTGTAAGAAAAAAGGAAAAGCCAAGCATACAAAGTTACAAAATCATTAGCATTAACAGTGTCTGGGCAATCTATTTCTTTTGTTAATTTAACTTCACTTCCTTTTTCTGACAGGTCAGTAGTCCTGGATAGTGAAAGAAAAGTTAAATTGGTATAGAAACAAACATTAGTTTCTTTGTGACTAGCTACTTGCTTTCTTATAGCTGAACTTACGGCTAGCACACAGGTAAGCCACCAAGATGCAATGTTGGTGTGTTTTGAAGGCAGATGTCAGTTAATTTGCACAGGGAATTATAAAAAAAAACATGTTTTCTGTTGTGACAAGCTTCTGAGTCAGAGCTGGAATGTGCAGTGGAAGAATACTCATCTGTACTGTCCCACATGGCGCCCTCCTTAACCACAATTTCTTGCTGAACCTCCTATTCACAAGCATTTGCCAGTTTTTATAGTTTTCCACAGTCTGAAATGGAAACTGTGGTAACAGATAACATTTTCTAAGCCTAGATGGCTTTGAATTCCCCAAGGAATCCCTTGCTTGGGGTTTTTTTCCTACTTTGTGTGTATCATAGAAAATTGACTGAAATACCATACTATGCACACTAACTTGTAGTTCTGGATTTCATTTGCCAGTTACAATGAGCAGCTTGCAGTGTTTAAAATGGGTGTAACAGGCAGTACTCTTAATAAGAGTTACTGATCCTGTCTTTGAATATTGGTATAATGGATGGTGGTGCCAACTAGAGGTGATTGCTTCTTCCTCTTCAGTGCTGCTGTCTCTGTGGAAGTCAAAGCTGGAGAATTCCTTGATTAATCCTGCCAGTCCAGAAACTGAAGACTATAAAGGCTACGTATAGTGGAGCCTTTTGCTATGGTCAGCAGTTCTTTCTTTTACATACACAGCATGGATGCAAACTAGCAAAGGTTTCAGGGAGAACTGTGGACATTTAAAATATACCCTGGAACACTTGCACAGTACATCTCTCCCAGGGACTGAATTAATCATTGCATAAAATGCTTCTGAAAAAGGAACCGTTCTCCTACCATAAACCTGTATGCAAAGAGTACACAAAAGCCTTAACCTCTCTTCTTATCTTGGGTGTAGTTTAGGAACTGCTGCTAATAAGGTTATATTTTAGTGAAAAACCCGCAGATTTCTGATTATAGATGAGGGTTAGACAGAACTATTAGCCTAAGCTAGTGATAGAATAAAATATAATTCTTGAATTGCATGTTTCTGAAGAGGTTTCAGTGTGCTCTGTAAAATGTTTAAAATGTATTTTCCTTATACATGAGGATAATATGAAAGAATTCAATGACTTGCTACATGATTCAGAAAATATAAGAGGTGAAGGAGGAAAACATTAATGTTCACTTTTACATCGACAAATTCTAGGTTTCACTTCTTAAACTGAAAAAAAATATATCTGGGGCTTATTCTTCATATTTAAAAAATGAGATCCATGAGTCAGAAGGTTCCAGATTTTCCTTGCTTTCAAAATCTCTCCCAAAGAAGGGATTTTCATTTTGGTCACTTGTTCTCTTACCACAATGATTGTATGGTAAAACAGGCAGTGAAATAAACACTACTGCAGTACTTTTTTCTTTCAGAGAATAATACAGACTTTGCTTAAAATAATGTAAGAAACACATTTGTAGCTGAGGATGTGTGTCACAGCATTTCCAAGAAGCAGTCTGCTGAAACTTACTTGTTTTTAATGAGTAAGCATAAGTACACCTCAAGGCTTTCTCTGATATCACATCCTACTTGCTTGCATTTAAATTAGTGGGTCAGCAAGAAAGGACAGTGGAATCTTTTATTAGCAACTGACTTCTCCCGAGTCTCATTTTACATTTTTGGTTCCAACCCTATTTAACTGAAAGGAGATCCTGTAAAAAAAATGGAGGTGAATAACAGAGACAGCAGATACAAGGCAGCTGCCAGACATCAGCTTCCACTGTGCTCTTCAAAAATATCAGTATCCTCAGTGATATTACATAGAACCATAATATGGCATCTGTCCTTGTGAAACAGGCAGTCTTTTGTATTTTCTGGTAAGAGCTTTTAATAAGAAAAGTCTAGGATACAGAGTTGAGTGTTTTCTTTAAAGGTGTCTTACGTGAAGAAGCTGCCGATCAAGTTAAGAACCAAAAGTTCTTAAATTATATTTCACCCACTGAAATCATTATGGTGAAGCTGTTCCCTAAGGAAGTCTGTACTATTTCCCTATAATCACCGTTTGATGTACCAGAAGATCTCAACAGTGAATTTCATAACACTCTTATTTCTGTCAGAAGTTCTTGCAGTGTTGGACAGCTGGTTGCTCATTCCTCATCTTTACTGATGGTGTTCTTTGAAAACTGCAGGATGTCTTAATTTCACCTGAATTTTGGGGTTGAGGTTAATTAGTGTACAAATGACAAAGGCACCATGTGACCTATCTAGAGAATATATGGCCTCTTATCACATGCATCAGAAAATACATCTGAGATGTTATGGGCCGTTTCTTGGCTGTAGCTCTTCCTAGCTCTTGCTGGACATGCACTGATATTTTTGTTGTTCTGGTAACATGAGACAAGGTTATCATTAGTATATCATATACATCATATACATATTAGTATATCATATACATCATATACATATCATTAGTATATGATGAATTGCAGAGCACATACAGACTAACAGGGCTCTACTCACTATAGAATACTAAATAATGAATGTGGTTGATATCTTTTTAATGAGAAAGTAGAATAACAGAAAAGGTCTATTGTTAAAGCTGTGGGTTTTTTGAGATACAATATAAATGAGCTGCTTGAGAAGCAGATGACATGCCTAATTAATCTCCAGTGTAACTTTACTGGACTCCATTGATTTGCATGAGATTAATTTTCTTAATTCTTTTGGGGAGAGGAAAAAAAAAAGTTGAGAAGTACGTAGCAGGAAAGGTGTCCAGTTATTTTCTTATGTATGAAACTTTTATGTCATATTTAGTAGCTCAAGTGCTTTAGTTTAGTGTTGGGAACTTAAAGGGAAATAGAAAGTAGAATTTAGTTATTGTCATGGATTGCAAATATTTAATGACTATTTTTCCAAGTTGTATTATTAATGACTTGTTTTATTCAGATTGTGTAAACATAAGAAAGAAGCCCTTCCTTTCCTTCAGTATCCTAGAGCTTTTTGCTTAGAAATTTTAGCTTGAGTGGCTTGTGTTCTTCCAGAGGGGTATGACTTTTCTGTTTTCTTTTTCTCCTGTATTGAGTCAGAGGGCTAATGAAACCAATTCATAAGGTGTTTAACCCCTTGCTAGGAAAAGTCACTCAGAGAGCTGTGCTGAGATCTTTTATTAAGCATGCTGTGTAACAGAGGTGGGATTCAGTGACAGAGGATTGGAAATAGTCTTATTTCAAACACTTCCATGAGATATTTAAAATTAAATACTCAGAGTTACTAGAAAATTTTTAAAAAGAGATACATTGCAATCATTAAAACCCCATTTATCACAAAGCAAAGCGACAGAACATCTTGCAAACATTACAATGCAAACTTGGATACTAACCTACAGAGTAAGACTTGCAAGACATCTAGCAGCAACACACAATGTGAATTTTATATTTGCTGAGTACCACATGAATAACCCACCAATTTCTGTAAGGAAGCTTTTCCTAAACAGGTCTATGGCATTTTGGCAGGAGATGGATTTCCTGTTCTCCGTGCAGTGAATTCAGTATGGCCCGAGCACTTAACTTCATCCTGCTTTTGCCACAAGTATTCACATAATCTCAGTTTCTTAACCACAAGAAACATTCAAATGCTGTATTATTTGTGTTATGATAAAAAGATGGGCCTCACTACAGTGAAGTTCCCTTGAATTTCTTGGTAGTGGAGATGTGAGAAATAGAAGATATCCCAGGAGGGAAGAGCATTAGAGGAATTGCAGCAGAAATGCAGTAGTGCAGATAAGTTAGTTCAAGTAATGTTTGGGACTTGCACAGTTTTGTTTCTGCTTCCTAATCATCAGAAGACACAAACTGCTGTTGTAATGCGAGACTTAAAAAAAAAAAAAAAACAACAAAAACACAATTTAACCACCGAAATGAGCTGGACCTCAAGTGAATTAGATGCTGTGAATTTCTACTGTTTAGGTAACCTTAGGAACTCATGTATTATTTCTAAAATTAGTTAACGATGAAGTTCACCTAAATATTTTTCACTTGTTTTCTGTCATTTAATAATTAATCCGAAGAAATGTTGTACAAGTTTACAAATGTGGTATTGCCTAAGAAAACCCACGTGCAGAGCACCATCTAGTGCGGGATATCACTAACATAAAAGCATTTTGGCTCATATGTCACTTTCCCATGTTCAACTAATTTAATATGAACTATAATGTTGCATTAAGTGCCAGACTAGGGACTCCCATGGCAATTTCATTTTGCAATTACATGACAGAACCGTGGATTGAAAATTGTGACCTTATGCAAGGACAACAAAACTGGATGCACTGAAATTCAGGTAATCGTTTGTGAGAACCATTTACCTGTAAGAGGAATCTGCTTATCTTCCTGCCCATAGTGTTGAGTGATATATTTATTAAACAATTCAATCCAGTCTGTTCTCACAACTGCCATTTTAGGTACCTTAAGAACATCCTTTAGCTACTTGGAGCCTTTGCTCAGGTTCTGCAGAACCTCAGAGCTACCCAGGTTCCTTAAGCCAGACAGTCACAGGTATGCAAAGCACAACTGATGAGTCTTTAATCTGACTGTCATTAAGATGGGAAGAAAAAAAAATGCAACTTAATTCTGTAGGAGACAGGTAAAAGGAACTTATACACAGGTATTTATGGTTTGCTGAGGAAGGACAGAAAAGTGAGCTACAAGATAGTCTGCTTGCAGTTTTTATGCGAGGGCCTTATTTTGCTTCTTCTGCAAGCAAACAAATATGAATTTGGCCCCAAGGTGGTTTATTCAGTGCTTGTGTGTCAGCACTGTGTTTCTGATGCAATCTATTTAGCATTAGGGTGGGATTAAGAGGAACTGTCTTAGTTAACTGAAGATGTAGCAATGACAAGCTGGATTTCATCCTGCACTAAACAAAGATTAAGATGGCCCTCAGGTACTTGAAAAAGAAGAATTTTTGATGAACACTATGTATTCAACAAAAAAAGCTTAATTAAGCATCAAAAAAGCCACTTTCACTGTACAGTTTTATACCGTCTTTGAAGAAGCACTTTAAGAAAAATTTGAACCTCCCTCTGAGCATACCTTGCATATGGATTTTAGCTGAATGTTTGAAGCCTTAAATTTCCCAATTCTCAGACCTGCTCTGAGGAAACAGCAAGCATTCTCATACTCATTTCAAAGTCCTTCCTGGTTTTGAAGGCTCCATTTTTGCTTTCTAAGTTGAACACTTAATAGACAAGTTTAAAAAAACCAAAACAGAAATAAGTGCAAGATTTTTTAAAATGTAGATACAGAATACTTCCCTGGATACTTCTGCTCTTTCTACCTGTGTTACAACTGCCAAAGAGAACCTTCTTTTGAGCTAATGAGGAGTAAACTAAAGGAAGATGATAGGAATGTTCACAGACCTGGCAATCTGTGGTTCAAATCCCCTTTCTGGGTGTACCATTTCAAGAGCAAGAAGAAGTAGCTCTGGCAGAAAAAAATGTTATACTTAGAAAAGGTGTTCAGGAGTTGGTGTAAGAAGAAACAGTTTTGGGAATGGTGAGGAGAGGTAGACTAGCAAGTCTGTAGAGGTGAAGAGAAGAATCTCCAATGGAAAGCAGTAGGCCAGACTGCAGCACCTCAGCTCTATCAATGCATTCTAGATATTCTAGGGAAAACAAATGCTGTAACATAAAAGACTCTGTTACTGCTCATTTAATTCACCTGGGATTGTGGTTTCAATTCTTTCACTCTCCAATATGTTGAGCAAATGCAAGAACATAGACATAAAAATAAAATACATTAGTGTTTCCATTAAGCAGGTATTATAAAAAGATATATTTTTGGTTCCACATTGCTGGTAGATATCATTATGTTCTTTATTAACATGACTGACAAAACATTTTCATTGTTATTTCCTCAATTCTTGTTCTTCTGTTGGGTTATGTGATTTGTATGAAATAGTACATATTCATTTTCAGCTGTTTGAGAATTATATTCTGTCTAACACTAGAACAAATAAACTGGCCTGTGTTCTGATATCTTGTAAGAATAAAGATTATTTAGAACAAGTTTGTACCTGTGGAGGAAATAAATTAATGTGAACAGGCAAGCCTGGCAGAGGAAAGAATTCTCTTCCAACATTGTGTCTTGTCTGGTAGCTATTAAAACTTCCCTTTTGAAAATAAATGGTTTGTTTATTTAAGAACAATTATACAACCATTTTGAATTACAACACTTTCACATGCTTTTCATGTGGCCAGAAAGATTTATTGCACAAAGAAAGGCCATAGAAAAGTGGTGGAAATTAAATACAGTATTTGCATATTGCTGACAGTATGCTAGATGCTTCCTTGTTCTGAAGAGCATTCAGTCCAAATAGACAGATAAGTGCATTATAAGATGTACAAAGATAGATCAGATTCTTCTTCATTTTATGATTTCCAGCATAGAAAAGTAGTCAAATTTTGTATCAGAATATATCAAAAGCACCCTAACACAGATTTCATTAATGTTCTTACAAATAAAGAGGATGGATTTATGCTGAAGTACACAAAAAAAATTTATCATAAATTTTATGAGCAGAATCTGTAAATTCTGAAAGTCTTTTTTTTGTGTGCTAAAGATCCAACTTGCTTATATATAAATCCTCCTTGTCTTTTATTTTGGTGGAATATGATCTGCCTTGATACTCTCCAAATTCATGAGGCAATCTTTCCATTTTCATATGAAAAACTAAAGATGTTTTTACAATTTCTACATAATGGCATTCTGGGTTTTTTTCCAAATAATTAAAGCTTTCTCCTCTTAGAGTAGAAAAAGAATTCTAAAATCATTATGGGTAATACTATATTTATAACATTTTTTTAAACTACTCCAAAATTTCCATCACATTATTAATAACTCATGCTACAGACATATGCATAGTTACATAGGAACCCATTTTAAGTTCTGTAACAAAATTGAATAAAAATACTTTATTAAATTTTCTGTTTTAATGTTTAATTCCTCTCACTCTCTCTCTCCCTCCCTCCTCCTTGCCCCCCTTACACACACACACACACACACACACACACACACACACACACACAGGGTGGTAGTCCTTCCTCTCAGATACCAAATGTAATTTGGCTTAACTAATTAAACAAAGTTCAGAATAAGCAGTTGTAGAGCTGTTCATTGGTCCTCTCATGCACAGGTGCAGGGGTGTGCTAAAGGCTAGAAATCTCTAGCACTGTATCAATTGATACATAAAGAAAAAGACTGGATTATCTAGAATACCTGCTATTACGACAAAAAGAAGAGACCTTAAAACTTCTATACTGCAGATTTTCATTGGCACAATTTTTACACTATGACATGATTTTAGCTGCCTGAACCCTGTTTTTTGTCCACTGTTTTTTTGTTTGTTTGTTTGTTTGTTTTGGTGTAACGATTTATCTTATTGAGTGAGATTTTTTCATGTGAACTCTCTTCCCTCCAGTTGTTCCAAACATCCGTCTTCCCTTATTCCATGCAATTCTTTCAAGGATTTTTTACAAACCTTTGTTTTGGGAGGATGAAAATGCAGAGAACTACCATTCAGCTGACCTGTGTTCACAGCAATGTGGTTATATAAACTGACCTTTACCAAAACTTTGTTTCAATTATGTTAAGCATGATTGAAAGTTGCTGCCACGTTCAAAACTGTATTTGGACAGGGGGCCAAGCAAAATTATTTTAGGAAAGCAAGCTTAGGCCTGTTTTTTTTTGAAGTCTTCATTTACATCTGCCCAGCAGAAATGGACTACATTTCATTGGACAGCTTTCTAGAGAGTGTTCCTATCTTCTCCGTGGCAGCAAGCACTAATCAGCAACTCTTGTTATTACTGGCTATTAGAATCTATTGTGGTGCCAGGCACAAAAGCCAGGGGTAGGCAAAGTCTCTCTTTCCACTATTCTTGTACAAGAAAAATATGGATATGCAGCTTGAGATGGAAAAAAGCTCAGAGTGCCTAGACAAGTACATAGGAAAAAGAGAGGAAGTGACTGAACAGGACATTCAAAGTTAGAGAGTTGTAAAGTCTAGCAGATAAAAAAAGAAAGTAGAGATTTATAGTGTCAAGCACTAGCAACTTCTAAAATGACAGATTTTTGCTGCACATGAAATACACTTCCCTCTGCACATGCCTTCTCTTCAAAGCTCAGCTCAAGTTAAAATTAGTTGCAGCTTTTCTTAAACTCCAAATGCCAATATATTAAAGTCAAAAAAAAGAAAAGGAAAAAGAAAGAGAAAAAGAAAAAGAAAAAAGAGAAAAAGAAAAAGAAAAAAGAGAAAAAGCATTACAGTTACCAAGAAGGAGAAAAGCATAATTACTGACCATCTAAAAATGTTAGATTGAAATGTTGTGACCAGCCCCAGAAATGCCTCAGCAAACAACAGACAATCCACCTCTCTATGCTGGATTCAATTGATTGTACCCTGGTAGCACCCCTTCTCTTTCTTCAGTTCCCTACCTCATTCTTTAAACCTTTTATGTATGCTATGTACACAACACATACAGCCATTACATCTGAGGAATTTACAGGAAACTCACTTCTAAAGTCTTAAACCTTTCCAAAGCAGGTATGTTCCATCCACTGAGTAAACCTTTGCTTCTATTTGAGTAGTTTTTTATTGTGTATTGTTGTATTGTTTATTAATTTTCATTTTTGAGAAAGCATAGTAACAATACTGTTGTTTTTAAGGGTTTGTAGGGTGTAAGGGGTTTTAAGAATTTGTAGTTACCATGAAGAAAACAATTCTCCATCCTGATGAAGATGTCCTTATTCCTAGGTGAACACTTGCCTTTCTAGAAAAAAAACCTGGACCCATTAGCATTAATATTTGTATCTAAAGGTTCATTGGGTAGTTTGTCTTTTCACTTACATCTCATAAAACTGCTGGTTGCAGAGGAATTATTCAAAATTTATACATGCATAGATTGAGAAGTAAAAGTCTGCCCATTTTGATTTGGAATGAATTTCCTAAAAGATTGATCAGGCGAATCATGTTAATAGAGTATTTAAACAATATTATGTTCAAAGTCTGCAGGTCTGACCTTCATGACAACGGATTTTAGGGAATACCACCACCCATGCCAGGTGTACCAAACAATCCCGTTGTCTGTCTTGGCAGTGTAGGGACCTCTGTAGTACAAACCATTCAGGTTGGCAGAGTGACACCTGGTGGAAAAATAAAGGCAAACAGCAATAAGGCCTCCTGCTGTAAAGTTTCAAGCATTTGTTATTTCTCTGGAAGTCAAAAATTTTGCCATGTTGATGCCAGCCTAGTTTGACAGCTGCATAAATTTGCATTTGTGGATTCTGTGCACATAAACAACAGTGGTTTAATTAGGGCGGAACTGCAAATGTTTTTTGCCTCTTGTGAACAAAAGTGCTGCTTGTTCTTTCCATGTTTTCTGACATTACTAACTCTTGGAACTTTTCCTGCTAATCTGTTTCAGTGGAAAATTCTTCCAAAGTTGTTCAGCATGGATGACAGCACGGCATACACCATACTCTGGGAAAGAAATACTGTTGTGTTTTTCTGTTGTTCCAGAGTAGCCCATCTTAAGTTTTCCAGTTACACCACATGGTATTTTGTATGACGAAACCTGAATACCACCATCAGTTTGCCTATTCACCTGTGGACTTCTATGTAGAAACAGACGAATTCTGACAGCTAATTACACACATGTACCAATTCGCTGGATCATCAGAGCTGGCATTTTATTTGATGATAAAAATTGAGGGGTTTTTGTTATGCTTTTAACAGACTGAGGCAGAAATGCTGTTACAGTTTATTAAATACAGCGGTTTAAGCAAACAAAAAAACCTATAAAAACCCAAAAGGCTTGAAAAGGAAACAGCACAACATTGATACTTGCTTAGTTTCTGCAAGAAACAAGTTTAGATCTTTATGGGACCATATGGAGAGCAAACTGGCTGTTCCTTTTGCAGCATATTGTAATGAATGAGTTTGGTTTATCTGCCAATTCAGTATTTCATTGTAAATGCTGTTAATATCTAGCTGTTGAACACTATGATGGATTCCAAAACCAGATTTCAGAAAATATGCAAACAGAAAACATTCCAAATAAACCTTATGAATATTGTTACTGGCAAATCTTAGTCTTTTTGGCTTTGTTTGCACCTCATTAACAGAGTTTTTGAGAACTGAGATAAAAGCTATTATAAAAATCCCCTGAGGAAAATTCTCATCTATATATATCCTGCTCTATTGCTTACAAATTTTAAGGTCAGTTTTGATAATGTGTTAATTGAAAGTTTATAAATTGTGGACATCAAAAGTGAGTTTGTTTCTGAGAATGACAAACTTGTATCAGAGCTGACAATCTTTCTAATCATACAAATTCTGCAATGAGCAAGCACTCTGCCTACTTTAAATCAAAACACAGATTTCATTAGAAGAATCATAAGAAGGCACACCAAAATTTTGCCAACAGCAATATGAGCCAGTAAAAAGTCTTAATTAGTGCTGGAAAGCACGAATAGTGAAAATTACAGTATTTGGTATCCTACTAGATGCTGTCTGAAGTAACTGTATATACTAAATAAATAACTGGCATGTGATTATTGATATGATATTGTGAAAAAAACATTCATTATGCACGAGTCAATAAATACCTTAAAGTTAGCCTGTGTTTCTCCTATTTTTTCAATAGGCTAATATAAAGTTAAAAACTATACTGCAGTAGTTTCAAAAGTACAGCCAACGCTGAACTGTCCATGGATATTTCATCTGAATTATGTATTCATTGTGTGACAGATGTGGAGAAATGGGAGTTGGTTCCCTGAAGAACCCTTTGAATTCTGTCTGGATATACTGACTCCATTGACCCCACATAAACGTAGTTATGCAGTCTCTATGATTGGTGAGGCAGGAAGCTTGAATTAGTGATTTCTGGTCCCAAGTTGTTTCCTAACAGATCCCTGTTACCATCCATACATGGTATAACTAAAAATGGGAGCGCTGGGAGAGAATAAGCTCATGTCCAGCTGGAATTGTTCACTCTCACTACTTAGGAACTTACTGGTTCATAATTCCCTGGGTGCTGGAAAGTTTATGACCTGAAGGTAGTACCAGAGTGAACCCAACTCTGTGGATTTGCATTCAAGACAAAAATCTCTGCCAGAGCTTTGCTTACAAAAGGGGCCATTTTTCTGCAGAAGTCCAGGACAACAAATGCTGAGCTGGAGCGAGACTGGTGGCTTTAAACTAGCTCTGAGCTCCTTCCATGTGGCCTCACTTGTGTCATATCCCTTGTTTTTCATATTATCTGGACTTTTCTGTATTTCATTAGTCCTGATAGCATAGAGCAGGCCATAAACAATTCCTTCATAGCTGGGAGCTCTTATACAAACCAGCCAAGAGAACTAATTCCTTCTATATTTGCTAATCTGTGCATGACAAGTATGTCTCTGAGTGCTTTCCTTTCTCTGCCAGTACTGTTCTTTTGAGTAGGACTTAATGATACTGACATTTTCTAGTATTTTGCAGTTTCCAGTTTTATGTTAGGCTTAACATTAAAAAGTCAATAACAAAGCAGTGAAATAATAGTATTAGTAACTCATTTTCATTATCAAGCTAGACTGTCACTTTAAGAGCATGAGCTACACAACTGTAATAAGAACTAGCCTAGTAGGAGTCAGCTATCTTTAGAAGTTATGTAGCACCAACTACAAGGTATAAATAACTGTCAAGTTCTGCTGAACAGCTACTTTTGCAAAGTGGTCATTCTTTAGTCCAGATCAATCCAATATAAAAAAAAATTGAAAGGAAAAAAATTTATGCAGTGGTCTAAAAGTGATTAGTGATTCAGTCTTAATGAATTCCATGACATGATATCAGCTTGATGTGATTTGAGGTCCAGATACTCCTTTAAATCTACAAAAGTTCCGATTTCATGGGAAAAGAAGCTCCAACATAGTTGACTTTCCCTTTTATATCTTAGCTTTCCTGAAAAACGCAAAAAAACTTTGTCTACATGTGACTTTTTCCATGTCTCAAACATTCTGCTGACTGGCTATCCATGCAAATACATTAACATGTATTAAAATAAGTAGTTAATTGTGAAACACTGCATTAATAGCTGCATCATATCAGCTAAGGTGGTTACAGACTACTTATGAAAACAGTGTTTGGCAAATGAGGAGTTAAAAAACGAAACAAAGGATGACACAACAGAAACAATGGAGTTGATCCAGCCTGGCACGTCTTGCCAAGTGAACTGAGATCACAGTGAGAGAGTAGTGTGCCTCCCTGAGCTGTCTTTTAAACCTCTCTATTACACAGATAGATTGCAGAGTTTTTCTTATGGCTATATTTATCTAATTAATTGTAGGAAAGAACATAGCTGAACTGTACAGGTTGTGCTAAGGCTACCAGTTTTATCCTTTCTTTTTGATTTGGTACATTGCATGTAAGTAGAATTTTTAAATTCTTTCCTTAAACCCTATTAAAAAAAATCTTTCACTCAGTCTAGACATGCACACTGACAGAAACTGAGTGGACACATTACAGTCTCCATTTGGAAAGAATAGCAAGAGTGAGATGCTGTGAAGTGAGGTGAAAAAAACGAGTCTTGATAACCTGGCACTAGTTTAGCTCGTCAGATATTTGCAGTGCTGCCACAACTGGTCTAGTGCAACACAGGAGAAATGCAAGAGTGAAGTACAGCAGGGATATATCTGGAAACTCTACATGACCTACTTGTGCAAAAACTAGTTACCTCAGAGGGGCAGAATTATCTCCTCCTCACTGCCTGACAACAAAGACGACCTGTGGCAAATACCATTATCACAGACCAGCTTGAGCTGCACTGTAGGTGCTGTCCCTCCTAAGGTGACCCTCAGTGTTACCAGCACCGAGATCTCTCCTAGGGGACAAGGGCACATTGCAAATAAATGAACAATCCCAATCTATCTTCTACCATACGTTATTATTTTATGAATACACATGGAGCATATAAAATCAAAATACCTGTTAAACCACCAGCCAGCCTTTTCCTCTTCAGCACAATTCCCTTCATAGTTGTCATTATCCCTGTCTCTAGTACTGAATTTCATTCCTCGATGATCAGCCCACCATTTAACTTCAGGATGAAATCCACCAGTAAGGGAATCACCAGCTGTACCAGAGTAATCACCACAACTCATCTCATAAGAATGCTAATAAAAAATGTGAAGAAAGAAAAAAAAATAAAATTCCAATATGTCTTTAGCCCTTAGCACATCAGAGAGTGAAACTACAAAGAGGAACCTAATCTGTTCCATTTGCTGCTATTTTTATGCTAAGAAATGTTATGCCACTTAACACTGTGTACTAAAAGGCTGTAAAGATGCTCAAAAGGGATAAAATTTGTCATTAACCTGATGTATAAAGGACCTAATAAAAACAAAATAAGGGCTAGTTATATAGTTGTATACATTAACAAATCAGAACATCTTGTACCATTATCGTTAGCAATATCAACAAAAATAGAAAAACTGCTTTTTTCCATGTCTGCTAAACCAATTAATTCATATATCTTACAGAAAGTGTGAAATTAATGTATCAAAATAAACCACTTTTATTAGGTAGTTGAAAATTATAAGCATGTGTAAGAAAGAAAATACAGTAATAAGGTTCTACACAAGTCTTTATGGAAATTAGGGAAGCTGTATGTTTATTGTTTGTCTACAGAATCCACATTTTCCTTAAAACCTCTACTAATTTAATATTTTATTACCTCTTCTCCTGCAACTCTGAATCTTGCATACTGTGCAAAGCGCCGTTCTCCTTCAAAATCAGTTAGATCAATTCTTAAAGTATAATTCCCTTAAAACAAAACAATACAAATTATTTTAGTTAAACTAGCCTATCTCACTACTTTTCAGAACTGGGCATTATAGTAGAAGATTAAAAGAAAATGTTTTTATCATGAATCTCTATCACCTTAGCATATTTTATGGGGTTTTATCTTCTTTCTCTAAGCATATTAAAGCATCTATTGCTATTCTTTGCTGTTATTCACCCAAGTCAGCTTAGAAGATTTTAGAATTACTCCAATACATATTTTCAAACTTAGGGGGGAAAAAAAGTAAAAAAAGATGGCCTTACAGGTTTTTTAGTAAGATATTTGAGGTGGTTATTAACACATAGTTAAAATTGATCAATAAATGTTCACCTACGAAAATTAGATTTTTATACTCTGAAAATAAAAGCGTTATACTAGGATCACATCCTGGTGGCACTAATTTCCATGTGATTTAGCTGGTGAAGCAAGTGGATAAGTTTTGTATCTGCTTCATTCTACAATAAAGCAGAAGTTTGCTTACATTGAGTGACTATTAGAAAGATGGAAATAACTTTCCACTACTGGCCTAATCAACAGGACCGGCCTAGAAATCCTTTCATGTATTAGCCCACACAGCTAAAAAGCCCTGACTAAATGTCTTGGTACAGCATATACCTGTCTCTGGACTGTTAGTGATACTGATGGAAAATGGAGAGAGACAATTCTTTTAAGGTAGACTCCTGTCTCCTGTTCCCTGTTTCACAGAAGTTCTTGGTATGCCAGTGGCCTAAGGACAGTTTTGAACCTTTTGTTAGGAAACATATATACAAATGTGTTTTTTTCTGAAACTTAGAGAGGTCCATGCAGACTAACAACTGAACTTGGGATTTATGGTAACCAAAAAGGGGAAACAAAAAAATGGCCTGGAAAGAGCAAAGAAACAGAAACAATAAGACTATTGTTGAAATACAAATCTTACCTTGATTAGTCAAATAATGAAGATTTTTGTTTCCAAGCCAAAATTCGCCATTTTTCAAAACAAAATCTCCAAAGCCTTCTTCATAGTCAGCCCAGACTCTGAAAAGGGTATAAATTACTAACTTTTCAAAAAAAAAAGTTTGTTTGGATGTTTTATTATACAATTTTAGATCACAGAATAACTCAAACTGGAAGGAATCTCAGGAGGCAAGCTAGTTCCGCATCATCTCAAGCCAGAATCAGCCATGAGATCAGGCCAGGTTGTTCAGGACTTGTCCATTCAGATCTTGAAAACTTCCAAGGATGGAGACTGCACATTCTCTTTGGGCAACCTGCTGACTCTTTTCATGGTGCAAAAGTTTCTCCTTATATCCAGCCTGAACCTCTCTTGTTTCAACTTACGTTCTTTGTTTCTCACTCTCCCACTAGACACTTCTGTGAAGAATATTTTTATTCCAAGAACTCCCAAATTGCTTCCATTTATTATTTTTTAGATTTTTACTAATTGCAAAAGACAAGCTAGTCCTTTACTGATCATTAAGAGTCCTTGCTCCAACAGTTGTTAATGCATTTGACATTGAAGTGTCCTCATGTCAAATCCACAAGTTGTCAGAAAAAGATTAGAACATATGTCTCACAGAAGACCAGAAGTGGTATCTCATCTGGAGGCTGTCCCACAGAATAACCATTCCTCACTGTTATCTGGGATAACAACTTACTCATATACTTTGAAAGTTCAGATTCAACTTAGCTCTATCTGGTTTAATGTTTCTTCACTATGTTTCCAGTTTTAATTACCAAGTCTAGTACCTACCTGTCAAAATTCTGGCTGCCATCAGAACGTCTCTGAAACACAGTCCAGCCACCTCCTTCAGACATGTCACAGAACGCAAGGAATTCGGTAGGACTCTGGATTGGTTTTATTTTATAAAATCCATTTTTCTTATGGCCTTCATTGTAGATTTCTGCACAATCTGTTCACAAAACATTAATTGGACACAACATTTTCAGTCCTGTACTTACTGGCAAAATCAGAAATCAAGTCAATAACAGTAATCAAGTCATGTTCTGTAGAAGTGACATATGAACCATGCTAACAAAATGAAATGTCTCTCCGAACACATTTATTTGAGTTTTGGGCATTTTTTTTCACTTGTGTGGCTTTAAAACTTTGTTGAGCTGTAATTATTTTGATATGTCTTTGAAATAATATCTTCCCACCATGAAACATAGTAATTTTTGTTTCTACTTGACTAGCAAAGTAATTTCTCTGTTTTAAGTGGTGTCACTTTTAATTTACAGTGGTATCATCTACATTAGAATCCTGTTACAAACATAAAATTACATGTAAGACACACAGAACCTTAAAAACAAACATGTACTTCTCTGTCCAGAAAGTTCGCAGAAGTGCCAAAAACAAAAGTATGGAATTTCCAGTGTTAAAAATGGAAACAATTGCGAGGCCTGACTCTCCTGTCCTTTCTACCAAATAGGTGCAAAAATGTAGAGAGGACTATGCACAAAAAGTGCAGTGTATGTGTAAAATGATACCAGTTTGACTTGGTATCATTCACAGCCTGGTTTGCATTGCTGTTGATGAATATAATTTACAACAATAACAAAATTCAGAGCTCATGGAAATATTACAGCAATGTAATTGTAAAATCTTTTTTTTTTCCCCCAAGGAATTAAGAAATGAAAGGAGTTCTTTGTTTATATGTAATCTACCATCAAGCAGTCATACAGAAAAGATATATGATTTTCAGCATTTCTGTTTTTCCTGGCTAAGGTAGAGCTGATTAGCTTTAAGGAATTCTCTGAGTTGGCTGAACTTCCAGGCCTGGTTGGAACTTTATGAACTGTTATATTTCTTTTCAGTGAAAGTGTCAGTGAAGATTAGACATAGAAAACAAACACTTTATACTGAAAACAAATAGTTATGCCAGAGTTTGAATAAACTCTAATAGAAAACATGATTTAAATAATAGCTAACTTATCATTCTAGAGAATATGTGATTGGCTTAGGGAAAATAGCTTTTCTTGACTATTAATTTCTTAGGTTAGCAACACACAAGCAAATCTTAATTTCTCGGAGGTGTATCTAGTGTGGAATTTCCCCCTCACTATCTAATTCAAATTATCCAGCTCTGTTGAAATGAAAATGCTACAGCAGTTTGAGAAAATAATGCAGTATGAACAGGGAAAGGCATTTTCCAAGCTGTAAAGAAAGTGAAAAAGTAATGGGGGTAAAAAATCATCAGGAATGGGAACAAGTTAGAGCTGGTTTTTGAACGACATTGTAAAATAATAAATTGAAGCATATTCTAAGAAAGGACAAATACCTTTCAGAGAAATGTGGGTTTAATAATCTTTTCCAGAAACAAATGAGTCAGCCCTAATAATAAAAATAAAGTGTTCCAGGATGCTGAGTACATAAATACACAGCTAAAATTTGAAGTCAGATTTACAACTGCTTTTAATTTCATTTAAATGTTTTTTATTATATTTGATGCCTTGGAATCAGATCTTATATATATCGGTATTCCAGCAGCATAAGCACTACAAGCATATTCAAACAAGGCTATTAAAAATAATAGTATTAAGACTTTCTAGCACTGGACAGCTAGAAATAAACACCATCTAGAAGTCAGACTCCTAAACTGTATTTCCAATCCAGCTATTGTTTTGGATGGTTGTTTATTATATTAAGAGTTTGGGCCTCACTGCAGCTTCTACAAGCCTTCCACTGTAGGAGGAGTGGACCATCACCAGAATGCTGGTGAAATTACAAAAAACAACTTTAAACCAATATTTTAAAAGCTGTGATGTCAAGAGCTGATTCCAACTCAGTCAAAATGTTATTAAAGTGAGATGCAGATGTCATTATGACAGGCTTATGCATGCAAATATGGATGTCTCAGGGACTTTACAGACTGGAACAAAGTCAGTGTGTGCTTGTAACCCAGACAACCATTTTAATGCATGAATGTGAAATAACCCTGTTAGTTCTTTTTGAGATTGTTAGAACTTCTGACATTAGTCAAAGACTGGTGTTTAGAAATCTGTAACTCCTGATTAACATTTTGTAAATGTCCACTATTGACTTTTATCTGTTGTATTGCTGATACTTACGCTTAATTTATTGTCCATTGATTGTTTTTAATTATGCACTATTAATAAATTTGTAAACTTCTTAAATCCTGATTCGATTTCTATTATCTGATATTAACAATTTTTCCCTGCACAACAGGTCCAGGTAAAAGCTGAGCACTGTGTTTTAGACAAACATTCTACTATGAGTTTTTAAAACAATAACTCAATAGGCCCAATTGTGCTAAAGCTTTTGAGTATCATTACAATGCATGGAAATGAAAAGAACAGCTTCATTTCTAACCTGAATACTGTCTTTTTCCTCCCAAGTCAATGACACTGTTTTCATCTTCTCTGTCACTGTACTGAATCTCTTTCTTCTCCAAGAGCTGCATAATTTTTAACTTCTGCTGTTTCACACGATGTTCCAGAAGCCTCACTTGGCCCTGAAGTCGTATCTGCTCTTGAAAACATTTCTGTAAATCCTAGAGAGGAAAACATATCTTATTGTAAAATCAACAAATTTTTGGTCATATTTAACATGTGACACGAAGAGCCAACCAACCAAACCATAAATAAAAGTAAACTTAAATAAAACATTTTGGTCACAATTTCCTACAGACACTATGTTGACTTCCATCTCTGTTGCTATCTTGTTTAAAATTATTTAATATATTACCGCATGTAATATATAAAACATATATACAGTGAATGCTTTGCAAAGAGACTTTCTCTTTAGTGCTACCAGCTCTAACTGCAAACATGCAGCAGGGACTTTGGGGAAAAACACTATAATACAGGCCCTATTATAAGGATGACTTATTTTCTATCATCTTCCACGCACAGAGATTTGCTATCCAGTGAAGTCTGCCACTAACATTGTGAAGGTTCTAAAGAGTTTTAAAGAAACGCAATCCACATGGATATGTTTTCAACTTCATTGTACATTTTTCAAATGCTTTTAAATTGCACACTTCTTATGATAAGAATCCTAACATTGCCAACATAAATATTGTTAAGTTTTAACCTCATTTTTGGCATGCTAAAGTAGTCCCTAAGAAGCCGTGAATATGCATGAAAAATAAAAGTTAAAACAAAAGTTGATGTTGCACTGTGAGTGGTGTTCTTTATTTTGCCATGCAGAGTGGATGAGAAATGTGGCAATTTTGATACAGTGATACCTAGCACACCCTTGACCCTCAAGAGCTGAAATAGCTGTTCCAAATTCTGACAGGCTGAATGCATGCTGAGCAATAAATAATTGGTTTTAGATTAAAGACTATGGTAAAATAGCCAAAGTGAACAGAACCTGATCTAGAGAACTTAAATTAAAACCATCTGTACAGCTTAAAATAGATATTAAATAAATTATATTTCAGTGTGAGGGAGGAAAGCCTTTGGAAACATGACAAAGGTTTTGCATCAGTAACACTCTGCAATTTTTTATGAGCAGAGTTTAGTAGCTATGGTGCTTGTAAAAGAACACAACTAGCACTGCAAAGGCAAAATCAAAGGGTGACCTTCTGGAAATCTGACATGTAAGATCAAATTTGCAGTAGTTCTAAATTGGTGCTACCTTATTCATAGGGAACATTATTTACATGTAAACCTACAATATTTGCCATCTATATGGAAGAATTGATATCTCAATACATTGCCTGTCACACCAAAGTGTAGAAATATCTGCAACAGCATCCTGCTCTGCATAGTGAGGTGCACCACACTGGTGTCTGCATATTTTTGTTTGCATCAAAATAAGGCTTCACTCATTGTTAATGAACACTTCCAAAAAATGTTCCGTTTGTCTGCAATATTTAGTTACAGTGAAAAATTTGATCATAAGACTATGCAAAACAATGCTGAATACAGATTTCTGTCTTAAGTATTACTGAAGCATATCAGAGATTTGCTTTAATTCATACTTAACTGCAATCTAAAATACATGGTGAAATAAAAGAATGGAAAAAATATATACATATGTGGCATAACTGGGCAGTTTGTCAGCGACATGTTTTAGAGGGAAAGGTTGAGCAGCCTGTGTTTGTGCTGCCCACGTCGGGCTGCTCAGCCTGCTGTGAGTGCAGCGCTGAGCCGTGCGCTGCCCGAGGAGCTGCTGGGGAATCATGGCGATCCTTGGCCACAGGGGAACGCTGTAAGGCCACAGGCACGTCTCCCAAACACCTTTTTTAGAGGGACACAGCAGACAATGACCCAGTAATATCCCTGAAGTCCTATCTTATTTAAGAACCTTCCCTTGATAATCTTTCTTCAGTTTTTGATAGCTATACGAGATGGCTAGCATATCATCCATTTCTTCTAGCAGGAAGCAAGAGAAAAAAACAGTTAAAATGTATGGATATACAGAGACAAAGTTGCTACAGTGGCTTAGAGGGATGTTATTTGACTGTATGCATTGGTTAATGTAGGACGTTGCATGTTACAAAGATGCACTATTTATTGCGCAGCCTTTCCAGGCTGCTTGTTTTAATTGTATCTGCAGCTCCATACAAACCCTTCACAAAAGCTGATTTTTTTATTCAGTGGGAATTAATTCAATGGGAGACTCAGAAGAGGCTTCCTTGACTGATGTTTGCAAATTGTCAGTCTAGTTCTGTGTGAATACAGAACATTACAGAGGACTGCAGAGCTTTAGAGAGAGAGAGAAAGAGATGCACAGGTGGATTGAGAAAGAGTGAATAAATTTTAAAGGATTGAAAAAATATTTTCATGCTCACCCTGATGATCTAATGCTAACTATAAAAGAAAAGCTGTCCAAAAATTTCCATGTTCCCAGCCAGACTAAATATTTAGTCTGATCATACTAAGTTAAGAGTGATAAAGAAGCCACCATGCCACAGTTACCAGAAGGTTAGCCTGTATCAGTCTTAACTCAGTCCTCACAACCTTGGAGAACATGGTAAAATGCAATAGGAGAGACCTGGAAATGGTGGCCCCTGTTGCCAGGCCCTTGCAATTTCATAGACAAAACTTCAGGGGGGTAACTCCTCTGACACATGGCAAGATCTGAGCCCCAAAGAGCTGCCTTCCATTCTGGAAAGAGCAAGGGACAGTGCATTTGAGGAGAGGCAGCTATGCGTGTTTCTTTCCGGTGTAGCAGGAATGCATCTATCAGTTCCCCTTTCATATAGCTAAAAGCCATTCTCCTGCTGTGACTATATTATATAATAAAAGTATAGAACTTCTAAAAAATATTATCTTACTTTAGAAAAATTTGGTAGCTAAATTCAGTATGACACTACTGCATATATCACAAATTAAGGTCCTTTCCTCTGAACCAAATTAAACACAAGTCTTCAACAGGCTGTGTCTCTAAATAATATCCTTGAACTTGCATTTAAAATCCATCTTTTGTTACTGTTTACTTAAAAATTATGAATTAATTCATAAAAATGAAAAACTAACTATGAGCTGATTCTCATCTACTTTACAGACAATACACTCATGATGGGGTGAACAGTAATGTACCTACATTACACATAACAATTTCCTGACTAAAAGTTTTGAAGCTCTCAGTGCTTAGGAAGTGACAGTAAATTAGAAGTAACAATCAAAACACGACTAGCCATACTGAATAACCACAGCATAAGAAAAAAAATGCTTGAGCAGAAAAAGTTTTGAAAGTAACCTACATATGAGAAGTACTGGTATCTGATACTTTCCTTTCTCTCCCTGACTTCAGCCTTCTCATTGATGTCTCTCTCTGTCAACTCCAGACAAATCACATTAGACTTCACTGCTGAAGATCAAAACCACAGTTCTCGTATTTAGAATTCCATGTCAATTTTTCCATAGGACAATCATTAGGTAACTGTAACTTCAACTGGATCAATGTGGCTTTTAGATCTTCAGTTTACCAGACTGTTCTTTCAATGTGCTACTACACCTTTTTTCCAGAGGATAATAATTTTTAAGTCATTGGAGTTAAACCAGTGCACAGCTGGGATAATAAAGAAGGAAAATGTAAATTAGGGTTATAAGTAAGCAGCTAAAACATATTGCTATTTCATTTGTTAGATATGGACCAAAGTTAAACCATTACAATGTTGAAATACTCAAAAAAATGTGGATTTTACTGTGGCTGTCTCCAGTGGACAGTGGTGCCCACTGATTGAAACCAGACTGAACACAACCTGTTCTGTCTGTTTCAGTGAAGCAACTGTTTGCACTACACATTGAGAAGCAATTATCTAACAACTGCTGACAGCTCTGCTCTTGGGCACACAGTCCCACATTTAACCAGCTGCTGCAATTAATGTGCATTCACTTTCATTATTGTATGAATTATTTAGCAGCCAGTGACCTTCCATTAAAATTATTGCTATAAATTAGACTCAGAAAACTATTAAAATACGAAGTCTTTACTTGCGGTGCTATTTCCTATACTTTTTAGAATATAAATTAGCTCCAAAATATCTCTATATAGAGATTAGTGTTTTAATGAGATTGAAAGGTGAAAACTTTGAGATGAAGTTCAGAATATTCCCAATTTTTACTCAAAGAGTCAGGTAAAGTCCACAATATTCTAAATGGAAAATAATAATAATAATAAAAGTAAATGCATTTAACTGTAATGCCTCTTTTCTCAGTAGGCCTCTGCAGAAATCAGTAACATTTTTCTCCACTGAGCAGAAGCGATAACAGAGTCAGGTGCTTCCCATTCTGCCTCTATAAAGTTCTTATCTGAACAAAAGTCTTCCATAAGGTAATATAAGCCACAAACAATAGTTGTAACTTCAGCAACCACTTCTACCTAGGCAATTATGAATCAAGAATTCAGTCCCTTTAGGTCTCTGCCATTTAGGACCCGAATATAAAACTAGTAAGGACAGCCATGACATGCAGTGCAGGGTTGGTGAGACTGGAGGTATTTCACACTGTGGAGTAAGTGTGATTTTGTTAGGGTTTTTGTTGGAGAAACTGAATATACAGGAGAGGGTTTTGGGAGCTTGAAGTGAAGGAGCTTTGATCATTGTGTCTGAGTGTGAATTATCGTGTAGTTACATGGAAACAAGTAAGAATATGAAGTTCTGGATCTTGTTTGAGAAAAAGTTGTATGGCAATTGGACAAAGTGGAAAAGGATGGAAACATTCTGCATACCAAATATCAGTGACCAGAAATGCCACTGCTGCAGCCACTGCTTTAGGAGTTCCTGGGCTTTGCCTTTCTGTAAGTATGCTCCTCAAAACTACAGATGTTATGCTAAGTTAGCATTACCCCTGAATGGTAGTATAACCATCTTGTGTACCTTCTGTACAACGTGCCTCCATGTACCATATGACATCTTTTTAAGGGAAGATATATCGTGTCTTCTTTCATATCAGATCCAGTCACAAACTGACTGGATTTCTTTCTTCAGTGTCATTGCCTAGTGATTTGTCTTCCATTGTAAATTTATGCATTTGTTTCCTCTTTCCTTATTGGAAACTTGTCCCCACTGAACACCATTTGAAGCCATCTCCTCATTCTTTCATTTTTTTTTTTTTTATGACTTCTAATCTTCTCCATCAAAGGTTCTGCCATTGTGTGTAGAGATGGTGAGCGCTATGGAGGCCATAGGCGTTGTAAGCACTATGCAGTATTTAGAAGAAACTCTACAGAAAAATTTAATTACTCAGACTTACAGAGCTGCCAATGACATCCATCAAGCTAGCTGCAAGGACAAAATCAATCATTATCAAAATCTTCATTTTGGAAGCTGTGAAGTAGAGGAACAAAGGAAACACTAGTTAACTTAGACATAAAAACTAAAATTTACACTTGACATCTTAAATCTTATTCAAAAGAGCCTATTTAACCTATAATTCTTTTCTTACAAATCGTAAATATAATGTATACGCAGGATTCATTACAAGTGTCTAAAATAGTCTGATAAAATACAACTCCAAAAGCCAGTAAAACAAGAATTTATCCTTTTAGGCCACTTTGTATTAGAGCTCTCCATGTATTTTAGAACAGCTATTCAAGATTCAAACTCATACAATTTATTTTCAAGGCAAAAGCAAAAACAATTTAAAACAAGCTGAAAAGCAGGGAAATATTCCTTGTTCGTCCTTTAAATTTGTGAGAAAGCTCTCTGTCATAGACAAGTAATTAAAATCTGAATTGGGCTAGTTGTCCTTGAACTACAGATAACATTTGTGCACCAGAAGAGGATCAAGATAATTTTACTGCTATAGAGTAATTTGGGGGAAAAATCCAAAAGTTATCAACTTTTATTCTAATGGTGACAACGATGATGTCTTTAAACTGATAGCTATGGGTACTTTGTACTGTATGACCCATAGCATTTTAAAACCCATTGTTTCATATGAAAATTATTTTATAGGCCAAACCAATCATCACTGTATCTCACTGCCTTGTAAACATTAGCTGATAGAACTTCAAAATTTTTTATAAGACAGACATGTACTTTTCACAGAGGAGAAACCAAGGCCTCCAATCAGTAAAATATTTACATACATTATAAAAAAACCTATTATTAATTAATTACTTAAACTTCTGCAAACTATCAAGTGAGAAATCTTTCTTTTTCTTTTGAAAATACAAATATTTTCATTTAGCATATTCTAACACCTATTTAAACCAGAATATGTGTCCACTCTGCTTTTCCTACCACAGAATTATTAAGGAAAAGATCTCCAAGACCATTGAGTTGAACCATTAACTTAATACTGGTAAGTCCCTCACTGAACCATGTGCCTAAGCACCACATCTACATACTTTGAATTCTTCCAGGGATGGTGACATGTTAAGCTTTTGTGGTTAGACAAAGTGTAAGACCTATAATAGACATTAATGATTCAATGCCAGCAGGTTCTTATTGAAACACCAACTTTACAAAAATTTCCACACATGTTTCTACAGGAATTAGTATAAAACATGAGTGGAACTTTGGCAGACTGTGTTTTTACTGTACAAATATAAACAAGGTGCTTTTGAGAAGTAAGTTTTTAAGTTCATGAAAAATTGGACAAGTCCAACTGCATTTTCACTAATCTGAAAAATTCATGCAAAACCAGAAATTACAGCTCAGACAAATTTCAGATTTCAACACTTATCGATATGACACCTAGGATGCTTTTTAAAATGAGTTATTTCAGTAAGTAACATTGGCTTGGTGTTTGGTGTTTTTTACTTCTGAGGTTTGCTGGTTTGAAAGAATCATATCTGAAAGCATAGAGTTTTGAGGCCCAAGTGTACCTCTATAAAGCCCATCCCACTTCTTGCATAGGACTGACACAGACACAAAGTGTTGAGGGCACTCTGTACCCGCTGACCCATGTTACAGCAGCTCAGAAGTCTTTTTAAGCATTTTGGACATACATCTATCATTAAGCTGCAAAGCACTATCCTAAGCTGATGTCTGTCTCTGAAGATTCCAAAAGAATTCATTAAAAATAACTTATAAAATGTTTCTTGTGCAAAATTGTGAACTGAAAATCTTAGGCTAAGATATTTCTATGCCATAAACTTTCTGAATTTAAAATTATAAGTTGTCCTTCATGCTAACCAAATAAATGTTATACCATTAGAATTAGAAACTTTACTAGAATTCAGAACAAGAAGTTCTGATTTTGTTTGAAGGGATAAATCCTATGAACTACAGGCTTAACAAATGGGAGGTGGTGGTGTGTGTGAGGAATGTGCAAGAATTCCGTGGCAATGAATCAGTTATTTAAATGTCAGAGGTTTCTGCCATGATAAAACATGTACTTTCACCTTATAACACTAATAATTATAGCTATTACAGTCACTTCTGTTTTGAAAGCAGCTGTTGCCATCTGTTGGATGACACTGTCAGTGACAGGAGTGACCAGAGAATACATTAGCTATCTGAACAGCCTGCAAATTATCTGTCTCTGGTAACTGCTGTCCTGACTCCTTGCTTACTTTAAATATGTTTTCTAGGAGAGAAGGGACTGTATTTTCTTCACTGAAAGGTTCATATTACATATATTCTACTTCATCCCTGTTATTTTAATTATGAAACCATAGTATCCTCCCTCACATTAGTCTTAGTATCTGAACAGTTCTATCATGATTTCACTGACTGTGAATGCCTGAATACCACAATGAATCTTAAAAAAATAAAATCAAACTTAAATAGATTGCACAACTTTACAACTGCAGTATTCTTATTTTTTTAAAAAAGACTATCAAGTAAATCTTGCATACTGTTCAGAAAAATTTATGCTAGTAAAAAAAAAAAAAGAAGACAATGAGGCACAATCAAAGCAGGTGAGTCCCTTACAGCATGTATGAGCTGCTACGAGCAAGCTGCACAAAACGAATGAATAGCTGAGGAGTGTAGAGTGTGAGCAGTTGGTTTAGTTTGTCATCTTTAGATGAAGTCACCTTCCTATTTAAGGATGCCTCTTTCTATACAGTGTTCCTCTTGTGGGAAAATTCATATGGGCTGCACTTGGGAACTTAGCATGTCAGCTTTAGTGCTGAACTAAAACATGCTCAAAAGACGTATCAAAATATAATAATAGTCTCATAAATTTCTAAATTTTATGATTTAAATACATTGGTAAAGATATTTTAATCCTGGAGTTTCATTTTTAAGAAAGCAATCTGGACAGTAAACTCAAGATGGAGTATTGATCCTGCAGCCACTCACAATATAAGCTCACTTATGAATGTAAGAGCTTTATAAAGAGGGAGAAACTGAGAGCTCCATTTGGCAGATCTACCAGTTAGAAACAGGGAAGACTGAAACAGAGAGGACATAGGGTAAAAGAACGTACAGAGAGATCTCCAGTAGGGTAGGGGAAACCAAAATCTTTGTGCTGCTGTCCTCCAAAAAAAGAGAGAAGGTCAAAAAGAATAGGAAGAGAAAATAAAACTCAAGCTCTGAAAGAAAATGCGTGAGTTAAAAGCATTTCTCTGTTTCTGTCACTGCCCAGCAGGAAGACCCAGATAAGGCAGAGGACAATCAGCAGCACTGGTCCTGGACCTTGCACTTTTAAGCCAGTTTCTCAGCAGGCATAAACTCCTGTAGTTTGTCTGTCTCACAGTTGCGGTGACATGCAATTCACTGAGTGGTCAACCTTAAAGTGACAAGAAAAATGGTAAACTGGGTCAAGCCCCTTACATGTTCAAAGCACTTTGACACTCTACCTAAATCATCAGGTTCAGACATGGAATCAATGTGGGTAACTTTTTACTTAGTTACCCACGTTTCTAAAAACGGTCTCAGTAGAGATTGTTCTCTGAAGGTGCACATCCATGGTATTCCGTAACACGGAAATCTAATGTTCTGAAGCTTGACATCTTGCTCTAGGAAGACTCCTTTGAAAGTCAGTTTCTTAAACTAATTTCTTCAGTCCTTTAAATATTTACCCTTGTTATATAGCTATTTGCAGACAATATACAACTGTATAAAATCCTTCACTCAAAAAACCCTGCATGAAATTACAGATTTTAATCCATCACAGATGAACCTGAAGAGTTAATAAGTGTTAAGAGACTTCCAGGACGTTTTTTATAACACCTGTGTTGATTTAACAAAAAGAAAAAAAGCCCACAGATTTGTAGAGGGGATATTCCTTTCCAGGAAAATTTAATCTCAGACAGTAGACATGTGGAATAATTATCACATATCATGCTAGAGTGAGACAAACTTGGTGTTTAATTTTCAAGTTGAAACACAAAGCCTTAACGGTTAGCTGGGAAAAAAAATCTGTTTTAAACAAACGAAGTTTAAGTGCAACTCTTGAGAAACCTTGACATTTTATCCCTGGGATTACTCATTTACTATTCCAAGATTACACCTGGAATATGCATTGTACAGTTGGGCAGAAATTTTTTTCCAAAGCTATGGAATCAAAATTCTAGAAAGACAACTTTTTTCTTCTCTGTGCCAAGACGTTCTTTAAAGGATATACATACAACAAATCCTATATTCAAATTTCCCCTGAATTTGATGTTTTTTCCAAGTCTTTAAATAACAAATTACTAAATAGATTTGATGACATTGAAGTTCTGTGCTATGAAAATTTTGAACCATTATAATGTTCTTATATTTTTTGAATTTAAGAGATAGTAAACTAGATGGAATACAGATGCCTGTTTCTGTTGGCATGATGTCAATAAGACTTGCACTGCGAATAAATACAATAACAGGAAGAAAGAATCTGCAAAAAGGATAGAAGATGACTGGAAAGTTTTTTGTTTGCTTTCTTAAAATTCAATGATTAAACTCATGCACAGACTTTGCTTTGCTTAAATTTAGTGGTGTTACAAAAATTGCCCTGTGTTCCTCATCTGAAAAATAATTCATTATTTGATTTACTTTTAGGTTCTAAAAGCAGTCTTGTTCATCTAGCCATATAGTATTACAATTTTAGAAACTGCAGATTCAAGTACTGGGTTTGTTAACTATCTAGAAATGCAGGAAAATAGCTTGATCCTTGTAAAACATTCATACATCATTATCAACTCTGCACCTTCAAAAACAAATTACTTTTAAACCATAACTATAGAAATTAGCCAAACGCCTTCCTTGTTCCCTCATATGTACCTTAAATGTTTACCTTTAACTTCTGGACAGAACTCAAAGTTGTTAAATCTTCTTAAGCTGATGCAAAAAATTCCAGAGCCCTTCCCAAGCTGCGACTGTTTTTGCTATTAAATTCTGCAGAGTTGAGGCTTACATCTGCTATGAGTCACCCGGCTGGAATGTTGCTGAGAAGTTGCAGTTATCAAGACTGAATTGCAACATAAGAAGGAGATGACGGCAATTCTGTGTCTAACATAACACTTCTGAAGCAAAAGTAAACAAAAAAAACACAGGATCATCCATTCCCTTTCAGTGTTGTGATCCAGAAAATTGCTCTCTGTATCATACACAGCTTTATATTCCAGTCTTTTTCATAGTCACAGCCTAAATCTCTTAGGCTTCAGAGGTACATAGAAAGTGTAACTGACTCGATAGATTTAAGAAAAAAAACCATAATCACTCAGACTAGAAGTTACATATCAGAGGTATAACAAAAAAAGAACTATGCTAAATAAAACTGAACCCAAACATAGTACAGATACAGCTGAAGGGAACAAGAAAAAAGTACCAAAAAAGTCTTTTCTGGTGTGTTTTTTAGTCAAGGCACTGAGAAGCACAGTGACTTCGTTAGAAAAAATCACTTTCTTTTTAGAGCCAGACGAATACATCAAAGAATGTTTTAAAATACAATCTGTTTTGAGTGTTTGCCTTTCTCCTGTGCTGGCTCTTCCCAAAAAGTTCAATAAATTAGTATGCTTAAAGGAAGAAAAGAAGTCTTAAGGAAATACTGAACAATAGCAATAAAATGAGCTTTACATTCCACAATATAAATACAGAATAATAGAATGCCCTGGGTTGGAAGGGACCTTAAAGGTTACCTAGTCCCAAACCCCATGCTATGGGCTGGGACACCCTCCACTAGACCAAGTTGCTCAGAGACACATCCAACCTGGCCTCAAACACTTCTAGGGATGGGGCATCCACAATTTCTCTGTTCCACCACCCTCTCAGTAAAGAATTTCTTTCTAATATCTAATCTAAACCTATTCTCTCTCAGTTTAAAGTCCTTCCCCCTTGCCCTGTTACAACATGCCCTTGTAAGTGGTCTCTCTCCATCTTTTTTCAGAATCACAGAATGTTCGAAGTTGGAAGGGACCCACAAGGCTCATCAAGTCCAGTTCTTAAGTGAATGGCCCATACAAGGATCAAACCTGCACCCATGGCATTATTAGCACCCACACTTAGACCAGTTGAGCTAATCTCAAGGTCTTATATTGCCCTTCATGTACGTATTGAATGCTAATAATACTTGTTACAAACTTCCTCAGAATAATTTCTGATGCATTATTTGGAATCTGATTACCTGGCAGTATTTCTCTTTACCCATTACATTACATCCACTAATTAAATTCATATTCTGAACTTCAAATCTTTATTAATTACAGTAAATTACTCCTGAGAAACCTTCACTAAGAATCATTCAAAAATTCAAAATCATTCAGCAAATAATTTTTACTGAGAATCTTACTATGATTAATGAATGTTTCAAGGAGTGACATACCTGTTCATAGTGTGACTCCTAAACAATAGTTACCCAGTGGGTGGGCTCTGATTTACAAAAGTGGAAGAAAGGCATAGCATTTTAAAGTTGGATTTTTTAATAATAAATTAATTAAATTAAATTAAGAAAAGAAAATAAACAATTTATTGAGGGCTATAAGTAGATTGCCCAACATTTGAGGGCTTTAAACAAAGACTAAATGGCTAAAATACATGACTATGGTTCAGTTAAACAAGAATTATATAAAGTATCAAGTCAGAGATTTATTTTATTCAAGAAGTCTGTATGCTACCCATCATCAGAATGGCTTTGTAAAAATAAACATACTAAATAGAAGACTTTCAAAGTATAAACAAATGGAAGTCATATAAGCACAAAAGGAAGAGAGAAATATCTTTTTAGACTTTGTCTGAAAACTGGCAAATATTTGTGAGAGACTGGAAGAGATGGCTGGCTCGAAACATTTCAGGCTCATGTGTGGAGAAAGGGGCAGACGAAGTCTTGCCCTGGCAATGACACGCTCTGCTCCACACACCCCACCCCTGGGGCCTCTATCCCAGCCCCTGCAGGGGCTGCCAATCCCTGGCACACCAGAGGCCATGCTCCATACCTGCCCCGGGAGCCCCTAACCCAGCTCCTGAGTGGCTACCAGACCAGAAGTCCCACCTCAGAGAAGGGCCCAGGAAAGCCAAACTTTACTTAAGCCAGAGCACAAGGCACATATATTGTCTTGATCCTACCTCCCTTGTGTTTTGATCAGCTGAAACACTGCTGGAACCAGGAGTAGTAGCTATTTGTTCTTTTCTGTATCTCTTCTCCCTTTTGCTTTCTTCTTCCCCTAATTCCCTCTTCTCAAAGTTAGAATAACTAAAATCGGGTGGGTTGGAGTTTGCTAGGATTAATGGGCTTAAGAGTTTGCCAAGTTGTTGCTTTGTGAAATGCTTTATGTTAAATGTTGCTTTCAACTTTTGCCAAAGTTCCCTGATCTTCTGAAGTTTGACAGTAAAGTTTCTGTTGTTTTGACCTCTTGAAGAATATCTTGCTGATCTTTTCTGCCATGCATCTGACTCAGGGTATGTAAAAGAATCTTTGTCCCTTTTAAGAAATTTGCTGAGTGAGATCTGAGCCTCTACCATGCCAGAGACCTTACTGTGGCCAGTAAATACTGGATGTTCATACAGATATTCAGATTTGCTCTTCTTTGAAGAGTTTGCACAGAAGTGAAGGAAAACATTGCAAGGATCATTAATAACCCTTCTATCATTTTTTCATATAGTATATATATAGGATAAAATGCTGTTTTTAACTTCTACTAAATTGAGATGTTTAGACTTCCTCCAAGCAAGGTAAGAACATTAAGTCGTATTATATCCAGTGTATACCTTTTTTTTGATCTTTAAAAGAAAAAGCTAATGCAAGAAATCAGTGGTCTTTTTTCCCATTATATTAGCACTTGCAGCTGAGTACCTCTCCAGGTATTTTAACTGACAGAAGTTTAACAACTCAGGACAACAGATATGGATACCAGTTGGTGATGGGTGGATTGAGAGCAGATCTTAAAAAATGGCCTTAGTGGGTGAAAAGCTAAATATGAGCCAACAACGTGTGCTTGCAGCCCAGAAAACAAATTGTATCCCAGGCTGCATCATGAGACAAAAGGCCAGAAGGTCAAGGGAGGTGATTCTGCCTCTCTACTCCATTCTCATAATAATACTCCATCTGGAGTACTGCATCCAGCTCATAGGCCCCCAGCAGAGGAAAGACATGGCTCTGTTGGAGCAAGCCCAAAGAAGGCCACAAAGACAATCAGAGGGCTGAAGCACCTCTCCCACAAAGACAGGATAAGAGAGATGGGGTTGTTCAGCTTGGAGAAAAGGAGGATCCAGGGAGATTCCATTGCAGCCTTCCAGTACCTATAGGGAGCTTACAAGGAGGCTGGAGAGAAACTTCTCCATTTTGTACTAATAGGACAAGGGGTAATGGCTTTAAGCTGAATAAAGGACAAATTTAGATTAGATAATAGAAAGGAATTCTTTACTGTGAGGTTGGTCAGAAACTGCAACAGGCTGCCCAGAGAAGTTGTGGGTACCTCATCCCTAGAAGTGTTCAATACCGGGTTAGATGTGGCTTTGGGCAACCTGGTCTGGTGGAAGGTGTCCCTGTTTATGGCAGTGAGGGTGGAACTAGATGATCTTAAAGCTCCCTTCCAATCCAAATCATTTTATGATTCCATGATAGTAAAATCAGTGAATGCAAGATAATGTATTCATAATACAAGTCTTTATCATTCAGACTCAGAAGAAGCTGCAAGCATCCATTAAGATTTAATAATACAAGGAACTGTAGATTCTTTTCTTCTGTGTTGTAACACAGGTGTTAAAAATGAGAAAAAGTATATCTCTACAGATTATGTGTATGATTTTTATTCAGGAAAGTTTTAAATCACCTTCAGCTGTCATTGTGGAAATAAGGAAGGGTCAAAGATTGTACAACCACACGGTAACTGTGTTTGTCAAAATGTACTTTTTTTCCACCTGTTACAAATTAATTTGTTTATGCTCTTCTCTGCATTGTTTTCATTTGTGTAATGCTAAGGATAAAATAGAGAATATGTAATGTATTTCATTCTAGGATTGGCTGAGATTATATATTTGGAAATGTGCATCCAACACTGTACATCCACCATAATCAAATGGTCTTTCACATATGTTAAATTGTAAGAATAATAAATTGAAAATACTTTGAAATTGAATATGGTGCTTGATTTCATAACTTAGATGCTAGGCTTCTATTTCTGAGGGGTAAAAGCAAGTAAACAAACAAGCAAAACAACCCCAAAACCCATCCTGACCAGCTCTATCAAAATTATGATGTTTGAGTAAACTTAACTTTGGGGTTTTTTTTAATATGAAGTAGTAATGATGTGGTCACTCCCAAACTAATATTTTGTTTCCAAAACAGAACAAAGCTGAAATAAATGAAAAGCCAAACTCAGCTTTAGGAATAAAAACCTCTTCATGTTAATGTTTTTAAAGGCAGCCTTCTTTCCAAAAGTGTATATTTTTTTATAGATTGACTTAAGAATTGCAAGGAAATCCAGTTAAGTAGTTATCATAATTTATGATGTGCCTGTTTACCAGACCTAACAAACATCTAGGTCTGTACATATCTTGTAGAATATCACAAAAACAGTGGACTTGGAGAAGGCCCAGAGTAATTCTAAAAGAAAATTATCAAAGTAAGTTCCATTGCTGGTGTTTGTCTTCTATTCATTACCCTCAAAATAATAATAAATGTGAATTAAACTATGTTGTGAGGAAATCTATCTGGCAAAGTGACCTGCTAAAGATCTTACCGTGAGTGCCAAGAAAAGAACTTGGCCCATAATCTTCTGCCTTATTTAGAAGAACAGCTTACATATCCTGCCTTCTCTTGCTTTCTTTACACAGGAAGCTTCCTGCTGGCCTCAGTTTTCCTTTTGCCCTCTTCAAAGACATCCTTCTCCCACATTCTATTTTTTGAAAAGTATAGAATGTTTTTGGCAAGGTGCACCAACTAATTCCTCTTCCTTGGGATCAATTTAGTGCTGTTATCTACCTGTACCAGCCCTAATCAACAGTATAATGGAACCACATAGCACCAAATCTCTGCCACCAGAAAAAAAAAATGAGCCAAAAGAGTAATTTAATTAGGAATGTGACAGAAAGATTTCAATTACAAAGTTATTTAAAACCTTTCAAAATTACTCACATTTAAATCCTTGCCTATATATCGGTATGTATGTATAGAGTCATTGGACATGCAAGGCCATCATACTTGGTTACTTCTATATTTGCAAAACTGGTATCACAAAGGCAAGCATCTATTTCAAAAACATTATTGCTGGAGGATAAAATGTAGAACATCATAAAATTAATCAACTCTGTGTAGCTACGGTGGAACTTCTTATAAAACCATTTTTTTATTAGAATTGAGCACATGATTGGTTATGAACAAAAGGCCACATAATTATTCGGAAATTTTGCTTTTTGTGGATTGGATGTTTGCTAGAAAACTGCTTAGTGGCTGTAAAATGACCTACAACTTTCAGATTTCTTCCCATTTAAAGAAATAGAAACAAATATGAAAAAAATATTAGGTGGCTTTGAAGAATTCACTGTAGCTTTTATATGCTAACTATTTTAATGCTGGTATGTCTTCAGGATAACTGAAGCCATACAGAGTAGAGAAAGCACTTAGTTGTGAATATACAGGGGTGACTGATATCAGATACATTGCAGATTGCCAGCTACAGAGCAAAAAAGTAGGAAGCACTGACAACATTTTCCTCTTAGAATTTTAATTTGCAAATGAGAATTCTTGGTTCCGATCACTTCTCTATAATGAGTGGTGGGGCTGCTTATTTCTTTCATATTCTTGTTCTTTGATTCAATTCAGAGACAGAAATTTATGTGGCATTTCTAAGCTGTATAGCAATTTTCTCTTTTTCCTGCTCACTTTTTAGTTTACTTATTTGTTCAAAGTAGCACATATTTATGTTGTGACTCCAGAAAACTAAATAATATGGAAATGGATAGACAATATCGTGATATAAAACAACCACCCAAGGTATTATGAATTAAAGGTTGTTCCTACTCACTTTTCTAATGAATCTGCAGATACACCTGTTAAAGTCAAATCTGTCATTTCAGAAAAACGGATTCTTTTTGGATTATCTTTGTTGGCCAAAGAATAAACTGAAGATCCTAATGGACTATAAATAGAAAAAAAAAAAAAGAGAAAAAAAAGAAAATAAAAAGAAAACAAAAAGATGAGACTATGTAACTAAGAGTACAATGTACCAAATATAATGTTGAATTAAACAACATAGATTGAAACCCATAGATTAAAACCCATATTTTTATGCTGCTTATGAAATTTTATTTAATTTCTAAAGAGTGAAATAATGCTCATAACGTTGCCAACTTCTTTGCTATATAGACCTCTTAAAATAGTTTTGAAAATAGATTTTAATGGAGTCTGACTTCAAAGAGGACAATGAGAAAAATGTGGTCTTAGGGCTTCTAGGCAGAGCAGCATTGGTGATCCTGATGTGTTTTGGTTGAGTGAAGTAAGTGTGTTTAATAAAACAAAACTGGTTATGTCTTGTGGGTCCATCCATCACTTTATCACTTGGTCTGACTCCAGTCACTAATATTTTACCAGAACATAATACCTGGAGTGCATATAACATCAAATGTTACAGACTGGTGAGATAATAGCAGTACCAACAGGATTAGTTTCTGCACCCCCAGGGATGTGGAAAGGGTTTACAACAGGGCTCTTGTCCATTCTTCATCTGAGACTTTTCCTGGGATCTGACTACGTTAGCTAATGCCTATCTTCCAATTATTCCTCTTTCCTTTATTGCTTCTGATGACTGTTTGCTTGAAAGGTTCATCAAAAATTGTTTCCTTTTTGTCCTGGTTTCTTCACTGGTATTAAACTGGTGAATCTTGACCAAGCCTAAAGCTTGACTTTGTGGTCTTAAATGCCTGTGCCTCTCCTCCTACAACTGCTTAATTTGTTATCAGACCTCATAGGAATAAGTGGACACTTCATCATCCTATATAAATCAACTTGAAATTATTTGTTAAAGCCTTAAAAGATCTTTCCAATCTAAAGTTATACAAAGAAAGAAAAAATATCTTTAGCACAGTAGCTTGGTAGTCACTGTGTAACCATATTATGGTAGACTGATAATTTTTGGCCAGTTTAAATTTTGCAGCAAAAAACTCTGTCATAAAATCAGGAAAAAAATGGACAACTACTGCTTGAAGCAAAGGCTCAATTCATTACTATCTTCATTTCAGGGCTTTTAAAAATCTCTCTCCCCAGATACTTCTCACATCTCCTCTGCCTCAGTAAAATATTAATCTTTCACGTCTTCTTGTCTCCAGTCCTTACATGCCTGTATTTTGTTTGCTTTCTTTCACTTTGGAATGATAAAGTAAAATCAACAAGATACAGCCTACAGTTGTGCAAGGAAAATATCATCATGTCTTTGACATGGATTTCAATCCTAATTAAACTGGGCTCTCTCAGAGATAATCCATTCATTTCTGTCAGGATGCACTCACTAGCATGTCTGCTGAGGGAAGTGCTTATAACAGAGATCTTTGTAGGGGGGTTTAGTTGCTGTCTGTCTAGAAGCTTATTAGAATTTATATAGGACTTCCCTCCCAAAATATTTCTTTTATTTAATTAACAAAACATTCTTTAAGCCATATGAGTTTTGCCTCATAATCATTCTCAAAACCTGAGATGTTATTTTACAACAGTAGTGGAGAACCACCTACTGGAAATAATGCTTCTTGCAGTGCAGCCCGTGATTCCTTCGTGCCTGTTGTATCTTTTCAAATTCTCCATCCCAAACGAAAAATGGCTCTGAGGAGCCATTTCTAAAACAAATAAACAAAAAGAAAAAACACATGAACAAGTTTGCAGCCAATCCAGAATAGGGGCAGAAAATAAGAAGAGAAAAATCATCCTCCAAATGTCAAGCAGAAATCAGAGTAATGATGCTGTAAGGTCATACTGTGCTAAGGAAAACACACAGTTATGACATATAAGGGACTACACTAAAGTACTTCATTGTTACTGAAATGTACTACAGTCAGTTTGATATTTTTTTTCCCTTAAAAAAGTATTGCATCTTTTATGCAAGTTTGTTTGCATTTTTTTCTGCAGGAAACAACAGGAACGAGGGAGCTGTATTTTAAGAAGAGGGCACAGCAAAGAAAATAATTATAGCCATTGTACTGGGGCAGTATTTTCTCTTAAATTCTGCCTCCACCTGCCCGTCTGTGGGGGATTTATCACTGTGACAATAGAAAGCATCTTGTCAACAGCAACACTGCCAATACTGTGATGAATATCCAGACATGATACTTGAGTTCAGAAAAATAGGACATTAGTTAAAAGTATAATAAAAATGCTGATAAACGAACTTCTTTATTAGCTGCAGAATTGCAGTAGAGATTGATAATATATCCTCATCATATAAATAGCTTCCATCAAACTGTTGCTGATTGTTTTCAAAGTGATTTCATTTGTGGACATACAGTCAAGTAGCTTGTGGTAGAAATGGGAGAAAGATTCTGCTCTAACAGTCAGTCTTACACTCACTTCTTTCACTCACTCAGTATTGTCGAGAACTATTTCTTTGATATGGGGGAATGTGCTGGAGATAACAAAATTACTTTTATTGAAACATCTTTATTTTGGTGATTTTCCAATTATTTAGTTACTTTTCTAGATTACAGGTAGATTAATGGGTCATTGAAAAGGATTCATGTATCCCCTTTTTTTGTTTAGCAAAATACATTGGTATAAGTCCTAATATGGGAGAGATGGGGACTAACTGCATTTCCATGTTGTACCAGTAGAATGTTTCTCTAGCAGGATCAATTATGAGGTCCGTGTAACTGCTTAATGCTTTTGCTTTAGAAGCTCAGTGTAATGGAAATGCTGAAAATGCTGGGTTTTTCTATTTTCACAAGGGACAATCTTCCCCAAATGAAAGTCATATAAACGGTACCAGCTTCACTGAAATAGAAATCCTCAGTGTGTTATCCAAGTCCAGTCCCTTGAAGGACTAACAGCTTCCTCATGAGGGGAAGAGGAGGGGCAGGCGCTCATCTCTTCTCTGCGGTGATCAGTGACTGGAGCCGAGGGAATGGCCTGAAGTTGCATCAGGGGACGTTTATGCTGGATATTAGGAAAATTTTTCACTTGGGGCACTGGAACAGCTCCCCAGGGAAGTGGTCACAGCATCAAGCCTTACAGAGCTCAAGAAGTGTTTGGACAACACTCTCAGGCACATCGTGTGACTCTTGGGGTGTCCCGTGCAGGACAGAGCTGGATCTCAGTGGGTCGCTTCCAACTCAGCATATTCTACGATTCTAACAACTCCGATTAAATTCCTAGCACAGCCCACAGGCTTTTACGCACAATTGTATTTTCAATGCCAAACCCTCTACTCATATTTTTTCCCCCAAAGGAAAACATTAAGAACCTAGATGGCTAAACTCCATGCCACAAATCAAGGAGCAGAACACGCCAAAGGCTGACAGGAACGGAGTAGTCGATACTGCTCCAAACGAGAGCAAGAGCTGATTCTTGTCCACGCTTAGGGTCTCAACATGATTCTACTCATCTTCCAGTCAGGAAAAAGCATTTTCAGAGTTCATCGCCGTTTTCGTATTTTATTTTATAAGAAAAATACCCGCCACGACCCCCGCCGGCCGCCCAGCAGCTGACGCGCCACAGCGCTGTCATGGGGCAGGGGCGGGGCGGGGCGGGTTGGGGCCGTGCCCTGAGGGGAAAACTACCACTCCCAGGAGGCACCGCAGCCGGCCCCGGGGGCACCGCCCCCGGCCCGCGCGCAATGCACGCAGGGAGTTGGAGTTTTTTCACCCACGGCTCTTCCTCTGCCGCCCCGGCGGTTGCGCGGGGGATCCTCGCGCGCCCCGCGGTGCGGGTCGGGCGGGGCGCGCGCAGGACGGAAGGGTCTGGGCAGGCGGAGGTTACCCGGTAACGGTGAGTGTCTGTCTGTCTGTCTGTGTCTGTATCCCTCCGCCAGGACCGCCCCCCGCGCCCCCGGCGGAGTGGCGGCCAAGATGGCGACGGTGGCTGAGGCAGGAGTGCCGTGAGCGCCTCCGCCAGCTCTGTCCCGCCGCGTCGGGCGAAACGAGGCCGCGCCGCTCCTCCGCTGCCCGTAGGCGAAACGCTCGTGGCGGCCGGCGGTGCAGGAGGAGCCAGGCCGGATGACCTCTCCTCCGGCGCGGGGTGAGCCGCCTTCTCCTGCCCCTCGCGCGGCGCGCTGCCACTTCCCCGTCCCTTTCCCCTGGTGGCGGCGGGGCCGCGTTGGGGCGGTGGGGCAGGGCGGCGGCCCGCGAGGGTGGCGGCGAGGAGCGGGCAGCGGACTCGGAGGCAGCTCCGAAGCGGTGGGAAAACCGTGCGGTGGCGGCGGGCTGTGCGGGCCGCGCCCCTTGCACAGGGCAGGGCGCGTTACCCGCTCTCCAAGGAGACGCCGCCGCGTTCGCGGCAGCGGAGGCGCCTTGAGCAGAGCCCGCCTACCCACGCTCCCCGCGGCGCCCGGGGTTTGGCGCCGGGAAGGAGCAGGATCGCCGCCCCCGGGCCGGGAGCGCCTCACCCGCCTCAGGCAGCGAGCGGTGCGGCCGGCAGAGCTGCGGGGCCATCGCTTGCTCCGCCGGCCCCGTTGGCGGCGACGAGACCCGCCGGGCCTGGGCTCGGCGCCCGCCGTGGGATCGGAGCGGATCGGGACGGCAGAGCCTGCGGGCGCTGGAAGGCCCCGGCGCTGGAAGCTGGAAGTGCCGGGCACACCGCCCCTAGCCAGTGTGTGTGAGTGTGCGGCTCCTGTGAGCACTGTCCGGTGCGGCAGGGGAGGATTTGCTCTGCTGACTGTTCCTGTGTGACGATACTGTATGGTTTGCTTTTAATGAATTAATATCCAGTGAGGAGCGCACGTCTTAGAAAGCTAAACTTAAAAAGAAATGTTTGGCCCCCATTTTGAGCCTTTATGGTGCTGTCATGGCTTTTTGCGACTTTCTATTTTCCGTTTAATTTTTTTTTTAATTTTCAGAACTGTTCTCTTTGCAGTATTAAGTGCTCTAGAGAGGTGTTGCATTCTCATGAATGCTATAGGAAAACATTCGCAAGAGCATCTTTACTGTAGAAAAAAAGCCTTTTGAAGTAGATATCTTTGTTTTGCTTGCATGTCAAGTAGTGTTTCTTCTGTGCAATCTACATATTACTGTTACATGTACAAAATATGTTTTGACTGTCATTTTACGTGTTTCACCTCTAATCCTGTATGTTACTTGGAGTTATTATTTACGTAGAAAGTAGACCTGAGAGTCTTCTCTTTTTTTTCCCCAATCCCTGGTAAGTGTTGTAAGGAAGTAGGCACATGCTTAAATAGCTTTTATACAGATACTGTGACTTGCAAGAACCTGAAATGGGCAATGGGTTGCTATAGATAGAGAGATAATAGCAAGATAGCAAAGCTTTTAGAAGAGGATTTGTTGTAGAAATAGCTGGTAAAATGAAAACAAAGAAAAAATGCATATTGATGAAATGTGTATGTGGAAGTAGAAAGTACAGCTTCATGTGAAAGAGAAGAAAAAACCTGGCTGAACCTCTTTGTGTCTTTCAACTGAGATAAAGAGGTGAAATACCAGCAGAGCTCTCTGATCTTAAACTTGTTTGAATATAGTTCATTTGGAGGTATCAAAAACTGTAATAGGAATTTTTAGAAACTTTCTCGTTGGGAAGGGCACAGTTCTGTTAGAACACTTTAAAATCTGCTTGCTGGAAATAATGTAGATACTGTTATTTTTGAGCCGTATTTATCAGGGCATGTTGGTGTATGCTTGGTCTCTTTTTTTTTTGAGAGTCCAGTTATTCAGGATGTTCCATCTGAGGTAGTGAATTTATTTCAGAGGTAATGAGAGTCTCCTCTCATAGTCTCATAGTTGAGAACAGCTTTTGTGAAAGTTGTAGAACAAATAAATGTGAATAGTCACTTGTATTATATAAAGATGAATATTGCCACTTCTTTTTACAGTGATAGGCAAGGAAAAACTACTTTTGCAAGGTTTTAGCGGAATTATATAACGTGATGATGAGGAAACAGCTTACAGAATTGGACTGTAAACCCAGATGGCCTCTAATCTTCCTCATTATGCTCAGCGACATAGGTCAGGATACAGTGTCTGTTGAAATGTTGGGTCTTGCACATCTACAAAGCTGAAGCACATCTACAGTTTATCTGTAACTGAAGAAAGTTCTTCAAAATCACGGCTGTTTTTAAACTGATAACTATGCATTTGCTTTGAACGCATGCAATTTGTAGCGTGAACTTTTTATAGGATGCTTGTGTTTCTACAAGAAAATAAACAAAATGTGAAAGGGCATTGTGTTCTAATTTTCTGACTGAATCGGTCAGATTACCTGAAAGTTGCACAGAAGGTCCTTGAGCTAACATCTGGTTTTTGTATAGTCACAAGGTTAGGCACATCAGGAAGTTTATCTGGTTCTGAACATGTCTGTTTTTGTTTTTTTTTTTTTTTTTAATTTTGGTATTTGTTGGTCATGTAGTTTGTAAGTGGTACCCTCTGGTTGCATGGCCTAGTGAGCACTTGTGTTGGGATGAAGAAGAGAGTGTGGGTGCTTGTGCAGGGACAGTTGGGCAAAGTTCCCAAAGTAGCGGGCACTTACACCTGTTACACCTGTGTTACGGTTGTGGTTGTGAGATGCAGAAGTGGAATGACTCCTGACTGCATTACTGTGACCTGGGCTGGCACACTGCTGAGTGGAGATGTGGTTATGGTGTAAGGAACACACCTGGTAGGTCCCGTTTCCTTTATGATTTAGTGACAGGCTGTGTTTGTGTAGGAATACTGCTTTGTGCAAGTGTGCCTACTCAGAGGGCTGGACTGTGTGATTTTGATTGAATCCTATACCTAAGCAAGAAGTACTGGGACAGCTTCAAAACTTAGTTCAAGATTAATCTGTTTTCCTTTCTGGAACTGATAGTAAAAAAAACCAACAAACTTCTTAGATACTTTCTAATCTTAAATTTTGGGTGATTTCTTCATCTGTACTCTGTGAAAATTAGTAGTAGATAGTTGCAGTGAAGTGTTGAAAAAGTGCTTCCTATTGACTTCTATATTTTTATTTTTTCAGTTAAGTTTAGGATTATGTCCTAACATAGCAGTGGAAACGAGCTGAAAAAAGTAAATCTCTGCAAGAACACTTTTCTTCTGCATCTATAGCAGTTCTTCAAAGGTAATGTTTGTAGCTTTCTGCACTGGAATTGTGCCAGCAGCACTTAGCAAATATATTCTTCACCTTTTGGAACAGGCTAATCTAATTTTACTCTCGTAAAGGAATACATTTTCTGGTCTTTCAACTTCAACTATTCTTTTTAATTTCCAATGTCAAAACAAGAAGTGAATATGAAAACTTCCAGCATTTAAGTTGCTTTATATTGCACAGAGTTACACTGATGGAGAGCAGCAAAGCTCTACAAAACCCGCATTATTTTATTTGTTTTAGGTAGAAACTACAGGCAGGTCATTCACCGCTTAAATAGCTTAAGGTGTGGTAATGAAAGTAAAAATCCTTTTATTGACGTCTGTTTTCCTTGTATTTTTTCAAAGTGTGTCATTCAGTACTCTGTTGTCAGCATCTCAGTGTTAAAATGAATGTGAAAGTTTTGCATACTAGGTTTCCAAAGTCACTTACTGTATTGAATAGACATCACCCTGGGCCTGAAAGTGTAGGCTTTATGAATTACAAAGCAGTCCTTCTGAGCACTGTATAGTGTGTTTTAAAGTGAGGACAATTGAAACCATCAAAAATAAACCCTTACTTTCATAGATCAGAGGTTAAGAAGGCCCAAACGCACAACTACTGTTTCTTTATTTTTTAATGCCAGTTTCTGTGTTCTTCTCATTGATATATTTCTAGTAACATGGTGTAATATATGAGGAGTTTAGTTTCCTAAACAGGAAACTTTGTGTTTGCATTTTATAATGAATATGTAGTTTTCTTCTCAGATCATGAATCTTTAAAATATTCTGTGTAAACTGATTTTGATGCAGCACATTTCTTTCAACTCTTTCTCATAGATTGTGTTTATTGATCGCTTGTCATGGCAACAGGAGGTGATCCCTTTGAAGAAGGCATGAATGATCAGGACTTGCCCAGCTGGAGCAATGAGAGCCTTGACGACCGGCTGAACAACACGGTAAAATTCTTCTTTTCTTTCTGTTGCCATTTGATGCTGTACGTTAGAAGTACCAGCTAGATTCTGGTAGTAGCAGGCAACAATGCAAACCTCTAAGCCTTGTCAGTACAGCTTTACAGGTAAATACCTGGAAAAACTGAGGTAGATGTAAGCAAGCAATGAGTATATTTCAGAAATTGTGACATCTGTAGAGGTATTTATGGCAAGCGTTTTGGGTAAATGAAGTAGCCTGACACAAAAGCATTGTAGGTGTCATGAAAGTGAAAACTATAATTTAAAAAGTTCTGAACTCCTGAAAGTGAAAGAGTCCTTGACAAATAAGAAAAATAATACTTCAGCTTAATTTGAGATTAATTTAATGCATTTAGGATGAAATAGATTTAAAATTTCCTGACAAGCTATTTTTATTTATGCAGTGGAGAAAATTTTATTTTGTAAAGTGATGTTTGCTCTAGAAAACTTGGTGCATATTTCAATGTGACTTACTATTTTTGCTTCTCAAATGGAAGTAAACTCTCTCACAGAATGCAAACATTTGTCTGTGTGGGTAACAAATACAATTTTTTGTTCTCTCTCCTTCCCCTTAAGGACTGGGGAGGTCAACAGAAGAAAGCAAACAGATCGTCTGAAAAAAACAAGAAAAAGCTTAGTGGGGAAGGTGAAACGAGACTTACTAATGACATATCTCCAGAATCTTCACCTAGAATGGAGCGACGGAAGACCAAAACTTCTCATAGCTTTCCTCATGCTCGATACATGACTCAGATGTCCGTTCCAGAACAGGCTGAGCTAGAAAGGCTTAAACAAAGAATAAACTTCAGTGATCTGGATCAGGTTTGTGTGAATAGTAGCTCCCACTAGAAATGTGACTCCAAAATGTATTCAGTTATCTCTTAATAAAGTGACAGATGAGTAAAGAATCCTGTCATAAATGATCAGGGTAAACAAAAAACAAACAACCTAATAGGCACCATGACAACCAAATCAAAATTCTGGTTTTGAACTTCAGAAAATTAAGGGAAAGTTCAGGACCATGGCTTTCCTTTGTTTAAGAGTGTACTAGCTGTCTTCACTTTCTTGCTCTCAGCCATTAACAAATGCCTGTGTCCTTGGAGTAGTATTTCTTACTCATCATACTTATCTACTACTTGAAAATAGATGTTACTTTATTTTAAAAGTCTGTTCTTGAACTGCCGGTTTGTGATCTTGAGTATTGTTACCCTTGTGGGTTAAGCAGAGGAGTATCATTAAAAACTGCTCCTCAGTAGAGTGTAGAGAATTTTATGGCACAAATTCTTGAGCCATAACTACTTTTTGGAAATACAACACATTGATCCTTCCCTTGTCCAAAACCAATGAAAAGTATGAGGGATTAATTCTTTTGGAACAAGGCATAAATTTGTGTAACAATTTCAGAACAGAGGGTAGTTCATCTTTCCCAGAGTTGTTACTAATTCCTTCGATTGTGAAGATTCTTTCCAGTGTCATTCATTGTTTTGACTTACAGTTTAAAGGCTGGGCACAACTTCCTCCTCAAATATTTGTTAGGGCAACACATTGCTATTCATGAAGTTCTAAAGAAAAGCTGAAGTTCTGAGGTATCGTATTCTGCACAGGAATATGTTGCTCTTTTATAATTTTTCTTTTCTCAAATGTACCTGGAGAAGTAGAATGCCTTTCACTACAGTAAAGGTGAAGGTCACAACAAGAATGAGGAACTAAATGCTGAGAAACTACAGAACGTTTTCTCTTCTCATTTTTCAGAGAGGATGAATTTGCTTTCTGAAAAGTGTATGGCAAAAATCATTGGCACTGTCTTTAGCTAACTTTTGGCCAGTTGGTGACTAATTAGGTAACTTTATAAACAGTCTAATAATACTGTAGAAATAGTAATATAAGCAGTGAAACTAAGAAGTGTTGAAAACATATTGGGTGAAAAAAATAAAGCAATTGTTCTTTCTTTTGTTTGTATGTAGAGAAGCATTGGAAGTGATTCTCAAGGCAGGGCAACGGCTGCTAACAACAAGCGTCAACTTAATGAAAACAAAAAACCATTCAACTTCCTGTCGCTGCAGATAAACACTAACAAAAGCAAAGATCCTGCCTCAAGTTCCCAGAAAAAGGAAAGTGGGGTATCAGCGCAATGTAAAGAGTTGTTTGAAGCTGCTCTAAGCAAGGATTTCTTGCAAAACTGTCCAGTGTCTTCTCAAGAAGATGGAAGGAGAGAACAAGCGATGGATAGCAGCCAGGTACTTACGCAGCCTATAAAGTCTACAGAATATTGACTCTTAATTTTCAGTTCTTCTTTCTAAATTTCTTCAAAGTATAAATCTTCATTGGAAATATTCAACTTGCTGCTGTTCTGAAACTTGAAGAAAATGTGAAACCAAGCTTAATCATCTACTGTTCTTTAGAAATCTGCTTGTTGATAACAGAAGTAATATTAATTTTCATTTTAGAGGTTGGGTCCCTTTTATATGGTGCCAAAAAGTGCTCTCACAATTCACTATTTTCCAGTGTTGATGAGCTCAGTTGTGTTTTAACCTGTGTTGACCAGAAGCTGCGTGCTTCTGCCTTGCAACTTCCCGCATGCAAAATCTATCCTTATAAAAGCTGTTGACTTTTAACCACTCGTGGAAGAGTGCTCCTAGGAGTGAAAGTACTAACATGTCCCCCTTTCGTTACTCCTTTGCTGTTGCTGTCACTGTGTCTTGTGCATTGAATACATTGCAGTTGCAGCTGAATGCATTCAGTAACTTCAGTGTCTTTGCAGATTGTGAGCAGACTAGTTCAGATTCGCGACTATATTGCTAAGGCCAGCTCCATGCGGGATGATCTTGTAGAGAAAAATGAAAGATCGGCCAATGTTGAGCGTTTATCACACCTTATAGATGACCTTAAAGAGCAGGAGAAATCCTATCTGAAATTTTTGCAAAAGATGCTTGTAAGTTTGAGAACATAATGTGTTTGTTTCTGCACTGTAAGCTTTTTTTAGGAATTGACCATTAATGTTTTGATGGTGCTACTGAGAGTGTTGATTTTGGTATGTAGTACCTTCCATAATTCATTTTTACTGCCCCCTTATATAGCTTTTGATTTGTGCCAATGAAATATTTCAGGCTAGAGAAAATGAGGAGGATGATGTTCGGACTATAGATTCAGCTGTGGGATCTGGTTCTGTAGGTGAGAGCACATCGCTAAACTTTGATGTGCAGTCTGAGGCTTCAGATACCACGGTAAGCTGCCTTTTAGTAATTAAGGTAGAAATGAGGGCATTATTTTGGTTTTTTCATGGGTGTTATGATGGTGTCGATCTGCAGTTCATTTAAAAAACAGTAAGTCCCCAAGCACTCGTTCAGGAGGTGTCCATGCATGTGTGGATTTACTTTTTTAATATGAGGGAAAAAGTGATTATTCTGTCACAACAAAAATCTAAAGAATCTTTTCAATTTTTATTCTTTCTTCAAAGTACAGTGAAGAATTAAATGTGTACTTTGGCAGAGAATTCACTGACTGATGTAGGAAGAAATCGCTTTCTATACAATTTTTCATCTCTAGGTTTGTTTCTGTTAGTGGGGAAAATTTTCAGGTGTTGGGTGAGGGGAGCGTTTAAAATGTGTCATTAGGGGGCCATTATCCAAGCGTCTTTCTAGTGATATGATAGAAGTATTGACCTAACACAGAAGTTTCTCATTTCTTGGAAAGATGGGTGCCTTTTCAGAAAATGTGTTCTGAGTTTAGTGCTGAGATAAATAGTCCAATCTTCCTTTCTATTTATAAAAGCTTTTTTTTTTTTTTTTTAACATGGTAAACATTTCTTGTTGTAGATACAAAAGCATTTTAATAACTTAAGCTTTATGTCTTCTGTTCTGTTATACTGAGGAAAAATACCAGAGAGCAGGTGCTCTTTCTGGCCAGTTAGCACACTGAATGTCATATGGATAAGGAGAATTTACCTGCTTGGAAATAAAACAGTTAAAACATTAAGAAGCTTTTGTAATTATTTTTAGCTTTATAAGATCTCTTTGTACCCCTGTAAAGAAATAAAATGATAGACATGGAAGATGCACTTTTAACTTAAAAAAATTAAATTTGGAAAATGCAGAAAAAGACAGGTGTGTTTTTTAAGAAGCATCCATGTAAACTTGCATTTGTCTTAGCATTTGTAAAATTTGCTCTTGAGCTTATTTGGCTCTTAATTTTGCATCTAAGCTCTCCTTACATGCAGCTTGAATGTTTTACATGCAGAGTGCATACTTCCGGTCACGTAATGTTGATTGCTATATGGAGCTTTATTGTTATGCAAATTCTAAGAATGACAAAAATTGTCTTCACTTGTTAGTATATGTTATTAGATGTTAGTTTTCATTATTTGACAAGAATAGATGGATAGGTTTGTAATTTAAATATGCATGTTAAGTTGGAGCACATTTTCAAAATCTAACATACTAAACTATTCAATATAGGAGGTATCCTTTAGTTTGAGCTGTCGGCCCCGCATTGAGGACAAACTAGGGAATTCAGCTTCACAGGTTACAGACATTGATGTTACACCAAGCCCTAAAGGGAAAAGTGGGAGAGCTGCTCTGAATGACAGGGAAATCTGGCCTTGTGGGATTAATAGCCAGGATCATGGATTGCTCCCAAAGGTACACTTCAAAATGTTACTTTAGCCTCAAATAGGGTTTATACAGGCTAGTCTTCCCCGTCCCCCCATCTCCCTTATGAATTGCTTCAAATGTATTTGTTGCTTACAGTGAATGTTCCCACTGGATTGCTTATCCACATCCAGCTGTCTTTTCACTGCATCTTCTTTGCCTAGAATATTTTTTCTTTGAATAGAGGTGTTCCGCAATTTTTTCTTCTAAATTGTTAGCGTTGACAGTTAGCATCCATGTAACTCTGTACAGCAAATGTGATATTTTGTAGCCAATACTTCTAATTTTGTTGTTCCCTTCTTGGGAGAACATTGTAAATGTGACTTAGAGACACTTGTCATGGTTACACTAATAGTCTGCCAATGCACATTTAAACTAATACCAAATACAGAAAATGAATTAGAAATTAGTAGCCTTAACTTGTTCCACAAATGTTTGTGTATAGCTGTTTCTATAAATATTTGGTTGGAAAGGGGAAGACTTTCAAGGGGCACAGTGTCTAAGAAGTCCTTTTTTACCCATTATGAGCTTTTCCATATCATTGTCCTTCCTGTGATGTAATTTAAAAAGAGTCTTAAATTCAGTGAGGTTTCTTCCCTAAAATAAAGGCTTAAATGTTTTGTCAAGCTTACTAGTCTAAATATAGAACTTAGTTTGAAAAATTTGTTAACACAATTTTCATGAACTCAAGCAAATCTGGTACTTCAGATAAAGCCTGAATTATTTAATTGGTGAGACTGAGTCACATACCTTTTCCCCTTTCTTCCCCTTGTTCCTTCCTGTTCTGATTTCAGTGTGTGATCTCTTTTGACTCTGCTCTGCTGTTTATATAAAAGATGAGAGTTTACAGCAATGATCAATGTCAGTTGCAGTGCAGCTTTTAGTGACATTTGGAATTCTGGATGTTTTCAACTTTCTCTACTGAAAAGTTGAGCATTCCTTGGTACCCAGAACTAGTTAATAATTGATGCCTGCTGCTGTTCTGACATTTGATGCAGAGTATTTGGACTGAATTTTTTACTTTAGGAACTTAGTACTATGTGGACAGAAGATAAGGCTTTCAAGTTAATAGTGTTCTTTGTAAATGCTTGTTATTTTCCATTATTTCATCTGTAAAGTGCAATAATGCAACTTCAGACAAGATCAGGAGCCTAATTGTGGATGTCTCATTAAAATCCTTAATTTGAGTAAAAGTTTTGATGCAAATCTCCAGCTCCTAATTAGCATAGGATGAGGAAAATAACTGAGTTTTAATATATTTTAACTGCTCAACATGCTTTCATTCTTTCAGAACTATTTCCAACTATTGTTTGAAAACAATGTAGAGAGGATTCTGTACATATTTTATTATAGAATTGATTTACCCAAACCTGGTGTATTCTAGTATTGATGCCATAAATACAGCTCACAGAACTAAGCACATTATAGGTTAGAAAAGAGTTACTGCCTAAAACTGCCTAAAACATTCTGCTGAAAATTTAGATTTTAGACCTGTAAATCAATTGAGATCTTGTGTTTTGTATAGCTTGATGATACAGTGCCTTCTCTTGGTTACCTTGCCAGTCTTAAAGGTTAATACCCTCTGTTATGATTTAAAAGACAGAGGGAGGCTTGGGTTAGTCTTTGGGTCACATTAGGGCAGCTGACTGGCTTTGTAAAGAAAACTTAAACCCTCAGGAGCTATAAGCATGTCTTGGCAGTACAAGCTTCTTCCTATTGGATATCTAAATTTTTTTTTTAGATAAAGGACTATCAGAAAGATTAAACTGTTTCACTTTTTCTTTTTTCCATTAACCAGGCTGTTCATTTATATGCAGGTTGTGCTTGCTTTGACACTTCTTTTGCTAGTACTCAACAGAAGAATGGTTGTGGTTATGGTAATGTTGCTCCATGTCTTGCAGGCCAGAGATCCTCAACAGGAAGCTAAAGAGGAGCTGGAGAACTTGAAGAAGCAGCATGATTTATTGAAAAGGATGCTGCAACAGCAGGAGCAATTGAAGGCTCTTCAGGGAAGACAGGCAGCTCTTCTTGCTTTGCAGCATAAAGCAGAGCAAGCCATTGCTGTCCTGGATGATTCTGGTATGTGGAATGATGGTTCTTCTATCATGTTAGCATGCTGACTGAATGATCAAGCTGGAATTGTGCAATACACATTAAAAGAGCAAAGCCTCTATTTCTGAAAAGAGTTGACAATGTAACATTATAAAATGATGTGTCATTTAAAAACTTAGAGCTGATTACTGTGGTTTACCTGTAAAATCCTAAGAGAGTGGATTTTCCTTCTAAGAATTGGTCTACCACGTCAGATGAGAAGCTTACCTCATCTCCACCATTGTACTAGGTCTTTGGAGGAGAAAAGAATCTGAGTAAGAATACAATGTGTTCTCCCCCTTTCTGCATAATTTTGGCTGTAGGCAGTTGGTAGTTTGAGTTTTTATTTGTTTTTTCATGATTTTTTTTATTTTGGTGACTGGTTGCTGGAGAGTTTATTCCATAAAAGAAAGGAGGGAGTTCCTAAAGCAGTTAGGTAAGAAACTAGAATGCTGAAATTTTATGACTTGCAAACTGGGGGCATGATTCTGATAAAAGAGCACCTTCATTATGTTATAACCTTCAGTTTAAAAGCTTCTGCTAATTCATTTTCATGTATATCAAATTTTTCAAAATTATCTTTGGGACAGAGATGGCTTCTTGATATCTGACCAAGCAGAGCTGTTTCCTCAAGGACTCAGTCTTCAAAGGGAGACAGTTGTCCTTGTTTTGTCAACTATTGACACGTGAATTTTCTTCTGTTTGTTGGAAATTCACCCTGCCCCCCCCCCCCCCATCCTTTTTTGGGTAATTTTGGGATGGACTACAATTAAGCGTGCAGTTGAAGGGAATGACGTTTTTACATTGAGCAAGTTCAGATTGAGTCTATGTTACTGTTCCATGACTCCTTCCCATAAGAGCTGCCACTAGGCTTGATCAGAGAGTATATGGGATAGTAGTTCTTTGTTACAGTTGGTTTTTTTACATACAGTGTCTTAATTTGTAAAATAAGGCACTGGTTTCTACATTTTTACAAAAACATCTTTTTTTTATAAGATCCCCTTGTTCTAATGAGCTCCTTTTCCTGTTCTGCTGTTCTTGATTTGATAGACTACAGGAAAAAAGGTGTAACTTCTTAAGAAAACTCTAGATTTTAGTATAGGAAGAGAAGCAGAGAAGTTGGTAGGTGGAGAGATTTTAGAAAGCTATCATAGAAGCAGGAGAAGCAAGTGCCTTTGAGAGAGATTTCTTTGTTTTTTAAGTGGCTTTCAATAGTTGCTTTGTTTCAGTAGTGCTGTTCTGTCTTCGGCAGAAGGATCTGTGATAGAGCAAAGGTCCTTCTTGAGGAGTGAGATGATGATGATGCCTGAATTAGTGGGTAGTGGGTAGAGAATAGGATTGCTTATGATAAATGAAAACTTGGTGTAGAGTTTTTTCTTTGGCTTTTTTCACATTTCTACTTATGTCACTCTTAATAACAATTTCTTCCTGCTATTTGTGTTGACTGACTTAAAGATGGGGTATGTGCCAGAACTGTAGAGTAGGAACGTTTAAGATTCAAATTCAACTTACAGCAAAATAAAAGTTTCAAAATTTGAAAACAGTGAAACTTTGCTATGCATATAATGAAGTCATAATCTCTGGGGAAAATAAATAATATTTATGCTTGATTTTTCTTACGAACTGTTGGTTTGTATTTGGGGAAAAAAGAATTATTTGGTTCTTTCAGCTGCCGCTTGCATATTTAGTACTGTTTGAATATGAACTTTCAGGCAGGGGAAAAAAGCTTTCTTTTAAATTTATTTCTCTCATAAAGCTTTTTGAAGGACAAACAGACAAGACTCCATTTGCAGATGTAAAAATTGCAACTTACACCTACATCAAAACTCAGTGTCCTGTTAATTTATTATTTTGAGGAAGTGACATTACCTGTACTGTTCTTAGTTTACCTATACTAAATAATTGCAGTTTTAGTTCTAGTAAGTTTCTCTCAGCCTTAGACAAATCAGTTGATTTCATTTTGCTCTGACCGTTTTAGCAAAACACAGAACAAGCCTAAAGTCCTTCTGTATGGTCCTTTACAAAATAGCTCTGAGTTGTCTTGTTAGTATTTTTGTAGCAGAAGTCATCTTTCAAGAGTAAAGCTGGTGGAAAGGACACAAAATTAAAAATATTTGTTGTATTTTTGTAGAGGATCAGTATATTGATGTTCTTGTTAAACCACGCATTTTTATTAAAATAGACTATTACATTGCTCTGGAAAAGTACTTATATTTTCTCCTTTTTCTGTATGCCCAGTTGTAACAGAAACTACAGGTAGTGTTTCAGGAGTAAGTCTTACATCAGAACTGAATGAAGAATTGAATGACTTAATTCAACGCTTTCACAACCAACTTCATGATTCTCAGGTCAGTCCTGAGATTGCACTGTATACGTTTTGCCATTATCACTTTTTATTCTATTTAACAACGCAGTTAAATGTTTGTCTTGCTCATCTGTGTATATTTGCTAGTGAAGTTTTCAGAGTTCTCCCCCAAACTTGAAAACTCAGCAAACTTAAATTCTTAAGGGTTGTTAGCTGACTGATCTATGCTTTGTGCCTTATGGGTTTCCATGAAGGTCTAGAGAAGTAGTTTCTTTATTGCAATTCAGTTATTAACTTAGTATATAATTGGGATATCATTAGAGTGTTTTCAGTATATTTCCCTTTATAATGTTCTTTGTTTTGGTGTTGATTCTGGTGCTGAATATAGAAGGCCCATAAAAGAGCTTTTTGTGTCTTGCAGTTTATTTACCTTTTTTTGTAGTGCTTTGAATAAAATGAAATTACTCTTTTTAGACACAGTCTGTGCCTGATAATAGAAGGCAAGCAGAAAGTCTTTCACTTACCAGAGAGATTTCACAAAGCAGAAACTCTTCAATGTCTGAACACCAGTCAGATGAGAAGGCACAGCTTTTTAACAAGATGCGAATGTTGCAGGGTAAAAAGCAAAAAATGGACAAACTATTAGGAGAACTTCATACACTTCGTGACCAACATCTAAATAACTCTTCCTGTAAGTCAATATAGGCTGAATTGTACTTTTTTCACAAATACAGTGCTTTTAATGTGCATGTTTGTAACATCATTTTTCAGCTTGCAGTTGGTCGATGAAATGCTGGTGATAAAAGCTGTGCTGGGGCAATATTAATGTGAATGGTTTTTAATGCTGTACAAGTTTCTGTTTTAATGAAGAACTGCAAGTAATGATGAGTGTCTGTTAGCAGCACTTTGGTTTATAACATTGAAGTTGACTAATGTGAGGATGTGATGGGTTTTTCTGCAAGGCTTATCTGTGACACATCTGGCTTGTGAAAAGTGCCATATGAACTTGAGCTTTGTGTGTTTTTATCACAGTACATCTGCATTTGTGTACGTGGCACTTCATGTGTTAGTAGCTTTATGGCAATATGGCTGTGCTCCCTCTCTGTCAGAAGGCTTTCACGTGTACTTGTGAAAGGCAGGCACTTCAATTACAGGCAGTTCTAGAGGGTGTTAGTTGTCTGACTGGGCTAGAGCTTAATGCATATAATATGAACATTTTTGGGTATGATTTCATGTAGCTGGAAGAAGCAAACATCCAGGTTGTTTTACAGCAAATGGACAAAAGAGCTTAGCAGAGGTGAAAAATTTGCTAGAGTTTTTCTTTTAAACAAAATTCAAAAATGTTACATTTTTATAAAAAAGCAATGCAGCCTTAAGGAAACCCTTAAAAAAAAACTATGGGCAGATTCACAGCATGGAAGTTTCTACTTCTGACATTTGAGAAAGGCTAAAAGGGACTAACTGAAATCTTGTTTACAAGAGCTACCTTGTTACTCACTGCCTATTGACATTTCATGCAACAAAACTTCAGAAGAAAGCTTTTGTTTTTCTAAGGAAAGAAGTTATTAACTGCTGTTTTGTATATTGGTAATATTTTCTGTCATCATTTTAATATAATTTAGTTAAGCAAATTCTTTATTACAAATTGTTCACATAAGTTGTATTTCTTTTCTGTAGTTTTTCCTGCTTCAGGTTCTCCTCAAAGGAGTATTGATCAAAGAAGTACAACTTCAGCTGCTTCTGGTCCTATAGGCATAGTAACTGTTGTCAACGGTGAATCAAATAGTCTGGCATCTGCTCCCTATCCTCCTGTTTCCCTGGTTTCTCAAAATGAGAGTGAAGAGGATGAAAATCTAAATCCAACAGAAAAACTTCAGTAAAAGTTCTTTAATTTTTTTCACAATTTGCTTTAATAATTTGAGTGTTACTTTTTAATAAGTTTTGTGTTAAGTATCTATTTCCATTTTTTAATCTACCTGATTTAGTATTACATACTATACAGACTATTTAGTAAACAATCTAATACAGTTAATTGAATTCAGAGCTTCAAGTAGAAAGTTCTTATATCTCAGAAACTGGCAGTAAATTCTAAGAACTTTAAAGTACATGTGTATTTTTTAACTCTACATAGATTGGCCTGATATGGCAAAACAGATTAAATACTTTTTTTTTCCTCCTCAGGAAGCTAAATGAGGTTCGCAAGAGACTGAATGAGTTACGGGAGTTAGTTCACTACTATGAGCAGACATCTGATATGATGACAGATGCTGTGAATGAAAACACTAAGGAGGAGGAAGAAACAGAAGAATCAGAGAGTGATTCTGAACATGAGGATCCACAGCCTGTTACAAATATTAGGTTGTTGTATTTTTTGTCATCCAAAGTCTTTGTAGCTGTGTTGTTGCTTCAAGAAATCTGCAACGTGTTATTTCAGTCAACCAGAAATAACTTAAGTCTGTGCTTATTACATTAACAAAATTACAAATTTTTTAATTTGAAGTAACTGTAACACAGATGTTTAATTATCATCTAGTCCCTGGTGTCTTATTTATATAGATTAGCATGGACATTTAGAAAATTACTGTAAGACTTGAAAAATCTGTAATTCCTTTGAATGAATTATGTGTATGGAATTTCACTAGAAGATTACAGTCCTGTATCCTGTAATTGGAGTAAAAAAAACTCTTCAGTTTACAGAGGCATTTACAACTCTAATCTGGCGCCTGTTTGCATTGAGGATCTTTACTCTGCAGAAGTGAACACTCACTTAGCTACACATCATATAAAGCTTTTATAATATAGAAATATACCTGTAAGGCCTAATGTTTTGTTGCAGATCTAGCAGGGGATAATTTAAAGCTGCTTTGATTGCTTTTTTAAAAAGTAATCTGTTGGAGAGATGAATATGGAAAACCTCTCAATGTTTGGACTGATTTTATATGGAATCAGAGTTTGTTTGTTTGTTTGGGGGTTTTGTTGGTTTTTTTGGGGGGGTCAGGGCACCCATTCCTAAAACAGTTAGATAGAAAAGGCTACGGTAAAATTGTATCAGTTTTTAAAAAGTTAACATGAGTAATTTATTTTACCCTAGAAACCCTCAAGGAATCAGTAGTTGGAGTGAAATAAATAGCAACTCAAATGTACAGTGTGGAACTAATAACAGAGATGGAAGACATCTTAATACAGACTGTGAAATAAACAACCGATCTGCTGCTAATATAAGGACTCTAAAAATGTCTTCTGCTTTAGGTATGTTCTAAAATCTTCTAATAATTTTACTTCTTAGTGCAAATAACTCTGATAGCTGCACAGAGTTTGGGAGAACCTTGTTTGATGAGCAGAATACTCGAGAACCTGATCATTAAGGTAATACTTTTCTAATGTCCAGTAATTACAGTGGACTTCAGAAGTTCAGTAATATGTCTTTGGTACTGTTTTGTTTCCTCTTCTCCCTGTTTCCAGACTGTCATAATAGGGAGAATGATAAACACCTCGATCTACCCCAAGGTGAAGATGATGAAGTGGAAGAAGATCAAGTTAGTGAAGATTCCATGTCTAGTCACAGAAGCAGCCTGGGTGATGTTGCTGGAGATGCTGAGTTTGAGCAGAAGTTCAACAGGCTTATAGCTGCAAAACAGAAGCTTAGACAGTTACAAAACCTTGCTGCTATGGTGCAGGTATTTTATAAGTATAAACTCATGCACAAAAATCTGGCGTTCATTATTTCATGTAATGTGTAACTTTTGACAGGGAAAAACTGCTTAATGCAGTATTTAAAATGCTTATTTTTAGGCTAGGGAAAAAGAGATACAGTTTGATTTTTCTGAATTCAAGGGTGTTAATTCTGAAGTTCAATTCAGGGATTTTCTTGGAGGATGCTAGCCTAGGAACAGTGGTCTGAAATATTTAACTTTAGCACTGGATTACAAAATACAAACCAAGAAGTAGATCAGTATTATTTTTTAAAATATTAGACATTTTTAAGATTATAGTGAGCATTCAACACGTTTAGGTTTTTGAACCCTACATTTTGTGACATTGTTCAATCAATGAAGAATTAAAATCTTTGGATGTTGCAACATGTTTGACTTGCAGTAGTTTGGTTTGGGGACAGTTCTGAGGGACAGCTGTAAATTGGAGGAGTTTTTGATTTAGACTATCTCATGCTAACTTAGTGTTGTTAGAAACACAATTTCATGGATCTAATGTCCCTTCAGAATGCTCGCATTTG